>OZ024722.1:17318864-18749628 GCA_964016875.1 Fallopia convolvulus | reverse complement strand
GGAAACAGAATTGTCCATAAAAAAAACAACCTTTCTAGTGATGCATACAACAGCTGTATGAAAACAGAAAAAAGCACGGCAAGACTACTTTGACTGAGTCAGCATAAATAGCACTGTAATGCTACCCCTTCTTCCACCACCAAAAAATCATATAAACAAACATCAAGTGTTGCTGAAAAACATTTCTCAAAGCACTTTGAACAACTTGCAAATGCACATACATCCAAAAAAATGTGCAAAAGAGTTTCTCAAAGACCATTCAAACTTTCTATGGCAACTAATTATCTTTGACTCTTGGCCAAGCAATCACAGAACATAAATTACCACTTGAATCTAGCTCCATCTTTTGTTTAGTAACAGGATCATGAGTAATCAATAACCATCAAATTGCTTATTCATAAACACATAATTTCAGCTACTTGTTGTTCCATATCACAAGTGGTTATAATACTGTATGTTTGATCAAACACTTGACACATGCCCTTAAACCCTAAACCTTTTCAGTTTTCACCATAAATCCAGACGAATTGTGATTTTGATGCCCATAGTACCAACTATCAATTAGCTAACTTCACACTTCTCACTTAAAGTTCAACAGTTAAACAAGAAGCATCAATCCACAAACTGGCGCAACGATTGAAATTCAAAATCTGTACCATACTTCAACGCATCAGCAAAGGGTTGGCCAAATTTGCTCATGAAACTGATGGTTCAGAGCCAGATTTTCTTTCAAGATTTTTCAACCAAATAACACTATTCAGCAAAATCAACCAATTTTCCATCAACCCAAATTCAAACTTCATATACCCCAAATCACCCACTATAACCTAGATTGAACTCGAAATCCCCCAATTCCATCAAATTCAATACTCAACCTAATCTGACATTGTTATTTACCTGGTGAATGGCCGTCTCTTTCACCGTCAGCCTCCACACCAACACCCTAGACATCGACGTTGGGCGTCTTGTTCTGTCAAATCACGACCTTTGCCACCACCAGTAATACACCTACGAACAACACGAACCATTTGCGATTGATTATGAGTCAAATGTAATCGCTAAATTTCGCCTCTGGTTTCGCACTTGGGAGGGAGAAGAAAGAGAGGAAGAAGACGATAAACGCATTTAAAAGCGTTCCATTTAAATCGACCTCCACGCTTCAAGAAACGTTACGCTTCAAGAAACGTTACGCTTCGTAAAGCGCATGCTCCCCGGGTATGACCCCGCGGAAGGGCACCCTTTAGGTCATACGCTTCATGAGGCGTATAATTCCGTGTGCGCCGAGCGTTTTTTTTCGTGTGTATAAAGATTTTATGTATGTTTATTATAATTTAGTGGGGAAATTTGAAGCAACAAGAGGTAAAAAGTGTCACGTGTGATGATGCAGTTAGAAATTTGGAACTTCCAAAAAGAGGAGTTGGGCCGGTTCAAATAATCCCAAAAAGGAAACTGTCGGCATTTACCCATATCGGACTTGTTGATTTATAACCACGTTTTCAAATTTGGGATATCCAAATAATAAACAATATGAGTAAGTTTCTAATAAAACAACTTTTATCCTATAAAATAAGGAGTATTTAGAACCCTTAGATCTCCTTGATCCAAGGGGCTGATATTCTATCCCTTTTAGGGACGCGGTGACATTTTGGTAATTTCTCAGAACTTACAAAAGTGCATCACTATCGTGAAAACGTGCATTGCTAAATACCAAAAAGTGCATTACTAAACCGAAAAATGAAAAGAAAAATGAAGTCAGTGGGGCACGCGCTCTATGTTCAGTTCATTGTAAAAGTGCATTGTTATGGTGGAAAAGTGCATTGCGAAATACCAAAAAGTACATTACTAAAATTGTTTTCAAATCAACAAGTGTTGCATTCTAATTTTCCTATAGTCAATTTTATTAATAATTTTTCCAATTCAACATTAATCAATACATAATTAGTTGGTAGTTTCCATCAAAAATTTCCACTCCCTCGGTCACAAATAATCCCTATATCCCTTAAAAAACCAATTGATTCAATTCCAACCAAACGAACAAACACACAAAAGGGGGATTAACAAGCCGATGACAAGAGAAAATTGAAAGTCGGCTTATAAGTAGAAATTTTCACAAATCTAACCCTATATGACTATTGTACAAAGTACAACCGAAATTCAATTTGAGAGATTAATAGTTACCATGGGAAAACCAAAAAACATAAACGAGACGGCAGAAAGTAAGGCTAGCAACGACGCGATGGAGAGGGGGAGGGAGGGGCCTGTGAGAGAGGTGGGATCAACTTTACCGAAAATAAAGCCTAATTTTTCGGTTTAGTAATGCACTTACCAATTTCGTAATGCACTTTTTCAGCATAACGATGCACTTTTGTAATTTTCGAGAAAATTACGAAAATGTCACTGCGTCCCTAAAAGGGATAGAACCTTAGCCCTTGGATCAAGGAGATCCAATGGTTCTAAACACTCCTTATTTTATAGGATAAGGAGATGTTTTATTTGAACCAAACTGTAAAAAATATATATCGACAATCCCGCGACCGGAAACCGTCAAACAAAAACCCTAATTCCTCTCTTTAACTTGGCCTCGACTCCAAGCTTCCATGGACGTGGCCACAAACTACCCCACCGCGTACGTAGGTATATATTAACTAGTATAACATACTTTATTAACTACTCTAACAATTTATAGTCTATAAGAAATTATTTTATTTTTACATCTACTAGACTAGTTGTTGGACTAGTGAAGCTTAATTTATTAAACATCTTTTTATACCTCCAAGAGAGTTTGAATTAACATTTACAATATGATACATGTATATTAACGAGTTCAAATTAACATTTAATTAGCTTTAAATAAATGGAACTTCTATAGCCTATACTACTTATATAACTTAGCTTTTAATTGCCTTATAGGTTTTTCTATTATTTGTTTGGAGATTTTTTTTATTTTTGTTGGGACGGTGTTTGGAACTCTGGTTCCAAACATCCGCACAATAATTTTGTCTCCAGTTTTGATAATGACAAACAACATATGGGAACTAACGTTTACACTCAAGTATTTCAAGGGAACTACAGGTTTAACAAAGACTCTCTAGAAGGGGAACACAAAAGGAACTCAAAATCACAGGCAAATAAGTTCCCATCAAAGGAACTCAGAAGAGAGCAGTTCCCTGCATATGAGAACTCACATGTGACGACAGACCGTGCAGCGTAAATCGCGGGATCTTGTCTTGGACAAAACAAAGGCACAGTCTGAGGAACAGACTGGGACGAGTGATCCAACGGTCCAATTGACATTTGAAGTAGACTAGTTTCAAATCAAGTCACATGTGAAGATTAGTAAACTTGGCATGCAAGACAAAGGGCATTTTGGACAACAAGTGAAATGAAGATATTGGCCTAAGTTCAAGAGAGTATAAAAGCCAATGAATAGTGCTTGGAATAAGCACTTCTCCCAGAACGCAAAACCTCATACAAAGAAGCAAGAAAGACGCTAAGAACGTGAAGACAAGTCTCCAACGACGAGTGCTCGATCTCGGCGACGGCGAATCCAAGTTCCCAGGAGTAAGGGAATTGTGACAGTAAGCTCAAGGTGAAAGGTTCGCTTTTACTAACGCATGTCGATCCAACAATTGGTATCAGAGCAGGTTCACCCTAGATTTCTGTGTTAGTATCACATGTTATAAGATGTCTCAGGAACTCACTCAAGTCGGACATGGGAACAACAAGCCTCCAAGGCTTATCACCAGAAGGTTCAAAAACTGGCAACGCAACATGAAGGACTGGATGCACAACCATGACTTTCAAGCTTGGTGTGTCATCGAAGTAGGGAACTTCGAGTGCACCCAACCATTCGCAATGACTTTTCCAAGTGGGGGAAAACGAATGGAAGTGCACGGAGGCAAATTTCAAAGCCAAACAATACCTCAAAAATGCCATGTCGGAGCAAGATTATGACAAGGTGGCAAATTGGGACACGACAAAGGAGATGTGGGAAGCCATCCAATAGATGCACATAGGAAATTCTGACCTCCGAGAGGATCTCCAAATGAATGCCAGAAGGGAGTTTTTCAACTTCCGAATGGAGATGGGAGAATCTGTCGATAGCTACCAGTCTCACTTTGAGGCCCTGTGTACCAAGCTTACTAGACTTGGGATCACCAAGGAGGAGATCATCGATAAGATGAAAGTTCAACAACTCTTCAACGACCTAACTGGTGAATGCGCCAACGAGAGGACAATGCTCAAAGTAAATCCTGAGAACAAAAGTCTCATGCTTCACCAAGTCTTTGGCAAGCTGGTGGGACATGAGAAGAGGAAGCAAGATGACAAGGAGCAGGAAAGGGCACACAAAGGGATTGCCCTAAAATTGGAAAAGATGCTCAAATCTATTCAGGAGCAACATGAGGACTCTAACGAAGAAGAAGATGAGGAACTCGTACTTGTCACCAAGGCCCTTCGATCCTTCTACAACAAAGGAAAATTCAAGAAAGGTCATGGGAACTCGCAAAGGGGTCAGAGTTCCCAAAGCAGGACCACGGAGAAGGACCTCACTAACGTCACATGTTACAAGTGCTACAAGAAGGAGCACTTTGCCAAAACCTTCCCACAGGGAATTGACAACAGGAAACCAGGGAAGAAGGCCTACATCACAACCTGGAGCGATGACGAGGATGAAGATCCTAAGTCCTGGGCACACCCAGACATGTGTGCAATGGCTAAAGGGGAGACCACTGGGGAACAACCTAGTAAGGTAACCACCGAAACCATTCTTGAGCCCTTATCTAACTATGAAAAGCCTGAGTTATTGAAATTGCTTTCTAGTCTTGCCAAAGATAACATCAAATTGCAAAAGAAATTAGATGAATCGGAACACAAAAATGCTGAACTTGTTGGTCTTGAATCCTGTTCCAATTGTATGAAACTTGTTGATAAGCTTCAGTCTTACCTATCCAACATCGTGGCCCTTGAGGATGAAATTAAAACCCTAAAGAGTGATAAAAATGAGTTCCTACAAAAGTTGAGTAGGGGTAAAATGAGTCCTGAAGCCTTGGGTTCCCAAACCAAATTTGTCCCTGCCAAACATGGGATTGGGTGCAAGTCTGAGTGCCTAAAGAATGAGAAATCTCCTCTAAACAAACAAGAGATAAATGAGTTTAGGTCCCTAGAACTCCAGTGTGAAAAACAAAAGAATGTCCACCTAGAAGAGATAATACATGTCTTGGAAAGTAGGGTAAGAGGAAAGAGGGACTACTACACTGTGAACACTAGGCACAAACTCTATGTCCAAATCGCCAAGGGATATGGGTGAAGGGTTTACAACAAAGAAACCATGGATAGGAACAGGATACAAAAACCCTATCCCAAGTACTACTTAGGAGAGTACTACAAAACCTGCTGGAATTGTGGTGTGCATGGGCACTACAAGGAAAGCTGTCCCAAAAGGAAAGCTCAAGCTCAAAGGAATCACGAGTATTGGAACAAGCAAAACCAACAAGCAAACAAACCTGCTAGAGGTCCCACTCATGGGAACCAACATAGGAACTTCACCTATCACTCTAGGAACTCTCGTGATATCAATATTGCTGATTATGTTGTGTTTGAAACTGTCTTTCCTTGTAAGGGACCAGGCAAGAGTCATCTTGCCTGGGTCACCAAAAACTAACTCTCCTTGTAGGTGACAATGAGGGGGAACAACACATGGTTCATTGATAGTGGTTGTTCAAATCATATGACTGGGAACAAAGACAATCTCACCTCACTCCACACACAAGACGAAGGAGGTCATGTGTCCTTTGGCAACAAAAATAAAGGAGAAATTATAGGAACAAGAGAAGTACTGCTTAACAAGTCAATCAAAATCAGCAACATCAACTTGATAAAGGATCTGGGATACAATCTCTTGAGTGTATCTCACATATGTGATCAAGGGAACAATGTTGTCACCTTCGACTCTGAGGAATGTTTGGTCATCAACAAGAAAACCAACAAAATCATTCTTAGAGGGAGGAGGTCCAACAATGTCTATGTGGTGGACACAAACTTTGAACCACCAAGAAAGTTGTGCCTTGCACGCTCCCATGATGACACTGAACTCTGGCACAAAAGGCTAGGCCGCACAGGCATAAATCAAATTCTGAAGCTATATCTACAGGACTTGGTCATTGGTCTTCTACGAATCAACATCGAGGGAGCCAAGCTTTGTGAAGCATGCGTTCATGGCAAGTAAACCAGGAGTTCCTTCAAGCAAAAGAAGGTGGTAAGCACAACGAGGCCCTTGGAACTAATTCACATGGATGTTTGTGGTCCCATGCAAACGGCCAACCACGGTGGTAAAAGGTACATGTATGTGGTAATTGACGATTTTTCAAGATTTACACGGGTTATTTTCTTGAGATCCGAATCAGATGCATTCAAGGAGTTTGAGCCCTTCATCAAGAGAATGGAACTTATCATGGGATTGAAGCTCAAGTCTCTTAGATCTAATCATGGAGTTGAGTTCAAGAACTCAGATTTCCTTAGGTTCTATTACGACAATGGTGTTTCTCACAACTTCTCGGCCCCACGCACACCCCAACAAAATGGCGTTGTGGAGTGAAAGAACAGAACCCTGGAAGACATGGCACACACCATGATGCTTGAGAATGGAGTTCCCAAAAGCTTCTGGGCTGAAGCGATCTCCACCGCAATATGTATTCTAAACCGAGCCATGATCCGACCCATGATCAAGAAGACTTCATACGATTTAATCAAGGGAAGAAAGCCCAACATTTCTCATCTCAAGACCTTTGGCTACAAATGCTTCGTCCACAACAATGGCAAAGACAACCTTTGGAAGTTTGATCCAAGGAGCGACGAAGGGATCTTCCTGGGATATTCTTCTCAAAGTAAGGCATATAGGGTCTACAACAAGAGGACCAAAAAGATCGAGGAAAGCATTCATGTCGTCTTCAACGAACAATCTGTGAAAATGGGAATAGAGCCCCAAGGAAAGGGAACTCTGTTCAAATTGGTTAGACAAGAAGAGGACGATGACGATGATGAGCCAAGGAAGCGAGATGAAGACTACCCAAGTGGGAACTCTATGCCACCTCTAGAAAATAATGAAGGAGCTCAAGAACAAACTAATCAAGACTCTTTCGATGTTTCCTCCACAATAGAAGAACCTCAAGATGACTCTTAATCCAACACTCTTGTTCCCCAAGAGGAAACCATACTAGAGTCTAGTGTCCAGGGAGAACAACGAGGGAACAATGAGGAAAATCCTGAAGAAACACTCAGTGAAGAAGTTGAAAATAATTGTTTCCATGAAGAGGAAACTCAAGTTCAAGACGAAGAAGAGACAAGGGAACAACTTGATGTCACAAACATTCAAACAAGGAACTACCACCAAAGGAAGGATCATCCCATCGACAACATCATCACTCCCTATGAAAAAGATGTGCAAACCCGTTCCTCTCTCAATAACTTATGTGCCTTCAATGCCTTCGTTTCACTGGTGGAACCTAAGAGCATCAAGGAAGCTCTAAAAGATCCAGACTAGATCCAAGCCATGCAAGAGGAACTCCACCAGTTCGAAAGGAACAAAGTGAGGAAAATGGTGAGTAGGCCCAAGAACAAGAACATCATAGGAACTCGATGGGTCTTCAGAAACAAGCTCAACGACACTGGGGCAGTGGCTAGGAACAAGGCCCGCCTAGTGGCCTAAGGGTATAGGCAAGAGGAGGGAATCGATTATGATGAAACCTTTGCGCCAGTCGCATGGATTGAAGCCATCTGACTTCTCATTGCCTACACCACCCACAAAGGTTTCAAGTTGTATCAAATGGACGTCAAGACAATGTTTCTAAATGGGCATCTCAAGGAAGAAGTCTATGTGGCGCAACCACCCGGTTTTGAAGATGAGAGCTTCCCAAACCATTTCTACTTCTTTGAGAGGGCCCTGTATGGTCTCAAGCAAGCTCCCAAGGCGTGGTACGACATGTTTTGCTCAATTCCTCTTGTCCCATGGATACCTTCGTGGTTCCATATACAAAACTCTTTTTATTAAGAAAGAATCAAAAGATATTTTTATAGTCCAAGTCTATGAGCTTCTTATTGAAAAGTTTAAGAATTCGATGAGTAGCGAGTTTGAGATGAGCCTCATAGGGGAACTGGTGTTCTTCTTGGGACTTCAAATATCTCAAACTAAGGAGGGAACAAGGATCCATCAACAAAAGTACATTCGAGAGATGTTAGTGAAGTATGGAATGGAGCACTCTAGGCCCATCGACACTCCCATTTCACACAACTCAAGGCTAAATGCAGACGAAATAGGTATCAGTGTGGACCAAAGGAACTTTCGAGGTATGATTGGGTCCCTTCTCTACTTAACTACTAGTAGACCTGAGATCATGTTTTCAGTGTGCCTATGTGCGCGCTTTCAAGCTAACCCTAACGAATCGCACCTGAAAGAGGTGAAGAGAATTTTCAGGTACCTCAAAGGGAACGACAACTTGTGTCTTTGGTATCCAAGGAACAGTTCCCTTGAGCTTGTTGCATACTCAGATGCGAATTTTGTCGGGCACTTGGTTGATCGAAAGAGCACCTCTGGAATGGCCTAGTTCCTAGGGTCATTTCTAGTATCATGGGGATCAAAGAAGAAAAACTCGGTGGCACTCTCCACAGCAGAAGCGGAATTCGTGGCTGCCGCCTCTTACTGTTCCCAAGTTCTATGGCTTAAGTACCAACTTCAGGATTATTGTATGTCTTTTGGCCCAGTTCCCATAAGATGTGATAATACAAGTGCAATTAACATTTCAAAAAATCTTGTTCATCATTCACTTACTAAGCATATAGACATTAGGCATCATTTCTTGTGTGACAATGTTGAACATGGAAACATCTCTATGGAACACTGTAGAACTAAAGAGCAAGTTGCGGACATTCTTACTAAAGCTTTAGACATACGTCCCTACCAGCGTCTCCGGATGCTTCTAGGAATGATAACTCTAAACTGAACAAGTCCTTGTTTGTTATTCCCTCAATGCTTGGCTAGTTTATCCTGAAATGCATGATAGGGAACACTAGGAATAATCGCTTTCTTTTTACCCCATTACTAGTCTAAACCATTAAGTGTACAATTTGGAACTTCTTTATTTTTAGCCCAAAATGATCAACCAGAGTTCCCCTTAACCCTCATTACAAGCCACTATGATGGTTGATCATAAAACCAACCCTTAGCCGTGAATCAGACAAACGCTTCTCATGAGCCCACGTACTTGTCCCATTATTGAGTTGTAATTGTCTGGTCCCCTTTTGTGTTCCCTAGCCTCACAAATGATTTTGAGTAGGAGTTCCCTTGTCCTCTCTACTCAAACCTGGCCTTTCAAAGATCATGGGAACTGGCTTGCATTATGATAACTAGCAACGGAACACTGGTTTTCGGAAAGTTGGAACGCCACACGGGAAGTGGGAAAATGTGTCAGAATCCGAAGCGTTAAGGGCCATGTATTTGAAACACGTGATGTGGTTTCCCACAGATATAATGACACGTGTCCCAAGCGTGCTGCAGAAGTTGAAACAACGCTTCACTTTCATTGGCTAACGCTTGAAATTGGAGGCGCCTTTACCCTTTTACCCCTATCCTCTTCCCATTTAAAAATGCAAAGTTTGCCATTTTTGGGAGCTTCTTCTACCTTCGTCCTCTGCAACGTTTTCTCTCTGAAAACCTTTCCCTTCCCACTTCCAAAAAAACTCCAAAAACTCACTTTTCCCCAAACTTCCAACTCTCTTTCATGGCACCTGTTCACCCTGACCCCCACTTTCGTGAATGGATCACAAACAATCCTAAATCCCTCTTCGCCTTCATGCTCCGAGAGGCAGATAAGGAACCAGATCCGGCCACTCGAGAGAAACTCTACAAAGGCCTCCATGACTACGTTTGCCCCCACGTCCACAAAGAAAAAACCGGATCCTCGCTTCTAGAATTCGAGATCCTAGGGCCATCCTCCGCTCCTCTAGCGGTGCCACTGCGCACTCCTCTCATAATCTCCTCTCAATCTCTCCCTCCACCTTCTTCTTCTTCCCAACCTCAACCAACTCCCGTCTCCACTTCCTCCGGAACCGTCATCTACGAAAGTTTCGGACCAAACCCCCAAAATCCAAAACAAAACGAAAGAATCCCAAATCCTCTTCTTCCGATCAACCAAAGAAGAAGTAGAAGAAAAACACCACCTTCTCCATCGATCAAATTCTTAAACCCTCCTTCATCTCTACCACTACCGCCTCCTTCCTCAGGTTCTGGGGACCCTCAATCCCAAGAACTGCCACCACCACCTCCCTTAAACCCTAATTCCATCTCTGGGAACTCCATTACCAAAGATCCTACTTCCACCTCTTCTTCTCTTACTATCGTTGATGGGAATACCGATCCCATCGACCCCTTTCCATCTTCTCTAAACACCAACAACCCTCCACCACCCTCTTCTCCCAAAGACAAATCCCCCACTCTTCCTCCCCCACAAATTCCTTCTCCCTCCCACCAAAAATCCCCTCCTCCCACCACCACAAAAATTTCTTCCTCTCCCTCCCCGGCCAAGCAAAAATTAACCTCGACTCGGACGAGGATTTCTTGGCAATCGCCGAGGTCGCCCGTAGGAAGAAAAGGGTCGTTTCTCCCATCGTCATGGGAACGACCACGAATAACGCTTGCCTCGCTGAGCTTGAGGCTGAACTCCACAAGCCATCAAAATGCCAAAGGGAAATTGCCGCTCAAGATGAAGAAGTGCTTGACGAGGTGGAGAACGCCCATGAGGATGGGGCCCCAGCACAGGCTGTTGATGCTAGCACAAGTCTGGGCCATCAAGAAGAAGATGATGAGGACATGGGCCTATCCTCCGACACAGAAGGGAACTTGGATGGCGATGACGCCACAGAGGTACTTGATGTTGAGGCGCTTGCCAAAGAGCACGCCCAAGCATTGGTTGATGAACCAGAAGGGCGCCAAATGGTGGTGTCGCATGGTTCTCCCAAGGACAAGGAGCCCATGCTTTTGCTTCAATTCTCTCCCACTTCTCCAAAGAAGAGGAAGGACGCTGCCTCCACCAAGGGAACCAAAGCCAAGAAGGGCAAGGGAACATATCCGAAGCGGGTTCCCATCATAGCGGACTGCAAGCTCATCATGCCACTGGTCCTCACTGAGTCTAGTCTGACTCCTCATGGCATCGGGGACCTTTGGGAGTTGATCAAGGCCCAAGGGTGGGACCAGGTGTGCGAGTCTGTTGTAACAGTCGACCCTGAGCAGGTGCGCCTCTTCTACAACAAATTCGTCCTCACTGACAAAGCTACTCAAGGCACTCTCACCCTTCAAGGCGACAAGTATGTCTTCACCGCCTCCTCCCTTCGCCGCCAACTGAACATCCCTGTCAAGGGCTTGGGACTCCTTCCCCACAAGAAATGGGGTGACTTCAACAAGGATGAGATCCTCTATAGCATCTACGATGGCAGAGTTCCCACCCAAGGGACCCCGACACACAACCTCAGCCTCATCGCCAAATTGGTGCATCAGTTTCTAATAGTGGTTGTGATATCTCGGCAAGAGAAGCGCCACACCCTCAAGATCCAAGACGCCATCCTCCTCTTCTACTTCATCCACAAGATGCCCATCAATCTCCCCTTGATCATACTTGGGCACATGGAGAAGTGTCTGGCCTCTCCGACCCATTCCCTGCGATACGCCGGCTTGATCAAGAAGCTCATGGTCAAGGAAGGCCTCTACAATGACACCAAGGATGAAGTGACCATCGGAAGGGAACTGGACCTTTCTGTGGTCCAAAATATGCATCACTCTGAACAATCCGAGGATCAAAATCAAGGGACCCTGCCCTTTGTTGAAGGCTCAAGCGCTGGGAACGCTCAAGTGCTTCTCCACATAGCTGCCACTCTCGAGAACATCTTGTCCATTATGACGCAGCTACGTGATCACTTGATCCCTAAGGCCCCATGATCTTTCCCTTCTATTCCCTTAACTCTATGAATTCCCACAAAATGTAACGGGTTCCCATATTGTACATTTTTGCTTAAGTAATATATGGGTTTTTAGTATGATTGTGTGTTCCTATCTTCCTTATTATGCTTTCTGTTTTCGATGATGCAAAAAGGGGGAAGGACAAAATGTGTGAGATAAGTCTTTTAAAGGTTAACACAGAATATGCTTTAGCTAAGGGGGAACTAACGCATAATATGGTAAGTAGGGACTTAATGTTTCATAGAAGTGGCTCTCAAAGTTCATGCTTAGGAACTCATACGCATATCATGACTTTTCACACATTGAAATACTTGCTTATTTTGTAAAGGGTTTGTCATCATCAAAAAGGGGAAAATTGTTGGGAACTCTGGTTCCAAACGTCCGAACAACGATGTTGTGTCCAGTTTTGATAATGACAAATGCCATATGGGAACTAACGTTTACATTCAAGTATTTCAAGGGAACTCCATGTTTAACAAAGACTCTCTAGAAGGGGAACACAAAAAGAACTCAGAATCACAGGAAAACAAGTTCCCATCAAAGGAACGCAGAAGAGAGCAGTTCCTTGCATATGGGAACTCACATGTGATGACAAACCGTGCAGCGTAAATCGCGGGATCTTGTCTTGGACAAAACAGAGGCACAGTCTGAGGAACAGACTTGGACGAGTGATCCAACGGTTCGATTGATATTTGAAGTTGACTAGTTTCAAATCAAGTCACATGTGAATATTGGTAAACTTTGCATGCACGACAAAGGACATTTTGGACAACAAGTGAAATGAAGATATTGGCATAAGTTCAAGAGAGTATAAAAGCCAATGAATAGTGCTTGGAATAAGCACTTCTCGTAGAACTCAAAACCTCATACAAAGAATCAAGAAAGACATTGAGAACGTGAAGAGAAGTCCCCGATGACGAGTGTTCGATCTCGGCGATGGCGAATCCAAGTTCCCAAGAGTAAGGGAACTGTGACAGTAAGCTCAAGGTGTAAGGTTCGATTTATCTTGTGTTTAGTTGAGTTGTTTTCTTAGGAACAAGGTTGAGAAGACTTGCTAGTGTTACTACAGTTAGGAAGAATTGCTAGGAAAAGAGAAGTTTAAGTCTTGCCTGTTGTAACTAGGGAACAATCAATAAAACAAGTAGATCGTTCAAAATCCTCCAAGCGGAGGTAGATGTTTACCCACACAACTGGTTGGTTTTCGTGGGGTTTCTCTATAAAGGAACTGTCTCTTTTACTTCTTGCATTACTTGCGATTATTCACTTCCGCTGCCTTGGGAACAACCTAACCGCTAGTTCCCAAGCTTTTACTAACGCACGTCGATCCAACAATTTTTGTTCTCTCATTCGCTTGTCTAGATGTCGATTTGCTCCGGCTTCTCGATCTACTAGTGATAGAGCATATAGATAAAGGTTTTAGAGCATGTTTTATTCCCATTTTATGCATTTTTAGGTAGAGTTTTACTTTAAGTTATAGTTTAGGTTTTATTTCGGTTTAGTTCGGAATCTACGCGTTTGTGTGTCTTATTACAGGTTGAAAGGTGAAGCATGGTTGGTGTGAGGCTAAGGATCGTGCTTAGGAACGCATGGAGGACTTTGAAGTGAAGATTCAAGAGGAAAATTACAAATCAAGATGAAGCTTAAAGTGATTCAAATGAATATTGGAAGAGCTAAGGCCCAAGAGCATAAGGGATAAAAATACTTAAACCCGGGTCATGCATTGGAGTCTTATTTTGACACCTCTATCTTGAAATGCTTGGTTTGGGAGCTACAGTGGTCGGATTAAGCTGAATTTGGTATCATGGGAAAGCTAACTCGAAGAGCTACAATTCATATATTTACTTCGAGTCCAAATTCCAACTTGAAGGGGGTCAAAACAGCCTCTAAAGTGTCATTAGAGTTGTTGAGGCTTGAGTGCGGGAAGGATAGGTGGGAGCGCGACCGCGCTCCTGGTGCATTTGACGCGCTTCGGCGCATTTGTACGACGCTGACTCGGGCCTTCGTGTTACCTTTTGGTCCGACCTTATTAGTGATTTTGGATGTTTTTGATATCATATAAATACTTTCTTTTAGGGTTTCTTTGGAGACATATATGATGCTTTCTACTACTTTTTCTTTTACGTTAATTTGAATTGGAGAACTCTTGGGAGAAAAAACCCTAGTTTGCAACATTGAAGAGAAATCTAACTCTTGTAAGTTTAATTCTTCTTTAATGTCTTATACTAGCTAAATTTCCCATGTCCAACTAGTTAGTTGAAGTTGTATGCATGATCGTTTGTGAGATTTGAATTATTTTTGTTTGCCTTGACTAGATTGAATCTCTCCATGCTTGATTGATTAAATTCACTTAGGATTATATTAGCTTGATCACCTATTCTATTTCTAGGTTGAATTACAGCTAGAATAATTAAATAGACGGTGGAATTTGGTTATTCATGGATGAATCCTTTGATTAAACTTATAGACGGTGGAATAAGGTTAATCAAAGGCGAAGAATTTAATCACAAAACTTCATGAATAGACGGTGGAATTCATGAATGATGTTTCTATGGAACGCTTTGAACTTAATTGCAAGATCAATTTGACATAGAAGGTTTTCTGGGTTAATTGATTAAAAGGTTGTTAAAGACGGTGTATATTAATAACCACCTTAAGCTTGAATTTCATAAATTCACAATAGATTAGTCAAGGGAAATCGAAATAAGAATAATCAATGATCAAAACTCATTTATGCAATGGATACGAAACTAGTTAGATGCTTTTCTCTATATTTGAATCTTCAATTATTTTACTTGTTTTATTTTATTTACTTAGGTTGTTAGTTTGAATCTTAAACCCCCCCCCCCCTTTTCACTTAGTAATATTATTTAAACACAAGTAATTTGAGTCCTTGTGGGTTCATCCCTTTCTTCCACTATACATAGGTTCGGAAGTTAGGATATTTCTTTGACAGTGTTTTTACCGTGACATAAAAGTGCTCATCAAATTTGGCGTCGTTGCCGGGGACTCGGCTATTTCTTTGTGTTTACTTAGTATTACTATTTGTTGGTGTTGTGAACCTATCTTATGGTTCATAACACCCATGCTACTGATCCATGGCTATGTTTGTATGTAGTTAACTACAGGATGAATATTTTCATGAGTATTTTGCTAGACTACAACAAAAGATTCATAAATATGGTACTTTGCTGGGTTATTATCCATGTGAGAGAGAATTATATGAATGCATCCTAGACGGTTTGAATTCTACGACTCGAGAGCTCGCAGAGTACATGAGCAATTATAGGCTTTGGTGTATGGGACCAGAAGAGTGTTGGGATTTCTTTTGGTACATGATCCATCAATGTGTGCTAGTCGAATTATCTCCACCAATCCCCTATCCATGATGGGAGAGGTTGCATTGGAATCAAATGCCCTTGAGTTAGACACCCAAATGCAAGTTGAGGAGGAATCCGCTAGAGTTGAGTTGGGTTATGAGGGTGACTTTAATGTCCAATATGACTTTATTCCTATTATTCAACTTGAAGAGAGCACCAAGGAGCCAAGTTCAATCTCTATTGACATGGAGAAGCCTATAGAACCAAGTTCAATCTCTATTGAGGAAAGTGGTGATGGTGACAAGTACTTGACCCATACTGTAAGTATTTTCTGACATCACCACTTGTGTTGAATTTTTTTGAGCATATGCCATTTCATGAAAATTGGTCTCACAAGTTTGATAAGTTGAAGCGTTTTTAAATGGGTTATTCAATTTGAAATTATCCTTGTGCTACTTATTTTCTTGTGAGATGTGTTCACAGGCTTTTGACAGGTTGTTAAGGCTATTAACAATGTCTAATCTTACCAAATCATACTAAACGTCAAGCTAATGACGTTAAACAAGCGCTTCTTGGGAGGCAACCCAAGCTTTAAGTTTAGTTTTTCTTTGCTTTCTAGATTACGTTTTGTTTTCGGTTTGTTTTTGTTTTTGTTTTTGTTTTTGTTTTGTTTTTGCTCTTAGTTTTAGGTAAAGTGGAGAAACAGGTACACCCGGTTCGAGGAAGCCAAGATGCCCTCGCGCTCATGGACTCGGGCTTGCGCATCGCCATCAGCAAGTCGAAGAGGCTGAGCGCGGTCGAATCCAGGTGGAGCGCGACCGCGCCATGGGCGATCAAGCCGCGCTAGGACGGACTAATTCTCTGCGTCATCGGCGCGGGAGAAACTGGTGAGAGCGCGACCGCGCTCCCGTGGGAACAACCCGCCCCTCTGCGCGAATTCAAATCAAGACCGGATTCACTACATCACAAGGCTTTCCGCCTTATGTTTATCAGCCGTATCCCGAATATCCAGACTCTGCATATCCATACCCGGGATACCCACCACCACCACCCCCTCCTGAGGAGTAGATTCTTGAGTGTGTCAAGCTCTTGTGATGAGGTTAGTTTCTTTTTCTCTTATCTTTTCTTTTACTTTGGGGACAAAGTACAGTTTAAGCATGGGGGAAGGGGATTCTTTATTTTGTCACAAGTGCTTAGTTGTAGTTAGTTCATGTAGTTGCATTTGCATGTTTATTTTATTGTTATGCATTGATTAAAAGTTTGAAAAAAAATCCGATAAAAAATTAAAAAATTCAGAAAATTAAAAAAAAAGCTTTGTTTGCATTTTAGGATTCATTTTTCCCCTTGGAACCACTTGTTTATTGAGTGAGCATGATTTCATATCCCATGACTTGTTAGTTATTGATGAAAATTCTAAAATAAGAATTGCTTAATTATGAAGGAGTATACATGAAAGTGAGAATTTGAGTTATTTATGAAGTTCTAACCAATTAATGCCTTGTGAGATTTTTTCGAGCCTTTACATGCTATTTTTGCATGAAATTCTTGAGTGCATCTTTTGATTGTTTAAACTCTAGAACTTGTGTTTAGATTCATTTTAGAGGCCACATTATATGATTTGAATGCATAATGTAAAAGTGCTTGAGGCGAATTTTCTTAAGCTCATATATATCCTTATCTACCCTTACACTATACCTTTGTTTTTGTAGCCCCATTGTTTTGAGCCTTTGCCTTGATTTGTTAGCTCCACAAAAATTGTTCCTAGCTTAATAAGTTTGACCCTTATCCGGTAATTAGTATTTGACTAGGGAATTTTGTGGGTTATTTGATGTACTTTGGGGTTTTGAAAAGAAGTTTGAAAGGTGTAATTGAGGAGGATGTGCAAATTGAAAAAAAATTAAGGATGTTGGGAATTGTCATTGAAAATTTCTTGAGAGAAAGTTTGGTATGAATGGTTGATTGAGATGAGTTTTATGGATAAATTACAAAGTTGTTCTTGTGAGAGAAGAATGAAAAAGAATGAATCTCAATTGGGTTTGTGAAAAAAAAAATGAGCAAAAGAAAGAAAGAAGTGTTGAAAGTAAGTAATGGAAGAAAGGGAAGAGCAAGTTGGAAAGATGTTTTGAGAGTGAGTGTTAATGTATTTTGGGTTTTAGTTGATTCTAGTTCCCGGATTTAGCACTACATGGCCATATAATGATCCCCACCTACTTGTCTATACCTTGGCCCCATTACAACCTTGAAAAAGACCTCATGATTTACGTTTTGCATTTGAACATCCATGGTGGAGATTTAGTACACTGATGTAAGCATATGGTAGTTGGCATTCAAAGATGATTTTTGAGCGAAAACACTTACCCTTTTAAACACTTGAGTGTTGAGTGCAAACACATATACCTTGGTGAGGGTTAGAATGGATTAATAGCTTGGTTTGAAGCTTTCATTAAATGTATGCAACAATTTCATGGTTAAGTTTGAGTATCTTGAAAATGAATGGAAGTTGTGGCTTGCTTGTTTGTGGTGTGATTGATTTTATGTCTTGCTTGAGGACAAGCAAGGTTCAAGCATGGGGGAATTTGATAGAGCATATAGATATAGGTTTTTAGAGCATGTTTTATTCCCGTTTTATGCATTTTTAGGTAGAGTTTTACTTTAAGTTGTAGTTTAGGTTTTATTTCGGTTTAGTTCGGAATCTACGCGTTTGTGTGTCTTATTACAAGTTGAAAGGTGAAGCATGGTTGGTGTAAGGCTAAGGATCGTACTTAGGAACGCATGGAGGACTTTGAAGTGAAGATTCAAGAGGAAAATCACAAATCAAGATGAAGCTTAAAGTGATTCAAATGAATATTGGAAGAGCTAAGGCCCAAGAGCTTGAGGGATAAAAACGCTTAAACCCGGGTCATGCATTGGAGTCTTGTTTTGACACCTCTATCTTGAAATGCTTAGTTTGGGAGATACAGTGGTCGGATGAAGCTGAATTTGGTATCACTGGAAAGCTAACTCGAAGAGCTACAATTCATGTTTTTACTCCGAGTCCAAATATTCCAACTCGAAGGGGGTCAAAACAGCCTCTAAAGTGTCACTAGAGTTGCTGAGGCCTGAGCGCGGGAAGGATAGGTGGGAGCGCGACCACGCTCCTGGTGCATTTGACCGCGCTTCGGCGCGTTTGTACGACGCTGACTCGGGCCTCCGTGTTATGTTTTGGGCCGACTTTATTAGTGTTTTTGGATGTTTTTGATATCATATAAATACTTTCTTTTTGGGTTTCTTTGGAGACATATATGATGCTTTCTACTACTTTTGCTTTTACGTTAATTTGAATTGGAGAAATCTTGGGAGAAAAACCCTAGTTTGCAACATTGAAGAGAAATCTAACTCTTGTAAGTTTAATTCTTCTTTAATGTCTTATTCTAGCTAAATTTCCCATGTCCAACTAGTTAGTTGAAGTTGTATGCATGATCGTTTGTGAAATTTGAATTATTTTTGTTTGCCTTGACTAGATTGAATCTCTCCATGCTTGATTGATTAAATTCACTTAGGATTATAATAGCTTGAACACCTATTCTATTTCTAGGTTGAATTACAAGTAATATAATTAAATAGACGGTGGAATTTGGTTATTCATGGATGAATCCTTTGATTAAACTTATAGACGGTGGAATCAGGTTAATCAAAGGCGAAGAATTTAATGAAAAAACTTCATGAATAGACGGTGGAATTCATGAACGATGTTTCTATTGAATGCTTTGAACTTAATTGTGTAACATCCCCGACCAAAATGCATACGTCATTCTACATTCATATAAGATTAAGAGCATATGCATAGCATATTGACATGATATATAGTGAGTTTTTAAAAGTAATATTTATTTTCGAATTAATTTTATTATATTTTAAAAAGTTTTTAAGTAAAAGTTAATTAATAATTATTTCAAGGTAAAGTTTGTAGTAAACGAGATTTCAAGATGAAAATTTAACCGACTTCCTTCGTGGATATTTATAAGGTTGTCTTTTCCTTCTTTATTAAGTTTTTTAAGAAGCAACAACAACAAAAAAAAAATTCACCGAGAGAGTTCGAAAGAAGAGGAGGAAATTTTTTAAGGATTTTGTTGTTTTGATTTCGGTTGTATTTGTTGGATCTGGTACAAGATCTCTTCTATCGGGTTTTAATCTCGAAGTACAAGCTTGGTTTGGTAAGTTTTTAATTAGTTAATGGTTTATCTGGATTTTCCTAATTTTTCCAGATCTAGATCTACAATTGCTTTTGATTCAGAAATCAGTCGGTTTATAGTTCTCAGAGGTTTCTTTCGATATCGGATTTATATTCGGTAAAAGATTTCAGAGTATTTTTAGGGTTTCGCTTTGTAAGGATATTAGGGAGCCCTTTGATCAAGTTTTTCAGAAAGGTTTGAAGTAGAAAAGTGTTCTTCTATATATATAGTTTATTGTTGTCAAGTTTTAAAGGATTTGGAAAGATGCAGAAGAAGTTGTAATGCATTCTGGCATTTCATTGCATTTGGGGTTAAAGTTTGTAAGAGTAAATAGCCTAATTTGCATTGAGTTATATATAGGAGCACAAGTCATAGATCGTGGTCAAGAACAAGGGGGAGAGATATATTATATGTCCTGAACAAGTGAGTATAGACCGGAGATTCAACCCTATGTGCTATATGAACTATATGAATATATGTGCTATATGGATATATGTGTTATATGGATTATATGGATAGATGTGATAGCTCGGAAATTTCCAGAGTTGTTTGCACCAAAGGTATGTTAACAGATGGCATATGATATATGGTTACAGGATGCACTTGATTGCATAGCATATTGCATGAGATTAAAAGGATCTGTGACTGTCTTGCCCTGAATTTGTATACAAAAGAGACCTACGGGTCATACATGAGGCTTGAGATGCCTAAGAGATGGTAATTGAGCAAATGAGGCCTAAGATGCCTAATAGTCGGTAAGGGAGGTAATGGAAAAAAAAAGAAAAGAAAAGTTGGTATATGGAAAAGTGTCGGTAATGGAAACCCGGGGCAGATTCAAGCTTGAACAGTTCACAGAATAAAGAATCGGAAACATCAGCATTTGCATTTGCATAGTAAATTCCTATATGACATATATAGTATGTATGTATATGTACATGGACTAAATGTTTGACTCTGTGTGAAATAATTGATGATGGTTTATATTCACTGAGTATGCGACTCATGTAAATCGCAAAACAATTTTCCAGGTTCAGCTAGTTTTTGCTGACGTGTGTCCCGTTTAGAGGTCACATTCATATAGGTCGGCCGGCTGAAGCTCAATGCAACCTTCTCCTCCTCATTTTGCATCTTAGACATATGAGTTGTAATAGAAGTTAGAGTCATGGATGTTTTAGTATGAAAAGTAAAGACATATAGATGTGTGTGCGCAACCTTATATGGTTGTTAATGTCTGCTATGTGCTTACGTGAATAATGGTTATATGTGAATTATCTCTTTATATAAGGGATGAGTTATACGTCATAGGGTACAAGGGTGTCACAAATTGCATGATCAGATTGACATAGAAGGTTTTCTGGGTTAATTGATTAAAAGGTTGTTAAAGACGGTGTATATTAATAACCACCTTAAGCTTGAATTTCATAAATTCACAATAGATTAGTCAAGGGAAATCGAAATAAGAATAATCAATGATCAAAACTCATGTATGCAATGGATACGAAACTAGTTGGACGCTTTTCTCTATATTTGAATCTTCAATTATTTTACTTGCTTTATTTTATTTAGTTAGGTTGTTAGTTTGAATCTTAAAAATCCCCTTTTTTCACTTAGTAATATTATTTAAACACAAGTAATCTGAGTCCTTGTGGGTTCGACCCCTTGCTTCCACTATACATAGGTTTGGAAGTTAGGATATTTCTTTGACAGTGCTTTTACCGCGACATAAAATTGCTCGTCAACTAGACATATTTTTTTATATATATACACACATAATACATGTAAAACTTGTAAGTGATGTAAGTGATTTAAGATCTATAAATATTTAGTAACAATGACTAGGACGGACACGTAGATTAAGAAGGAATGTCATTAATTTTATATTGGAGTCAAAATGCCCGGGAAGAAAATTGCATTTTATAACGTTCAACAAAAGCGCAGGATATTATATTATATATAATCATATTGACTAGATTTGGACCTTGTTTGATGACTATTATATAAATATATCCTTTTAAATATAAGTACTTTTACTAGGTCATATAACCTACGTACGTAGTGTTCTAATTTTAAATATATAAATTTTTTATGATCAATCTGAGTAGATTTGGACCTTACATGCTTACTGTTCTAGATTCACAATATACAAAACATTGTAATAATTAAGTGACTATTTCATATAAGCACTCTTACTTGGTCATATACTACAGTGCTTGTAAGAATAATTCAACGAGAGCCATGCCCTTACCCAGGCTTGTCTTAAAAAATTCGGAGGCCTTGTTCTATTTAAAAAATTTGGCCTCCGTACATTGCATAATTATACAAATTTTAATACGTAATAATAAAGGTGTATATGGTATGGTGAAACAAGATAAACAATATATATTTTAAAATACTTTCATATAATGATAAAATATTTAATTAAGTAAAAAATAGGATTTTTTTATTGATATTAATAGCATTTTAATATAAATTTAAACACATAACAACCTTCTATCTAAAAAGTTGGTAGATAAGTATACATAAAAAATATCAGAACTTAATGGAAGAAAATAGAAAATTGAAGAAATTAAAAAACGTGGAAAATGAAAATTCGAAGCTTGAAATATAGGGGAGAACGAGATTTGAGAGAGGGTGATAAATTATCATTGAAAATTGGAGTAATTAAGGAAAAGAGATATAAATTGAAAAAAATTAAATGAGTAAAAGATGAAAAGTTGGAAACAGTAAGCGTAATTCTCTCTTTAATTAAGATATTTAAGTGTTATTTAAGCGTAATTTCAGTCTTTGTAATATAGATTTAAAAAATTGGGCCCTTGTATTTTGTGGGGCTCTATGCTATTGGGCTTGTTGCATACCCTTATCTTGGGGCCTGCCCTTACCCTAACGATAGGGCTAGGGCATTTTCTGCTCAGAGAATATATATAAAGTAAAGCTAGAAGAACTAGCCAAGCTGAAATTAAACACTATAGAAATATTAAATTCAGGATTTAATATAAGACAATATATTATTTATTATAAATTTAATATTTAATATTAAATTATTTATTATGTTACATTAAATTTAGAATTTAATATAGTACAATCTAGTGGCGGAGTACGAAATAATTGAAAGGGGGGCGAAAAATAAATAATATTATACTAATTTAAAATAATTAATAATTGTAACAGAGTTCGATACAAAATGTATAATAATCACTAGTCATGGTATCTAAAAGGAGGTAAATCTAGTCTACGAGTTTTCATATTTTGAAAGTGTTGAATAATAACTTCATTATCAAGGCTTCTAAAGACATCCTTCTCAACGTAGGACACCAAACAATCAATAAGAAAGTCATCTCCCATTTTATTACGCAAATCTGTCTTGATAATATTCATCGTAGAGAAGGCTCTTTCCACAATAACAATCACAATTGGTAACACTAAAGTCATCTCGATAAGACGATATATATATTAAGTAAAAAGCAGTGTGAATTCCTACCTCAATCATCTTCTTAGAAACATCTCCAATACTTTGCAATGTGGAATATTTTTCATTTCCTCCCATTTAAAAAATCCACATCTTTAATTGCTCTTGAAGCTCCATTTGATCGCACATTGGAAAATCTTGTGGATATAACTCTACAAGGCGAAGTAATTGTGACACATTGAAATTGGAGAATGAGTTCTTAGGATCAAGACAAGCTATACATATGAGTAATTCCATACTTGACTCATTGAAATGATCATCCATTTCTTGACTAATTCGGTACAGAACCTACAAATGTAGCATGATATTAGTTTGATTAATAAAAAACTATTTCAATAGTCAAATAGAGAAATAATGTAATAATAATACCTCATTAAATATATCAATTTCAAAGTGATGGTCATAATTGGAATCACGTCTAGAATGAGTGCAACCTGGAGCATTATCTTTCATGTTCAGAATAATAATATCATTCTCTGCACAAAAATTGTTAACATCTCCTAAGAACTAATTCCATCCTTTCTTCGTCAAATCTTGCAATTTGCTCTTAGTGTTTTGAACTAAACTCGTGGCATCAATAATGTTTTGGTCCTTTTGTTGCAAGAATTGTGACAAACCATTTGGCAATCCTAATATTACCTTCATCAAGTGAGCAATAAAAACAAACTTGTAGGTGGGTAAAAAATAACTACTATAATTATTTTTCTATCAAATCGCCATAAAAACAAACTTGTGATCAGACCTTTATGCTTGGAAACGATTTGAACCATGACCCGGCCCCTCTCGGAGACACCGTTGTTCATCGCACGGATCGTTAAGGATCCGAGTCAAGCGACCAAATCGACAATCATAATACTTTACGGTTTGAATCTACTGGATTTGATCAAGATTGGTACTCAACGATGCGTGTCGCTGAAACCGAGAACAACCGAAGAACTCAAGATCGCAATACGTCGGGACAAGTGATCATGAGAGCAGAGCAAAACCGCGACCGCGGCCTGGAGGGCCGCAATCGCAGCCAGTAGAACTTGATATCCGCCTTTTTAGTCAATTTTTTAGGGTGTGTTTTTGTGTGTTTGAGTCTTTTTCTTTAGTTTTGTGTTTTGTTTTGAGTTGTTTGTGTAGGTTTTCGTATTTTCTTAAGATATGGAGTCTACATAAGCTTTGGTGGTGTTTTTATAGGTTTTGGAGCTGTTTGGAGCATATTCTAGGAGGATATGAGAATCCGAAGGAGAGCACTTATGGAATGAAGTGAAGATCAAGTTCAAGCCATTGACCCGTTACTGAGCCGAAGGAAGAAGAATCAAAGCAAGAACGAGTGTAACGATCCCTCTACCGAAGCAAAGTGCACGGTTTCGAGACAAATTACAACACAATGGGGGTCGTTACCGAGGTCAACAAGGTCGGTAACGAGGTGTTCAACAAAGGTGGAAAAGTTCAGCAAATCTGAGATGTAACGACCCTAACGGGGTCGGTACCGAGGCACTCAAGGTCGTTAGCGAACAACAGAGTCGGCACATTTAATGATCTTTTATCCCATATTTTTATATTATTAGATAGTGATATATCTCTTAGAAGAATTATTTCCTTATAGATAGCTTAGTTTTCTCTATAAATACTCTTGTGCTTGTTTACATTTTGGGGGATGATTCAAGTTAGTTTTAGGGTAGAAGAGAGAGAGAGAGAGGAGGCGTGAGAAAAGAAGTAAGGGAGAGGGACGAGTTTGAGGAGTTGCTTGGAGAAAAAGTTGGTCTTGGATTCGGTTGTAAGCTTTTATTTAATTAATTTAGTTGTTTTTAATTATGATTTGTGAGTAGTCTCTCTCTCTTTAAGGTTGGGGTTAAACCCATCAATGGTTATGTATGCTTGCTCTTGATCATGTTTTGATTGTTTTTATCATGAATCTATTCTCTTGTTCTTGATCCTTGAAATGAAAGTTGATAAGGAATTTCTCATTCATAGTTGAAGCGAAAGCAGAAAACTTTGGATCAGAATAGTCAATTAGGATTTTGAAACGAAAGCAGATCAATCCTAGTTGAAGTAGAAGAGGTAGATAGTAAAGTTGATTGATTTGGAAAAAGTTGATTGATTTACTTGCTTAAGTCAACAAAAGTTGACGCCTTTATGTGATAAAAGCATGATCTTTGTGTTTCATTAGCGTTTGCATGCATAATTATTGTTGTGGAGATACCAAAACCTTAGATTTCTCTTTCTCATAGTAAAAACCCTACCTTTGATTGGTTACTTACGCTCTAAGTAACAAAACTTGACATAGACCTTCTCCTGTGGACGAATCTAACTCCCATGTACTCAGCGGGGTCTTGACTATAAATTTATTTATTGTCAAGTAAATCTCTCTCAACAGAACCGCACCCGAGCTTCAGAAAACCGCGACCGCGGGCTACGCATCTCTGAGCCTTTGTTATCCATCCGCGAACCAAACCATAGTTTGGTCAGCCCCCGCTTTGAACAAGGCCAATCCAATCATGCCAGGTCCAATCCCGTTCGTGGTGACGATCATATATCTTTGGCATCCGCTCCCAACGGTGGGAATGATGCATCTACCACCGTCGGGGATGAAGAAGAAGATGAAATCACTCATGCCTTGGCTACTACTTTGAGGGAGAACGAGAAGATGCAAACTAGGTGTGCACAGGTTGAGTCTCGCTTAGACCAAGCCTTGGAAGAGATTGCCAATTTGAAGCATACCTTGGATAAAGTTCAAGGAAAACGCCCTGTCAGCGAATCAGCAATTGCAAGGACTAGGCGGCTTGCTAGTGTTATTGAATTCGCTAATAACCGTCGCAGTCCTCAACCAATAAGCTATGACGAATCAAAAGAGATGCAAGTTGATTATGATAGAGATTGTAGGGAGCCGAGAAGCCGGTGAAAGGACCATCATCATGAGTCACCCCCGCGCAAGACGTCTCGAGCCGCAGACCCTCCTCAGTCCAGCGACCCAACCTCGGACGATTCAAGCGACCTCGAAGACCACGGAGATCATCGCGATCGCGGAGGACAAAACCCCAACATTGGCCGCGACCGATCTAACCGTGATCGTGGGTGAGGCGATCAACGCGATTTATCACGCGAGTGTGATGATCGCTATGTTCCTTGTGAGAATCTCGAGCTAAACCATGACCGGGGCAAAAAGAAGAAAAGACAACGGAGTCCACGTCGGAGTGAAAGTAGAGAAAGACATGAAGGGAGGAATTGAGATCTTAGGCACACTGAGAGGAGATTGCTTGATCTTTTCAGAGCGCAAGGTGGGACCTTGCAATTGGCTCAAGAACAAACAGAGCATAAGTTGGCTATGGTGACATCAACACCATTCCATAGAGACATTCAACATTCCCAACCTCAAACAAAGTTTTCTCCACCATCATTTACTCTTTAAGATGGGCACTCGGACCCTATAAATCATATAACCTCTTATTCTCATAAGATGGCCTTGTGGGTGTCCGAGGAAGCTATAATGTGCAACATGTTCCCAATTAGCCTCACCAAGGGTTTGCTAAAGTGGTTCCAAACTTTGAACCATGGTCAATACGATCTTGGGATCAATTGGTGTAACATCCTCGACCAAAGTGCATACATCATTCTGCATTCATATAAGATTAGTAGCATATGCATAGCATATCGGTATGATATATAGTGAGTTTTTAAAAAGTAATATTTATTTTCTAATTAAGTTATTTATATTTTAAAAAGTTTTTAACTAAAATATAATTATTAATTATTTCAGGGTAAAGTTTTTAGTAAAGGAGTTTTGAGGGTGGAAATAGAATTTTTCACATTTGTAGCCGACTTCCACGCCGACTTAGCTACATGATATATATATATATATATATATATATATATCATGTTCTTCCTCATCTTTGCATATTTACGTACATAAGAAAAAAATTGCAGAGAGAAAAGAGAAGAAAAAGGAAAAGAAAAGCTTGGTTATTTATCTTGTTTTGTTATTTTAGTACAAGATTTCTTCTATCGGATTTTAATCTTGAAGTACAAGCGTGGTTTGGTAAGTTTTTAATTAGTTAATGGTTTATTTGGATTTCAATGATTTTCCCATATCTAGATCTACAGTTGCTTTTGATTGAGAAATCAATCGATTTATAGTTCTCAGAAGGTGTTTTCGATATTGGATTTATATTCGGTAAAAGATTTCAGAGTAATTTTATGGTTTGTTTTGTAAGGATATTAGGGAGCCCTTTGATCAAGTTTTTCAGAAAGGTTTGAACTAGAAAAATGTTCTTATATATATATAATTTATTGTTGTCAAGTTTTAAAGGATTTGGAATTTTGCACAAAAAGTTATAATGCATACTGGCATTTCATTGCATTTGGGGTTAAAGTTTGTAAGAGTAAATAGGTTGTTTTTTGCATTGGTTTACATATAAGAGCACAAGTAATAGATCGAGGTCAAAGACAAGGGGGGCGAGATATAGTATCTGTCTTAAACAGGTGAGTATAGACCGGAGATTCAACCCTATGTTCTATATGGATATATATTTTTTATGTGCTATATGCATATATATGGTATATGAGATATATGAATATATGTGCTATATGAATATATGCTATACAGATAGATGAGCTATATGAGGTATATAGTTATATGTGCAATATGAGTTATATGGATATATGTGTTATATGTGATAGCTCTGAAATTTCCAGAGTTGTTTTTACAGAAAGTATGTTAGCAAAATGGCATATGATATATGATTACAGGATGCACTTGATTGCATAACATTTTTCAATGAGATTTAAAAGGACCTGTGACTGTCTTGCCCTGAATTTGTATACAGGACCTACGGGTCATACAAGATCTTCGAATCACACAGAATCTACGGATCATATAGGACCTACGGGTCATAATGAGGAAATCTTCGGATTTCTTTCTTAAAGGGACCATAAGAGTCCATATACAGTAAACCCGGGGCAGATTCAGGCTTGTACAGTTCATAGACTAATAAATCGGATACATTGGCATTTGCACTTGCATAGTAAATTCCTATATGACATATGTATAATATGTATGTATATATACATGGACTAAATGTTTGACTCTATGTGAAATAATTGATGATGGTTTATATTCACTGAGTATGCGACTCACATAAATCGCAAAATAATTTTTCAGGTTCAGTTAGTTCTTACTGGCGCGTGTCTCTGTTAGAGGTCACATTCATACAGGTCGGCCGGCTGAAGCTCTAAGCAACCTTCTCCTCCTCATTTTGCATCATAGACATATGGGTTGTAATAGAAATTAGAGTAATAGATGTATTACTATAAAAGTAAACACATATAGTTGTGTGTGCAACCTTTTGTGGTTGTTACAAAGTATACGTCATAGGGTATATGTGAATTATCTCTTTATATAAGGGATAAGTTATTACAAAGTATACGGCATAGGGTATAAGGGTGTCACAATTGGCCACTAAATTTGTGAAGCACTACATAGCTAATAGCCGGAATGCAACATCTCTTGATACACTCTTGGCCACTAAATTTGTGAAGCACTACATAGCTAATAGCCGGAATGAAACATCTCTTGATACACTCTTCGACCTCAAAAAATAAAAGAGTGAAAGCTTACGCCACTTTGCTAATCGCTTTATGGAGTGCTATGTTGAGATTGAGCGTTGTGATGATAAGATTGTCATTACCGCCTTTAAGAAGGGAAATCCTGCTGAGAGAAAGTTGAGGGAAGAGTTGACACTCTGTCTTCCTTTCACAATAGCTGAGCTCCAAGAGCGTATTCACCAATATGTACGCTTAGAGGAGTCTAATTACAAGACAAAAGGAAGACCGTCCTCTCCACCTCGTAAATTGCATCACCCTTTGAAAAGCTTCAAGAGGGAAGCTAGAGCGGTTTATACCACGTTCAACGTACCAATCTACAAGATCTTACCGCGTATTAAGCATGAAAGTTTCTTTCGCTACCCTCCAAAGGGTGAGTATCCTGAAGATGATCCCCATAGCCGAAAGTATAGCATGTATCACAGAGTGTGGGGACATTTGACTAAAGATTGTTGGTCATTTAAAAAGTTCCTTGAAAGCTTGGTTCAAGAAGGGTACTTGCGTGAGTACATTAAAGAAGACAAGCCTGGAAACAAGAGAGAGCCGAGACAGAAACAAATTGAAGTAATTCAAACAATCTCGACAACATACAAGCATGAAGATGATGAAGCTAGGAGCAATTTTAGGATGTCTTGCCATGAACATGAAGTGATGAGAGTTCAGCAGGCCGAGCTGCGACCGCCACCCTCGCCCGCGCACGCGGTGGATGGGCTGGTTTTTTGGGACAAGGACATTGCGTTAGTTCAAGTCCCTCATAACGACCCCTTAATCTTATCAGTCGAGTTGGAAGGCTTTAAGTTGTGTCGGGCTCTAGTTGATCATGGGAGTTTAGTTGACATTATGTATTGTGATGTCTTAAAACTCCTTGGGAGAAAGAATGAAGACTTGATTCCAATCAAAATGCAGCTGATAGGACTTGGAGGTTATCCGACGTTCCCGCTTGGAATGTATAAGACACATGTCATCTTGGCTAGGAAAGTAATGAAACTGGAGTTCTTGATCGTCGACGTGCCTTCCCCATACAATTTGATTTTAGGGAGGCCTAGGATTCATGGGATAGGAGCGGTACCATCGACCCTCCATCAAATGATCCAATTTAGAGATGAAGATGCTATAGTTCATGTTTGGGCTAATCAACTTTAATCTCATCTATGCTCTAAGGGAAGTCTCCCTAAGTCAGAGTTTATGCAAAAGATCGAAGACGAGCCAAAAAATGAGGACCAACAGCGTAACCGCGACAGCGAGCCCGAAGGCCGCGACCGCGACATTGGCTCAGAGAGCAAGACCTCGTTTCTGGGGCATAGCCGCGACCGCGGGTCGCCAGGCCGCGACCGCGGTTCCAAATTCCACGACCGCGGACCTAATTCTGAGGATTCGACTTCGTGAGAAAATGTTCGTGGCCATGGTTACCTGATTTCCTCCGTGCAGGGATCCCAAGATTGGAAATGCATGTAAATATGGCACTCTTTTTTCCATGTGGTTTTGATGAGGGCCTTAGATTTGTATTTTTCATTCATTAGTTCAGTGTTTTAAGATCATGTCATACACGTTTATTTTTAATAAAAGTCAGCCTTTGCATTAGTTTGAGTTTTGCATAAAAAAATATTGAGCGCAACATTAGTTCATCGCACTAATGAACTTTTGCATATGCGTGTATGTAGAAGAGCAAAGGAGCCCAAGATATTCGCTCATGGATGTACGATTATACGAATATACGAACACGCGCGATAGGGGACTCACAATCGACTAATCGGCATGGCCACTTCGAATAGGCACCTTTTATTTGTGAGCGGGTAAAAAATAACTGTCATGATTATTTTTCTATCAAATCGCCATACATGTATTTTATTTATTACGTTTTTATTATCCCTTAATATTTTCTTATAAAAATTAAACATGGTGTTTATGCGACATAATGGAAGATTTTGTCTTAAATGAAAAGATAGAATTTCGCTTGGAGTAGGGAGCAAAATATCGCTTACTTGGGCTTTAAGGCATTGGGTCGGCCGTAGGGATGGAATTTTCGCCCCCCCAGCTCTCCTTCTTCCATTATAAATACACGTCTTCGCCGTGTAGAGAAAGCATATTGAAAGCACCCATTCTAGCTAGCATTGAACAAGCTAATATTCGCTTAGCTTGTTTGTTCAAGGAAACTCACACTCTGTTGGAACAATCGTTGTTCCATGGTTTCTCTTAGTTTTGATGATAACAAACTTAGTTGGTATAACTTGCTTCTACATGTAAGTGTTTCAAGAAAACAGGTACATAGTCACGATTGACGGAACATTGTGAGGAACGATGAAAGGAACAAGTTAGAGATTTAGGAAGTAAGTCTCGAAAGGAACACGACTTTCTATTATTAGCAAGCTACCAGATCTTATGCGAGCAATCTTCTGTGAAGATACGACATCTGTAGCCGGTTGCTTAAAAGATCAAAGGAAGAATAAGATCAAAGTTCACACGATCTTATCTAGGAAATCCGAGATCATTCGGTTTTGGCAAGGATCGACATGGTTGAGGATCCAAATCACAAACAATACTTTCTCCTATTAGTGTGGAATTTGTTAAGTGGAAAATTTGCGTAATTAGGCAAGAATTAAGTATGAGATCAGACTTGACATTTCTTATAAATAGCTAGGTTATAGCTAGGGTAAAAGTGTGGTTGATTTCAGCGAACTTGGAGAGAGAGCTTTTCAAGTGTACGAGTGTGTGTGGCTTTCTCCTTAGTTACCAGGGAACTTGACTTGCCTTGTAATCATTGAAACTTAATAAAAGTGTTCTATTGAAAATCCTCTGAGAAGGAGTCTCAAGTAGGGGTGCTCACGGGTCGGGGTCAACCCCGACCCGACCCGACCCGCTATTATTGGGTCGGGTTGCGGGTCATGTTTTGGAAAATTTCGGGTCGCCGGTCGGGTTGGGCCATACCCGACGGGTTGCGGGTCGACCCGCAGACCCGCGCCCTTTTTAAAAAAAAATAAAAATACGTATGTAATTAGTTAATGTGAATTGTGAAATTGAAATTTGGGCGACTCTAGTTATTTGCCTCAGTCTGACATGCCTCCCTCAAAAAAACCCTAGGCGACTCCTTGCCTTAACTCTTTGCCGAGCAGCACATTCGAGATTCCCCGACTCCTTGCCTCAACTCCTTGCCTCCTCTCGTTCCAGATCTCTGCCGTTGAAGCCCAAGCAACACAGTCGAGATTCGCCGGCTTGCTGCTGAAGCCCGACAGTCGCACAATCGTACTGCTCGGATTGGACTCGCAGGCTCGACTCGCCTGCTCTCGATAATCGCACACTCCGACAGTCGTCGTTGAAGCCCTGCCGTTGTCCCTGCCGGTGACTCGCCCTGCTGAAACCCTAGACGTAAGCTTCTTAATTTCTTATGTGTAGTGTATACTGTATAATGTATATAGATAATTAGATATGATGGGAGTTGTTTGTGTTATAAAATAATTCCACAAGATTTCCCACTAATTAAGTAATTATGGTTAGTGGTTACCATTCCAAATTTCCAACAACTGAAAAGAGAAGTATGCTGTAAATGAGAAGTATGTTGATTGCGGGTCGGGTCGCGGGTCGACCCGCGAGCCAATCCGCGAAAAGGCCAAAACACATACTTTTTTGAAATACTTGCGGGTCGGCCCGCGACCCGACCCACAAAACCCACAACCCGCGGGTCGGGTCACGGGTCGTGCCTAAAAAATTTGCGGTTCATCGACCCGACACGACCGGTGAGCACCTCTAGTCTCAAGGGTAGAGGTCTTTTTTTTCTACGACTTGTTGGTCGGACATAAAGTTTACCTTTATAAATTTTGTGTTCTTATTGTTTATTTCCGCTACCCAGGGAACATTGCTAGTTCCTTGACTTGTAACTAACGCTTCACGATCCAACAATTGGTATCAGAGCAGGTTTGCTCTAGATTGTGTGTTAGTGCAGGAATACAGAATAAGTACCAACAAGACTCAGATCGTCGGGATTGGAAACAACAAGCCTCCATTGCTTGTTGTTGGAGAGTATGACCATTGGAAGATCCTCTTTGCTACTTGGGTCAAGAGCAATGACTACCAAGCCTGGTCAGTCATTGAGGATGGAGACTATGTCATTCCTACGGACAAGAAGAACAAAAAGTTCGAGTAGGGTCCAACTGAATGGACATGAATGGAGAAGAACTACAAGGCACAAATGCTGCTCAATAATGCCTTGGGTGCTGAAGATGTACTGAGGGTGGTCAATTGCAAAACCGCCAAAGATCCTTGGCTCAAGAGCAATGACTACCAACCCTGGTCAGTCATTGAGGATAGAGACTATGTCATTCATGCGGACAAGAAGAATAAAAAGTCCGAGTGAGGTCCAACTGAATGGACAGGAATGGAGAAGAACTACAAGGCACAAATCCTGCTCAATAATGCCTTAGGTGTTAAAGATCTACTAAGGGTGGTCAACTGCAAAACCGCCAAAGATGCATGGGAAGCTATAGAGCAAATGCACATCGGCAGTGTAGATTTGAAGGAAATCCACCAAAAGGAGGAAAGAAGGAGTTCTATAACTTCAAAATGAAAGATGGTGAAACCATTGCCACTTACCAATCTAAATTTGAGGCTTTGGTGAATTGCATCAATCATCTTGGTATCGAAAAAGACATCACTCATGCAGAGAAAATTTCTTCGATTGTTGATGGTCTTGGTCCCAAGTATGTTTGTTACCAGAGGTTTGCTCAGAGAAAATCCAATCACTAAGACTTGCAAACTTCATGAGATCTATGGAAAGCTGACAGACTATGAGCGCTATGAGAATAACAATAGTGGCACCACAAGCTCTAACAAGGGTATTACTCTCAAGGTAGAAAAGGCCATTGAAAACATCACTTCAGGAAGGGGAGTTTATACGTTAGAGGAGGACTCTGATGTGTCTCTCATAACCAAGACAATGAGGGCATTCTACAAGAGAGGAAAGAAGCAAGGTGCCATGAAGGAAAAAGAAAAGGTCAACTCCAAGAAGAAGGAGACCAAGGACGTTACCTGCTTCAACTGTCAAGAAAAGGGTCACTATGCTAAGAGTTGTCCCAAAGGTAACGAGTCTGGGAACGAGAAGAAAAAGGCCTACGTTGTTGCATGCGATCTTGACTCAGATGATGAATCTGAATCAAAGATCTGTGCCATGACTCTGAAGACTGAAGATGTCGACCAAGAGGTAACTCTTGAACAATTTCTTACTGGATTAGAAAAATCTAAACAATTTGATCTTGTCATTCTTGTTAAAAAGCTTTTTGAAGATAATTTGAAAATGCAAGATGAAATAAAAGCTTTATCAGAGTCAAATGTTACTAGTGTTGTTCCTTGTTCTGAGTGTAAAGAATTAAAAGTAGATGTTAAGGCTCTCACTGAAACCGATAACAAACTTAGAACCGATTAGCTTGTTTTTAAACTCAAAAAGGAAGAACTAGAGAATGAACTCGACAAAAGAACTCGCGTTGTGTTTAATCCGGCTAAGTTTGGTATTGGTTATGGTAAAGACAAATCTGAATATCCTTCAGATGACCTTAGCTTTGAAGAAAAGATGGAAAGGAAAGCTAGGGAACTTCAATCTGCTAGCGATAAAGTTACTCATCTAGAGGGTCGGGTTAAAATTCTTGAGAGTTGGTTAAATGAAAACTCAAAATGGTATGCTGGTAAAACTGCTCACAAGATATATCTAAAACAGTCTCAAGGGAACCATCACAAAGTTCCTTCCAAGGAACGTGCGAAGGAACAAATCCTCCAGAAACCACACCCTAAGTGCTATCTTGGCGAATATTATAGGGTGTGCTATCATTGTGGTAAGGGAGGTCATGTCCAAAAGGACTGTAAGGTTAGATTAGAAGTGTCTAACAAAAAGGTTCAAAAACTAAACACAGGGAACAACAAGAAACAGTGGTCTGGTAAGAAAAATCATGGGTATGACAAATCTCATCAGAACAAGAAGAAACCAGCTCACCAACCACAAAAGAAACAAGATTCTAAAACTGAAAAAGGGAAAAGCCATGTTGATCCCTCAAACATTGCTTCTAGTTCCAAGAGTTCACAGAAAGCTACTTTAATTCAATCTCAAATTGATCATTCTGTGAGCTTTGCTAACCAACCTGGGAAGGCTAAGCAGGCCTGGGTCGTTAAAACATGATTTCTTTCTTGCAGGTTGAAGTGAGGGGGAACATCCGCTGGAACCTTGACAGTGGGTGTTCATGTCATATGACAGGGAACGAGAGTATTATGTCCTCACTTCAGATCAATGCTGGAGGAAACATTTCCTTTGGTAACAACAATCAAGGAGAAATCATTGGAACAAGTGAAGTCAAGCTAAATGAGAAGAGTAGTGTTAAAGACGTGAGCTTGGTGAAGGATCTTGGTTACAATATGTTGAGTATTGCTCAGCTTTGTAACCAAGGGAACAATGAGGTATAATTTACCTCAGATGGTTTTACGATCAAGAATAAGAATTCAAGTCTTGTAGTCTTGAGGGGAAAGAGGCGCAACAATGTGTATTTTGTCGACTGAAGTTTCCAACCACAAGAAGAGCTATGCTTTGTTACAGTTGTCGATGAGACTGATCTTTGGCATAGAAGGTTTGGTCACACAAATCATCGAGGAATTCACAAACTCTACTCACAAACCTGGTGATAGGACTTCCCAATGTTCTTGCAGAAAAGGAAAGTCTGTGTGAAGAGTGCGTGAGAGGGAAACAAAGCAAATCATCCTTTCAGCCAAAGTTGTCGATCAGCACTTCTCATCCTCTTGAGATGGTACACATGGATTTATGTGGTCTCATGTGGGTGAAAAGTCATGCAGGTAGAAAGCATATTTTTGTTATTGTTGATGATTTTACTAGATATAAATGGACTCTCTTTCTAGGTTCAAAAATATGAGATGTTCATGGCATTCAAAAGCTGGATCAAGAAGGTAGAAGCATCAATAGGACAAAAACTGAAGGCTAAGAGATCGGATAACAGAACAGACTTCAAGAATTCCATGTTGGCAAGTAACTTGCCTCGGTCCTTTTGGGCTGAGGAAGTCAGTACCGCTTGCTACATCATAAATCGAGCTACCATACGTTCCAATTTTTCTAAAACTCCATATGAACTAATCAGGGGAAGAAAGCCAAATATCTCCCACTTGAAAGTCTTTGGATGCAGGTGTTTTGTTCACAACAACGGAAAAGACGAGCTAGGCAAGTTTGATCCAAGGAGTGACGAAGACATCTTTCTGGGCTATGCATCCAACAACAAGGCTTACAAGGTGTTCAATAAAAGGACAAAGAAGTTCGAAGAAAGCATTCATGTTGTCTTTGACGAGTCCAAAAATGGAGGGAACCTGTCAAGGAACCAGGAAGTACTGAAGGTTCTAAATACAGACTCAGATGATGAAGTCGATCCAGATTCAAGTACACAAGCTCCAAATGAAGCATTCACTCCTTCCATTCCAGATGTGGATGGAGATGACACAAGAGCTACGTCGAATCTTGAAGATGATACTCCACAAAATGAAGAACAAGTGGAAGAAACATCTCCTGGAACGACTGATCAACAGGAGCAAGAGGAGTCCAACATAGATCTCACTCAGATTGAAGTCAGAAATTATCACCAAAAGAGGGATCATACTATAGACAACATCATCACTCCATATGAAAAAGGTTTGCTTACTTGTTCCTCTCTTTCAGAATTTTTGTGCTTTCAATGCGTTTATCTCTCTTGTAGAGCCAAAGAATGTGAAGGAAGCATTAAAAGATCCTGACTGGATAATTGCTATGCAAGAGGGACTTCACCAGTTTGAGAGAAACAAAGTATGGAGATTAGTTCCCAAGACAAAGCACAAGATGGCTATAGGAACAAAGTGGGTATTCAGGAATAAAATTGATGACACCGGAGATGTCACAAGGAACAAGGCGATACTTGTAGCAAAAGGGTACAATCAACAAGAAGGGATCGACTACGATGAAACGTACGCTCCTGTTGCAAGAATAGAAGCCATCCATCTTCTAATTGCCTATGCTGCTCACAAAGGATTTAAACTCTAACAAATGGATGTGAAGACGACATTTATGAATGGGTACCTACAAGAGGAGGTTTATGTGTTGCAGCCTCCTGGGTTTGAAGATGTTGATCACCCTGACCATGTTTACGTGTTGGACAAGGCTCTCTACGGTCTTAAACAGGCACCTCATGCTTAGTATGATAGTTTTGCCCAATTTCTATTGTCAAATGGATACAAACGTGGTGTGATCGACAAAACGTTGTTCCTAAGGGAACAAGACAGTGAGGTTTTAGTAGTTCAAGTATATGTTGATGATATTATATTTGTTTCTACTAACCTTAAACTTGTAGAAAGCTTCAAGAATCTGATGAGCAGTGAGTTTGAGATGAGCATGATCGGTGAACTCACTTTCTTTCTTAGTCTACAAGTGGTACAAAGTGATGAGGGAACGAAGGTACATCAACAAAAGTACATCAAGGAGCTATTGAAGAAGTATGGTATGGATTCTACGAAACCATTTGATACTCCTATTTCTCCTAATACTCGTCTTGATGTTGATCTTAATGATGTTGTTGTTGATCAAACGATGTACCGAGGAATGATTGGTTCCCTATTGTACCTAACGGCCAGTCGGCCAGATATTATGTTCAGTGTGTGTCTTTGTGCTAGATTCCAGGCTAATCCTAAAGAAATACATCTGAAAGAAGTGAAGAGAATTCAACGCTACTTGAAAGGGAACGATGGGTTGTGTCTATGGTATTCAAGGCATAACTCGTTCAATCTTGTCGGATTCTCGGATGCAGATTTTGCATGTCACTTGGTAGATAGGAAGAGCACATCAGGCATTGCCCAATTTCTTGGTCCTTGCTTGGTGTCTTGGGGATCGAAGAAGCAAAATTCGGTTGCTCTTTCCACGGCTGAAGCGGAGTATGTCGCAGCAGCAGCCTGTTGTTCCCAGGTTTTGTGGTTAAAACAAAAATTGGTGGATCTTAGTCTGTCTCTTGAAACTATCCCTATCTTGTGTGATAATACAAGTGCCAAGGATATCTCCAAGAATCCTGTGCATCATTCTAGAACCAAACATATAGACATTCGACATCATTTCTAACGAGATAATGTTGAAAAAGGTTTCATTAAGATGTATCATTGTAAGACTGAAAATCAAGTTGCATATATTTTCACCAATGCTTTGGACAGAAAACCCTATGAACATCTGAGGATGTTGCTAGGAATGATTTCCTTGGAGTAAACGAGTCCTGGTCCTCTATTCCCTCAGTGCCTAGCTAAAGAGGTAACTTCTCAAGGAACTATGTATCATTTGACATGTTTTCTAATGGATTATATCTTTCCTCTATGCATTGATGTTATATACATTAGAAATTGTTAAGTGTTGCATGCTAAAAGGAACTAACACTGAAATGATTACATCCAAGATTTTCTTTAAGCCCAAAATAACCAACTTGATCTATTTTATCCCTCCCTTCAAGCCGAAATAATGGTTGGTTATAAGCTTGCCCTTTAGCCTGGTCCAAACAAACATTCCCTATGAACCCCCTTTGATTACCTTTAAACGGTGAATAATTGTTTGGATGTCAAAAATATCCCAAGCCCACAAAAAGTTTGAATGGAACATCCCTTGTCCTTTGTTCGTTCAAACAAGCCTTTTAATCCACTCATGGTAACAAGGAATGGAACTAGTGGTTTGGAGATCGTGATTTTTGAAGGAATGTCTTTGGTTAAATTTGAAGATTTTTCTAAAAAGGAACAAACGTCAATCAACTCAGAGAAGACACAGTGTGATAGCCGTTGTGACTAGGAATTTCAAAAATCCAGCTGTTGCACAATGCTTTTGCAGGGAACGATAGGACGTTTTGCGTAGTCTCATCTTAATGGCGGTGTTAAAACCATAATTATGGGAAGTATTAGCCGTTGAGATATGGATAGAAGATCTTGGGAATATTGTAATCTTAATCTACAAGGAAAGAGGTGTGCTTTATAATTCCTTCTCTCTTGGTCATTATTTTTCACCGCATCTTTGTTTTTACATTCAAGAACCCTAATCTTCTTCAAGCTTCGTTCTTTCCTCTCTTTCTCTTCAATGGCGTCTTCTTTGAACACCCCTGTCCTAAACATCGAAGGACTCGATGATTCCGAACTCGAGGTTCTTCAAGCCAAACTTGATGCTCTAAAAAAGGCCAAGCTTTCCTCTCCCTCTCCCGCTTCTAAGCTTGAATCCCAATTTGATGTTGTTGCCGACCTTGGAGCCAAGGCTGTTGATGGGGCTCCAAGTGAAAAGGAAGCTTTGCCCGAGAAGTTAGAAAAGGATCCATCCATGATCCCCTCGGAAAACCCCTCTGACAAACCTTCTAAAACAGAGGAGGGAAAAGAAGAGCTCGGTGACAATGAGAAGGAAGAGGTTAACTCACCTCCTAAGGAACCCACCGGAGAACTAGAAAAGGTGGAGACTTTGCCCATGCACTTGCGTCCTGGGTGGGTTAAGCCAACGAGCCGAGGAAAGACAAAGGCCAGGAAGCGAGTCCCTTCCCATCCGACTCAGATTCTTCACGTCTCTGATTCGGAAAGGACTCCTTCCCCCAAGAAGGCGAAGACGGATCGTTTCGGCAAGAAGTACAACCTTCGATCCACCGCCACCACTTCAAAGAAAACGGTGGTCGAAGAGTCTGCTAAGGAAGAGGATCCAGAAGAAGTTGAAGAAGAGACTGGTTCTGAACCTGAGGAGGTGAAGTCTGAGGAAAAGATGGAGTCTTATGGCAAGGGAGAAGATGAAGAAGAGGAGGAAATTGAGGAGGTTGAAAAAGACCTCAAGTCTGCTAAGGAAAAAGGGAAATTGCCAATGGAACCAAAAGGAACTTCTAAGAAGGGTGCAAAGAAGGTGGTCGCTCCTCTGGTGATCGACGAGGAATTTCTGAAAGAGCATGACTTGGAGGAGTTCTGGGAACTTCTTAAGTTCCAAGGCTGGGAAAAGATTTGCGCTTCAAAGGTCAAGGTAGTTGTGTCTGTCCTTGCTGATTTCTATTCAAACTTTCAACTGTCTGATCTCTCCACTGGTCCCTTGGGTTTTTCTACTGTTGGAGAATCTAAAATCTCTTTCTCTCTTGGGTTTGTTTCCAAGGTTATGAAGGTACCTAGTTAAGGATACGGGGAGTTGCATACTTCAAATAACTGGCCAAAGAACAAGACTCCACTCATCAAGCGCGTTATGAGGAAGGTGTCTAGCGCTGGTCCTTACTCTACTTGTGATCTTGGTTACACTGCACGTATTGCACATCAGTTTCTGATCAAGGTTGTGGTTCCTAGGCTGGAGAAGAGGAACAATCTCACCATCAATGACATGATTCTGTTGGATAAGTTTATGAGGAGAGAAATAATCAATCTTCCTGAGATCATGATGCGACACATGGCCAAGAGCACAGTGAAGAATCATGGTTTGCCTTACCAGCAGTTTGTAAAGAAAATTCTGAAGGAGAAGAATGTGTATGTTTCTTCGCGAGAGGAGTTCTTTGAATTACCCCTGGATATGCGCAATATCTCGAGGATGAATTACCATGGTGATTCAAAGGGAACAGTTGCAAAGAAGACTGCTCAGATGGACGTTGGGAGTTCTTTGATGAGTGGGAGTGTTAATGCCAAGATGTTGATCGAGCTTCAAAATATTTCCTCTCAGTTGAGTACCATCATTGGTTACTTGGCTAAGAGAGACACTGCCACTACTGCTGCTGATTCCACCTCCTCGGAACCATGATGTGGATCCTTTTCTTGTTCCCTAGCCTATCTATCCCCCACTCAAAAAATTTAAGTTGTTCTCTTGGATGTTAAGAATTTTATGTTTTTTGTTTTCTCTGGATGTGATTTTCGTGACAATTATCTATGAATTAACTATCTTTTGCTTATGAATGGTTTGAGTTTCAATTAAATTTGTTCATTTACTCTACGTTTTGCTTGATGATTGTTGACCTTTTGATAATGTCAAAAATGCAGAGATGCGTTCTATCCAGGAAATACAGAGGGAACTTTGGCTAAAGGGAAATACGTTGTTACCTTTGATGAGTAGGAAGAATTGTGCATCTGTTAAGGGGGAACCACAGGAAAATTTTTATTTTCAATATTTTTTCTGGTTTATAGATGTGCATTTTTGTATAGGTTTGTCATCATCAAAAAGGGGGAAATTGTTAGAACAATCGTTGCTCCAAGGTTTCTCTTATTTTGATGATAACAAACTTAGTTCGTATAACTTGCTTCTACATGTAAGTGTTTCAGGAAAACATGTACATAGTCACGAGTGACGGAACATTGTGAGGAACGATGGAAGAAACGAGTGACAGATTTAGGAAGCGCATCTCGAAAGGAACGCGACTTTCTATTAATAGCAAGTTACCAGATCTTCTGCGAGCGATCTTCTGCGAAGATACGACAGTTGTAGACGGTTGCTTAAGAAGACAAAAGGAAGAATAAGATCAAAGCACACACGATCTTATCTAAGAAATCCGAGATCATTCGGTTTTGGCAAGAATCGACATGGTTGAGGATCCAAATCACAAACAATACTTTCTCCTATTAGTGTGGGATTTGTTAAGTGGAAAATCTGCGTAATTAGGCAAGAATTACGTATGAGATCAGACTTAACATTTCTTGTAAATATCTAGGATATAGCTAGGGTAAAAGTGTGGTTGATTACGACGAACTTGGAGAGAGCGCTTTTCAAGTTTACGAGTGTGTGGCTTTTTCTGGTGAAGAATCCACGAGTAAGTGAGTACTCAGGTTAGTAGTTTACTTCCACTTAGGTTTACGCTTAGGGTTGTAGAAGCCTAGTTGGTTGAACTTTGATTGGTGCCTTAGTTACCAAGGAACTTGACTTGCCTTGTAATCGTTGAAACTTAATAAAAATAGTCTATTGAAAATCCTCTGAGAAGAAGTCTCAAGGGTAGAGTTTTTTTCTTTCAACGACTTGTTGGTCGAACATAAAGTTTTCCTCTATAAATTCTGTGTTCTTATTGTTTACTTCCGCTGCCCAGGGAACATTGCTAGTTCCCTGACTTGTTACTAACGCTTCACGATCCAACACACTCGTTGAGTTCTCTAGCTTTCTTGTCTCTTCCTTGACACTCAATCAGCAACTATTCTTTTGACTTAGGCATTGGAGGTGGGTTAGGGGGTCCCCGCCCCCTTGGTCCAATGTTTTGCAGGTTTTAGGTGGAAGAGCAGTTGGAACAGAAGTTGAAGAAGGAGTTAACAATTAGTGCATTAAAGGCGGAATTTTTGTGCACTAAAAAACTAATAACTCTCCATTTTTTCAATCAATCTATCAGCAAGTACTCAACTTTTTGAATCAAATCCATCATTAAATACATTTTCAAAGCACATCAATGGTTGGGGACCACGAAGAGAGAAGATGGATAATGGTTGTAAAGTGTGAACCCCAATATGTACCTCCTGGCCGAGTTAAAGTTGTCTCTTGAATTAATCCTCTCCTAGTTTCAATTTCACCCTTTTCTAACTTCTCCACCAAGCATTCATGTTGTTTTTGCCTAAACTCATCTTTTCTTTTACAAGAAGTTCCAACCATATTTGTAATCATAGACAAATGCTCAAAGAAATCACTCACAAATTTATTTGACTGAGAAACGGCCACAACAACTAATTGGTGTTGGTGAGCAAAGCAATGAATATATCGCACATGGATTTTCGTTTAAAACAATAGTCTTCAATCCATTAAGCTCACCACGTATATTATAAGCTCCATCATATCCTTGACCTCTTACTTGAGAGATATATAACCCATGTTTGGCAAAAAAAATCATCAACACCACTTTTCAAAGATAGAGTGGTAGTGTCAACAACATGAACAACTCCAAGAAACCGCTCCACCACTGCACCGTCACTCTTTACATACCTTACCGTGAGCAGATAAAATATTAATAATTACCTATTTATGTTATTTTCCGCGGAAAACGGTATTTTTATTTATTATACTATCATTTTCTTTAAATTATGTATTTATTATGGTTAAGTTTTATTTTCTTTATTTGGGTAATTAAATTGCTATAATGGAAGATTCTATCTTAGTCAAACGATAGAATTTCTGCATGGATTGGGGATCAAGAAATCGTTTGCTTGGGTGACAAGGCATATGGGCCAGCCCTAGAGATAGGATTTTTGACTATATCTCTCCCTTTCTTACATTATAAATTCGCCATGTGCGGTAAGCATATTTAGAAACCGTTGAACCCGCTCACAAGTCTTACATTTTATCTCGAAGTTCAATCGATACACTACTCTTTTGACTTAGGCATCGAAGGTGGATTAGGGGGACCCCACCACCTGTGTAAATTGTTTTGCAGGTTCTAGGTTGAAGAAGAATTTGGAACGGAAGGCGAAAGGGCGAATCATGAGGAGCATTCATTAGGGAATAAAAGCGAATCTTTGTGCACTATCAGTTGACACCATCCGTGGGGAACGAGCAATTGTTCCATGCAATTATGGTGTTGGAATCAATCCCTGAAGAACAAGAAGCGACCTTTCTTGGTCCCGAAGAAACCGCGCAAATCGAAATTGCACACGGTGTTCGCAGCAACCGAAACCGCGATCGCGGCCCAAGTAACCATGACCACGGGTCGCACAGAGATCTTATGAACATCGATATTCACTTGGAGGATCAGGCTCGCGATCGAAACCGCGACTGCGGCCCAGAAAACCGCGTTCCCAACCCCCAGGGCGATCACGCGAACTCCGATCTTCGCTCGGAGGATGGAACCCTAGCACGCACCAAGCAAGGCGCCTTGCTTGAAGATGACCAAAACCGTGACCTGACCTCACTTGTGAGTGTGACCGCTCTTCATGCGAACCGTCAAGGGCCCAAGTCAAACAAAAAATCGAGGGGCATAACGTTGCACTGTCCGAATCTGATGGGTTCGTCCATCTCTAAGAGTCAACAATGCGCTTTGTTGAATCCGAAAGCATTTCAAACCTACAAGGGCGTGGGAAATCACACTAGCCAAGGCGAGAAACCGTGATCGCAAATCACAGCCACGATCGCAACCGAACACAGCTTCGCATCTCGGAGCCCGTGCCGACCCTAATCCGAGAGCAGAATTCTTATTCCAGCAGCACGCAGTACGAGCATGGTCAATCAAGCCACGCCGGGTCTAATCCCGTGCGTGGTGATGCTCGCACATCTTTGGCATCTGGGCCGAACGATGGTAATGGGGCATCGGCCACCGCCGAGAATGAAGACGAGGCTGACCTTACGCACACCTTTGCCTCCTCTTTGAGAGCTAATAAGCAGATCTAGAGTGAGCACGCCCAAGTAGAGTCTCCCGCCTTGACCAAGCCTTGGAAGAAATCTCTAGATTAAATTATTCCTTGGATTAGGTTCAAGGTAAACTCCCCGTCGGTGAATTGGCGATCGAAAGGACTAATCGACGACTCGCTAGCCTTATCGAACTCGCCAATAACCGTTGTAGTGTTGAGCCGATAAGCACTGAAGAAGATCCCAAAGGGATGCAGGTCGACTACGAGAGCGATCGTAGGGCACCTAGGGGTCGACGGAGAGGCGAGCGACGCTAGTCACCTTCGCGCAAGAGGTCCCAAGCCACGGACCAACCTCAGTCCAACGAATCAACCTCGGATGACTCAGAGGTATCTCGCAATTGCGGATATTACCGCGGTCGCGAAATACCTAGCCACGGTCGCGACAAGACTACGACGATCGCGACAACTTGAATAACGGTCGCGACCGAAGCAATCGTTGCAATCACTCACGCGATCATAATGAAGATCGTTATGACCCATCTACAAAGCCCAAGTCAATCTGGCGTGATTGACGTAGAAGCGAAAGTGATGAGAGGCGTGAAGGAGATAATCGAGCCCTACGACATACCGAAGGAAGATTGCTTGATCTTTTAAGAGCGCAAGGTGGAACCTTGTAATAGGCTCAAGAGCAGGCCGAGCACAAGCTGTCTATGGTGACATCGACACCATTCCATAGAAGCATCCAACGCGCCAAGCCTCCGAAAAAATTCTCACCGCCATCATTCACTCTATATGATGGGCGTTCAGACCCCGTGAACCACATAGCCACTTTCTTCCATAAGATGCTCTTTTGGGTCTCCGCCGATGCAACCATGTGCAAGATGTTCCCGGGAAGCCTCGAAGAGGGCGCTTTAAAGTGGTTCCAAAGCTTGAGACCTAGATCGATCCAATCATGGAATCAACTTGCTATTGAGTTCGTGAGGCATTACGTAGCCAATAGCCGAGATGTGATGTCTTTGGACATGCTATTCGGCCTTAGAAAAGAGAAGAGTGAAAGTTTGTGCCGCTTCGCTAATTGCTTTATGGAGTGCTATGTCGAGATCGATGGGTGCGATGAGAAGATCGTAATCACCGCCTTTAAGAGGGCCATCCCGTTTCAAAGCAAGCTAAGGGAGTAATCGACACTTCGTCTCCCTTACACCATTTTCGAGCTTCAAGAGTGCGTCCATCAATATGTACACTTGGAAGAGGCAAATTGCAAACCAAAAGGGAAATCGCCCTCTCCACCACGAAAGCCACATCGTTCCTTGAGCAGGAACTTTAGGCAAAAAACACACTCATAAAAAGAACAAACTAGATCCGTCTACACGAACTTTAACGTCCATATCTATAGGATTCCACCGCGCACCAATCATGAGTGCCCCGAAGACGACGTCCGAAGCCAGAAATATGGCATGTACCATAGGACGCGGGGGGATATGACCGAAGATTGCGAATCCTATAAGAAGTTCCTAGTTGAATTTAATAATTAATTTGATATGATAGGCTGATTTTTGGAATTAATTAAAAAATAGTGAAAAGTTGAAAATGAATTCGAGATGCAGACGGGAGACCGATGTTCTATTGCCCACTAGTTGATGTCTCATGTCTTTGTAATTTATCAATTACATTTACAGAACTTTGCTTTCTATTTATTTGAAAATTGACATCATTAATTGATTATCAAATATCAAGTGGTTGGTTGATTTTTTCCTGCTAAATTGCTAATTCATTATCAAAAATCAAGTGGGCTGACTTTGGTATTGCTAATCAAGTATGCTAATTTTTGTTTGATTGGATTGTTTGTTTGTTTAGGATTATGGACAAATTTGTTACTTGGGGTAGAATTTCGCCAATTCCAAGTATTGAAACTCCAAAAAATATTAGTGAGCCTCGAAATGGAAATGGTGATGTTACAAAATCGAGCCACAAAAGACCTCGAATTGAGGAGGAAATTATTAGTGATCCGGCTTAAGGAAATCGATTAATGATTACGATCCTCAAATTAGAGATGATATTAGAAGAGAATACATGTTCAAGGGTCCTTGTCAACCATCATCTCATGATTTTCAAAGAAGTGAGTTTGGTAAAAAAAATTGAGGCATTTCAAAGTTGGATTGTTCAAGAAATGGGAATGGGTGGAGTATAGCGTTTCTAAGGATGCCGCATTTTGTTTTTGGTGTTATCTTTCTATAGAGGGTAAAAGAAAAAGAAATGGAGATGATGTGTTTGTGAAAACGAGATATCGTAATTGGAAGAATGCTTATGACAAATTCAAAGATCATGTGGGAGCGGTTGGTAGTATACACAATGATGCTCGAACAATGTTTTTTGCCTTCAAAGATCAAAGACAAAGTTTGACAAGAAAGGTGGTTTTTGGAAAGAAATAATTGGGTGATGTATACCGCACTCATTTGACCGCATGTGTGGATGTTATTAGATTGCTACTTGGACAAGGGTTGGCCTTTCGGGGGAATGATGAGTCGACAAGTTCACTAAATAGAGGAAATTTTATTGAAGTTCTTGATTGGTATAGCTTACGCAATTTTATGTTCGAAAGGTGGTGAACACAAATGCGCCGTCAAATCATCAACTTAGCTCTCCTCGCATTCAAAAGGAAATTATAAGTTCTTGTGCATCGGAGACAACAAAAGCTATTATTCATGATATTGGAGACAAGTGATTTTCTTTATTAATTTAGGAGGCTCGTGATAGTTCGATAAAAGAACAAATGGCTATTGTTTTGAGATTTGTAGACAATCATGGAATGGTGATGGAATGGTTTCTTGGAGTTGTTCATGTTGTTGACACCACCGCGCTCTCTTTGAAAAGTGGTATTGATGAGTTTTTTGCTAGACATGGATTATCAATTTCTAAACTAAGAGGCCAAGGATATGATGGGGCTTCTAATATGCGAGGCGAGCTTAACAGATTGAAGACTCTTATATTGAATGAAAATCCATGTGCAAGGTATGTTCATTGTTTTGCTCACCAATTACAATTGGTTGTTGTGGCGGTTTCACAAGTAATCAATTTATGACCGATTTTTTTGAGTATTTTTCCATGATTGTAAATATTGTTGGAGCTTCTTGCAAAAGAAAAGATCAATTCCAACAACAACAACATGAAGACATGGTGAAGAGCTTAGTAAATGGTAAAATTTCTACCGGAAGAGGATTGAATCAAGAAAGTATCTTAGTTCGACCGGGAGCTACTCGTTGGGGTTCCCACTTTACCACCATTATTCGTCTTTTATATTTGTGGTCATCAACAATTCAAGTGCTTGAAACTATTTTTGATGATGCAACCGATTCGAAAGCTTGAGGCCTTGCCATTAGCTTGGGGGGAAAATGGAAATTTTTGAATTTTTTTTTTGTTTCTCACTTCTTGAAACTAGTATTGGGCTTGACAAATGTTTTGTCACTATTCTTGCAACAAAAGGATCAAAATATTCTCGAGGTTGTGCGTTTTGTTCAAAGAACTAAGATGAAGTTGCAAAATGTGAGAGATGAAGGATGGGATGAGTACTAGAAGAAGTCAAGAATTTTTGTGTTAAGAATGAGCTTATCATTTCTAATATGGATCAGGACCGTCCAATGGTTTTACGAGGCCCTGTACGAAAAATTTTTAATTGAAGAAATCTAATTGAACGAATTTTTTTCCCTTTTTTTTGCTGATTTTATTAGTAAAAATTTTAAAGTCATTATTGCACCTTATTATCATCTTTAATTATAGAATTGACTTTTATTGTTTATTTTTTAAATTAATAATAAATTGAAAAGTACAACAACAAAATAACTTTAGTTTTTATTCGTTTACTTAAAACAATTCTTCAAGTAGTATATGTCTAGATAGGCCTTAAGAAAATAATAGAGAGGCCCTTGAGAATTTCTTAATTAATAAAAAATTTATTATACTTATTTAAAAAAATATATAAAAATTAAAAAAAGGAGGGGATGGAGATTTAAAAAACATAAGATAACAGATGCCAAGAGTTGAACCCTCATTTACAGCAAACAATAAGACACCTCCACCGTTGCACTAATTGAACTATTTATAATTTGCCTAATATTATTTTATATGTATTAAAATGTTTGGGCCTGGAGGCCCCAGCCTAAAACGGAGGCCCTGTGCAGGTGCACATCTTGCACCTGCCTAAGGTCGGGCCTGATATGGATGATACTGTTCTGGGTCGTTTTCGGTCTAGGCGTGCTGGATGCGCGGTAACATACCTCCACCACTTTAAAGTTGAGATATTCTGCCATGTACCTAGTTTCTCTGTATTAACTATATAAATTTTATCTTTTTAAAAAAAATAGATTTAATTTTATACTACTTTTCTAGGTTCTTAATCAAATTGGTGAAGAGATGAAGCATCGTTTCAGTGAGTCAAGCATAGAGTTACTTACATGTATGATCCGAAGAATTTATTCTCTAATTTCAATGAGTCAAAGCTACTTCGACTTGTAGAATTGTATCCACAAGACTTCTCAATGTATGATCAAATGGAGATTAAGGGACAACTCGAGTTGTGGATTTGTGAAATGAGAGAAAATGAAAAGTTTGCACACTTACAAAATTTTGGAGCTCTTGCTCAAAAGATGATTGAGGTTGGAATTTAGAATGCTTTTCACTTGGTATATCGTCTCATTGAGTTGATTTTGGTGTTGCTTGTTGCTATTGCTACAGGGGAAAGAGACTTTTCTACAATGTCTTTTGTCAAGACGGATTTGCGTAACAAGATGGGAGATGACTTCCTCAATGATTGTCTATTATGCTATATTGAGAATGAAGTTTTTAGATAATGAAGTTATCATCCAACATTTTCAGAATATGAAGGCTCGTAGAATGGATTTACTATCTCTACGGATTGAACAATCATAAGAGACATGATAACCTGGCTAATGATGATCTCTTATTTTGTGGATATCAATCTTTTGTAGCAAACACTTTAATTGATATCAATTTTTCTAGAGCTTTTGTAGTTAATGCATTTCTTACTATTTTAATTAAGTTTTAACAATATATGTGGAGTTTAAAAAATCTCTTTAATGAATTGTGCCCCCTCCTTCAATTTAGCTCTACGTCCGTCACTGTACTGATATCCAATATTTCATATCCTTGGTATATACTAATACCAAACAAGCCCTAAGATATCGGATATCGGGTATTAATACAAGCGATATCTCATTTCTTGTTCGGTAAGATATAATCTAATATGATCTATGAAATCTTAAATTTGTTAGATATTTCATTTAAGATTAACATATTATCAATATTATTAAACCTCATTTTTGATAAAAATAAAATAATTATCAACCAAAACTGAATGTAATTGGATGTCTTCAATTAAGACAAAATGGGGTGAGAAGCTTTAAATGAGAGAGATTACTCATATTAGTTACCAAATTTTCAATATATCAAATTGGTGAACAATTTATATCAACATATCAAATACTCCCTCCGTTAAAAATATTTGACGTTTGAGCCCGATTTCCGTACTAAAAAAAAATTCGACATTCTTCAATTTTGTACATGTCTTGTTCCAACTTTTTCCTTTAACAATTGATTAAAAAAAGGAAGTTAAGATATTTTGAGAGAATTAAAAATAAATAATTAAGAAGTATTGAATTTAGAATCTTGTAGGGAATTAAAGTAATTTAGTTAAAGATAATTAGGTAAAATGATAGGCTTTTTTAGTATTTTTCAAAACTTATAAAACGTCAAATATTTTGTAACGAAAGGAGTAGTATCGATAAATATCAATAGCTCGTATACTGATATGATATTAAATAATATCGATCAATATCAATAGCTCATATCCTAACATGTCATCAAACAACCTTTATGACCCCTACATTTGTAACGTAAATACAATAATCAACCATCTATGCAACTGAAGAATTGTGGAAATTAGTTCAAACGTAAGAGGGAGCTGAAGAAAGTAATGTCATGTATTGATGAAAATTTTGTAATGATTACAAATTAGATCACTGATCTTATACATATCAAAACCAACAATAAAGATAAAATTAAGGAACCAATTAGGTTATTGACAAAGATATGCTTATCCTAATATAGAGATAATAGGGAATATTATCTTTGAGTAAAAGGAAAGCCTGGATAGAGATATGGTACGTTAATACTCCTCCTCAATTGGAGTGTATGTTGATGACACTCAGCTTTGGATAAGAGGTTGGAGAAGGTTGTCGGGTCGAGTGGCTTTGTGAACATGTCAACGGGTTGATCTTGAGTTCGAATGTGCAATGTTCGGATATGGCATTGTTGAATCTTCTCCCGAATGACATGGCAATCTATTTCAATGTGTTACATGTGTTCATGGAAGATCGGTTTGGAAGCAATATGAATGGTCTCCTTGTTGTCACAATAGAGATTGGTCGGTTGCAAGTGTTGGACGTTGAGGCCATGTAGCAGTGTGCACAACCACATTTACTTGAAACATGGTGTAGCCATGGAGCGGTATTCGACTCCTGCACTTGAACGAGAGACCGTGCCCTATTTTCGAGTTTTCCATGAGATTGGTGCACCACTTAGGAAAATGATGTAGCCGGTTGTGTAGCGGAGGGTGTCATGGCAGCAAGCCCAATCAGCATCGCAATAGGCGTTCAGTATTAGACGACCGCGACTTGGGAGGAAGATGCCTTGTTCGGGTATGCCTTTGATGTAACAGAGAACTTGGTCTGGAGCGGTGAGGTGCAGTTTGTCATGGGGTGGACATGAATTGGCTGAGGATATGAATTGCATATACTAGATCCGAGAGCATAATTGTAAGGTGGATGAGGCGCCCAACGAGCCGTCGATACACGGAGGGGTCCGGTATGAGGTCACCATTACTTTGTATGAGAACTATATTTTGATCGAGTAAGACAGTGGAGTCATCAAAGATTTCTAGGGCATATTTTCGTTGGAAAAGAGTGATCCCTTTTGTTGATCGGGCAACTTTGATTTCGAGGAAGTATTTAAGTGGTCATGTGTCTTTGAGTTTGAATTGATTAAAAAGGAAGCATTTGGTATCTTGAATGTCCTGCAAGTTAGTCCCAGTAATGATCACACCATCGACATAAATTAATAGAATAGTAAACATACCTTTATGTTGTCGAATGAATAGGAATAATCAACCCATGATTGTCGGAACCCGTCTTGTTTGAGGGAGGTGGACAACTTTAGAAACCATTGTCGTGAGGCTTATTTTAGCCCATATAATGACTTATAAGGTTTGGAAACTCTTGTCTTCCCTTTCGATGAAATTCGGGTGGCAACTTCATGTATATGTCTTCTAAGAGGTCCAATTTAGAAAAGCATTGTTGACGTCGAGTTGATGCAAGTGCCAACCATTAATGGCAGCAAGGCTTATGAGGACTCGAGCCATGGTGAGTTTGGAAATAGGGGCAAAGTTTTCTCGGTAGTCAATGCCTTCTATTTGTCTATATCCTTTTGAAATGAGATGCGTCTTATGTCGTTCGATCGTCCCGTCAGGTTTATATTTGATTTCGTAGACCCATTTGCATCCGATTGGACGTTTGTCGGGTGGTAACGAGACTAGGCTCCATGTTTTGTTTTCTTCTAGGGCTTTGATTTCGTTGGCTATTGCATTCTTCCAGTTTTGTGAGTAATTGGCCTGCAAAAAAGTTCTTGGTTCATTCTGAAGCATAATGTTAGAAACAAAATGTCTAAAATTGTCGAAAAGTTTGTTATAGGATAAAACATGAGCCAATGAAAAAGCTTTACATGTGGGTGTTCCATGTCAGGAAGAGGAGTGGAATGCCGAACGAGAAGGCAAAGTGGCTTCAATATGAATGTCTTAGAGGACATTTGATGGTTTAGTGGGACGGGTAGAGCGTCGAGGTGTAGAGGGTGGTGGTGGTGGTGTTGTTTGTGGAGTTTCAGCATCCTGAAGTGTTGGTATAGTATGGTCTGCATAAGGAGTGGTGGTAGGAGTTTCAATTGAAGTGTGGGTTTGTGGAGGGGAATGTTGGGAGTTGGTAGATGTAGGCGGGAAGTCATCATAAAAAATGAAGGTGATTTGAAATTTAGGGAGAGGGAAATCCTTACTAGAAATGGGTAAAACGGAAATTTCAGAATATGGAAAATCGGTTTAGAAGAAAATAATATCTCGAGAAATGATAGTTTTCTTGTTCTTAAAATCATAGAGTTTGTATCCTTTTGTGTCGGGTGGATACCCAAGAAAAATGCACTGAATAGAACGACGTTCAAATTTGTTTGGTCGATGAGGATGTGTGGATGCAAATCATCGACACTTGAAAACTCTTAAATGAGAGCAAATAGGAGGTTTGCAAAAAAAATTCAAAAGGAGTTTTATTTTGTAAAATACGACTAGGCATTCAGTTTATTGAGTACGTGGCGATGAGGATAGCATCGCCCCAAAAGAATTTTTCTAAATAAGATTGAAAAAGGAGGGTGCGAGCATTGTTTAATAAATGTCTATGTTTGTGTTTAGAGAAACCATTTTGTAGAGGCGTATTTATGCACTAGTTTGATGTAAAATGCCTTTAGATGAGTAAAAATCAAAACATTTAAATTTTGGGCCATTGTCACTACGAACAATTTTGACTCATTTTGCAAATTAGTTTTCGATAAGAGTAAGAAATTGAATTATAAGAGGTTGAGCATCGACTTTTCTTTTCATAAGATAAATCCATGTAAATATGGTATGATCACCACTATAGTTAAAAAGTAACGGGCTCCTGTCAAGAAAGGGACATGGTAGCCTCCCCAAATATCCATGCGAATAAGATCAAAACAAGAATTATTAATAGAATTACGGAGTGGAAAATTGTTCCGAGTTTGTTTCGGTAATGGACAAACTAAACAAGAATGTTCGGTGGAACCTTTATTTTTAAAAATGAAAATTAAAGAAGATACTTGTTGAGACAGATGACCGACTCGTTGATGCCATAAGGAATCCAAGACTGTGATGTTGCATATATTGGGTTGTGGTTGAGAGTTGAGCAAGTAAAGGCCATCTTATTCATAGGTAGTCCCAATCGTCTTCCCCGTGACATGTCCTGAATCACACATGCATTTTAAAAAAAATTAGTAACGTAGAAGGAATCCAAGGCCAATTTATTGATTGAAATTAAATTAATATTAAAATAAGGGACACAAAGAGCATGTGATATTTGTAATTGAGAGATGTGAAAGTGATTGTCCCAATATTAGAAACTATAGAATTTTCCATCAGGCATATGCACAAACCGATTTTTAGTTGGTTCATAAGTATCTAAGAAACAAGTACAATAGGTAATATGATCACTTGCTCCGCTGTCCATAATCTACAAGGTACGATAATTATGAGTTTGAGCATTACTTGAGAAGTGATCGGAGTGTGAGGGGTTACCAACTTGACTTGATTGGCGGAAGATCGTGTGGAGAATGGAATCGATTGGGCCTATCTACTGGGAAGCTTTTTCAAGAACTTGAAGCCGACTGAGCAATCCCAAAAGTTGTCGATAGTCAGTAGAAGAAATTTATTCAGTGTTCGATAGGGTGCCAGTTTGGTTGACACTCGAGTTGAATTGGCCTCCTTTCATCAATTTCTTCTTTTTCCGACAATATTCAAGAGTGTGACCTTTGTTGTTGCAAAAGTTGCATTTCAGATGGGCTTGCCATTTTTTGGTGTTGTGGTTGGTCATATGGAACTTCCCACAATATTTTACATCACCATTGTTTGAACGTACTGTCATTGATCTTATACATATCAAACCAACGGTAAAGATAAAATTAAGGAACCAATTAGGCTATTATTGACAAAGATACGCTTATCTAAATATAGAGATTATAGGGAATATTATCTTTGAGTAAAAGGAAAGCCTGGATAGAGATATGGTACGTTAATTGCAGCGTCGAAAGTGTTACAAAACTCCACGGTCTAAACTTTTAGCAACGACTATTCTGAACCATCATATATATTTTCAGCTCAAAGTTTATTTCAGTATGTTAGTTTAACTTGTAGTCTAGGAAATAAGAATGATACATATATTCTTAGTGATACGGTATAAACTACTATCACAACCCTCCCGATCCACATTTTATGTAAAGGGATCGAGATGCAACACTCACTCGCGGGCCGCGGCGCAGCCAGCCACTTGCGTGTTACATACTGTTGGATCGTAAGGGGTTAGCAAGAACTTGTGAACTGGCGGTTAGGTTGTTCCCAAGGCAGCGGAAGTAAGTAAAAGCAGGTAAACGGACAGTACTGAACACAGTTCCCTTATAGAGGAACCCCACGACAACCAACCAGTTGTGTGGGTAAACCTCTACCTCCGCTTGGAGGATTTTGAATGACTTACTTGTATTATTGATTGTTCCTTAGTTACAAACAGCCAGATTCAAACTTCTCTGTTCCTACGAGTTCTACCTAACTCTACCAACACTAATGAATCTTCTCAACTGAGTTCCTAAGCGAACAACTCAACTAAAACAAGTGAATCAAACCTTACACCTTGACTATCTCAGTTCCCTTGCTCCTATGAACTTAGCTTCGCCGTCGTCGAGATCAGACACTCGTCGCCAGGGACTTCTCTTCTTCTTTTTTTCTTTCTCTGGGAGTATAAGTGAGTTTTGGGAGAAGTGCACTATCCGAGCACTATTCACTTGGCTTTATACTTGTGAATACTTGGGCTCCAATCTTGACTTTCATTTGTGTCCGAAATGCCCCTTGTCTTCTATGCCAAGTCGTTGTCCTTCACATGTGACAATTTTGAATTGAGTCAACTTTGAGAGTTGATCGGGCCGTTGGATCAAACGCCTCAGTCTGTTCCTCAGACTGAGCGTTTGTTTTATCTTGAGGCAGGATCCCGTAAATCTCGCTGACTTGTCTTTGTCTGCACATGTGAGTTCCCATGTGATGGGAACTATCTTCTTCAGAGTTCCTTTAAGAGAAACTTTTCATTATATAAAACAGTGTTCCTTGAGCGTTCATGAATATTTTTCACTGGACCTGTGTTCCTTAGAAATACTTGGACATAACACATTAGTTCCCACATTGTGTTTGTCATTATCAAAACTGGAGAATGGTATCGTTGTTCCGATGCTTGAACCAAAAGTTCCCAACACCGTCCCAGCACATACTTACATTACATGTATTTTGTAATATGATCGATACTTGTATCGAATTGAAAATTTGTTTTATTTGAAAGTTATCATCCGTGAATACTATTGTCTTAATTATAATGTTATAACAACCTTTTGACAACTAAAAGTTATCATTTTTTTTTGGATAAACATAATTGCTTTTGACCTTTTTTCATTTTCTAGATTATTTAGTAAGCTTTGTAAATTTGTGATCGATCACCTTTTTTGCTTTCTATAAATTAAAAGCATCTTTACTCAAATTTAGTATATATAAAAAAAATTTGATCATATGTGTGAAATAATTCTCTTTTTACTAAATAATTCAAAATCAAAGTTTCTTATTTTGCAACGCTTTTCTTTGTCTGCAAATAAAGAAACTATCTCTAAAAAAACCTCACAAAAGCTTAATGTATTCAGGGGAAAAAGCATAAAACCATTGATGTTTGTAAAAAAACTACCCTTAAAAAACAACTTGCATGAAACCCCCCACAATTTATAGGTTTGTAAAGAACCACTCCTAAACAATAAATGTTAAATCAGCGTTAAAAAAACTCCATCCCAATTTTTTTCTTTTATCTATTTATGGAGAAGAGATTCTCGATCTTTATATTGTGATGCTCGGTTTTGGATTGAAATCTCATTGTATTTGTATGATGGGTTTGTTACACGAACGAATCTCGTATTATCAACTCATCAAATTATATCATGAAATCGGAGCAGATCTAGTCTTAGGCCCGTATCCTGGTTGTTTGGGTTGGGCTAGGTATATGATACCCGCCCGTTATTTGGAATAGTTTGACTATGGCGAGATTGAAATACCACAATACATTATGTAGAAAGCTATAAAGAAATTGAAATACTAAACCACCTTTATCCAAATATAAATACATGTTCAGAAACAAACCCATATCAAAACATACTCTCATATGACACATCATGATAGACACCAGTGGACCAATAAGCTTGAATTGTACGTGTACGTAACATATCCAACATATAAAAATCTCTAAATCATAAAATCATAATAAGTGGAGTCACTCCTAAAATTATACTAAATAATTTATGCTCAATTTTACTGTAGGGGGAACTCTCAACAATTTGGGATAAGATTATGGCACGTTAATTAACTATCAATGGAAGCTTAAAAATGGGTTTAAATATATACCTACTATATATATAAAAACAATAAGGTACTAATTTTACCCGTCGTACCATGTACGACTACGATTCGATATTTTATAAACATTATAAATAGGATATTAATAAATAAATAAAAATATAATATAAACTTTAATATAAGTAATTTATTGTTCGTAGAATGTATATAATTTTTTAATAAAATATTATATTCTTCCTATTTTATTACTTTTCATGTATCTAAATTTAGAGTTTATCACATATTTCAATATCTATTAAATATTTTATTATCCATTTTTATTAATTTTAAATTTTTTAACTATTTATCATTATTTTTTTATAAAATAAAATAACTATATTTCTATAAATAAATTTGTCAAAATATATATGATAAAATATTTATATTATTTTAAAATATTTAAATATTTTATCTTTAATTTTAAATACTTGTATAAGGAAGCTTTTAAAAAATATTTTTATAATAAATATATATTTTTTGATGTTAGAGATAAATTTAAATAGTTAAAAAGAATTTAATAGAAAGAAGTTATAATAATAGAAATAAAAATTAATTTTTTAAATATGAGGTGGGGCTAGAATCGTTCTGTTGACTCAAAAAAGGTACAACTTTAATAGATAGTTATAGATATTACCTTTTTTTTATTTTTAAACATTATAAGTATTTATCATTAATTTTTTATTATAAAAGAAAAAATATATCTATAAATAATTTCGTGAAAATACACCATGCTAAAAGGTAAAAGATATTTATACTTATTTAAAAATATTTTAAATTTATTATCTTTAATTTTAAATATTTGTATAAGAAAGTTTTTTCAAAAGATATTGTTATGCTAAATAGATATTTGTTTGATGTTAAAGATAGATTTAAATAGTTAAAGAAAAATATAATAGGAAAAAGTTAAAAGATTATAAATAAAAATTAATTTTATATATATGAGGTGTGGCCAGAATCATTCTGGTGGCTCGAAAAAGGATAGCTTTAATATATAGTTATAGATAGAAACTAGTTGATGACCCGAGCCTTGCCCGGGGACTTTTTAAAATAAAAAGTGTAATATATTATTTAAATGTGAAATAGGTATTATAATTTAAATAATAAAATAATATTATAAATATTTAAGTTAATTATAATAATATCTTTTATTATTAAAATGAATACAAATATTATCTTATTCTTTAAAATGTTATTTATAATATTTATGTAATAAACATACAAAAGTTGATGTTCTTAGCTCATTGGGTTGACCCGAATCTGCACAAAAACCACAATGAATTGACCCAATCAACCCGTAAATTTTAATGACATGAACTTGTACTCAACCGAACCTGAAATGATCGAGCCTAAACCTGAATGAACTAACCCGATTAACTGGTTTAACATTAAGGGATTAATAATTTTTTATTTATTTATTAAGGTATCCATAATATAAAAAATCAACATACTTATGAATAGAAAATTAATATATTGTAAAACATAACATATCTATACCGATATTAATTAAAAAATTATCATACTTATTAATATAAAAATGGTATAAAAAATCATCATGCTTATAGATAGAAAATTTAAAAAGTTGTCATATATTTGTGAATGAAAAATTAATCTACGAAAATCGAAAAATTAATATAAATTCTAGCATTAAAAACATGGTCCGTATTAGTTAAAAAAGTGTGGGCATAGTTATGGATGAAATATTAATATAAACAATTTGGTAACTAAAACTATGGCGACTAAAATTAAAATTTAATGACAATATTGTATTTAACTATCATATTTATAGATAGAACATTAATATATAAAACCCGACATATTTATGGATGAAAATTTAAAAAGTTATCATTCTTAAGCATAGAAAATTAATATTGAAAAATTCGAAATTAATATGAAAAACATGATCAATATTCATTAAAATTTTTGACATACTTACAAACAAAAAATTAATATAAAAATCCGAAATTAATATAAAAATACATGATTAAAAATATGGTTCATACTAATTAAAAACGTTGGCATAATTTTTAATAAAAAGTTAATAGAAATGAATATGAAAATTTAATATTGAAAACCCTTAAATTAAAATATGGTTCATATTTTATACTTATAGATATAAAAGTTATCTATTTCATTATAGATATTAAATTAGTTTATTATCGGATTTTGAAGTAAAAAAGGATAGTTGGGATATTAAATTACTATTTTATATTTTTCATATTTATGGATTGAAACTTAATATTAAAAATATACTTGTAGATAGAAAATCTAAAAAAAATGATTTTATATTTATCATATTTATGGGTAAAAAAACTTATCTATTTTTTTTATCTAATATATTAAATTAGTATTTTTATGTGTTATACATATGGATAGAATTATTGTATTATTTGTTTGTATTTGTTAAATTTTGATTAAATTGATACATGTAAGGATATTTCTATAAAATCATACCTATTCTATCTACAAAAAACTATCATTTACAATATAATAAACATGTGCAAAGATAAAAATAATGAAAACTCGTACCGAATTTTTAAATTGATAATCATACCAAATTTATAATTAAATATTACAATATAATGAAAAAATTTCAAGATAAAGTTAATATCCGTACGACAAATCATAATTCGTTAAAATTGATCAATTTTTACTATACTTTTTGCAAATTTCGTTATCCATATAGTATAATTTTTATAAATATTGTATGTACAAACCGTAATCGTGAAAAAAAATAACCATACGATCAATTATGTAGTATATTTTTTCTATATTATATGGATAGAAGATAGTTAAATATTATAATATAATGAGCATGAACAAAGAAAAAAAGAATGGTAGACATAAAAAGTTATCCAATCTCATAGTAAATTGAAAAAATATATCAATTCTTATATAGAATATTTTATGGTTGAGGATATATACACACATATTTTTTTCTACGCGCACAAGATTTGGCACGCTTCATGAAGCGAGTCGCTTCATAATGCGAGCCATATACGGATACCCGCGCGGATTTTTTACAGAATCGGCAAAATGACACGCTTCACGAAGTGTGAGGCAATATTGTGCGATTTTCTTACCCAATCCAATATTTTTTTACATATATAGGTTCCTCTCGTCGATAGCTTCGATTTGATAGGTAATATGCTCAAATCCGACACCCGAGCAAAACGTTATGAACGTTTTAAGATTGGACATACGCATACTACTTTCAAACGTCGTTTATCTAGGATAAGATTTAAGATAAAGCATAGAATAAGATTTTTTGGTAAGTGTTAGAGTTTATGGGGTAAGGCTTTATGGTAGGGTTTGGGGTAAGGATTAAGGTTTATGGTAAATATTATGGTTTAGGGTACAATTTGAATGAGGTTTAAAGTTTGGGTATGTGATATAGCATAGGGTTTAGATGTATGGTTTAAATAAAGGCTTAAGTTTAGGGTTTTGGATAGGGTCTAGTGTGAGGGTAGCGTAAAACAAGTCTTAAGGTATGATATTGAGTAAGGTTTAGGGTTTATTGTAGATTTTAGTGAAGTTTAGGATTTAGGTATATGATTTAGGACAGAGTATATATTTTTAGGGCTTAGGTTTGGATAAGAGTTCTACGACAAGGCTTAAGTATAGGATTTTAAGTAAGGTCTAGGGTTTATAGTAGAGTTTGAATAAAGGGTTTAAGATAAGGCTTAAGGTCGTATTTAGGGTAAGGTTTAATGTTTATGGTAGGGTTGTGGTTTATGTTTAAAGTAAGGCTTTAGGGTAACCTAACTTATATATGTTAAAATTTTGGTTTGATTAACCAAACTGATATTTTTCACGGTTTTACAGGTTGGTTACGGATCAATATATTCATATTTTCAGTTAACCGATAAACCAAAATATAGTTTTTAATTTATAAAAAAAATATTAAATATATTTCGTCTTAATGGAATTACATGCTTATTTTCAGAATTTCAAATTATATTTAATTTTGAAAATATTACTTTATATTTCCATCATTGATTAGTTAAATATGCTTTTTTTTAAATATTTAACTCCTAAAATGTTATATATATAAAATACATATTTTAAAAACAATTTAAAACATAACCACCATGTAAATAATATTTGTTTTGAAATTTTAACCGAGCGATAATATTTTTAGTATAAAGCTGATAACTTTATTGTTGTTCAAGTGTATTCTTATAATATAAAATTAAATAAATAGTTATTGGTTAACGAGAAAACCAAACAAAAAATTTGGTTAACAAATCTCTGATCAACTGAGATTAAATGGTCGATTTTGGTTAATGATTTTAATTAACTGAAATCATAAAATAAATAATTATTGGTTAACGAGAAAGTCTTGCCCTAACCATAAACCCTAATACTTACGATAAGCATAAACCGTCCCAAAATATTGTATACTAAGTCTTATCTTAAATCATATCTTAAATAAAACATCATGTTAAAGTAGTTTGCGTATGTCCAATCTTAAAACACTTATAACTTTTTGCTCGGGTGTCGGATTTGAGCTTATTTCCTATCAAATCGAAGTTATCGACGAGAGGAACCTATATATGTAAACAAATATTGGATTGGGTAAGAAAATCGCACAATATTGCCTCACGCTTCGTGAAGCGTGTCATTTTGCCGATTCTGTAAAAAATCCGCTCGGGTATCCGTATATGGCTCGCATTATGAAGCGACTCGCTTCATGAAGCGTGCCAAATCTTGTGTGTATATAGATTTCCCGTATTTTATTTATACTATATGGATATAAGATAATTAAATATTATAATATAATGAAGATGAATAAAGATAAAAATAATGGGTAGAGTCAAATTTTTTATACAATCTCATATAAATTTGATAAAAAAAATTAATAAGTCAAGTGAGTGGATAAAATTGGAAATTACATAAGGTGATTGAATTACATAATATATAATTTATTAAAAATTATTATTAAAAATAGATTGGTTGGGATATAAATTCTTAATGACGAATCTGCCCAAAAGTGCTTCAGGTTTAGAAGATATATATTGATTGATATTATTTATTTTAAATATGAGGTGGGGCCATAATCGTTCTAGCGGCTCGAAAAGGTATAGCTTTAATATATAGTTATAGATTGGACCCTCCACATTGAGTCACGTCAGTTTTTGCCACATGTCGTTCCTAAAATACGCCACGTCAGATTTTAACACGTGTCATCTCCTCATTAATTCATATAAATTATACAAATAAATTGGTAGCTTTGGAAACAAATCTTATGAATTCAAATATTAAATCTAGAAGTTTTGCTATTATCCAATATTTTAGAAAGAATCCAAATTGTAATTTTGGAAATTTTTAACATATTTAATTGAATGTTATATATTTTAATAATTTTTTAACTATTTTTTAAATTACGACATCTAATTAAGATATTATCTAAATTTGAAAAAAATAAAATATACAATATTTAAAAATATTTTCTCAGAAAAGATGTCAACCCCAAAATTAGTATTAAACTAACCTTCCTTGGGCATGTAAACCACTAGAGGTGTCAAACGGGTCGGTCAGGTCGGGTTTGGGTTCGGTTATTTCGAGTTCGGGTTGAGTCGGGTTCGGGTCGTAACGGGTCACCGGTCAAATCGGGTCGGGTCAATACGGGTTGTCGGGCGGGTTGGGTCGACCTAACACGTCAAGAAAATTGATTTTTTTTCAATTATTAAAATAATTTTTACTTAAAAATTAATATTTAATGATAAATCTATTATTTTTATATATTTTAATAATAAAATATATTATAATTTTCAAAATATATTATATATTCTTAAAATATAACAAACTAGGTCAACCCAACGGTTTTTTCGGGTTTGAACCCAACGGGTTTCGGGTCTATCGGGTTCGGTTTATTTTGGGTTTCGGGTTCAAATTTTTGAGTCTTGACCCTAAATTTTTCGGGCGGTTCGGGTCGGTTTTTGGATCGGGTCAGCTTTTGACAGCTCTATAAACCACTGAAAACGACCCATGACATTTGCAAACTATATATGCTCAACTGGTGGGCTTAGGTGGCGGCTTTAATTTTAATTCTGGTAGGGATGATATCTTTACTAAAAAAATTAACTAATGGTTAGATTTTTTCCTTATAAGCCAATAAAATATATTTGCTCAATCTTTTTAACATTTTAGTTGTTTCTTTAGTTATATTTTAACTATTTACAATAAATAAATTATATTTATTTTTCTTATTAAATTATATGTTATTATTAAATTAATTATGATTTTTCAAAATCTCATCTCTTCCATATTTTCAAAATATATCTTTTTGGCTTTATTTTCTTCATATTTTGTTTCTTCTTTTAAATTAAACCTATTTATGAATTATTGTCAAGGAAAATGAGCAATGTAGATTATTTTATCTTAATAATCTATGTTTATTCTCAATTTTAAACTTAATAATCTATATTTAATTTGTTTTATTTGATTTTAAAAAAAATAATTTTTATACATATTACGGGCAATAAATTACTTAAACTAAATTTTATATTAAATTTTTATTTATTAATATCTTTTTATAATATATATACAAATATCGAGTTATAGTGGTGCAGGGCACGACGGGGACAACTACTATAAGTCTAAAAGAATAAGACTGCTGGGCGCTAGCTTAGCTATATTGATAGTTAAAGCATAAATCCACATCGGCACATACGATTGAAATATAACGTTGTTATTTATACGTATTCGGTATTCCACAAACATGTCTATTATTAAGCGCAGTACAACTACGGAGTATTATTTTATAGAGGAAAAATAGACCACATACATCCAAACAAAGACCGGATTGGATGACACAAAACAGCGTTGGACGTGTTTGAAGGAGTCTCTTATTCATACTCCGCGCGCATTAATTCTGATCGAGTTCATTTGGTCGAGCCTGGTTTTTAATTGAATTGATTTGTCAAACCATCATGTTTCAAACCCTTTTACTCCCCTATTTTCCCATTACTTGTATTTTTCCTTGTTCAATTCCAATTCCTTGGAGCTGAATCAACAATTCATATATATCAATATTATTATATATTTTTTGAATTGGTACGTTTTCTTGTCAAAGCGCATACTACGTAGAATTTCTTCCCCCGGCCCCTTGAAAATCAAATTCAAACCATCGATCGTCTCGCAAACAAACTAGTATAAATAACTCGCTTTACACGACCTATTTTTCTCCCAACACACAACACAAATTAACAACGAACTCCATTTCATATTTCATTATCATTTCATTTCACCCAATTAAGCAACGCTAGCTCGCTCTAATTGATTGATATTAATTAATATGAGCCCAACGCCGGCATCCGTGAGAGCCTTGACAAGCGGCATCCTCCGGGCGAAATCCAATCACTCGGCGGCCGGACTAAAGAGCCGGATCAATTGCGACGTCTTCATAAACCACCGGGGGATCGACACGAAGCGGACGGTGGCGGGGCTCCTGTACCACCACTTGCGGGGGCTGGGCCTGCAGCCGTTCCTGGACAGCAAGAGCATGCGGCCCGGGGACCGCCTCTTTGACAAAATCGACCCCGCCATTCGCAGCTGCAAGGTGGCCGTCGCCGTCTTCTCCCCGCGCTACTGCGAGTCCTACTTCTGCCTGCACGAGCTGGCCTTGATGATGGAGTCCAAGAAGAAGGTGGTCCCCATCTTCTGTGACGTCAAGCCCTCCGAGCTCCACGTCACTGACGACGGCACCTGCCCCGAGACCGAGCTCCAGCGCTTCCGCCGCGCTCTTCACCTCGCTAAGTTGACCGTTGGGATCACCTTTGACACCTCCTCAGGGTACGTACGCGCGTCTCTCATTTAATTAATTAATTAATTTGATTAGTTGAATTGATCGCATTCTAACCCCATTTACGTGCTTGGGAAATGCAGGGATTGGTCCGAATTCTTAGAGAGTGCCACCGACGCCGTTGCGGACGCCATGATGGAGGTTGAAGAGAGCCGAATCTGCAGCCGTTTGTAGATCCATCCATGCATGGAATTCCGATTATTAATTTTTTTTAGCCAGATGGGAGAATCTTAATTGGCTTAAAATTTTTTTTTTATAAATTTCTTGATTCTTTGATTCAAAAAAAAATAGTAAATTATTAATACGGCCCATTGTTTAGATTTTTTTCTTTCATTTTTTTTATTCATTGATTGAAAAATACAAGGCTGACATGTGACATCACACATAAAACTTTTTTTTTGGTCCAAACACATAAAACTTTTTGAGATCTTTATTTGAAGAGGTCTTGAAGAGGGTGGGTACATATTCAATAAAGTGTTCTTATGTACGTACGTACATATTGATTGAATAAAGTGTTCTTATTGTGTACGTACGTTAGAAGTACATCTCTCTTCTTGTACTTATTCATTTGTAAGGAATTTATACTCTTTATATGATGTTTCTTGTTCAGATGGGTGAGTACGTGGAATATCTTGTACACGTGTCTATCTTTTATTAGTTGATGTAATTAGTTAGTTGGAGTTTGTTAAGTGTTCAGTATATAAGCTCCAGTTTACTCTGGTTTTGTACGAGAGAGAGAGAGAGAGAGTGAGATCAAACTGATTACTGTTGTATTGCTTTCTCTTCCAATAATGGAAATTGAGTATGATCTTGAATCTGATTGATCAAGATCAATTTTGTTCTTACTCTTCATGGTATCAGAGCATAGAAGAGTGTAGAATTTTTTTTTTTTCCGCTGCGATCTAGGAAGAACAAGATCAAATTGGGATCAAAAGCGAATTGGAATCAAATGCGAGGAGATTTCTTTGATCGAAGACAGAAATGGAAAATCAAAATCAGGGAGATCCTTATGCTTTGAGCAATTCCGATCATCCAGGAGTTGCATTGACTCAGGTTCCGTTCAACGGAAAGAATTTCCTGCCGTGGAATCAGCAAATTCGCATGGCACTCTCGGCAAAGCTGAAGTTAGGGTTCGTTGATGGAATCCTAGCTTGTCCACGGGTGATGGAAGCTAATCACGCAAGGTGGATCAGATGTGACAATATGATCAGGAGCTGCATTCTTGCTTCAATGACTCCAGAAATGTCTAATGCTTTCGTGTTTGCAAGATCGTCGAGAGAATTGATGAAAGAGATCATTGAAAGGTACAATCAATCTAATGCTCCTTTGATCTATAAATTGAGACAAGATATTTCGCAAATTGCTCAAGGTGATATGTTTGTTACGGATTATTACACAAAGCTGGTGTGTTGCTGGAATGAATTGGAGATGATTACTGGTTTGCCGACTTGTACATGTGGAAGGTTGAATCAGTGTACTTGTCGTGTAATGGAAAAACTGACAGAATTGATAAATGAGGAGAGGTTGATGACTTTTCTGATGCATTTGAATGGAGATTTTGAAGTAGTAAAAAGTCAGATTTTGTCTAAAGATCCCCTTCCCAATGTCAATCAAGCATACTATACTATGTTGCAATTTGAAACACAAAAGAATGTGTTTGCTAAGCCACAAGAATCAGATGGATTCAATGCAACTAGTCAGCAGAAAGGTGGAAATGATGGTGGATATCAGTCTCGAAGTGGTCAGAAGGAGAGATCAAGAGGAAATCAGAGTTATGGTCAACAAAGAGAGGTGAAGAAATACAGAGATGATGAGAAGAAAGTGTGCTCACATTGCAAGGTAGATGGACATACGGTTGATTCTTGCTTTGAAATCATTGGGTATCCAGATTGGTTTAAGGGAAAAAGGAACAGAAGGGTCAGTAACACAGCTGCACAGGTTGGAACTGATAGAGAAGAGAGTTCAGGGTCTCAGGATACACCTCTTGATGGAATCAGTGGGATAAGTCAAGAGATGATGCATGCTTTTTGTCAAGAGATGCTTAGGAGTTTTAAAGGGAAAATGGCCATGAATGTTGAGACAGTCAAGAAGGCTGGAGCTGGAGCAAGTTACTCAGGTATATGCTTATCTAACTTAGCAGCTTGTGATAGTGAGAAAACTGAATGGATTATAGATACAAGTGTTGTAACACCTCCTTCCTACCCTGGAGGTATTACCGCCAGTAACCCCGATTAAGACTAAACCGAAGCTACCCAAGGCTTTAAACTGACTGAACAAACTAAAAACAAGGTAAATGAAACTATTTAAAACGTAACAAAATTAAGTAAAACTTTACAGCGGAAAAGAGAATAAAAGGTCTTATACAAGCCTTAACTTAAAAAGAATTAGTAAATAAATAGAACAACCTTCTATTTAAACAAAATCTTCATCAAATCTTCCTTTAGTTCTTATTTCTGAAACTCAGCTTCGTTTTGAAGTAGTTCAACCATGATCTTCACTCAAGTATAGCCATTGGAAACCTTTCTTCAACTTCTGGAGCTTCAAACATATGAATCCGCCTCTTGAATCAACTTCCAAGAAGAACCTGATGTGTCGTAAACCAACGGTGGACACCAGCCGACCATATAAAAGAAAAGAAGATGGACGGGTTAGTCTAATGAAAGACTAAGCAAGTGAAGAAATTGACTGGTTCTTATGGTAGTGACTAAACATATTGGCATCGAAATCCGAATAACAACCGGTTGATGATCCAACAGTTAGCAGTCCCATAGAGGATAAGAATGAGGCATGCATATTCAAGAGATAGGACACCACAGCTTGTGGTTCCTTTACGAAACATGAACAATTGTTGGGAACTCATATTAATCACATAACATTTTGAAAAGCCTCCATCGACTAATCAGATTGACTTAATCAAAGTTTGATTAAGGATCATTCATAACCGGGAGCAAGAATGGCTTTCCGACTGGACGAACCATTCAGGTATATTAATGTGCCTAACGCACTTATCTTATATTACTTTCAAAACTTTTCACAACCAGGTTGGTGATTCATAATCGGCTCGAACTACTGCCGAAATATTTTGGTATTGTAGAGATCCTCGGAGTATTTCATCCATGGTCATCTACCCTGTACCAAGATCACAGGACTTAAGTTATCCTTGATCTTTCATTTGTATATGGTGATGTAGAGATCAGAGAGACCTATTACCCTGTCGTCTACACTGCACCGTACCAATTGCACTTAGCTAGAGTGCGCATCACCCCTCTCACACGAAGAGCAGGGGAAGAGTCATGACCCACCATTAGGATTAGGCCCCTCCTAATGTAATATTGTTTTAAAGAGAGGATATTGAACCACGTTCCCCTCCCTGAAACTACCTTAATTAACAACAAAGTCTCAGCACGAGACAACATACAAGGTCACACATAACGGACTTAAATCCAGTTCTACCGCAAAACTAAATAAACAACATGGTCATTATTTCTAACAAATATAACGACCTATCATATTTTATTAAGCACACAAGTTGTTCCCAACACAAATATTAAATGGGATTCAATTCCTCATTTAATAACAATAATGCAAGAGAGAACCGTCCACTTGCCTTAGAAGCCGTGCTCAACGTCCTTAGTGACTCCAACAGTAATCTTAATCACCCTTCTGCCAAATATAACAAAAGGATTTCTCAACAACGATCTCATGGATACTCTTCTTAGCTGTATACTCAAATTGTATAATTACCTAATTGATAAACGACTTGATTTCGTATATCGACTTATAACAAATCCTTAGTTATCATGCTTTAAGGAGCCATCTTGGCGAGATTATAACTAATTATCCGCTTCACTTTTGAAATAATTTTCCAAATAAAATTTGTTCATTAGTAATGTTTCTTAAAGGTGACCAAATCTCGGATCAAACGGATTAACAATGAATCCCGAGTAATTATCCGAAGTCCTTTACCTGCCAATCGGTGTCGAAACTTGTATTCGCTATAACTGAAGATCCTGACGTCCGTTTCTCGAGCGGTTTGAACCTGTGAGACCGTATTAACGTCAAGATTATAAAAACCATAAATTTAATTAGCAAAGCGGAACCAAAAGGTCCTTACGGTGGCTCCGCAACCAACCCGCTAATTAATTTCGATCGTATATACCTTCACATGAACCCATGGCTCGTTTGGCTCGATAGTGGCTCAATCCCCGAGCTCGAGGGTGGTTGAGTATTGCCTGGCGGCAGTCCTCACAGTGGGTGGTGGTCGGATCAGTTGGTGATCGCCGGCGACGTCGCGCGGCGAGGCAACAAGATGGTAACCGGCGGTCTAGAATTCTTTCCTCCCGAGTACGTCGCTCCGCCTGATTTTTCTACTGGTTTTGGTTCCTCTTTTGCAGCATCCACGAACCCATAACAAGGAGGAAGAAGATGAGGTGGATGAGATGGAGGTGGACGGGGCGGAGAAGATTGCCGGCGGTGAGAACTGAATTCTTTCTCCCCAGTTCGTCCCGTCCTGATTCTTTCTCGCTGGTTCTGTTTCATTTGTGCAGCAGCATCGCCCAACAAACCCAGAGAGGAAGAAGAGAAGGCGGAGGAGCAGAGGAAGGCAGGGGAAGACTAGCGTCGGCGGTGAAGAATTCTGTTTCCCCGAGTTTGTCGCTCTTGCTGATCGGTTCTCTCCTCTGATTTCTAATCTTGTTCTAGATGGAGCTCAACAAATTCGAGCCCCCTCCTGAATATATCTTTCTGGTTCCTTCCAAATTAAGGCATAGAAGAGATTGCTTTGAAAACAAAATCCGTCTCGAAACGGGATTCGCGTTAAAGCGGTAAAATTATGTACCTCGGGTGGAAAAACTTACTAAACGAAAAACATCCCGTAAATTATGTAGACCAATAAAACTAATTTTCCATGATTTTATCACGCTACCTTCAATTTTTAAGGCTTCCGTTTCGTATTTTAAATCCTTTACAGTACATAATTAAAAAGACGGCTTATCCAATAAATATTCTTTTTCCATTGAAAAATCCTAGAATTCACACCGATCCATAAAATCATTTCTTTGTGATTTTAGGATATCACCAAGAATTTTCTAGGATTTAATCTCCAACAAAAATATCGGATTAAGCGTTAAAACGGACAAAGAGGTTAAAAGGATATCCGAGAAAAATTCAAAATATCCTTAAAAACCACAGTTATTACATTAGTACCCCCTTAAAAATGGTTTCGTCCTCGAAACCAAGAAGAACTCGGATCATATGGAAAGATAGCACAAGCACACACACGCAACCACTACAAACCTATACAGAAGTTTGTAGTACCCCTTAAAAATGCTGTTACTTCTGCGCAAAGCACAAAACAACCACTGCTTAGTTACCAAACTTCTTCTTTACAACGTTCATTAACTTTGGAAAATGGCTCCGCCTTTCCTATCTAGTTTCTCAAGTCTTTTTTTCACCTCCATTTTAGGCCAAGGTAACAAGTTCTTTCCAGTATCTCGAAAGATCCAATATAGCGAGCATTTACGTTGTCTCGCTTTCCCCAGCGGAATACGCCTAAACATGCTCTCGCTTTAGCACAACACACAACTGTTTTCGCTTTTGAGCAGTTAACACCCTTGAACGTGTTAGTGCGATATCAGTTGTTGCTCTCTTGGCCAAGTCTGGCCCATGAAAAACCTTGTCAGTATTGTCATTCCAACAAATTGACAACCAACACTTCCGGCCTTACAAAGCCTTAAAAGAGTCATTTCTTTATCGTGTGATCATAATTCTTGTATGTGAAATCACTCAAGCTCAAGCTAACATCCCAACTTGTGTGTAATTCAGCATACATGTCCTCGGGAGTTTGAATTTGTTTCCTTGCATTGTCCATCACTCTGATGAGGGAGGTCAGCGCAAAAATTCAACTCACTCCATAAAGCTTGATGTCACTCCTTTCAAAACTTTGGCATGAACCATCCATCTCAATCAGAGCTAATAGTCTTTGGAGTTTTATGAAGATGAAATACTTCATACATGAACACCTAAGCTAACTTCTATACTCTTTAAGTCATCTTAAATGCATTAAAAAGAACACTCTATGTGAGTTTCTTAACAACCTTCATATTGCATTTTTTCTTTCATTAAGTCATGAACGACTAATGACAAGAATCCATTGTAGCATCTTCCCACTTCCATTCTAAAACAGGAAGGGACTACTCCCTCTGTCCCTTAAAATTTGTCCAAAAGTACAAAAATTCCAATTTTTAAGAAACATCAAATCTGTGAACAGGAGATGCAGTACAAGACTTTAAAGTGAGAAAAGCAAATGGAAAGGAATCCATGTGCTTTAATTTCAGCCAATAGGAAGTCTCCAATTTTTTCCAACAACCAATAGAATTACAACATTCACTTTACACGGATTTGTCTTTAAACTTACACATCTGCCACAATAAAGAAACTGCTTATATAAAGGCTTCACTACAGATCTGGTAAACCAGAGCAAAAAAAACAGAGCATTAAATTTCTGAAGAAAAAAAAATTACAATAACATAAGCATCATCGCCAGGCCTTTATGGCTTCAGCATCATTCAATTTAAATGAAGCCCCACTTGAAGAAGGTGACGCCCCACCACAGTACACACTTGATCTTAATGAAGAACCAGGGGACATAGATGAAGATGCACATCAGCAACCAGGGCATCAACAACCAGATTTTGAGCATCACACAACAGAGACAGGGCATCACACAACAGAAGCAGGGCATCAAACACCACAGGCAACACATCATCAACCAACAAAAGCCAGGCTCAGCAGCGATAAGAGAGTTCACATTTTAATGAAGCTCCTACAAATTGCAAATGGGGGACAACTTAAAAGGAGTTCCATGAAAGATGTTGCACAGGAGTTTAATGTATCACCAAGGACTATAGCCAGAATATGGAGCATTTATAAGCAACAAACTGATTCAAATGAGAGGCCGAATGTCACAACAAAGTATCACAACAGTGGCAGAAAGAGGATTGAAGTCCAAGCCAGTGCAATCACATCAATAAATATGGGGGACAGATCATGCATAAGGGACTTGGCAAGTAAACTCAACGTTTCAAAGAGCACAGCTCATAGATTGATCAAAAGAGGGACCATAAGGCCACATACAAATGCACTCAAGCCAGGATTGAAGGATTCAAACAAGATAACAAGGTTAGAATGGATTCTTGATCTACTAAAAGGGGGCACACCAGAAACAAAAAGACAATATTACTCCATGTTTGATTTTGTGCACATAGATGAAAAATGGTTTAATTTGAGCAAGAAATCACAAAGAGTTTATCTAGCACAACACGAGAGGGGAAAATATAGAGCTGCAAGTTCAAGCAAGTTCATACCAAAGGTCATGTTTACAGCAGCTGTAGCAAGACCTAGGTATAATTCAGAGGGGCACTGTACATTTGATGGGAAGATAGGTATCTTTCCCTTCACTTATCAAGAAGCAGCAAAGAGGAAGTCCAAAAACAGAGACAAGGGGACTATTGTTACAAAGCTCATAGAATCAGTCAGCAAAACAGTGACAAGAAACATGTTGATCAATCAGATAGTTCCAGCAATTAAGGCAAAATGGCCACAAGGAGGAGCTCACAAAGTCATTTTCATTCAACAAGATAATGCCAAGGCGCATATTACTCAAGAAGATCCACAATGGCAGCAGGTATATAAACAAGATGGTTTCACTTTTATTTTACTTCAACAACCACCAAATAGTCCCGATTTGAATATTTTAGACCTTGGCTTTTTTCGAAGCATTCAATCTTTAATGCATAAGAAAATGCCTAGAGATATTGATCACATGTTACATGTTGTAAAAGAAGCATTTTATGAGCTAGATCCCAAAACCTTAGGTAATGTGTGGATGTCATTGCAATATGTAATGAATGAAATATTGAAAGTTAAAGGAGGCAATGATTATGACTTGCCACACGTCAACAAGAAGCGATTAGAAGCTTAGGGAATTCTACCAAGGGAAATACAATCCCCAATGTGGGTTGTAATTCAAGCATGGGACATCATTAATGGGGTTGCACAAGGAGCACAAGCAGAAGAAGCAACTCAAAATGCAAATGAACAAGCTCAAGGGACTGAGGCTCAAGAAGATACTCAAGAAGATGCAGTAGAAGAGAATCACTATATTTAGGGACATTCTATGCAATGTACTGTATCATCTTTTGTGCACATACCAAACTTTTGTGTAAGTATAAGTAAAATGTATCCACTTTTGGGGACCTTTTTGAACAAGCAAAATCAGTTTTAGAAGAAAAAAGTAGACAGGCAATGCATAGATGGAAAAATATTAGCAAATCTCAGATGTCCTCTTATCCATCATAGACACAAGTCATTCTAATTAACTCAACATACAATGGCCTCGTCAGTTTAAAATAAACTGGTGGCCTAATGCATGAATAGTTAAGTAGAAAAACAGAAATTGCATCTCAGGTTCACTTGGCATCATCACTGATTAAAAGGAAAAAAAATATCAGATGTCCCCTTATCCATCATAGACACAACTCAGTCAAATTAACTAAACATACAAAGGCCTCATTAGCTCAAATTAAACTGGTTTCCTAATGCATGAAGAGGTAATGAGACAAACAGAAATTGCATCTCAGGTTCAATTGGCATCATCACTGATTACATGGAAAATAATCCCAGATGTCCCCTTATCCATCATAGACACAACTCAGTCAAATTAACTCAACACACAAAGGCCTCATCAGCTTAAAATTAACTGGTTTCCTAATGCATGAAAAGCTAATTGGACAAACAAAAATTGCATCTCAGGTTCAATTCGCATCATCATTGATAAAAAAAAATCAGATGTCCCCACTGTTAAATAAAATTGCATCTCAGGTTATTGAATAACATGCTAGGAAAGGGGACTACAAGTGTGCAATCAAGCAAGCAACATCAGAGACAAACATGTTCAACAGTTCACAACATCAGAACAATATATGCCTCATTCAGTAACAAGGGTCCCATTTAATCACATGTTCATCTCAATTGACAAGCAACAACAACAACAAGGTCGACAACAAGATCGACAACAGATCAATCAACATTAGCCAGCAACAACAAGCAACAGAACAAGCATCAGAGCAAGAATCACAGCATGCATCAGAGCAAGCATCAGAGTACACATCAGAGAAAAAGATAGAGCAAGCAACAACAACAAAACAAGGATTTAGAAAAGGGGACTTAGCTACGCTTCACTCTCAGAATCAGAGACGACACATCCTTCAAGGGACTCAGATTTTTCAGCAACATCGGACTCCGACTCAGAATCGGCAACAACACCCGCCTCTGAATCAACTTTAGGGGACTTAATGAGGTCAGGAACTCCAGCCCTCAAATTTCCATCGACGGACGCTTCCGAACACTGGGAACTATAGGAGTGGTTCCCGCCGCATGCATCACCCCACTCACACAATGGATCTTGTGAGCATTTATCATTATTGGAAGCAGGAGACGCCGGAGGACTGGAAAGTCTGTCATTAATCCCATTCCAACCCATTTCCTCGTCCGTCGCTTCCGAACGCTGGGGACTATAGGAGTGGTTCCCGTCGCACTCGTCACCCCACTCACACAGTGGGTCCTATGAACATTCATAATTATTGGAACCAGGAGACGCCCGAGCACCCGAACTCATCTCAAGCCAGTGAACTCAAGAGAACTCGACAGGAACTCGAGATCGAGAGGATTCAAGGGAGATCGAGAGCTTTTATGCCAGATCCAGCCAAAAACAGAGAGATGGAGAGTGTATTGAGGCGGATTTAGGGTGTTTGAGGAATTAGGGTTTCTTTGAGGGAGATTGAGAGGTTTTGAGGGAGAGTGAAAACCAAAGAGAGCTTGAGTGAGATAATCGACTGAAAATACGAGTGTTTGAGGGAGATTGAGAGGTTTTGAGGGAGAGAGCTCATAGAGATGGAGAAACCAGAGAGTTGAGAGGGACGCATAAACTAGATCTAGGGTTCAAGAGATGGAGAATGAAGAGAGCGGCACAAGAGAGTTTATGTAGATCTAGGGTTTGTTCAAGCTCTTTATGCTCAAACAACTGGATCATCAACAATGGACCAACAATCACGTAATTGGATCATTATTTTTGGACCACATTTGGACCCAAAATGGAGTAACGATGGGGACCACAAATTGGACCCAAAATGCAAACTCCACTGGTGGCCTTAAAAGAGTTTGAATGATCCAAAAAAAAACATTGATAAATGGTGTTCATAACCATCGTAAGAAAATTTGGTTAAGATTAAAAATGGAGATGAACATTTTTTACTGTATAAGATTGGTGTTTTGTTTGGTTTGGATTTTAATGGAGATAAAAAAATTAAAGGTGAATAATGGAGATGAAAATAGGATGAAATGGGTAAAGATGAAATTAAATGGGGGTAAAATTGTAAAAAAAGAAGTGATATAAAAGGAAAGTTATAAAGGTGGACAAATTTTATGGGACGCCCGAAATGGAATACTGGACGATCTTTATGGGACGGAGGGAGTATAACATTTTGTTTGGTCTTCTATGCTCAATCAAGACTTCCAAACAAACCAAACATATCAAAACAAACTCGGTGACATTTCGCTTTATGCCAGTCCATCAAAAGTTTTATCTTAAATCCTTATACATTTACTTGTTCCAGGATGAACTAATTAAGCAAATAAATATGCTTCCTTTGAAATAAGCTTTCAAAGCTCATCAACAACAGATACTCATGAACAGTTTTGAAACCAAGTAATCCATAATCTTGAATAACAAATCTCGGTGTCTTACATTCTTGATCTTCTCCATTGATCTTAAACAATATTACTTTTCCCATACTACTTTTCCTTGATCTGGTCAACAAATTCTGAATAAAATCCTAAGGTATTCACACAACCTTGTTGTCATCCAAACTAAACCTTTAGTCCTTCTCAAATTATTTTCTTTACAAGGATTACTTAGAATTCTTACTCAATTTCCTCTCTTGGGATAAAATCTCAGTATTACCTTAACCAAGAATATGAGATTTATCCAACAAATGACAAGATAATAACCTATGTTGTCAATCCGTTACATCCTTTTCTCAACAAAACTCAGTTTGGGCATATTGACATTCAAAAGTAGTTATCTCTCTCAACTACTTCAAACTACACTCTTACGCATTACTATACCAACATATTGGACAATAATATCTTTAGTTCAATAATTTCCAACAAAATTGTCTCCATTGACAATTTTCAGTCTTTTTCATCAAAGAACTGTTTAGACTTCACTTAACATTTTGACTTGTTGAGCAACCTAACTCTTAGGATTAAAAACATATCCTCACGTATCCACTCTCTATATCCAACAACTTATCAAGCTGAGATTGAATATTAATACTAATTTACGTATCCAAACTCCAGACACATTGGAGTTCTGCTTAAAGTCCTCACTTGACTATCTTATCTCAAAGAGATTTAAGTTTTCAAGACAACCTGAAAATAAATAACAACTAATGGAGAAATTACTAGTACATCCTTTATTCCAAAGAAAGGATTACTACAATATCAATCCTTAGAAAGGGTTCCATCCCAAGAGTCCATATCAACTTACTTTCAAGGACAATTCCGCTAAAAAGGCAATGACTTTCTTAGGTCGTGACGTCAACCAAGATGAACTACTAGCAAACTGCTTAGAGAATTTTAATAATCGTTGACTGAAAACAATCCCAAACTTTTAGAGAAGTACGAAGTTACTCCATGCTCTTCAGAGACCAACACAGATTTGTAAAGAATCTTACCAAATTTCCTTACTTATAATCGAACTGTTTTGGGAAGTTTGACCATACTCCTTAAATGGTATAGGATACCAAAGATGTACTAACTCAAAGGAGTTTTACAAGATACTAGATATAGAAATTGCTATAATGCAAAAGAAAACTTGCATCTTTTCATCTCAAACAACTACACTTGCAAAACTCATATAATTGCAAAACTTATATGATTTCCAAATCGTACTAGAAATGTTTTATTCTTTACGACCCAAGTGAAATCACTTATCAAATGGTTATTTCCAAATTCCCATCACAAGCTTTGTGTAATCATTCCAACCTTGACAAGAAATGTAACTTCTACAAATTTCTTATTTCGAACTTAAACCTGAGGAATTATGTGATCAAATTCCACCATGTGATCAGGATGGGGAAATCAAATCAACACAACCCTTTATTGCATTCTCATAGGAATAAGACATGTAATCTTGCCTTACCATGTGATCAAGATGGAAGAAAAAATACATTCTTACTCACCACCATGAAAACCGTAGAAAATTTTATTCATGAATTCCGTATATCAAATCAACATTTCTTTAAAAATTCATACCAGAATTCTACAAAGTCATAAGATTTTTCTCAAAAGAGAAAATCACAAAACAATTTCAAATATCCCTTAAATCATAACAGCTTGACAGGAACTCGACATAGGTTACTAACATACTTGCTTTAACTTTGAATACTGTGGAAACAAAGATTAGCTACTCTCTTGAAGAATTGGGCGCGTCAAGCTAATGCATCAAATAAAATTGCTGACCTTATCTTAATGATGCTACTAACACTTTGTTCTAATTCTGTGATGATATTTGCACATTAGCTGGCCTTACCAACTTGGCAAAAGTTTTGAATCAAAACCGAGTCTCAAAGGAGCTAAGATGCTCCCATTCACTTCTGAGCCCCACATTTCTCTTCGAATGTGACACTTCCTTCCCTCTTCAAGGTAGAACCTGATGACATACCTTGACTTTTCTTAATTAGACATACTTCTAGACTTTTCTATAATCCATAGTATTGAGTAATCTCTGCCTGATTGAACTCGGTCTTAGCCCAACTTAAATTCACAAGTTTCAATCAAAAGTTGATCGTTCAAATCCACTTACTTGCAATCCTTACGAAAAATGTGATTCCAACATCTTCTTACTCATAACAAATTCTTCCAAGGTCGATCTCAACTTGTATGTCTCCTTGACATCCCACTTTAAAGTGATGTAACAATGATATATTACCAAAATTCAATGCTTGAGATCGTCCATTTGCAGAACAATATCCCTTCTGCAACTTAATTGTCATTTAAATTCCGATATCCAAAAGTGAAAGCTATCAAACTCTCGTGACGAGTTTAAGAACTTTCGATCCTTTTATCTTCAAATCAGGATGTTCCTATAGTTTCCAATATCTTTTAACAGACGAATGAACGCACATGGCCAAACAAAATATTCTTGAACCTATCCCAATTCAACATTGGTAAACAAACTAGACTTCTCCATCACTCTTGTCTTCTTACTTAACCATAAGGAGAAGACATATACCTTTTTATTAGCTCATGTTCAAACCACATTGTAAAGGAAGAACTTGTGGTTAGGAGACGTGCAGACAATTTAATAGTTTCACCAGTACCACCTTAGACATTATATTTGACTGATATAAAATCTTGAAAACTCAAACACAACTGAAATTATTTTTCAGCGATAAGGTCTAAGCCTTATTGACCGCGATATTGAATGATTGATATTTTTCTCCCAACCGATTAAAATATCAAAGGCAAACATGCCAAAATTCTTCCTTGCATGATCTTCTCAAAACTGAACTTTATCATTTCCATCCTTAAAGAAACATAAGTCAATACCATTGGCAAATTAGAACATCTCAATGTTGATTCCATTACTAGTCCATTATAGACCTCAAGTCTTTTCTCATTATCCCGAGTTGGGCATCATACAACGAAACTCCAATAACGTTGTCACATAGGTTAGTCATCTGGATATCAACAACTCATTTAATCAATTAACACTTGTGCTAAGTAGTTAATTGAATATAAACACATTACTGATGAACTTTTACCTATTCAATCCATTTTGACCAATCAACCTTATTCACAACAACCTTGATGATTAACCACTTGTTCACAACTTAAACTGAACCAACATTCTTCCTTTCTTTCTTACTATAATAATAAGAAATTCCCATTCCATTTAGGATTCTCAATCCTCTTAACTCAAAGGATAACAATATAAATGAAAATCCGAGTTCGAATACTATCAGATTCAAAATTGAACTGCATCTTCCAATAGTTTAACAATTCAATTGATCCAACACTTGAGCACTTCAAAGCTCTTTAACTTCCAACTAAGCAAAGAAAAGTATAGAATATCCATGATTCTATACTATAGAGTCACAAACATAGTTGTTGAAGAAAGTCTCCAAAGGTAATCCCTTTCTATTCAGGACTCTTTTACCTCACTTCATGATCCATACTGATCCTTTAGAATCACTTAAGACTTGTAAGATTTTCCAAATCTTAACATTGAGAAGTAGATGTTCCAACTCCAAACTTCTATTGATACTCGAATTTCAAAATTCAGAAATTCCTAAAAAATATTCTCGTGAAAACTCTTACTCTTCAACGACACTCACTTTAAAATTTCATTTTTAAAGACAAGACTTGAAATTTCACATGTCAAGAAAAGAATTTCTTTCATATAAATTGAATCCAGACCTATTTAAACAAAATTCTTAACTTGAAATCTTCCATCATACGAGCTTAAAATAGGAAACCTTCAAAATTGAAAGTCTTTATGAAGTACTATACTTAACTTCAAAATCTCACAAGAAGTTTCCTAATATGGAAGAAAGATGAGGGTACACCTAATTCAGACTCTCAAGAGAGATTAGGAATTTATTGAGAACTTGATCTAGAACCAGTTCAACTTTAGGAATCTTCACCTAATCTTATTCTAGATCCTTCTCGGAATCCATTCCCATCCCTAGGGAATCAAATATCTACCATAGGACCTTTTTCACAAAAGCTATTACGAACTTATTACCTCATGTTCTCCAATTCCCTTTCCTCTTTCTATCTCTTCACGAGTCTAACCTCCAATCTTAACCATTTTCCATAAATGGTTCTAAGACAACACCAATATAGAATTATCCATAATTCTATAAGGAAGGATGAAAGTCTTAAAGAAGACTTGGAACTTTTAGCTCTGATACCACTTCTGTAACACCCCCTTCCAACCCTGGAGGTATTACCGCCAGTAACCCCGATTAAGACTAAACCGAAGCTACCCAAGGCTTTAAACTGACTGAAAAAACTAAAAACAAGGTAAATGAAACTATTTAAAACCTAACAAAATTAAGTAAAACTTTACAGCGGAAAAGAGAATAAAAGGTCTTATACAAGCCTTAACTTAAAAAGAATTAGTAAATAAATAGAACAACCTTCTATTTAAACAAAATCTTCATCAAGTCTTCCTTAAGTTCTTATTTCTGAAACTCAGCTTCGTTTTGAAGTAGTTCAACCATGATCTTCACTCAAGTATAGCCATTGGAAACCTTTCTTCAACTTCTGGAGCTTCAAACATCTGAATCCGCCTCTTGAATCAACTTCCAAGAAGAACCTGATGTCTCGTAAACCAACGGTGGACACCAGCGGACCATATAAAACAAAAGAAGATGGACGGGTTAGTCTAATGAAAGACTAAGAAAGTGAAGAAATTGACTAATTCTTATGGTAATGACTAAACAAATTGGCATCGAAATCCGAATAACAACCGGTTGATGATCCAACAGTTAACAGTCCCATAGAGGATAAGAATGAGGCATGCATATTCAAGAGATAGGACACCACAGCTTGTGGTTCCTTTACGAAACATGAACAATTGTTGGGAACTCATATTAATCACATAACATTTTGAAAAGCCTCCATCGACTAATCAGATTGACTTAATCAAAGTTTGATTAAGGATCATTCATAACCGGGAGCAAGAATGGCTTTCCGACTGGACGAACCATTCAGGTATATTAATGTGCCTAACACACTTATCTTATATTACTTTCAAAACTTTTCACAACCAGGTTGGTGATTCATAATCGGCTCGAACTACTGCCGAAATATTTTGGTATTGTAGAGATCCTCGGAGTATTTCATCCATGGTCATCTACCCTGTACCAAGATCACAGGACTTAAGCTATCCTTGATCTTTCATTTGCATATGGTGATGTAGAGATCAGAGAGGCCTATTACCCTGTCGTCTACACTGCACCGTGCCAATTGCACTTAGCTAGAGTGCGCATCACCCCTCTCACACGAAGAGCAGGGGAAGAGTCATGACCCACCATTAGGATTAGGCCCCTCCTAATGTAATATTGTTTTAAAGAGAGGATATGGAACCACGTTCCCCTCCCTGAAACTACCTTAATAGACAACAAAGCCTCAGTACGAGACAACATACAAGGTCACACATAACGGACCTAAATCTAGTTCTACCGCAAAACTGAATAAACAACATGGTCATTATTTCTAACAAACATAACGACCTATCATATTTTATTAAGCACACAAGTTGTTCCCAACACAAATATTAAATGGGATTCAATTCCTCATTTAATAACAATAATGCAAGAGAGAACCGTCCACTTGCCTTAGAAGCCATGCTCAACGTCCTTAGTAACTCCAACAGTAATCTTAATCACCCTTGTGCCAAATATAACAAAAGAATTTCTCAACAACGAGCTCATGGATACTCTTATTAGCTGTATACTCAAATTCTATAATTACCTAATTGATAAACGACTTGATTTCGTATATCGACTTATAACAAATCCTTAGTTATCATGCTTTAAGGAGCCATCTTGGGGAGATTATAACTAATTATCCGCTCCACTTTTGAAATAATTTTCTAAATAAAAATTGTTCATTAGTAACGGTTCTTAAAGGTGACCAAATCTCGGATCAAACGGATTAACAACGAATCCCGAGTAATTATCCGAAGTCCTTTACCTGCCAATCGGTGTTGAAACTTGTAGTCGCTATAACTGAAGATCCTGACGTCCGTTTCTCGAGCGGTTTGAACCTGTGAGACCGTAGTAACGTCAAGATTATAAAAACCATAAATTTAATTAGCAAAGCGGAACCGAAAGGTCCTTACGGTGGCTCCGCAACCAACCCGCTAATTAATTTCGATCGTATATACCTTCACCTGAGCCCATGGCTCGTTTGGCTCGATAGTGGCTCAATCCCCGATCTCGAGGGTGGTTGAGTATTGCCCGGCGGCAGTCCTTTCAGTGGGTGGTGGTCGGATTAGTTGGTGATCACTGGCGAAGTCGTGCGGCGAGGCAACAAGATGATAACCGGCGGTGTAGAATTCTTTCCTTCCGAGTACGTCGCTCCGCCTGATTCTTCTACTGGTTCTGGTTCCTCTTTTGCAGCATCCACGAACCCATAACAAGGAGGAAGAAGATGAGGTGGAGGAGATGGAGGTGGACGGGGCGGAGAAGATTGCCGGCGGTGAGAACTGAATTCTTTCTCCCCAGTTCGTCCCGTTCTGATTCTTTCTCGCTGGTTCTGTTTCCTTTGTGCAGCAGCAGCGCCCAACAAACCCAGAGAGGGAGAAGAGAAGGCGGAGGAGCAGAGGAAGGCAGGGGAAGACTAGCGCCGGCGGTGAAGAATTCTGTTTCCCCGAGTCCGTCGCTCTTCCTGATCGGTTCTCTCCTCTGATATCTAATCTTGTTCTAGATGCAGCTCAACAAATTCGAGCCCCCTCCTGAATATATCTTTCTGGTTCCTTCCAAATTAAGGCATAGAAGAGATTGCTTTGAAAACAAAATCCGTCTCGGAACGGGATTCGCGTTAAAGCGGTAAAATTATGTACCTCAAGTGGAAAAATTTACTAAACGTAAAACGTCCGTAAATTATGTAGACCAATAAAACCAATTTTCCATGATTTTATCACGCTACCTTCAATTTTTAAGGCTTCCGTTTCGTATTTTAAATCCTTTATAGTACATAATTAAAAAGACGGCTTATCCAATAAATATTCTTTTTCCACTGAAAAATCCTAGAATTCGCACCGATCCATAAAATCATTTCTTTATGATTTTAGGATATCACCAAGAATTTTCTAGGATTTAATATCCAACAAAAATATCAGATTAAGCGTTAAAACGGACAAAGAGGTTAAAAGGATATCCGAGAAAAATTCAAAAATATCCTTAAAAACCATAGTTATTACAGGTGCGACGGGTCATATGTCACCTTATGAGGAAGTGATGTATGATTTGAAAAATTTAAAATGTCCTTTGCATATTAAACTACCTGATGACAGTTTAAAGGTAGTCACAAAGGCAGGAAAAGTCAGGATTAACAAAGATTTGGTGTTAGAAGATGTGCTGTTGGTAACAGATTTCAGATACAATCTTTTGTCTGTTAGCAAGCTGATTAAAAAGGGAAATATTATGGCTTTCTTTCACTCACAAACTTGTCTAATACAGGACCGTTTGAGTGAAAGACAATTGACTTGTGCTAGGGATGTTGGGGGACTTTTCAAGATCAAAGCTGAAGATTATGAGATTGTAAATAGTTGTAATAAAGTAGCTAGTATTGCTGATGTTAAAGCTAGCTCTAAGACAGACAGTTTAAGACAATTGCACCATAGAATGGGGCACATGTCATTTTCTAAGATGAAGTTCCCAGAATGTAAAGGGAATATTGGTGATTTTCAGTGTGATGTTTGTTCTATGTCAAAGACTCATAGATTGCCTTTTATGAGAAGTGATAGTTTGTCTACAAATTGCTTTGATCTTATACATGTGGATTTTTGGGGACCATATAAGGTTCAATCAATTACTGGAGATAGGTATTTTTTTACTATTCTTGATGATGCTAGTCGAGAAACCTGGGTGTATTTGCTGAGTGACAAGTTCATGGTTTGTGAGACTCTGAGGAATTATTTTCTGATGGTTAAAAATCAGTTTGGTTTAGTACCAAAATGTCTGAGGAGTGATAATGGGACAGAGGTGGTAAATCAGGATTGCATGAAGTTGCTGGCTGATTTAGGAATTATACATCAGAGGTCCATGGTTTATTCACCACGACAAAATGGTAGGGTAGAGCGCAAACACATGCACTTATTGGATACAACAAGGTCTTTGATGGTGCATGATGGATTTCCTAAGAATTTGTGGAGTGAATGTGTCATGACTGCAGTGTATTTGATCAATAAGATGCCAATGGAAGTGCTTAAGTGGAAATCACCATTTGAAGTGTTGTTTGGCAAATATCCTAGGTATGATCATTTGAGAGTTGTGGGGTGCTTATGCTATGCTGTGGATACTAATAGAAACAGAGATAAATTTGATGTCAAGGGTAGAAGATGTGTTATGCTAGGATATCCTCCACATCAAAAGGGTTATAGGTTGTTAGACCTATCTACCAAGAAGATTTTTAATAGTAGGGATGTTATCTTTCATGAGAAGATACTTCCTTATAAAGGAGATATTGTTGAGCCAGCTGAAGTTGTACAGACTTTCATTCATCCTTGTATTGATGATGAAGAAGATGATGTTCAGGAGGGACTGGAAAATGATTTTCCAACTTTGCAACAACCAGAACAGAATGCAATGGTGAATTTGAGGAGATCAAATAGAGTTAGAAACATGCCAAACTAGATGAATGAGTTGGTGGTCAATTCAGCACAGAGAAGTGTTCAGGATCATGCAGCTTTCATGACTCAGATTTTGAGTATTCCAGAACCAGGAAGTTATCATCAAGCTAAAGATAATCCTAATTGGATTAAAGCTATGGAGCAAGAAATAGCAGCTTTAGAGAAAAATGGTACTTGGGGGATAACAGATTTGCCACAAGGTCAAAAGGCAATATCATCTAAGTGGGTGTATAAGCTGAAGTTTAAGGCTGATGGTTCCTTGGATAGATATAAAGCAAGATTAGTAGTCAAGGGGTATAATCAAAAGCTACGAAAGGATTATAAACACACATTTAATCTTGTTGCCAAGCTACCAACTGTCAGAATAGTGATTGCAATTGCAACAGCAAAGCAGTGGCCATTACATCAGCTAGATATCAATAATGCGTTTCTTCATGGTTATCTTGATGAAGATATATATATGTTGCCTCAAGAAGGATATGGTAAAGCTGATAAGGGTCAAGTTTGTAAGCTATAACGTTCTCTATATGGATTGAAGCAGGCTTCCTGCATGCAATGGAATCAGGAATTGACATCCTTTTTGGTAAGCCTTGGATATATTCAATCTTATAATGATTATTCATTGTTTGTGAAGACAAATGAGAATGGTTTCACTGCAATTCTGGTATATGTGGATGATATTTTGATCACTGGATCAAATAATGCAGAAATTGCTGATGTGGAAAAATTGAATTACATGCCAAATTCACTATTAAGGATTTAGGAATGGCCAGATATTTTCTAGGAATGGATATATTGCGTACTGAAAATGGTACTTATTTGTGCCAAAAGAAGTATATTGCTGATATATTAGCTGATAGTGGTTTACTTGATGGTAAACATGTGAGTTCTCCTTTTCCAAATGGTTTGAAGCTTGATGCAGACACAGGGGAGATGTTATCAGATCCTGAACAGTATAGGAGAATGGTTGGAAGGTTGTTGTATCTGTCATTGACTAGACCTGATATAGCCTATACTACGCAACATTTGAGTCAATTTGTTTCCAGCCCAAGGTTACCACATTTGAATGCAGCTAAGCATCTGCTTCGGTATTTACAAGGGACTGCAGATTTGGGATTGTTTTATCCTGTGCAGGAGCAATTGAAGTTGACTTCTTTTTCAGATGCATATTTGGCAACTTGTTTGACAACAAGAAGGTCCTTGACAAGATTTTGTGTGTTCTTAGGCCATTCCTTAATAAGCTGGAAGACTAAGAAACAAGCTACGGTTTCTAGAAGCTCAGCAGAAGCAGAATATTGCAGCATGGCTACAACTACTGCTGAGGTTGTGTGGACAGATTTTCTACTCAAAGATTTACAGATTTCAGTACCTACACCGATCACTCTCTTTTGTGATAACAAGGTTGCACAACAAATTACAACTAATCCATGTTTTCATGAGAGAACGAAGCACTTGGAGATAGAGTGCCATTTTACCAGAGAAAAGGTTCAACAAGGCTTCTTGCAGACTGCTTACATTAACACTGGTATTCAGTTAGCAGACATATTCACAAAGCCTTTATCTCAAGCTACACATTTTTTCCTTTTATCCAAGATGGGTTTATTGGTAGCTCCATCTTGAAGGGGGGATGTGGAATATCTTCTACACGTGTCTATCTTTTATTAGTTGATGTAATTAGTTAGTTGGAGTTTGTTAAGTGTTCAGTATATAAGCTCCAAGTTACTCTGGTTTTGTACGAGAGAGAGTGTGAGATCAAACTGATTACTATTATATTGCTTTCTCTTCCAATAATGGAAATTGAGTAGGATCTTGAATCTGATTGATCAAGATCAATTTTATTCTTACTCTTCAGAGTACATGCAAGTATTCAACATGCACAAATCACAATACATATCGGGACCGTCAATACTTTATCGATACAAATAACAAGTACATGCATAAACGAGTGAGCTAATTAATGGAGTACAACCTTGTATATTTTGCACGACATTTTCAACCAGCCAATATATTATTTTTCTTTGGTGGAAACCAGCCAATATATTATATACTACGTATGTCCAACTTTTAACTTTATTTCGTCCAACATGAACTACAATTAGTTGTTGCTTTGACGCTTGTCATTTATAACTTTCTTGATCTAGAAATACTAGTACTAGAGCAAAAGTAACTAAGAAATGAAATGTAGTGCTGGAATCGGCCGGGGGTATACGGATGATCATGACCAATCAATTAGTACTTAAAAATTAGTACCTAAAATAGCTTGAATTGTAAAACACACTTTTTCAAAAATTAGCAATTCGATCAACTCAAGTTTATGTGCCTAGGGTTACATGTTTTGGACCAAAATTACCTTAATACCTAATAATCTAAGATCAGGGTCACAATCGAATTAACAACCGATTTTGGGAGCTTTTGAGACGAATGAAAGACAACGATCGAAACAATCTTGTTTGAACAATTGATATCCAAATGCACCAAATCTCTTGATCTTGTGTTTTTTTGTTACAATTGATAGCCTTTTATCAAATGCCCCTCTACTTTCTAATTTCCCTCTTTTATATTTTCCTTTCCGAAGGTTAATCTGGGTTAACTGCTTCTTCAACCCATGTTGCAAGATACTCGGTGTGACAGTCATGGCCGTCTCCCCGCTCCGCCTTCTCCAAAGTCCACCAATAATCGTGTTTTACCACGTCGATCTAGTGACCTTTGTCTTCAGCCCTTACCGCTTGCTTGCCAAGGCTTGGGCCATGAGCTTTGGAACACCGAAAATCAACATTTGATGGGCCGAATTTATATTCACTAGTCATCATTGGCCCATTAAGGATGAGGGTCCAACAATACCCCCAAAATCCGATCTGAATCTATGCACGAGATAAGGATCTAATTTGTCGTTGATATGACCAGGGACGCGTGGAAGCTCCTAGACATTTTGATTTTATTCGAGGAAGTGAAATTTTTTTTGTAGGTTATAATTACTTTGATGCTCATATGTTTTATACATCATTCACTTCAATCCCTCGAAAAGGTAATTCTCTTGTTTCTTCATTACTCTCCTTCTTCTTTTCTCCTCTTCATCTTCCACTCGGTCATGGGAAAGGCTAAAATTGTCGATGCAGGGTTAGAGTCATCCCTCTCACTAGATCCCCAAGACTGCCATTCTTGCTCTATGACCAAAAAAGAGGTCGACAAGATCGTTCAAAACTATGGTTTCCCATAGGGGCAAAAACCCATTGCCCGACAATTGAAGCCCTAGACTGGGTCAAACGTAACCCAAAAGGGCTCGCATTTTGGAGTACCCTTTCACACTTGGAGTCAATTTCCCATTTCCCCTCTTATCCAAAACTTTATTGCCACTCTGGGGGCCTCACCCGCACAACTTTTGCCCATCACCTGGAAAATTTTGTTCTAGATAAGCGAGTTGGCATTAGAGTAAGGCATCGACTTTACTATATATCGTGGACTTGCTCTTTGCTTACTGGGAGGGTCAACTCTCATACCCGGTAGCGTCACATTGTATGCCAGAGATGTGAAGAACGCCTTGGTCCCAAAGTCTAAAGTCAACGATGAGGATTGGGCAACTCGCTTTTTCTTTGCGGAGATAGCATCGTTGGGAGGGCAATATCGATCTTTGTTCCCCGACCAATAATCTCAAGCGTGATTGTTTTTCTGGCCTTCCCCAATCCTCAACAGTTATAGCTCAATGTTTTCATGGCTTCCGGTAAAAGAGACCTTCCATCTCTCTCGCTGATATCACTTTCATGCGTTTTCCATCAACTGATCGAAGCAACATCCACCTCCATAAGCTCTATATCATCATTTGATTTCCTTTTTTTTGTTTCAAGGAAAATTCAACTTTCGGTCCAGGATTCCTAGCTAACCTCTTCCATTTCTTACTTTTTGGAGTCTTTGATAAGCTACCATCCTCTAAGGAAACCTGAATCTCCTCCCTGTTCGCCTACACCCTTCACCGCTCTCTACCTCTTTTTCACTCACCTTTTCTTTCCCTTTATCTCTTCCATATCGCCCTTCTCGCCCTTTTGCCCTAGCGTGTCCCCGAAATCATCTCCTCTCTCACTTGTATCCCCTACAACATCCACTACTACAATTGAGGTCTATTGTGGCGGATGTAAATCGCTACAAACTACCTAAGGCAGCGGGTGATGAGCCGCTTCATTTGCTCGCGTTGCTATAGGCTTTTTGTAGCGGTTTTTTTAAAGATAAGGAAGCGGTAGGAGGTCGAGTTACACAACCGCTACAATAGATACATATGACCGCCACTATTACAGCTAAGGAAGCGGTTTTACTCTCATCTATGGCAGCGGTTTATGTAAGCAATTGCGGCGGTTGAGAATCTATTGTAGCGTTTTTTTATAGGCTTTTGAAGTGGTTTTTAATTTATTGTAGCGCTTTTATGAGCAAATGTAGCGGTTTTTCATGTTATAGCAGCGTTTTAGTTGAGCAAATACAGCGGTTTCATCTATTATAGTGTTATTTTGGTTGAACTTTTGAAGCGGTTTGATAGCAATTGCAGCGCCTATTATGATTTATTGTAGCCATTTTTGTCAAGTATTGCAGCGTTTGTTAAAGGTGTAGATTAGAATTTCTTAAGCTATTGTAGCGGTTTATGATAGACATTTTAATATTATTTAGCTATTTATTTACTAATAAATAGCTATTGAATCATATATTATAATAGCGTTTGGATTGCTTTATAACATGCACATATACAGAGATTTAATAGAAATTAAATACTATTATAGTATTCAACCATCATTAACTACATAAAGCAAATCCAAGTGTTCACAACTTGACAATCTAAAAGGTTTCAGATCATCTTGAGGTTTCTAATACTCCCTCCGTTTCAAAATAGTTGTTCTTAAAGACATTTTTTTTTGTTTCAAAATAGTTGTTTATGTAACTTTTTTTTCCATTTATACCCTTATATATATACCCCACTTTACACATATCCCAAAATTTACATTGATAATTGAAAAAAATAAAGAGTACTTATAGGGGCAATTTGGGAAAAAAAGATTTTCCTTAATATGTGTGAAGTTTTGTCTAAGATCAACTATTTTGAAACGGAGGGAGTAGTATTCAACCATCATCTCTAATGTATGCCCAAAATTGAGAGAACCATACAACCCATCATACAGGTTTCAAAACAAGAACCTGTTACAAAATGTAAGTCTCCATACACACTGGAACACTGCTAATTCCAAACCAAAAGTACCTGCAAATATTAATGAAATGAATAAGCTAACTAATTAAGCAGCAATGATCATAGCAAAACTGCACAAAACTTTGTCCACTGATACAATTTTATCCAATTCTAGTTTTATTTGGCTATGCCTTAATCACAACAATATTAGGTGGCATTATTAAAGTGGATAGCATTTCTTTGATCAATTTCAATCCATTGCTCACTACTTGTTGATATTATAGCAAACACAATGATAGATCCCATTTTAGTTGCTTTGCTGGACAACCTAGATTCACTTGGCTTAAAAACCAAGCTACCCACGAGCACCACATCATCAACATGACCATACAACACAACAGGACAAGTTCCAAACATAAAGGCATGTTCAAAGGAGACATCAGGGTGATGCATTAAGGGAAATTTTGTGGGTTTAGTCAACTAGAGCTAAATGGAACCTATGACCATGCCATTATATACAGGAACATCCACAAACAAGTGATGATTGCTTCCAAGTAACTAGAAAAAAAAATTACCATTATGTGATCCATTCCACCTCCCAGCCAAGGGCAAAAAAATCACAATTGTCCCAAATCCTAACTAGCAGTGATCCTAACTACAATACTTTGCCTAAATTAAAAGCTAAGAAAGAGCCACATTGATAAAGTGATGAAACTTTAGTAATGAACATACCTTAGATGCATCTCTTTCATGGATAGCCTAGATTAAGTTTGATGGGAGGAACTAGATGCATCTCCTTCATTTGTTGGGAAATCGGGGATAACCAGATCAACTCCAGGATTAGCTTCTCGTATCTTTGCTAACATAGCAGCTAGTTTTTGCTCGAATTGTTCTTCTCGTCTTTTGTCAACTTCTTCCAACTTTTTATCTAGTTGTTGAGAGATGCTCTCCAAGAAAACAGGGGGAAGTATATATGGATTATTGGGATCCTTAGTTTTCAAACTTGCCTTTGTCACACCATGTCCATACAAGCGTAAGCGCCCATTATGCTCCTTCTTGGTAATCACACCATAATATGGATCAGATTTGCTATTTCCATCATCCAAAGATTGGAGTGCTTTCATTTTCTCCTAATTAAATAAAAGTTCACAACAAAAAAAAAAGATTTAACATGTCAAAAATATAATAGCTTAAATAGATCGACTAAAACATAATGTAAGAGAAATAAAATAGATAGCTCACAATATTTTGAAGTGTCTCATCGTTCTGTGTCAAGTATGTGCGTCCAACCTTGCTCTCCCTAGATCCAATGTACACATCTGCTTGTGATGGACATCTCTTTTCAGGGTCATTTTGTTGCTATACCAAAAAGTTGAAGACAAGTGTGTGACTAAGTTAATTAAATAACTAAAAAGAAGAGGGCAGAATACAAATTTACGAAAAAAAAAGAGCAGTGCTAACAAATATAATTGTTCTACCATCTCATGACGCATCATAGCCAATGATGTTGGACCCAAAGTATGCATGTTAGTTTGCTTTGCTCGGTTCGCTTTGTTTCTCTTACTCTCTTCCTATATAATAATAAAAACACTGATTTCAGACTATTCCTAATTTTAGACTATTCCTATTTTTAGATTATTCAGCAATTATTCAACAATTAATCAGATTATTCAGCAATTGATCCAGAAGTTATAAAACACTGATTTTGTCCAGGGGAATTAGATTCAAACCTGTGCTTCTTCAGTGCACCAATACTCTATAAGTTCTCTAAATTGAGGCTCAGGAATGTCCTTAGGCCTCCTTGCCAACATTTCTTTCATGGTTGCCTCAGTAGAGAAGTGTAGTTGCTTTAATCGAGATTTGTAAGTCCGCCACTTTGTTCCAATATTTGATATTATCTCTTCTTTTCCGACTTCGGGAACAATATATTTACTCTAAGCAACAAAGAAATGCAAAATCAGTTCAATTATAACAACTTAACTTTCAAAAATGAGGTAGCCATTTAATTACCTGAATATACTCCCATATCTTATCCTTTGTAGGCATATATGTCCAACTTAAGATATTAAGAGGTGCAAACTTTGGATTTCTAGCCAGAGTTCCAATGAAATGAGCAAATGTTCCGACTATACGCCTTGTAGGCCCAACTACTTGGTGTAGATCATTTAAAATAATGACATCACGCTCTTCCAAAGTACGCCCATGTATATTTGCCAAAAAGGTTCTCCCTCGATGCTTCTTTTTTTCTGCAACTAATTCATTTGTATAGTCTGAAATAAAATGACTAGAATATGAAACTTAGCATCCAAGATCTATAATCTGAAAATTAATTATTACCTGCATTCACATTTGCATCCAATGCATTTGGTGCATCTGCTGAAATATCATGGTAATCTCCATTATCTTCTGTAAGATCCATCTCATCGTCAGACAAATGCAAGTCATCATGTGGTTGTTGCATGTCACTAATGTTGTTGATTCTTTGACCAGTCAAATTCTGATTTTTTTTCATGTTTGTATATCGACTCATAGACCCTGGAGCACAATAGCTTTTTTGAGGTTGATTCAAACTTGCATGAGATCGTTGGCTCTTCTTTTTTGATTGGCCTTGATGTTGTTCAACATGATGAGTTTCATGATTTGCTTGACCTTGAAATGATAGCTCGTTTTCTTTCTGTTGGACCAAACCAGCTTGACCTTCATGTCCTTGATTTGTCTTTCCTTGCTTTGATTTTTGTTGCTGCTCTCTCTTTCTCAGCTTCATAAATTCTGCCATGGGTACAGTTTGAGTAAGTGTTGTTTTTCCACTCTTGTCTCTTAAGCAATTCATTTGCCTTTGATCCTGCAAAACATGTAAGAACATGCACCAAAATCATATTCTAGTTCTATTTACATAGTGAACAGATTAGAAACACATATTAGGTGTAGGTCCACAATCCATACCCTCTGATTAACTCCGCTAACAGCAGTTACATCATTAAGATGTTCAATACTTTGATCAGAAGATGTTCGTGCTATCTTTTGCTTCTTGCTGCAAAAGAAATATAAAATAATTATGTATGGTAAGGAGACTACCATAATTCCAATAAAGTATTTTTTAAATAACAAAGTTGATCAACCTGGGTAAAGAGCGGGAAGAACCGATTGCCTCAATTGGTTTCTTTTTGCCATGCATTACCATAGGACCATCCAAAGGGATTTGAGAGCTATCCTGTTTATAGAGTAAAAGCAAAAGCCTATCAACCATCCACTAAACATGGTTTCTCATTTTTGATTAAAAGAAAAGAATGGTAAGAAATTAAATCCAGTAGCAACTGCCTACTAAGCTAAGGTGTGTCATTTTTTGGCCAGAAAATGGCATTAGACAAGAACTGGCTGCCTACTGCATAAAAGAAAATGTCTACTAGCATGTACAACTACTGCATTAATCACTAGACTTTAAACAAAAAGAAAATGTTTAGCTACTGCATAAAAGAAAATGGCTGCCTACTAGCATGTACAAAAACCCTAAAGTTTGATTCTGGGAGACTCTACACAAAAAACAATTTATTTTTGCCATCCAAAATGCATTAATCAATAGACTGTTTACTTGTTTTCTTCCTAAATGAGCATAAGACAAGAACTTAATAATCTTGATCCATGTGAATTTAAAGACACAAAATATTCTGAAATACTATGTAAATTCCATTTTCAGTACCTGAACCTGAAAGATCATTTCTTTTAATTCCATTTTCAGACACAAAATATCTCTTCTTGATCCAGAAAGAAACCAAAAATGTTTCATTGCTAGAACCTCATAAAAGATACTAAGGGCTCCTCCAGAAAACCATTAAAAAGCCACACATTGTGTCCAAGCGCTTCTTTCTTTTCTGCATACAGACAGTTCAGGTAGATCTTGTTTTTCCCTTTTGGGTCCAAGTGCTTAAAAGTCATCTAAGAACACCCTTCACTTCATATAAAAATAATGCAGCAAGCTGCAAACTCCAACATTGCCAACAAGAAAAAGGAAACTCCAACATTACCAAGTTATCAGACATCATACCAACAACCAAGACATGTTATTGGAAAATAATAAAAAACAGAAATTCTACACCAACAGAAATGCTACCTCTGAAATATGCTTCAAACATACTGATTTATAGCTACATTCCAAAACTTAGCTTAAAGATGTATTTATGCAAAAACCTGATTTCTCACTTGTAATATAAACTAAAATCAAAAGCCTGATTTAATAGAGTTGTGCAGAAGCCTGATTTCTTATTTCTAATATCCACTAAACCTAAATTCTTATTTATAATATCCACTAAACTCATATAAACAAATGAAATTCAGTTTTGTTTAATTAAATTCAACAACACATAGATTGCTAGCCTGGCAAACCCAATAGTAATAGCATCATACCTGAATTTCGCAGTCAACATGCTCTTCTTGCTCGTATAGTTTAGGAAATAAATTCCTTGAAACCCGATCATACTTTTCTTGCAAAGTCTTGCTCAATATGCTTTTGTTAAACCCCTTAGCTTTCATTTTTGCAACGTTTGCTTCTAGATTTTGCATCCTTTTCATTTCATATGGGTTTATAACCTCGGTTTGATTAGAGGGCTTGCTTTTACTGCCCATCTGTTCAACACAATGACAAGCTTAAATTTAGAATTTAATAAACCAGGAAACCATTGAAATAATGCCCAAAAAGAACAAAATAGTATTCATGTTGCATCATCAAGCAAGTATACTTTTACACATGCAAAATAAAACATAACATAGAAATCAAGCAAGTATACTCATGGCATAAAATAAACCAACGTACCACTCTAATAAACCTGATTTCCCATTTTCTAATATCCAGTAACATGATTTCTCATTTCTAATATAAACTAAAAGAAGAGAATCTTATTAAAAATGTCTAACAACAAAATCTTATTAAAATAAGACACAAGCAACATAAGACTGATTTCTGATATAAAGATAACATAGAAAATAAGCTTAAAGCCAAGAAATGAAAATACAGCTTAAAAAGATTGACAACTAACTAGTCAAAACCATCTACAACATTTCCAGACAAATCAACTATTGTCCCTTGTACATCCTCTCTCGTACGACTTATTTCAATATCACCATCTGCATTGTTAGATCTATTCCGATGAGACCAATGAGGCTCCTTCCAATATATTGCAGCAACTTCATTCTTTGTTTCGTCCTCAAACTCAAAATGTTCTCTAGGAAGCTCGTTTACAACATAATACAAATCAGTTGCTTCTAGGTCTTGAACATAAAAAATCTGACTTGCTTGAGATGCTAATATAAATGGATCATGTTGAGAAGTCAGCTTCTTTCGATTGATTCGAGCAAGTCCATTAGTATCTTCCTCGGATTGAAACCAAACACACCCAAATAAGACGACACTAAATTTATCTTCATAGAATATCTCAATAATTTCTTCAATGGAGCCATAGTAGGTGACATTTCCCGTAATAGGGTTTTTATCCTTGGTGCTTGCAAAGCTTGGAGTTAAGGCTGACAATGTCACTCCACTATTATCGGTTGCACCATGTTTATCACGTTTCATGGTGAGAAATTTGTAGCCATTTATCGAGTACCCGCTATATCTTTTAATAATGAAAGAAGGACCAGCAGATAGCAACTTAATAAAATCGGGCACTTGTTGACCTTGACCAAGCTCAAACTCAACTCTCTCCTTGAACCAATCTACAAAATCATTACTATGGCTTTGAAAACTGTCCCACCTTCTTTTATTTTTGCTGCTAACCAGAGTTTCATGCTCACTGTAAAAAAATACAAACATAACTAAGTTGGGACATATTCAACAATTTAGAATTTTCAAACATTGCTAACTTTAATTTAGCCTTTAAAGGTGGTTCAGATTAGTACCTAATATATCTTTCAACTTCTTCATTGTCGCAATTGAATAGAACATACCTATGTGCTTGACCCCACTTTACAAGATCAATCTTGTAATGTTCTTTCTTTTTTTTCTTCCCTCGCCCCATTATTGGACGACCCATGTTTGGAAAAATACTTTGGGCATTTGTATGGTGATCAGTTGGCCTATCTTGATTGCTGGATCCATGATGCAAATATCTACACAAAAGGTAATACATTCTTCAGCTAAATACGCTTCAGCAATTGATCCTTCAAGACGACCCTTATTCCGGACAAAAGACTTTAGCTTTCTAAGGAATCTTTCGGTTGGATACATCCACCTAGGAGCAACAGGTCCCCCAAGTCTAATCTCTTCAACTAAGTGGACAGGCAAGTGTTCCATAATGTCAAAAAATGCAGGAGGAAAAATCATTTCAAGTTGACAAAGAACTTCAGCAATCTCATCTTCTAGATAATCAAGTTCCTCTGGGTCAATAATTCTACAACATATAGCCTTGAAAAAAGCACTCAACCTAATGAGCGGAGCTGCAAAATCACTAGGCAAAGTTTGGCTGACAACAACGGGAAGTAAATTGTGCATTAGGAAGTGGGCATCATGACTTTTATACCCCATGATTTTCCGTTGATGGAGATTAACACAACATGCAATATTAGAATCACACACTTGAGGCAACTTGGCATTCTTAATCACAGCACAAAACTGGACCTCTCTGCCAATGTCATCCAAAAACGAGCATTTGCAATTTCCATGTGTTCACCATCACTAACAATATTTGGTTGAAGTTCTTGCATCAAACCAAGTTCTTGAAGATCCATTCGTGCTCTCAAATGATCTTTTGTCTTCCCTGGAATATCCAACAATGTCCCAATAACATTATCACAAAAGTTCTTCTCTATATGCATCACATCAAGGCAATGACGACAATCAATATGCATCCAATATGGTAAATAAAAAAAATTGACTTCTTTTTCCATGGGCAAATGTCATCTTTGTTCTTTTTGTTCTTCTTTTTCCTGTACTTAGTAATCTTCTTCTTGGGTCTGATCTTTCCAAATTGATTTTTAAATCCATCCAACAGTTCCAGAGTTTGACTCCCTGACAAACGCACTGGAGCAACTTCGGTATCAATCTTTCCATCAAAATTCCGCCTATTACGGCGATATCGATGATTAGCCCTCAAAAATCTATGATATCCTGTGTAGCACATCTTTTTACTATGGCTCAAATATTGTGAACGATTCTCATAATGACAGACAGGACATGCCAATGGTCCTTTTGTGCTCCATCCAGATAACATTGCCAAACCCGGAAAATCACTTATGGTGAACATCAAGGCTGCATGCATATTGAAAACTTGATCGCTTGAAGCATCATATGTTTCTATGCCACACTCCCATAATTCTTTTAAATCCTTCACCAAAGGTTGCAAGTATACATCTATGTCATTGCCTGGGGATGAAGGACCTGGGATAAGTAAAGCTAGCATTAAAAATTCTGCTTTCGTGGACAGCCACGGTGGCAAGTTGTAAGTGCTTAGTATTACTGGCCATGTACTATGCACAATACTCATTGAGTTAAATGGATTAAATCCATCACTAGATAAACCCAATCTGACATTGCGAGGATCTTTTGAAAATGATGGGTATAACAAATCAAAATTCTGCCAATCTTTACCATCAGCGGGGTGTCTTAACAGTCCATCCTTTGGCCGCCCAATTTCATGCCATGTCATTTGGCGAGCCGTCTTCGGGCACAAAAAGAGCCTTTGCAACCTCTTCTTGATGGGGAAGTACCTCAGAATTTTTGCTGGAACTCGACAAACCTTACCAGTTTCCTCATCTTTTTCATCTGATTTCCACCGAGAAGTCTTACAAATATGACAAGATGTTGCTCTAGCATTCTCTTCCCAATACAGCATACAATCATTGGGGCATGCATCTATCTTGACGTAATCAAGACCCAAGAGCTTAAGAACCTTCTTGGCTTCATTAAAAGAACTAGGCAATCTAGCATCGGGTTGCATAGCTTTTAAAAGTTTTAGCAAATCAGTGAATGCACCATTGCTTAATTTGTGGTCTCGCTTATAAACAAATAATTGAATTATGAAAGACAACTTGGAAAAGTTCTTGCAGCCGGGATACTTGTAGAAATTCCTTGCGTCTTCATTTGGACCATTTCTGAATGTGTCATGTAATAGATCATCAATATTCTCATCAAATATATTCCCACCATCGTAATTCATTGCCGTTGTTCCCTCCACTGTTTGTTCTTCATCCTCTGGTACTTGATGAAAACCCTTTGCAATCACATGATCTTTGACAATATTTCCAAGCAACCAATTTCGACGGTAGCATAGTTTACAAGGACAACGGATTTCATTCCCTTCTGCTTCCTTCACAAATGTCTTTTCTATATAATGATCTAGTCCTTTTTCATATTCCTTACTCCATCTAGGAAACATCCACCACTTGGAATTACTTTCATCCATTCCTAAAGTATATTAAAGCAATCAGTAGTTTATTTTTTATTTCCCACTAAATCAAATTAGTAGTCTCTTCATATGCAAGTAGGCATCAAAATAAGGTTTCAACCATTATACATAGAACATAAATTGCTTGGAACAAACAAATACCATAAATTCAAGACAATGACACTAAATAATAATCAACAAGTAAACATCAGGTTGTAGAGAAATACATAGAATGTTGATCAAGCATATTCTTCATGAGCATTAATCAACATATTATGATGGGAAATGAGCAGAATAAGGACAAAATATAATACTGAAGTAATAATTTCACTTGATCCACTTGATGATGTTGATAACTAAGATTAATGGGCATATATATAGATATTGCATGCACATAACTAAGATGAATAGTTCCCACGATTTTTCATGAAGTAAAAGCAGACAACTATAACAAGAAAGAAATCATAATATAATTCATCATTTACATAATTGTGACTGCAAAAAATTAAAAATAACAAAAATTAGAAGAATTGGATGATTACCTTCTACTTGAGGTTAGATAGCAGTTAACTAGTATCCACAAAAATTTCTGATGAGGCTAACTTGGATTGAAGAATACTATAGAGTTATGTCCTCTTGATGACTTCGATTAGTGCTGAGAATTCCCACATGCAAAAACACAAGCAAAAAAAAGGAAGGTGATATAACAAATTAATCAAGTGAGTATAAATTGAATAATTAAGTTCTTTGAGCTGTGCAATCTGATATGATTGGAACCTTTTTTTGTCTTGTTTTCTTTATTTTCATTACAAACTCATCAGAATCCTTTTTCACACACTAGAAGAGACCATCATTCACATAAAAGCCTATAGTCCTTTATTTCTTGTAGGGTCTATTCTGGCTTAGCTCATGACATCATTAATTAATATTTAAATCAGGGTTTCAAGGGTGATGGTGCCCATAGTTGTGAAGGTAATTATTACTTCACTCATCACCTATACTACTTCCTATGTTGATTGAGAACATTCACTGTAGGAAATGATAAAAATGATATTTCTGAATTTCACTTAATCTGGATGAACATGATTGTCGACTGATCATATCTCTTATATCATATTCATTGCTTCCTGTGGTTTCTTGGTATTTTTTTTTGGATCACTCCACATTTTTTATGTCCAAACTATTCCTCTGCTGGGTTCATATATGAATGATTTGGATGTAGTCAACATACAACTTTACTTCTCTTACAATGTTCAAATAATGTCAGTTTCTATCTTCAAACTATTGTCTAAAAGTTCTCTTTTTCTACTCAGATGTTGATGAATGCAAGGAAAAACGTGCATGACAGTGTTCTGAATGCTCCTGCAAGAACACATGGGGAAGCTACGATTGTTCTTGCTCAGGGGGTCTTTTGTACATCAAGGAGCATGATACTTGCATAAGTAAGCTACAACAGAAAATTTCTACTAAGTTTCTGTGAAAAAAACTGGACCACCCTTTTAAATTATCCTATTTCTTTGTATATTCTATACCCCCATTTCCAAATAACTAAACTCTGAAAGTTGTTTGGTTCTATCTGTTTGGTTCTTTCTGAAGCTGAAAAGCAGTTAAGGGTTTCTAGTGAACGTTCAACATGGTTTACTGCCACACTTTTACAGCTGGGTTCATTCACCTCACCAGAATTAACTTTATCTAGAAGTAGTAGGAAGCAAAGTTCCAAAACAACCGAGGAAGATCAACCAGCAAGAAAACTATATAAAACCCATACAAACACCTCTAAAACTACTTCAAGCAGCAAGATAAAGTAAATAAAACCCACACATCCACAATTGCACTTGATAAAGAGCACACTTTCAATTTTCTTCACATTCATTTCGATGGTCCAAACCTCAAAGGGTTTTCAATAGTGGAAATTCACAACACTCCATTGCACAATTCAATAAGCCCAAGGTTAATTTATGGCACTCGGGAAAATACAACATTCATAAAACAAGGACTATACTAATTACTATACAAGTTACTGAAAACCCTAGGAAATCAGTCAATGAAATAAAACAATATCAATCAAATAACTATAGAAACAGAGAACAAATCATTTAGCAGTTCAATTAGAACCCAAAGGTAAGGGACAAAAGACTAACTCGTAGTATCCAACTCGATGGCCTTGTAAGAGAAACCCAAATCCTTTAGCAACTTCTTCACAACCACACAATAGGGCCAGTGTACACTTGCTACAAAAGTGAAATGAACGAACTGATCAAACCCTAAAAAATCAATATTCATCAATCGAAAATTAAGCATAAACTAGATTAACTTGCCTCAAAAATTAAGAACTCCGAGGACCAGATTCAAGCAGCGTAAGAGAAAAATAGCAAATTCAGCCACAACCTCCAACTTTTCGTTCTTCTTGCAAATATCTAACCCATTTTCCAACAATCTCTTCCAATCATTCGCTCGAATTTAGAACAGAAATTTCTAAATCCCACTGTTTCGTACTTCCTCCTCTCTATCGGCGAGGTTCTTCTCTAGTAAAACCCAATTTTTGAGGTTAGAAGGAAATTTGGCTCCAAAGAGGCAAAGACCTAAATTTTGAGCTGCGTGGTTCTTCTCTAGGTTTCGTACTCCAAAGAGGCAAAGACCTAATTTTTGAGCTACGTGAAAATGTAAAAGGCGCGTATAAATTTCGCTCCCCCGCTAAAATTTAGTATTGATGGGCAAAAACAATGAAACCGCTTCTATTAAGTAATTTTCTTTTAATAAAACCGCTACTATAAACCAATATGACCGCTTCAATAGCTATAAATAAAAAAAACCGCCACTAAAATTGCTTCTATAGCTTAGACCGCTACAAAAATCGCCACAATAACCTCAACCGCTACCAAAACCGCCCCAATTGTCCAACCGCCACAAGAACCCGCCACAAAAGACTTTAATTGTAGTAGTGATCTATTTTCTTCCCAGCTCCTTGAGAACTCTCCAACCTGTCATCCCACTCTCCATGGTTAGTTTTGCAATCCTTTCAATTGTTTCATCTCCCTCTTTCCCAATTGACCCACTCTCCCCAACAGATTCCTCATTCTCGGGTTCCTCTAGCAATTCCATTGACGACCTTCGCACTTTTTCGACAGGCTTTTTAATTTGCTCCATCTCCACTGGCAACTTCTCACCTTCTCACTTCCTCTAGCTTTTTAATTTTCTTCCTAGTACCTAGGTATATGTCAAAGCTTCGTCACTTAGGATTGGATAATCTGATTTAGGATATGTATAAGGATTAAGGAGGGCAATCGATAAAATAATATATCGGGATGACCATTCTTTGTCTCTTTCTTTAGGTTTTAAGATTTTGATAGATTCTCCTCTTAGATTCATTCTATTTAATGATATTAAGGGGTTTGGATATCCCCAAGTTGATTAATTTGCCTTTAATCTTTTTTTCCCATTCAATAAATTGATTTTTGGAGAGTAACTTATCTCTTTCATATTAAAATAATTTAATTTGAGATACAAATATATAATTTTGTAATATATTTACCAAAATATATTATTATATTTTATTTCATTTTACAAAGTAAATGCATAATGCAATATCTATTATATTCATTTGTTAGAAATTGATCCATAAGATATGATAATAATTAACTAAACACATTTTTTATAAAAAAAAAAGTATATATACTAATCTACTATATATATAAAAGCAATAAGGTTTGGAGCCTCCACATTGCGCCATGTCAGCTTTTTCCACATGTCGTTCTATTATTAATCCACATAGGATTTTGCCACATGTCATTTAATCCTTACTCCATAAAAATTTTATATTAATTATTCTTTCAACTTCATATTCCACATGGAAATTTTTTTCCACTTAATTAAATTTATTTATTTCCCAAATTTAGATAATATCTTAATTTTTGGTAGGAGATAATATCTTAATTAAAAGAATTTAGCTAATGGTTGAATTTTTTCCTTATAAGCCAATATAATATATATGCTTAATCTTTTTAACATTTTAGTTGTTTCTTTCTCTCTCTTATATTAAAAGATAAATATACTCAATTACATATTTCAAAATCTCATCTCTTCCATATTTTCAAAATATATCTTTTTTGCTTTATTTTTTTCATATTTTATCACTTTCTTTTAAAATAAACCTATTTATGAAATATGGAAAATGAGCAATGTAGATTATTTTATCTTAATAATCTATGTTTATTCTCAATTTTAAACTTAATAATCTAAATTTAATTTGTTTTATTTGATTTTAAAAATAAAATAATGTTATACATATTACGGACAACAAATTACTTACATTAAATTTTATATTATATTTTTATTTATTAATATCTTTTTTATAGTATATCTAAAAAATATGGAGTCATAGCCGTGCATGGAACGACGGGGACAACTAGTATGTTAAATATCAGCAAATCTAAGCATAATAAAAGTAAGAGTTTGAATACTGAATAAAACATCCTAAAAGCATGGGAAAGGCTATAGTGATTATATAAATACACTCTAAAATAAAACTTTAACCTAGTGAATTTTTAAGCAACTTCTATATTTATAGTAATTATAATACGAGATAGAAATATAAATATACAAATTTTGTAATAAAGTTGAAAAATAATACTCCATCCGTTTCACAATAATTGTTCTTAAAGCCTTTTTTTTGTTTCAAAAATAGTTGTTCATGTAAATTTTTTTTTCCATTTATACCCTTGTGTTTACCCCCACATTACACATATCCAAAAATTTCTTGGTAATTGAGAAAAAAGAAAGAGTATTTAATAGGGGCAATTTGGGGAAAAAACTTTTTCCTTAATATGTGTGAAATTTTATCTAAGATCAAGTATTGTGAAACGGAGGAAGTATTTTATTTCATTTCAAATTATACGTAATATATATTATTTATTATACACCGGTCTATGTTGAAAGGGTTTCTTGACAACAAATAAATTTATAATCAAGACCCCGCTGAGTACAGGGAGGTCAGGTTCGTCCACGGGAGATAGTCAGTATCAAGTTTTGCTACTTTTCACGCAAGCAATCAATCAAAAGCAAGGAGTTTTTATCAAGGAAGAGAAATTCTAAGGTTTAGGGTATCTCCACAACAACAATCATGCATACAAACGCTCATGAAACACATAGATCATGCTTTTATCACATAAAGATGTCAACTTTCGTCAACCTAAGCAAGTAAATCAACTAACTTTCGTTCAATTAATAAACTTACTATCTAATCTCTTCTACTTCAACTAGGATAGATCCGCTTTCGCTTCAAAACCCTAAATTGACTTTTCTGATTCAAGGTTTCCGTTTTCGCTTCAACTATGAATGAGAAATTCCTTTCAACTTTCGTTTCAAGGATTAAGAACAAGAGAGAAGATTCATGCAATAAAAACAATCAAAACACGATCATGAACAAGCATGCACAACCATTGTTGGGTTTAACCCCAACCTTAGAGAGGAGAACTACTCACAAATCATAATTAAAAACAAACAACTATATTAAATAAAAGGGAAAGCTTACAACTTTGAATCCAAACGATAGTTCTTCTCCACAAACCCTACTCGTCTCCTCCTCTCGCCTCTCAATCGTGTCTATCGCCCCCCTCACTTGCCCTCCAAGGCAATTGATTGTGTAGAGAAAATTAAAGGTTATACAAAAGTATTTATAGAGAAACTATTCTATCTTAAATCTATCTATAAGGAAATAATATCTTCTAATAAATCTAACTCTAAGGAAATAAATCTTCTAATAAGATATACCCCTTCTATCTATCTAATAACATAAAAGGAAATAGGATAAAAGCGCATTAATCTCGCCGACTCGGATCTCCGCTACTCTCGGGGTGGCTCGGCACCGACCCAAAGTGGGTCGTCACCGACCTCATTCAGCACTTTGAACAACCTTGAGTAAGACTTGCGTAGAAGATTCGTTACAACTCCGTTTGACTCGATTCTTTTTCCTATGTTCTTGTAACGAGTTTCTCTATCTCTTTCCAAGCTCAAACTTGATCTTCAATGACTTTATGAACTTCGTTCCCTGAGCTTTTCCTTAAGTGCTTCTCTTCGGTTTTGCTCTTTTCCTCAAAAATGCTCCAAATAGCTTCTAAAAACCTACAAAACACCACCAAAGCTTATGTAGACTCCATATCTCATGAAAATACGAAAACCTACACAAACGACTCAAAACAGAACACAAAACTAAAGAAAAAGACTCAAAGACACAAAAAACACACCCTAAAAACATGACTAAAAAGGCGGACATCAGTCTATAAGATGTGATAATATTGATTATACAACTTTATAAAATTAAACTAATATTTTTATGTGTTAATATGCCTTGAATGGTTGTTGATCGGTACTTGTCAAGGATTTGGGGGTGGAGCCCCCGGCAATATCAAGGGTCGGGGAAAGCGCCCCACGATGGTGGTTTGAGGTCCATGGGACGACACGCCCCTAGCGGGGGGTTGGGTGCAACGCCACCCCGTCAAAATGGTATGTTATATTTTCTATTAATGGGTTTATCGTGATACGTTTTGGGCTTACGACCCATAATTTGATTAGGGTTTCATGAGTCGCTATATATAATCATGAAACACTTTATTGTTGTAAGCTATTTTGTTCAGCCTTTATTTTGTTCAGCCCAGCATAGCCAACATACCGTTGATGAACCACATTACGATATCAACTAATCTATCTAATCATAAATAAAAATTAGATAGATTTATAAAATTTAATACAAGGGAAATTCCTTTTGATACCATTCAGATTTCGACTTTTTCCCTTCGTGCCCACAAAAAAAATCTTACTCATTTTAGTACTCTCCTAGTTTTGAAATATTTCTTCCCGTAACCTAATTTTAAATTTATGTCAATTTACATCAATTTTCTGTGAAAAATTAAAAAAAAAAATTAAATTATAACCTATTTTAACCCTCCAAGTCCAACCGTTCTCTTCCCTAGTCTTCATCTTTCTCATGCTTTGTGTCCAGAAAGCCATCGATTCCCTTATTTCCTTCTCCAACTACTACCCAATTCTTCAAAATCATGAACCCCTCTTAGTGCTTGTTTGGTTAGCATTTAAATTCCCATGAATTGAAATATCTCAGGAAGTTGGAGCAAATTCATGTGTTTGGTTGAACAAAAATCAATAGAAAATCCTAGGAAAACAACTTCCCAGGAATTTAAATTCTTGCACAATGCAAGAAGTAGACTTACCTAGTCCCCCCTAGGTAAGTTCTACTTCCACCCTTTTTACACGCAAAATCCTAAATTCCTCCATTTTAATTTCTTAATTTTAAAATTCAACCAAACATATTTTCTCCAAATCTCGGGAATTTGAATTCAGAGGAATTTATTTCTTGTGAAGTAACTTCATGTGAATTATAATTCCACCATTTAACCAAACGAGCACTTATACCCTCCCATCCCCCTTGTGAGGATAAGTTCTTTATAAAGCATTCTTGCTACAACTTCATTTGGAGTGGTAGCTCCAGCCCCCGAATTGCACAGCTCCTTGACCAGATTATGAAGAATAACCCCGACCGCCCGATTCCCGGCCACCGATAAGGTTAATTAATTAACCAGTTATCTCAACTGAATTTCAAATGCATTTTTAATTGCCCCAATTAAGCTACTATTTTGAGCATTCAAATTTTCAAAGTAAGGAAGTTATGAAATTAAAAATGAAAATAGAACTTAAATTGAAATTAAAACTCAAAGATTGAAATTAATATTGGCTTTTCTGTAAGAAGGAGAATCTTCAGTTAACGATTGTGCACATGGACCGTAATTTCATTCATGCCTCTTTCTTTGACGATGGCACTTGTAGTCATCTCTTTGTTGTTTATGGTCCGCCCTCGGCTAAGCGTAGAGAGCTTTTTTGGGCTAATCTTGAGGCAGCTATTAGTCGGGTCACGGGTCCCGTCATTGTTGGTGAAGACTTCAATTGTATCCGTTTTCTCCATGAGAGAGACGGGGGATTGGGTGGCCTCCACTCCGATTCCAATGTGTTTAATTAGTGGTGCAATGATTTGGCTCTCATTGATCTGGAGTATAGTGGACCTACGTTTACTTGGAGCCGCAGACTTTCTAGAAGTTATGTTGTTTCTAAACGGCTCGATCAGATTTTTGTCAATACGGATGGATGTGTTCGTTGGGAGGAGGCTCAGGTGAAACACTTACCCGGTTTTCTTCTGACCATTGTCCCCTTCTTGTTACGCTCTATCCGAACATCCAAATAAATAGGAAAAGGAGACCTTTCCGTTTCGAGGTCGCGTGGACATCTCATCCTCAATTTGATGATAAGGTTAGAGAGAGCTGGATTGCAGATATTGATACTCTCAGCGCCCTTTCAGCTTTAAAGGATGATTTGATTAAATGGAACAAGAAGACGTTCGGTAACATTCATGAATGCAAGAAGAATATCCTTGATCGCCTTGGCCATATCCAACATCGTCTGTGTTTGGTCACCACTGCAGATTTGCTTGACGCTGAGGCTGTGCTTAAAAAAGAGCTCAATCTTGTGATGGAATAGGAAGAGATTGTGTGGTTCCAAAAATCAACGAAGCAATTGCTCAAATGCGGTGACAGGAATACTACCTTTTTCCATACGTCTACTATCATCAAGCGTAATCATAATCGTATTACGGGTCTAAAAAGTGAAGGGAGATGGATTGAGAAAGCTGGAGAGTTGGAAGATATGGTTGTTGATTTTTTCAGAAATTTATACTCAATTGATAAGGTTGATGAGCTGAAATTTGTTGTGCCTTCTCTCGGGTTCCCGGACATCAGTAGCGAGGAAAAATCCAGTCTTATTAAATCTTTTACGGAGGATGAAATTTGGTGTGCTATCAAGAGTATAGGTGCTTTTAAATCGTCGGGCATCGACGGGTTCCAACCAGTTTTCTTTCAAAAGTGTTGGCCTACAGTTAAAGCTTCAGTGATTATGGTTGTTAAGGAGTTTTTTAGAATTGCACAACTGCAAACTGATATTAATGACACTCTGATCGTCTTACTAGCTACAGTGGAGAGACTGGAGAAAATTAATCAGTTTAGACTCATAAGCCTTCGCAACGTGCTTTACAAGGTTATTTCTAAGATCATTACGATGAGTCTCCAACCAGTGTTGGCCCAGATTATTGGTCCAACTCAGGGTAGTTTCCTTCCTGACAGAATGATTTCGGATAATATTGTTATCACTCAAGAGATTGTTCATTCCATGAGGAGAAAAAAGGGCGTAAGGGATGGATGATTCTCAAGTTGGATCTCGAAAAAGCTTATGATAGGCTTAGTTGGCAGTTCATTGAGGACTCTTTGAAGAGTGTCGACTTTCCTGATCGGCCCATTAGTTGGATTATGGCTTGTGTTTCATCACCAAGAATGCAAGTCTTATGGAACGGGAAGGTTTCTACTCAATTTGAGGCCACTAGAGGTGTCCGCCAAGGGGACCCGATTTCCCCTACCTCTTCTTACTTTGCATCGAAAGGCTAAGCCATATTATCTTAGAGTCGGCTGAAAAGGGTGATTGGAAACCGATCAAGCTCACTAGGAATGGTCCTTCTATCTCCCACATTTTCTTTGTAGATGATACCATGTTATTTGCGGAAGCCTCGGTGGAGCAATTACAAATTATTAAGGGATGCTTGGACCGTTTTTGTATGGCGTCGGGTCAAAAAATCAGCATTTTGTAAGTCCAAAATTTTCCTTTCCCCAAATGTTAGCCATGGGGATGCTAGGAAGATAATTGAAGAAAGTGGGTTCGAGGTTACTAAGGACTTGTGTAATTATCTTGGTGCTCTTATCCTTCACAAAAGAGTTAACAAGAATATGTTTGCTAGCTTACTGGACAAATTTAATTCCCGCTTGGTCGGTTGGAAGTCCAAACATTTAAGTTTTGCAGGCCGAACCACTCTTGTTAAGTCGGTGTTATTGTCAATGTTGGATCGATATGCGTTAGTAAGAGCTTGGGAACTGGTTGTTAGGCTATTCCCAAGGCAGCGAAAGTAACTTAAAGGCGAGTAAAACAGAATGTAAACGACACAATTCCCTTATAGAGGAACCCCACAACAACCAACTAGTTGTGTGGGTAAACCTCTACCACCGCTTGGAGGATTTTGAACGATCTTCTTATTTTATTAATTGTTCCCTAGTTACATAGGCTAGACTTACACTTCTCTGTTCCTTGCAGTTCTTCCTAACTCTAGTAACACTAGTAAGTCTTCTCGACCTTGTTCCTAAGCGAACACTTCAAATAAACATAAGACAGATCGAACCTTACACCATGAGCTCAATGTCGTAGTTCCCTAACTCCTGAGAACTTGGATTCACCGTCGTCGAGATCGAACACTCGCCGTCGGGGACTTCTCTTCTCTTGCCTTTCTTTCTTTCTTTGTGAGTGAATGTGTGTTATGGGAGAAGTACTTCTACCGAGCACTATTCATTTGGCTTTATACTCATCCTTGCTTGGGCTGCAATCTTGACTTTCATATTGTCCGAAATTGCCCTTTGTCTTGCACGCCAAGTCTTTATCCTTCACATGTGACTTGATTTGAATTGAGTCAACTTTGAGAATCAATCGCACCATTGGATCACTCGCTTTAGTCTGTTCCTCAGACTGAGCCTTTGTTTTGTCTAAGACAAGATCACTTGATTTGCGCTGAGTGGTCTTGTTTGCACATGTGAGTTCCCATGCGATGGGAACTGTTCTCTCTAGAGTTCCTTTGGTAGGAACTTGATATCATATATTCCTGTGTTCCTTTAGCGTTCTTGGAGATTCTTCATTAGAACTAGTGTTCCTTTGAAATACTTGAATGTAACTCATTAGTTCCCAAATGGCGTTTGTCATTATCAAAACTGGAGACAAGTATTGTTAGTCGGATGTTTGGAACTAGAGTTCTCAACACCATACCAACAATTTCCCCCTCTTTGATGATGAAAAACCCATCACAAAATAACCAAGTATTTCAATATGTGACAAAGCATGGCATGCATTAGAGTTCCTAAGTGTGATCCTAGAGAGCCACTTCCATGAAACAATAAGTTCTTACTTAGCATTTTATGCGTTGGTTCCCCCTTAGCAAAAGCATATTCTGTGACAACTCATAACATGACTCATCTCACACATTTTGTCCTTCCCCCTTTTGGCATCATCGAAAAAAGAAAACATGAGTAAGGAAGAAAGGAACACGCAATCATACTAAAAGCCATTCATATTTTACTTAAGCATGAAAGGTACAAAAAGGAACTCATTACATTTGTAGAGGAAAAATAAGGCTGAGGATAGGAAAAAGGAAATATCATGGGGCCCTAGGAAGCGTATTATCACGCAACTGAGTCATGACGGACAGAATATTCTGAAGAGTTCCCGCCATGGTTTCGAGCGTTGCTGCAATGTGCATCAGCGCCTGAGTGTTCCCTACACTTGGGGCATCACCAAAGGGAAGTGTCCCTTGATCCTCGGATTGTTCGGAGTGACGCATCTTCTGGACCACAGAGAGGTCCAGTTCCCTTCCAATGGTCACTTCCTCCTGTGTTGCGTCATACAGGCCTTCCTTGACCATGAGGTTCTTGACTAGGCCGGCGTATGGCAAAGAGTGGGAGGTGGAGGCCATGCACTTCTCCATGTGCCCAAAGATGATGCAGGGGAGGTTGATGGACATTCTGTGGAGAGTGTGGTAGAGAAGAATGGCGTCTTGAATGTTAAGTTGGTGACGCTTCTCCTACCGAGGGATCACAACCGTTATTATGAACTGGTGAGTCAGTTTTCCAATGAGGGAGAGGTTGTGAGTGGGGGTGCCAGTCTCGGGAACACGACCTTCATAGATGTCATTGTAGATGACATCTTTGTCGAACTTTCCCCAGTTCTTGATGGGAACAACATCCAGGCCCTTGACTGGGACGTGCAGCTGGTGGCGAATGGAGGAGGCGGTGAAGACATAATCGTCGCCTTGGAGGGAGAGAGTTCCCTTGGAGGCCTCGTCATGAATGACGAAGTTGTTGTAGAAGAGGCGCACTGGGCAGGGTCGACGGTCACAGCAGCGTCGCACACCCGGTCTCACTCCTCGGCCTTGATGAGGTCCCAGAGTTCCCCAAGCCCTTGTTCTTGGAGTTGTGATTCAGTGAGAATGAGGGGAGGAATGAGCTTGCGGTCTTCGGTGATGGGAACTTTCTTTGGAGCGGTTCCCTTCCCTTTCTTGTGCTTGTTCCCCCTGGAGGCAACAACCTTTCTTTTCTTCTCGGGGGTGAGAGTAGACTTAAGCAAGAGTGGAAGGTCCCTTTCCCTGGGAGCACCCTTCGACACCACCATCTGGCGTCCTTGGTTGTCTTTTCCCAATGCTTGGGCGTGCTCCTTAGCAAGCCCTTCATCGTCGAGAACCACGGTGGCGCCATCGTCATCCGAGTTCCCTTCTTCGTCTGAGGACAGGCCGAAGTCCTCATCATCGCCGCCCACTTCTTGACCTTGACTGGTGCCAGCACCATCGGCCGGTGCGCGGTTCCTTTCTTCGTAGGTGTCTTCTTCCTCGACTGTCAAGCCCTTGTCTTGAGCGCCTATTTCTCTCGGGCGCTTGGAGGAGGGAGGATGAAGGATGATGTCTGTGAGCTCAGCTTCAATAGCGTTGAGGCAAGCGTTTTCCTCTGCGGTGCCCATGATGATGGGAGCCATCTTCTTCGCCTTCTGACGAGCAACTTCAGCAATGGGTAACTGGTCCTCGTTTGAGTCGAGAGTAATGAGTTGCTTGGCAGGGGAGGGAGAGGAGGTTATTTCAATGGTGGATGGAGGAGGAGATTTTTTTATGTGAGGGAGAGCGGGATTAGGCAATGGGAGAGGTGGGTGGTGTGGGAACTTTGGGATTTGGACACGATGGGGGAGGGGGTATGAGATTTGAGGGAAGAGAGGGAGTAGAGTCGATGGGTTCTCTGGGACTAGAGTTCCCAGAGATGGGATTAGGATTGGAAGAAGTTGGAGGAGGGAGGTTCTAGGATTGTGTGTTCCCAGACTAAGAGGGAGGAGGAAGAACGGAGGATTGAGTGGGGGTGGTGGAGGTAATGGTATTTTGAAAGAGGTGGGGTGAGAGAGATGAAGAACCTCTTGCATGTTGAGAAGAGATTTCTTCTTCTTCGTTTTGGGGTGGTCGGAAGAAGAAGAAGAAGATTGTTTGTTTTTGCGTGTCTTTAATGTGTTTTTGGATTTTAGAGGTTCGGAGCCGAAACTGTCTTAAATGACAGTCTCAGATGAGGAGATAGATAGTGGTTGAGGAGGAGGAGGAGAAGTGGTGGTAGAAGGAAGCGCTAGGGTTTGCGCCGCCGGAAGGGAGGGAGTCGGACCTAGTATCTCGTACTCAAGAGACGAGACACCAGATCGTTCTTGATGGACGTAAGGGAGGACATAATCATGGAGGGCTTTGTAGAGGGTTTGACGAAGAGCAGGATCCTTTTCGTTATCCGCTTCTCTAAGCATGGTAATGAAAAGGGTTTTAGAGCTGGTTTCGATCCATTCACGGATACGGTGGTCTGGATGGACAGGTGCCATGGGTGAGGATTTTTTGGAGGTTTGCTTTTTTGGGAAGGAAGGAAGTTGCAGATGAAAGGAGTTACAGACTGAGAAGGTTGAAGAAGGTCCAAAAAATGGCAATTGAGGGGTTTTTATGTGAGACGATGAGAGGGGTAGAAAGGGAAAGGCAAAAGTCCTCGATAACCGTCGGCCAATAGACTCGAAGAGTAGTTTCAACTTCCTTAGCATGCTCGTGACACGCGTCGCTTTCTCCATGGGAAGTCACATCGAGTGTTTCAAATGCTTGGCCCACGATGTTTTGAATTCTAACACAATTTCCTGTTTCCCAAGTGACGTTTCAACTTTTCAAAGATACCAGTGTTCCGTTGCTTGTGATCGTTTTGCATACCAGTTCCCATGATCTTTAAAAGGCCAGTCTTGAGTGGAGTGGTCAAGGGAACTCACACTCAAGGTCTTTTGTGAGGCCAGGGAACTCAAAAGGGAACCAGACAATTACAACTCGAGAATGGGACATATTGTTGGGCTCATGAGAAGCGTTTGTCTGGTCCTCAACTAAGGGTTGGTTTTATGATCAACCGTCATGGTGGCTTGTATTGAGGGTTAATGGGAACTCTGGTTGATCATTTTGGGCCAAAAGAAATAAAGTTCCAAATTGTACATCAAAAGCTCTAGACTAGTAATATGGCAAAATGAAAGCGATTATTCCTAGTGTTCCCTATCATGCATTTCAATATGAACTAGCCAAGCATTGAGGGAATAACAAATAGGGACTTGTTCAGTTTAGAGTTATCATCCCTAGAAGCATCCGGAGACGCTGGTAGGGACGTTTGTCTAAAGCTTTAGTGAGAATGTCCGCAATTTGCTTTTCAGTTTTACAGTGTTCCATAGAGATGTTCCCATGTTCCACATTATCACGTAGGAAATCATGCCTAATGTCTATATGCTTAGTACGAGAATGATGCACAAGGTTTTTAGATATGTTGATAGCACTTGTATTTTCACATCTTATGGGAACTCGGCCAAAAGACATACCGCAATCCTTCAGTTGGTACTTAAGCCATAGAACCTGGGAACAGCATGAGGCGACAACCACATATTCCGCTTCTGCTGTGGAGAGTGCCATTGAGTTTTGCTTCTTTGATCCCCATGAGACTAGGCATGATCCTAGGAACTAGGCCATTCCAAAAGTGCTCTTTCGATCAACCAAGTGCCTAGCGAAATTTGCGTCTGAGTATGCAATGAGCTCAAGGGAATTGTTCCTTGGATACCAAAGGCACAAGTTGTCGTTCCCTTTGAGGTTCCTGAAAATTCTCTTCACCTCTTTTAGGTGTGATTCCTTAGGGTTAACCTAAAAGCGCGCACATAGGCATGCTGAAAACATGATGTCGGGTCTACTAGCAGTTAGGTAGAGAAGAGACCCAATCATACCTCAAAAGTTCCTTTGATCCACACTTATACCTGTCTCATCTGCGTTGAGCCTTGAGTTTGGTGAGATGGGAGTATCGATGGGCCTAGAGTGTTCCATCCCATACTTTACTAGCATCTCTCTGATGTACTTCTGTTGATGGATCCTTGTTCCCTCCTTGGTTTGAGATATTTGAAGTCCCAGGAAGAACGTGAGTTCCCCTATGAGACTCATCTCAAACTAGCAACTCATCAAATTCTTAAACTTTTCAACAAGAAGTTCATTAGTAGCACCAAATACAATGTCATCAACATATACTTGTACAATTAAAATGTCTTTTGATTCTTTCTTAATAAAGAGGGTTTTGTCTATGGAACCACGAAGGTATCCATGAGACAAGATAAATTGGGCAAACCTGTCATACCAGGCCCTAGGAGCTTGCTTGAGACCATATATGGCCCTCTCCAAGAAGTATACATGGTTTGGGAAGTGCTCATCTTCAAAACCAGGTGGTTGTGCCACATAGACTTCTTCTTTGAGGTGCCCATTTAGGAACGCCGTCTTGATGTCCATTTGATACAACTTGAAGCCTTTGTGGGCGGCATAGGCTATGAGGAGTCGAATGGCTTCAATTCTTGCAACTGGTGCAAAGGTCTCATCGTAGTCGATTCCCTCTTCTTGCATGTATCCTTGAGCAACCAGACGGGCCTTGTTCCTAGCCACTGCTCCAGTGTCATCAAGCTTGTTTCTGAAGACCTATCGAGTTCCTATGATGTTCTTGTTCTTGGGCCTAGGAACTAGTTTCCACACCTTGTTTCTCTCGAATTGGTGGAGTTCCTCTTGCATGGCTTGAATCCAGTCTGGGTCCTTTAGAGCTTCCTTGATGCTCTTGGGTTCCACCAATGAGACAAAGGCGTTGAAGGAACAGAAGTTGTTGAGAGATGAATGAGTCTGTACGCCTTTGTCATAGGAAGTGATGATGTTGTCGATGGGATGGTCCCTCTTTTGTTGATAGTTCCTTGTACGAATGTGTGAGACATCAATCTGTTCCCTTGTATCTTCTTCATCTGTAACTTCAATTTCCTCTTCTTCATGGGAACAGTTGTTCTCAACTTCTACACTAAGTGTCTCTTCAGGATTTTCCTCATTGTTCCCCCTGAACACTAGATTCTGGTAATGTTTCATTTTGAGGAACAAGTGAGTCGGATGCATCTTGAGGTTCCTCTTTTGTGGAGGGGACTTCGAAGGAGTCTTGATCAATGAAATGTTGACCTCCTTCGTTGTTCCCTTTGTGGTGAGACATTATTCCCACTTGGATAGTCCTCATCTTGCTTTCTCGGCTCGTCGTTGTCGTCGTCCTCTTCTTGTCTAACTAGTTTGAACAGAGTTCCCATCTTCACTGATTGTTCGTTGAAGACGACGTGAATGTTTTCCTCTATCTTCTTGGTTCTCTTGTTGTAGACTCTGTATGCCTTGCTTTGAGAGGAGTATCCCAGGAAGATCCCTTCGTCACTCCTTGGATCGAACTTCCTAAGGTTGTCAGTGCCATTGTTGTGGACGAAGCATTTGCACCCAAAGGTTCTGAGATGAGAGATGTTGGTCTTTCTTCCCTTGATCAACTCGTATGATGTCTTCTTGATCATGGGACGGATCATAGATCGATTTAGAATGTATGTAGCCGTGGAGATTGCTTTGGCCCAGAAGCTTTCGGGAACTCCACTCTCAAGCATCATTGTACGAGCCATGTCTTCCAAGGTTCTGTTCTTTCTTTCCACAACTCCATTTTGATGAGGAGTGTGTGGGGCTGAGAAGTTGTGGGAGACACCATTGTTGTCACAAAACTTTAGGAACTCTGAGTTCTTGAACTCAGTTCCATGATCAGATCTGAGGGACTTAAGCTTCAATCCCATGCTTACTTCCATCCTCTTGATTAGAGTCTCAAATTCCTTGAATGCATCTGATTTGGATCTCAAGAAAATAACTCGTGTAAATCTTGAAAAATCATCAATTAATACATACATGTACCTTTTACCACCGTAGCTGGTCGTTTGCATGGGACCACAAAGATCCATGTGAATTAGTTCCAAGGGTCGTGTTGTGTTTACCACCTTCTTTGGCTTAAAGAAACTCGTGGTTTGCTTGCCACGAACACATGCTTCACACATCTTAGCTCCCTCAATGTGGATTCGTGGAAGGCCAATGACCATGTCCTGTAGATAGAGCTTCAAGATTTGATTAATGCCTGCATGGCCTAGCCTTTTTTGCCAGAGTTCTGTGTCATCGTGGGAGCTCGCGAGGCACAACTTCCTTGGTGGTTCAAAGTCTGTGTCTACCACATAAACATTGTTGGACCTCCTTCCTCGTAGAATGATTTTGTTGGTTTTCTTGTTGATGACCAAGCATTCTTCTGAGTCGAAGGTGACAATGTTGTTCCCTTGATCACATATCTGAGATACACTTAAGAGATTGTACCCCAGATCCTTCACCAAATTGACATTGCTGATTTTGATTGACTTATTGAGTAGTACTTCCCATGTTCCTATGATTTCTCCTTTATTTTTGTTGCCAAAGGATACATGACCTCCTTCGGCTTTTGTGTGGAGTGAAGTGAGATTGTCTTTGTTCCCAGTCATATGATTTGAACAGCCACTATCAATGACCCATGTGTTGTTCCCCCTCACTGCCACCTACAAGGAGAGTTAGTTTTTGGTGACCCATGCAAGATGGCTCTTGCTTGGTCCCTTACAAGGAAAGATAGTCTCAAACATAACATAATCTGCAATATTGATATCATGAGAGTTCCTAGAATTATAAGTGAAGTTCCTATGATAGTTCCCATGAGTGGAACCTCTAGTTGGTTTGTTGGTCTTTTGGTTTTGCCTGATCCAGTATTCGTGATTCCTCTGAGTTTGGGCTTATGCTTTGGGACAGCTTTCCTTGTAGTGCTCATGAGCACCACACTTCCAGCATGTCTTATAGCATTCTCCTAGGTAGTACTTAAGATGAGGTCTCTATATCCTGTTCCTATCCATGGTTTCCTTATTGTAGACCCTTGACCCGTTTCCCTTGGCTATTTGGACATAGATATGCCCAGTGTTCCCTGTGTAATAGTCCCTCTCTCCACTTACCCCACTTTCCAGGACACGTATGTTTTCTTCTAGATTGACATTCTTTTGTTTTTTACATTGGAAAGCTAGGGCCCTACACTCATTTATCTCCTGTTCACTTAAAGGAGACTTCCCATTCTTTGGGCACTCAGACTTATACCCAATCCCATGTTTGGCTGGGACAAACTTAGTCTGGGAACTTGAGGCTTCAGGATTCTCATCTCCCTTGCTCAATTTTTGTAGGAACTGGTTTTTATCGCTCTCTAGGGTCTTAATCTCATCCTCAAGGGCTAATATGTGGGACAAGTAAGACTGAAGCTTATCAATCAGTTTCACACAATTGGAACAGGATTCAAGACCAACTAACTCAGCATTTGTGTGTTCCGATTCATCTAGCTTCTTTTGCAATTTTATGTTATATTTAACAAGACTAGAGAGCAATTTTAATAACTCAGGTTTTTCATAGTTAGCTAAGGAAGCAAGGACAGTTTCAGTGGTTACCTCACTGGGTTGTTCCTCAGTGGTTTCTCCTATGACCATTGCACACATGTCTGGATGTGCCCAAGATTCGGGATCTTCGTCCTCATTATCGCTCCAACTGGCGATGTAGGCCTTCTTTCCTTTCCTTCGGTCGTCAGTTCCTTGTGGGCATTCTTTTGCGAAGTGCCCTTTCTTGTAGCATTTATAGCATGTGACGTCCGAGAGGTCCTTCTCAGCTGGCTTTCTTTGGAACTTTGACCCTTTTGTGAGTTCCCATAGCCCTTTTTGAACTTTCCCTTGTTGTAGAAGGATCGAAGGGCCTTTGTGACAAGGACGAGTTCCTCGTCTTCTTCTTCCTCAGAATCTTCGTGTTATTCTTGAACCGACTTGAGCATCTTTTCCAGTTTTAGGGCAATTCCCTTGTGTGCCCTTTCTTGCTCCTTATCATCTTGTTTCCTTTTCTCATCTCCCATTAGCTTTCCAAAGACTTGGTGAAGCATGAGAGTCCAATTTTCAGGGTTCTCTTTGAACATGGTCCTTTCATTGGCCCATTCACCAGTTAGGCCATTGAAGAGCTGCTGAACTTTCATCTTGTCGGTGATCTCCTCCTTTGTGATCCCAAGTCCAGTGAGCTTGGTACACATGCCTTCAAAGCGGGATTGGTAACTATTGACGGATTCTCCCACCTCCATTCGGAAGTTGAAGAACTCCCTCCTAGCGTTCATCTGGAGGTCCTCTCTAAGATCAGAGTTCCCAATGTGCATTTGCTAGATGGCTTCCCACATCTCTTTTGCCGTTTCAATATTTGCTACCCTGCCACAGTCTTGTACTGACATGGCATTTTTGAGATACTATTTGGCTTTGTAATTTGCTTCCATGCACTTCCATTCGTTTGGCCCCCATTTAGTGAAGTCGTTGCGAATGGTTGGGTCTACCTCGAAGTTCCCTACTTCGATGACACACCAATCTTAAAAGTCGTGGCTTCGCATCCAATCCTTCATGTTGCGTTTCAAATGTTCGAACCTTCCTATGATAAGCCTTGGAGGCTTGTTGTTCCCATGTCCAACCTGAGTAAGTTCTTCGGACATCCTGTAACATGCGATACTAACACAAAAAATCTAGAGCGTTCCTACTCTGATACCAATTGTTGGATCCATATGTGTTAGTAAGAGGTTGGGAAATGACTGTTAGGCTGTTCCCAAGGCAGCGGAAGTAACTTAAAGGCGAGTAAAACAGAATGTAAACGACACAGTTCCTTTATAGAGGAACCCCACAACAACCAACTAGTTGTGTGGGTAAACCTCTACCTCCGCTTGGAGGATTTTGAACGATCTTCTAAAAGTAGCGACCCTGCCTAGGGTCAGACACAGTTCCGACTAGTCCTAGGTGCTTCAGACCATGGCGTCCCCCTTGGATTAGGACTTAAACTTATTTTATGTATTTCCCTATTTTTAGCATATTTCTATTTATGTCTTTCCCGTTTTGGTTGTTGCTACTTTTAGTATTCTGTATTTATGATTTATGGGCTTTTGGACGTTGGGCCTTTGCTTGCATGCAAACCCTAGTCCACTAAGCCTTGCTTGCTAGGGTTTTGGAGCTCCTCTATATAAAGGAGCCTCCTCTTATGTTTTTACTTACGCTTGAATTTAGATACCGAATTGCTGTCGAGATTTCTCCAGACCATCTTGTTAAGGCGTCACCCAAAATTCTCATCTCATCCCAAATTCTTCCGGTTTCCGTCAAACGAAGCCACCTTCTTAAATCCTTTCAATTCTCACCCAAACCTCGTCTAGACGTTAATTCGTCTCAAATCTATCGGTTACACACGTGAGAAGACCATTTACGAGTCCAACGATCGATCCTTCGTGAATCCTTCAACGGGGTTCACATCAACTGGCATCAGATCCATCGGGCTGCGTAAGTCTTACTACACCCATTTATCTCTTTGTGTGCACGAATTTTTTTTTCCCACCATTGTTGCGTTTTTTTCACCATAGCTTCCGCCTCTACCTTCATTCACCTAGAATACCCCACGTTCTTGTTTAAAAAACAAAAACAAAAACAAAAAAAATATAGCCAACAACCCACTCGACTTGCAAATTTGTTTGGTGATCTTGCTTTCAAGTTTCAGTTTGCATGCTTGTTCTTGTACATCATTGCCGAATTCTTGTGCTTTGTCATGTATCTTGTTGATTTTGTTCATTGTTGGCCTGGAAAGAGGATCGTATGAAATATTTTTGTTGCATCTTTCTTTCCTTGTTTGTTTGGATTGTGAAGAATTAATATTCACACAATCTTTGACTTTCTTTTATAAAAAAAAAAACAAATATTTGGAGATACATAAGCCCACGTAGGGCATGAATTTCCATATTTTCGGCAATCACATTATCTCACCATATCTTCTATATTGCCATATCTTATAAGCTTTTGATGTGCATATCTTTAATTAATGATGATTTATTGCCTATCTTTGATTGATCTCGATTGATTGCTATCAAATCTTTTCTCTCTCCCATATCTTCTAAATTGGATACAATCTTATCTTGCGTATCTTACTTGCCTTGATTTGATTGTGTTTGACAGCCACAATCTCGACCTACCTCTTTGGACGAGATCTTCTACTCTTCTTACTTTCTCTCTTTTGTGAGCCAAGCCAACCCTAAGGCCGACGCTCTCTCTTCTACTCTCTTCTATTGGTGTGCTTGCTTGTGCTTGTATTGCTTTTGAACCTTACTTTTGTAGTCGAGATCCTTAGCCACCCTAACCCCTTAGCCTCTTTTGTCGTGCACATTAGAGTACTTGGGTCGGTGAGTCTTACAAGTCTCGAGTTTCTGTTGCTTTTTATTTTTATGAACTCCTAACTGCCGCTATGACTCATGTTGTGATAGGTCTTCACCGAAGACGCTTTGCTGGGTATGATGACCCTAAGGCGTTTTTGGATTGGGCAAAGCACATGGCCAACTACTTCGGCCAACGAGACTACAATAAATTTGAGCGTTGCGACATCGCCATTGGTTGCCTCACTAGCTACGCTCGGGATTGGTTTGATCGATTGGAGGATGATCGTTGGTCTAGGAAGCGACGCCCAATTGAGACATGGTGCCATCTTGTGTACCACATGGCTCGACACTTTGCGCCTAATGTGGACGCCATAGCCTTTAAGGACTATCTTATGTGGCGCATGGCCAAACAACGCGAGATGTATAGGTTCGGCCCGACAAAGGAAACAAGACGAGCCCCATTGGATACGGATCGTGCTACAACAACACCATTGCCGATCGCGCCTCCTATGGTTGTAGTCGAGTCCACCGAGGCACCAACCAAGCATGTTGGCACGCCCATGACCGCACCGCCCATGGTCGTGGTCGACGCCAACGTGGAGCCGACATCGCCTCTTGTCACGCTTATTGTTGCGCCAACCGTGGTCGCGACCACCATGGAGCCAATCTCAACTTTTGTCCATCCCTTGACCGCGCCTCATGTGCCCTTGGTCAAGGCCACCGACGAGCCAGCCCCGGACATTGGCACGCTCATGATTGTGCCATCCATGGACACGGTCATGGACGCTGAGGAGCCAGCCACACCCATCTTTGCGTCGATACCTTCCTCGACGCCGGATCAACCACTTCCCACGCCCTTCCATTTGTTGTCAGACGTCGAGTCCGAGATCTACCTTGAGCCTACATCGACACCATACATATTGATTTTTGAGAAGACCGACGTCGACGATAGGATCAACTTGATTACTGATTCGTTCGCCCTTCTCCACATCACCTCGACGCGAGGACGCGTCGAATCTAAGGGAGGGAGGATGATGCGACCCTGCCTAGGGTCAGACACAGTTCCGACTAGTCCTAGGTGCTTCAGATCATGGCGTCCCCCTTGGATTAGGACTTAAACTTATTTTATGTATTTCCCTATTTTTAGCATATTTCTATTTATGTCTTTCCCGTTTTGGTTGTTGCTACTTTTAGTATTCTGTATTTATGATTTATGGGCTTTTGGACGTTGGGCCTTTGCTTGCATGCAAACCCTAGTCCACTAAGCCTTGCTTGCTAGGGTTTTGGAGCTCCTCTATATAAAGGAGCCTCCTCTTATGTTTTTACTTACGCTTGAATTTAGATACCGAATTGCTGTCGAGATTTCTCCAGACCATCTTGTTAAGGCGTCACCCAAAATTCTCATCTCATCCCAAATTCTTCCGGTTTCCGTCAAACGAAGCCACCTTCTTAAATCCTTTCAATTCTCACCCAAACCTCATCTAGACGTTAATTCGTCTCAAATCTATCGGTTACACACGTGAGAAGACCATTTACGAGTCCAACGATCGATCCTTCGTGAATCCTTCAACGGGGTTCACATCACTTTGTCTTGCACGCCAAGTCTTTATCCTTCATATGTGACTTGATTTGAATTGAGTCAAATTTGAGAATCAATCGGGCCGTTGGATCACTCGCTTCAGTCTGTTCCTCAGACTGAGCCTTTGTTTTGTCTGAGACAAGATTCCGTGATTTACGCTGAGTGGTCTTGGTTGCACATGTGAGTTCCTATGCGATGGGAACTGTTCTCCCCAGAGTTCCTTTGGTAGGAAATTGCTACCATATATTCCTGTGTTCCTTTAGCGTTCTTGGAGATTCTTCATTAGACTTGGTGTTCCTTTGAAATACTTGAATGTAACTCATTAGTTCCCAAATGGTGTTTGTCATTATCAAAACTGGAGACAAGTATCGTTGTTCGGATGTTTGGAACTAGAGTTCCCAACACCGTTCCAACAGTCAATGTCGGTTTATACTATGTCCATCATTCTCCTTCCCAAGAGTATTTGTGAAAAGATTAACAAAAGAAGTAGAGTTTTTCTTTGGGGTAGCACTGTTGAACGCAAGAAGTAGAGTATTTGTGAAAAGAGGTGACTAAGCCTAGAAATCAAGGCGGTCTTGGAATTCGGTCGATGCATGACATGAACTTCACTTTACTTGGGAAACTCGGATGGCGCTTTATTATGAGCGAGGGTGATTTGTGGACGAAGGTTTTGAAACAGAAGTATGTTGACTGTGCTTTAGGGGATTCCCCAACCTGTTCGTATATTTGGAAAGGAATCAAAGTTGGTATCTCGAAAGTCATCATTTATGGTAGAAAATGGCACATCAGGGATGGTAATTCCATTTGTTTTTGGCTCAATGTTTGGCTTAAGGATGTTCCACTCATTGATTTGGCGACTAATGTGGTTCAACCGATGTTGCGAAATCTGTTGGCCAAGGACTTCTGGATTACTAGTTTAGGATGGAACTGGGATCTTCTTACTGATTTACTGCCAAATCATATCCTTGTTAGACTGGCGGTGGTTATAATTTCTGTTGATGGCTGTGCTGGCGAGGATCAACTTGGTTGGAAGTTCTCGCCTGATGGAAACTATACCGTGACATCGGGTTTTGATTTGCTGCAAGGAAATCTGCTGAGAAAAGGGATGGACGAGAGTTTCTACAAGTCTGTTTGGAACATTAAAGCAAAATAGAGAATCAGAAGCTTTGTATGCATGGCTAGCAAAGGCAGTGTTATGTCGAATATGGAGAGAAACATGAGGCACATCACGACTGTCAGAAATTGTCTGTTGTATCCTGAGGAGGATGAATCCTATGAACATCTTTTATAGATTGTCCAATGGTTAAGCATGTTTGGATTGACTTGAATGCTACTAACTATTGTGCTGATTTTTTTTCAGGCTCCTTTTGCAGCTTGGTTGAGAGCCAATGTACTTGATCATGGGGCGAGAGATGAGCTTGAATGGATTGCTATTTTCTCCATTGGTCTTTGGTGGATTTGGCGTTGGCGGTACTCGAAGGTTTTCAATGAAGATGTGAACATCTCGGACAAAGCTGGTTTTATCGTTGAGCAGGCTAAAGAGTACAATCGCATTTCAGGTATGATTTCCTCTTCTATTTCTATTCCTAGGCCTACCTTGCAAGGTATATCATGGAGTAAATCAAGCATTGGTTAGGTGAAAATTAACACGGACGGGTCGGCCAGAGATGGGAACATGGCTTCGGCTGGTGGAGTGATTCGTGATCACAATGGTCAATGGGTTTATTCACAACATCGACTCTTGTTCGGTTCCCATGGCGGAACTTTAGACCATCTGAGATGGTCTTCAGTTTGCTTGGGACCAGGGCTTCATACAGGTGATGTTGGAATCGGATTCTTCTTCAGCTATTAGTTTGTTAAATTCTAGAATTTATAAGAGTCACCCCTTGTTCAGCCCGGTTAAACAATGCCAAGGCTTTTTTAGTAGGGATTGGTCGATCCAATTCTGTCATGTGTATTGAGAGGCGAATACGGTTGTCGATCGCCTCGCGTCTACTGCTTTCTAATTTCATATAGGACTCCATGTATTGCTTGCCCCACCGGAGGGGATTTCTTTATTATTGTATGATGATGTAAGGGGTCGGGCTATCCCCGGTTTGCTGACTACTTAGCCCTCTTTTTTATTATCAATAAAATGCCCCTTGAGGGCCCGGAGAGTATTGCCTCTCCTTCTACCAAAAAAAATTGGGTGGAAGAGTTTCTTTTTTTGTAGTTGCTTGGAGCCTCATCAAGTCGTCCACTTGGAGCATCCTCATCGTCGACCGGCCACGGCAATCCCAACGTCGTCACCGTCACCCCAGCCTCCTCATTGGTGTCGTCGTTTGTGCTTCAAGCGGCCTCCTCAGATGTACGAACTACGATATGTCAGATTGTCGGCCACACTCATTTTTTTCGCCTAGTTTTTCTTATTTTTACATAAAAGTATGAAAAATGAGTGTTAAAAATGGGTTAGAATTTAACTTTCTTTTTATCCAAACGGAAATAAGACAAAAAAAATGGATGGAACTTTGGTTTTGGATGCTTTAGGCTAGGAAAGAACATTGTTAAGACCAGAAGGGTTCTAAAAGGAATAAAAAAAATTGGACACCAAGAGGAAAATTCGAAACCTCAAGGACACCAAAAGAAATTTCTCTAATACAAACATATCACGTGCATAATAGCATGAGAACATATAACTAGTTTCAAAATAGCTAGATTTTGACTGATTTTTTTTTTTTGATAAAGGACATTGTTCAGCCGAAAACCTCTAAGTATTAATTTTAAAATTTAATAACTTGACTAGATGTCCAAATGCAACTAGATTTCGAGTCATTGCATCTACTGTATTTTTATTTATTGCCTAAATAGTCTTCATAGGAGAAATGTAAGTAACCTCTTAATTCAATATAGTTTACGTTAAAATTGAAATATTTATTTTCATCTGAATTGAATACGTTTCGACTTTTTATTTGAAGCGAAAAATGATCCATTTTGAACGATGCGCAGGAATCGGTCAAAAATCTATCTTATATCTTATTGATTTTAAAATTGAAAATTCGATATCCAGCCCCAGTTGTGTATTGCGAATAAAATTTGGTTAAGATTCGTCAATATATATATATATGATCAGATTCAAACAATAATCATATATCAAATCCTTCACATAAAAGGAATGTGAAGTTAGCAACTTCAGTTCACTTGAATTGTTCTTTTTTGACATGTATGCATGTGATCAGAAAATGTATAATTCAAAGCTTTTAAATTAAGGAACTAATATGCTGGATCATCAAAAGCATTTTTACTATTACGTGGGTATATATATATGCTACTAAGTAGTGTTTTATTCACATAAAGATCGATGCATAAGAAGCTGAGCTGACTTATATAGATTACTATAATGCTAGCTTGCTAGCTGCTTACGATGCAAGAATATAAAAGTGTGAGATTTGACCATATGAGCTATGGGCTGACGTACCGTTGAATACTTTGATGAAGGAGTGTTAACATGTAACTATCTGATACCACGAACGTGTCTTTGACGAAGGAAGGTGATTATGAGTTTCTAAGTAGAAAATTAAGCGAAAATTAAAGGAGTAAATTAGGTGGCGAATTGAACCTAAATGGTGACCTGCAAGAATATTGCACGTTTGCTTTAATTTGCTTATCCACCAAAATTGATCTACCTCGGGCTGCGCTTAACGGGCCCACTAAGCAATATGTTAAATTACCGTGCCTTGTGTGTATTTAAATATTTACATGTCAAATAGTTAAAAACTAGCATATGTATCATTACGGGTGTCAATCAGGTGGGTCGGGTTGGGTTTGGGTCGGGTCAATTCAATTTCGGGTAAGTTCGAATTCGGATCAAATTCGGATATTTTGAAAATCGGGTCAAATTGGGTTGGATCATTTTGGGTCGAATGCTCAATTAATCGGGCAAAGTCGGGTTTCGGGTCAATTTCGGTCGGGTCATTCGGTTTTCGGTCCAACTTGATCTCGGATAAGTTCAGTTTCGGGTTAAGTCGGATTTCGGGGTGAGTCGGGTTTCGGGTTTTTCGGATTTTGGGTGGATCGGATTTCGACTTTTGCTGAATTTCGGGTTAATATGATTTCGAGTAAGCCAGATTTTGATTCAGACCATATATCGAATGATTATTTTTTGTAGTTTAACTACTCTAGGGTCTAAATATTTAATGTGACATTTAATTTAAACATAATTATAATAAATATTCACTATTATTATTATTTTAAAACATAATGTAATTTTCGGATGGTTTCTGGTCGGATAACTTCAGATTTTCGGATGGTTTCGGGTCGGGTAACTTCGGATTTACGGATGACTTCGGGTCGGGTAGCATCGGATATCAGGTTTCAAAAGGCTAGTCCATTCGGGTATAATCGGTTTTGGGTTAATCTCGAGTTCGGGTTTTTTCGGATTCGGGTCAAACCAGTTCGGGTCAAACATGTCTCGGGTATAATATTTTTTATTGCTTTCTCCGGTCGGGTCGGGTTCGGAGTCAGGTGGGTTGGGCGTGTTTCTCGGGTCGGGTCAAATTTTGCCAGCCTTATGTATCAGTAGTATGTACGAAGTCCGCCACAGAGTTGCACTCCCAAAAGACGTGCGCGATGCTCCAACTTTGAAAGCGGGCCAAGAAGCAAAGGATGTCAAACTTGATCAACTCAATCTCCCGCGAGCACCGATCACCATAGATGACATTAATCAACTGCGAATTATCGCCCTCGATTTGGATATGGGAAATGCCACGTTGGGTGGCTTCAAGAATTCCCTGCCAAAGAGTGATGGCCTCGGTAATCAGAACGGATTATCAGCCAATAATTCCATCGTTGAAATGGATAGGCGAGCCAGAGTCGTCACAAAGAATGAATCTTATGGAAGAGACACCATCTGAACTAACTACAACATCAAAAGTAAGCTTAATAAAGTTATGTTTAGGCTTTCCTACTGTGTCTTTGATTTTTTTTTTCGTACCGTTAGGGTTAGGGGCAATCGAACCAAGAGCGGGCTCGTCAAGTTCACATGTGATTTTCTAATCATTAATTTGGGAGCTGATACACTCACAAATGTTACTCTATGCATGTAGGTTTTTCCCATCGTTGTTATCAAATTCTTATTCCTAAAGTACCAAATGCACCACCACACACTAGTGAGCATTTCAATTTCTACTTTGAAAGCCATAGATTAAATTTTCTCTAACTGTTGGTGTGGTTTTTTTTGAAGTTGGATTAATCCGGTAAATTATCCAAGCAAACCTTAGGCTAATTGAGTTTAGTGTTGTTTTTGTATAAGGGCGCTTTATTAAGATATGTGTGATATCTTCATTGGTGTTATCATAGGCAACACATCCTTGTAGAACAAGGATGTGGTTTGTCGTGAGTCTGATTTTGGTTGGGATGCCGTTTATAACAACTTTCCACAATAATTTTTCATTTTTAGGGGTATGTTCATTTTTCTTATCCACTATAGATTAATATTGGGCTCACCTTTGTTATTATGGATCCAAAGCATTGTGGAATGCCTAGCGTACCATCCATTTTTGCTTGGTTGCAGTACAGCCTACCCAGAATTTTTTTCATGTGTGTAACAATTTGAGAGATACCTTGAACATCCTCACGGTTTAACATGTGGAGTAATTTTTCAATATTCTAAAAGTGTTATCCTCATGGAGGTAATTAACTACATATTCCTCCCAGGTGATGTTATCCTCTTGTGGAGTAGCTTGTTCAGCTCCTTTAAGATTGATTCGGATAGTAGAAAGGATTGCATGAGATTGTTTGGTTGTGTTGAAAGATTGGCTTGAATCAGAGTTTTCTGACCTTCTTGAGATAAGGTATTGGCTTTCCATTTTGAAAGTTGGGCTCTAATTCTTAAGGTAAGAGGTTTAAAACTATTTTTTGTGACTCTACCATTGATGTAGGGCACCCAAGATATTTATCTAGTGCGACCGTGTTTGTAACTTGGAGAATTTGTTTGAACTGATTTTTGGTATTATGCAAGTATCTTTGTACTTGAAATGCATATTTATGGAAATTGACTTTTTGTCCCGAGATTTGACAATAGTTGTAATACCCCATCTTATAATATGGGTTGTTACCTGGTTGTAGACCACACCTAAGTCCACCAGAACTAGCCCGACAACAAATTCATCGATATTTGACCTTGAAACAAACATACGACGAGAAAAAATACCAAGAAAAACATCCAACTTATATTTACTAAATCAGTTTTAGGAAAACATTATGCATGCAACTATTAAACAAACTAAAACCACATACTATACTTCAACTATATGACGTTCGTGTTTTTAGTCTAGTTTTAGGTGTTTTTCTTAGGTTGTTTTGTTTAGTTTTAGAAGGTTTAGAGTTAGTTTTGTGTGTTTTTGGACAAGTTTGCATATTTTGTGAAAAGTATGGAAGCTACTCCGTTTTGTGTCTTTTTGTAGGTTTTTAAAGCGGAAAGGAGCATTTTCAAGTGAAGTTGAAGTCAAGCGGTGAATGGTGGAGTGCCTAAAGGAAAGAAAAGGAAGAATGCATGTTGAAGATAAAGAAGAAGTTCAAGTGAAGCCATGAAAGAGTGCAAATTAAATCGAAACAGAGAGCTCGTTACCGACCTGTGAGGGTCAGTACCGAGCTCGTTACCCTTGTACTTGGCTATCACCAAGAAGGCCATCAGTGGAGTGTTGGTCCGCGAACAGGATGGGCAACAACAACCCGTATATTACGTTAGTAGAACTCTCCTTCCAGCTGAAACCCGTTATTCTTCCCTGGAAAAATTGGTGTTAGCATTGGTCATGTGCTCCAATAAACTCCGTCGCTACTTCGAGTCACACACGATAGTGGTGAGAACCACGCATCCCCTGAAGATGGTCATGCACAAACCCGAGTTTACGGGAAGAATGGCCAAGTGGGAAATCCACTTAAGCAGATTCGATATCCAGTATGAGCCCAGAACCGCGCTGAAATCCCAAGCGTTGGCCGACTTTGTGGTTGATTTGAGCCCTACCATAGAAGAAGGAATGGATTCAGGCGAGTTGATGACGCTAGAAGCTAAGTCTCCAGTCAAATGGATGCTTCACAGAAATGGCGCATCCAACGCTTGGAAAACAGGGATAGGAGTAGTCCTAAAATCAACACAGGGGGATAGGGTGGCATAATTTGTGAGATGCACCTTCGAAGCCACGAACAATGAAGTCAATACAAGGCTTTAATTTTTGGCCTAACCCTTGCCAAGGACCTAGCCATATAGCAGATTGAGGTCAATTGTGATTCATTGCTGATAATCAATCAGATCATGGGGTTGTATGAAGTCAGGGACGAAAGAATGGCGGCTTACCTAGAAGTGGTGAAGGATCTAATCCCTCAGTTTGAGAAGATATCCTTCACACAAGTCCGAAGAGAGCAGAACGATCAAGCGGATTCCCTCACTTGTTTAGCTTCGACCATCGACCCTGATGAATATCTTGTAATTCCAATGATTCATATAATGGTCCCCGCCATTGGAAGAACCCGTGTTGATGATGGTGATAAGTCTCTTAGCATGACCGAAGACGTCTCCTCTCTCGTGCCCAAACCCCACAAAGACGTCTTCATGAGCAGTGATGATGTTGACACCTGGAGTTTCCGGAACGACCCTGACCCAGATCTATCTCTGGACGGTCTAGGTCATGAAGAAGATTCTCTCGTTCCGTCCGAAGTTAGTGAGGAACCCTGGACCCAGCCGTACCTTGATTGGTTGGTCGAATGGAAGCTTCCGAAGGATAAAACCGAAGCTAAGATGCTGAAGATGAGAGCCACGTGATTTACAATCCAGAATGGGATGCTCTTCCACCGATCAGCAGTGGGCACACTCCAATGTTGCTTGACCAAGCGAGGCATCCAGAAACTTCTCGAGGAGCTTCACGAGGGAGATTGTGGGAACCATACAGGAGGAAGAAGTCTATCCAATAAGGCCCTTCGCCAGGGGTGGTACTGGCCCACCGTGAGAAAGGATGTTGTAGACTTCTGCCGTAAGTGCGACGCCTACCAGAGACACGCACCAATGACTCACCAACCTCCCGAACCACTCTACCCCACACTCACGCCATAGTCGTTCATGCGCTGGGGAATGGACATAGTCGGGAAGTTACCCCCTTCGTCCGGACAAAGAGTATTTTTCCTCGCCATGACTGATTACTTCTCCAAGTGGATTGAAGTCGAGGCTTATCGAGAAATCAAGGATAAATAGGTGATTTCCTTCATCATAGAAATATTCTTTGTCGTTTCGGGGTACCTTCAGAGATCGTATGTGACAATGGGTCTCAGTTGATAAGTCAGAGAACTAGAGACTTCTACAGTCGCTGGAACATCAATTTAGTCACTTCGACACCTCGCTACCCCCAGTCTAATGGGCAAGCCAAAGCTAGCAATAAGGTGATTGTAAACAACCTGAAGAAGCGTCTCGCGAAGGCCAAAGGAAACTAGGTCGATGAGCTACCCTACGTCCTATGGGCCGATCGAACAATGCCTAAGGTAGCAACCGGTCAATCTCCTTTCTCATTGACGCACGAATGTGAAGCAGTCATTCTCGCCGAGATTCTCATCCCCATAGCTCGCTCCAGCTTCTTAACTGAAGATAACCAAGGTCATCGGTCAAGGTGCATACCAACTCGAGTCTAAAGACGGTGATGTTGTCCCACGGAGTTGGAACGCGATACATCTGAAGAAGTATCACTTCTAAAAGAAGCTATCCCTCCTCGGAACGTAAACTTCTTGGGCACTCCAGGAGGAAGCCTCCGCACGTTATACGCAAGACGTTCGAGGTCATCTATCCTTAGTTGTTAGTTTATTTTCATTTCAATCTATTCCTTTCGTAGTTTGCTTGTGATCAGCTTGAATATGTGAAAACTACTTGTTGTGTGTTTATCATGTTGCGGTGTTTCGTTGAATGAATGATTTATGTATATGTTATTGCGTGCTCATATTTGTTTCTTGCATAAGTAGTGATAGCACATCAAGCATATTTTATTCAAATCATTATAAGATAGAGTACATTCACTTAGATAAACAACCGTACAACCGAAAAGCTTAAACAGTAAAGGTAATAAATCCTAGAACAAAGACGTCTTCAATCGACAGAAAATCCGGAGCGCACACTCCGACGCGATAGCCGTCATTCTCCTAGAAACACCCCTCGGTAAGCGCAGCTGCCACCAGTAACGAACGACTTCGAGGGTCTTCTTCCAAAAGCATTCGATCGGAAGCACCTAGCCGTCCCGGAACACTTGCACACAAAGGTAGGACACAACCAAGCAAAAAATACATAGGAAACACCACGCACGCATACACGCAAAATAAACTAAAACGCATCCCAGTGAGACAACGCTCCCGAAATGGGATAAAAAACCTGGCCTAATCCATCACAAAAAAAGAGTTGAGCAAAAAACTTGTTCAGACACGACAGAAGTAGCAAAGATAAATTACAAGGGCACACAGCCCTAATCCTCGTCCTTGTCAACAAGGTCCTTCAACCGGTCCGTCTTGCTTGTGGAGGGATCCTCCCGACTTTTCCCAACCTTGACCGCAGCATCAACATCCATTCCCTGGTTACCATCGTACTCCTCCTCGCCAGAATCCCCATCCGCCACATCTTCATCCATCAAGCTCAGAGAAGCAAAGATTTCATCTACATGGGCTGGTTTGTCGGGTGGGTAGCGTTCGTTAAAGGTCCTTACCTCAGCATCCAGATCCCAACCCGAATGTTGACCTTCCGCAAATTGCTTGATTGTTTCCACCCGCGACATCATGGTGAAGAAAGCACCAATCTCGCTAGCCTCCTTAAGGATCCTCTTATTCTCAGCTTCAAGCTCGGCAATCCTAGAGCAGTCCAATGCAGCTTGAGAAGAATGATGTTTGATTGCCTCAGTAAGCTTGGCAATTTTTCCGGCATCCACCTTCTGTTGCTCGGCGGCAATAGCCACTTCCCTCTCCAAACTAGCCGTCTCGGTGTTCACTTCAACTGGTGCTCCTTCAGACCTTTGTCTTCCCTATCAGCGGCATCCGCTATAGGAGTTTTTCCAAAGTGGACGAAGCATGGCTTGGTTCATCACATAAAAATATGCATTAATGGCTTCACCCCAGAAATTTCTTGGAAGACCACTTGAGATAAGCAGTGTTCGCGACATGGTCTCCATGGCTCGATTCTTCCTCTCAACTCCTCCACGACTTTGAACTCGCATGGGACCACACAAATCTATATGAATGAGCTCTATGGGTCTAGTGGTAGTTACCTCCTTCTTGGATTTGAAGGATGAGTTTACTTGCTTACCTCTTACACATGTCTCACAAACTTCATACTTGTTTGGATTGATTTTGGGCAGTCCTTTGACTAGCTCTTGCTTATAAAGTTTGTCGATGAGTTGAAATCTTGCATGGCCAAACCTGTTATGCCAGAGGTTAGCGACATCTGTAACTATCTTGAGACATAGTTTTTCCTCGGGTTCAAAACAAGGGCCCACTTTATAAAGATCGTTTTCACACACCCCTTTTAGAAGAATTTTCCCTGAGTCAATTTCCATTACCTAACAACCTTTACTGTCAAAAACAACTTGAATCTTTCCATTAGCACACATTTGAGAAACACTTAGCAACTTGAAACTGAGATTGTCTACTAAATTCACATCATCTATAGTTAATTTCTCAAAAAATCTTACCATACCTATACCTGAAATGTCACCTTTACTGTTGTTGTCGAAGGTAATCTTACCTCCTTTATATTCTTGAAGTGAGACGAAATCCTTGGGTTCCCTGACATATGAGTTGAGCACGCACTATCAATAAACCAGTGCTCCTTGTCACCCACTTCAAGCTTCATTGAAAGAATTAGTTCTTACGAACCTAGAGTTGTTTAACTCCTATGGGTTTGGAAACAAAATAATTTCTAGGACAACATTTGTTACAACTGCCACAAACAGATCCTAGAGGACAATCAGCGATAATAGGTTTGTCAGAACTATCACCCAGAGTCCGCGACCTGGCATTTTTCCCATCTTTGTCCTTTTTGTGTCAATCATGTTTGTAATGACCAACCTTGCCGCAATACCAACATGTCCTATGAGACTTTAGGCCTACGTACTTGTTGTAGCCTAGATAGATGGGTTTGTTGTTGATGCGTGATTGAAAATCAATTTGTGACAAAGCCGAGTTTTGGACTTGTTTTTGCCACATGTTTTGCACCTTTTGATCAGGATACCATTGTTGCTTCCTTTTGTCTAGCTTGGCCGCCACATGAGTAGAACAACTTGCATTATTACTACCCATAGAGGCTTTGCCTTTATACATAAGGGGAGCAAGTTCGGTACCCTGAGTATTGAGTGGACGAGCATAGCCAATTCCAGATTTGTCAACCTCCTTCACAAATTTCTTTTTATAGTCATTCGAACCTCTTCAACTTTATCAACAACAAACTCATCCAACCATTTCTTTCTTTTTGTCTCATCATCAGTTTTCAGATCCTCTAAGAATTAAGCTAAATGATGACACCTCATGCACTGACTTAATTTCTGTCTAGTTGGCTGGTCGAAAACTATTGCTAGATGATTACCTTAACTAGTGTTGGATAACATTGACTTTGAGATAGACACCTTAAGGGTTGCACACATAAACATGATAGATTGGGAATAAAATATTTGATTGGAATTTTCATAAGTACTAGAAATGAATCAACGTAGTTTCAGAGGCCGCTTCTGATTTCGAAAAGGAGTTTGGAAAATTGAGAGTTGACTCTAAACTTAAGGTGAATGAGATAATGACCTAAGTCTAATAGTGTAAGTGGAAGATTGATAGTATATGTGCACAATAACCATAGCTAGAGGGTCTAAAATATACTAAATCGGGTTTAATGACTCATAGTCCTAATTAAGCCCATGAGATAATTATGGGAAAAATAATTTATTTTCTTAAATATTTATAATGGATCATAAGGTAATTTGATTAATCTACCTAGTACATTATAAAGCAGAAACCATGTCTGTTGAAAAAATTGTGCCACGTGGCATTGTTTGATAAAATAATGTCATATTTTTTTTAATGATGAATATTATTATAACTTGAATTGTTTTTTGTATACATCTAATATTTTTAATAAAATAGATAACATATTTATATAATTTTCTATCTATAAATATTTCTATCTATTAGGTTGATATTTTCTATATTAATTTTATGCACACATCTTTTAACTAGACTTGATTTAAATGATAATATTTTCAATATTAGTTTTATACAATTTTGTTATCTATATGTTAAACTTTTCTAATATAATGAATTTATTTATGAGGCCTTGTGAAAATTTTATTATTTTCATTTAATATATAGTTTTGTGTAAATTTCTCCCATTAAAATAAATAAAATTATAGTGATAGTATCAGTACATGGTATTGGACTTCAACTAGTTATTATATTAAAATTAGTTAAGAGATAATATGTGATTCATTGAGATTGCTAGAAAAGATGGATGGGCCATAGGCTCATATATATTCATGTGTTTGGCCAAATTGAAGTATATGAAATAGGTACGCACAACCTTGTCGTCAAATGTTCTCCTTCGCTGAATTGATACTCCCTCCGTCCCCAAGAGATTGTCTATTCCTTTTTAGGTGTCCCGAAAAGTTTGTCCCTCTTCTCAACTTTTTTCTTATAAGAATTTTTTCTTACAATATTACTCTTATTCTATCTCATCTTTTACCCCCATTACCTATAAAAAAAAATCTACCCCTTTAAACACCCTTTTAGTCTTTTCCTTTTTTTCCTCTTTCTTCTCACTTTTACCCATCACAATCACACTCTCTCCACTCTCCTTATTGGCTACTTTTTCCTATCGATCAATTTCTTAATAAATGTGAAAATTGTCCTTGAGGACAATCTCTTGGGGACAGAGGGAGTAATATTTATTATAACGGATCCTAGGTTGTTGAGGAAAAGGTGGAAGTAGCTCTTGAGACTAGTGCCTAAGTTCACGTGGCACACCCACATTATAATTCGCTCATCGGACCAACAATTTATGCCCATCCCACCTATAGCCTCTATCTTGCCTAATGATTACCTACAAATGAGGGCACTATAGAGAAGATGGTTGAGGTCGACATCATTAAGTTGCATCTCTGTGCGAAAATCGTCGACGACGACGCAACCACCATAGCTATTGAGAAATTGGGAGAGGAAAGTGGAAGGATCGACCATTGTGGTGGTGAGAGAACCCATCTTCTACCTTTCAATACTCAAGTCGTACGCATTACCAATGAAACATATTTTATAAAAAAAGAATGAGTTGTTATTTGCAGCATCGACTTTGCGACTTTCCTCCCTATCTAAACGCTAGTATATAATCGTCAATAATTTACTTTTAAATTCCAATCTATATAATTATACGTGATTGCCTCGGAGTACTTCTTGATAACCAAGTATATGACTCCACATGATTCCCTCTTGCCTTGTAAATCTGAATCAAACCAATTTCACTATCAAACTCGACTTCCTTGTAGAACAAGCAACTTGAATTTTGAACTTATTGATGTTTAAACGAAATGCTTTGAATCAACAGAATGAATCAAAGAGATAGTTCAATTAGAATGGCTCTAACGCTAATTCTAATTGATGAACTACTTGATCTTTAACACTCAAACTAGAATTAAACCGATTGATCAAATTATCAATTCAAATTCTGAAAATTAGAGAGAGAGAGAGAGAGAGAGAGAGAGAGAGAGAGAGAGAGAGAGAGAGAGAGAGAGAGAGAGAGAGAGAGAGAGTATGGAATGATGATGATCGATCAATGAATAGAATCATCGAACTCAGATTGTTGTTTGGTGGCCTAAAAGAATGACTAAAACCAATATAGGGTTTAATCTCTCTTCAAGATGAATTTTATTAAACTGAAATGCCAACTATAAATAGAGTACAAACTAATGTTCCTTGGCTAGCAAGACAAGCTAGGATCGGTTGTCGCAAGGGTAAAACGGTTCCCTTGCTTGCTCTCAAAGAACATATTATAATATGTAAAACAACTATCCTAAGTCTCCTTATTAATTAAATCAAATAGATAACTATTTTTACTTAATGAATAAGAAAAATAACAAACTAGATCCTAACAACCTAAAACTTAAAAGATAACATAATAATATAAGCAAGATATAATTCAGCCACTAACATAAGCCTGTGGCCGAAAATATCATCTACTAATGTTTCTAGATGCTCGAAAATATAAATATACTATATGATAGATTTTTCCTCTCTTAGAGTGGTCAAGTCAAAGAGTTGACTAAGACCACATGTAATATTTTATCTTACCCGGTCACTTACTAAATTCAGCTCTAAAGTAAGACAAACTATTCCATGTTTCTAAAATAGGAAAGAATGATAAACAAGGCCCAAATATTGAAATTCACGCCCCGTCTACATAAACTCGGCCCACATATATTAAGTGATGGAATCTGGCTTGTTTGATATTGGATCATGGTGACCCATCTCTTCTTATTGGACTCTTCAACCATGGTTGCCAAACGAACTAGAATGGATCTCGTCCCTTAGGCAATCTTTTTAGCTCTACTCCTAGTTATTGGTCCATCAAAAGGCACTCGAATCAAATCCTTGACGTCGGTAGGAGAAATGGATGATTTCACTGCATCATATAAGTACACAAAATGATATTATCTTGATGCTATGTTTTATGTTTTTCTAATATTATTAAATCAAAAGGTTTGGGTAAGTTGAATTATTATAATATTTAAAATTCATTGATTTGTAAATATGGTTTCAATTTAAAGAAGATTAATTAATTTATATTATACTTTATTATCGATACATTTACTTTTAGAATAAAAAAACAAACTGTAAAATAAAGAAGGTATAAAAGTCAATCAAGTACAAATATTGTGCACTCAGAATAAAAATTTAACCTCTGAGGATTAATTTAATTTAATTTTAATTAGATATGATAAATATGTTATATGATATTTTTTTGGTCCAATTAGAAGACAAAATCTAGCTATTTGATTACAAGTCTAGCAAGAAGTAGATCTTAATATCAAAAACTTTGAATATGGAACTAGATCAATCTCGCAAGTGTTCATATTGAATGTCTTCAAGGAGGATGTAGGAACTGAAGCCGATGCTAGAGGAATCGAGGAAGTCACTTGGTAGATCGAGGCTATGTTGAGAGAGAGCTACCCGGAGTTGCACCGGGCTTAGTAGAGGCTTTGGAGCTAGAGAGTATTGGTGAGTGGGAGTTGTGACTCGTTGGTTGATTGTGTGACTACTTGTTTGTATTGGTGGCTTGACATATGATTTGATTGCTTGTAATTTGTCATGTTTATGTTAGCACGTCATGCGAATAGGTTTGACTTCTTTTATATGTTAGTTTTGTTATCTTCGATAACGGTTTGGGGACGAACCGTTCCTTAGGGAGAGTTATATGTAAAACCTCAAAATAATTCTAGTATTCCTTTAGAATTTCGTTTTTTCACAAGTTTCGGGACTAAAACTTATTTTTAAGAAGGGTTGTATGTATACCCGGGTTTTCCATAAAAAAAACCCAACTTTAAAATTGCACTCCGTTTTTGTTCGTTCCATATCCGTTTCATTTTTATTTCTTTTAGTTAAACCTTTTCAAGACAAAGGAGGCTCAAATTCAGCCCCCACATCAAGTTTGGAAGAGGGGGCAATGGAAAGTACCTAAAAGGCCGGATTGCATGAGAAAGTATGTGGATGGAATTAATGTTGTTAATTAGTCTAGAACAGAAGAACAAATTAGCTAGGAGTTGTGACAAATGCACTTTTCGCTTCCAACTCTAAGCTTATTAATCTTTAGGTTGTGTGGATAGAATGAATGAATGAACAATAGTAGTAGAGTGATGGTATGCTTTGATAATTTTTACACACACAGCCACAGATGGATCAGTCATCATTCGGGTAGGCGGAGAAGTCGGGCTCCTCGGGCTTGGGGAGCATGGGCAGTTCCAAATCCTTGCTCTTCTTCTGTACCACTTTCCTTGTGTTAGCTGCAAACTTGTTGACTAAAATTGTGGTTCCCAGGTTAGCTGCAAACTTCTCCTGTACCGCTTCAGCTTCAGTTGGAAAGCTGTCCTGTACCCTTAGGGAGGGAGACTCCTCCCTAAGGGTAAGGGGGCTGAGGCTCTTTGCCATCATCCTCTTCTTATAGCGTCTCCACGCCGCTTGGATAAAGCATGATGCCCACGTCCTCCAATGATGAGAGTAGAAACGGAACGTGTGCTGCAGCTTTCTACTGTGAAGACGTCTAAACTGGTTTGCTACAAACTTGAGATCCTCCGCTGACAATGCAAAGGCTTCCACCTCCACAACAGCTCTTACTGTCCTAGTGGAACACGGCATCGTAGATTTCGGAAGTAATGCCCAAGCAAGCAGCTCTTCCCCACAAAAATCGCCCGGCCCTAACATGATCGAGTTGAAAAACCCACTTCTCCCTCCGTTTGTTGTTGAGCTCTCTAGTTTCCCTCTTATAATGAAAAGCATCTCTGTAACCGGGTCATCCTCACGCACTATGAACGTACCTTGAGTGCTCAGGGATGATCTTAGCCGCTCACATATCGCATCTACCAGCTGACCATCCATCTGAGCGAAAAACGGGACCTACATCCATCCATCACAACCTTACAAACAAATACTTACACCTTACTTGCACTATAAAAACAAATTAAAGGAGATCAAAAAACAAAATTGTTAGCTAGAAAGAATGTTTACTCTTCGAACAAGGTCCAAGCACAGGTGCCTTTGAATATCTCTACGTAGATCCATAGGCAAGGCAAATAATATTGATTCTTCATCAACTCCCCGTGTAGTTAGCCATTTGTACTGCAGATATCGCCTCACTCTTTCGCGTAGATTTTGTGGGAGTTGCCTATGTCTCATCCACTCTTCTGTATCACGTCGCTTCAGCCTCCATTCCTCCAGCCTCAAGGTGATAGATTGCAGGTAAGTCTACAACTTCAAAAACACAATCATTATATTTATGAGCTAGCTACTTATGAACTGAAACAAATACATGCCAAATCTACAAAATTCAATCACTCGTCAACCTTCTGCATCCGTCAAAAAATGTCCCATTCTAATCGATATCACAGAATAACAAAATCAAGCAACTTTACACAGCAAAAAGCACATATTTTAGTCAAACTAATATAAAATTTCATTGCAAAATAGAACTAGGTAGCTCAGGTGTACGTTCAATATAGCAAATTATATTATATATTATAGGGCCATTCAATAAATAATTAACAAAAAAGGTGGCTTGTCAAAAAAAACACCTCATTTAAAAAGCGACTTGTGACAAAAAAAAATAAATTAATAATAAATCTTGAGACTTGAATAACTGCGCTGGCGTGTAAAAAAAAAAAAAAACTGTGCTACCCCATGCCAACATAAATTAATAACAATTCCAAATGTTCTATACACAAACTAGTTCTTATGTTGCATACCTGCATGTTTCCAATCAAGTGAGCAAACAAAACAAGACCCAGGATGGAAATGATAATGCAAGATATTGTTTCCAAGATGTATGTAGTTGTTGACAAATTTTGACCATAAGAGCTGCAAGTAACATCAAGAGATATGTCAAAATTGCATAACCAAACAATCCTTTTGTACAATAATTAGTTAATTACTTACAAACAGAGTCTCAAATGAGCATGCTGAAGAGAACCAAGGGCAATATACTAGAAATTTGCACTTCCAATAGTTGATTCAATCATTGACTGCATATGAGTCTAGAAACTTAGCTCACATTAGCATTTAGCTTCATTTATTTTGGATGCTATTTGTGTGTCAAAAGATTATATGATATGCTAAATGAAGTAAGCTAGGAGGTCAAAAACTCCAGTTCCCAATTACTAACAGTGAAAAAAACATAGACTCACAGAGTTCTCAACTGAAACTGGGGACAATAGGTGTCTGTGTTAGTATCATACACAATGTAATTGCTAAGAAAAACTACAGAATCACCATTACTTTATCAAGTCAACTGAATACTACATAACGTAGATCATAGCTTCTATAGTGCATAAACAAGTATGTGATAAATTAGCAGGACTAAATGGCATACCTCAAGTTCTGCAATCCCCACCACAAGCAATAGAAGTACTTGTCCATAAAGCTACTAGAGACAACGTTTTTGGACACTGCATTCTCAAACATCCCAAACTGAAAAGTATGGTTGGCATTATTAGGATCACAATTGCTAAAAATCATAGTACTAGTTGCCCAATTCATGCGATCAGCCCGATACCGAGTATGACAGTCCAAATATAGAGGAGAGCAGTCAGTTTCTTGCTTGCAATTTGATTTCCAGCATGTTGATTGTCTTTCTATTGACACCAGGTACCAAGCAGCTCCCAATACCTAATGGAATGTGGGGGGAAATCATATCACAAAATGTCACTTGACCAAATTACAATTTATCATCAAATTTGGAAAGGAAAAAGCGTTGACAAAATTTTATCTGTAAAGAGAAGCAATATGAACAGCAGCTGAATGATGCAATCATATGAAAGAAAAGTGGATGCAAAAACAAAAGAAGGTGAGAGGCGAGCTTACATGACTAGCTAGCATGTATAAAAGCATATTATACGCAGCACCAGCCCAAGCAGTCTTGGTGACAACACCCGTAGCTTTAACGATTTCGGAACTGAGAGGAAATATCAGATATAGCCTTGGAATATATTGGATGAAAACAACCAACTCGAGGGCATTAAACTTATGACTGGAATGGAAGCTTCCAATTGCTGGGATAATGAACCATATCACAAGCTGCAAAGATTAAGACAAGGAACATGTTTCACGAATGGTGAATTCCTATAGAAAGCAAAGCAGATTATGATTGACATACTAGACTTACCTGAGGAAGAGGCAATGCTGCAATGAGATCAATCCAGAAATCTGATCGAATGTACCTCCTCGCAATTTGGCGCGGGTCCCTGATAAGCTCCCCCCTCCCAAACACTCTGGAACTAGGCGCCACGAAGGCAGTCCGAAACTTGACAGCGACGTGTAGCATGTAGAAGATATCAGCAAACGTCCGAAAGAAGGTGACGGCGATCCCCAATCTGACGCTCCTCGTCATACAAAACGAACTGGCACTGGGATCGGAAGTAGGCACCACATCCACCGCCGGGAGATAGAAGAAGAGTGGATCGATGAAGAGCGCAAGCAAGCAGGAGACAAGGAAAATGCGGTTCCACATCAGGACGACCTCGGTGGAGGGATCCAGGATCTTGTTCCACCATTGTTGGCCGTGCAATTCGTGGTTGGAGAAGACCTTCAATCTGTTGATTTGAGAGCCGAAGCCATGGGTGAAGCTCAAGAGTGGCGTTGTGGACTTGTAAAAAGGAGGACAAGGAGGGATGCTGTTGTCCGATTTCATGGATTCAGTCTTCCCCCATTTGCTGCTGCTTATGTCAAAGCCGGAATCGGCTTCATCGTTGAAACTGCAGATCGAATTCCAAACGCAACGAACTAAGTAAGCACAAGGAAGAAGCTATTAGACGTTAGCGGCAATTACAGTAGACTGCATTCGAATTATGGTTACCTTACACGCCTGTCTCGGTTCAGATTCTCCATATTTGTTCTTCTCACTATCTATTAAGAGGAGGTGGAAGAGCAGGAACAGAAATCAAACGGAAAGAGACTTGCAGCCATTTTCTCACGTACCATGCCAATTCAGGGTTCGGGAGTGAGCAAGATGATGAAAAAGGATATGGATCCATGGGCGGAGGAACCGAAAGCAATGGCAGTTTGACTTGAAGAACCTTGAAAGAAATAAAATAAACTCCATTGACAGCTTAGAGAGAGAAGACGTGAAGACCATCATCCCCCGGCTTCTGAGACTTTCTGAGCCAATCAACGATCCTTGTAGTGTTTTTTTTTTTTTGGAAAAAATGCTATGCTTCTCGCTCCAAATGAGTGAAATGGGTGTCGCTTCCTGCAGAATTCTCAAACGCATTTCTCCTCTACCCTTTCCTATCTGGCCCTCCTCCTCTGTCTCTGTAAATTCCGACCTTCACCAGATCCAGCCGGACACCTCCGTCGACCGCCGCCACCACCACCGCTCTTTGAAGCCGGACGCCTCCGTCGATACCGCCTCCGTCGTTATTGCCCATTTGGAAGGTGAGTCTTCTTTCTAATTAAAGCGTGGATTTGTGATTTGTTGTTAATTTATGAGTTTAATTGACCCTTGATGCAGATTTAAAGAGTAAGTGCATTTGTGGGATTAGGGTGAAATTCTAGGGTTTAAGGCTGTGTTCGGCATAGGTTTTAGGAGGTTTTTATTTTTTAAAACCTACCTTTTTTAGTATTCGGCATAGGTTTTAGGAGGTTTTTATTTTTTGAAACCTACCTTTTTTAGTGTTCGGCATATCAAGGTTTTTTTAGTACGTTGAGGTTTTGGTAGGTTTGTGAGTAGGTTTTAAACAATAAAATAGCAACCTATGGGAAGAAAGGTTTTCGGAGGTATTTATGCCCCAAAATAACATTAACTATTTTGACGTACGATTTTAAAATTTATTTCCCCATCTCATATTCTCATGTATTTCAGAATTAGGGAATTCCCTCCTTTTTCACCTCTATTCCCGCGCAGGCCTCCCTCAAAATTATAGTTCATGTATCTTTATACTCATGTTACAGGCAAGGCTCCACTCAAATTTCTCTGTCATATCAATTGAACAATTTTTCTTTTCAATTCCCCAAATCCTTATCGAAAACAAGGAGGCACGCATGAAGGTATCATCAATTTGAGGCAAGTATTTCTCCTGCTTTCTAATTTGCATGTGAAAATTTTACTATGCACTCAATTTATTTGCCAGTAAGGATTTGTGAAAACCCTACAATTGTTTTCAAAATTATAAATCAAATTTGAATAAGAACTAAGCACAATCTAATTACCAGAATCCAAAAGGCCTACCCTAGAAAAATTTAATGAAGTGAAAATAAAATATGTACACAATCTAATTACTTTTTTTCAACTTGCATACTACTTTTTGGATTTGTATGCTCTAGTGGTTTGTTTTGAGGAATTTTGTAAGGCCCTTTGTTGTTGAATATGCATACTGTAGGAAAAAGAGGAAGTTGTCTCCTTTGTCTATTCACTTCCGTGATGGACGATCGACCGAAAAAACGAAGACGAATGATAGTATCACAAGTGGTTCTGCAAACCCACTATATGCTTTTGGCTAGTTGTTACTACAAGTACATCTATAAGGTGCCATGTTATGATTCTTTTTTTCACTGGATATATGTGGATTCAAGAAGTATTGAATGCAAGATCAGGCATAAGATGCATAAATGCATTTCGCATGGAGCAACATGTGTTCCATCATTTGTATGATGAGTTGGAATTAAAATATGGTTTGTGTACTTCTAAGAACATGACAATACTAGAGAAGCTTGGTATATTCCTATACATCATGGCCTTGGGGGTTTCACTACGAGACGTGTGTGAGAGATTCCAACTTCCTAGTGATGCGATAAGTAGGGTAATCCATGAGGTTTTGGAAGCTATAGTTGGACGATCACATGGATTTCAAGGCCTTGCACATGATATAATTCAGCCTAAGGATCGAAATTTTCCACATATTCTGAGAAGATAGCTAACGATGATCGATATAGTTCGTACTTTGAGGTATATGCTAAATTTAACCTTATAAGAATTGGTTTGTATACATGTCATTCTTGAATATATATATATATATATATATATATATATAACTTGAATACCATAATTTTCTAGAGTTGCATTGGTTGCATTGATGGGACTCACATCGATCCATGTATCCCGAGGAGTGAACAAATTCCATACAGAGGAAGGAAGAACTTGTGCACATTCAATGTAATGGTGGTTTGTGACTTCGACATGCATTTCACGTTTATTTCAGCAGGTTGGGAGGGCAGTGCACATGACGCCCGAGTGTTCGATCATGCAATTAGCACACCAGCCTTCAATTTTCCTCATCCACCGCCAGGTAGTGTGTAGACTTCGTTGATTGATTTGTTCAAATTTATAGCAATATACATGTTTGCATTATTTTTCCATGCTTATATTGTAGGACAATATTATGTTGTTGACAAGGGTTATCCAGACAAGCAAGGGTACTTGGCTCCATACCCGAAAACAAGATATCATCATGCACAAGTTCAAACTCAAGCACCTGAACATGCGCAAGAAGCATTTAACAAGTTACATTCATCATTGCGTGGTTGCATTGAACGCGGTTTTGGTGTGTTGAATAAGAGGTGGAAGATATTGAGAACGATGCCAAGCTACGAAGTCTCTACTCAAGTTGATATAATTATTGCATGCTTTGCTCTACATAATTTTATATTAAAGCACTCCTATGAAGATGAATACTTTCAAGAAATAGAAGAGAATCTTGAGGCATATTTAGGGTTGAATACATCAGACGAGGACGAAGAGGAAGCAAGTCAAGGTGGAATGAAGAATGTACGAGATGCAATCGCTCTCAAGATCTGGAATGATAGATATTATTAATGTTAAGACACTAAACGTGTTATACTCTGTGCTAGTGTCATTTGATGAAGTATTTGCAATTGTGGTTAGCTTCTGAAGTTTTTATGTGTGATGTTGCTCGTGTCCCATTTTCTATTCACTTGTTGCTATACTCTAATGGTGTGATTATAGGTTACTAGGTTGTGGAGTTCCCATGATGACACAGTCTACTAATTAAAGGAGATTAGATTATTGTCTGATGCAAGAGGAGGATGTCTATAACAAGAAAGCTAACACTTATAATAATAAAATAAATAGAAGAGAGTTTGATCTATCTAATTAACTTGTAGTATGTACTAGCTAGGTAGACATTGAGCAGTAAAGCAACAAATGAATTGTAAAAGCTTTTCTTTTAAATTTGAAGCACCTTTAATTTTATATTGCTAGAGGATCTATAATGTCATCAATTGACAGAGTATTTTAAAATGTAATACACTACATATAGGATTAAATTAATCACACAATATATAGGAGAATGAGAAGTGAAATGAAGACAAGAATGATAATGCAGTTTATCATTCATTACTAGCTAGTAAGATGTTCATCTCAAAGAAATTAACCAATTTTGCAAACTCAAAAAAAATGTCATAAGTAAACAACATGTAGGATCAAACTAATACTAAACACATCGTCCCAAAGGCACACATGCCATAATAATGAACCTGAAATTTAAACTAAATATAGAATGCATCCATCTCGATCTCCAAGCAAACATATATACTCTATGCTTATCATCTTCAGTCCCTTCCCCCACTCTTTTGGAACTGCCATTGCAACCGTGTAAGCTTTGCAGAGTTACGTTCGATGGCAAGGAACATAGCTCTTACATCCTCTTTAAGCAGCGTAGTAATGGCAAAACACCATAATGGTGTGCCCTCATCCAATAGGTTCTCAACAATCATTTGATCGATTACTTCCATCACCGCTTTTGCGGTGTTTGGTTGTTTGTTTGATGTCCCAGCTGAACTAGCGGCATCTGCCTCCCACATAGCTAACATCTTCTGATTCGTTTCATTGACCATAGCATGGTAAAGCGAAGAACCATGTGATTGTCGGTTCTTGCGTTTAGGTCCTCGAGGGTTTGAAGATGTTGTTAGCGGACGCTTTTCCCTTGTTGCTTGAGAAGCATTCATTGTTGTAGCTTCTGAAGAGCCCATCTCTCTTATGAAATCTTGTATTATGTTTGGATTTTGACTGTCAAGATCAATATCATAAAGACTTTCAAGGTAGCGATCCTCGTTCGTAGTTCCATCAATGTTATGTTCAGCATTTGGGATTCCCATTGTAGCAGACGGATCTATATCTACCGATGGCACTGCGCAATGTTGTCCCGTTGCAATGGTGCCTCCAAAGAGTTGGTCCCACAACTCATCAAGATCTGGTGGTATACCCTTTCTCCGAAATTTCTTATAATCCTTATTTTCCTGATACAAATATGTCAAAGAATTAAATTTACCTTAACATATAAATTGCATTGAATATGATTACTATAGGAAACTCATTTCTTTTCTTACCCGTATTTTCTTCTCCCACCACTCATCATCAGCCATGATTCGTCCCTTAACGGGGTCCCAACCGAGCCCGATCTCACCATGCTTTAAAGCTTTCCATTCTCTCCACGTGCTTTTCATTCCCTTGAATTTGTTATGTAACGTCTCTTTCCCATATTTCAAACCCACACGCTCCTCAAACGATATTGTAAGGTCGACCCAACTTATAGCCTGATCCTTACCATTTTTCTTTTGATAGTCTAGCAACATGCTAATTAGAGACCTTGTCGTCTCATCACTCCACGGAAACACCCTCTCTTTCTCACGACCCTTACTATTGGATGCCATCTAAAATGGTTTTCATTTCAAGGTATCAACAATAATATTAATTAAATGGTATAAGCACGCAAAAAAAATATGCAAATTTGCAGAATACAACAACAACATAAAAACAAGAAGATAGACATATACAATATTTTCAAAGGACACTTCAAATCAAGTTGGTGGTAGTTATATACAAAGGCGTATAAATTAACGATGAACTAGATAAATTAGGTTGAACACACACGCATATAGATGGGATCTTCATTCACATTAACAAAAAGGCAAATAATATAACCGTTGCTCAGTGAACCACGTGAAACAATGAAGGCAAGTTAAAAATTAATCAACTAATGAAGAAGATAATTACACTTCGAAATTCAATGTGTATTCTGAACCAAATTATAATATACTCAGATCTTCTCAGTACACATTAACAAAAAGGTAATTGTGTAATCAATCATTCACACCGATTAATTATCAAAAGAATATCAACTACATTATTGTAAAAACCAATAGCACTCTATTAGGGCATCTTACTTGTGACATAGAACGAACGGAAACAAGGGGAGAGAACAATGACCACGATCGTTCGACTGATGGCTCAATCATATGGCTCAAACAATTGGAGCATCAATGGAATCTTCACGTTGTTGGGATGGAGGCCATGTGCAAGCAAAGGAAGAAATCTTATAATTTATACTCACGTAATAATTTGGTATGCCCATGAGGTAATTTTAACCTAAAATCTAGTTAAAAAACCTCATATTGCCAAATAGTTGAGTAAGTTTTTACAAGGTTTTTTGAGGTTATAAAAATCATTTAAAAACCTATCAAAAACCTCCACCTCCACAAAAACCTCATCTAAAACCTTAACCTCCTCAAAAACCTTGTGGTGTCGAACAGAGCCATTAATCTTTAGTAGGTTAATTGATTCTAATTTTAGATTTGGTACTTTTGACTGAGTTTTTCATTATAAATTAGTGAAAAAATGGCTGATTTTTTGCTTTGATTCATTTTAATTCTGACTATGGATCGATTAGTTTATGCATTTTGATTTATTTTTTTTGGTTTTATACATTTCAATTTCCAATCTCTTTAGTTACTGATCTTACAAAATGTGTAAAGAACTAAAGATTGCTTGGTTCAGGGACTTTTCTGGACAACCAAGATATGTTCATCTCTGTGCGAGAGTGGTAGTCATGTCTACACTTTGTATGATACTCTATCCTTTCTTTTGACATGGACTATCATTGGTGTTATACTGTTGTTCAAAAGTGAAACGGACTTGGTAATTAAGTAGCTTCATACTTAATTGGAATTGCATGACTATCATTGTGACATTGATGATTTCATGCTACTTCAATTCAGCTGCCTAAAGCTGGACATAAATGGAGTTTTTGGCATTAGTTATGTGGTTAACACTCTGATCAATTGGCTTCGGGTTTGTGACTTGCTCCCAACTCGTGTCTCTCACACTGAGTGCGTTGAGCTCCTAGATGACTCAAAACACGCAACTGTCACAGACCAAGGCACTACAGGGATTGTAGAAACGTGAATAGTGAAGGAGAAGGCAATGTCTTCTTATATACTAATGATTGATCAGTTCCTTTTGTTGTTGGATAAAATGTAAATAGAAAATCCTTACTTGATATTGCTTCTACTTATTGTTACTGCTTTTTTAGTGTATGACGACTGTATACATATTTGCAAAATGCAAACTGTTGGGTCACATGAATTTTTCTAGTTGGTACTGGATTATTGGAAAAATTTTGAATTCCTCACTTTTTTCTTTGGTCGGTACACTAATTCTGAGTTCCTAGCTTTATTTTTTGAGATGTTTATAAAAATTGTGTTATGCCTATAGGTAGATCAATTAAATGTAGAGGTAATTTATTGTCAAGATCAATTAGGTTGATCTGAGATCAAAGTTGCAGGGTGTCAAAAAATACAATCTTGTTCAGACAAGGAACATACATCTTGTACATACAATCTTGTTCAAATTATAATCAAACACATGGAGCTAATAAAAGCCAGATCAGTTCAATACTATTACAAGGAAATATAACCCTCTTGACCTACAATTAATAAAAGACAAGTCTAACAGATAGGATTCGATGCATTTTGGCTAGCCTTTTCCAATTTTCCTACATTTTGGCTAGCCTTTTCCAGTTTTCCTGCTTTAATTTGTGGACTTCAAATTCAAGTTCTACAATCCTTGTACGCAACACCAAGGATCATTAACCAAATGATCAAAACACCTAAACCTAGAACATTTAACAGGCGGTGCAACTTGTTCAGGACAGTCTTAATATCATTTAGGGAGAGTGCAAGAGCTCTTCTTTCTCTGAACACATTAACCTTGGGAAAAATAAAATGAATGTTAGACCTAAAACACTAACAATGTGAATACTTGAAATAATTAAACTAGGCTCAAAGTTGGCAGAAATTAGTAATTGTTGTAGGAACTAAGCAACATCTAGTTCTATTGTTCTAGTCACCACATGGAGCTAATAAAACCCAAATCAGTTCAATATTATTTCCCAGATTTAAGAGATTTTTGGATGGAGGAGGCGGCTCGCCGAGCCCCACGGGCGTGGTGGCGGCAGTGTTTGGTGTCGATTACAGGCGGTATTTGGTGTATTCGATGGTCACGGGAAGCCACGACGGCTAAATTTTTAGCGGAGAGGCTCGGAAGAGAGATTCTGGAGCGATTCGCGATTTGTGGTGACGCGGAGAAGGCGATTCACGATGGAGCAGCGTCTGTTGTTGGCGATGCGCGATGGAGCTCCGATCTTGACGGAGCAGGGTGCCTATATCTGGTGAAGGTTAGATTTACAAAGAGAGGAGAGCCAGAGGATGTGGGTTTGTTGAGGAACACGTTTGTTCGGATATGAAATCAAACACCTTTATTTAGTAAAATTTAGAAAAAAGTTGTTGTAGAATATATGGGGACCCATGTACACGTAGGACGCGAGCATAAATTCACCCATCTGTTGCGAGAGGAGTAGCATTTTCCTTTTTTTAGGGGGGAAATTCCGGATACTACCCGATTTTTTTACTTTTTCTATTTTCGTTGGTTAATATCAACACCGTTAGTTTTTTAATTAAAAAAATTTCATCATCTGCTTTGATGAGATCTCTTTTCCCCTGGTTGCAACCTCAAGACCCAAATCTAGAATTAAAAAAGAACTCAACTTGAGATTGTGTTTCACGTTCTTCAAGTGGTAACTCTATTTAACTTCATCTTCTATTTTATGCCTCAACTCCACTGCCTCTCTGACCATAGTCCGACAACCTCTTCGACCACGCCTTCTTCCAATGCTTCTCCGACCTCTCCTCCACCAAACAAGCTGGCTATGTCGGATGCCGATCTCAAAGGCATTCTTTCAATTGCGCTAGCGTCGATTATTACTCTTCATTCCTTAAACCGTTGCATACTCTCTTTGTTCAATATAAGATTTTTGGATGATTTATGTGATTTACCTTGAATCAAAGGAGAAGGAAAGGCCGGAGATTAATTGATATCAATCAAAGGACCATGGTTGCAAAGAATGTGTCTCGAAGGGAAGACTAAGACCTTTATTAAGGTCTTGAGCATTTAAGTTTAAGAAGGTTTTCATGGATTTGATATTATTTCTTCAAAATATACATCCACGGCGTCCAAAGCCACCAAGAAAGTGGATTAAGTCATGAAAGTTCGGAAAGTTAGAAGCCCGTCAAATGGAAAATAATGCTTAGTAAAATGGTCACAACTTGGGCTATAAAATTGGTCTTTAGTCCGTTCAGCATGCGTTGGAAATATAATTAAAAGATCTACAACTTTGTAGCTTACATCAAATCAAGAAGAAATAACAAAGATGCAAAAAATGCAAATTACTAAGAGTCGTGCAAGTCTTACGGGAATCTTATCTTTAGCTTCTGTTGTAAGGGTTTTACCTTGATCCTAACAAGCAAATAAATTTATAGATCAAGACCCCGTTGAGTACAGGGAGGTCAGGTTCGTCCACGGGAATTAGAAGAATCTAAGTCTAGCAATTAATCCTAACAAAAACAAAACAAAACAAAACACTCGCAACAGGGTGGCTCGGCACCGACCAACACCAGGTCGTCACCGACCTACTTCTCGACTCAAAACGCAGGAAAAAAGCAAGAAAACTGGGAGCACGGTACCGACCTTCAGGGGGTCGGTCACGACCTATCCGGGTAACAATAAAACTTTAAATGGTCAATATAAAAGAGATCTAGAGCAAAGGATCCACCACAACAAAGCTATGCATGTAAACATGAATTAAAGATCAACCAACAATAATCTCATGAATGACTTTCGCCATAAATAATCAAGCACATATCTCAACTTTCATAAAGATCTAAACTTGCAATCCTACTTGTCATCTAAAGGTTTTAACTTTCGTTACAACCCGAATATTATTCAAATTCACAATTTAATCTTTCAACTCAATCATGAACATGAACATGCCTCAACTTTCATCAAGGAATCAAGAACAAACAAGAGAACAAGAGGATAAAGGATAGAGATTAAAAGGAATGATTTTAATCAAAGATTCATGCTTTAATCATGCACAACTTGTCGGGTTTCACCCCAACCCTAGAAAAATAGACTACTCACGATTCATCATGCTATCAACAATCCAAGATACAAGAGAAGACATGATTCAAAACAAAGCAAACTTCAATTGAAATAACAACTTACAAACTTCAAAGCAATCTTCCAAAGCTCTCTTGAAATTGTCCAAGAGCTTGGAATAAGAGTCAACCCTAAAAAACCAACTTGCAAACTCGTCCGTTTCTATCTCGTGCCTCCAAAAAAACGTCCCCCTAGAATAAACCCTAAAAAGACCTTATATAGTAGTAGGAATGTTCTTATAAGGAAACTAAATTCTATCTTAAAAAGGCCCATAAATAAAACATTTACAAGAACCTAACTTAAGGCGCAAGCTTATTTCCGCTAGGCACGGAGGCGCTCGGTACCGACCCAGAATGGGTCGTCACAGACCTCAGCCAACACTTGATTTCTTCATTTCTTTGCTCAAAACTTGCTCTAAAGCTTGGTTCTTCTTCAATGTTTCTTCTTTAATCGTCCTTGGTCTTCTTAGACTTCTTTAGGCTCCTTCTAAGACATCTTCATCTTGCAAACTTCATCTTGAAACTCATCAAATCTCCAAAGACAACGACTCTCGCCCTTCTAGCCAATACCGCCACAAGATAACTCTAACGCCACCTCCTAGAAAGCTTGAAAAACCGGAATATCTCCTCCTCGACGCTTCAAACACCTACAAAAACAACAAACAAGCACAAACGACTCCAACTCTCTAGAGAGGGTCGGAATTATATGCAAAACAACACAATAGACCTAAAAACGACTCGACCTAACTAGAAAACTGCCCACAAAAACCAACTAAAAAGTGCGACATCAAAACACTCCATACTTAGACTTGCTTGTCCTCAAGCAATCACTTAACATGCATCAATACCAAATAACAAAACTCAAGAATCGCCTTTTAAGAAAAAGAAGCACAAGTAGAATAGTGAGCAAACACAAATTGTTTAGGGTATATCAATCCAACCTCACCAAGGAATGTGTCTCACTCAACTCTCAAAGTGTTTAGGGTATATCAATAATCACTCGACTCAAATTCCAAACACAAAACCTCATAGTCACTGGAACTTATATCATAAAACGGAACTTATATCAAAAACTCTCCACCGAAGAAATCAAAACAAGTCAAATCATCAAATGAACTCGGTGGATCAATGAAAACTTCAAAGAAGTCTCATTCGGCCGGGTTGTAATGGGGCTTGGTAATTCAAAGGGCAATGGAAATATTTTGGCCTTGTGGTGCTAACTAATCCGGGAACCAAAGACTCCTAGACTTCACAACACTTAACCAACACACTTTCTTCTCTTAATCACCAAACGCTTCAAACTTTTCAAAGTACTTCCTTTTTTCACCTATCATCATTGTCTTTCTTCTTTTATTACTTTGAAGGCTTTAAACTCTTGCACTTATTATATAATTCACCCTGTTTTTTTTTCGGGGGGTCGGTTGGGTCGGTAACGAGCTACATTGTGCACTTCGAGCCCAAAACACTTCGTTCTTTAAAACTCCAAAGACAACACTCCTTATCTACCTTTCACAATCACTTTGTTTTCACCCAATCATTCCACAACAACCTTCAATAATTCATTCTAAGTCCTAATCCCCGGATCAAAGGGTCAAGCTTATCATGGCTAGGGAATTTTTTTGTGGAGCTAGAAATAAGCTTTAAGCTCAAAACAAGGGGCTACAAACAGAGGGATCATGTATAGGTAGGAAAAGGAATATAATAGGCTTATAAAAATAAGTTCAAAATCATTTGATTTAATCAAGTAATGAACATATCTCCATTGGTTTCAAGTTTAAAATAACCACGCCATTGACAAGTGGTAAATTGCATTTGGAAGAGTAATCACACATGAAAGAGAAAGGAATAAGATATACATTCCTTTATAGGCCAAAAATATCTCACTTAGGTTCAATTTGTTGGATTGCTTTCACTTAGAAATATACATGCTCAATATCCGTCATAAGCTCAAAATTCAAAAAGCAAGATCATGATTTAGGCAATTCTTATAAAGCATGCTATAGGATTTACATGATGATGCAAGCAATTCCCATCCTATGACATCTAAGGAAAAGGGCATTTATCCATCAAAAATTCAAAAAGAAAAAAAAAACTTAAACAAAGCTAGACATAAACACAAACAAACACAAACACATCAACAAAACACAAGAGACAACACAAGACTCAAACAAGTAATTTCTCCAAACCACCCCATACTTAAACATCAATGTCCCCATTGATTAAGAAAGTAAAGAGAAGGGAAAGAGAAACTAACTTGGACACCTTGAAGCGTTGGAAGAGGAGGAGAATCATTCTTGAGGAGGGTGAGGAGGTGATGGCGCGTGAAAGAGTTGTTGCGCCAACCAATTGTTGTATTCCACTTGAGCATTCCATCGCTCGACATCTTGCTTGAGATCTTCATAATAATCAATACGGAAATCTCTAAGCTCATTGTGGTGGTTGACAAACTGGTTGTGATGGTGGTTAAGCGCCCCATAGAGATGGTGTTGGTGAAGCATAAGGGCGTCCATCTTGGCGGATAGAAGGGAGATGTCGGGGTTGCCACCTGAGCTCGACCCGGTATGATATGTGCCTTGCCCTTGAAAGTGTGAGTCGTCGGACCCATCAAAGCCATAGGGGTGTGAGTAATAGGGGACCATGTCAGTCTGAGGTCCCATCGTGAAGTCCATAGGGTCGGCCCCATGCTGATTATGGCCAAAACCACCCTCTGTTGGGTCGTAACCGACCCCTTGTGGGTCGTCCCCGACCCTCCCAGGCTGGCCCTTTGGCGTTTCCACTCAAAAACATGTTCTCTTGGAGGCGGGTTGGGCTCGGCTCTCCGGTACCGACTGGGCTGACGTCTAATCATCTCATCATCTGGAACATTGGGCACTAAAGAGTAGGGTGTAGGAGCCCATACATCATACCAATTCGGGCGGTAAAAGAGCTCAAGATTCTCCTTTGTGAGCAACACATCATGTGTCGTGTTTGCATCCATTTTGAACTTGTTGATGAATCCGTCAATGGTTTGGTGGATAACCTTAGCATTGGTGTAGTTCTTCACATCCATAAAAATGACCCTCTTGGAAGAATAGGCGGAGAGTTTGATTTTCAAAGACTAGGAAAGGGTAACCACGAGCCAACCAAAGTAAGTGCTATTGTGGTGGTGTTGGCTACGGTGGCTAACTACGGCGGATGCGTACTCAAATCCCAAATTCATTTGCTTGGGTGTCTCAAAAAGCATATTGGATAAGCATGCAAGATCTTGCTTGTGGGGGCGCGAGAGCTCATACCGTGGCCAAATTGTTGAACCGAGGATACGCAAAATGACCCGGAAGACGAGGCTAGCAATGTACCGACCGGGGAGCGTTGGTGGGGAATTCTTCTCTCCCGGTGATGTAATGCCACAATTCCTTGATAGGGAAGTCCTTTGTTGAGTACACCCCGGATGGTGCACGGAAGCCAAGGAGCTTGTTGAACTTTTTGATGTCCATCTCATGGCGGTGGTTGCCAAGCTGAAATTTGACCACGGACTTGTTGAAGTCGGAGTCATCCACATACAAGCTAAAATCAGACATAAACTCGCATGTGAGAACCACATGATGCTCCTCGATAGGATGTAGAATGAGGTGTTGAGCCCCGAGCCATGAGAAGGCTTCAAGTACCGCCTCATGGAAACCGATCGTGATGGCACCGGCTCTTTGATACGCGCGCACACTAACATCTCCGTTCCACATCTCGACAAATCAGTCTCTTTTTTCGTTGGAATCAAACTCCACATAATCTACCTTTTGCTTGTTTTTCTTTCGCTTCTTGGTGGGATGACTAGAGGAAGAGGCCATGATCCAACAAAACATTCAAACTCCCAAGATAATTTCCGAATTTATCAAGAACAAAAACCATACAAAGATCACATATATCACCACCAAAGAAGTACCCCATACTTACACTAAGCACATGCTTCAATTAGAAAAATCTCAATCAAGCATGCTTAATCATGAAAAGTAGGTAAGTAGAGGAAAATCTCATGCTAGAATTACTCAAATCATGGTCAAATTAGCTCAATAAGCATGCAACAATCAAGATTACGAGGTTCCGACCCTTGGAGGCTCGTTATCGCTCTAATACACGCCAAGACACAAACACAACGGCACTGTTGGGTCGTGACCGACCCACTTTGGGTCATCACCGACCATGCCGGGCTACATCTTGTTCGAAATTTCAGCACAATTACCCTAGAATGGCTACCAAAAATCCGAAAAAAAAACTCATATATCTCATAATCAACCAAACAACCAAGTATCTATCAAGAAATCCACTCACAAACTACAAATCATCATGATATCATGTAGATCTAACCACTATATCATACAAACAACCCAAAATTACATATTCAAACTCAAGAACACCCAAAACCTAGATTTTCAACTAACCCTTCAAAATTAATCAAGTAAAATTGAATTTAAGAGCAAAGGAGTAGAGGAACATACCAAAGATGAGTGAAATTAGATGACTGAAAGTAGAAAAGAGTCGTAACCAAGCTTAGAGCGGTTCAAAAATTGAGATTTGTGGGGAGGGCCGAATTTTTTTTGGAGTTTTGGTAATGGAATTGGAAGATTTATGTAGCACAAAGATGGATTTTGGTAGATTTGAGAGGGGGAGTGATGGATTTGTGAAGCTTTGAGAGCAATTGAGGCAATGGAAGTTTTGAGAGGGAGAAGTGGGTCGGCGGCGTGGAGGAAGGAAGGGGAGGATTAGGGTTAAAAATGGTTAAAAGTTCAGGGACTTACCTGCAATTTTCGGAATTTCTGAAATTTTTACCGTATTTGCTTTGGAAGGGTCGGTACCGACCGGATTTTGGTCGTCTCCGACCTCCCCTGACTTTGTTCCCTTGCGTTGTCGTGCGTTTCGACCCCTTTTGTTCCCTTTTCAACGCCTCGGGTCCCTACAAAACTTTAGTGGAGATGTAAGACAAGAATCCTAGCTACTCTAAACTATTAAAAAAACAAATTAAACTAAGCTAAAAAGAAAGTCAAAAACAAAAACAAAGCGGGTTGCCTCCCGTAAGCGCTTTATTTAACGTCTTTAGTAGCTAGACGAGAAGTACCTCAACTTAGTCGGAAGATGTGAGAGCCCATGTGGCTCGGATTTCCTCATCGGGTTCAGCTCTTGCATAGTACTTCTTCAATCGATGCCCGTTGACCTTAAAAATCCCTCCATTCTCGTCTATGAGGTCGACCGCCCCATGTGGGTAAATGTGGTGAACCACGAATGGTCCACTCAATTGAGTTCGTAGTTTTCCGGGGAAAAGTTGAAGTCTAGAGTTGAACAGGAGTACTTGATCACCATCTTTGAAGGTTTTCGGGACAAGCTTCTTGTCATGCCACTTCTTGGTTTTTCCTTGTAAATCTTGACATTCTCATACGCCTTTAGCCTTAACTCCTCTAATTCTTGCAAGTCCATGAATCGCTTTGCTCCGGCTGCATCGAGGTCCATGTTGAGCTCCTTGAGAGCCCATAAAGCTTTGTGTTCAAGCTCGACGGGCAAGTGACATGACTTGCCATACACAAGATTGTAAGGAGTAGTGCGGAGTGGTGTCTTGTAGGCGGTACGGTACGCCCATAATGCATCATCAAGCTTGGAGGCCCAATCCTTTCTTGAGCGGGAAACCGTCTTCTCCAAGATGCTTTTAATTTGCCGGTTAGAGATCTCAACTTGACCACTTGTTTGGGGATGGTAAGGAGTTGCCACCTTGTGAGATACCCCATACTTGGTCAAAAGTGCCTCGAAGCTCCGCTCAATGAAGTGAGATCCGCCATCACTAATAAGGGCTCGGGGAACACCAAAACGAGGGAAGATGTTGGTCTTCATGAACTTGGCCACCACTCGTGCATCATTGGTTCTTGTGGCTATGGCTTCGACCCACTTAGAAACGTAATCGATCGCCACGAGGATGTACTTGTAGGGGCCCGAAGAGGGGAAGGGTCCCATGAAGTCAATACCCCATACATCGAAGAGCTCGACCTCCAGGATGCCTGTGAGTGGGTTCTCGTTCCTCCATGTAATATTTCCCGCGCGTTGGCACTCATCACACGCCGTTACATATGCTTGAATGTCCTTGAAAAGGGTGGGCCAATAGAATCCACTTTGAAGGATCTTCGCGGTGGTTTTGAATCCCTTAGGATGCCCGCCCGTTGGAAGAGTATGACAATGTCGGATGACTCCTTCTATCTCATCGTCCGGCACACAACGCCTAAAGATATGATCGCTCCCTTGCTTGAATAGGTAGGGATCGTCCCAATAGTATTGCTTGGCGTGGTGGAGGAACTTCTTTTTAGCTTGGGAAGTCAATCCATCGGGGATAATGCCTCCTACAACATAGTTAGCAAAATCCGCAAACCAAGGGGTTGTCCCCCCTCTAATAGCATGTATAGGATGGGAAGAGAGAATGGGGGAGAAGATGGAATAATACAATTAAGTACACGAGAAGAGGGAGAAAAGGGACCTGGATCGACCCTGGATAGGGTCGGAGTCGTGCTGTCTGGCTCAGAGTCGACCGGATCTTGCACATGGGGGGTCGTCACCGACCCAAGTCGGGTCGTTACCGACCTTGGATTGGTCGTGATCGACCCTGAATGGCTGACATCGAGCCTTAGAACTTCATTGCTCAAGAGAATTTCGTCCGAGCGAGAGTCATTGATGGGTACCATATCTCCGGATTCCTTAATGTGCTCAATGGGCAACCTAGAAAGATGATCTGCCACAAGATTCTCCGCTCCTTTCTTGTCTCGTATCTCAAGGTCGAATTCTTGCAATAGGAGCATCCATCGGAGTAATCTCGGCTTGGCGTCTTTCTTATCCATAAGGTAACGGATCGCTGCATGATCGGTGTAGGCGATTACCTTGGAGCCCACCAAGTATGACCGGAACTTCTCAAAAGCAAACACCACGGCTAGGAACTCCTTCTCCGTGGTTGTGTACTTGTTTTGGACCTCATCGAGCGTCTTGCTCGCATAGTAAATGGCATGAAGCTTCTTCTCTTTCCTTTGCCCAAGAATCGCGCCCATGGCATAGTCAATAGCGTCGCACATGATCTCGAAGGGAAGTGTCCAATCCGGAGGTTGCATGATAGGGGCCGCCTGTTGACGGGCCTTCACTCGGGACAACAAATAAATTTATAAGTCAAGACCCTGCTGAGTATAGGGGAGTCAGGATCATTCCACGAGAAGCAAGGTTGTTTGTTTATCGACTCCTAATAGCAAAAATCTAACAAAAAACAAGCAAAACACTCACAAGCAGCCTCGTTAACGACGTTGTCAGGGTCGTTAACGAACCACCACAAACAAAAGACTAAAAACAACGAATTAAACAGGTTCGGTACCGAGCCTACGAACTCAGCAACGAATATCACTTAAGAGAATTCAAATAAAAACAAAGATCTAGGATAAGGGATACCACAACATAGTCATGCATATAAACTCGTAAGAAGATGAGATCATGCCTTTAAATAGATAAATTCACCAACTTTCATTGACTAATAAGTAAATTAATCTACCTTCATAAACTAATTCACTCAATTGCTTGCTTTGGATCTAAAGCTTGAAACTTTCGTATTTAAACAATATCAACCTTCAAGTCTATAACTTTCTCTCTCAATCAAGTTAAAAACTCAAATCACCTTGACTTTCATCTAGGTCTAAGCACAACAAACAATCAAAAATAGATAGAAGGCATTCAACACATAATCTTACTCATCAAACATGCATAACTATGCCGGGTTTAAACCCCGACCCTAGAAAAGAAAACTACTCACTACTCATGACTAAGAAACAAATAAATTCAACAAAAGAGATCATTGCAAACAAAACACTACTCAAATTAATAAATATCGTCTTTCATAAATTCAGAAGAAACCCGAAAAATACAAAGCACCGAACCGAATCTCGACTAACGACCCCGGTAACTCTCGTCCACCGAGCTCTCGATCTCGACTCCAATCCGTCTCTCGCCTCTCTCGGCTCTTCCTCTTCTCTCTACTTGCTTCCCTACTTGTCCTCTCCCTTCTAGGCTAATAAGAGGGCTATTTATACTAATAAGGCTAGAAAAATAAAAAGACTAGAAGATAAAAAAACTTTCCTAAAAAGATAGAAATAAAATCTAGAAAGATAACAAGACCTAAAATACATAATATAATAACTCTAAAATTCATAAAAATCACTCTACCGACACGGAAATAAATTCCCGCACAGGATCGGTGATTCACAAAGTCAAACTCTCGAAAACTCTATCTCGTAGCCTCGTTAACGAGCCTGGGTTTGGTTTCTTCAACACTTCCTCTCCAAAAACTTAGACTTCGACTTCTTCATCTTGCACTCCTCCATCCTTCATCATAGCACTCCAAATTCAGCTCCAATTAGCACCTTTCCTTGCTAAAACCTACAAAAATACACAAAACGGAGTAGCTTCCATACTTTTCACAAAATATGCAAAACTATCCAAAAACACACAAAACTAACCCTAAACTTATCAAAACTAGTCCTAACAAACTAAGAAAACATACTAAAAACTATACTAAAAACACGAACATCAAAATGCCCCATACTTAGACTTGCTAGTCCTCAAGCAATCAATAAACAATATTCAAACCCAAACAAACAAACTCATCAAGACATAGACATCCTCTAAAAACAAATAACAAATGATTATTAATGTCATTGCACACATATGCACCAAATAGACATAAGAAAATACAATCCAACCTTACAAGGGATAATGATGTGTTTCACTCAACTCTCAAGTGTTTGGGCTTATAAATACATCTCTCAACTCATCTTATATACAAAAACTCATAGAAATTGGAACTTATATCACCAAACTCTCCACCCAAGATTTGTCAAAGCAAGCAAAAAAATCATCAAAAGAACTCAGGGGGCTCAATGAAAAACTTCATAGAAGCTTCCATTCGGCCGGGTTGTAATGGGGCTTGGTAAAAACAATAAGGCGTGGAAATATTTTGGCCATGTGGTGCTAATAATATCCGGGAATCAAAGACTCCTAAAAACTCACACATCTCACCAAAACACTCATAAAACAACAATTTACCAAACTCACTCTTCATTATGCACTTCTTTTTTTCTCTCACCCAATATATCCTAGAAAGTCTCATAAAAATAAAAAAATCTCTGATATTATCTATATAAACACAAATGCACTTCAAGCTTCTTCTTTCTCTTTCTTTTTTTTTATTTTTTCTCGCTGCCTCGTTAACGAACCACTTCAGGGTCGTTAACGAGCTTCATTGTGTACTCTGCTTCTTCTTAACAACTTCCTTTTGTGCATCTTTTGCTATCAAGAGATCTTCCTTTTTACAATTTAAAAATAAAGAGACTTCCAATCTACCCTTCCCATCAATCCCTTAAATTTAAACCAAACATAACTTGCACTCAACAAAATATACCTCTCCAATCTAAGTCCTAATCCCCGGATAGGGTCAAGCTTATCTCGGCTAGGGAACAATTTTGTGGAGCTAAAAATAAAAAGCTTCAGGCTCAAATTGGTTGTCAAAAAGAAGGATAATGTAAGGGTGGATATGGATTAACAAGGCTTATAAAAATAAGTTCTCTATCATCTGATTTTCACAAGAAATGAACTATAAATCTTATACGGGTCTTAAGTAATAGATAATCATCACAATTCCAAGAGATAATATGCATATAGAGAGTAAATCACACAAGAAAGAAGAGGGATTTTTGATGTTCTTCCTATAAGGCCAAAAATAACTCACTGGGTAGCAATATTTGTTGGATTGCATAACTTATGCTATAAAGTATATGTGCTCAATTTCATCAAATGCTATCTCTTCTAAAAAAACAATTTCATAACGAGAATCCGGCTATACTATCAAAGACATGCTTGCAAGGAATTATATGATCATGCTAGCAACTACTATCATAGAACCTAAGAAAGGGATATCTATCAATTCTAAAACTCTTTATTTTTTTTATGATTTTCGAATTTTTTGAATTTTTTTTTCATAGAACAAAGAACTAAAAAAAACAAACAAAACACATAAGTCAAATAAGACACAAAACAAACAAGTTTTTCTACTTTCTCCCACCCCATACTTAAAATTACAGTGTCCCCACTGTAAGAAAAATAAAAAGAAGGAAAGAAATAGAAAATAAAACAAAAGAAAACTAGAAAAGAGAAAACAAAAAAACTTACAAAGTCATAAAGTAGAAAACAAGGAAACTTCTTCTTCAAGCTGAATCAACGGTTTGGTGGAGGAAAGTAGTGCTCAAAGTTCCCCATGAAGTCGTACATCGTCCTCCAGCGCTCCGCGTCCTCTACCTCTCTTTGACGATGCCTCTCGTCCTCCATCAACATGCGAGCGGAATAGGCAGTCTCCCATCTATCCATCCTCCTATGAATGTGGTCCTGCTGGAGATGAAGATGTTGCATCTGTGCAGAAAGATCCTCGACCCATGGTGGCGGCATACTCGATCCTGTGTACTCGGGCTGAGGTGGTGGTGGGTAGTGAGGCTGGAAGTGATCTTGGTAAAGCACCGGGTTATATGGCATGAGTCCATAGGAATTAGGGTCGATGGGAGCTAGCGGAGGGTCGGTAGTTGTCCTCGGGGGGTCGTTAACGAAGTTGGGTGCCTCGTTAGGAGCATGTGTAGAGGTCTAAAAATGGTCGTTAACGAGCCTGGTAGGCTCGTCAACGAGGACGTTGGTGCCCAAAACTTCTGTGTCGACGTCTTCATCCTCGAAGTTAAGCTCCTCCGTGCCTCCCTCTGTGTCGGCTTCTTTAGTCTCGTCCCCAGCAACCTCGGTATCCTCAGCTTCATCTTCATCCTCATCTTTGTCCATCCCTTCTCCTTCTCGCTCGAACCTTGTCTCACAAGGCCTAAGTGATAGCTCATCCTCCGGCGGCTCTAACGGGAATGCATGACCCGTCCACGCCTCGTACCAATTTGGTACATAGAGTAGCTCCAACTTGTCAAGGGTTGGTACGACAATGCGGTCTTGAACTTTTGTCTTGAACCCTCCCTCTGCCTGAATGAAAATACCGGAGCTATACCAATAGCTCTTGTTGAGGAGTTGAGCATGAGCCGGCGTGTAGCGAGTAAGGTCGACTCCAAGGTTTGTAGCTAGAAGACTAACCAAGTTACCACACCATACTTCCTTGGACTTGGTTGATTTCTCAATATAGTAAAGCCACTCATATCCCAAATTCAAAGGGTTGGGCTCCTCAAAAAGGATAGTGCGAAGACAAGCAACTTCCATCCTTGTTGGCCTGTTCAGCTCTCTCTTAGGCCAGAATGTAGCGGCTAGGACTCGAGGATGATCCTAAATATGGGGTTGATGATGCTTGCTCCGGATAATGCCGCTGCGGAGGGTTCAACCTCCCCGGTGATGTAGCTCCATGTTCTTGTCACCTTGTAGTCTTTCAAGCTGTATTCTCTAGAAGGGTTTGGGAGCTCCAGAATTGCGTTGAACTCCGCCAAAGTGTACTCTCTACTCACATTACCGAGCCGAAACCGGATGCGTCCCGCCGAAGTCTTCGATGGAAAGTTTGTCTCTAAAGTGGACAGGAACTCGGATGTGAGGGCCGAAAAATGTGGTAGAGTCTCCTTCTTCAGCAAGTGAGGCACACCTAGAATAGCAAAGGCCTCCTTGACATCCGTATATATCCCCATTTGCTTGGCACTCGTCCTTGAAAACCATCGAGTGTTGTGGTCCTTGTCTAAGATGGCATTGTAACGATCCGCTTGCCCTTGAGTGCGCAAGATCACATTATCCATGCGAGGTGGAGATGGGGACCTCTGGTTCCTCCTCTTCTTCTGGGCTCGAGTAGCGGGTCTGCTTGAACTTGCCATGTGATCTACAAAATAATCATGATTTTCCAAGATAAGATCCACTCAAGTAGATTAGACAAGAGACCCCATACTTGGTCTCGAAATAACCTTCGGAATTATTCGTTAACTACCCAATTGGGTCATTTACGAATCTGGACTGGTTATTGAATTTTGAAGATACGCAGGATCGTTAACGAGCCTGGGTGGGTCGTTAACGAGCTGCCAAGAGCCAGTTCACAGAATTCCGAGTGTTATCAACTTTAAAATCAAGCCATAAATCAAGCATGCATCCTCTATACTCCTTCACTAGACACACAATCGGGTATATGCACCCCATACTTGCTCAATTACCCATCCCGAACATGCTAAATTTACCCAAAATTAATCATGGAAAAGATTGAACTTAATACCTAGAACAAGGAAAATTCATGCTTTTCTTAATCAAATCATTGCAATGGAGAATCTAGCATGAATAATCTTCCCTAGATCAAGAACCACTATGCACAAAAAAAATTCATGAGCAAAATCCAAACATGCAAATCGACTCTCTCTATAAACACAATTCAAGTATGAAATTTCTACCCTAAAAGCCATGAATCATGCAATATAGAGTTAGGGTTTACAAATCATACCGGAAGATCGGGAAATTGAAGAACAAAGGATCGGATTTGGAGGGTAACGAGGTTGGGTCTCGTCGGTGGGAAAACGGGGTTCCGGGCTTCGGTAACGAAGGCGTCTCCGACGGTCGGTGGCTTGGGAGATTCCGATCGGTGGTGAAGGTCTTCGGTAGTGTTTTGAGGATTTTGGAGTTTGAGATTTGAGGGTAGGATTTTTGAGAGTTTAGAAGGGTTAAATAGAAGGGGGTAGAAGTAGGAGGGGGGAGGGGGGTAGTGGCGGCGGCTAGGGTAGATAGAAGATAGAAGAAGATAGAAATTAGACTAGGGTAAAAATAATACTTACCTGCCCGAGTCGGTTCGCCAAACCGGGTCGTTAACGACCCTGGGTGGGTCGTTAACGAGCCACCGTAGCCTCCTTGAGTGATTTTCGAGCCCCTTTTCTACATCTTGTTAGCTCAAAATTTATCCTAATTTTCTATCCTAAAACTACTTAAAAAGAACTCAAAAGAAAGCTAAGAAAAAGAAAAGAAAAGAAAAATCTAGTCTATACTAAGAGCGGGTTGCCTCCCGTAAGCGCTATTTTTAACGTCGTCAGCCCGACGTACTTACCTTGGCTAGTCCGACGTTGTAAGAGCCATGGTGACTCTAATCTCTTCATCCGGGTCGGGTTGCTCGTGAAACTTTTTCAGTCTGTGCCCGTTAACTTTGAAGATTACGCCTTGGTTATCAATCAACTCTACCACACCGTGAGGATAGATGCGATGAACCACGAATGGCCCACTCCACCGTGTCCTAAGCTTCCCTGGGAATAATCAGAGTCTAGAGTTGAAAAGAAGTACCTTATCACCAACCTCATAGGTTTTGGGCACTAATTTCTGATCATGCCACCGCTTGGTGCGCTCTTTGTAAATTTCAGCATTTTCATACGCCTTCAGCCTCAACTCTTCTAATGCTTGCAAGTCCATGAATCTTTTGGCTCCTGCCGCGTCGAGGTTCATGTTGAGCTCCTTAAGAGCCCATAGTGTTGTATGCTCCATCTCAACCGGTAAATGACATGCTTTGCCATAGACTAGATTATAAGGAGTGGTGCGCAGAGGCGTCTTGTATGCTGTTCTGTATGCCCATAGAGCATCATCCAATTTGGAAGACCAATCCTTCCTAGAACGGGACACTGTCTTCTCCAATATGCTCTTTATCTGCCTGTTTGAAACTTCAACTTGGCCACTAGTTTGGGGATGATATGGTGTTGCCACCCGATGTGATATCCCATACTTAGCCAAAAGTGCTTCAAAACTCCGCTCAATGAAATGGGAACCACCATCACTAATGAGGACTCTTGGAACGCCGAACCTGGGAAAAATGTTAGTCTTAATAAACTTAGCCACAGTTTTAGCGTTGTTAGTCCTTGTAGCAACGACTTCTACCCACTTAGAGACATAATCGACGGCCACCACGATGTACTTGTAGGGGCCTGATGCGGAAAAGGTCCCATGAAGTCTATGTCCCAAACATCGAATAACTCGACCTCTAATATCCCGGTTAGCGGATTCTCATGTCTCCAAGTGATGTTGCCTGAGCGTTGATATCCATCACATGCTGTCACATAAGCTTGTACATCCTTGAACATGGTTGGCCAATAGAGACCACTTTGAAGAATCTTCGTTGTGGTTTTGAACCCTTTTGCATGACCTCCAGTAGGAAGTGTGTGACATTGATGGATCACGTTCTCTATCTCCTCTTCTAGGACACAACGTCTAAAGAGGTGATCACTTCCTTGCTTAAACAAGTAAGGATCATCCCAATAGTACTGTTTTACATCATGGAGGAACTTCTTTTTCTTTTGTGGGGATAGACCCTCGGGAATTACGTCTCCTACAAGATAGTTAGCGAAATCCGCGAACCAAGGGGCTTTTGTCCCTCTAACAGCATGGAGTGATATCGAAGAAGTAGAAGGAGGAGATGGAATTGAATTGAATCGAGTAGGTTCTGGTTCAAAAATCTTACATGACCTGGTCGTCATTGGAACTGAGTGGGTCGTTAACAACCCTGGAGATTTAATATTATCCTCGGTAACGACCTGCTTGACTGATATGTCGATCCACCTTGGAGCTTTATCTTCGTGATCCATGCATTCCAGCCTCGGTGCCTCGTTAACGACCCTGAAGGGGTCGGTGACGAGGGTCTTATCGAGTTCGACCTCGTTCAGCAGGAGGTGTTCGTCAGGTCTGGAATCGTTTATTGGCACCTCATTATTGGATTCAGTGATGTGTTCAACCGGAAATCTGGATAAGTGATCCGCCACTAGGTTCTCTACTCTCTTTTTGTCTCTTATTTCATGGTCAAATTCCTACAGTAAGAGCATCCAACGAAGCAATCTAGGCTTGGCATCCTTTTTGGCCATTAGGTATCTAACGGCCTCATGTTCAGTATAAACAATCACTTTGAATCCGACAAGGTAGGACCGGAATTTTTCAAAGGCAAATACCACAGCAAGGAACTCCTTCTCCGTCGTGGTATACTTACTTTGCGCCTCATTCAGCGTCTTACTGGCGTAATAGATGGCGTGGAGTTTCTTGTCCTTCTGTTGTCCTAAGACTGCGCCAACTGCATAGTCACTGGCATCGCACATAATCTCAAAGGGTAGTGTCCAATCCGGGGACTGCATAATGGGGGCGGACACGAGGGCAGCTCTTAACCTGTAAAATGCTTCAAGACATTCTGGAGACAGCTCAAACACTACATCTTTCATTAGTAGGTTAGTCAAAGGTTTAGCTAGCCTGGAAAAATCCTGAATAAATCGTCTGTAAAAGCCAGCATGCCCTAGGAAACTCCTAATGTCTCTTACTGAAGAAGGAGGAGGTAGTTTTTCAATAAGCTCAATTTTTGCTTTATCTACCTCTATCCCTCTTATAGAGACAAGATGTCCTAGTACTATCCCCTCTTGGACCATGAAATGGCACTTTTCCCAATTTAACATAATATTGGTTTCTTCACATCTTTTAAGCACACGTGCAAGATTAGCAAGACAAGCATCAAATGAAGAACCATAAACAGAAAAGTCATCCATAAAAACCTCTACAATCTCCTCTATCATATCTGAAAAAATGGCCATCATACACCTTTGAAAGGTGGCAGGGGCATTGCAGAGCCCAAATGGCATTCTTTTATAAGCAAAGGTTCCATAGGGACATGTAAAGGTTGTCTTCTCCTGATCATCAGGATGAATGGGAATCTACCAAAAACCGCTATAGCTATCTAAATAACAGAAATAATCGTGTTGGGCTAAGCATTCTAACACTTGATCAATGAAAGGGAGCGGAAAATGATCTTTTCTTGTAGCACTATTAAGCTTCCTATAATCAATGCACATCCTCCAACTGGTGGTGGTCCTGGTTGGAATAAGCTCTCCCTTTTCATTTTCTATGACAGTCATCCCCCCTTTCTTTGGGACTACATGGACCAGACTCACCCATTGGCTGTCCGATATAGGAAATATGATCCCAACATCAAGTAATTTAATGATTTCCTTTTTAACCACATCCTTCATGTTAGGATTTAACCTACGTTGATGCTCTATAATGGGTTTATGATTATCCTCCATGTATATCCTATGCATGCAAAGCGAAGGAGATATTCCAGTTATATCATCTAAGGAGTAGCCGATGGCTTTCCTATGCATCCTAAGTACATTCAGCAGTTTTTCTACTTCCTCATCTTTTAATTTAGCGTTAATGATGACAGGTAAGGTAGAATTAGGACCAAGGAATTCATACCTGAGGGAGTCCGGAAGAGGTTTGAGTGTTGAAGAAGGTTCAGATGGGATTAGAATTGGTTCTTCTGGCTCCGTCTTCAACACTTCTTCAAGATATTCAAATGCTGAAATTTCATTGTCATCTGCCAGGGTCGTTAACGATCTTGATGGGGTCGTTAACGAGCTTGCTTCTTCTGCCAAGAGAGTCGGTAACGAGGGTGGAGAGCTCTTTACCGAAACTGCAGGGGTTATTTCTGCCCATCTTTGACCTGAAAATTCATCATGTGACATCACTATTCCAACGGGGTCTCCACATTCAATGATCTCATTGTGGGTGTAGAGCATCTTAACTTCGGCTCTGTCGGTCTCTTTTATTGACTGCTTGAACCGGAATTCCGTCACCTAATCCCCAATTTCGAAAGTTAGGAGTCCCCTCCTAACATAAATTATGGCTCCAGCTGTGGCAAGGAACGATCTCCCCAAGATAATAGGCACAACCGGATCTTCGGGCATTGCCATAACAATGAAATCATTTGGAACAAAAAATTTGCCCACTTGAACCGGAAAGTCTTCTACCACCCCTGTTGGTTTGATGCAAGAACCATCTGCCATGTAAAAGCGCATGTTGATGGGCTCTAGTGGTCCCATATTGGCTTTGGACCAGATTGAGAGAGGGCGTAAACTAGCACTGGCTCCCAGATCACATAAAGTTTTAAACTTGTGGTCGCCTATGCCAATCGTTATAGCAAATCTTCCTGGATCTCCTAGCTTTTCTGGTAAAGCTATAGATCGGACTTCATCTTGCAGCTCTGTAATGGACCGTTTCCTGCTAAGAATATCCTTCAAAAATTTTGTGTAAGCCGGCATTTCTCTTAGGGCCTCAGCGAATGGGATGGAAATATTAATGCCCTGAAGAATCTTTACGAAACGCTTGAACTTACTCTCAGTAGAGTCCACAGATTTCTTAGTTGGAAATGGAAGAGATTTCACCATCCTCGGAACCAAGTTAGGCTCGAGAGGTGATGCTACCGGGTTGACACTAGGGTCGTTAGGTATGCTCGGCGGGTCGTTACCGACCCTGGTGGGGTCGTTAACTACCCTGGTATTGAGAGGAGGGCTCGGATTAGAGAACTTACCTAGGCTAGGGTCGTTAGGTACCCTCGGAGCCTCGTCACCATGGTTCGCTGGTTCGGTAATTGCCCTCGCTGGCTCGTTACCGAGGGTGACCGTGGTGTCCTCTTCCGTCTTGTCCTTAACTTCGACACGCTCCGGTAGTGTCTTTCCGCTCCTAAGGTGTACCGCTGCTATTTGTCCTTTAGGGTTCTCTTCGGGACGGCCCGGAAGTTGCCCTTGTGGTCTTGGAATTTGTGCAGCAAGGTTCCCTAGTTGGGAATCAACATTCTTCTTCCATACATCGAACTCTCGCCATCTTTTATTCTGGTGGTTAAGGTTAGCTTGAACTTCATTGACCTTGTTGTGGACCCCATTGATGCTTTCCTGTAACCCTTGTACCCAAGATGGTGCCTCCTGATGGCCTGGAGGTCGACAAGGCGCAGGTCGTCTATCTGGTGGAGGCGCTGCATAGCTTGGATTTGGATTTTGATTGCCCCACGTCTGATAGTTGTTCGACCTGTCAAAATTACTACGCTGGTTCCTGTATGGGCCTCTCATGTAATTCATCTCAGCAATTGTCTCAACGGCTCTTACCTGCTCTATGTTAGTGCAAGCAGAAGTACTATGGGCAGAAGAACCACACTCTTGACATGATTGAGAGGACTTCAGAAAACTTACCTGCTTCTTCAGGCGGTTGACCTCGTCTAGTAGAAACTGATTTTTAACGTCTGGGTCAACTTCTTCTCGGTTAGGCACGTAGAGACGTTTCTGCGGTTGTGGAGTTTGTTGGGTTCCATACATGGCATCATAATTGGACAGCTTATCCAGCAATTCCCATGCAGTTGTAGGGTCCATCTCTATAAAACCGCACGCAGTATGCGTGTTGATGCGGTTCTTGGTCTCTGCGTTGATACCCTAGAAAAAGATTTCTTGGAGAATATATAAAGGTTGCCCATGAGTGGGGCATTGTCTAAGCATTTCCTTAAAATCTTTCCCATGTTTCAACGAAAGTCTCATTAGGCAGTTGGTGATAGGAGGTGATGCGTTTCCTCAACTCTGTTGTCTTAGCAGGAGGGAAAAACTTTGTAAGAAATTGATCGTACAAAGCTTTCCAAGTCCTGATAGACTTAGAAGGTAAACTCTCCAACCAGCTCAGGGCCTTTCCAGCAAGAGACCACCTAAAAGCTTTTAACAGAACATATTCAAGTGAGACACCTTCAGCAGCTATGGTGTCACATAAATCAAGAAAATTTCTAATATACTTCATAGGGCACTCAGTAGGTTTCCCTTCAAACTGAGCCCGCTTAATTAAGGATATAAATTGAGACTTAATCTCAAATGGTTTCTCTATCTCCGGAAGCACGATTGGGGATTCTAGCACCCTCAGTTCTGGATGCATGTACTGTTTGGCATTCCTCGGATAGGCATGCAGCTCTTCCTGTAGACGAGCATTGGTAGCTCGTTGACGCTCAGCCTCGGCAGCGGCGCCTTCCTTCTCAGTTTTCAATGCCTCCATATGTGTTTGGAGGACTTCTAGCTGACGAGCCAGCTCTTCAAGTGTGGCCATGGCTCGGTTCTCTCGGTGTCTACGGTGCAGGGAACGTTCGGGTTCTGAATAATAACCAGCGTTGTCAAATTCGAGCCTTCAATGTCCTACCGGCATACGCTGAGAAAACAGACAAAGAAAACAAAAATGAGGTCGGGCTATTCCCAAACCCACAGATAAACAAACAAACTCGTTGTTTCCCCGGCAACGGCGCCAATTTGTTGACGGGCCTTCACTCGGGACAACAAATAAATTTATAAGTCAAGACCCCGCTGAGTATAGGGGAGTCATGATCGTTCCACGAGAAGCAAGGTTGTTTGTTTATCGACTCCTAATAGCAAAAATCAAACAAAAAAACAAGCAAAACACTCACAAGCAGCCTCGTTAACGACGTTGTCAGGGTCGTTAACGAACCACCGCAAACAAAAGACTAAAAATAACGAACTAAACAGGTTCGGTACCGAGCCTACGAACTCAGCAACGAATATCACTTAAGAGAATTCAAATAAAAACAAAGATCTAGGATAAGGGATACCACAACATAGTCATGCATATAAACTCATAAGAAGATGAGATCATGCCTTTAAATAGATAAATTCACCAACTTTCATTGACTAATAAGTAAATTAATCTACTTTCATAAACTAATTCACTCAATTGCTTGCTTTGGATCTAAAGCTTGAAACTTTCGTATTCAAACAATATCAACCTTCAAGTCTATAACTTTCTCTCTCAATCAAGTTAAAAACTCAAATCACCTTGACTTTCATCTAGGTCCAAGCACAACAAACAATCAGTAATAAATAGAAGGCATTCAAAACATAATCTTACTCATCAAACATGCATAACTATGCCGGGTTTAAACCCCGACCCTAGAAAAGAAAACTACTCACTACTCATGACTAAGAAACAAATAAATTCAACAAAATAGATCATTGCAAACAAAACACTACTCAAATTAATAAATATCGTCTTACATAAATTCAGAAGAAACACGAAAAATACAAAGCACCGAACCGAATCTCGACTAACGACCCCGGTAACTCTCATCCACCGAGCTCTCGATCTCGACTCCGATCCGTCTCTCGCCTCTCTCGACTCTTCCTCTTCTCTCTACTTGCTTCCCTACTTGTCCTCTCCCTTCTAGACTAATAAGAGGGCTATTTATACTAATAAGGCTAGAAAAATAAAAAAACTATAAGATAAAAAAAACTTTCCTAAAAAGATAGAAATAAAATCCTAAAAGATAGAAATAAAATCTAGAAAGATAACAAGACCTAAAATACATAATATAATAACCCTAAAAATTCATAAAAATCACTCTACCGACACGAAAATAAATTCCCGCACAGGATCGGTGAGTCACAAAGTCAAACTCTCGAAAACTCTATCTCGTAGCCTCGTTAACGAGCCTTCACAGCCTCGTTAACGAGCCTGGGTTTGGTTTCTTCAACACTTCTTCTCCAAAAACTTAGACTTCGACTTCTTCATCTTGCACTCCTCCATCCTTCATCATAGCACTCCAAATTCAGCTCCAATTAGCACCTTTTCCTTGCTAAAACCTACAAAAATACACAAAATGTAGTAGCTTCCATACTTTTCACAAAATATGCAAAACTATCCAAAAACACACAAAACTAACCCTAAACTTATCAAAACTAGTCCTAACAAACTAAGAAAACATACTAAAAACTATACTAAAAACACGAACATCACCGACACAAGTGCATCCCGGATCCTATGAAAAGCTTCAAGACACTCGGAAGAAAACTCAAACACAACATCCTTCATTAATAGGTTAGTTAATGGTTTAGTAATCTTAGAGAAATCTTGAATGAACCTCCTATAAAACCCGGCATGGCCTAGGAAACTCCTAACATCTTTCACGGAGGTAGGGGGTGGCAATTTTTCAATCAATTCAATTTTAGCCTTGTCAACTTCAATTTTCCGTTTTGACACTATATGACCTAAGACAATCCCTTCTTGAACCATAAAGTGACACTTCTCCCAATTAAGCACTAGTTTAGTCTCTTCACATCTCTTAAGGACTCTAGCAAGATTAGCAAGACAAGAGTCAAAAGTTGTACCGTAAACCGAGAAATCATCCATAAATACCTCCACGATATCCTCAATCATGTCGGAGAAGATGGCCATCATACACCATTGAAAGGTGGTCGGGGCGTTGCAAAGCCCGAATGGCATCCTCCTATAAGCAAACGTGCCATAAGAACATGTGAAGGTGATCTTCTCCTGATCATCAGGATGTATCGGAACCTGCCAAAAACCATTATAGCCATCGAGATAACAAAAATAGTCATGTGAAGCTAATCTCTCTAGCACTTGGTCAATAAAAGGCAAGGGAAAGTGATCCTTTCTAGTGGCACTATTAAGTTTTCTATAATCTATGCACATGCGCCAACTAGTGGTAGTCCTAGTAGGAACCAACTCGCCTTTTTCATTCTCAACAACAGTAAGACAACTCTTTTTAGGCACAACATGAACCGGGCTTACCCACTTACTATCCAAAATTGGGAAGATAATACTTGCATCAAGCATTCTCAAGATCTCTTTCTTTACTACTTCCTTCATGTTTGGGTTAAGCCTCCTTTGATGTTCTATGGTTGGCTTATGTCCTTCCTCAAGAAAAATACGATGCATACACAAAGAAGGTGAAAGACCACTCAAGTCCTCAAGTGAGTACCCAATGGCCTTCCTATGAGTCCTAAGCACATCAAGCAACTTTCCAACTTCTTCCTTATTAAGGTTAGCATTAACAATCACGGGAAAAGTGGAATTTGGGCCAAGAAACTCATACCTCAAAGCCTCGGGGATAGTCTTAAGCTCCGGAGTAGGTGGTGGTGTAACAATGTCATCATCCTTCTCCATCTTGAAGAGCTCCTCATAGTAATCACCTTCGGTTAAGAGTTGCACATCGTCATTTACCTCCAGAGGGGTCGGCTCCGACCATAAGGGGGTCGGTACCGAGCCAGAGGCATAAGCAAAATCCTCAGAAACGAGTGGAATAGTGGTCGGTGTCAAGCTCGGTGAGGTCGGTGACGACCTGTGTGGGGTCGGTGACGACCCTGCAGCTTCTTCCTCGTTGGCCTTTTCCCCTAGAGCTCCTTGTTCTCAGCCTTGAGGTCCCTAACCTCGTCCTTAAGACCCCTAATGGCCTTTTCCCCCTCCTCCTTGGCCTTTTCCCCCTCCTCTTTGGCCTTCTTCGCCTCCTCCTTGGCCCTGGCGGCGTCCTTGGCCTCGTCCGTCGCCGCAACCTCCGCGGCTCGAATCCATCTCTCGGCCTCCGCGAGGTCCTTGTTCTTCTTCTCGATCTCGGCATCGCGGGCCTTGAGCTTCGCCTCCATCTTATCCATCTTCTTGTGGAGGAGGCTGACGCGACTGCAGTTGTAATTCTCGAAGAAGTGATGCTGAAAAACCAAAAAACGTGTTAAAACAAAGATGATAATAATGGAACCAACAAAAAGAACAACCTCGAAGAAGTAGCGCATACCATCACCGAGTAGCGGAGGATCTCGTCGTTGAGGGCAGCCTCCGAGAGGTTGTTTTCCCACGCAACCTCTTCCTTCCTGTCCGCCCTGTCCCAATCCTTGGACACGCCCCGGGCGGGTCCAAGGGAGTGAAACTTATCGGCATGAGGCCCGGTGGCGGACACAACCCAGCTTGCGGGGCCGGAGCGGTCGGCCATCTCCCCTCCCGAGGGCCCCTTCTGGCCGTCCCCCTTCTATTTTTTTATCTTGTCCTGGCGGGAGGGATCCTCGGGTCCTTTCCTCTTTGATCCGGCTCCATCGTCGGATCCTCGGGCAGCTTGGGAGGACGTTCTCGCAATGTCCCCCTAGACGAGGCCCCCTCGGTAATCTTCACCCCGGGCGCCTTCGGCGGCGGGGGTGTTGCCTTCAGTTGCGAGGTCGGTGGCCTCGCTTGGGGGGTTGGTTCCTTTATAACGAGGCCCTTAGACCCTCGTGGGACCTGGGGGGTGGAGGTGGAGGTAGCAGGTTTCTTTCCCTGCGCCCTCGAGGTCAGAGCGTTGAAAAGATCCACTGTAAAAAACACAAAAAAACATGTTAAAAAATAAGTTAGATAAAAAACAAGAAGCTAGATATCACAAACAATCAAGGCATTACGACCCGAGCGAGGCTCGTGGTCAGCACTAAATAAGCGAAGTATTCCCTCGGGGCTATGCGTTGCCCAGAACCAAAAGCAAGTAACAAAAACAAGCAACAAAAGGGAAAGCGCGTACCCTCTTCGCCCTCACGGGGTGGAAGGGTGAGACTCAGGCCGGCCCGCTCAAGCCGGTCCTGTGCCAAGTAATCTTGGAACGGTTCGTTTCTTGATCTCGTCGGCCTTTTGTGTGCCCTTGAGCCGAACGAAGTTGTCCGGGGCCGTGGGAAAGTTGAGATACCTCCCGGTAGGATCCCGAACCAAGAACCATTTCTTCTTCCACGGCCCGATGTTCGAGGGGGCAGTGGTGATCTTAAGGCCGGGCAAGCTAAGGTTGACGAGGCAAGACTCGTGTTCCCTCCTCGCTACAAATAGGCTCGACATGGTGTCGAGGTCGTGTCCCTCCCCGAGCTCGTGGCTGCGAAGAGTGTAGGCACACAGGAGCCTCCACGCATTTGGAAAAATGTTGCGCAGGGCAGACATGCATGGCCCACAAGAAGCTGACGATGTGTGGGGCCAGAGGTAGCCTGAAGACGGCCTGGAGGCTGGGCTGGTGCACAACCACGCATCTGTCGTAGGACGCCAAGGAGCAGCCCTCTCCTTCGGGGAGCGCTAGCTCAACCCCCTCGGGCCAGGCGAAGTCCTTGGCGATCTTTGCGAGGTCTTTCGGCTCCATGATCGTAGGCCACCCCTCGGATAGAAAGTTCCCTTTCGAGTCTGGGGACATAGGAATCCGCTCCTCGAGGACGGGCGGCACGCTGGACACGGCGTCGGTGATATGCTCCGCAAAAAAGCTCGCCAGGTCGTTGGAGTCGGACGACCTCGCAATAACACCAACCACCTCCTCATTAGAAATCGAGGACGAGGTCATTTCGACACCAGACGAAGCGCGAAGTCGGGAGAAGCGCGAGTTGACGGAGACGTCGGAATCACTGGAGGAAGGATCACTGAAAACCAGCGAAGGAGACCACGGGTTTTGGGAGTCACTAGTCTTGACACTCTCCTCGGCCTCGGGGGCCTCCTCGTAGAACCTCTCTTGAACCTTAAACGCGAAGCCTGGTGGAGTGCTCAAAGAGGCTCCTCTAGGCATGAACAAGCGACGTCCAGGCCACGAGAGGCGAACACCTGGAAAAGAAAGAGGGTTGAGACATCGAGCAAAGCAACCAAAGAAAGAAAACGCGAGATCATAAGGGGAGAAAGCCACGTGGCACCCTAGGGCTACCCTGACAGATGGGACGTCTTAGGAGGAATGTGAAGCGCCAAAAGGAGGAAAGAGATGGCGGAATGGAAGACAACAGTGGAACCCCAAACGTCCCATCAATCGGGCATCATGGCGTTTGGGTTTCCGAGGAATTCGAATTTCAAAAAAGCCAAGGGGTCGCAGAAACTCAACCGTCGATTGATAAACGGTGGGTTCGACACAGTAGCAGGCGCCACCCTCGCCCCCACCGTTTCGCCGCCGTGGTGCTGGCGCGAAGCGCCGAAAAGCAATCGTCGTCCGCTAGGGCACAAAACAAAAAAGAGAAAATGCAAGAAAAAGAGGAGAAAGGGCACGACGCAGTAGCAGGCGCCGCCCTCACCCCTCCGTTTCGCCGCCGTGGCGCTGGCGCGAGACACCGAAAAGCAACCGTCGCCCGCTAGGGCACGAAGCAAAAAAAGGGAGAACGAAAGAAAAAGAAGAGCAAGGGCACGACGCAGTGGCGGGCACCACCACCGCCCCACCATAACACCGCCACGAAACACCGGGAAACGTCTGTCTCCCGCTGAGGCAGGCGACGGCGAGAAAAAGGGGAAGAACGTCAAAAACACAAAAGAGGGAGTCGAACACTTACTTGCTTAGAGATTGACGTGAATAAGGCAGTGGCGCTCCTAGAAGATTTCGGAAGGTCGTCGTGAAACCGTTTGGAAAAAACCGTTCGCCGAAAACTGGAAAGGCGAGAGAGAGAGAGAGAAAGTGCTGAAGGAAGAAGATGAGGATGAGGCGTATGAGAGACGCTCCTTATAAAGGGCAAGCTCGGGCCTCTCCCCGCTCCCGAAAGGCTTATTGGGCCTGGTCTACCTCAACGGCCCATTAAGCAAAATACGGGAGAGTAGGCCCAGGAAGCATCGCACGCATGAACGAGAGAAAAGCCTAAGTGTCAGACTTCGCAAGAGAGTTCCTCGCAATGTGTCCACCCAGCCCCCAAACCTAGCACCTTGCAATCCTAGGAAGTACGAACCCCGCACCCCGGGTTCAATGAACCAACTACACCTCGTGTTTATGACCTGCGACCCTTGGGACGAGGTCCCTAGGCCATGGGGTTGTGATGGTGCTCAAAATAGTAGAACAGGAAGTGGGCCCGGTGTACGAGGAACAAGCGGGCCCGACGGGATTCCCAAGGTGGATTCTAGGGCCCACAACCAGGCCCCCCTTTTATTTTAACAAAATCCCTATCCACACGAGGTCTGAACCTCGGGGACGAGGTCCAAACCTCGTTCCCGACTTAGCTGACATCCCTGCCCACCTGAACCACTCAACTGTCGCCGTTCCTCCCAACCAATCATCGGCTGCCTCACCTCCGGACCAATCAGAAGCCCTGATCTCGGGCGTCCCACATCGAGCAATAACCAAAACTCGGCTCCTCAATTCTCTATAAAAAGAGAAGAACCTCGTAAGTGGAAGAGGGTCAAAATACATCTTGAACTCAAGAACTATCTTGCTCGTTGAAGATCGACGTGTTGAAATATCGTCAAAAGACCTCGCTATAGACAAGTGAAGTCCACAAAAAGACTTCAAGTCACACAGAGAGCTTTCGCTCACACCAAAGACCTCGCTGCTCCATCTTGCAAGCCATCATCACCACACTCGAACTCGAAGCTCAACCTCGCTACCGGAGTCCGTCAAGTGGCCTGTGGATAGTAGAATATCGTAGTGATTAGGAAATCTCGAACCCTGTTAGATCGAGATCTCAAATACTCTTAGGAGGTCTAAGGTGTAAACCTTGTTTTGCTTGTAAACCTCGTTGCTTGTAACCTCGCTGTAAGAAAACGATAAATAAAGAGCAAGTGTTTGCATAATCGAATAATAGAATCTCGTTTCTTGTCTTCTAGCGACGTTTTATTTCGGGTTTCATCAACGACGGTCGGCGTCCGAGGCGCCCCAAGGGTAACGATGATCCGAACAACGACGACGATGCCTATGCCCTGGGCCGCCCCGCGACCGACGCCCTCGGCTTCCTCCTTCGCCACGACGCCGCAGCCCCGTTCGTGACCGTGACAGGCGCAACGCTCGCGATCCGCGCACCGCTCGCCGGGACATTAAGGTAAAATTCAAACCCTTCTATGGCACTTATGAGCCTGATGTGTTTCTTGAGTGGTTGCAAGGTACTGAGCACACACTCAAACATTTAGGGTATGAGGACGACGAGAAAGTGGAAGTGGTGACTTTGCACTTCCATGGGGCCGCCTGGACTTGATGGAACTGCTTTGAGTTCGAAAGGATTCAATGTGGTAGACCTCTAATTCGGGAATGGCACCAACTCATCTACATTTTGAAGAAGCGGTACTGATTACAAAGACAAGATGCATTTGGAGATCATGCGCATTCGACAAGGATCTATGACCCCGGAGGAGTACTTCGCCAAGCTCGAAGACATGTTCTTCAAAGCTGGCGTGAGTGTGTCCCTTTCAGTCATGAGGACTCGATTTCTTTCGGGTCTCTAGCAATCAATTCAAGACAAGTTGGAAATCCTTCAAATCAAAGATCTCAATTCCTTGGTGCACACGGCTATGCAGATTCACAAACAAGAAAGTCGTGCCAGACCAACATAGTCCTCTCAAAGGTATACCCCTTCCCCTAGTCAATCAGGTTTTGGTACTAACCGTTTGCCTTCTTCTATGCCCCATGCTAAGACAGGTAGTGCCACTAAATCCGAGACAAAATAGCCGGCTCAAGGTGTTCCAAGGATGTTGCTCTCATCTCTAAGGCTATGAAGAGGCTATGGAACCGCAACAAAGCTCATGTCAAGGCTCCAGAGTCAAGCAAGGAAGGCAAGGATATGAAGGGGGTGATATGTTATCAATGTCAGGCAAAAGGACACTTTGCCAAGCAATGTCCAAGAGGGAAAAATGGAGAAGCTCGTAAGGGAATGATGACAACTTGGGATATGTCCGACGATGATGATGAAGTAGCGCCGACAAGAGGTAACTGTTGTATGGCCATTGAAGACAAATCATCCCAAGAGGCAAATGACTCTGAACTCCCTTCTTGTTAAAAAGTCAAGAGAACAATTGGTTGCGATCATCAGAAAACTTGGAACTCAAGTCACTAAGTTAAGAGAAAAAGTGGAAGAAATTGAAGAAACAATCTCCAATCTTTTCGATGATAACAAACTCTAGTCCTCTAAAGCTATTGAACTGGAAAAGATTTCCTCTCCTAAGTCAGTAACTTGTGAGTCATGATCAAAAGGTGCACAATATGTGGCAAAAACAAACCCAGAACTCGACTTCCTCACAAATTAATTTTCAATCACGCATCAATAACAAACCCATCTATCCGGGCTACAGTAAGTATGTTGGCCAAAAGTCTCACAGGACATGTTGTTATTGCAGCAAGGTTGGTCACTACCAACATGATTGTCACAAAAAAGGCAACAGATGAGGAAAATGCCAGGTCATAGACTTTGAGTGACAGTTCTGACAAACATGTTGTCGTTGACTATCCTTCAAGATCTGTATGTGCGAGTTGTAACAAGTGTTGTCCTAGAAACTACTAAACCCAAAGGAGTTAAACAACTCTGGGTTCGTAAGAACTAATTCTTTCAATGCAACTTGAAGTGGGTGACAAAGAGCCCTGGTTTATTGATAGTGCATGCTCGACTCATATGTTAGGGAACACTAGGGATTTCGTCTCACTTCAAGAATACAAGAGAGGTAAGATTACCTTCATCAACAACAGTAAAGGTGGTATTTCTGGTATTGGTACGGTAAGATTTTCTAATAAGTTGACCATAGATAATGTGAATTTAGTTGATAATCTCAATTTTAAGTTGTTAAGTGTTTTCCAAATATGTGCTAATGGAAAATTTCGAGTGGTTTTTTATAAGAAGGGTTGTCAGGTGCAAGAAATTTACTCGGGGAAGATTCTTCTGAAAGGGGTGTGTGAAAACAATCTCTACAAAGTGGACCCTTGTTTCAAACTTGAAGAAAAAATGTGTCTTAGAACAGTTACAGACGTCGTCGACCTCTGGCACAAAAGATTTGGTCATGCGAGCTTTCAACTCCTTGAAAACTTCATAGGCAAGAGCTGGTTAGAGGACTACCCAAGATTGATCCAAACAAGCATGAAGCTTGTGAGACGTGTGTAAGAGGTAAGGAAGTGAAGTCATCCTTCCAATCCAAGAAGGAGGTAAGTACCACTAAACCCTTAGAGCTGATTCATATAGATTTATGTGGTCTCATGTGAATCCAAAGTCGTGGAGGAAATAGTTATATTTTTGTCATTGTTGATGATTTTTCACGATATACTTGGACAATTTTTCTGCCTTCTAAAGATCATGTCTTTGAGGAATTTGAAGCATAGGTGAAGGCTGTTGAGAAAAAGCTTGGAGTTGCTCTTGTATCTATCACATCAGATCATGGAACGGAATTTGACAACTCTAAGTTTCTGGTTTTCTGCAAGAAAATGGCATAAGTCACAACTTCTCAGCACCAAGAACTCCTCAGCAAAATGGCGTGGTTGAGAGGAAGAATCGAGCTTTGGAGACCATGTCGCGAACAATGCTAATCTCAAGTGGTCTTCCAAGAAATTTATGGGGTGAAGCCATTAATGCATCTTGCTATGTGATGAATTGAGCCATGCTTCGTCCACTTCTTGCAAAAACTCCTTATGAATTGCTTAAAAGAGTCAAGCCCAGTGTTGCCCACTTACGCACTTTTGGATGTAAATGCTATGTTCACAACAATGGTAAGGATAGTCTGGGAAAATTCGACCCAAGGAGTGATGTTGGCACTTTTGTAGGTTACTCCCCTCATATTAAAGCCTACAAAGTGTTCAACAAAAGGACGAGGAAGATTGAAGAAAGTGTTCATGTCGTGTTTGATGAGAACATGATGGGAGGCTCGATGATTGAGGATCAGGATGATGGTACGTGATCAAGGATATTATATGGTTCAAGATGATCAACTTCCAGTTGCTGCATCAGAAAAGGAAACAGTAGTCAGTGACAATGCTGGTGTCGCCGACTCAAACAGAACAGGGGGAAGTGATCAAGATCAAAGATCAAGTGACAACGAGACAGATGATGAGAAAACGCTTGAGAGAAGCTCAAGTCCAGAAGACTCTGAAAAAGATTAAAAAAGAGCACCTCAGACACAAGTCGACGACTTGACAGAGTTACAAATCGGGAACTATCAACAGAAAAGTGTTCATCCTATAACTAACATCCTTACTGATTTCTCAAAGGGTGTGCAAACCAGATCTTCTCTAAACAACTTATTTGCTTTCAATGCCTTCATTTCTATGTTGGAGCCCAAGAATGTTGAACAAGTATTAAAAGATTCGGATTGAGTCAGTGCCATGCAAGAAGAGCTCTATAAGTTTGAAAGAAACAAAGTTTGGCATTTGGTCCTGAGGCCAAAGGGAAGAACTATGATTGGAACACGTTGGGTGTTCAGGAATAAGCTGGATGATGAAGGAAATGTGGTCAGAAACAAAGCAAGGCTGGTAGTTAAGTGATACAATCAGCAGGAGGGCATTGACTATGATGAGACGTTTGCTCCAGTGGCTCGTCTTGAGGCTATTTGATTGCTCATTGCCTATTCTGCTCATCATGGATTCAAGCTACAACAAATGGATGTCAAGAATGCATTCTTGAATGGATATCTAAAAGAAGATGTGTATGTTGAACAAACTCCGGGTTTTGAAGATGTTGCCCACTCGGATCATGTCTACAAACTGGACAAAGCTCTCTATGGATTGAAGCAAGCACCATGTGCTTGGTATGATCGTTTGTCTCAGTTCTTGATCAACATGGTTATGTTCGATGAGAAGTAGATAAGACTCTGTTCTTATTGAAGGAAGAAGGACACACACTTGTTGTTTGTGTCTATGTCAATGACATCATCTTTGGTTCCACAGATGACAAACTGGTGAAGAAGTTCGATGACCTCATGTCCAGTGAATTTGAAATGAGTATGGTAGGTGAGCTCAAGTTCTTTTTAGGACTTCAAGTCGTTCAAGGTAAAGATGGGACACGAGTTCATCAACAAAAATATCTCAGAGAATGTGTTAAGAAGTTCGGTCTAGAGAGTTCTAGACCTTTTGACACTCCCATGTCACCGACTACCTCACTTGGAAAAGATGACAAGGATCCAGAAGTCAATGCTACTATGTACAGGAGTATGATTGGATCATTGCTCTATCTTACTACGAGTAGACCTGATATTGTGTTTGGAGTATGCCTATGTCCTAGATTTCAAGCTGATCCAAGAGAGTCCCACTTGAAAGCTGTTAAAAGAATCATTCGATATCTTAAGAGGACTGACAATCTATGCTTATGGTATCCAAGAGGATTTGATTTTGAACTTTTCGGCTACACAGATGTAGATTTTGCGGGAAATCATGTTGATAGAAAGAGTACGTCCGAGATGGCTCAATTTCTTGGGCCTTGCCTTGTGTCATGGGGTTCTAGGAAGCAAAATTATGTTGCTCTATCAACAACAGAAGCATAGTATATTGTGGCTGCAACATGTTGTTCTCAACTCTTATGGATCAAGCAACAACTTAGTGACTATGGTGTGAAGTGTGGGTCAGTGCCCATACTATGTGACAACACTAGTGCAATCAACATCTCAAAGAATCCGGTGCAACATTCAAAGACAAAACATATCGATATAAGACACCATTTTCTTCATGATTGTGTGGAAAAAGGCATGGTCATTATGGAATTCTATAGAACAAGTGATCAAAGAGCAGACATCTTCATAAAGGCCTTAAATCGTGAACCCTTTGAACAATTTTGTATGGAACTAGGTATGATCTCTCTTCAATGATCTATTTCCCTACATGAATTCCCTCGATGATTGGCTAGAAATGATTGCTTTACATATGTTTTGAAGTCATGCTTTTATGGTATAAATCTTGGCACTCTTAATAGACTTCATGTTTAGGAAACCCCGTGCATTCGACTTGTCGGTGACTTTTACTACATTCAGTATGTGTGCAAACTTCTTGAGCTCTTTGTTTTAGCCCAAAAGAATCATCCTGATGATCCTAACCCTCATTACAAGCCCAAATGATGGTTGATTCTAATGCTTATCCCTGATCTATCATGCTTTGAGAGTCTCCATGAGCCCGTTTTGATCTTTCTTTAAACGAAGACTTATCATTAGGAGTGGGCATAAAAAACCGTAACCGAAAAACCGACAAACCGATCACTTTTTGCGGTTAATCGAACCGAAAAAAAAAATTATTCGGTTACGGTTAACCAACCGATACTTTTAACGGTTTATCTGTACGGATACGGTTATCAATATTTTCACGGTCGGTTAACCGATAAACCGATAATATTATTAATATATATTATATATTTTTAAAAAGATAACTATATATCTTAGTAGTTCTAGTTAATAATAAATGTATTTTAATAAATAATAAGGTAACAAATATAGTATAATCTTCTTTGTTTTTGTTTTATTTTTTTCGCCATAAAACCTAAAAATTACACGATGCTAGTGAGCTAGTCTGCTACTGGCCTACTGCTTGAATTTCTAGATTAATGTGCTGCCTAAGTGCCCAGTCCTAGTTAAATCTGAGCGTTTAGTATGTGCTCTATTGCTTACATATTTTGCTTGTTCAAATTACAAAGGGTGTATGCTATGTAAATCCTTACACCCCGAAGGACGACGCGAGCAAATGTGAATAGTAATTAATCTCAGTCGTTCAATATATTTTGCTAAACTTAAAAGTTATCGTGTGGCTAAGTGTTACTTCTCACTTTTTTGTTTCTATCTTTTTCGGCTTCTCCAATTTACTACCTTTGTTTCTCTCTCTGTCCATCTCATGCTCTCTCCTTCCCTTTCTTTCTCTATCAGCGCACAGATTTCTCCGACTCTTTCGTTACTCATCTTCGGTCCACAGTTCAGTCTTCGCCTCCAACTGGCTTGTTCCTCAGTTCAACTTGCCTCCAACCGTCTTGTTCCTCGGTTCAACCTCTCTATCCGCCTGGTCAAGTGCGTCCTTCGTTCAAGTGAGTCCAGGATGTTCCGCTTTCTCATATGTGGTTAAGATTAAGTTTTATTTTGATTGATATGTAGTTTGCATGTATTCAAGGTTTGGATTGAGTGTGAAATCGCCTTTTTCAGCCTTCTAGCGCCTTTTAAATGCATTTTGTATGAGTCTAGGTTTTAATCTCAGGTTGTAGTGCTTGAATTTGCATTTCTTTCCATGTATTTCTCCTGTGTTTTGTACAAGTAGGTCTGAACTCATTTTAATTGCCTTGCTCGGTTTTACAACTTATTAATCCAGACCATGCTTCCACTTTCCAATAGAAGGTAATCTTCGAACTTGGCCTCTTGCTTTTACCATTACATTGTGTTAAATTATTACTGCGTTCAAGGTGTTCGCTGAAATGCCCAAAATAGATTTAGGTCAAACTTAGTTGATAGGGTCTTTAATCTTTCACCTCTCTTTTTTTATATGTGTATCTATATTTGTATCTATATTTGTGTATACATAATTATATTTGTGTATACATAATTTGATATATAGTAGTTCAATTTGCTCCAACTCCTTAAAATTAAGTTCTTATTATGAGATATTGGCAATAGTAGACCTCACCCTAACACCTTTTTCTGCTGGTAGAGCATGAAATGATCTTACTTTTACATAATTACATCAACCCGGGTAAGCTTTTCTTCTTAATTGTCATTTCTCAAATTGGCACAAGGGACTTGTTATATAAGGGTTTAAAGGTTATTTGTGTAATGCTAAAGTAGGTGAGGAACAACTAGGAGAGGCCTTGAAGGGATAAAATATCATCATCATCCCTGCTGGTGTTCCAAGAAAGCTTGGAATGACATGTGATGATCTTTTCAACATCAATGTTGGCATTGTTCAAAGTATTTGCACTTCCATTGCCAAGTATTCAAATAGCCTAAATTTTGACAACTGATTTGGCATATGATTTGTTGGAATCAGGCCCTTCTAAACATGTTCAATAACCCAGTGAACTCAGCAATGGTTATTGCTGCTAAGATTTTTAAGAAGGTTGGAACATATGATGTTATATGGTGTGACTACTATTGACGTGGTGAAAGCCAAGAGTTTCTATGCTTAGAAGGCAAATGTCACTGTTCAAGTATTTTTCTGGTCATAATAAAACATATGTCTTCTGTTCTATGGAAGTATTATTGAATGTCAAGTTTGTGAAGTTTTACCCGTTATCTTATAATAATTGTTTGTAGCTTATAGGTAGCGAGCATTGTGATATTATCTTTTTTGCCTTCATGTGTATATAAGAAACAATCTTGTTGTAATTCTAATCAATGAAAATGAATCAAAATCTTCTTTGAAAACCCTATACTTTCTTCTTTCCTTTATCTTCTTTCAATGGGAAACCATCCTCGAATGTATGCTTATAATGATTAGCAAGCATGGATCTTTACTATTCCATTAAGTTAGTTGAGTAATTCCAAAACTATACAACTCTTTTCGTTTTTTATTGGCTAATGCTTTATTTACTAATATTTATCCCTTGTTATCCTGTATGAATGCTTTATATGTGTATGTTATTTCTGGTGAAATGACTACCAAAATGCCTTATGCTACAAAGTCTGTAAGGGGAGGCGTAAGTGCATTCTGCTTTGATCATGTACTCTTCAACTGATATTGTGAAGGAGATGGATTTAAAATTAATAAACCTTTTTCTTCCTATTCCTATAGTGTGTCCATCCACTAACTCGTTCATTTTTTTCCTTCTATTAATCTTTATTGAGCATTTTATTTGTGTGTTTAGGCAATAAGATTTAGAACTTGATCGATGAACTTACTGCAAGCGTGCAACAAATTGGACATGTGGGTTTCACTAACCATGATGAATTAATTGAATAAGTTTGTGGAATATGCATCTTTTGGCAACCCACTTCATTATTGGAGAATTAGCATCTAAAATTAGAATGGTTATGTAGCTATAACTCTGTATGAATATGTAAGCTAATATTTACATGGAAAAGGAATAGAGTACATAATAATGCGCTAGGAAAATGCAGCCTCTTTTTCTTACTGAATTGAATTATATGTAATAATAGATCACTTGTGTAAAATGCAACCTCTTATAAATTATTTCTATGCAAAATGGCCTCAATATGCTTCCCGTGCGATAGCACGAGGCACAAATCTAGTAAGGACAAAAACCTTGCTAAGCACTCGGATATATATTGATGTTCCCAATCCAAATTTTTATTACTATAAAAGTAATCTATTTCATGAAGCAAATGTATAAGATGATTGTATTTAATTTAAATTTCAAGTTCACTTTATTAAAAAATAAGGTAATTTTTATATTAAGAGTATGATTTTTGATAAAAATTATTTTTTTTTAAAACAAGTCGGTTAACCGATGAACCGTACCGAATTTAGCGGCTAACCGATAACTAACGGTACGGTTATGGTTCTTGAAATTTAATAACCGAAGTTCCGGTTAACCGATGTCCGGTTAACCGAAACTCCGGTTAACCAACCGTGCCCACCCCTACTTATCATCATGATCGACAAATCCACATATATGTATTGTTTCATACTTGGTTTGCCTTGGCACTCCTTGTTCAACCCCAACACCAAGTAATTTCATTAGAGAAAGTCATTAATTGTGCAAAAGTCACGAACAGATGAGAAGAACAGATTATGTGATACAGGTCGCCGACTTGCTCAAGGTCAATGACTATGCGTTTTTGGCGCGTGAAAGAAGATCATGGCTTAACAAGATCTTTTGAAATTGGAAAGTTTTCAAAAAGGAAGAAAGAGAAGATCTGGATGATTTGACAACTTCCTTTATGTTCGAAGTCCCCTTCTTAAATATACTCCAACCGTCAAAGAAAAAGGTACGCTCTCACAAAAATTTCTCCCTCTAGTTCTTTGCTCTCTCTCTCTCTCTCGAACTCAAACCCTCGCACCTCCAACCTTCTTCCATGGTTTCTCCTTCCAACACCTCCAACCGCCCTACTTCTCCCAAACCTCAAACTGAAAGTCCTGAATCGGCAAAGAATAAAATCATTGCTCTCTCTTCAAACCGCCATGGAAACCTCCACTCAAAACCCTGTTTCTCTGAAATCAACTCCCACGGCTCCCCTTCCATCCGAAAAACCCCAAAATCCTCAATCCCCCTCACAAGAAACCCAAACCCTAACCCTCTCACCGGAATCTGGAACTCCGTGCCAAACAGCGCAACCGGTGGTTGTTCCAGAAACCGGTGACACATTCACACCCAAACCCATTGAGAAAGAGATTGAGGAAGAGAGAGTGAGAACCCCAAATTTGGCGACTATGGAGTTGGACGAGACCGCAACTGTAGTTGGGTCTTTTGAAGAGAAAGAAGAAGAAAAAGGATCTGAAATTGCGCCTGGGGACATGCAAGAGAAGAATGTAGAAGAAGAGGTTCAACGGCTATCTCTCGTAGTCACTAACAAGGTGGGTGCCTTGGTGGTCGATGACAAGACTTTTGAGAAGGAGTCTTGTCTAAAGGAACGAGTGGAAATATCTAATGAAGGTACTCACTCTGATCCTCGTATTCTTCCTAAGTCTTTTAGAAAGGACGTCTGTTAAGAGAAATCTAGAAAAGGAGTTGTTTGGTGATGACTCTGCATTGCTGAAAGAGGAGGAAATTGAAATGCCTCCCTCTTCTCGTCCTAAGACTAGATCTGCTATTGCTCGAGCCACGACCATTGCTCTTAAGGCTAAGGGGGTGGCAACTCCTAATGCTGAGTCTGAAGGCGGTGACTCTTCTCGCTCTGAGAAGGTCACAAAGAAGAAAAGGGGGAGATCACCACCTAAATCTGGTGTTGGCTCTAGCAAAAAGAAGAAGACTGGTGTTGTTGTTGATATGACCTCTAGGAAATTCACCAAAGATCTGTTGTGGGAAGAAAAATTCTTGGAGGAGTATAAGCTGACTAAGGTTAATGGTTGGCTCAAGAAGCAAAAATGGGATAAATTGATGCAAGGAGAATACGAGTACAACCCTTAGATGATCAAGATGTTCTATGAGTCACTAGAGATTGAGGATACTGGGAATATGACTCTAGGACGATACATTGTTGGCAAGAAGAAGTACTCCTTCACTAGCAAGGATGTATGTGACATTCTGAAGCTGCCCCATGAAGGTTTTGCTGAGTACTATAAAGGATCTTGGCCGGAAGGACTCGATGACCGTGAGATCATCAAAACTGTCACTGACAATGATGACAATTTCACCAGTCCGTATCCTGGTTAACAAGATGGGAATTGAGAAGAAGGTGATGTTCAATTTCCTAATCAACAACCTGCTACCACGAGAACTCGAGAGAAATGCCGCTTCAATTCAAGATCTGCTTGTAATGGACAAGGTTCTCAAGGGCAAGTGATGTCCGCCTTTTTAGTCATGTTTTTAGGGTGTCTTTCTGTGTGTTTGAGTCTTTTTCTTTTAGTTTTGTGTTTTGTTTTGAGTCATTTGTTTATGTTTTCGTATTTTCATAAGATATGGAGTCTACATAAGCTTTGGTGGTGTTTTGTAGGTTTTTAGAAGCTATTTGGAACACTTTTGAGGAAAAGAGCAAAACCGGTGGAAGATAGCACTTAAGATTGAAGAGAAGATGAAGATTAAGCGCTCAAGTAAAGTTATTTAAGATCAAGTTTAAGCTTATAAAGAGATAGAGAATTCCGTTACAAGAACATAGGAAAAAGAATCGAGTCAAACGGAGTTGTAACGAATCCTCTACGCAAGTTTTACTCAAGGTTGTTCGCAGTGCCTATCAGGGTCGTGCTCGACCCAAACAAAGAGAGGAACCCTCAGGACCGACCCTATTAGGGTCGTGCACGACCCATTTGGATCGTGCATGGCGCCGACTTTCTCTCTATTCCGAGATCTTAAGGATTTATTCTATCTTGTTATTTTAGGAAGGTTATTTTATCTTGTTTCCTAGTTGAATTAGGACTCCTTTTCTTCTATAAAAGGAGGTTAAACCCTTTGTTTGAGGGGGGAACCAACACAAGTCTAGGGCCCGAGGGGCACGTTGGAGGAGGCGAGAGAGAAGTTGGTAGGAGAGGATATAGAGTAGAGATTGGTGTTGCTTGGAGAACGAGTTTGTTTTGAATTCAAAGTTGTAAGCTTTTCCTTTTTAATTCAGTTTTGTTTTCAATTATTATTTTTTGATTAGGTGAGGATTAGGATGCACTTCTTACAGAGGGCGTCCTAGGGCATCCTTATGGATGAGAACCTTAAGTTCTGAGTGATCCTTAATACACTCGATAGGGAGACTGTGGCCCAATTTAGCGATTTTGTCGGCCACAACATTACACTCTCTAGGAATATAATTGATAGAAAATTCTTGAGCTCCATACAAGAAGATCAAGATATCTGAGACAATCATTTCTATTTCCCACGGACATTTGATTTTTCCATTAATCGCATTGATAACTTGCAGGTTATCACCTTCAATTTCCACCTTATCCAAGTTCATTGTTCTCGCTTCTTTAATCCCATCTCTAAGTGCCAAGGCTTCCGCTTTCAATATTGAGACCCGACCAAATTCTCGTACCATCATATTAACTACTTGTCCTCTTTGGTCCCTTATAACAATTCCGCCTGTTGCCTGCTCATTTAAAAGTCTAGATGCATCAACATTAATTTTTATGAATCCTTCCTTTGGTTTTTTCCATTTGGGTGATGGGACTTGGATCAGATAAATCATCGGGCCCTGACGGAATAACGGCGGAATTTTATAGGAGATACTGGGATATTGTAGGGCCGTCAGTAATAAAGCGGTGAAAAGTTTCTTTCACTCTGGGAGATTGCTAAAACAGTTTAACCACACCTTTATAACACTAATCCCGAAAATTAAAAATCCAACCTCGACAAATCATTATAGACCGATTAGTCTATGTACAACAATATATAAAATTATTTCCAAAATTATAACAGAACGGCTAAAAAAGGTAATAGACAAAATAATACATCCTTTACAAGGAGCTTTTGTCTCAAATCGAGCGATTCAGGATAATGTTCTCATAGCCCATGAAATACTTCATTCGTTCAAGAGTACCAAAAATAGAGATGGATGGATTGATATCAAATTAGACATGGAGAAAGCCTATGATCGCGTTGATTGGGCATACTTGTTTGAGGTATTGAAACGATTTGGTTTTGCTAACAAATTCATTGATTGGATTAAAGAGTGTGTTTGCTCAGCATCCTTTTCGGTTTTAGTAAACAATGGACCAACGGATCCATTTATCCCGGAAAGAGGGCTAAGACAAGGTGACCCCTTGTCACCTTTCCTATTTGTTATCGCCACAGAAATCCTGTCAAGAAAACTACAAAAGGCTAGTCAATTGGATAGAAACACGATAGGCTTTCCGATTTCTAGAGGTGGAATAAGGATGCCTTTTCTTGCGTTTGCTGACGATATAGTAATCTTCGCCAAAGGTTCCCAGGGGTCTTGCTTGAAAGTTAAAGACATTTTCGACTCCTTTTGTAGAATCTCAGGACAAAAAGTGAATTATAATAAATCGGCGTTTCAAGCTTCTAAAAATATGACTAACGCTAAAAAAAACCAGGTGCAACAAATTCTAGGAATCACAACAATGACAAATATTGAAAAATATTTAGGCTGCCCCATTATTAATGGTAAGGTTAGTAAAGATACCTTCAAGGAAACGATCGGAAATGCACATAAACAACTAACGAAATGGAAAGCGAACTCTTTATCCTTGGAAGGTCGTACAACACTAATTAGATCAAATCTAGCTACGAAACCAAACTATGTTATGCAAAGTTTTATGTTGCCACACAGTGTTCATACTGAGATGGATAGAATTAACAGAGGATTCTTTTGGAACAAAGATAGGAACCATAAACCACTAGTAGGATGGGATAAAATATGTAAACCAAAGATATATGGGGGACTAGGAATTCGAAAAACTGAACATATGAATAAGGCACTACAAATGAAGCTACTTTGGAAAATTTTAGCTGAACCGGATAATGTATGGGTACGTGTAATTAGTCAGAAATATTTTAGGAATGACAACTTATTTTCATATAAATTAAAATCAAATACATCTTGGCAATGGAAAAAACTCATGAACCTCAGAGAAGAGTTTTATAAAGGTCTTATATGGCAAATAGGAGATGAAAAAACGGTAAACTTTTGGAAAGACAACTGGAACTTGGGGGGACCTTTACTCCAACATGCAATAAATCCAAGCAATATTAATGACACTTCTAAGGTTTCTGATTGGATTTCGCCTAATCGCAAATGGAAAATTGAGGAATTGGATCAGATCTTGCCTAAAGACATAGTGGCTCAAATCCAAGCAACCCCAATACCGGAAAACAATATCCAAGATAGGTTTTATTGGGCGCCAAGTAAAAATGGTTGGTTTTCTACCTCCTCAGCTGTAGAATTGATAACAAAGATAGAAACACAGGCCCAGTACGTAAGTCACTGGACTTGGAAATTGGACATATATCCCAAAGTGAAAAATTTTATTTGGAAAATTGATAATAATGGGTTACCTACGAAATCAAGACTTAGAGATAAACAAATCGTAACACCGGGTGGATGTGTCTTCTGTGACTGCACCACAGAGGATACCGCTCACTTGTTAACTAAATGTCCTTACATGATGTTTATAACTAGTAAAATAAACACACATATTGCAAACGTTCTTAGGAATTACAACTCCGAAGACAAGACACCAAGGCAAATACTAAATGAAATATACCAAATACTTGGCAAAAAAGATTTCCCCTATAGCGGCAGTTGTGTGGTGGTGCGTCTGGCACCAAAGAAATAAGTTGATATTTCAAGGAGATCAGTATAATGACATTCCTGATCTAACAAGTTATATCCGGACACAACTAAACAATTGGGAGAAGTCAAGACAATGGACTGAAGATGAGGACAAGATTGGGACTCCACATTGTCAGACAAGGAAACGCAGTTTTGTTTTCAATTATTATGCTTGGTGAGTAGTTTTCCTCTCTAAGGTTGGGGTTGAACCCAACAATAGTTGTGCATGCTTTTTCTTGATCATGATTTGATTGTTTTTATTGCATGAATCTATTCTCTTGCTCTTAATCCTTAAAGCGAAAGTGGATTGGAATTTCTCGTTCATAGTTGAAACGAAAGCGGAAACTTTGAATCAGAATAGTCAAATTAGGGTTTTGAAGCGAAAGTGGATCCATCCTAGTTGAAGTAGAAGAGATTAGATAGTAAGTTTATTAATTGAACGAAAGTTAGTTGATTTACTTGCTCTAGTTAACAAAAGTTAGCGCCTTTATGTGATAAAAGCATGATCTTTATGTTTCATGAGTGTTAGCATTGCATGATTATTTTTGTGGTGATACCTTTACCTTAGAATTCCTCTATCTCTTGCTAAATTCCTTAGATTTAATTGGTTGCTTGCGCTCTAAGTAACAAAACCTAGCACTGACTTTCTCCCTACGGACGAACCTGACTTCGCTATACACAACGGGGTCTTGATTATAAATTTATTTGTTGTCAAGAAACCCTATCAACAGCAAGAAGGTGAACATGCCCAAGATGATGATGCTCCACATGAAACATGTGCTTGAAACTGCTAAGCATGCCCTTCCATATGGTATGCTGATTTCTATGTTGATGTCTGAGAACAAGGTCTTCTAGAATGGTGGTGAAGTCATCAACTCTAGGCTCCTGAACAAAGAAATGATCAGGAAATTTGGTTGGAATCTAGTTGATGGCAAGTGGGTTTCGAAGACTTCTGAGGTCAGTGAAAAGGATCAATAGGAAGAAGGAATCCAGTCTGCTCAAGTGGCCGGTGAATTGAAAGAACTTAAGGAGCAGAATATGATTCTCAAGGGGCTGATTGAGAGGCTTCAGAACACGTGCGGTATTGTGCTTACAAAGATTAGTGCAATAGAGGACACGATCAATGACTTTGGAGCCTGATGTTAGTGACTGCCGCACATCTATGACTCTCTCTACCCCTCTCTTCTACCCCTACCACATTATCTCTCTCTTTTAAAGACTTCTTTGCTTAGTTCGATTTGGTTGTACTGCATATTCTGGATTGTTTTGTGTTTGCACCGTACTCTTCTATGCTTTGGTGGATGACTATCTATGACTGTTTTGATATTATGTCTTAAGTTTCCATGTTTGCCTCTGATTTCTTTTCTTGTTTTAGCGATCTTTTTTATGATGCCAAAAGGGGGAATAGATTTATTAGGGGGATCTATAAACTGGAACCATATGGATATTAAGCTTAGGGTGAACTTTTTATGGCTTTTGTGCTTTGCTCTTTATACTATGATGTTGTGTGTATGCTACAAAGATCTCATCAGGACAAGTTGTTTGTCACTATCAAAAAGGGGGAATTTGTTAGAAGATTTAGAGTTTTGATGGTTTCAGGAAAGTCAGTGACTCCGAGTTTGCAAGTCGAGTCGGCGACTTGGCAAAGTCATTGACATAACCAGCTGGCGAGAAAACTATTTAAGGAAGGAACGCACAGATTGTGTACGTGTATTTGGAGACAGCTGGAGCAGTTTATTTTAGGAGAAGATCATCACAAATGAGTGCTAAAATCAGATGAAGACGATTTGTTCTCCTAGAATATTTTATTGTGTGCGTATTTGATATATTTGGAAAGATATGTAAAGATTGAGTGTGTGTCACTTCCCTAATCGAATGGGATTTGATACACACGAGATCTCTCTGGTCCTAGCTTAAATACCAGAGTGTTTAGGATAGTGGTGTGACTTTGAGCGTCATTTGTAATTCTTGTGAGAAAGAAAGAGCGAACTTGTGTGTGAGATTCGTACAAGTGGTGTGTCGAGTGTTCTTAGACATAGATTGAGATCGAGAGTGTGAGTGCAAAGGTAGAGTGATAGCTTGCATATAGGTAGTGTTTAGGATGCATGTTTACGTTTCATTTGCTTTGTTTTTAGGTAGTTTTAGTTAGTTTCTTTAAGTTATTAGAGTGTCTAGGAGTTTTTGGTTTTTGCACTTGTTCTATGTTGCTTTACAGGTCTTAAAGTAAACAGGTGTGAAAGGAATGAAAATCGGGAAAAGAACGCTTGAATTCGAGTCATCCATTGGAGTTGCTGGTTCGACACCTTTGTCTTGTAAGGCGTCGTTTGGGAGATATAGTGGTCCGATGGAGTTGAATTTGGTATCATTGGAAAGATAATTCAAAGAGATACAATTCATGTTTTACTTCGAGTCCAAATTCCAACTCAAAGGAGGTCAAAACAACCCCCGAAGTGTCGGTTGAAGTCTGAACCGAGTTGCTGGTGGCGACCGCCGCCTATCCGGCGGCGCCCGCCGCCCCCGACAACCGCGAGATCCTCTATGTGCCACGTGTTATTTCCTGATTGATCCTGTCTTTTCCAGTATTGTTCCGAGATATTGTATTTTTGGATATAATTTTGGAGACCTAGTTTGTTATATTAGGTTTTAGAGAGTTGCACCTCTCATCTATCTATCTATTATACATTCTACTTTTCAGACTTTTGAGTTTTTAGCTTTTCATGGAGAACTAAGCCTTATTGCTTAGTTAGACAGTTTGAAGCTTCGTTTTGACTTTCAGTTTTGAGATTTCTACTCTTTATCTATTGCATGGAATTATTCTACTCTCTTGATTGAATTGTTTATGTGATTGGTTTCAACAATTTCTAGGGTTGTTTTTTTTGATAAGGAAAGGAATTTGGGAGGTCACTAGTTCACCAAGGGCATCCTGGAGGATGAGGGTATGCAACCCCAAGTCAACTGCAAGTGGAATAGAGGAGACGCGTCGGAAAGAGCCAGCGATGTAGTCCGCCACCGAATTGCACTCACGATGAACATGCATGATACTCCAATCCCGAAAGCGAGCCAACAAGCAGTGGATGTCCGAACGAAGCAACTCAATCTCCCACGGGCAGCGCCAGTCACCAAGCACGACATTGACTAGCTGAAGATTATCGCCTTCAATCTGAATCTGGGAAACGCCACGACTAGAAGCCTCGAGAAGTCCCTGGCGCAAGGCAATGGTCTCGAAGATAAGCACAGACTATCGACCAATCAGTCCTCCGTCGAAATGGATGGGGGAGCCACCGGAGTTCCTAAGGATGAAACCGAATGAGGCTACGCCATCCGAGCTAACTGAACCATCAAAATTCAATTTAACAAAGCCATCCTTTGGTTTTGCCCATTTAGCAGTCTCCCGCCCGTGCCTAGTTCTCACAGACCGGGAAGGCGTGCATTGAGTTTCTGTAATTGATGTTAGCTTCCAGTCTTTGATCTGGTTACGGGTAAATTCACAAAGAAATCCTACATTGTTCAAAGTCGGGCTATTGTCATTTTCAAAGGTTCTTTTGTTTCTAGCGAACCAGATGCTCCACCAAGCGTTAGTAAGGAGTTCCATCTCATCCTTGGTTGTTATTTCCCTGATTTTGTCCAGGATTTGATGTGGTTTTTTATCACACAATGATACTTGATCTATGATCCAAGTTAGTTTAGGATTCAACGTATTTAGGGTTGCCCTAGAGAAGGGGCAAGAAAGAAGTATATGGTTAGTGTCTTCGACCTGGCTATTACAAGCCAAGTCATTAAATATCTAGTTAGTTTAGGATTTAACGTATTTACTTGATCTACGATCCAAGTTAGTCTAGGATTGTTGTCATTAAATATCTATTGTTAGATCTAGAGAAATTATTGGTTGAGTTTCTTTATTTCACAGTAGAAAACTGCATTGTACTAGTATCTGGTTGTGCTAGTCTATTGCAGAAGAGAGTTGAATTGCATTATAGGACAAAAGTTGGTTGTTTTATGCTGGAATTGTATCCTGTCTATATTCATATCCTTAATGCTGCTTTTGAATTGAATCTTGATGGTTTCAGGGTTATTTAATTAGTTAGGATTGATAGTATCTGGTTCTGCTATTAAGTATCTTTGAAAAGGAATTAGAATTTTATATGCATGAGATATTGAGTGAAATCGATGATCAACTTGTCAATCGAATGCGGATCTCTGTTTGACTAAGTGTTTTCCCAATTTGATAAAAACTCCAACTTTAATTGCTTTACTAGTTTTTCATGCTAAATAGTAGCTTATTCTCAAAACCCCTTTGTTACTTGAATTGCCATAAAATTCACACAAAATGATCAATCTACCTCCTTGCGGATTCGACCCTTACTTCCCTAAGATTACAGTCTTTAGGTTTGTTGGGATTCTTTTGTATAGCCGGGATTTGCACGACCATTTCACTGCTATCATAAAGCGTGGTTCAAGGGTGTGGGATTCATTCTTGTACACGAGTGAACTTTGTAAACACTCAAGAAATCAATAGAGCGAGTCTAAGGACTCTTGAAATCCGACCAAGTGAGAAGCTTGGAAGGGAGTGATTTTTCTCTAATTAAAGTAGTTAGTTTACGAGGAGTTTCCACTACACATCGCTTGTCATTGACAGTTTGGTAACGTCTTTTCTATTTTTTTATTCCGCTGCTGTTTTACTCAAAGTCGACGACTTCGCAGGAGTCGCCGAATCGTTTAAGTACTCACGATCCTACAGTTTTGTAATTCCCTAATGTCATACACCTTCTATCTAGAAGCCAAGCTTCCTTAGCTTTCTGTTTTCACATGTGCTTGAGATAGGGAAATAGCTATTTGCTAGTAATTCACTACCTATGCCTTGTATAGCTACCTTAGTATTCCTTGAAGTACTAACTAAGATTAGGCATTGGAATCAACTTTCAATGGCTAAATGCCAGTTTGTTAGAAATGATCGTTCATCTACTACCTAAAAATTGTTACGTTCAGTGTGATTTCATCTTAGATAGATTAGTTGTCTATTATGCCATGATATGATAAATAGTTGAAAAACGTTATTTTCATTAATGTATCCTAGGTTATGAAGTTTTCGACTGGTGCTGATTTGCCTAACATAATGGTTGTTCACCCTGGAGGGGACACACAATAGCTGGGTTAATATGACACTCGAATGCTAAACTACAAGTTTTAGAATTCTTGTTTGGTTATCTATATTCAATATATTGACATGTTATTGAACAAGCCTTTAGATTTGTACTAAGAGCATGTGACTGCATTACCACTAAATATATAGGGTCAAATAAACTTTGAAGTTGTAAACGATTTTTTTATATACCAATTAATATTGAAGAAAGTAATTACGGTCTTTTAAAGATAAAAGCTCAACATTTATTAGGCATGATGCCTTAAGGATAGAGAGATAGAAACCCTAGCCTCTTTTTTCTCTACTTAAGGTTGTCTTTAATTAATAAGAAAAAGGCACTAGAAAAGACTAAGCGGAAGGAGCAAGAAAACGAGTTGGTAAAATCCAAAGAAGAAATCATCAATTTAAAGCTGGAGGTAGAAAGGACCCGAGGGGAGTGCAACACGAAAAGAATTAGGAGGTAGGAACAAGAAGGAAAGTTGATGGAGTCTCGAGAAGAAGTCAGTTGCCTTAAAGATTTCCTCCAAGAACTACGGAGAGCGCCTCCTTCTGGTCGAGTGGCGTTGACAGACAGGTTGCCATGAACCGATGAGGCAAGTCAAGACGGAAACAAACAAAATAAAAATATCGGCGATACCAGACACGAGTCGAAGCATGAGATGAAGGGGGAGCGAACCTCGAGCGAAAGGGGATCCAAGTTCGTAGAACGACGAAGTGACTTGTAATAATTAGATCGCCTGCACAATGGCCACCTACGAGACGTACACAAAAATTATTGAGAGGGCAAGGGAGAAACGAGGTTGATCCTGGGAAGAGTTGTGGTTCTTCGAGAGGTACGCCAAGAGGAATCAATCAGGCAAGAACGAGGATAGGCGAGAAAAAAGATAGCTAGCTAAGAGGTCAGGGTATTTTGTTTTTGTTTTTAGCGCGTCATTTTATTTGCATAGGGAATAGCTTAAAGAATACTTTAGAATTTGCTTTCGTTTGTTTTTTGAAATAGTTGGAGTAAACAAAATTTAGTAAGGCTAGTATGCAAGTACTGCTAGGACATACACGGATGAAATATTTCAGATTATTTACGAATAAATGAACGAGCGGTCCCCTTGGAAGTAAACAAAATATTACGTTGGACCATTTACGAATAAATGAACGAGCATTCCCGGTGGATGTACATGAATGAGTATCGACCATTTAAGGATAAATGAATGAGCGGTCCCGACTGAATGTACATGAATGAAACGCTTCAAAAAATGATAAATTACATTAATAAAATTTATATCTTGTGTTAAGAAATAAGACAAATAGAAAAATTAAAAATTACGAAAAAAACTAATTAAAAACAATACTTTTATGGTCTTATCTTATAAGAATAAAAATTACATAAAATGAAGTAAAACTTAATGTATTTTATTGTGTTATTTTTGGAAAGAAGATAAGTAAAAAAAAGGAAAAAAAAATATTTCATTATTATTGGCATAAATGATAAGATAGAAATATTTTCTTACCTGTATTTATTTTACATATAATAAGATAAGATTGTAGTCGTCAATTGTAATATTTGTCTAACTATATTGTTCAAGTTATCACAAATAAAAATAAAAAATTAGTTTTGATATATTTTTAATATCTTTATTTTAAATAGCTGTTTTAATATAGGGTGATGTAATACAATATGGTGACATATATATTTTAAGTGATCACATGTACATATGTTTTCTTATCTTTTTTTAAAATTTATCTGTTACAAATATAATAAATATAATGTCCTTTTTTATTTTTATTGATCAAATCTACTAATATTATTTTATCTTTATATTTATTGGGAATAAATTTTTATAAATATTATTTTATCTATATGTTTATTTAGAGATAACTTTTTTACATAATTAATTATTTATAATTATTATTTTAATAAACGATGACGTGACGCAATGTGGTGACAGAAATTGATATCGGTTTAGTTATTAGTAATAGATAGATAGATTTTATATTGAATTGTAATCTCGCGAATACAACTAGTAAGTAGTGCAATTAAATCGACTTAGAGAGTGTCTTAAAAAATATAAGTAAGCCCGTTCTCGTGTGAAATACTTCTCAACTTAACAATTAACTAGTTATACCCGTCGTGTCATGCACGACTATGGTTCGTTATTTTATAGATATTAAATAAAAATATAATATAAAAATTAATGTAAGTAATTTATTGCTTGTACAATGTACACATTTTTTATTTTTGAAACCAAATAAAACAAATTAAATATAAATTATTAAGTTTAATGTTGAGAATAAAAAAGACTATTAAGGTAAAATAATGTACATTTCTCCTTTTCCTTGATGATATTTCATAGATATTTAATTTTTTTTTAAAGATAACTTATAAATAAAAATATTTATATATTAGAATATGGAAGAGATAAGATTTACATAAAATAATAACTAAATTAATAAATAAGATATAATAAAATATGAAAGATAAAGATAAAAATAATTTATATATAGAAAATAATTTTAAAAAATAATTTATTTTCATTTAAGGTGGGGCCACTCATTTTGTGGCTCAATAAAGTAAAGATTAGATAGGATTAAATATTATATTTTTATTACTTTCTATGTACCTTAATTTAGAGATTATCAAATATTTCAATATATCTATGAAACATTACATTATCTATTTTTATTATTTTTAAAAATTATAAGTATTTATCATTAACTAGTTGTACCCGTCGTACCATGTTCGACTACGATTCAGTATTTTATAGACATTATAAATAGGATATTAATAAATAAAAATATAGTATAAACTTTAATATAAGAAATTTTATTGCCCATATAATGTATAATTTTTTTAATCAATATAAATGGTTAAATTTAATGTTGAAAATGAAGATATATTATTAAGATAAAATAATTACATTTCTCTTTTTCATTGATGATATTTCATAGATATGTAATTAAAAAAAGAAGATAAATATAAATAAAAAAATTTATATATTCAAATATGGAAGAGATAAGAATTTAAAAAATAATAGTTAAATTAATAAATAAGATATGATAAAACATGTAAGATAAAGATAATTTAATTATATAAAATACTTAAAATTTAATTAATTTAATTTAAGATGGGACTAAACTCATTTTGTGGTTCAATAAAGTAAAAATTATATAAGATTAAATATTATATTATTCATATTTGGTTGCCGAACTACATAAAACTAACTAAAACATATATAAAACATGCATCTAAACTACTCCTATATGCAAGCTATCATGGTGCATCAAATCTTAACGAGTAATTGTTTGGAAAGAGAAATTCACAGTGTTTAGCTCTCAAAAGGAGATCATTATTGTCTAGCAGAAGTTGAAACTGACATCATGATGGAGAATCGGTTGTCACGAAACATTGGTTGGGTGGATCGACCATAGTGAAGCTTGACAATTTCCCGGATTCGATTAAGGGATGCTTTGGTTAGAACTATGTAAGATCTAAAGCCTCACATACGGTTCATATGAGAGTAGGGGTTGCAATACAACAACTAAAGGTAAAGAAAACTTGAGTGGAGTTGCATGAAATTCCCTCAGGGTGAAAGAGGCCAAAAGTTTCTAAAGGAAGATGTACGTAAGATGAGGGTCATGACAGTGGGGCGCATGGCTGGGAACTTACCCCAACGATTTAGGATGAGGAGGGTAGTGTGTCGAAACGAGAAGAGGAGACGTCATGACGTGGATCCAGTTTGGATCGACCATAGGTATATACAATTATTTTGGGAGTCTGTTGGATTCGAGCAAGTCAAGTAATTAGAGAAAGGTATATTCACATTGCCTTTTCCACAAGAGGAGTTCTAGATTAGTTGCAACACCAATCGAGTTGTAAGATCGCGCGTTAAGTGACTTTATGTGTAAACTAGAGAATGAAAGGAAAAATCCCTTTTGAGTATTGTTAGTAGCTAGCGAGGATGTAGAGTGGATAATTGTTCACATGACTGTCTTTTACTCTGACTTGACTGTTTGATATTTGGTTGTCGTATTGCGTATTTCGGATGTTTAGCATTGATTGCGTTTTCTTTATCGATAAATTTCGGTTCGGGGACGAACCGTTCCTTAGGGGGGGGGGGTATTTGTAAAACCTCGGAAGAATTTCAGTACTTAGTGGTATACTGTTCTTATCAAGTTTGTTCTTTCTCAAGTTTCGTCCCGAAACTTTTCTTAAGGGGGATAATATGTAATACCTGATGCCGGTTTAGGTCAGAAAAATACATTTCTTAAACCACAAGTAAGCGAAATCTTAGTCCGCAAGTAACCTCCGGTGTGGATCTTAACTCGTTGCAATCTTCTTTATACATTTTTATAACGACCCGTTAGCCATACCTACAATTAAACATATTCTTAATTAGTTACAAAAATATCTATGTTTACCCTTATCTATTCTATCCAAATCCTATTTTTTTAATCCTTTTAAACCGATCCCATGCTATCCTAAGGAAAATCTTCTATCTTTAACTCCTTTAAAGATCGGTAGCCTCGAGCTTGTTAAAGGGGATTTCACGACCATGTTTGAGGCCAACCCCAATCGTAGAAGCCATAGGAGAATTAACCGGCATGTTGTTACTCCGTCAACGCCTCCGTGCTCCGTTCCGGTCTGTAAGCTAGTCGAGCGATCACCAGGTTGTCAGAGGTCGCCGCAGTTGTCGGTTGCCGATCAAAACGCCGCTGGTATCATCATCTTCCCCTGTTTCTTTTCTTTCTTTTCTGGATTTTCAGTTGGGTAAGGGGCTGGCTGTACTGTTTAGGTGCGCCTGATTATGTCAACCGGTAGAAGCCTCTTCAAACAGGGTTGCTGAGTTCGATCGTTTTGAACAAGAAAAGTGTGAGACAACGAATTCCAATTCTAGTTTGGTGTTGACTTTGGGATGGTGGAGATGGGGAGTTAATTAGAATTAAGTGGGTTGTTTATATTATAATGATATGTAAAAACGTGTTGGTAATTGAGTATAGATTGAAGACCTTGTTGTTTGTACAAGCTATTAGATAGTTTTGAATAGTAATCAATTATACAATTGGTCACTCTCGGCTTTATGGATTACTGGTAAGCTAGTATATGCTAGTTAGTTGTTTTGGGTTAGTAAAGTTTTAATCTTGCATTTTTATATATACGTAGGTTAAGAGTCTATAATTTATTAGTTAGAATTAGTTTGGTTTTGCCAATTAGAATAACTTGAAGACCAGTCAAGGTCTCTCGGTGGTTAAGGACTGGAATCGCTTGAGGTGTTGAATATAAGTTTTGTCTAAGGAATTATTGCACGAGAGTATTTATTATACTCGTTAAACGTTCATGGAATTATTCCATTCGGGCTCGTAAGTTCTGTGATGTTTGAAACTCTTTCTTCGAGGTAAGTCGTTTTCGACTTGCTCGGTTCTTGTCTATCTTGTTATGTTTTGTGTCGTTATTGTAGGATTGGTTTTGGGAACTAGTCCCGAATGTCTTTTGGAATTAAAATGTTTTTGGACTTGCTTGTGCTGTTGTGTACAAATTGGTCTAAATGAGTTTTTATCAGAAATAAGTTTTCAAATGTTTTCTCTGTGTTGGTACCATTTCCGGCACGGGCATCGTAGCTGATGGAGAGGAAGGGTTGCCTATGTATAGTCCGTGTGACAGAGAAACCGTGCCCCTTCAAAAGAAAATGCTATCTATGTGTTTTGGCAAGTGCTCCAGTGGAGGCTTAGCCGGGGTTAGAAGAAAGAAGTGATGTGATCGAGGAGTGGGAGGGTCTGCCTCTGCATTGTGGATTGGAATATAAGATGGAGAATGAGTTATGTTGCTTTAATTGTTCGATTCTGTGTATGTATGTTTGGCTTATGTGTGACTAACTGTCTAATTTAGGTATTGGCCTTTAGAGTTATGATCGCGATTGTGGATTCTAGTTCCTGATTATAGAAAACTGTTTTAAAACGTCTTATAATTTCCGCATATTATCTAGCTTGGTAGATTAGTATCTGACCCTTCATGGATTATTTTTTTAGTTATAGGTATGTCATAGGAAACCGTGCAGGAGCCTTGGTCGGATGGTGGAGTGGATCGTTGACGCACGTGTCATTAGTTTGGGATTTTTGGGCGTAGTTCGGGATGATTTATTATTATTATTATTAGTTATGTTGAATTATTTTAATTGTTAATTTTTAAGTGTTGTTTGGAATATTTTGAGGAAAAATCGGGAAGGGTTACTTAATAATTTTGTTTATTCATTCGGGATTCAAACATGTTTTATATTCAGTTTTATAAATCTGAAAGTTGGATGTTTTACTTGTTTTATCGTCGTGCCTGCATTGTAAGATCCTAAAGCGTTGTTGTCAAACCCACCTAAGTAGTACTTGGTAAGGTCTACTACCGAGTAGCGCCCTATATAAAGACGGGGTGTTACAAATTTAATAGAAAAAAGTTAAAATATTAGGAATAAAAATTAATTTTGTAAATATGAGATGAGACCCAAATCGTTCTGGTGGCTCGAAAAGGTATAATTTTAATATCTATCTATAACTATATATTAAAGCTATACCTTTTCGAGTCACCAAAATGTTCTGGCCCCACCACATATTTAAAAAATAATATCAATTTCTGTATTGTAACTTCTTTCTAATTTCTATTAAATTATTTTTAACTATTTAAATTTTTCTCTAATATCAAACAAATATCTATTTAGTATAACAATATCTTTTGAAATCTTCCTTATACAAGTATTTAAAATTAAAGATAAAACATTTAAAATACTTCAAAATAAATATAAATCTTTTAGTATATATATTTTGAAGAATTTATATATATATATATATTGATTTTTTTTATAATAAAAAATTAATGGTAAATATTTATAATGTTTAAATTTAATAAAAATAGATAATAAAATATTTAATATATATATTCAAATATTTGATAATCTCTTACATAGAGACTGGAGAGTAATAAAATATGAATAATATAATATTTAATCTTGTCTAATCTTTACTTTATCGAACCACAAAATGAGTTTGTCCCATCTTAAATTAAATTAATTAAATTTAAATATTTATATAATTAAATTATCTTTATCTTTCATAATTTATTATATCTTATTTATTAAGTTAAATATTTTTTTTTAAATTCTTATCTCTTCCATATTTGAATATATAAATATTTTTATTCATATTTTATTTTCTTTTTTTTTAATTAAATATCTATAAAATATTATTAAAGAAAAAGAGAAATGTAATTATTTTTCTTAATAATATATCTTCATTCTCACCATTAAATTTAATCATTTATATTAATTAAAAAATTATATATTTTACGAGCAATAAATTACATATATTATATTTTTATTTAGTAATATTTTTTTATTATCAAAAAAGGTATAATTTTAATATATAGTTATAGATAAACAGTAGATTCCAAACTTAAAAGCAACCCTAATCAACAAACAAGTAAAATCGCCGGATTCGATTAATTTTTTGATAGAAAAATCAAGCTCTTAATCTTTCCTCTCGCTGTGCGCATCTCTCTCTCTCCACGACCGTTCAAGTCTACAACCCTAATTTGGTCGAGCTCTTCAAGTCTATAATATTTAATCTTCACCTATGGCCATGGCTGCTGGAGCTCTGTGCCTTGATTAACAATTAAGCTGGTAAACTACTATTCGTACAAGTCCACCGTACCTAGACTTTGATCGCTTTCACTACTATTGTCGAAAGGAATTGATTTTTCTCTGTCGATCCTCTTATCTAGGGTTTGTGCTTTCACTTTCCACTGGCCATGGCTCTCTCTCTTGGCAAGCTCGCCATCCTCGTCGGCGCCGGTATTGTTCTTTTCCCCCCTTTATCTGTTTTCAGAGTGTCTGATTTTTCTAGTTATGCCTTTTTTTTTGTTTCTTTCAATGTCCGAATTTATTAACTATATATGTGGATATGTATCTATCTCAACATATCTAGAGTTCGAATGTTTTAATGTTCTATTTGCTAGAATCGGTATTGAGAGCAATTAGGTCGAGCGTTAGGTTTGTCGGCTACGTTTTACTCTTATTGTTTCACTTCTGATTGATGCCAAAAGAGGTGATTACCTACTTTGTAGCCGTATTTGAGATGCAGAATCGCACTTGTTTGCAAAATAGGTCTCTTTTCATCCTTTATGATCTTTCTGTAGAAGAGTGCCCCTACTGCCCTATCTGGAACGGCATTATTTCAGAATTTTTGAAAGCCTTTCAAAGTGCAAGTGTAACCGAATAGGATTGCCCATTAAAGAACTTAATGATACTAGTAAAATAGAATAAAGTAAGAACCTTTCTGGTAGTGAGAGAACTTCAATGAGTACCTATTGGTGGGAGGGAGATATAATTGGACTAGTCCAATTATTGGGATGCTGCATATTTCAGCTTCTGTCTGAGATTTATTGTGGAATAGTCCTCTTCATAGAAGATATCTTTTAAAATACACATGAGAACTGTATGTGTTTTTTCAAATGCTCAGGTTGCTGAAATGAAATGTACCTTAATTTTGAAGGATATACTGCTTTGATTTGTATTCATCCCCTCTTTCCCCCCTTTACAACTGGAATTGTGTTGAGTGGTTGGGACAAACTATCCCACATCAACAAATGAACCATATATAAGGAAGGGTGAAGCCCCTACCCATTAGCTTTAGCTTTTAGGTTGAAAGGTGGATCTTGGCCTTGTATATTTTTTTTATATTTAAAATAATAATATCCGATGGAACATCATCGCCCCCGTTTAGCTACCGTCCACTGGAATCTAACAGATGGCTAGGGCGATTTTCACAAGTAGAAAACATCCCTTGTAACCTGCTGTTATTTTCTCTCCGCCCTTGTACTTGGTATTTTCTCATGTAGGTATTGGTAAGGAGATAACCTGCTGTTATGTAGGTCAAGAGATAACCTGCTATTTTTTTTCACAAGTAGAATGTATCCCAATATTTAGCTCAGGAGATAAACTGATGTTATGTAGGTCAGGAGATTACCTGCTATTATAACATCCCAATATTTAGGTCTCCTCTGCTGTTAATTTTCTAGTGCGCTTTTTGTTATCTTCATCTTTCCCACTTCATGAGGCATTTTTTAGTTTACAAGCTGTGCATGTAACAATGAGCTGAATTATTGTTTACCAACTAGTTTGTCCTGATTGTGATTTACAGGTATCTTTGGTTCAGTCCTGGCAAAAGAAGGTAAACTGCCAAGTGTCTCTGATGTGCTGTCAGGAGCTGCTAAGGTACATACCTTAACCCAATTCTGCTAATCCCCAGCAGGTTTTGTATAAAATTGTATCTAGTAGTGAAAGTAAACCTTGTTTCATTAAAGTGGAATCTGCCATGTCTCTTTGAGGTTGCAGAAAAATTGCTGCAAGTGTCTTTTGCAAGCCACTGTAGTATTTTAAGCTCTATCCATGATTGCATTCACGCCTGTTCTGCTATTTACCATTTGACAAAACTGTTTATGTCTTTGGGGGTAATATGAAGAATGCCAATGGACTAGCTGGCTAAATATTCTCTTTGCTTGTACCACAGATTGCTTTCACAAGGGATTCTGCTCCATCTTCATCCAAGCCTAAAAATGATGCTCTCGCAGCACAGGTCTGTCTGATGACCTTTGCTCTTGTATAATTTTAAGTTATTTCTAGTACTGTAATGAATGTATTTGTCTTTATATACCACTTTATTTGGCACAAACTCGTTGTACAATGTAAGAAGCTTATAAATACTTATTCAGGGCAAGTAAATACATTTTTGTGCTGGAAAATGCTCATATAAATTCCTTACAAGGTGCAAGGAGTTTCCACCAAATGAAGTCTGCATTTCCACTTTCTTAGCTGCAAAATTATATTCTGTTTTTCTTAAAAGATGGTACATTATCTCCATAAGATATTACAAAATAGACTAATATAGTTTGTATGTTTATGGGCCATTTGTATCACTGGGACTGCTCCTGTCAGCTTCACAACTGAACCGGACCAATTACTAATAAGAACTACTAATAGGGACTTGAAGTTCTAAGGGCTGATGATAGCCCATGTCATTAATATTTCTTGGAATGTGAAGTGTAGGATTCTTCTATTATCATTTGAATGTTTGTTGGAAAGTTAACCAATGACTTGCTTTTTAAGGTAGTAAGATTGTGACACAGCCACTGGGCACGTGTCTTGTTTATCAAGTCTTGTCTGATATATATCTTTTAATCATGTGCTATAAATTTGTTACATTAGGTTATGTTTCATATTTTAATTGTAATTTTGCAGGTTAACAGCCTTAAACAAGAGCTGCAATTTTTGGCTTCAAATAGACCAGTCACAATTATTACTTCTGGTGGAGGAGGTTTGCATTTTTTTTTTTGTTGCTGTCATGAATTTGAGCAACTTGGCTCATTGGTGATTTATTTGCTTCATGTGTTTTAATGGGTTGGTCCAGCATATCTATTGGTTTTTGCTTCTTTTTTCTGCCTTTAAAACAAAACAAATTAAATGCATACTACCTAAAAGAGGTATCCTGATCACAATAAATATGGTCCACTATACATATATTTTGTGACTTATTCAGTCACTTCTTTTAGTCAGACCATCCTGTAGATATGTGCATTATCTTTGTAGAGGTAGAAACTTGCAACTTTCGTTTCTTTTAAAGTTATAGATTTCCTGTTTGTCTTGTTTTATGCTTTGACATGCATAAGCATGTCATTTATTGTGTCTTTAGTATTATGAAGTTAACCTATTTTGTTTACTTGCTTTGCTTTTGCTCATCAAATTATACCTTTTCTTCATGTGTATGATGGCTTTTCTAATGGATTTTAAATTGCATGTTCTATTACAGGTGGTCGTCGTTATGGTGTAATTGTTTTGTGTGTAGTTGTTGGTTATGGCTATATATGGTGGAAGGTAATTGGCTGACAGTTTCTCCTCAATATTAGATGTTTCTTTCCTTGCCACTCTGTTTCTGATGTTAAGTAATGTGGACTCACACAAATTATCTCCATGGCGTTTTAATATTTCTTTAAACTTGATGGGATAATGTCATAATGATTTAGGCCTTGTGAAAACTATATAGGGTCCGGGTGTGCTTGTCCTAGTCAGTCAAGTGACTACTATGTTTCATGTGCTGTGTCACCCGTGATAAACTCTAATTCCAAGTTCCAGTCGTTGTTCATAATGTCCTGTTTTTGTCCAGTGGAATTTGCCGTTTTCAGTATTCATTCTAATTTTTCTGTTTCAATGATGTAGTTCTGAAAGCTGCATTCTGCATGAATTTGTATCTATATACTGTACATACACCTTCATCGCGCATACATAAATGATACCCACTATTCAAAACTCATGATTTATCTTATCCTATTGATTTGTTAAGTTACTGTGTTGGTTGTCTTTAGAGGATTGTGCTGTAGATTTGTATTGGAAAAGGTGAGTGGATTTTAGGTTTTCTCCTCTCATCCGACAATTTTCTATTTTTAAATTCTCTCAGTTCTGATTTCTGAGCATGTCATAGTTGCTTGGGCTTTGCATATTTTGTTGTCATTTTGCTATGCACTTGTCTACGTTTCTGTATTATTTGAGTATATCCTTGTTCGTAAGCCTGTTTTTATTAACATGCATATGAGCTTCACTTAATGTTTGGTTTTCTAAAGGTCTTGACCTAATATTTCTCCTCAATTTCTAGGGATGGAAACTTCCTGATCTCACCTTTGCAACCAAGCGTAGCCTATCAGATGCGTGCACGTCTATTGCCAAACAGCTTGAACAAGTTTACTCATCAATTGGAGTAGGTGTTTTCTTCCTGTATCGGACTGAGCATTCTTATTTACTTATCAAACTACTCTTAGTTCCCGTGCCCTGTACGGGATTTTATAAAACCATTATATTATTTATTTGTATTTGTTAAAATTTTCATTAAATTGATATAGGCAAGGATATTTTTAAAAAATTATCGTATTTTATCTACAAAAACTACATTTCTAAAAATAATTATTAAAAATTGCTACATGCAAGATTATTTTTAAAAAACTATCTAAAAAAACTATCCTATATAAAAATAAAACTAATATATTAATTGTTTTGATTAGTATATAAATACAACTAATTAAAAATAATCCAATTAAATTGATTTAAAAAAGATGGATGATGTGGTTAAATACTTAAATGTAGGACCGTTTTATATATTATTTTAACCTCCACTTTAGTATGTAGTAATGATTGATGCAAAGGCTTATTTAGTTACTTCAAGTTTGTTGTTTTTTTATTGAATCCCTTGTGGAAGTTCGAAAAAGTGTGGTAGCACCATAAGAAGGTGAAGTTGTATTATTATTATCTTAAGTTGGAAACTTGAACTCTTTAATATCTATTTCTAATAACATAAATTCTGTCATGAGAGTTTTTTCTGCAGTGTCTTACTGTTATTTAGATGTAGGGTGTTTTTATGTCATTCACCATTTCCTTTTGATAGCTAGTGGTATAGTCCGTAATGTATGATCTGTTTGAATATACGTGTTTGTATCTAGCCTTAGCAGACTGACAATTTTCACAAACACATGGAATTGCATTAATTTATCACTTAGTATATTGATAGTCTTTGTTTTCATATGTAAACAAGTAGTTACTATGGGTTTTTTTTTATATCCCTTGAATCATTATTGTAGAAATATTAAGTTTCCTTGTTGGCTGGAGATACTCATTGCATTTGAGTAAAGTTGAGTATAGGATTGATATCCTCATTGTATTGTTGGATGATTTTGAGTGTGAAAAAGGAATTGTTTTGTAATAGTTTTAATGTATTAGTGACATGTAATGGTTTTGAATTTGTCTGCTTGTTTTTATTTATGGTTTTCATTTCTTTTCAGGCAACTAAGCGCGACTTATCTAGACAAATAGACCGTGCAGATTGTAGCTTGAATGATTTGTCAGAAATAAATGTTGCTACAAGACACGAGGCAAGACTACTATTACTGTTATAGTTGCACTTGGCTTTTTACAACATATTTGTTGCTTAAAGTCGAATGAGTGAATCTATTTAACATGTTGCTGATTACATTTACTCGTTCCCTTTGAGATGTGAATGTGATCTATAATTCATGTTAATCACACTGAATTGTTCAGGTATCCCATCTTCGTGGAGAAATGGAGACATTTGATGTGAACATTCAGTCTGTGCGTGAAGTTGTAGAATCTTTGGTAATTAGACTCTATTCTAGATACATTTGCCATATTTATTTACTAGTTGTCTACTGGTGTTCATGAATGTTCTGTACATGTTCATTGTCTTATGGCTGTTTTTATTCTCTCCAGGAAACTAGAATTCAGCAAATGCAAGGAAATGGGGTACTAACAAGTATCTGCTGAATTCATTTTTCTTTAAATGTTTTATGGATGTTGACTGACGTACTGGTTACAAATTTGTTTTTTAGGATGCAATTAACATGAAAGTCATGCGATTGGTCGATGTTGCTAAGAACATTGAGCGGAGAAGGTCTCCAGATGCTCTTCAGGTCAGAGTTTAACTTCATACATCCCATCCTTGCTATTCGTGTTAGTTAGAGGTGGTTAGTATGCTTACAGTTTGCTTGATGTCTCTTATAAAGAAGTCTTGTTTTTTGCATTTGGTAACTCTTCTTTGCTTGGGGCGCATCCTCATGCTCATTGGCTTTTATACAGTGCCTTTGAGATGGATTTAACCCCTGTATCAATTTTGGTGCATTCTAGCTAAATTCAGTTATTACTCACATAGCTGAATTTCAGTTTTTCTTGGGCCTATTGGGCGCATCCTCCTGAGATGTTCAGGTTATGGGTGCCCCATCTTGATGTCACCTCAGATCCTGCTTGAGCGGGACTATACTGGGCGGTGATGTTGGTAACTCTTCTTTGCAACCCTGCTATGAGCATGCAAATTGGCAACAATTAGATTGTTCAGTTTAATTAGTCTTGCTCTTCACTCTCTCCCAAAAATAAGGTAGTAAAGCTAAACCCTGAATATAAAAAATGGAAGAAAAAAATAAGAGGGATCTCCATTAAATGATCTTGAAAGTCTTGTTCGCTCTTATCTTCTCCTTCTCTTACTTTTTTCTTGATTCTGTTCACTGTTCAGGGTGCACCTACTAAGCCTGCAATTGAACAACCACATATTTTACAGTCCTCCAGGGTAAGTATCTACATAGCCAAGCTATAGAAGAATATATAATTTTGACTTTAGTATATGTTCGAGTTAATTGTTTGTAGAGTGGTGGCTTATATCCACAATGACCAAGGACTAGAAACGAAAAGCTCACTTCTCAGTTGTATCAATAACTGGATTAGAATAAAGAATAATACAGTAGAAAACACAGAAATTTCGAATAATATGTCGTCAGCTCAATGTTTGTTGATTCCCTCACCATATTCTGATTGTGTTTTTCAAATCTGGTTGAACAGTCTCTTTCAATGCCTCGTTCACTGTCTCTGGAGCCTCCTTCTCCTGTTTCTAGTGGCTCAAATGAGGTAAAAAAAGTTTAAAAAACTTGAAATGGTCATATTTGATAGTAATAGCAACCTGTTTAATTATACTGACATGTTCTTCCCTGCGCTAGACTCAATATCAGCTAAATGGCACATCATCTGCCACAGGCCTGAAGGTAACATACTTTTCATGTACTTGGTGCTTGTTTGGTTGAAAACTTTTTTTTTAAGATAACAGATAACCCAATTTCTCCAAAATCCTTTCCAATTACCAGTTTCTTAAAGGTAGTCAATTACCAATTACTTAAGGGGAATGGATAAGATTTCCTTTCTCCCACAATTTCCAAGTGATTGGATTTTTGGTTTTCCTAGTGATTAGGGCATAGGTTAATCATGTTTTTAGAAACTAAAACCTTAAAGGGAACCAAATAAACTCTAAAAAAAATTAAATAGCCCTAAATGAATACAATTTAACAAAATGTTTCCATTTCAAGGTTCTTAATCTATGCTCTTGGGGCATATGTTAAAGAAATCGTTCGATTATAATCAAACATAATAGCTTAATTTCCAGGAATTAACTGGGAGGGAATGAAGTTACTTCCTAACTTCACATGATGTTCTTACTTCCTGAGTTCAAGTTGTTCAACTAAACAAGCACTCTCTTTCTAATTCAACTTATTTTTGGCCCCTCTATTCTCACAACTTCATCTTGTCTCAGGATCTAGAAGAAATGTCACAAGGAGCAAATGCTGTTGCAAGCAGTCCCAAGATCTCTGATGTTAGTAATGGAATTGCGAACCCTCTTTCAGCAGGAGCTAGTGGGTCAGCAACCGGAGGGTTTTTTAGTCGAAAAATAATCACCAGCAATATCCCATTTATTTCAAGAACACGCAGCTCGACACCGTCCTTCAAGTAGATCAAGAATATGTTTTCTTGCTGCTTATTTAATACATTCTGTAACATATGCTAGATATACAGTGGAACATTACCTTTTTATGCCCAGGCAAAGAGATGGAATGCCTTTGTTTCTGGTCATTGAATTTTGTAGGATTTGTGGATTTTTAAGGAGGGGACTGCTGGTTAATTACGTAGCAGCTCAAATGTTAATAACGGGATTGTGGGAGGGAAATGATATGGACATTTTATAAATTTATTTCTATCTTCCATCTTCTATGCATAAAAAGGGAGAGATTGATATGTTGGTTTCTTTTGTTGCATCCATTTGTGGCGCCTTAGTGAAATGGTGAAAACAGAGATAGTGGAAATTGCCAATTTGTGCTCGCATTCTCATTCTTACATCACAGCTTAGAAGTACGATTTGGTGCGCCCAACTTAGAAGTATAATTTGGTGCGCCTATGTTAAACGTACACGGTACAAGGGTATAATGGGGAAAATAATGTTTGGTGGGGGGGGGGGGGGGGGGGGGTGATGCCACTAAGTTAAGCGCACAGTATGGTGTGCCTTGATTAGGTGCATAACAACATCCTTGTGCGCCTTGTATAGGCGTGCGAGCAACATTTAGATTTTTGAAAAATGTAGCCAAAATAGGCGCACAAACGATCATATTTTTCTAACTGTCAAATTTGAGCCTATAAATACCTAATACGTGTATTCATCATCTACAACACAACACCTCTCCCCTCATTATTTTCATCATCATGTATCAAATTTGTGAGGATAGTCACGAAGAAAATGACTGGGTTTACAATGAAGAAGAAGAAGACAATTGGATAGCTGGTTGCGATTTGATTCAAAATCTTGATGTAGAGTTCGGTGATTTCAAACCTGCTCCCATTTCGAGTCAAGTTGGGATCCAAATGGTGTATTTGTGGTTAGTCTTAAATTAGTTTTGTTTTAAATTTTTATATCCGTATTAAATTAGTAGGAGAATAATAGTAGGAGAATATTTTTTTGTAGGAAAAATGTGTAACTAGTAAGTCTTATTTATTTAGATCTCCGGAATTTCGTTATTGTTTATTATTTAATAAAGACTATGTACTTGTTAAGTTTAGATTAAACAAATTATTAAGAAGAATAAATTCATAATTTCAGTGGAAAGGCTATTCATAGTATTTTATTAGTGATCAAACGTGGGATAGTAAGGAAGAACTATATGAATGGACGAAAGGTAGAGGAAAGGAGTTGGTGATGGCTTTGATCAAGAAAACATCAAGTCTGTACCAAATTAGTATCGTTTGTGAAAAGTTTGGTCTGGAGAGAACAAGCAGGTCGAAGGTGAATAAAGACAACCTGTAATTGCCGGTTCCTAAAATCCGAAGATCCAAGTCGAAGAATTGTAGGTGTACGTTGGAGCTTTTTGGTTGTCGTATTGGGTGTTGGGTGTGGGTGTGGTCGAAGGTCGCCACAATCATTGGGTGTGGTCGAAGGTCGCCACAATCATCCACTTACCTAGGACTTAGGTGGGAATGCATTCATGGGTCGAATGACCCCGAAGGAGCAGTTGATGGCTAGGAGGTGGGGCGATGGGATGGTGATCCAAAAAAAATTGTTGCTAGATTGAGAAGTACATTTCCGGGGAATTTAACAAAAAGGAAGCAGGTTGCCAACTTCTTGTACAAGTTACAATATGAGGATCGTGGGGAGAACTAATGGTGACGCAGTGGTCTCTCAAATTTTTGGTGGACAATGGGTATGTAGTCTCTCCTATTAGGCACAAGAGTGCGAATGATGTGCATATCCATTTTTTTTGCTAACAAGGAGTCGTTGTATCTGTTGAAGAAGTTCCCGTATGTGTTAATTGTTAACGCCACTTAAAAGACAAACAAGTGAGTTTTATATCATCATGGTTATTTATTTTGTACTAAATTTTGTAGTTATATAAAAAGTAAAGTCATTGTTGTTAATTATGTGTCCGTAGGTATGATATGCCGGAGGTGGAAATGGTTGGCTTCATATGCACTCATTGTCAGTTCAACATTGCGTATGCATTTACTAGAGCGGAAAAGACCTTCCATTACACGTGGATAATGAGGAAGCTTCGAGCTTTGTTTCAAGATTTGGGAGTGATGACAATGACAATAATGACAGATTGTGAAAAAGCCCTCATAAATGGAATCCAAATGTTTTTGTAAATGAAGTTCAACACCTTTTATGTTGGGTGCATATTAAACACAACAATGAGGCACATGCGTCTGAAGTCTTAAAGAATAAGGCAAAAGTTGAGGCATTTGCAGGACAATTATGGGGACTTTTTTGTTCAACCACATAAGAAAGCTACGAAAGAAGGTTCAAAAATTTGAGGTTATCTTGGAGGAGCGGCCTCATTGGATATGTGGAGAGAGAATGGCTTACTCCGTATTAAAAACATAGTAAGAGCATGGACGGATCATTATATACACTTCTTCACAAGTACATCAAACATGTACGATTTGGATAATGTGTAGTTGATTATTGTTAATATGTATACATGTCGTATTAACTTAATTGTTTTGGCAGGGTTGAGGGGATGCACATGGTGTTAAAAGATATTATTGGCTCTAGCAGAGGGGGTTTCAACATGGTGGTTGTGAGGATCCATCATGCGATCGTCATGTAAACTGATAAGATTAAGGCGAGTATGAATTTTTTGTTATCCAAACAACCAACTGAATTCGATGATCCATGGATGCCGCCGAAAATACGAATGTTGTTTTTGTAATAGCCGCTATTTTTAAGACTATTTTTTTATTTTAATCATTAATTTTTTATTAAATAAAATGAAATCATAATATTCATATGAAATATTTATTCTAGTAAATAAATTTATTAGAGACGGAATTTAATAAATCCGTAACTAACGGAAATTCTATTTGTAAAACCCGACCGTTCCGATGTTCGTTTCAATCCGACTTTCGATCTATTTACGAACGCGTTTGATCATTTAAAGAGGGGATTTATTTGATATTTGGGTAGAGATTTCCCACTCACTTATGGTTTATTTTATTAAGTCAATTTTTCCTCTCCCTCTCCCACTCACATGAGCAAGATTTGATCATGATTATATTGATACTCCTCTTACATGTGTTAGTTGGCTTTTAAAGCCTCATTTCTCTACATAGACACACCATCCTCTACCATTTTCTTTCATCCTCCAAACTCTCTCTTCTCTACACTAAAAAGCTCTCTTTTTCCATTCAAAGAAAGAAAAAAATCAGCCATATACTTAAGCTACTATGGGCTGATTTTTCACATGCAAACCCATCTAAACTCCTTCCTTGGAACTCCCTAGCCACCACCACGACCGACCCCTCCCTTGGCTGCCACCAGGCCACTGCCGCCCCTCCTCCCCTTGCTCTCCTTGTGTTGTTCTTCCTACAATAACACAAGACACATTTAAAGGGTAATCTCTCTCAAAAAAAATTGGTATTTCTTAGTTTGATTCCAAGCATTTTTAGGAGGTTGTCTTGATTTAAAGAGATTAAAATTTTAGATTTTATAAAATACCATTTGTGTTCATATTACCTTTAGTAAATGACATGCATGCAAGATTTTTTAAAAGAAAATTGTCTTATAAGCTTCTAGATGATTTTTGAAACTTCTTAAGATGAACAAGTGGATTTTTGAGCCTAAAAAATTCTGTTTTTTATCTTATTATCAAAGACCCAAACTTAATTTTGTTCATTTTTCTACACAAAAATCCTTGATTAATGTAGATAATGACTTGAAAAATCTATAAGATGTTTTAGTTATGCATAGGACCTACATGCATGTCCTTCTTAAGACCTTGAAAAGCTTTTATATGATTTTCCTAGTTGGAATGATTTTCATAAGAACAAACTTTGATCAATTAAATTAAAATGGTCTTGCATGTAAGTTTAAGTGAGTTTTCATGAGATCAACTTAGTTGCGTGTCACTTTCTCTAACTTTTAAGCTTGAGAATGTTTTTTTTTTAAAATGATCTTTGATAAGAGAAAGAAGTATAAGATTAAATGTGTTGTTTAATTCATATAAGTACTTGCATGTTAATAAAAAATGATTATTTTAACTCTTGTCACTCTTGCATGTGTTAGTTATAAAACTTTGAATCAAAATCTCTATTAAACAAGTTAAGAAGTTGTTGCATGTTAAAAGATGGACTCTTTATAACTTAAAATCTTCTTGCATGTTAATTTAAGCTAAGAAAATTTTGGTATAATTTATGGATGATCATTCTAGAACTAAAACTATTAAGTATAAAGATAATAAGTACTTAAATAAATCTTATGGTTATAAAGTTGTGGACTAAATCCATCCTTGCATCTATGTTAAGAACTAGCAAAATGTTGAATTAAAACTTGTTAAACCTTCTTAGTAAAAAGGATGATTAATTTGATAAGTTTAAACCATAGTAAGATAACCTAAGATGTTGCATGTGAGATTAAAAAGTGTTTTTATAAAGAATGATATGCATGCATGACAATCCTAGAATTTACTATAATGTTATAATAAGTAATTCATGACTTGTAGGAATTTTTTATCATAAGAATAAATGTTAAGTAACTTTGCATAAAAATAATGAAACATGCAAACCATTTATATAATTTATATTAAATATATTTTTGCATGTAGTTTTAAAACGGTTTTCATTTGAATAATTAAAGTCTTGCATTTCTTTTCATAAAATAAGTATTCTTAAGTTTATAAAACTCTTACAAAGTATCACTTTGAAAATAATAATAAAGAATTATTATTTTGATATTCCCTTTCTAAATTATTAAACTAAATAATTTAGATTAACTTGCCTTCTCTTAGAAGAGGAAAATAAGAGAAAGGTTTAATTAAATTAAAATAAGGATTTTAATTCATGTTCGTTCGTCGTTCTTTCGGTTAACTAGGTCGAAGTTTTCGAACGTCGCTAAAACTTTCAAATTTCGGGTTTCGTATCACCCCGAAAGAAATTCAAGGCAAGTGGATATTCTCCCTTGTAACCTTTATATATATATATATATGTGTATATATATATTTCGTTTCCATTAAGAAAATCCTTCTATGTTAGGAACTACATGTTTGTTAAAATGAATGAACTTTGGTATATTCATTTACTTAGAAATAACGACATATTGTTATTATGATTCGTACTATGATAGTACTGAACTTTAGGACCGATGATTGTGGTCTTGTTTGTTTCTATCTCTTTTCGAGATTCGTTATGGATTAGCATAGGCGATATTATGCACTAGCTAGATACCTATAGGATGAAATAGACCTATATACTCGGGATGAAAGAGGCCCGATATCCTCAGGATGAAAGAGGCATGCACACTCATGATGAAAGAGGCTTGCACACTCAAGATGAAAGAAGCTTGCACACTCGGGATGAAAGAGGCCTTCACACTCATGATGAAAGGGGCCTGAAATTCCTTCATTTCCTTTAAGTGGACTGGGCTCTTCCACAGCCTCCACACTCTAAAAATTTATAAATAATATGAAATATTTTGACACGTAATAAAGATAAGTGCTAGTGCACATTAAAATAAATTAAAACCGGGTCGGTTTAGCACCACGTGTAAGACCGACCCAGCTCTCGGTCCGAAAAGGGTGCGAGAGGTTTTCTAGAAACTTGACGTGTAAATAAAACGTTCCCAATATTGATTGTACTCTAAGAGGAACTACAATCTCATAGATCCCTACTCTTCAGATCCAAGTTCATCTCTTCGAGATCAGCTAAATTCCGTCCTTATAAGCTCCACAAAGTGATTATAACTTTCAAGTGCTTCTTCCCTTAATATCCTTGATGAGATATTGAAATTGCCATACTAACCTTGAGAATTTCCATTCTCATTTGCCTAGTCTCCTTAGACTAATTCCGTTTGTTTTCAGCATTTTTGCCTGGTATTTCTCGCCCTTCGCGACAAATGCCAGACTTTAAGAAATTTTCCCTCGAAGGTTTAAAGATGAAGAATCAAGAAAGTTGAAGGAAGGAAGGTCAAGTCTTCTCAAAGATATTTCTCTCATGTTTTGGATTCACTACGCTTTGCAAGAACAATGTTTTATTAATTCCGCTGCTTAAACTCTAACATGCTATTTTGAAACAATTTAAGATGTAATGACAATATTTAAAGTCTCAAGTTTGAGCACCTTTTTATAACATGTATTATCATTAAATTTCCGCATTTTATTTAACTTAAATACCTTATAAAGCCTTGGGTGACTTTGGACGGTAAAATCCGAGGTCGTTGGCGATAACACCTATCGTTGCAAAATAGGGGTGTTACAGTTTTCAAGGTTGCTCTATAGAGTGGCAGATATGTGCTTTGACTTCTTATTGGCCTCATATGATAGGATTGTGAAGGAGGAATGGAGGATTACCCAAAAGAGTGCACTGATCATTGGTGAGAGATTGCCTTGGTTTGTCATGCGTCCACAAAGTTGCAAGGGCTATTATTACAAGAACACCGCTCGTTCCAAATGACATTCATAACTTTTGGAAAGCATTGTCATGGGAAGATATTACATCAACAAGTGGTCTTACCAATGACAATTTCTGAATGACTATTTCAGAGATGAGACTTCGTGAAATGTTTGCCAAGTTGGATAGTGGGACATTGAAGCAAGGAACTGCATACTAGGTAACTAAGTTCTACAATGACTTGGAGAATCCAGAACAATGTACCATGTTGGAACCGACAAATGACGGAAAAGATAATAAAAAGGGTAAAGGAATACCTCGTGGTGCAAGGAACAAGGAAAAGGAGGAGACAAGAGAGATCAGAGCTACTTTGAGCACGTGCAACAAGAGCTAGAGGTCTTTGAGAAAGAGAAGGCAAAGGAGCAGGGAAAGGTGAGCCAAGCTAAACGCCCAGGTCGTCCAAGAAAGGAAAAGGGTTCAACAAGTCAAGTGGTGATGGACTTTGCGGATATTTAATCTCAACCGATACCAGAGGAGGAGTCACAATGTGAAGAACCCGTTGAGGACACAGTGCATATGGGTGTTAACTTCAAGATGATCATTTTTGCATTTCGTACATCAAGTTTGTCAGGAATGTACGTGCTGACGGACATTGTGGATATTGGTCACTAGTCGTGCTTCTTGGGATACCAGAGAAGGATTATAAGAAGGTCTGACATGATCTGGTAGCGGAGTTGGTTGAGAACAAAGAACTATATGAGCCGATACGACGCAGACTCCGAGAAGGGACTTGGGATGACTTGGTTTGACAAGTTAATTACATCAAAACTTGCTAGTGGATTTGAGTTAATCAATGATCAGTAATTGAGATTGCAAGTGGATTAAGTTAATTGATCATACTTCTCTTATAAACTTTCTTAATCATAATTGCTCTTGTTTTGTGTACTTGCATTCATTTTTAGTGTTAGATAATCTTCACAATCCCCCCACCCCTTTGTTTTCTCATACTTGGCATACAAATACACAAGTCTTTGCGGGATCAACCGTACTTACCAACTACGTTAGTTTGGTTGAGTTCGAATTCTCTAATAGGTAGATAAAACTAAAATACCTCATCAAATTTGGCGCCCTTGTTGGGGGCTTTGGTCGCTATTTGTGGGTTTGTTTTGTGTGTTATTCTTGGTGTGAATCTATCTTATGGTTCGTACCCGTGCTACTAATTCGTCTCCATTGCGTTTTGATTCAGAGATCGACAAAACACTTTCAGGTTAAGGAAGGAGATTTGCGATCACTTTTGTGAGTTAACATTTGATCTTGAGGATTCCGAAGCAGTTGAGATGGCTGATCCGACACTAAGAGAGTTGACTGCACTAGATTTGACACAACCACCACTTGCAGTGTAGTTTCTTGAGCTAGCCGATGGTGTCAACTTTAAATTAAAGTTTGGGTTGATTCACCGCTTACCACAATTCCATGGGCTGAGTGGTGAAGATCCCAATAAACACTTGTTTGAATTTCATGTCGTCTATATGAGAATGAAGCCAAAGGGAGTCATTGAGGATCAAATTAAGTTGAGGGTCTTTCCTTTCTCTCTCAAGAATTCAGCCAATGATTGGTTCTACTACTTGGCTGTGGGAAGTATTGACACATGGAATAAGACGAAGAAGATTTTTCTAGAGAAGTACTTCCCTGCTACAAGGCCTAATAACTTGAAGAAGAACATTAACAACATTGAACAACATGTTAATGAGACCTTGTATGAGTTCTACGAGCGATTCAAGATGTTAGTTTCCAGTTGCCCATATCATGGTTATTCCAATCAAGATCTTATTCTCTATTTGTTTAGCAGTCTCTTGGATGATGAGAGAAGAATTGTTAATGCTACTTGTGGTGGAAATATCTTGAATAAAACTCCCGATGAAGCATTTGAGTTGTTTACTGAGTTATTTGAAGACTCAAGGCAATTCAATTGTGACACCCTTGTACCCTATGATGTATGCTTAGTAATAACTTATCCCTTATATAAGGAGATAATTCACATATAGCAACTATCCACATAAGCACATAGCAGACATTAACAACCATAAAAGGTTGCGCACACACACATCTATGTCGTTACTACTCATACTAAAACATCTATTACTATAGCTTCTATTAGAAGCCATATGTCTATGATGCAAAATGAGGAGAAGAAGGTTGCATTGAGCTTCAGCCGGCCGACCTGTATGAATGTGACCTCTAAAAGGACACACGCCAGTAAGTTCTGGCTGAACCTGAAAAATTGTTTTGCGATTTACGTGAGTCGCATACTCAGTGAATATAAACCATCATCAATTATTTCACACAATGCCAAGCAATTGGTCAATATACATATTTATACATATTATATATGTCATATATGAATTTACTATGCAAATGCAAATGCTGATGTATCCGATTCATTATTTTGTGAACTGTTCAAGCCTGAATCTGCCCCGGGTTTCCATTACCGACTCTTTTCCATTACCAACCTTTTTTTTTCTTTTACATTACCTCCATTACCGACTTTTAGGCATCTTAGGCCTCATTTGCTCATATACCATCTCTTAGGCATCTTAGGCCTCATGTATGACCCATTGACCCGTAGGTCTCTTTTGTATACAAATTCAAGGCAAGACAGTCACATATCCTTTTAATCTCATGCACTATGCTATGCAATCAAGTGCATCATGTGTTCGTATATCATATGCCATCTGTTAACAAACTTTCTGTGCAAACAACTCTGGAAATTTCAGAGCTATCATATAAAACACATATATCCATATAGCTCATGTAGCACATATATCCATATAGCACATATATCATATATCATATATCCATATAGCGCATATATCATATATCCATATATCCATATAGCACATAGGGTTGAATCTCCGGTCTATACTCACCTGTTCAAGACAGATACTATATCTCTTCCACTTTTCCTTGACCACGATCTATTACTTGGGCTCCTATATGCAACCCAATGCAAATTAGGCTATTTACTCTTACAAACTCTAACCCCAAATGCAATGAAATGCCAGAATGCATTATAACTCCTTGTGCATAATTCCAAATCCTTTAAAACTTGACAACAATAAACTATATATATATGAAAGAACATTTTTCTAGTTCAAACCTTTCTGAAAAACTTGATCAAAGGGTTCCTTAATATCCTTACAAAGCAATAGCCTAAAAATACTCTGAAATCTTTTATCGAATATAATCCGATATCGAAAACACCCTCTGAGAACTATAAATCGACCGATTTCTGAATTAAAACCAACTGTAGATCTAGATCTGGAAAAATCAGTGAAATCCAAATAAACCATTAACTAATTAAAAACTACCAAATTACGCTTGTGCTTCAAAATTAAAACCCGATTGAAAAGATCTTGGACCAAATCCAACCAAAAACAACCGAAAAATCAAACCTTTATTTTCTCCTCACTTTTTTCTTCATCTCGTCTTCTCTCTGTAGCTTTCATAGCTACTTAAGGTATATGAAGAGATCAAGAACATGATATATATCATGTTGGTAAAAGTCGGTGGAAGTCGGCTATATTTTATAAAAAATTACAATTTCCGCCCTCAAATCTCCTTTACTACAAACTTTACCTTGAAATAATTATTAATTAATTTTTAGTTAAAAACTTTTTAAAACATAATAAATTTAATTAGAAAATAAATATTACCTTTAAGAACTCACTATATATCATGTCACTATGCTATGCATATGCTCTTACTATTATATGAATGCAGAATGATGTATGCACTTTGGTCGGGGATGTTACAATCCTCCCCCTCTATAAGAATTTTGTCCTCAAAATTCACTATCTCTTCATATGACGTTCTCATCTTATCCTTTGTTTCACAAGTTGTCTCCTCTATACCATGATTCTTCTAGGTTACTTTCGGAATCTCCCTTTGTAACTGTCTGATTCTGTAATCTGCTATCTTGATCAATTCCTCTATGTAGCTCTGATTTTCTACAAGCTGTACTTCTGAATCTTTTAACACATGTGACGGATCAGATCAATATCATCGTAAGATATTGACATGGAAAACATTATGAATATGGGCCAAACATCAATGTATTATCTTGAATGTCAAATGGCGTATCTTTACCTTGTCGAATCTGTTCAAAAACTTCTACTAACTTCTCATCTCTTACTTGTGCATCTTTAATTTTCTGTCTCAGTACTGGCCGAATCTCAGAAGTAGCAATCAGTATTTCATCCGTGTCAAACTGTACTCTAGCATTTAAACCTCGTAAAGCAATCAAATATAACGATGAAGTCATGTGCATATTTACTATCATACCACTAGACTTTTGACTCAAATCATCTGCTTCAACATTGGCCTTTCCCGGATGATACTCGATTGTACAATCATAATCTTTCAGTAGTTCCATCCAGCACCTCTGTCGCATGTTCAACTTCTTTTCGCTCATCAATTACTTCAAACTCTTATGTTCTGTAAAGATTTAGAATGTTTCTCCATATAGATAAGGTCACCAAATATTTAGGGCAAATACTACTGACGCCAGCTCTAAATCATGTACAAGATAAGAAACTTCATGCGATCGATACTGTCATGATGCATAGGCAGTTACTTTTCCATCCATCATTAAGACACATTCAAGACTCTGATATGAAGCATCAGTGTAAATACCAAATCCTCTTGTACATGTAAGAATTCTCAGTATTGTTGTTATAGTCAAACGGTGCTTTAACTCATCAAAGCTCTGTTCATGCAGAATTCCAATGGAATGGAGCATTCTTTCATAGCAATTTAATGAGTGGTGCATCTACAATAGAGAATCCTTCCACTAATCGTCTGTAGTATCCAACCATACTAAGAAAGATACAAACTTTTGTAATTGTAGTTGATGCTTTCCAATTTACCACTGCTTCAAACTTTTTAGAATTAATCCTTTATACCTCTTCCAGATACTATATGTCCTAAAAATACCATATGATCCAACCAGAATTCACACTTTCTCAATTTAGCAAACAATTGTTTTTTTTCCTCAAGACTTGTAGCACAGTACGCAAATGATCAACATGCTCAACTGTACTCCACGAATATACCAATATATCATGAATAATGATGATCACAAATCTGTATAGAAAAGATTGAAACACCTTGTTCATCAAAGTCATAAATGTTCTATTAGTCAAACCAAATGCCATTACCAGAAACTCATAATGCCCGTATCATGTCTTGAATGCTGTCTTGGTAATGTTCTCTTTAGCTATCATTAACTGATGATATCCTGATCGAATGTCTATCTTTGAAAATACCTTTTCTCCTTGAAGTTGATCAAATACATCATCTATTCTTGGCAATGGATATTTGTTCTTCACTGTCACCTGATTCAACTTTCTGTAATCCATGCACAGTCATAAGATATACTAGCCCTAATGAATACTTTGTCCAACAAATCTTGTAACTGTTTCTTCAGTTCATGTAACTCTAGAAGAGCCATCCAATATGGAAGAATATAAATCGATGTAGTACCTGACATTAATTTCATAGTAAACTCTATCTCTCTATCAGGTGGCAATCCAGGAAGATTCTTTGGAAACACATCAAGAAAATCTTTAACAACTGAAATATCTTCAACCTCATCACATTCAACTGTACAGTCTATAACATGGGCCAAATATGACTCACATCCCTCTCTGATCATGCGGAAAGCCACTGTTGCAGATATTAAGCAAGTGGGTACCACTTGTCTATCATCATAGAAATCACGCTAGATTTCTCAAGTGAGTCTATCACTACTTCCTTAGTACAACAATCCACTTTATCATGGTGTCTTGCCAACCAATCATATCCAATATAACATTAAACTCATGCAGGAATAACAAGATCAGATCAACGGGTAACTCTACTGTATCCACTCATATTGTACAATCTCGATATACTATATGTACCTGTACTATTTCCTCTGTACTTCCTCTTCTAATAGTTCATGTGGTGCTGTATGAAATGCTTTTATAGACTGACTGGCACGGCTGAACCTTCTCTCCTTTATGCATCATGCTCATGAATGCAATTCTAATGTCAATTACATATGCTTATGAATGCATGCCCTTAAAGAATCATATCCCTGCTCTGATACCAAAAACTAGTTGTGACACCCTTGTACCCTATGACGTATGCTTAGTAATAACTTATCCCTTATATAAGGAGATAATTCACATATAGTAACTATCCACATAAGCACATAGCAGACATTAACAACCATAAAAGGTTGCACACACACATCTATGTCGTTACTACTCATACTAAAACATCTATTACTCTAGCTTCTATTACAAGCCATATGTCTATGATGCAAAATGAGGAGGAGAAGGTTGCATTGAGCTTCAGCCGGCCGACCTGTATGAATGTGACCTCTAAAAGGACACACGCCAGTAAGTTCTAGTTGAACTTGAAAAATTGTTTTGCGATTTACGTGGGTCGCATACTCAGTGAATATAAACCATCATCAATTATTTCACACAATGCCAAGCAATTGGTCAGTATACATATTCATACATATTATATATGTCATATATGAATTTACTATGCAAATGCAAATGCTGATGTATTCGATTCATTATTCTGTGAACTGTTCAAGCCTGAATCTGCCCCGGGTTTCCATTACCGACTCTTTTCCATTACCAACCTTTTTTTTCTTTTCCATTACCTCCATTACCGACTTTTAAGCATCTTAGGCCTCATTTGCTCATATACCATCTCTTAGGCATCTTAGGCCTCATGTATGACCCGTAGGTCTCTTTTGTATACAAATTCAGGGCAAGACAGTCACAGATCCTTTTAATCTCATGCAATATGCTATGCAATTGATAGGCGTGAAATGGTCGTGCAAATCACGGCTATGCAAAAGAGTCCTAACAACCTAAAGACTGTAGTCTTAGGGAAGTAAGGGTCGAATCCACAGGGAGGAGATTTATCTTCCTATGTAAGTTTTATGTCAATTAAAGTAAAAGGGATTTATGAAATAAACTACTAACTAGCATGCAAAAACTAATAAAGCAATTAAAGTTTGGGTTTTTATCAATTTAGGGAAACACTTAGTCAACCATAGATCCACATTCGTATGACAAGTTGATCATCGATTCACTCAATATCGCATGCATATGGAATTCCAATTCCTTTTCAAATATAATTGATAACACAACCAGATACTATCAATCCTAACTAATTGAATAACCCTGAAACTATCAAGATTCAATTCAAAAGCAGCATGAAGAATAGGAATATAATCAGGATACAATTCTAGCATAAAACAACCAACTTTTATACTAGAATGCAATTTAACTCTCTTCTTCAATAGACTAGCACAACCAAATACTAGTACAATGCAGTTTGCTACTATGAAATAGAGAAACTCAACCAGTAATTTCTCTAAATCTAGCAATTGAGATTCAATAACAACAACCCTAGAAATTGCTGAAATCAATCACATAAACAATTCAAACAAGAGAGAAAAATAATTCCATGCAATAGATAAAGAGTAGAAATCTCACAACTGAAAGTCAAAACGAAGCTTCAAACTGTCTGACTAAGCAAAAGGGCTTAGTTCTCCATGAAAAGCTAAAAACTCTGAAAGGAAAATATGATAATAGTGTATGAATGAGAGATGCAACTCTCTAAAACCTAATATATCAAACTAGGTCTAAAAAGTCTATCCAAAAATACATAAACTCGGAATAAAGCTGATAAAGATATGGCCAATCAAAATATAACACGTGGCAACACTCGGATCTCCTGACCGCCAAAAGCGGCGGTCGCCGCCAGCACCAGAGCACCAATCTTCTGGTTTTCTTCTATGCAGCTTTAAAACTCCAAATTAATGCATCTTCGGGTCTTCTTTCTCCTAGTTGAAAATAGCATATAAAACACCTAAAATAACCATAAACCCATGCTAAAACTCCTCCTAAATACACAATATAATTGTGCATATCAGCAATCAAGTGCATCATGTGTTCGTATATCATATGCCATCTGTTAACAAACTTTTTGTGCAAACAACTCTGGAAATTTCAGAGCTATCATATAAAACACATATATCCATATAGCTCATGTAGCACATATATCCATATAGCACATATATCATATATCCATATATCCATATAGTGCATATATCATATATCCACATATCCATATAGCACATATGGTTGAATCTCCGGTTTATACTCACCTGTTCAAGACAAATATTATATCTCTTCCACTTTTCCTTGACCACGATCTATTACTTGGGCTCCTATATGCAACCCAATGCAAATTAGGCTATTTACTCTTACAAACTCTAACCCCAAATGCAATGAAATGCTAGAATGCATTATAACTCCTTGTGCATAATTCCAAATCCTTTAAAACTTGACAACAATGAACTATATATATGAAAGAACATTTTTCTAGTTCAAACCTTTCTGAAAAACTTGATCAAAGGGTTCCCTAATATCCTTACAAAGCAATAGCCTAAAAATACTCTGAAATCTTTTACCGAATATAATGCGATATCGAAAACACCCTCTGAGAACTATAAATCGACCGATTTCTGAATCAAAACCAACTGTAGATCTAGATCTGGAAAAATCAGTGAAATCCAAATAAACCATTAACTAATTAAAAACTTACCAAATCACGCTTGTGCTTCAAAATTAAAACCCAATTGAAGAGATCTTGGACCAAATCCAACCAAAAACAACCGAAAAATCAAACCTTTCTTTTCTCCTCACTTTTTTCTTCATCTCGTCTTCTCTCTGTAGCTTTCATAGCTACTTAAGTTATATGAAAAGATCAAGATCATGATATATATCATGTTGGTAAAAGTCGGTGGAAGTCGGCTATATTTTATAAAAAATTACAATTTCTACCCTCAAATCTTCTTTACTACAAACTTTACCCTGAAATAATTATTAATTAATTTTTAGTTAAAAACTTTTTAAAACATAATAAATTTAATTAGAAAATAAATATTACCTTTAAGAACTCACTATATATCATGTCACTATGCTATGCATATGCTCTTACTATTATATGAATGCAGAATGACGTATGCACTTTGGTCGGGGATGTTACATCAACAAAAGAAGTCAATCTCATTCCGCTAATGTGGTGTACTCAAGCTCATCTCTACAAGCTGAAGTGTCTGAGTTGAAGGACATGATGAGACATTTTATGCTTTTGCGTGGAAAACAACACGTGAAGGCTAGTGGAATATGCTCAAATGTGATGTACCCTACAAATGCATGTCCTATACTCCAAGTGCCACCACTTGAATTCAACAAATTAAGATTTGGGCCACCTAGGCCTAATAAATATAATCCATACTCCAACAGCTACAACCTAGGTTGGAAAAATCATCCTAATATGAGATATGAGAATCAACATCAGTATAATCAACAAGGAGGTTCGCAACAGTACAATCAACTGTATGCTCCTAGACTTCAAGGATAGAATCCGAGTTCCTATATGCTCCTAGACGTACTGACTATATCGACTACATTAGTTTGGATAAGTTCAGATTCTTTAATAAGCAGATACGACTAAAATACCTCATCAGTAGTTGGATATTTAAAACTCTGCTACAACTTCATTCTTAAAAAACTTGGGTGAATTTCACAAAACCACCCGAATTATGAGTTTGTGCACAAAACCACCCGTAAAATTGAAATTTTAGCAAACCACCCGTAAAAATATTTTGTTTGCAAAAAACTACCCGTAAAAATGAAATTTCAACAAATCACCCGTAAAAATATTCTGTTTGCAAAAAATCACTCATAAAAATATTCTGTTTGCAAAAGACCACCCAAATCAACACTTTTGTTAAAATTTCCGTTATAAAATTGGAATTTCATTATTTTCACTACTAAAACACCAATTTCTACTATTCAAACACAAAAAACCAAACCCTAGATTGTGAATTTGTGATTTACTAATTTGTGAATGTTTTCTTACTTGGATATGAAGAACGAGATACCACCAAATCCATAATTCCATTACATATCCCGTTAACTACTAAGAAAGTTACAAAGATGCTCTTATCTGATTAATACCGTAAAATTAAAAACTCAAATTCCATTTTCCGCGTCAAAAAGAACGAGGAGGACGGATGAACTTCAATCAATCTGAATTCTCCGATCCAAGGAGATGAATTGGTATTTCGTGTGTGAGCTTTGGTTGAAAGAATCAGAGGTGTTGGTATCTCGTTCTTAAAATCTAGATAAGAAAACATTCACAAATCACAAATTCAAAATCTAGGGTATGGGTTTTTGTGCTTGAATGGTAAAAATTGGTGTTTTAGTAGTGAAAATAATAAAATTTCGTCTTCTAATGGAATTATTGACTTGGGTGGTCTTTTGCAAACGAAATTTTTTTACGGGTGGTTTATTTGCAAACGAAATATTATTACGAGTGATTTACTGAAATTTCAATTTTATGGGTTGTTTTTTGCAAACTGAATATTTTTCACGGGTGATTTGCTCAAATTTTAGTTTTTATAGGCGGTTTTGTGAAATTCATCTAAAAAACTTCGTGGTTTAAATTAATATTCTGACAGGGAGTGGCGGGAAACCAATAAACCTAATCCCGCCAATTTTTCAACTAACGAGGCGGTGGCGCTTGGCGCTTGCATCAGAAGTCAAAAGTGCAGTGAATACACGGAGAGAACAGCAATGGAAATCGTTCGATCTCAACGAAAGCCTTCGGCTGCCGCCGATGTCGTTTCTTCTCTCCCTTTGTATCGATCCCCTCCTCATCTAGAAGTCCGCCTGGAAGATTTTGAGCTCTTCGCCATTGATCGCCTTCGAGGTCTCTTTCTCTTTTTCCTTTATGTAATGAATAGGGCTCTGCTGTAAGCATCGTTTAGTTTTGGCTGCGATTATAGTAGTATTTCGATTAAGACAATATCAATTTGACTTAAGTAATATTGTATATGTCGATTCTTATTTGCCGTTTAACATTCAGTTCTGAGAGGAATTTCGGATGGATTATCGCGAGGGAAGAAACCTGACGAAATGGAGAAATTGGTAATGTTTTGACAGGTTAATTAAGTTGTACATTGTTTCGCTTGGACTTTTTGTTTTCTCTCTTCATTATTTTGGTTTTGATTAGGTGGAAGATCTGTGGAAAGCGCACATGAGGCATCCGCATCCGTCAGAAGCCATGGACAAAGACAATATCTCCCATTTCGTCCTTCGCCTTGTTTACTGCCGAACGTAAGTTTGACTGCCTTGTTGGCATTAGTTCAGTGGATTCGGCCGAATTTGTATTTATTGTTCCTGATAGGTCAAGGGTTGATGACTGGATTGATTGTATTGTAAATTTTCGGTATTTCAGAGAGGATCTTAGAAAATGGTTTTTGTCCATGGAGACTACTCTTTTCCGATACCGGTTTAAGCGAGAAAGTTTTGAAGCTCAGGTAAATGTAATTCTGGTATTTTAGCTTGTTTTCTTTCTTTGTCCGTGCTCAAGTTTGATTTGATTTTGATCCTCCCTCCCCACATGCAGAGATCCCTACTGGCAGAATTCTACCTTCCATACAAAGTTGTCAGCAGTGCTGAGTATGAGGTAATTCATTTCTTACCTGCTTATATACTAAAGATGTCTTTGATCTGATTGTGTTATTTATTCTTTCTGTATTTTTTTTTATACAATTGATTATACTCATGTGTTTGCTGTGACAGGGTGTAAAAGAAAAGCTGACACAAGTAGCACGTTCTCTTGGACAGTCTATGCCCAGTGGTAAGAAACATTTGCCATCCATCTCATGGCATCTGGCTGATTAACATGAGATATGCTTATAGTAATCGTTTTTGCTACAATCTATTGCATTCTGCTGAAAGATTGTTGATAAAACTTCAATTTTGGTTGGTTCCATAAATAAAACACTGCTGGCTTAATGTAATTTTAATTTTGCCTCAATATTGTGTAGTATGTACAATCTTTCTATTATTCTTTCAAGCTTTCGTCTCTGTGGTGCGCCTCCTTAAATTTTGATTGTCATACTTTAATTTTGCCTCAATATTGTGTAGTGGTTTTTGCTACAATCTATTGTATTCTCCTTAAATTTTGCCTCAAGGTTGTAATGCATCATAGCTTTCTTTTCTGTTCTCATCTCATTGGAACATCTGCTACTCTTAGTTAGTGATAATCACATTTGTTTCTATGTGTGGATGTGATAATTCCTTGTCTCTGAGACAGAGCATTGTGTTTTGAATCTTAAGCATGACAACAGCTGCAATTTATTAATTCTATTGCTAATCATGGAAATTGTATTTTTGATTTACTTCTGCTGTTGTATAGATGAATCAACCCCATTCGGGAGCTTCTTTTCTGTCTCTTATGTCGAGCAACCTGCATACTTATCTTTTGTCATCAAATATGCACTCTCTTATTATTTTCCCGGGTTTCTAATGCACCTTTTCAATTTTATTGCTATCCAGGTGACAGCTTATTCTACAAGGTTAGTATAATATCTATCACTTTGTTTTGTGATTTCCAGAAAGAACAAACTGCGAGTCTTCAACTCTGACAGTGTCTTTACTTGTTAATGTGGCCTGTGTTAGGCAATACGGTTTCTGCTTTGTAAATTATCAAGTACTCTTGCTGTTAATGCTTTCGAATCTTGCCTACACTGCATTCACTGCTAATCAGTCTTGTCTGGTGGATATCTGAATGAAGGTACCATTTGAAGAAGTACCAGAACTTGTTGCTGGTCGCAAAGTATACATAAGCAAAGGGCATGCTTATGTTGCCATGAATCAGGTACAAGTAGTTTTATGAGCTTACTTTTCTGCAACTCAGTACTCTACAGATATATCTCATCTGTATACCTTTCTCCTAGGTGGTTTCTCTCGTTGTTACACATTTCCGCAGTCATCTTTCAAAGGCTCTCATCCTCACAAACAGGTTAGTTTTAGGTGCAGAAAATATTTGTTGCCTGTTATGATGATTTAGGGTGTATCTCTCATGGTAAAAGACATAGCTAGATCTGTATGTATAATCTTGAGTGTTTGATGTCTCTGTTGGTAAAAGAGAGGGTTGGAGAAGATAGAAATCTGATCTCAATTCATTAAGGAGAAAGATTACAACTTAAATAGAAAAAGAAAGCTTACAAGAGAAGCTAGAAATTAATACTACTGAAAAAGCAAGCTGGAAAAGTAGACTTAACATTAATTACTAGGTCTATAGCTGAACCTATATCATACTCTAGGAAAAGAGTAGTAATTATTAAGCATGCATTCTAACATTCCCCCTCAAGCTGGATGGTACTTGTACCAATCCAAGCTTGGAGTCAAAAAGAAACTGGAACAAGGCTCCTTCTTAACAAAAGAGAACAGCCATAAAACAAGCAATCACAACAAAAGCTTCTTCAATCCTCTTCCTGAAGGGATTCCAGCAGAGCACACCACTCATCCCAAATCATCCACCAACAAACTGCTTCTTGACCTCTACAAGTGCTCTCAGCAAAAGAGTTGATCTTGTTCTCATAGATAGACAAGAAGTTGCAAGAACTACCCGAAAAAGTAGAGAACTGCTACAGATTAGGTGAGAAGATGGAATTGGAGCACTGCAAGTGGACTCTTCCAGTGGAACAGGAACAAGAACAAGAATCTCCTCAACATCCCTCTTTTCTTTTTCTTTTTTTTCTTTCTTTTTTTAGATATCAAGCTCCACAAAAGCTTCTTCTTGAGATGAAAGGGTTTTGGGAATGGGTAAAGACAATTTCTCAGCAATGAAGGCTGAGATGGGAGAAAAACTCTTTTTTTTTTAAGCAAATCAGCAATACGAATTACCCAATTGAGAAACAATCTTCAATTCCACTTCCTCTGTTTCTAGATCTTCCTTCTCATCCTACCACTAAGGAAGTTAAAGTTCCTTTCAAGGATAGCTAAGGAGAATTAAGGGAAGATGAACCCTGAGGTGACCTTAATGGAGGAGTTCGAAACTGCTGACAACAAAGCTCAAAAAACAGCATGCATGGGCATTAAACAAGAGTAGATGGGACTTCATCTTTAGGGAACAAGTTTACAACAACTGAAAAAACAGAGGATAACTCAGCAATGAAGGCTGAGAAGGCAGCGGAAAGGAGGGAAATTTCAGCAATGAAGGCCGAAACTCCATGAAATGCATTTAGGTCCATTTCGAAACCTGGCTCTGATACCATGTTGGTAAAAGAGAGGGTTGGAGAAGATAGAAATCTGATCTCAATTCATTAAGGAGAAAGATTACAACTTAAATAGAAAAAGAAAGCTTACAAGAGAAGCTAGAAATTAATACTACTGAAAAAGCAAGTTGGAAAAGTAGACTTAACATTAATTACTAGGTCTATAGCTGAACCTATATCATACTCTAGGAAAAGAGTAGTAATTATTAAGCATGCATTCTAACAGTCTCATCTGTATGATTTTCTGCTTTAGCAATACTATCAGAGATCCTGCTTGTATGAAAGCCTTTTTTCACATTTTTTTTTTGCAATCTTGCGGACTTTTGGATTTGGATGGTGATACCTTTTTGTGCAGAAAATGGACATCTATGATAAGAGAGCAGGAGAAGCATAGACTGACTCCAGTAAGTATTTTATGAAAATTTGGAACATACTACCATGAGTCTCTGATCTGCTTATTTTCTGATGGTTTTTCCCCCCTCTTCTGTTTGTAGATTGTAGAAACCCTCAGTACAAGTTACCTTGGACCTGACTATTCACAGGTAATCTAATCTCAACTGTTGATTAACACAAACATAATGGAGTATTTGTAATTTTTATCCTCTATTTGCCAGCCAAAGGAGTATGCTGAAATATCTTTGAATGACATTGACCGGGCCGCTCATAGTTCGTTTCCTTTGTGCATGAGTCACCTTTTTGAAAAGGTTAGATGCTTATATTTGTTTGCTTCAACATATTAAAGCATTTTGCACATTTACATGTTTTATTAACCTTGTTGCATCTCTATTTTCATTTATTTCTGACATTATTTTTAAATTTTCTATTGTGTCTCCCTAGCTAAGAGAAGACCATCATTTAAAGCACGGAGGGCGGATGCAATTAGGTCTTTTCCTTAAGGTAAGGAGTAAAGCATGGAATTAGTTTTGGCTTTCTGAATGTAATACTTCCATGAATCAAAATGTGTGCTTGTTACTTGTGTAGGGTGTTGGACTGAAGTTGGAGGATGCCCTTGTATTTTGGAAATCTGAGTTCTCCAGAAAGGTATGTTTCAGATTACGTTATGAATCTTAATATTGACTATATACGCTACATCAAAATTACATTTTAAAAATAGATTATGATCAAAATATAATTTTTCTTCAACAATGAAAAGACCAACCACTATCATCTCCAGGAAAATTTCTGACCCTTGTTGCCTACAATATTTATATATTACAACTCAAGCTTTGAACTACTAGGAGAGCGTCGTTTGGTGACTAGTCACTAAGATCAAATAGAGTAGGATGTGGTTGTGAAGATATTGATGCCAATATGATAATGGTGTCAAGGCTGATGATTTCTAAAGTTTCAAGTGATTGGTCTTCCAAAAGTTTTTCTCTGGTAGTGGAGCTTGTTTTCTTCAACCGATGTGCTTGAAAATTTCAAACATATATGTATGTGGTTCTCTTGATTCATATTTTTGTCTTCACAAAATATAGTTGAAGAATCTTCCGTTCACTCTATACATAATAGTCCATAATGTGTAGATTCACTTGGATATATTGGGGACCTGTTTATGTTTTTAATTTCTTCTCAAGGTTGAGTTTTTGGTTGCAGGTTGGCCCTGAAAGATTTGACAAAGAATATGCCTACAGCATAAGACACTATTATGGAAAAGAAGGGAAGAGAGCAGTAAGATTCTGCTCGATTTTGGTTTGCTATGCTGATATTGGGTTATGTCCCTAGAAGCAGCTTGAATTTTTTTAAAAAAAATTTCATTTAGAGGAGCAATTTGATTGCCTTCGCTTTATACAGTGATTTCAGATGAGATACACTTTTGTTAGCACATTTTTTTAACAATTACTCAAAATTGCAGGCATGTTCTCCTTATTCTTGTCAGAAAGTCATCTCATCAACTCCTGGTGTTGGTGATCATCATGGTTGTCCATATCGACATTTCAGGTGAACTCAAGTTTGCCCACTCCTTAAAAGTTGCATAATGTGATTGAGTGTAAACATTAACCCAAAGCTCAATAATTATTTGTCATCTATGGTCAATTCATCTTGAAAGATTTTACATGAGGGCTAATAGTTAGAGAAGCTCAATTTCAGTTTTTCTTGGGTCTATCGGGCAGGGGTACCCCCATCTTGACCCCCCAGATTCCGCTGTAGCGGAGCCTCACTGGGTCAATGATGACGATGATGATGACTATTCTGAGACTTTCTAATCTCAACAGCAGCTTGCTGCTAGTCTGCTACATCTGTATCTCGAGAATTAGTTCCTTAAGTGATTATTCTAAACAATGACAGTGAGGACAATCTCAGAGCTGCTCTTGACAAAATGGGGATAAACAGTCGTGCAATGGAGGAAGTGATGGAAAAAGTTAAAAACAGACATTATCAGGCAAGGGAATTGCATATTTTGCTGTTAGGCCCATGTCCTTACCCTACAGCTACTTGCAATGAGATTTTGACTTTGATAATAAATGGTGGTAAATGTGCAGTTAGCATGCACCTTGGTGTTTGAAACGATCCATGGTCAATCCTGTGCTGGAATTAATCATCCAAACCAGTACTTCATCGAGAGCCAAAAATTTTTACATCAAAAGGTAGATCTTGCTCTGCATATCTCAACATGTGCAAATCATCTAAACCAGTGGTTTTAATATGGGCTTCATCTCTTATGCTTATATAGCCTATAGTCATATATAATTTCTTATTCTTGGATTAAGTTAGGCACACTTAGGCAAATCCATCCCCTCCTGATTCACAAGGTTTTGGACTTCAAAAAGGCTAAAATATGTTTATCTTTATAAATGATATCACATGTGAGTTGTTCACTTTGTAGTTGAAAAGTGCAGAATGCTGCAGGTTAGCATTTTAAGTCCACCAAGCTATAAGACAATCAACTGAAACTGCATTGCATGTTTGAAGTTTGTGTACTTTAACGATATGAAGTATAGAATTTTTTATCCTATATAAAATGCTTTGTCATCTGGACTTGAATCATTAGTATCTTTCACTCTTTTTTTCCTTTCTTACCAAGATGACTAAATGCAACAGACCAAGAAAAAAACGAGTTTTTCCCTTCAAAATATCGAACCTTGATTTTTGGTTTCCCTGTGCTGTTGGCTTTGCTTATTCCCATTGTTGCTGCAGGTTGATTCCAACACATAGATCCTGGTGAAATTGCCCAATGCCCACTTCAGGTATGATCTCTATGACTCTATGGTGATTACAAAAGTGACCATTTCATCTTATATCAAGTCTACTATTTACTGACGTAATTGAATGAAGACAAATTGTCCAGTCATTTAAAACATAGTATATGATGCTATGTTTATGGGCATCCTTTAAACACAAAGCTCGATTACTTCCTACATTGTGTGACTTTATCATCTTAAAATCATTGTTTTCTCAGCATTTTTTCCCTTAAAAAACGAGCAATTTTCTTTCTTGAAAAGCAATCTGTGAGTCCAGTCCCATCCAGCTTGAGTTGCTGTGTGATAGAGCATATAGGGACAAACTTGTACTTATGTATATTTGCTTCATATATACATATACAGAATACCATCAAGTTATCAGAAATTAAACTGTAGTTGACAGCTTAGTTATTTTGCCCCAGTTGTGATGGAAAACTTCTGTCTAGTCGACTATTTGTGGTCTCTGATGTCGTTGCTGCTGATGGAACTGTTAACTTGTACCTCTGCTCATACACATATATATCTATATATATTTTCTGTTCCTTGTTTTATTCATTGAAGTTACTTTATTCACTTCAGTAGCTTGTTCAACTTATGCCTAACGGTCTTCATAAGTAGAGCAATGGATTTGGACTATTTGAAATCCTTGAGCAATTTGTTTACTTGAAAAACCATAAAAGATTGTTTAGTATTGTGGTGTTGGGAACTAAACTTGGATATTCTTTTCTTTTCATAATATTCTGCAAGAATATATTATGATTTTAAAAATTCTCCTTTTTCAGGATGAAGGATCTTGCCATCTTCCGTACAAAAGTTATTTATCAAAGTGATCCCAGAAGACCTTTAAACGTCCTTTGTTTTGTGGCAAGTTACACACATGCGAATAGTATTGTTACACTAGGCATCCGTTACTGGGATTTATGTATTGAGAGTTGACGTCAACTTATGATTTCGTTGTGTACATATTTTAGGCATCCCCTCAAAACTTACTCTGTTTAGGCAGAGCTTATGCATGCCCATTGCCCAGATTAGATATCATATTAATTGGAATATCGAGCAGAAGGTAAAGGCTCGCCCTGAAGGAAGGACGAAAAGAGTGAAAGCGATTCGCCTCGTTTGAAGAGAGGCACTGTGTGTCCAGCTCCTCTAAATGTAGCGAATGCCCATTGCCCAGAGAAGAAGATTGCAAAAAGTAGCCTTGTTAAGAATGTTGATTGTTAATTCTGCTAGACAAGGGAAGGGGCTAAAAACAGATTCTATAAGGGCCTTGCCACCATTAAGCCAGAGGACTAAAGGCTTAAGCTGAGGCTGAGAGAAGGCCTAAAAAAACCAATAAAAGAGTGCCCTTCCATGATTTTCAATCACTTTAATATACCCAGTAATCATAGTATTGAAAGTTTACATCTGGTTGGCCTGGCAACTCAGACACCAGATGTTCCTTCTTTGTTGAGGAATGAGATCTGTGCTCAGTTCTTGGAGCACGTACTCGGTTTCTAACACAAACTACAGGTTGTAGCTGCAAAGCAAATGCCGAAACCATAACCAAAGTGAACAACACAAGCACCTTGGATACAAACTCCATGAATGATTATTCACTGAAAACATGCTTGATGAAGTAGAATAAGACTTCCAAGGCTATATATAGACTCCATTTAACCTATGTTGTAACACCCCTATTTTTAAACCAAGGGTGCTACCGCCAGTGACCTCAGATTTTACCATCCAAAGCCACCCGAGGCTAGGTAACACAACACATTTCAAGTAAAACAAAATACAGACATAATAGTAATCTTGTTTGTTACATGATTAAACTGAAGGAAAACAACCCTATTATTACATCTTTGTTGTTTGAAAAGGGAATATAATATAAGTAACTAGCAACAGAATACAAGACGTTTAACTATAGACCATAATTGTACAAAAGCACGTGGAGCTCAAAATATATTTAAAACAGTCAAAAGATCTTCCTTCCTTTCAGGCCTTCATGGCTTCATCTTCCTATTCTGCGATAGTCCTGTTTTCAAAGTCTGATATTTCCATAGAAGATAGAAATACCAGCCGGACGAACCGGGAAAGAAAGAAAAGTCGGTTAGTCTACAAGAGACTAAACAAGTGAAAGAATAGGGCTTGGTTCTCATAGAAAAGACTAGACATGTGGCATCGGAATTCAAATAGCAGTCGGTCGATGATCCAACAGTTAACGTTTCCAGAAAGAAGTTAAAATAAATAGAAGAATTCAATATTAAGACAGGACACCAAATATGTGGCTCCTACAAAATTTATGAGATCTGTTGGGAACTATACTACCACACATACAAGAGTCAAAAACATCCGACTCTTATCTGGACCACAACTAAGTTCATTTAATTATAGTGCATTGGGCACTTTATCTTCTCATAAGTCATAAAACTATTCACTTTAGTTAAAGACTTTTACGTTGGCTCGCACATAGCCGAAATACGAAGGACAATATTTCAGACCTCGTATATTAGTGCACTTAGCTAGAGTGCAAACACCCCTCTTATCGATAGAGCAGGCAGAGTCATGACCCGAGGTATTAAGGAGAACAGTGGGCACATTGCGCGTCACTACTTTCTACACATAATACAGAGGTTAGGAGCCGATACCAAGTATACCTCCTAACAAGTTATAAAGAGATAAACGAGTCAAAACCCGCTATCCCTGTCTAAAATTATTCACAACAAAGAGATCTCAAAGGAGAATCTCTAATCACATAAGAGCACAATCAACGACCCTAAACAGTACTAACAGTACGAATAATAATATGAAATAACGAACAGTCGTTAAATCTAAACAATAAATAAACCTAATTCCGATTATTTAGCAAACAAGTGTTCCCAACAATTAAGAGATATTAAACGGAATAGAAATTCACATTTAATAAAAAGGGTAAGAGAGAACCGTTCACTTGTCTTGAGAAGTGGACCTAAAACCGATCAAGGCGAGGCTAGTTTGAACAAGACGGACTAGAGAATATAAGCCGGTGGTGCTATTATCGAACGGAGGTAGTTTAGGAAACGAATTACAAATGAAAGTGTTTGAACGGAGGGGGTTTATAAGGTGGCTGGTGGAGCAGCTTTTTGTCTCACTTACACAAATTGGAATTGGAAGAAATACAGAGATCCATCCTCTCCGTAATAAAAACGATCAATGGGCTTTAAATAGTTAGGATGTGGGGTTAAAATGGGCAAAGTGAAATGCAAATGGCTGAAGAATTAAATGCAAAGAGGACAAAAATGCAAGTGGCACAACAATTCTATCCATATAAAACTTAACGTGCACGTATATACTTGGATCAACATAGTTGACTTTAAAGTCGGTGAGAGATTATATTCGTATTAGAACGGGACTTGCGTTAGGACGGTAAAATTATATACCCTGATCATAATACTTCTTTTATAGAAACGATCCTAAAAATTATGTAGACTAATAAAATCAACTCAAATGATTTTATCTTGCTACTTTTAATTTTAAGGTTTTCGTTTCAGAGTATACTCTTAATGGGTACATAATTAATTAAGCGGATCTCACCCGATCAAGATACTTCTTTCATGGAAGTGATCCTAAAAATTATATAGTTTAATAAAATCAGTTCCAATGATTTTATTATGTCACCTGGAATTTTCTAGGAACAATTTCCATTTAAAATGCGTATAACACGTAACGAAATTGATTGAACGGGTATTAGAAAGGAAACCAGAAATTTTCAAAAATATCCAGAAAATTCACGGATATTACATATGTTCCCAAAATCTAATAGGTCATTTCTGGTCAAAACGTTTCTTAATGTAAAATTATGGAAATGATACGTTTCTCGTGTCCGTGTAACATAGCATTTAACTAGGGAGAGGGAGAACAAGAGGAATGCATATAAATATTATATTTGGGTTGAGAAGCTGTGTCCAATTGCATCCACTAACGGGAGTACGGGAACAGTGACAAGGATGGCTGAATCTTAAAAAAATTAATCAACAGAAATCTTGATCTGCTGCAAAAGCAACATAGAGAGGTAGGTAACTAAAAAGAAGAAGAAAAAGTAAACCAAACCATAAGCACTATTTTTTTTGAGGGATTCATAAAGAGATGATGCAGCCATTAGTAAATGAGACATGCTTGATCATGACATTATCATTCACTGAAACCACTTTGTATAAATAGGATCATTGAAATTTAGCACAAAATTAAAATTCATGAGTGAACTAGACAAAGTATGGTATACCAATTTTGTTTGATATATGTAATATGATGATTATCTTGTTTCTGGTTTGGGATCTAGGGTTCATAGTTACACACCATAGTCTAGACAAGGTAGTTTACAACATTTCCTTTGAATTTGAACAAATTCACCATCTGAAAATAACTTAAATACATTTTGGCATTCATTGTTGGCACAGTGCGATACAACACACAACTCATTTATGAGTGTTTTTAAAATTAGCCTTTGTTGGAAAATTGACTGTTCCTTAAGGTTTTGATGATGAAAAACCTTGTGGATTTTATAGTTTGTACTTGAAGGTGTTTCAGGTATGAAAGATCAAGGAGAAGGATGTTAGGATCAACCGCCAAGCCTTAAGGAAGTGAGAAAACAAAAGAAGCAAAGAATTTGTCTTCGTTGGTACCAAGGGAATAATGCAAAGACATAGTTTCTACATATGGAGACAGTTTCTACATATGGAAGGCGATAAACCAAGAGAGACGCGCGGGGGTTTCTCTAGGATATCAAAGGCGGTTGAGCTTTTATACTTGGGATGCAAGGAAAGACATAGGTGGCCAAGTATGTAGAAAGATAGATTTTATATTTATAGATAGCTCTCTAGAAAGATAAAATCTATGTAAATATATCTTATTTTATATTTATGGATTAAAATTTTATTCTAGGATAGGAGTATAAATATAAGGTGTATGTCTAGGTTAAAATAACATTGACCACATTGAGAGATATCTTGAGAGCTTTGTGCGATAAACAGAGGAGCAGAAGACAAGAGAAGCTTGAAGTGGTGTGTACGTTTCAAGTTCGTGGGTTGAGTTTTCTAGACCGAGTTCATAGAAGTCGTTCGACGCTTAGGAACAAGAGTTCGAGACTAGGAGTTGTGTACACCTAAGAATGATTGTTTGCGTTTGTAAGTTCGATTCTATTAATAAAGTTAGCAAATTTGACTGAGAAATATTCATCTCTTTGTTACTTGTTTGGCTTAATTCCACTGCCTAGTTCTTAGGGATCAATGTCTATACTCTACCACACCCGATCTTACAATTGGTATAAGAGCCCTGTTGCTCTAGATTATGTGTTTTTGTAGGTAGCAAGATGAGTTCTTCCGACTACGAAGTTGGTTCTAGGAACAACAATGCACCTTTTCTTCTTCCAGGGCAATATGATAAATGGAAAGGATGGATGGCCGACTAGATCAAAGGCAAGAACTTTCAGTCGTGGGTTGCCATTCCGTATAGGGATCTTGAGGTCACTGATGACAAGAAGGACCCTAAGCTCATGGGACCAGATGACTTCAAGGCCACAAAAGCGAATTTCTTGGCCAAAACCCACATCAACAACGGTCTTAGTCCTAAAGACCAATGCAAAGTCTACAACTTGGAAACTGCCAAGGAAATGTGGAAGGATCTAGACCAAATTCACAATAGGATTACAGATCTCAAGGAGACTCTCGTTATTCCAGCTAAGAGAGACTTCCACACTTTTTCTATGATGGTAGCCGAGACAATGGGAGAATGATCTCCTAATTGCATAACCTCCTATGAGAATCTGACTAATAGGAGTTTTCAACTTCATGAGATCTTTGAAAAGCTTCTCAATTATAAGAAGAAAAGAAATCGTGACAAGGTGAAGGAGCTTGATGCAAATGGAATGGCAATGAAGATTGCAAAGGCCATGCAATACTTGGAGGAGGATGAAGGTGAGGAAGATAGAGTTGATCTAGACAACAAGACAACACTACTCACCAAAGCAATGAGAAGACTTTACAATCGTAGCATGTTTAAACCTTCTAACTCCAACTCCAACAATAGTTCCCATGGAAACAATCAAGAGAAACATGACATGAAAGATGTTACGTGCTACAAGTGTAGGAAAAAAAGGTCACTTTGCTCGAAATTGTTCCAAAGGTGATGATGATGGGAAAGGGAAACAAGCCTACATCACTACATGGGGTAATCCGAATGAGGAAGAACCGAAAGGATGTGTTATAGGAACATGTGTGGAATGGCTGTCTCCACACCAACATAAGAGGTTAGTGACGATGATTTCATTGAATCTTTGAACACCCTTCAAAAATCTAGTCTAATTAAATTGATCAAGCAACTTCATAAGGAAAATCAAGATGTCCAAATTGAAATCACAAAAGTTGATGATCAATGTAATGACTTGAAACAAACCCTTAAGGATATGGGTAAAAATTCCTCTGTTCCCCATGGAACATGTGATGAAGCTCAACGTAAAATTAAGCTACTTGAAGAAAATCAACGATGACCTTAGGGCTGATGTGATAGCTTTACAAATTGACAGAGATAACCTTTTAAAAGAAATTGAACAAGGAAAGTGTATTTCTAAGGGGTAAACACTAGAGGAGGACCCCAAGTTTGTTCCTTAGAGATTTAGGATAGGCTTCACAAGTGATTTTTTCTAAGGATAGTAAACATCAAGAGTTTAATGACGCCAAGCTTTATGAAATGCATGCTAGGGAACTTTAGAGTTTAAAAGACGAAAGCATTCACTTGAATAAGAGAATTCAACCTTAGAGAGTAGACAAGGGGATGAACATGAAAATTGTTGGTACTAGGGAGAAGTTACTCACAAAATCTACATCAAACGAGTCAGAGGTAATGAGCCCAAAGATATTGATACCTTAAGGATCAAAGAACGAAGAGTGTAAAAGAATCACCCTAAGTACTTTATGGGAGATTACCTTAAAGCTTGTTGGTATTGTGGGCAAGGGGGACGTGTTAAGAAAGAATTAAAGAAAAGGCATGCCCAAGCCAAAAAGAAAAGGGCCTATATGAACAACAATGATAATGCTAAACGACAACATGCTCACAAATCCCATAGGAACAAAAAGCCTAACCCTAGGTCTAATAGCAATGATATGAACTTGGTTGAATATTATGTTGCTATCCCCAGGGAACAACAACAATTTTGTTATCAAAACCGACCAGGTAAAGCGAATCTTGCATGAGTCGTTAAAACTTAATCCTTTCTTTACATGTTAAAGTGGATGAGAACAAGAGATTGTACTTGGACAGTGGTTGTTCAAGTCACATGATCGAAAATATAAGTAATCTCGTCTCACTTCATGACAATGCCAAAGGGAAGGTACCCTTTTGTAATAAGAAAGAAGGCTCAGTTATAGGAGCTGGAGAGCTAAGGATCAATGATAATGTCAAGGTAAGTGATGTGTCTTTTGTTGATGGTCGTTGCTTTAATTTGTTGAGCATTTCGCATATTTGTGGCCAAGGGAATTGTGGTGACGTTCTCTCCCAAACAATGTCCAATAAAAGACCATATGGTGAAATTCTAATGAGAGGAAATAGATATCATAATGTCTATGTATTAGATGTTGACTAAAAATCGACAATGTACTTGTGCTTAGTAATAATTACAAATATAGAAGATTTTTGGCACAGGAGAGTTGGACATGCAAATTCTCATCTTCTTTACATGTTGTTCCAAAAATACCTTGTGGATGTTCTACCATGCATACAACCAAACATGGGTAATGTATGTAGTGCATGTGTGACAAGTAAGCAATCACGAACTTCCTTCAAGTCTAAGCATGTAGTAAGCACTTCTCTCCCTTTAGAACTGATCCACATGGATTTGTGTGGTCCTATGAGGGTTAAGAGTTTTTCTGTTAGTTGGTATGTGCTTGTTGTTATTGATGATTACTCTAGGTTCACGTGGACAATCTTTCTCAAATCCAAGAGTGAAGCTTTCTAATAATTTGAGTTGTCCATCCAGAAAGTGGAAATCAATGTAGGTCAAAAGCAGAATGCCATACGCTCAGACCATGGGAAAGAGTTTTAGAATGCCTTATTCCTGCAATTTTTTAGGACCAATGAGGTTTCTCATAATATCATTACCCCCACACACTCCTCAGCAAAATAGAGTGGTGGAGAGGAAGAATAGGACGTTGGATCCAGGCAGAAGACGATGATCCAGGCCTAAGTAAGTAAGCAGTGAAAGGCAGAAGACGATGGTCATCAAATTCAGTTGGAGCACGACTGTTAGTGGATCCCGAACAAGACAGAGTGTAGATGACCATGGAGGTCATGCTGAATATTTTAGGATGTGGGCTCAAGAAACGTTTATCCTAGGTTAACTTAGGTAGATATATAAAATAGGAAATCTAGATAAGTAAAGATTTATCTTTTACGAGAGATATATTCAGTTCTAATGGAAGTAACCAAGATACTTAACCTTTCAATTGTGCAATCTTCCGGAGATCTCAAATTTTCCATACTTGCACCTTTGTTCTTCTTCCAAAAGCTCAAGAGTTCGATTGTTATTTCAATTGTGACCCCTACCTTGGACGTTAGAATACTAAGGTATTTTTCATCCAAAACAATAAGGGGATTACTTGCAATATGGTTCGCATTGTTTGAGAATCCATCAGCGATGAATAATGTGCATTTGATGAGGCGACTATTCAACCCAAAGACGTGGGAGGACACAACGGTATCCAAGTACTTGAGTGAATTTAACATGACGATTGCACAACTGCAGTCAATGTAATTCTACTTTCTTCTTTGCCTGAGTGTGGAAGCTGAATTGACACGACTTTCAGTGCTTAAGTAGGGAAGGGAAGCTTAAGTTTGATGATGTGAAGGATCTGATGATTAGCGAAGAGATTCGCAAGGAGTCACGTTCTACACATGGATCATCTTTGAATGCAAGAAACAAGGGCAAATCAGGTCATGGCATGCCAAAGTCCAAAGGGAAGGAAAAGACCACCAAGGATAAGAGTAAGATCAAGTGTTGAAATTGTGATGAATTCGGTCACTATAAGAGTGAGTGTCAGACATTAGAGGATGAGTCACAAGATGCAGCCGTAGAATATGTTGGAGATACATTGATTTTAAGAGTAGATGATCATCCAATTATCTTAAGATCAAGTGGGAGTAGGTAGGTAGTTCCTAGTAGGCAGGAGGCTTACAAGGAGAAGACAATCATATGACAAGTGTCGAGTATGGTGGGAGATAATCTTGTTGACAGGCTGTCTGAGGAAGGGACCTTTAAGGAATTGAAGCTAGGCAAGGCTTCAAATGTCCTTAGTACGTAAGTAGAAGGCCCTACACTACCAATAATAAAGGGTTGTTGAAGGAGAAGACAATTACAATTGGAATCAGTCTCCAAGTGGGAGATTGTTTGGTTTATGAAGCCTGATTTGGAATTAGGAAGAAAGAAGACGAAACACGTCTGAAGGAGTAGAACTGTCGCCAGGAGAACCACGATCACGACCCATGATGTGGTCACGTCTTAAGGGGTCTCGGTTGCGTCCTGCAACAGAATGCACATAGGAGGTACGTGGGTTGTGGAAGGGCAAGACGCAGCCGCATCTTGCTAGGTCGTGCCCGCGTGATTCCACGTTTTTGTGAGACAGAATTTTTCTTGCTTTGCAAGAAGGACGAGATCTAGGTGATTTATTGTTTCTATCTTTAAGTCTTCTCTATTTAAGCAGATCGATTATTCTAATTATGGATGTGTCTTGAAAAAAAACTGAGGGATAAATAAGAGAGAGTTGAGAGATTTGGTTAGGTTAGGTTGATGAGATCAAGAAGATTAAGTCCTTGTAAACCCTTAGGTCGTGTTCAGCGTAGGTCTGTAGAGGTTTTTAAAGGTTTACACAATTTAAAACCTCTTTAAATGAGTTTTTGGCACAATAAGGTTTTTTACTAGGTGGAGGTTTGATGAGGTTTTAAAACACAAAATTGAAACCTTGGTATAGATAGGTTTTAGGAGGTTTGTAAAAAATTTTAAGACAACATTTTTATTAATTATTTTAATTAATATTCTTTTTGGTAGTTTCAAAATAAAACCTACCTAAAAACCTTGCAATACCAAACACAAAATAAGGTTTTAGGAGGTTTTAAAAAAGAAAACCTTCACCTACCCAAAAACCTATACCTACCCAAAAACCTTTTCAAAAACCTCCACCTCCTCAAAAACCTTGTTTTACCGAACATAGCCTTAGTCCTTAAATCTAGTGAAGATAGTCCCTGGCTTGGTAGTACCCTCAGACGTAGTTAGTTTGATGAAATGGGTCTACAAATTCTCTTGTGTTCTTTGTCTTGTTTGTTTCTCTTCTCTTCTCTTGTGAGTTTGTGTGTTCTCCCTTACTATATGGGGTTAATTTCCTAACTTTTTTTTGCAAAATTATATTTTTTAAAATGGTACCAATATATGACGCATTATATTATCCATATTTTTGGATGTCGACTTCTCTCTAGCACTTCTAGAGAGATAAAGAGTGAAATAGGCCGAGAAGGCCATGTCGATGCCGAGAAGGCAAGGTCAACATCGAGAAGGCATAGAATTTTTCCGAGAACACTATCCTACTTATAATGGATCTAGCTATATTCATTTGGTTGAGAAAGCCGAGTGAATATTGTCGACCCTTTCCCTTAGAACGAGTTGCTATGACTTTATACTTTGTAACCTAACTACTATCAAGTCTTGAGATGTGAAGTTGCAAACAAAATCCCTCTATCAATTTTCGTGTTACGCTTATGTGTATGTGGTGGTTGGAAGTTGGACTAATTACTATGGATGTTTTGTTAAATACTGTCGCTTTAATGTATGTGTTTTTCTGCAAGTGTACAACCAGATCCAGTATTGTCTTTGATATATACACCGGTTTTCTGATCCTAGTTGGTGCGTTAATTATTCGACGCCGACCAGATCGTCGAGCCTCAGCCGTTATCTTCATCGACTAATCTCTTTGTCGTTGTTTTTTTGGCCATCTGCCACCGTTTTTCACCCACCTGCCGCTATAGATTTCCTCGATTTGATTGCTTGGGCTCCCGTCGTCATGATCATCGCGGTAGCTTGCCTGCAAGTAGAGAAGAACGTAGAAAAGAAAGAAAGAAAGAAAGAAAGAAAGAAAAAATAATAATAATAAAAAGAAAAGGAAAATTTGTTTGGTGCGTCACTATTGTTGACGTGGAAGTCCATTAGCTTCACTTATATGTGGTCCTACGTGGGCTTATTCAGACTTTATGGCTAGATTGGTGCTTTTGGGTTTTGGGCTCATCCTATTGGTGTTCTCAAAACTTGTTTCTTGGTCTTTATTAAGCTTCTTTTGGTTTTTTGGGTTGGTTTGTGCAGGTTTAGCCCAGTATCTTTTTGGGAGCTCGTACTCTATCGTGTGTGGAGTATAGTCCGAGATTCAATTTTTCAACCTTCTTTCGAGCTGGTCCGTGGTGTTGTGGAGTATCTTTCTGACGTCACCTTTTTATGTCCAATTTCGTCCTGCACCGGCGTGTCCGGTCACTGGTCTCTCGATTGTTCCAAACCTGTTTTGTCATTCGAATTCTTAACTACTAAAAAAAAGGATGAGCAAGTTTAGTTCGAGTCACCTTTTTAGTTTGGTTCTACTTGTTCTTCCTTCGCCGATTGAATGCTCCACCTAGAGTGGGCCTATTCAACAAGAGAGAGATGGGCTCTCGAAAGTACGTTGGTAAGCGAAAGGACAAGCACTTTAATGAGTTCGAAACTGTAGCTCGAGTAGCTCGCTCGGCTGCTCTTTGTCAACCCCCTTCGTCAGGTGTGCCACCAGAAATCCCGGGTTGTCGAGGGGACACATCTGAAGAGGAGGCGGGCGCCAAGTTTACCAAAAGTTACAGAATTGCAAAATTATATTTTTTTTGGAAAATGTCTCAATATGTGACGATATATATCAGCAAAAGTTACAGAATTGCCCAAATATTTTAACTTTTAATTTTCACCCATAATTTTATGTTAGAATTAGCTCTTCATCACTCGTCAGCATATGCATATTGAACACCACTCCATAATTGAGCCCAAAAACAGGACCTCGGCATAATGAAATCCCATTCATAATCCACACCATAACTCCGCAAGGATAACACGAAACCTACAGAGAGACCAAGGGCACAAATGATTTATATACTACAAGCAAGAAAGCCAAAAAGGTAGCATTCGCAGTCCACAACTTCAAATATCAAACACCATACTCCACAGTCATAGCAGCCAAATCAACCAGCTGTCTCAAAAACCATGAATCTTGATATGTTCCTTCTTCACTATGCCCGCCTGTTAAAATGTAAAACCATGTCAAGACCATGTTAGCTAGGCTGAGCCATCTAAGACACCGAGTTTGTCAAGAGTTAGGTTAAGACGAGTACTGAAGTTGCCTAGTAAGAAAAGCTTATAGGAAACTGAAGCTAGCAAATAAAACTAGTCGCTGAAGGAATAATCACCTGAACAAGGAAGGTGGAAACATTCTTCCTCTGATCACCCTGCAGCTGAATAACCTGAAAATTTTAATAAAAACCCACAAAAAAAATCAGACTTAAAGCGGGCGGGAGAGGGGAACATCGATCTGGTAGAAGAATCAAACAGATTTGGGGACACACCTGGCCTAGTTCAGGATCCTGAACAACAGTACCATTGCAGCAGAATTCCTTCTTCAGATCCTTAAGAATTTTATTATAGCTAAATTCTTTCTTTAGTCCTTGTACAGTTGTCAAGCTCTTCCTACCATTACGCTGTTGTGTACGAATGTGAACGTACTCGTTTGACCCGGCACCAGAATCCTCCGCCTTTGCGTCCGCAAAGGGATCTAATTGAAAAACATACATCAATCATTCATTTTTAGTCAGAACATGATGAATCAAGAGACAACATATCTTAAGTTCTTTTCTTTTTCCCTTTGTTTTTGGCTCAAACATAACATTCTTAATCAAAGGCCAATTCCAGTCTTCCACTTTAGATGACATCCTAACCGATCAACGCAAGGAACGTCACAGTGACAGATAATAAACTGAATAAGATTGTACTTGAAACTGTATCACTATGGGGAAAAAAGGAGCAATTATATCTGTTGAAAACAAGGGCTTACCAAAAGCATTGGGAGTTTGGATATCAAGATCAGACATGAAAACTTGGACTTATGGAAAGTAGAGAACTCGTAACCAAGTTTTCTTTGTTTATGTAAGATGCTCAGGCCTGCAATTGTGAAACGAAAAAACAATCAGCAATATATATGAATAAAGGTCACAATCAATAGTAGCTGCAGCATTGGATATTTAGATCATCATATATACAAACAAATGAATTAGGTTTTAAAAGTTGACTCCCGAATAAGGAAGTAGAAAAGGATCAGAAAAAATGTGCATTTAGAATCAAAATTACAGAAGGCTAAGCCCGAGTTTGTAAATGTAGGACGAAACCCCTCGCTTATGCTGCAGAACTAAAACAGCAAAGCAGCCATGGCGTCCCCAAGAGAACATGTTGATTTGAGCCCGACGCAAACGAGTGCGCCACGATTCATCAAAAATCCTCTCTCGCGGAATACCACACCACCCCTCTCCCAAGGGGGAAGCGCTCGGCCTCGGGCAAACCGCCTCACAATTAACAAACACATCAAAACGAAAAGGAAGGAGAAAATTGTCCTATTCAGATCGAAAAACTATTACAGAAAATTCTTACCAATAAAACAAACCCAGAAATTTAAGAGGGAGAGAGAATAATTGATATGAAATTTGTAGGAAAGGAAGAACATATATGGAGAAATTTATAACAAATACACGACGAGAGGTAAATGAATACCTGATCAGAAAAACAATGGAAGAGAGAGTACGCAGCCAGATCGATCGAATGAACCTGAGCACCAGACGGGAGAGAGGGGTAAAGGGAAGAAGACTGAAACGTGCGTGGTGGGGTCGAGTCGCCTTATCTACAATCTTTGTGTTTTATTGGGCTTGTTACTGGGCTCAACCAAAATTTGGGCCGTGTTCCATCATAAATTATGAAAGATTGAGTGAGAGGCCTATGAGCAGTGACTTTTTTCTTTGAGAATAAGGCTCCGTTCGGTAAATCGGTACTTATCAGTGTTGATGTTGATGTTGATGTTGATGTTGATGTTGATGCTGATACTTATGGTTGTTGATGTTGATCGTGGATGCTGATATGAGATATTTATATAAGGCTCCGTTCGGTAAATAGGTACTTATCGGTGTTGATGTTGATGTTGATGTTGATGCTGATACTTATGGTTGTTGATGTTGATCGTGTATGCTGATATGGAATACTGATATGAGTTGTTTATTTTTCAAATAATCCGGAATGTGTTCGGTAAACTGAATTGCTGATATTTTAAGCAATAGGTGTACAATTACCAAAAATGGCTTAATAAAGGTTAAAAAAATAAAAATTTAATTTAATTGGGAAATAACGTGGGTCCTGCTTACTTATATTTTGGTAGAAAAGTTAGCTTATTTGGCATAAGGTTGGGGGGCGTTGATTATTTTTTCAGCAGATAAGTATCGGATATAAGTAACTTATTTCAAATAAGCAAATTTTGCTGAACACATAAAACGAAGCTTATTTTTTCCATATAAGTAACTGCGTACTTATAAGTATCTAGATAAGCGTTGCCGAACGGAGCCTAAGTTGTTTATTTTCCAAATAATCTGGAATGTGTTCGGTAAACTGAATTGCTGATATTTTAAGCAAGATGTGTAAAATTGCTAAAAATAGATTAATGAAGGGTAAAAAAAATAAAAAATAAAATTTAATTGAAACTTACGTGGGTCCCGCTTACTTATATTTTGGTAGATAAGTTAGCTTATTTGACATAAGGTTAGGGGGTGCTGATTATTTTTTTCAGCAGATAAGTATCGGATATAAATAACTTATTTCAAATAAGCAAATTTTGCCGAACACATAAAACGAAGCTTATTTTTTCCATATAAGTGACTGGGTACTTATAAGTATCCATATAAGTGTTGCCGAATGGAGCCTAAATATTAGCTTAAGACTTTGGGGAATAGAAGTTTCATGACCAAATTGTGGACCGATGTCATCTAGTTTTGTGTAGTTTGCATGTGTATTTAGTTGTAGTTTTCTTTCTTTCTAGGTTTAGTTTTGGTCTTTTTATGTTGATTTTCATATTATTCGTAGTATGGAGGTCTACAGAAGTTTGTTTTTCTTTTATAGGTTTTTTGATGGTGTTTTGGAGTCAAGAGGATAAGATGACTTAAGGACAAGATCTTGGTGAAGACCACAATTAACATTAAAGAATGAAGATTTGAGAATTTCAAGAGCTTTCAAGTATTGTGGATGAGCTATTACAAGTCAAAATGCAAGCTAGGAAGCCAAAGAAGAGGTTAGAAGCCTTGTCACGAGTCGTAGAGGCCCTCACGAACCAAGGCAAGTCAAACCAAAGCAAAATCTTGCTCTCAGATGACCTGTCACGGGTCGTGACCCCCATCACGAGTCGTGACAAGACGCTGCGCGCTCCGGGAAATTTGGACTTTCTTACTCTTTTTGGACCCGATTTGAGCTTGAGATTAGTTTCTATTTGAAAAAACTAGAATTGAGATTGAAATTAGTTTCTCATGTGGTTAATTGCCATAGAACTTCTAGGTGTTTGAGCCACTTTCACGGGCGTTTGGTGGCGACGTCGAGGCGTATGATTATTGATTAGCTTTGTAAGAATTATTGATTAGATGTATGATTAAATAGTGGCATTATATTACAACAAATGATAATATATAATATTTCAATATTAACCATACACATGACCTTTTTCTAAGAATTTTTGTAGATAAGCTAATCATACATCTCTGTTTTCCCATCTTGTTATTAAGCTTATTTACACTATATTGTTAAACCATATTCTAACAATGATATTTTTTCTAACCAAATCATACTTTTATTTTTCCACATTGAAGCAACATTTAAGGTCAATATACTTAATGCACAATTCCTAAAAATATTAGGTGTGTTATTGGAAAGGGGTGGCCTAAGTATTTTTGTAAAATATAATTTGCATAAAATATGGAAATAGAGATGTATTTTTGTACAAAAAATAAATTCTCAAACATTAACGTTAATTTTATATATGGGGTTATTTTTCACAAAATGTTAAAGAGTAATTTTACCAACAATTTTTTTAACACTTATTAATAAGTTTGGGTTAGTAGATTCAATTTTCCTGACTACTATTAATAAAATACAAACATCTGCTTTACTCTTTTCAATTAAACAATTTACAAAAGTTGGAAATAAAAACTCTTAAAATATTTCATAATTGTTTTTAAAAGCAAGTTACATTGAAATTTTCGTTGACACCCCGAGCGCAAACAGTAGGGGTGTCAATCGGGTGGGACAGGTCGGGTCAGTTCAGTTTTGGGTAAGTTCGAATTAGGGTAAGTTCGAATTCGGGTCATATTCGGATATTTGATAATCGGGTCAAATTGGGTTAGATCATTTCGGGTCGGGTGCTCAATTAATCGGGCAAAGTTGGATTTTCGGGTTAATTTTGATCGGGTTATTCGGTTTTCGGTCCAACTAGATTTTAGATAAATCGGGTTTCGGGTTTAGTCAGATTTTGAATTTAGTCGGATTTCGAGTTTTGCCGGATTTTGGGTTAATCTAATTTCGGGTGAACCGGATTTTGATTGAGACCATACATCGAATGATTGTTTTTGTAGTTTAACTACTCTAGGGTTTGAATATTTAATGTAACATTTAAATTAAAAAAAGGGATTATAATAAATATTCACTATTGTTAATATTTTAAAACATATTGTAATTTTCGGATGATTTCGGGTCGAATAACTTCAGATTTTTGGATGGTTTCGAGTCGAGTAATTTCGGATTTTCAAAAGATTTCGGTCAGGTAACTTTGGATTTTCGGATGACTTCGGGTCGGTACCATTGGATTATTTGGATATCGGGTTGCATCCGGCTAGTCCATTAGGGTATAATCGGTTTCGAGTTAATCTCGAGTTCGGATTTTTTTCCGGATTCGGGCCAAATCAATTCGGATCAAACATGTATTGTGTATATAATTTTTTATTCTTTTCGAATGTTGGGTCGGGTTTGGAATCGGGCGGGTCGGGTGGGTTTGTTGGGTCGGGTTGAGTTTTGAGTCTTTTGACAACTCTAGCAAACAACCTCTATGCCGGAGAAATCAGTAGTATAAAATGAAGTTCATGTCAAATCGAAACATATTATGCTCATCATTCCTTTTTCTGTTCACAATCATATCACACATAGTCTAGTGCGAAATGATTACCAAATTGACCTTTTTAGAAGACATCAAATTGACACTTTTATAGGGCACGGCTTTGATCTTATTCAATTACACATACATATATACATGATGCATCCAATTTTTTGGTCCAAAATTACACAAAGTTGCCCCTTATTTATGCAATTTTCTTGCAAAGATCGCTTAATTTAGTCTTTTTGCAAGAAAACAAACGAACCCTGATTTCCTTTTCTTTCAATAAATTCCGTAAATTTTCACAAAATCAACATAATTATTTGTATCTTTTACAAAACTACACAACTCTCTCCATTGTCTCCTGTAATTTTTTCAATATTTTCCAGAGTTGTTAAAGTAAATACTTCATTTTTTTGGTCAAGAGTTACAGTAAAATCTTAACAACCCCAATTTGCAACTTTTAGCCACTATGACTTCTTCAATCTCTCTTCTTCCTTTTATTTTATTTTCCTGTTTTGGATGCAAAAATTCAGGAACAGACCAAGAATCCCTGCATTTCTTATGGACCAATTTATAATCTGAAGATTTGGTTACCAGGAGTCATGAATTTTTTCCAAACAACCAAATTTTACGATTTTTTAAAAAAATAAAGAAAATAAACACCGTAATAGTTCACAGCCTGATCAAAAGCAATTATGCAAGCAAATCATACAGAGTCCACTCCAAACCACACAGGTACCCGCAATCTTTATTATTTTGAGGAAATGATGAACGGCAATGTGAATTTTTTTAGAAAAAAAAACGCTCAAAAGGGTACTTTTCACCTCATTCATTCACTGCAACACATCTCAAGAGAACTATTGGTAGATACACATCCAGCTCATATAGGATCCCATTTCATAAGAACAAATTTCACCAAACAAAAAAGAAGACTGGATAATTCTAACAACAGCCATAACCGGGTTAATTCCAAAAAAGAAAAACAGGAAATTGAAACAGCTAGCTATTCAGTAAATTCACCCACACTAGATTTTTACCCAGAAAACATAAATCCAAGTGGTGTTGTTGCTTGTGGTAGTAACAATGGTGGTTGGATTTGAATGAATGACATGGAAATTCAAATGCTGAAGAAACACGTTTCCTCCATGTGCAAGATCAGCGGTTTCCTCCCAATTGGTTTGGGACCCATCATCAAAATTGAGGGCATAGCTTGAAGGATCATACTGAAACTTAAGGTGCTGTTTGGATCCTCCTTTTCTCCATCTTCTTCCTTGTCTAGCCTTCTTCACTGCAGCTCTCACCCTCCAGAACAGTCTTCTCCAAAACAACCTACCTGTCAAACCCATCTTAAAGATTCCTCCTTGTTTTTTTTTGGCTTGGATGATCTTTAATGAGAACAGAAAAATACCCAGAAAGAATTAGGGAGATTGAGGAATTGGGTAGTGAGAATTTGAGGATTTTATGGGGAGTTGATGTTGTTAGGAGAGAAATAGAGGTGCCCAAGGCCTACAATCACAAGGCATTGAGACTTGTGGAAAGGGGATTCTCTCTAATATAGGCTGAGGCTGAGCCAGAACAAAGAAAGGGTAGCCCAAAAAAAGAATAGATTTTTCTTCCAAAGAGGCTTTTCTCCCTCTGAGCTTCTGTTCGTTGTATCTATAGAACTCTATGCTTTTGCCGGCATTGGGAAGCTCAAATTCGTTTGATGCACCAGAGAGAGAGAGAGAGAGAGATTAATCTTTTGGGGGTGTGGCAGTGGGCAGAGAGCCCCTTATTGTCGCATCACTATCAGACATGGTTGTAAGTTGTATGTAATGTAACACAATCAAAAACAAACAAAGAATAGAGATTTATTTCCACTCTTACCCTTATAAATTGATCCTTGCTTGGCATGTGCTAGTGAAAAATGTGCAGCCTTTTTCAACTTGATAGTTCATGCATGTAGTGTAAGTATGTGTAAGTGTTAAGGAGTAAAAGGATTCACGAGTGACATTCTATTAGTAAGAACAGGGAGTTAGTTGATTGCATTACAAGTTGCTAGAGTGCTGCTGATCCTGCATAGAATGAGGTCCCCTTTCCTCTCTTTCAACATGCTTAAAATAGCAAGATAGTGAAAGGGGAAAATCACACATTATGGCTCTCCAATTTTTATCACAATTTGGTGTATCAAAATTGCCAATTTTGATAGGGTAGCTAATTAACAACCTTCATATTTCATTTGCAGGACAAGTCCACTTCGATCATTGACCAAAGTAGTTACAATGTCAAATCAATTGCATTACTTTCAATTGCATTACCCAAAACCTTATATTATAGAGCACTATCAATTTAGAACTCTACATGCTTTTGCTAATTAAGAGATTTAGCTCTAATGCTTAACGGCTCATTGGATTCTAATTAAGGCTATGTAGCTATACCATGCAGCAAAAACTGTTTAACAGTTCTGAATCTTCTGATGACTTTTTTTTCTTAAGGTGGATTTGATATGTGCTTCCTTAAAAGACTATAAAGATAAGTTGGCCCTCCTTGCTAGACAGCTCATGCAGAATAAGATGTAAGAATATGTGAAGGGCTGAATTCAATTTGTTGAGTTATTATATTTTGTCCTGGGAAAGTTTAACACAACAACAATACAAAACCAAAAAAAAAAGAATGGATTTTTTTATTTGAAAATTTACTTCAATGACCCATCAATTTCAAACAAAACCCCTTTTCATTTACAATATTTAATCCACTAACTGTTTGGTGACTTTCTTGGTGTTCTTAATAGAAGGCAAATTGGTAGATAAGGGATTGATTCTCTATGTTAAAAAATGACCCTTCTTGGCTTCTTGGTCTGTAGGACATGCATCATGCATGGTGCTAAAGGCTCCATCTTCCTTTTTTTGTCTATATCTCTTCAAAGTCATCTTGCTTTTCCATATTCCACAAGCCTTGCAGTTTTTAAACCCTGCTTTTGTGACTTGTCTTCTTTTAACTTCCCATTCTTCCCTTTGAAGTTGCATAGCCCTGTCATTTTCAGACTTTATCTTAAGAGTGACCAATTGAAGGGCAATTTTTTAGTTTTTTAATGGAAATTTGAGGTGCAATAAACCGGTCCCCAATTGACCCATTGCCATATGAGCTGCCATTCTGGCCCAACCAGGGGCCTCTCAGGGGTTACCAGTTGGGCTTTATACGATTACGAACTCAATTTAGCAACTGATCGATTTTATTATTATTATTTCTTCTCCAATTTTAGTTTATATTTTTCTTAGAAGTTTTGGGTGGTTGAATTTGAAATTTCAGTCTGTTGGATGAAAGTTTAAAATGTCCCATTTTTTAGTATTTTTTTAAAAAATCTGCCCTAAATACCTTCTTTGCTTTTTTTTTTACCTTAATCAGATGAAGCAGTGAAAAGTTGTCCATGCCTGACTTGTTATGGGAGGTTTGAACGGTTGAACCACAGTAAATTGTGCTGGGAGAATTAGGAATACAACAGTAGATTATGCTGCAGATTGTTATCTTGGGAGATTTGAAATATAGTAAATTCGATGTCTGGAATTTATTTCTTAACGAGTTGGGTCCCATTTTCTTGTTTTAGATAGAAAATAGTTTTATTTGTCTAGAAAAATGTTGAAATTAAAAGAATTGGACCAATTTCAAAAACCTTTAAATATAATTTTTAGAAGAAAGATCAAATATACTTCGTAAAATATTGAACCGAGGCGGGGCTATTTTGTTTATACGGTTGAATAACTTGAATCGTTGAATTGCATAGTCAGTAAATTCCTTTTATTTGGTTGATTTATTAGTAGACTTGAGCAAATGTGGGTGAGACGGTTGTGAAGAGAAGAAATTAAGATTTCTCCATTAGAGAGAAAATAAGAATATATAAAGTGTCTGTGATAATGAACACTTTAAACCAGCTATAACAGAAAGCTAATACATGCTTATGAAGGAAGCTACTAGCTTCACTAACTCTAACTAACAACTAGAGTCGGTAGTGTCTATATTCTAACTATAGTAACCACCAACTTTATTACATTGACTAACTCTACAGTCCCCCTCAAGTAGGACTTGTTGGAAGAGCAACAAGTCCTAACTTGGCAATAAGAAACATGTATATATTGCTGCTCACTCGAGGATTTTGTGAGAACATCAGCTAGTTGCATATGAGAGGAAACATGATGTGTTTGAAGAAATCCATTTTGGACTTGATCTCTGACATAATGGCAATCAATATTGAGATGTTTAGTCCTCTCATGAAAAACCGAGTTAGCCGCTATATTATATATATATATATATATATATATATATATATATATATATATATATATATATATATATATATATATGTTGGCCTGCTTTACTATCACAAAAGAGTGTGATGGGTTTTGGCACTTTGACAAACAAATCTTCCAATAAATTAACCAGCAAGCCAGACTAACTCACTGTATGTAGATGACATAGCACGGTATTTGGATTCAACTGAACTTTTTGATACAATTTTTTGCTTCTTAATTAGTTTTCTAGGTGACTAAAGTTGGCCCCAAAAATACACAATAACCTGTAAAAGATTTCCCACTAAACACACATCCACCCTAATCTGCATTTCTGTAGGCTTTGAGACTCAAATTTGAATTAGAAGAATATAATAAACCCATATCCAGAGTGCCTCAAAGATACCTAACAACTTGCAAGATTGCCAAAAGATGTGGCTCTCGAGGGGCACTCAAAAAATGACTAAGATGTTGTGTAGCATAAGAGATATCAGGTCGTGTCATATTCTAATACAACAAAATAGCAAATGTCCAACTAAATGTCTTTATAAATCTGGCTCAGGAAGTAACTCTCCTTGATCAATGGACAATTTCAAGTTTCTAGCTAAAGGGAAAGGAGATACTTTGCAATTGAACGTTCCTGTATCTTTAAGAATGTCAATAATATACTTGTGCTGGTTTAGAAGAGTACCTTTAGAAGATCTTGTCACCTCAATGCCCAAGAAATATCTAATATCTCCTAGGTCTTTTATTGCACATGCAGAATGCAAAGCTTCTTTGACATACACAATTTCTTGATCAGAATTCCCAGTAATCAACAAGTCATGCATCCACATAAGCCAAAGCTATTGTAATCTATTGCCCTTTTGTTTTAACAAACAGAGAATAATCTTGCTTGGAACAAGTAAAACCAAGTGATAGAAGAAGATTTGTCAATTGGACATTCCATTGTCGAGAAGCCTGTTTAAGGCCATACAAAGACCTTTTTAGTCTACAAACCTGACCTAGGAAGGCTTTATCATATCTTGGAGGTGGTGCATATAAAATATTTCATCCAAATACCCATGCAAAAAGGCATTGTCGATGTCAATTTGCTTTATAGGCCATCCTTTAACAATTGCAACATCAATCAAAGTCCTAACTGAAACAAACTTAGATACAAGTGAAAAAGTATGCTTGAAATCTTTACCTTCCACTTGATTATACAATTTAGCCACTAACCTAGCCTCAAATCTTTCTACTGATCCATTTGGCTTTAATTTAACCATGTAGTTCTTGTTGGCACGAATCGCTCATCTTAGGGTCGGCGCGATAGTTCTTGTTGGAGTAGATGGATTTTCAATCGCCTTATGTCCGAACCTCACGAGCACAATCTTGAATGAAATTGAAAAAATTCAACTTGAATCTCACGAATTGAATCTGCAAACAGAATGGAGTAACCCTAGAATTAGACATGGGTTCGGTTCCGAAACCGGTAGAACCGGAACCATGGAACCGGAACCGGGCATGTGCCGGTTCCCTGGTTCCGGTCCCGGCAGGTTCCGAAGCCACCAGAACCGGAAATATTAAAAAAAGTCTATTTTTTCACCTCTGAATGAATACAACGGTCGCGGTCCAATGGGATGCGACCGCGATTACGCTATTTTTATTTTTTTATTAGTGGAACCGGCGACTCCACACTGGTTCTCCAATTCCGGGGGTGGAGGAACTGGAAACGGAACAGTAGTGGAAATCAGAACCGTGGTTCCGGTTCCTGTCGGTTTCCCGCCGGTTCCGGAACCAGCGGTTCACCGGTTCCGCTGAACCGGAACCCAGGTCTACCTAGAATCGAATCTCGCGGATCTAGATCTAATCTGGCGTCGCTTCTCGCGATCCTTAATTAGTTTGAAAGCTTCTCACCTTAAATGGAAGGCACACTTGTGTTCAATCTTTTATTTTTACGTAAAACTGATCTTCCCTTTCTATAGGGTTTCATTAAATTAAGGAGGGAAAATATCCTTACGATACAATAATACCCAAATAATAATAATAACTCATAAAAATATAATAAAGTTATCTTATCTAAAAAAACTAAATGAAAGATATAAGGCAAGTCTATCAAATAAGCAAGGCGGAACAATACCAAACACAAGCTCGGCCCACCTCGGAAACAACGCACAACCTTTACGATCGTGCACACGGGCGCGCGATTGTGCACACGGGCGCACGATTGTGCACACGGGCGCACGACCTAAGCTGAAATCTTTTACTGGTCTTCATTTTTGCATAGTTTTGACCCCCTTCGAGTTGGAATTTGGACTCAAAGTAAACATATGAAATGTAGCTAGTCGATTTAGCTTTCTGATAAACATATGAAATGTAGCTAGTCAATTTAGCTTTCCGATAATACCAAATTGACCTCGAATCGATAATTGTAGCTCTTAAACGAAGCGTCGCAAGATGGAGGTGTAAAACCACAACTTCAATATTCGAGCTCTTGTTAGGTTGGAAAGTTCGATCATTCCTTTTGATTTTCATTGACCTGGGCTTTCCTCTATGATCTCGAGTGCTTGTTTCTTTGTTGCTTTTGGAAGCGATCCATATGATAAGCATCTTTTTGTTGCTCGTATCACCCACTTGCATCCAATGGGAGTGTGAGAAGATGGCAAATCTATTGATTCCCATGTGTCATTCTACTCAAGTGCCCTAATTACTATCCTTAGCAGCTTGATGATAGGAAACATGCTCATGGACTTGCATAACATTGGCTAGTGATGCTTTACAAGTAAGAGAATAGGTTGTGAGATTACATTGAGTGGCCAAAAAAGATAATGACATAGTATCTTTGTCATCTAGAGTAGGACAAATAAAGTCTTGAAATTGGGTACGATGTTGAACAACTCTACTAGATCTTCTTAGCAAAGGTGGAATGTCTTGAGGAGAATTTATATCAAAAGATTGGTCAAAATTTGTAGCATCACCAAGACTTATAGATGAAGAAATATCAAGGGAATGATATGGTAATATAGAACTAGGCGTGGAAGGAATAACATTGTTGTGAGAAGGAAAGGTGTTTGTAGAGATAGTTTGTGGAGCAAATCAACAACTAGATTGAGAAGGGGTAAAGAAGGAGAATGATTTTGTGTGATATTAGGTGAAGAGATAAGATCTGGAATGGTTTTAGAAGAAGCTACAAAAGGAAACACATTTTCCTTAAACACTACATCTTTGTTGACTAAAACTAAATGTGTTTCCAAATCATATAATTTGTATCCTTTCTGAGCATAAGGATAACCAATCAGCACACACTTTCTTGCCTTTGCACTAAACTTATCTGAGCTAGTATGCGAGGCATAATATAAACACTATATGATCCTCAATCTGTCATAACTAGGTGACCTTTTCATCAAAATATCAAAAGGAATAAGACCATTCAGAACTGAAGAAGGCATCATGTTAATCAAGTAAGTTGCTGAAAGTACACAATCACCCCCAAAACTTACTTGGTAAAGAAGCTTGTAATTTTAGAGCCCTTTCTATCTCAATAAGATGCCCGTACTTTCGCTCCACTCGTCCATTCTGTTGAGGATTGCCAGTAATAGAACTTTGATGGAGAATTCCTTGTGAAGCAAAAAATTCCAAACATCTAGCATTCACCTCCTTTGTACCATTATCACTTCTTATACTCTTGACTGTCGACTCAAACTGATTCTTAACCATAACAACAAAATCCATAATGATTTGGAAAACCTGATCTTTAGCAACAAGCAAATAAGTCCAAGTAACACGACTATGTGCATCTAACATTGTAAGGAAGTACCTTGCTCCACTCAAACTAAGAGACTAATAGGGCCCCCACAGATCTATATGAATCAGCTCAAAAACATTAGAAGACAAAGAAAAACTTCTAGAAAGGTTGCTTATGATGCTTAGACATAATGCAAACGTCACAATGAAACTGGTTAACATAATTTAGTTTATAGCATTGCAAAATTTTCACTTTAGACTAGGAAATATGTCCTAAACGAGAATGAAAAATAGACAAATCTACATCTTGCGCATTGTTTAGAGATGCAACAGAATCGACAAGGTTGTTTCCTTTATTACAATCAGCTGAAATACCATCAAAAACAGAATCTAAACTTGAATTTTTGTCTCTTTCAGGAACAACCATATTCTTAATCTTGTAGAGACCTCCATTCATGTCTCCCACAACTTTAATACTCCTAGTTATAGGGTCTTGAAAGTAACAATGTTCCTTATTAAACCATGTTACAAACTCAGTATCCTCAATTAGCTTTGTCACAGATAGTAGGTTATGCTTAAATTCAGGAATATAAAGCACTGATTTAAGCACAATGTCTTTACTAAGAGGAATATCTCATGCATGAGTAACATGTTTGATAGTCCCATCTAGCAATCCAACTAAAATTGGCTCTCTTAACACATGCAAATCTTGAAATAAATCCGAGTTAAAACACATATGATCTGTAGCTCCTTTGTCTATTACCCAATCATAAGCTCCTAAACTCACTTGAGCATGTAAATCATGTGGCAAAGTAAAAGTACTTGTAAAATTTACAAAGTAGTCCACCCTATCCTTGCCTTTCAAAGCTCTAATCATCTCTTGACGTACAACACTGATCAATGAAGCATCAAACCCAAACTTCTTTGAAGAACCAACCCTTTTTTGTCCATCATGCTCATCATTTTCAAGAGGATTATCCATCGATGATTCTGGACATTAGCATCCAATTTCTGTCTACTTTTCTCCTTATACTCTTTATACCAATCTGGAAAACCATGGAGCTTAAAGCAATTGTCCATGGTGTGTCCTTTTTCCTTACAAAATTCACATTTTCTGTCCACTTTTTGTCTCTTGTAATCCCTAAAATCCTTCTTTCCATTATTAGCACTAGCATTATTCTGATTTCTACCCCCATTTCCGCTATTAGCATACAAAACACTTATTTCTTGATTCCCAGCCTAAACATTACTCATCTCACCAGTCACAATCTTCTGCCTTTCGACCTACTAAACTAGATAGAAGTCCTTGTTCAAAATCGGCAAATGATCCATGCCTAATATCTGGCTCCTAACAATGTCAAAGGCCTTATTAAGCCCTATTAGAAATTGCATTAGCCTTTTATTGTAGTCAAAATCAACCATCCTTTTCATCAGATTACAAGAACAACTTGTCATGGCACCACAATCACATACAACAATTGGTTCAATATTATGAATCTCATCCCACAACAATTTCATTTTAGAGTAATAACCCAGAACAGACATGTTCTCTTGCCTCAAATTAGCAAGTTTCCTTTCTGAAACATGAGAGGAGCATTGGATTGTGCATACCTTTCATGTACACTACTACAAAATGACCTAAATACCCCGGGCTTTTCACCCCAAATACATCGGATCTCATCCGAGGTAAAGGTTGCTGGGGTATTTGATCGGTATCCTAATACACCGGATCGAATCCGAGTTATATGCTCTCCTTGAATTTATCCTCCAATCTACTTATCCGGTGTATTAGCAATATTTAATACCCCGGATAATCTTTATCCGGTGTATATATGAGCATTAATTATCCGGGTTATTTAATGGCAAAAATACACCGGTTATTGAAGGTCGGGGTATAATGTAAAGGGTATATGCACCGGATATGGATGTCCGGTGTATAATGGTTAGGGTATATACACCGGGTATTAAAGTTCGGGGTATAATGTTTAGGGCATATACACCGGATGTTTGAACCCGGGATATAATTGTATAGAAATATACACCGGATTATTAATGTCCGGTTTAATCGCTTTTGAACTGTTATGCTTACAAAACAAAATATAATCCGGGTTAATATCCGAGTTAATTGCTCTATAATTGCTCTAGGCGTATTAGCATAAATAAACCATATTTATAAGCTTAATTCTGGTAGTTAATGAATAGTAAAAATCATGTTAATAAAAATAAATTAATACTATTAGTTAATATCAAAACACAATTCATTAATAGTAGAAATAATGTTGAATTCGTGAGTTTGTAGACCAAAGCCGTTTCAGCAATTTGAAACAAAAAAAATATGTCCATCAATATTATCGCTACACAAAATTATATCCATCAAAAACTACAAAACAACCAAAATATAAATTACGACAATAATTATAAAAGTCAATCATTGATGTTTTCTAGCAACATGTCTATTTGTACCATGTCCTGCGGAAAGTAAAATACAAATAATAGTTAACATAAATAAAGAAAATTAAATAAAGTTACATATATAAATATAACTTAATACGAGGCTTAAGACTGCAACTTGGATCATACAAAATGACAAAAATAAGCTAATTAACACTCACGTAAATGATGAGAGCAATCAAATGCTCCATCAACTCCTTTCTAGTTTCATCTATATCGTCATCTGAAAAAGTATCCCTATTACCGAACCACTGTAATGATGAATAAAGCTACATATATAAATATAATGTAATAAAATACAATAATATTAGTTATAAAGTTTGAAGGTCATACAATCTTTGGGATAATTTTTTTTTCCAGATTATCTCTCGCATACACGTACATTAACATATAGTATTCACTCTCGATCAAATTTGGTTGATGTGGACCCTAAAATTCATAAGACAAAGATATAAGGATATATAATAAGTCATGTTGCTTTCACATAAAATTAAAAGTAAGCATAAATAGATGATTCAAGTTAACCTTTATGACTTGTCATAGAGGTTGTTTTCTAGACTTTTTATTTCCCAAACTGGTATTATCAATGATATAATTCCAATAAGTCAAGGGACTAAACATGAGAACTTGAGGAGCAGAGAGTAGTGATCTTACCAGAAATCGGATACACTCTAGGTATCTTATTACGGAGAAGCAAAGAATTTAGAATGGGTTCAATGAACTAGACATCCTTTTTGTGTGAGAGAGTGTGTGTTAATTCCTGCATTTATCTGTGAAACAGCAGAAATGTCAATAACAATGATGTAAATTAGAGAATATTAAAGTCTAATGACGAGAATCAAATCAAATAAAGCACATAAATAATAACCCAAGACATATATACTGTTGACATGTAGCTCAAAGCTGAAATGGTGTGGTTGTGGTGGTGGTGGTGGCTGAGGAGGACGAGGTTGAGGCTGAGTAGGCCGGAACGATTGTGAAAATGCAGGGTGTAAAACGGGAGGCCTAGGCTGCTGAGGAGAAGGGGGTTTTGGCTGAGCTGGGGGCGGGTGTGACATCTTGATTTTTTTTGTAGGACTTTACTTTGTCTAGGAAGTAACAAGGGTGACGAAAATGGGATGATCCAAGTGCTAATTTATAGTCAAGGAATAAGATTAAGAGGCTATTAAAGGGGAAAAACAAAGCTATGTATATATAACAGTACATACAAAAAGCAAGAGGGAATAAATTAAAGAAGGTATTAGATTCAGTTCTACTTTTACTTACAGCTGAAATAAAAATAGGCACCAAAGGAAGATTAGTATTAGTTTAAGAGTCACAAAGAAGCGGTGAAGTTTGTTCACCTTTTCAGCAATGTGACATGAACTTGCGTTCTAGCAAGTTTTGAAGAAATTCCACTTATTCTCATAACAGCGGTGCAAAAGAGCGACAACCTGTTCAGAGCAAATATAGTAAGCATGGAAGATGTTCAAGCAGAGGTGATACAATGTAAGTCGGTTGCTAGGGAGATCTATAATACTATCAGATTCAATCACTATCAATACTATCAGATATGATAAAAAATAGTGGTTCATGATGGAGACACAAGAACAAAGACAAATCTCAAAAACCAATGCACCCAACTCATAAATCCCAAATTTCAGGATTATGATTAACTCCAATTCCTATCCACCACTAACCAAAATTCCCAAACTCGTAACCCCTCCCACCTTCAACAAGGCCCGACAACGTCTCACTGAATAAATCCCCGCCCCAACAGTCATGCGTCTGCGAGCCAAACAACGCACCCAACTCAGCCCCGTCAATGACTCGCACCCACACAACAACACGACCGAAACTCAACCCGAAACTGAATAATTCATAAACTTTTACGAACCCGACACCAACATTGCAAACAACCGGCTTCAGACGGCTAGGGTTCAACCAAAAACAGAGGTCGGAAACTTACCGAGGAAAGGGCGAATCGGTGATGTAGAAATCGGGCAACGATGGAGAAATCGATCGAAGATGGAGAGATCAGAATGCAACCAGTCGAACGTGAGAGCGAGAGAGAAAGAAGGCAATCAGTTGAAGGTGAGATGTGCGGCATTCTTGTCCAAATTAATTAGGGTAAAATTGAGTTTAGCGCTTTTTTTCATAAAGCGCCTAATTGGTTTTTTCAAAGGATGGTCAATTAGAATTTAACACAATTAGTTAGTTTTTATAAATTGTAGTGATTTTATATTAATATTGTTTGGAATATGATAAAACGATAAAATATTCTTGTTTGGATTTCTCGATTGACTAATAATTAATTTTATATTATAATTATATACTTAAACAATATAAAATTATCAACTCTATATAAAAACATTATCGCTCAATTAAAATTTTAAAATAATGCTATAGAGAATATAAAAACATGTTATAAATAATGTTATAGAGAATAAATAATGATATAGAGAATAATGTCAAATTCTCTATGCCCAAAACCCTAGCACAATCCCTTAACACATCTATCTATCATAATCATCATCATAACTATAACCTAAAGCGGAGGTTAAAAAAATTATTAAACGACACATTTCACTTTCAGATTGGACCACATCACCCCTTTTTATTAAAATTTTTTATTTTATTTTTAGATATGATAAATTCTTATCCATGTTTTTAGAATATAAGATAGAAAATCTCATTATTAAACAATATTTTATTTTTGTATATGATAGATAGGAAGATCATTAGCATATTTTTTATGCTATCATATAAATTCTAGAATATTTATTTTATTTAAGTTATGATAGAATAGGAAATCTCATTATTAAACAATCTTTTATTTTTGGCCATAAATATAATTATTCATTTAAGATATGACTTCATATCTATCTTCATATATCTATAAATATATTTATTTTTGTTCGTAATTGTCAAGTCATTGACTTGACCGCCGTCCATCTATATATATGCCATCTTGCATGTTTTAATGTTTCTGAGTGCGCCAATAATTTTATTTCCAAGGTTAAAAAAAATTTGAGCTAATTATCTCTTTAGGAATGTGTTCATGATTATGGACGTAGTTTACCTGAAAAAAATTGGAATATATATTTATTATTGAAAATCCCATTATCATAACTATATACTAAAGCGAATGTTAAAAAAATTATTAAACGACACATGTCGCTTTTAGATTGGACCACACCACCCCTTTTATTAAAACCAATCTTTGGCAAAATAATTAAGTTTAATATAAAGATAGTATAATGTATGTATAATCTTATATCACTATAATCAATGGATAGAAAATCCTAATCTTAGTTTTAAAAAAATAATCTTTTATTTTTGGATACGATAAATAGGAAGATTATGAAGATATTTTTATGCTATATATTATAAAAATATTAGGATAATTATTTTATTTTTTGATAGAATGCATAAGCTAGGTTAAGATAATTAAGTTTAATATAATTGATAAGTTTATTTTGAACGGTTCCGGTATATAATAAATTGATAAGTTTTTATCTTATTACTTATCTATTTTCATAATTAAATAAATTATCATGTTTTGGATATTAATTTAATTTGTAATACTAATAAAATATTAATGTTTCAAATAAACAACTTTTATAGTTTATTGATTTTAAATATTTATTCAAAATTTATATTTAAGCATTTTAATTTTTTCATTTACCTCTTTGCCCTTCGTTTATTTAAGTATTTACAATACTTATACTATAATAATATTATTATATTACTTATAATAATTTTATTAAAATATATCTCTATATTAGGTATATTTGGAAGACATAGATAACTACTTTACTCTATAAAAGATTGCGTATATATTTTAAAAAAACTTTATCATCTTCTATACTTTATTTATTTATGTTAATTGTAATAATATCCTAAAATATATAATCTTAATTCTCCTTTGTTATTATTAATATAAAATTATATTTAGAGATCTCAAAATTTGGCAAGTTGTGTTAGGAGCATAATCCATTATGGAACAATTTTGTTGAATATAATAATATTACTAATATATAAGTATATTAAGAGATCTTAAAATTTGGCAAGAAAAATACTCTTCATTATAAAATAATTTTTTAATATAATAATGTTACTACAATCATATTTAGATATCTTAAAATTTGGCAAGTGATAGAAATATAATATTCATTATAAGATATTTTTAAAATATTAATATAATAATATTACTATTTTTCAGAAATGTTAAGAACATAACTATTATATTTGAATTATTTTGAAATGATTATTAATATTTAATTTATAATATTAAATCATATATATAAATCTATATATAACAAATCATGTGCAAGACAAGTGTATAGAAACCATCTTTTTCAATTATTATTTTTGGATACATGCAATTTATCTTCCTAATCAATTATTATTTGTTTTATATTCTAGGAAAAAACTTAAATAGAAGATTTTATTAAATTAAATTATTTAAGTTGACTTGATCTATTATTCAATTTTGGATATTAATGATAAATAAAGTATTCTAGAATCTATAAAACAGTTACGTTTATCTTATTATGCAAATTAAAAGCTGATTTGTGTTTAAAGATCGTGATTATTTTTTTTTTGGTCATTGCCACCCAAGTTCAGCGGAGAGCTTGGCTCCATCAAACGCCTACGTTTGGAGTTCGAGTCTCGCGAGGGCCCCTTTATTTTTGGGTGGGATCTGCTCTCCCAACAAGTTCATTTCTCCTCCATTGAGAATCGAACACTCAACCTCAACGAAGGGAAACGTAGCTAAAGATCGTGATTATTTGTCGCTAGACAATTGATGTATTTGAAAAAAAAATTAGTTTTTTAATCAAAACCCGTACAAGGTAATGGAATATATGCTAGTCTATTACTAATAACTAAAGCCGAAGTAATTTCTGCCACCACATTGCGCCACATCACCCTTTTATTAAAATAATAATTCTAAATAGTTAATTATGCAAAAAGGTTATATCCAAATAAACATAAAGATAAAATAATATTTGTAAAAATTTATCCCCAAATAAACATAAGATGAAATAATATTAGTAGATTTGACCATTATAGATAAAAAAGACATTATTTATTATATTTGTAAGGGATGAATTAAAAAAAGATAAGAAAAAATATGTACATGCGATCACATATATATTTGAAATAAAAACAACCATAGGAATCATAATATCTTTGAAATATAGATTATGTGGAATTTTAAATAGATAATATTTTTAAATAAAGATAAAATATATCTATCACCATATTGTATAATTGTATCACATCACCCTATATTAAAATAGCTATTTAAAAAAGAGATATTAAAAATATATCAGAAATAACTTTTTATTTTTATTTGTAATAACTTGAACAAAATAGATAGAAAAATATTACAAATTAATGACTACAATCTTATCTTATTATATGTAAAGCAAATATAGATAAGCAATATAAATAGAAAAATATTACAAATTGAAGACTACAATCGTATCTTATTATATGTAAAGTAAATATAGATATGAAAATACTTATATCTTATTATTTATGCAAAAAGTAATGATTTTTATGTAATTTTTTTTATTCTTACAAGATAAGACCACAAAAGTATTATTTTTTATTATTATTTTCGTAATTTTTAATTTTTTAATTTGTATTATTTGTTAACATAAGAATATGAAATTTCTTCATTTAATTTAAAATGATTTCTAATAAATATAGTTAATTACAAAAATTATAATATAATAATTTTTTAATAGAAAAGCTTAAATAATTAGTTTTATCCTAAAAATGTAACATCTCTCAAATAGTAATTTTATATTCGATAAAAGAAATTTAATACTTTTTATACATGAGCATGTAACCAATTTTCTCAAATTTAATTTTTCAAATTTTTTTAACTTAATAAATTCAATAATGTACATTTTTCGTAATTTTTAAAATTTATATTTATATTCTTTCATAATATAAGAATATAAAGTTTATTAATTCAATTTATCAATTTTTAATAGAGTTATTTAATTATGAAAATTACATTATTATTTCAATTTTTTCCTATTAAATTCCATTTTATCTATTTAAATCTATCTTTATCATCAAATCAATTCTTATTTAGTATATTTTAACTTAAATTCATTATTTAGTTTATTAAATTCATCATCATAATAATCTCAAAGCTTACGTACATAGAAAGTAATAAAAAATATAGATAATATAATATTTAATTTTATGTGATCCTTATTTTATGAGGCACTAGAACGATTTTGGCCCAATCATAAATTAAATTATTTATATTATTTTAAATTTTCATATAAATAAATTATATTTATTTTTCTTATTAAATAATATATTATTTATTAAATTAATTATTGTTTTTCAAAATCTTATCACTTCCATATTTTTAAAATATATCTTTTTTGTTTTATTTTATTTATATTTTATCTCCTTTTTTAAATTAAACATATTTATGTAATATTGAGCAGTGTAGATTTTTTTATCTTAATAATCTATGTTTATTCTCAAATTTAAACTTAATAATCTAGATTTATTTGATTTTAAAAACAAAATAATTTTTATACATATTACAGACAATAGTCGTGCAGGGCACGACGGGTACAACTAGTTTATTCCTAAATTCGAAATATATGCCCCGTTGTTACGCAGCTGCCCTGCCATGGACGACAATTTATTGTGATAATTTGTGTTTTTTTTATAAAACTAGCTAATACTCTGTAATTAACAATGCGGAAAGTGGTCTAGTGCTTGTATGCCCATGTCTTGTACCTGTTTCTCCGAGATCAATCCATGTGTGGTGCTTTTAATCCTTCAATTTCTTTTTCAGAAATACTGAAAATTTACCAACATTTGTTTGTACTTCCTAATTCCTATATTGACAAGACCACTCAACACTTTTTTCACACCATTCGCACATAGATAATTTAATTTGAAACTTTTTCTTATAATCTGATAAGTGAGTGTAAATGATGTGCATCAAATGCTTCAAAACAGCTGGACCATTAAGAAAAGACATACTTACTCGACATATTTGCAAGGTCCAAATACATCGGACTATTAGGTCCAAATACACCGGACTATTAACGCCCGGTGTATTTGTTGTCTTTAATATCTAATACTTCAGGTTGCACACACCCGGTGTATTTGTATGCCCTAAATTCCCCGGATCGTACAACATCCGGTGTATATTGTTGTAATATGGTTCAAATATACCGGGTGTTTAATGTCCGGTGTATTTGATGTGATGTTCTTTTAATTTGATATTTTATATCTCGTAGTATTAACGCCCGGGTTAAATGCTATGAGGTAATAGCCAATTTTTGTAGTAGTGGTAGCTCATCCCACAACTCTTTAGCTCATCCCAAAACAGACATGTTCTCTTGCATCAAATTAGCAGGTTTCCTTTGGATTATGCATACCTTTCATGTAGCTCATCCCACAACTCTTTAGCAGATTCGACATATATAAAGCATTCTGACACATTTGTCGTCATAGAATTCAGCAACCAACATCTGATCCACCTTCATCCATTGCCCATACTCTTCCAAATTCATAGCAAGTTTGACAAGACTCCCGTTGATGAATCCTTGCTTTGATTTTGCTCCTAAACCAAGTTTCGTCGCGTGGCTCCAACTCAAGAAATTATCTCCATTGAAGAGCGTCACAATCAATTGTGCTCCAGGATGGTTTGAATTAGACAAAAACAAGATTGTTTTTGTAAGCGGCATTTGATCGATCATTCTCAATCATTCGCTCGTGCAATCTTGAGGTTTCACTTCCAGCCACGGAAAATCAAGAAATTAGGTTAGAAAGAAATGCAATTTGATTTGAGAAATTAAATGCAACAATAAGTTGAATTGACTTAGAGGCCGAAAGATTAGGATCGAGAAAACTGCCCTGATACCATGTGAAGAGAAAGAAACTAATATTTCTCCATTTGAGAGGAAACAAGAACATACAGAGTGTCTGTGATAATGAACACTCAGAACTAGTTGTAACATAAAGCTAATACATGCTTATGAAGGAAGCTACTAGCTTCATTAACTCTAACTAACAACTAGAGTAGGCAGTGTCTTAACTATAGTTTATACTGGAATGCTTAGCCCGTCCGTTGGACGGGGCGAAGTTTACATTCTATGTTTTCTATTTTTTAAAATGTAAATGTTTTTGGTAATTATGAGATGATTAGAATTATAATGCAAGCTAAAAGTGTGAAAGTATAACCAAACATGCTAAATTGGGAGTAATTGGATTTCATTACAATCCTTAATTAAGTGTAAAATAAAAATAAAATATTGTACATATATAAACAATAGAAATTCACATATTTTAATTTCATGATGTAATCAAATGATTTTAGAAACTTTTAAAATTAAAATCAACAGATCTTTATAAGAAAAAATATAACTTAATTCTTTATTTATATATTCTTCAATCCTTAATAATAAAAACTAAAGTTTATTATTGTATTGCTATAAGAATGAGTTAAAATTATCATAATTTATTTAATTTATTATAAAAAATATTGAACACACTTTGAAAATCATCATAAAAAAAGAATAAGGAAATAGAAATAACATAAATTTTAACTTGAACGAAACACTATCGTTTTGTATATGTAATATATATCTCTTTATCTTTTATAGTTTTTTCTACTCTTTCTATTTCCAATAGTTCCTTATTTATTCTTCTTTTTTATGTAATTTGAGAATTGTCTTCCATTTTTTGTTTAGTAGTGGATGAAATCTATATGTACTCAAACAAAAGTGATAGACTTATATAGTGAGAAAAAGATTCTACAATGAATCGCTATACATTAAATTTAATCTTATCTTTTGTTTGTAATGTCAAAGGTTGATCTTATCTTTTGTTTGTAATGTCAAAGGTTGATCTTATCTTTTTTACTTTTGTTTGGAATATCAAAGGTTGTACTTTAATGATTTTAATTACTTATGTAATACCAAAGGTTGATGTTATTTTTGTGTGTGTTACCAAAAGTTACTAAATTAATAGTGTAATGTCAAGGGTTAATGATATGGTTTATGTATAATATCAAATGTTGATGTTGTTTTGTGTGTAATACCAAATGTTACAAAATTAATAGCTTTAAATTAAGATGCACAATTATTAAGCAAATTTCAAACTCCAATAGAAGTCAACGCACTAATTCTTAATGTTATGGGTTAGCTAAAAGTCAACGTTTTTGCTAAGATGAACAACTAGGTAGTTTTTGATTCTAGATTAAAATATACGAATACATAACATTTATTCACCATTCTTAATGTTATCTATTCAATGCACTTAGGCTCATTTTGTTGGAATAGTAATTTAGGCCCATAAATAAAAATTTAGGTCGATCCATAAACTAATCTTCACTCATAAATAAAGGCTCTAACATTTATTATGTTTTGAGGATAACTTTTTAAATGAGTGAATTCCTTCTATGGTCCCTAACTTATCACATAGAGTTTCTATTAGTCCCTAACCTATGTAAATGATTTTTTAGGTCCCCAATATTTAAAAAAGTGTTACTATTTGGTCATTTTTCATTTTAAACTTTAAGTTTAACTATAACCAAGCACCCAAACTTTATATTTTCTTTTAGGCCAAATGGTGCTCAATAATACAAACTTTCATTCCGTAGCTCTAAATAACACGAACTTTGAAAAAAAACAAAGATAATCACGAACTTTCTATGTGGTGGCGTTTAGTAGCATCGTTTGTATTTTTTTAATGGTATTGCTCCAAAATAAAATAATGACATGTCACATATATGCTTAGTTGGAAAATTTAATTAATGAATAGATAATAAATAATGAAAAAATGGTAATTTAGATAATAAAAAAACCCTAACTGAGTAACTGCTATTGTTGAATTATCTTTTTGTTGTCCGGGACGATAATAAATAATGAAACAATGGTAATTTAGATAAAAAACCCCTAAAACACTAACAAATTATATGGATTCAGTATCTTGTAAAATTATATAGCAAATTATATAAATTACTTTCTTTTTTCATTTAAATGATTTATTGCCAACTAAGCATGCATATGACAAATCATTATTTTATTTTAGAATGAGACTTTAGAGAAAAGGTGAAATTTGGGTTTTTATCTAAATTAATTTTTTACATAATTTATTATCTAGTCATTAATTAAATTTTCCAACTAAGTATATATGTGACATGTCATTATTTTATTTTGGAGCAATACCATTAAAAAATAAAACGGTGCTACTAAACGCCACCACATAAAAAGTTCGTGATTATTTTTGTTTTTTTCAAAGTTCGTGTTATTAAAAGCTACGAAATGAAAGTTTGTATTATTGGGCACCATTTGATCTTACTTTTATTATAACACTTATATTTATGTTTTTTTTAAAAATCACAATCTAAACATTTTAAGGGGAAATAATAAAATATCACTACATATTTACACATTTCTCATTTAACTATATGATTTTGTACAAACAAATACGACTTTAGATTTTTTTAATCTCTCACTTTTGATATGAAAAACATTACTAGTTTTTTTAACAAAGGGTAAATAAGGGGTGATTGTCTTATAATTTTTTTTATAAATTTTATAAAATAATTGAAAAAAATTTGATGGATTAAAAAATCACTTTATAAAAAAGTTATAAATAACGGGTAAATAAGGGAAGTTTGTTTTTTTGTGAAAAGTTTTTATTTTAATTTTATAAAATATTTTAATAACTATTATTCAATAAGAACGCAATAAGTATTTATAACTCACCTTTTATTTTTAAAATTATGTTTTTTTTATAAAAGTACTATTTTTTTAAAAAGGGGGTAAATATGGAGTGATAATTTATTATTTTTCCCTAAAATGTTTAGATTGTGATATTTTTTGAAAATAAATAAATATTGGTCTTATGACAAAAATAAATATAAAGTTTGGGTGCTTGGTTGTAATTAAACTTAAAGTCTAAAATGAAAAAGGACCAAATAGTAACACTTTTTAAAGATTAGGGACTTAAAAAAGCATTTATAAAGATTAGGAACTAATAAGAACTATATGTGATAGGTTAGGGACCATAGAAGGAATTCACCCCTTTTTAAATTGTAAGATTTTAAGAGCAAGCTCAACTAATTCCCCAAATTCTTGGAAATTGAACTTTTAGAGATTTTAAACCACTTTTTTCGTCCAACAGATTCCCTACCTCGTTCCCTATTATTGAGTGATTCTCCAAAATTGGTAGAGATCTCCCCAAATTTAAGGAATTCCCTAAAAACATTTGAGGAATGCATTAAATGTATATAATAAATTATAGCTTCTTCCTATTGGTTAAATTAGTTTTATAATATAATATTTAATACATAAAATAATAATTATAATAGATATAAGATTTTATAAAATAGAGAATTTGTTGGAGTTGGAGTAATAAAATTAGAGAATATAAGTTTTAATTCTTCATTTTGGAAAAAAGTATAGAAGATTTGTTGAAAATGCCCTAAAATTCTAGAATATTTAATTTTCTTATAGTCAAATAACAAATAATTTAGCATTCATTAGGTTAATATTTTATTTTTTTTAAGTAAAATTGTAAATAATTTATCATTTATTAGATTAATATTTTATTTTTGTTATGTTAATAAGTAAGATAAAATTTAATTAATTATAAAATATGTATAATAAAATATTTTATATAGTACAAATAAAAGTATTAAATGTAGTGTTCTGCGATTAATGATCTTAACAAGGTTTGAAAGAGTACGAGTGAATAATATGAGACACAATAGTAAATGAAGGCTCGACCCCCCCCCCAAAAAAAAAACGCGCCTGGACGCGCCTACCACTAAAACCCAAATATCCCCAAATCCCAAATACCAAAAATCCCTAATATCCCAAATCACATCTATTGTTCTTGCCCCCTAATTAAATCCTAGAATCTCCTAATGCCAAATCCAAGCATGGACTTGGAATTTGCATACAGTTCCGGCATACACCCAAAGCAAGTTTGAAGATGCTCTTTGGTGAGGTTCTCTGACGACCGCCACTAGCGGGTTCGTTTCGACTTCAACAATCTCTGGGGGGCTCCTGGTTTTTTAGTTGATTGAAGACTTCTTCTTCCAATCATCTTCAAAATCAAACTCCTAACTTCTTATTAAGAGTTTTTCACGCTCTAATTTTTTTTCCCTCTAGCCCTGAGTTTCTGTAATTGAAGAGTTTGGCCTCTAAAAATCGACCCCATATGCTGAGAAAACTTTTGATGAGAAAACTTGAATCTATTCTTAAGGCCGAGGAGGCCATACATCTTGCTGAGAAAGCATCTCGTTTTGCTGATTTTTGGTTTTTGTTTTAAAAAGACTTGTTTTTTAATAACATCTTTCAAGAACAAATAAGAACTACTATGAAAGTGGCTCTGGTCCTCCGAATCCATGTCGGGTCCGTCACCCGCCGTCGATTCGCCCTTTCTAATCCGACTCTATGGATGTGCTTCGCCTTTACAGCCTACGGAGGCTTGAACCACACATTGAATCGCAACTCTCCGGCTTCGCCGAATCCGTCTTTGATTGTGACGGAAAATAGTGTGCAGGATAAGAAAATAATAAAAACTAATTAATTAAATGAAATAAAGAAAAGAAAAATAAAATTTAGCTTAATAATTAGTCTAAAAAATAGTAGAAAAAATTCTTTTTGCTTTTAGTACTTGTCCTTCAAGACAAGTTGTGGGATGCTTGCGTGTCAAGTTTCGACTTCTTTCTTACGTGGAAAGTTTTCATTACTTGTCCGACAAGTTTTAATTACTTGTCCGACAAGTTTTTTCCCTTACTTGCGAGGCAAGTTTTTTACTTGCGGAGCAAGTTTTGTGTCTACTTGCATTGCAAGTAAAACGTTTGGTTTTACTTGTGAGGCAAGTTCGACTTCTTTTCTTGCAGGTTAGCTCGAGGCTTATTTAATGTACTTTTATTCCGAGGAGTTAGAGCTGAGTTTGACATTGGACCGAGTTGTATTAGGCCAGGTTGCTTGGTGCTTTGAGGCTTCTGAAGATCCTTCATCTCGGTGGAGGGAACGTCATTAGTCCGTTTCGCACGCCCAAGAGGGGTCGACCTGTTGCCTGCGGTGCTATTCTTATAGTGCTTTACGCACCCCAATCTCAAACTCGTTTTAGTTCTTTTTTTTCGGAGTTTTGTACCTTTCATAGCTTTTCCTGCTTGTCTTTGACTCTATTAGCCGTTTTATTACGGCCTCTCGGATTACCAAGCATGTTTGGTATTCTGAATTCTTACCTTATCAAAAAAATGCAGTGTTCTCTAAAATAGGGAATCTATTGGAATTGGATTGAATTTTTTTTTAGAGAAAATGACTATTGGTTCTCCATTTTGGGGTAAATTTTAGAGCATCTGTTGGAGATGCTCTAACTATAGTTAACCACTAACTTTATTACATTGACTAATTGTACAACTGTTCAACTAATAATTGGACTACTCAATAGTTACATATGTACTATATCATGGGGGCGCAATCTTCTGTCGCAACAAACATTATGTGTCGGCCCAAACTTTAGTCGTTTTTTTCTATACATGGGCCCACTAGCGCTCCAGATCGAAAGCTCAGAACTTAGCTTATGCTCGCTTAATTAGGGCTCCTTACCATAGTTCTTGATTTTTAGTCACCTAGAACAGATATTATATTTATTTGGTCAATAAATAAATTTCCTAAATGTTGAAAATCTCAAGTGGTTTATCATTTTTTTTAACTTTCTCGGACATTATTTATATCATTTAGAGACCGAGTACACTATTTCTTAATATCGAAGGAGACACTTCAAAAAAAATTAATTAAGAGCTACATTTTATTAGTGATTTCTATATATTAATTATTAAGGTGTTTATGTGTTACTTATGTCGGTTGAAATCAGAATATAGATGAATTCCGAGGTTGTAATTGTATTTTATGTGACATTACAATCTTAAATTTGATAAATTATGTTTTTAGTAAAAATTTTGGTTATTATCCACTCCAAACCTTCCTTGCACAACTACAAACCAGTACGTGGGTATGAGAAATGAATTCATAAACATGGATGATCTGGATAACAAATTAAGATTATGGCATGACAATGAGAAAAAAAAGAGGCACATGACAAGTGACAACTATGCATTTAGAAGTTTTGGGTGTGCAACAAAGACGGACATAACTTCTTTGTGTATTACCAAAACAAAAAAATTATGTGTATATAAATTCCAAAAATAATTTCATGATAAATAGATAAATGAATTACACATTTTACCTGAAATGTGCTTCAATAGAGTTATAATTTAACTTTATGGGTAAATTTAACGAGATCTACATCTTCTTCCTCCTTTCCTTTTTTCTTGTGAGGGGAAAGAAACAGGAAGAAATCCATGGAAGAAAGTTGTTATCTCCACATCAAGCTCGTCCTTGTCTTTTGTTTCCCTCTTCTTTGTAATTCACTCTAAATTTAGACGACATAATCTCACTCTCACTCTTTGGTAGGAGGTTCACCGACTACCTTGAACATGGTGCACTTGCTTTTCTCCAACGCTTCTCCCTCTCACGGAATAACTTCTTCATGCCCATCCCCACCCACCTTTTCAATGCAACCTCAGCTCGTGTCACTTGACCTCTCCCAAAACTCCTTCTCCGGTGCAATCTTGCCTTAATTGCCTCCCTCTTTGGCCTCTCTTACTCAGATCTCTCTTCTAATCTCCTCAACGAATCTCTTCTATTTGAGTGAGCGACCTCACTTTGCTTTCAGGAGCCCTAAATTTATCCTAAACCAGCCAAATCTCTCCTTTTTACGACCTTCTTCTAGTAATGATGAGCCTGGACCTCGGACACAATAATCTCACCAACGAGATTCCTCAATTGGGATTATTGTTGAACCAAGGCCCCACTACATTTGTCGGGAACCCTAGCCTTTGAAGCTAATTCTTGTTAAACAATCCCTACATAGAAGTTAGAACAAGGTCAAAACTCAATTACTCAATTATTCACCCTTAAACCCTATTGATGTTGTTAATAGAACACTCGACAAAAAAAATGTGATATTAGAGAAATCAAAGGGTGAAAGAAAGCCCTTGAACACCCCCCGACTCTAGTTGTGTTTGGGGATGTGGTCTTGTCATTTTGGTTTCTTTGGAGAAAACTCAGAAAAGGGCTCTCTATTGAGGCCACCGACAATGAAAAGGCAAAATAGAAGAAACAGGATGAGTATGATAATGAGGGGCAAAAGGGTAAATTTGTTGTGATAAACTACAATTGTTGAAACCCGATATAATACGCGCTATAAACGGGATTTTAATAATACTAACTCTCGGGAATTTCGTACAACCAAACGGTTCGTACGTGGATTATTCCTCCTCCCCACCCCTAACCCGGTTGTTTTTGTACTCTTTACAAATAAAGCCTTTAGACTTTATACCGTAAATAGCGCGATCTCACTCGGAGATCAAACACGTCGAGCTTTGGCAAACGAGATAGTTCTCGAGCCAGAGGGGATTTTCGACCTCACTTATTGCCTTGCTCCACCTTTATTTAGAGTAATTAACTGTTGGCCATTTTCACCTTTTGCCGATGTGGGATGTGCATGAATTTGCCTTCTTTACCAATTAATGCACCTACATGCTTGCATATATATATATTGTTCGATGTGGAAAGTAATCACGTGGCCAAAATTGATCTTTGACAAATTCAACAATCTCGTTGAATTTGTATAGTGCGCAGGTTGAATTCGAGCAATGGCCCACATGCCACATTTTGATGGGGCGAGCCCATCAATCACTCGCACCACATGCAAATTCAAGCATGTTGTATTACGTTTGATCACGGTATTTTACCCATTTTCCCTTTTATACTTTGCTAAATACCCATTGATTATTTAGCGGTTATTTTGCGCACCATCACAACCCCTTGGCCTGGTGTCCTCGTTCCACGAGGACATTGAGACAATGAACAGGTGCGCAAGTCCCGTATCAAGCGCGGGTGTTATGTGCAACGCGATCTAAACTCGAGACTAGGTGGAGTTTACGCATTTTTTGAGAGTTGGGACCTCGACCCTTTAGAGAGTTTAGCAAACCTCGCCTTTTATATTATTAGAGGACTTCGTCCTTTGAGAGTCAGCAAACCTCGTTCGCTTAGAGAGTTAAGACCTCGTCCTTTGAGAGTTAGCGAGCCTCGTTCGCTTAGAAAGTTAGGACCTCGTCCTCTTGAGAGTTAGCAAACCTCGTTCGCTTAGAGAGTTAGGACCTCGTCCTCTTGAGATTTAGCGAACCTCGTTCTCTTAGAGAGTTAGGACCTCGTCCTTTGAGAGTTAGCGAACCTCGTTCACTTAGGAAGTTAGGACCTCGTCCTTTGAGAGTTAGCGAATCTCGTTCGCTTAGAAAGTTAGGACCTCGCCCTCTGAGAGTTAGAGAACCTCGTTCGCTTAAAGAGTTAGGACCTCGTCCTCTTGAGAGTTAGCGAACCTCGTTCCCTTATGAAGTTAGGACCTCGTCCTTTGAGAGTTAGCGAACCTCGTTCGCTTCGAAAGTTAGGACCTCGCCCTCTGGGAGTTAGTGAACCTCGTTCGCTTAGAGAGTTAGGACCTCGTCCTCTTGAGAGTTAGCAAACCTCGTTCGCTTAGAGAGTTAGGACCTCGTCTTCTTGAGAGTTAGCGAACCTCGTTCGCTTAGAGAGTTAGGACCTCGTCCTTTGAGAGTTAGCGAACCTCGTTCGCTTAGAGAGTTAGGACCTCGTCCTCTTGAGAGTTAGCAAACCTCGTTCGCTTAGAGAGTTAGCACCTCGTCCCTTGAGAGTTAGCGAACTTTGTTTGCTTAGAGAGTTAGGACCTCGTCCTCTTGAGAGTTAGTGAACCTCGTTCGCTTAGAGAGTTAGGACCTCGTCCTTTTAGCGAACCTCGTTCGCTTAGAGAGTTAGGACCTCGTCCTTTGAGAGTTTCCAACCCAAAGCGGGAAGCGATGGGTGGATTAGCGCTCTTAGAACCGAGAGTTTCCAACCCTAAGTGGGGAGCGAGGGGTGTGATGCGTCCCTCGTATGGGATGCGACGGATCGGCGTGGTGTTTGAGTATTAGGTCTCGAATTAGCGAAGCAGAAGACTTGATTGATTGAATTATGGCACGATCACACAAGACAATTGAGAAGACGAGAGCTTTGAATGACAATATATGGGGCGACGCAATGGCACTAGGGCAAAATAAGGAGCAAACCTCTACTTTATTAAACCCTAATGTGCGCTGCATGAAAACATAATCCTAAGCCTCCTTATATAGAGAGGCGACACAAGAAATAAGCTAGAAAACCCTAATAAGTGCGGCGCGCCTAGGGGGGATGCGCAGATCCAAGCCCAACGGCGCAAGTCCATAAATCATAGGCGCAAGGCCCATTAAACTCTTACTAAATCCATAAAACTACTAATAGCAATGTTCTATAATGGAAAGAGTGCAAAAAACTACTAAAAATGGATAGGTCGTCCGTGACCGTGCTCGCAGTGTCGCGACAAGGGCTGGCGCGGCGCGGCGAGGCTTGTGACACGGCGCTGGTGCGCGTTAGGGCGCGGACAAGGGCGCTAGCGAAGACGCTGGCGCGGGGGTCGTGAGAACCTCAAGATGCGATCCATGGCACGGTGCACGACTCGAGTCCGATGGTGGCAAGGGGTTGGAGGTTGTCACCGTTGGCTCGAGTCGAGTTTCCTCGACGCCGAGGACGCACAAGGCAGTGTGCGTCGGCGCGACGAGGGGCGCGCCGTGGCCTGCGGAAAGGCGCGCCACAAGTGATTGTGTCGCGGCCTGGATTGCTCGAGTCCTGGCACGAGTGATGGGGCCATCCGAGCGAAGTGTGAATGCGTCGTCCTCCTGGCTAGCATCCATGACGGGGGTCGCATCACCCTCCCCCACTTGGTTGGGAAACGTCCCCGTTTCCTCATAAGCTGGCTCAACATAGGGGGAGAGATCGGCGACATTGACAGTAGAATCCACCGAATACTTGCCTAGAAGGTCGATCTTGTAAGCGTTGTCCCCAATCCGTTCCAAGACTTTGAAAGGGCCGTCTCCTCGTTGATGAAGCTTTGTCTACCGAGAGTCCGGAAAATGGTCCTTGCAAAGATGTAACCAAACGAGATCTCCAGGGTTGAAAACCAGCCGCTTCCTTCCCTTGTTATGCTGCGCCTCATATTGACTTGCCCGACGCTCCAATTGGGTCCTCGTCCTCTCATGCAATCGGCGTATGGCGTCGGCGCGGTGTGATGCGTCGATGTGCTCGCCATTCTTCAAGGGTCGAGGAACAAGATCCATAGGAGAGTATTGGTTGAGGCCGTAGACGATCTCGAATGGCGTCTTCCTAGTAGCCGAGTGTTTGGACCTGTTATATGCAAACTCAACAAAAGGGATTAGATCCTCCCACCAGAGTGGGTTATTTTTTAGCACCGTCCGTAGAAGGGTGCCCAGGGTCCGATTGGTCACCTCAGTCTGACCATCGGTTTGGGGATGATAAGAGGTTGAAAACAGTAATTGTGTCCCGAGCTTTCCCCAAAGTGTTCTCCAAAAATGACTACAAAATTTCGTGTCTCGATCACTAACAATAGTGCGAGGCACGCCATGTAACTTCCCGACATGCTCAAAAAACAAGTTTGCGATTTCGGTCGCATTGTTGTTTCCTTTGCATGGCACGAAGTGAGGCATTTTGGAGAAACGGTCCACAATTACAAAGATCGAATCTTTTCCGCGCCTTGTCATTGGAAGGCCCGTGATAAAATCCATGGAGAGATCTTCCCACGGGGTATCCGGGATTGGCAAGGGTGTGTATAGGCCATGAGGTTGAGACCTCGATTTAGCAGTTTGGCACGGCACACAACCTCGGCAATACTTGTGGACATCGGAGGCCATGTGTGGCCAAAAGAAATGTTCACGAAGTGCTGCTAGGGTTTTGGCTATGCGAAAATGGCCTCGACCGTCATGAGCCTCTTTGAGTAATAGATGCCTCACAGATGAGGCCGGAATGCAAAGCTTGCCGGCTCGATAGAGGTATCCATTATCCAAAAAGTAGGACTCATGGATTCGACTTTGCTCGAGGTTCTCCATGATCGGTTTAAAAAATGGATTATGCAAATATAACTCCTTAATCAAGGAGAACCCGAGCAAATTGGCCTGCAGTTGGGTTAAGTGGACATACCTGCGTGACAGAGCATCTGCCACGACATTTTCCTTTCCTTTCTTATGGGCGATGATATATGGAAAAGTTTCCATAAACTCCACCCACCGAGCATGGCGTCTATTGAGAGTCGTTTGACTCTTGAGATACGCTAAGGCGGCGTGGTCCGTGTGAATCACGAACTCGCTAGGCCAAAGGTAATGCTGCCATGTCTTAAGAACCCGAATAAGTGCGTACAACTCCTTGTCATACGTCGGGTAATTCAGAGTTGCCCCCGTAAGTTTCTCACTAAAGTATGCAATGGGGCGACTCTCTTGGAGGAGTAATCCGCCTATGCCATAGTCAGAGGCGTCGCACTCGACCTCGAAGCGCTTAGTGAAGTCTGGCAATTGCAAGACCGGAGTGCTACACAAAGCAGATTTTAAGGCCTGAAAGGCGGCCTCATGGTGCGGCATCCACTTGATTGTGGCTACCTTCTTGGTGAGGTTGTGGAGTGGCCCGATGATGGAACTAAAGTCCTTGACGAAACGCCGATAGAACCCTGCGAGCCCTAAGAAGGATCGAACCATCGTTGGGGTCGTAGGGGTGGGGCACTCTCGGATGGCGCGGATCTTGTCGTCATCCACTTTCAGCCCATCCTTGGACACGACGAACCCAAGAAAATTCGTCGTGTCCGTGCAAAACGAACACTTGTCCAAGTTTACATACAAAGAATGTTCGCGAAGGCATTCTAACACCAACCTAAGGTGCCTCGCGTGAGAGTCCAAGTCTCTAGAAAAAACCAAAATGTCGTCAAAATACACAATGACAAAACGTCCTAAAATTTTTCTAAACACAAAATTCATTAACCGCATAAAAGTACTAGGGGCGTTTGTCAAGCCAAAAGGCATGACAAGCCATTCGTACAAACCATGCTTGGTTTTAAATGCGGTCTTCCACTCGTCGCCTTCATGCATCCGGATTTGGTGGTATCCGCTCCGGAGATCTATCTTGGAAAACAAGGTGGCGCCGTGGAGCTCATCAATCATGTCATCGAGCCGCGGTATGGGATGCCTGTACTTCACCGTAATCTGATTAATGGCTTGGCAATCGACGCACATACGCCACGAACCATCCTTCTTTGGCACAAGGATCATCGGCACTGCGCATGGGCTCAAGGATTCACGGACAAAGCCCTTGTCCAATAGCTCTTGAACTTGTCGTTGTAGCTCCTCGGTTTCCTTTGGAGAAGTCCTATAGGCAACTCGATTAGGGAGGGATGCGCCTGGCATTAGATCGATCTTGTGCTTGATCCCTCAGATCGGTGGCAATCCCTTCGGTAGCTCATCCGACATTATGTCTTCAAATTCCTTCAAAATAGAAACAATAGAAGACGGAAGTGAAGAGTTCACAGATTTTGTAATAGAAAGAAGGGGAAAAAGTATGAAACAAGAAAGACTCCCCTGGATAGATTTTTTGACGTCCCGATACCTGGCTAAGAGTAGACGATCCTGGCATGTGCCAAGCAAAGGTGGCTCGGCGTCGGAACTCGAACGAGTAGTGTCTGGGGAGTTTCTTTGACATGATGTAGCCTCTTAAATTTGTGGAAGAATGCCCCTGGAAACGCCGTGAAATTCGTCCCGTAGTTCATGAAATCCAAGTTTTCGTGCAGCGACGACGTGTTGCGCGACGCTAGGGGACTCACTCGGCGGTCCCTTGCTCAAATTCACTTCTCCTTGGCGTTTTTTCTTCAAATCTGGTGGAAATTCAATTTTAACTTGTTTGCCACCAGAAACGCCTATGGAATCACCAGAAAATTGCTGAAGCCCTTGTTTGTTGAAATCCGCGGCGTTCGACGCGTTGCCGATGCCCCGAGATGCGAACTGTCGGCCCGACTCCATCTTCTGTCGGCATTTTCCATCTTTTCCATCTTCATCACTGTTTTTAGGAGTGTTGGCACCAGAAACACCCTTGGACGCCGTTGGCGTCGTGTGTGGTGCGCCGGTGCCGTTGTCGCTAGCCTTTTGTCGTTGCCTTTCGGCTTCATCCTGTAAAGCTTCACTAGGCGACATAGGTAAGAGGGTCACACGCTTCCCGTGGTAATTGAACATGTAAGTATTCAAATACCCGTCGTGAAGCACGTGACGATCGTATTGCCATGGGCGCCCCAACATAAGATGTGTGGCGTCCATTGGCGTTACGTCACAAAGAATGGAATCTGAATATTGACCAATAGAAAAGTTGAAGATTACCTGTTTGTCGACCCAATCTCCGCCGTCATTGGATATCCATTGGAGCTTGAACGGTTGTGGATGAGGTGTGGTCGGCAACTTGAAGTGATCAACTACTTTTTTGGAGAGGAAATTGGCGCAACTCCCGGAATCGATTATGACGCTCAAGGACACATTGTTCACCAAGCATCGAGTGTGGAAACGTTGTTCCCTTTGATCCGTCTTTGGTGCCTCGCGCATGCTTAAGGCACGCCTTGTCACCAATTGAAGCTTGGACACGCCGAGAGCCTTCGATGGGTCGCACTCCAGCTCGGCGCCTGCGATCAATGGAGGCTCGATTTCCTCCTCTTCTTGACTGTCATAAGGCTCTCCTTGTGTGGTGAATAACACTTTCTTTGCATTCGGACAGTTCCGTTGTATGTGCCCACGACCTCCGCATTTGTAGCACGCCATGTCGCGTGCTCGATCGACACTTGACTCGGCGCTGCATGGCGCGACTGGCCCCTTGGAAGGCGTGGCTTCGGTTTTGCTTTGGAACCTGTCGAAGCACTAGGCAAGGAAGGAGCAACCCGATTAGTAGAATAACCGGATTGACTAGAGTTAGAAACATACCTCGTATTTGACCAACCCGACTTGGTTCGCATTTCTTGTTTGTGAATTTGCATAGCGGTGTGAACCAAGTTGTTGATGTCCTTGATTGGAAGAATTTCCAAGCGATCTTGAATGGATTGTCGCAAACCCGAGATGAACCTCATCTTCATCACCCAGGGCGACACACTCATGCCCGCCTTGAAGAACATGTCTTCAAGCTTGGCAAAATACTCCTCCGGCGTCATCGATCCTTGCTTGATGCGCATAATCTCTATGTGCATCTTGTCCTTGTAATCCGCCGGGATGTACCTTTTCTTCAAAATGTAGACGAGTTGATGCCATTCTCGGATTAGGGGTTTGCCTTGTCGAATCCTTTCGGACTCGAATCGGTTCCACCAAGTCCTAGCGGCCCCATAGAAGTGCAAATTCACAACTTCCACTTTCTCGTCATTCTCAAAACCTAAATGTCGGTGCGTGTGCTCCGTACCCTGCAGCCACTCGATAAAAACGTCAGGATCATAAGAACCGTAAAAGGGCTCGAATTTTACCTTAATATCACGTCGGTTGTGGCATGGATCCCGTGCATCTCTTCGATCACGATTGCGCCGAGGGCTAGGGCGCCGATTCGAGTGCGCACGCCTGTCGCGACGGTGTGGATCGTCGTCACCATCATCGGGATCATCTCCATCATCGGGCCTTCGCGGACGTCGGGCGTCACGGTCCCTGTCGCGCCGTGCCTTCGAGCCATGCTTGTGTCCCGAGCCATAGACTCGGTCGTACTCCTTGCGGTTTTTGGCTAGGTGCGGCGTTGGGATCCAATCCGAAGGCCGGCTGTCGAGTTCTTCCGGATCCTGCACATGTGGATGCTCAAAAGACGACTCGTTAGAATAATCAGAAAATTCTTCATAATCATTTTCAAAATCTGAGTACGGACTCCGAGCACTTTGATGCCCGAGGTCGTCCTCAACCCTGTATGCGTCGACATCGTAATACTTGGCCCCGTGCTTCCGCTTTGGGGTTTCGTAAACATATGCCGGTGTCTTTTTCTGTTTGTTCTTTTTCTTCGGATCACCACTCATGTGTTGGCGTCTATACTCCTCGGAGTTGTACTCCTCATCGGAATATACGTCGTACACTTGTGTGTCTCGGTAATCTCGCTCCATTTGATAGCGATCCGCGGTCCGGGGACCACTATCGTGCCGATCATGTTGGCGACTTTCTTTGATCGACTCCATACGATGCATGGTGCCGAATTGTGAAGATGGCTGGGCATGCTTCTTCCCCTTGGCGTTGGCACGAGCGATATCATCCGCGGACACGCCTGGGTTGGCGTGGATCTCCGAGGCGAGAACATGGGCTCCCGGCACCGTATGCTTGGGTTGGGCTTGGCTCTCGGCTAAGAGCCTCTCCAACTCTTGTATGCGCGCCAAAGCCTCGGGCGAGAAAGGCTGGTTTTGATTCGGATTTTGCAATTGTGGGTTATTGTTGTTATCGTTGTTGCCTTCACCCGATTCCGAAAGAGTACCTATTGTAACACCAGTCATCGAAGTAGTAAGAAGTTCACAAGCAAGAAGCAATGAGTTACGGTTCACTTAAGTCAAGCCTACCCTTTAGTTCAAACCACACGAATAGGGATTGGCTAGGTTAAGGTCACTCGATCTCGATCTATCAATAAGGCTACGAAAACAACAAAGTCGCATGGCAAGACACAATACGGCAAGTCAAAACCGAAAACCACAAGCAATGGATATGCGATTAAGGTTGCCGAATTTTTGAACCACAAATTGGATCGATCTTGCCTTATTTTGGCTAGTGACTGTCCAAAGAAAAATTGTTTTTTTTTTTGTAATTTTGATCGACTACCTTACCTTATTTTGGCTTTGATAGTCGAACACACTTTTTTTTGAAGCAATTCGACTCTAGGATTTCTCCTCTAGAGCAAACAAAGAACAAATAATTCAACACAAGCAACACGCAAGAGCAAGATAGAAATCGGCAAAACAAAACCTAATGTGCATGCAACTAGCAAGACAATGAGTAATTTTCACCAAAATCAATAGATCTAGCGAGTTAGGGCTAGGCTGATTTTTTTTAACAATGTACGAAAGCAGGAAAAAAAAATTTGGGACCCTAGATGGTGGATTTGCGAAGTGGAGGATGAGATCTAGGGTTAGATGCAACGGAGAGAACGTGTGAGAATGAATGAAAGAGGGTTGATCGAGACTTACTCAAACCTTGGCTCTGATGCCAGTTGATGCGTCCCTCGTATGGGATGCGACGGATCGGCGTGGTGTTTGAGTATTAGGTCTCGAATTAGCGAAGCGAAAGACTTGATTGATTGAATTATGGCACGATCACACAAGACAATTGAGAAGACAAGAGCTTTGAATGCTAATATATGGGGCGGTGCAATGGCACTAGGGCAAAATAAGGAGCAAACCTCTACTTTATTAAACCCTAATGTTCGCTGAATGAAAACATAATCCTAAGCCTCCTTATATAGAGAGGCAGCACAAGAAATAAGCTAGAAAACCCTAATAAGTGCGGCGTGCCTAGGGGATGCGTAGATCCAAGCCCAACGACGCAAGTCCATAAATCATAGGCGCAAGGCCCATTGAACTCTTACTAAATCCATAAAACTACTAATAGCAATGTTCTATAATGGAAAGAGTGCAAAAAACTACTAAAAATGGATAGGTCGTCCGTGACCGTGCTCGCAGTGTCGCGACAAGGGATGGCGCGACGCGGTGAGGCTTGTGACACGGCGCTGGCGCGCGTCAGGGCGCGGACAAGGGCGCTGGCGAAGACGCTGGCGCGGGGGTCGTGAGAACCTCAAGATGCGATCCATGGCACGGTGCACGACTCGAGTCCGATGGTGGCAAGGGGTTGGAGGTTGTCACCGTTGGCTCGAGTCGAGGTTCCTCGACGCCGAGGACGCACAAGGCAGTGTGCGTCGGCGCGGCGAGGGGCGCGCCGTGGCCTGCGGAGAGGCGCGCCACAAGTGATTGTGTCGCGGCCTGGATTGCTCGAGTCCTGGCACGAGTGATGGGGCCATCCGAGCGAGGGGTGACTGCGTCGTCCTCCTGGCTAGCATCCATGACGGGGGTCGCATCAGGGTGGATTAGCGCACTTAGAACGGAGAGTTTCCAACCCCAAGCGGGAGCGAGGGGTGGATTAGCGCACTTAGAACCCAGAGTTTCCAACCCCAATCGGGGAGCGAGGGGTGGATTAGCGCTCTGAGAACTGAGAGTTTCCAACCCCAAGCGGGGAGCGAGGGGTGGATTAGCGCACTTAGAACCGAGAGTTTCCAACCCCAAGCGGGGAGCGAGGGGTGGATTAGCGCACTTAGAACCGAGAGTTTCCAACCCCAAGAGGGGAGCGAGGGGTGCATTAGCGCTCTTAGAACTGAGAGTTTCCAACTCCAAAAGGGGAGCGAGGGGTGGATTAGCGCTCTTAGAACTGAGAGTTTCCAACCCCAAGAGGGAAGCAAGGGGTGGATTAGCGCACTTAGAACCGAGAGTTTCCAACCCCAAGCGAGGAGCGAGGGGTGGATTAGCGCACTTAACGAAGTTCAACGACAACCTCGAGCGGAAAGCTTGGCGGTTCCGCGCATAACGAGGTTCGACGGCAACCCCGAGCGGGAAGCTCGACGGTCCCGCGCATAACGAGGTTCGACGGCATCCCCAAGCGGGAAGCTCGGCGGTTCCGCGCGTAACGAGGTTCGACGGCAATCCCGAGCGGGAAGCTCGGCGGTCCCGCGCATAACGAGGTTCGACGGCAACCACGAGTGGGAAGCTCGGCAGTTCCGCACATAACGAGGTTCGACGGCAACCCCAAGCGGGAAGCTCGGCGGTTCCACGCATAATGAGGTTTGACGGCAACCCCAAGCAGGAAGCTTGACGGTTCCGCGTGTAACGAGGTTTGACGGCAACCCCGAGCGGGAAGCTCGGCGGTTCCGCGCGTAATGAGGTTTGACGGCAACCCCGAGCAGGAAGCTCGGAGGTTCCGCGCGTAACGAGGTTCGACGGCAACCCCGTGGAGCCACACCGAAAATAGGGCATGCGCACGCCAGGGGCGAACCCCGTGGCGCCGCACCAGAGACTACGGCCCGCGCACGCCAGGGGCGAACCCCGTGGCGCCACACAAGAGACTGCGGCCCACACACGCCAGGGGCGAACCCCGTGGCGCCGCACCAGAGATTGCGGCCCGCGCACGCCAGGGGCGAACCCCGTGGCGCCGCACCAAAGACTGGGGCCCGTGCACCCCAGGGGCGAACCCCGTGGCGCCGCACCAGAGACCACGGCCCGCGCACCCCAGGGGCGAACCCCTTGGCGCCGCACCAGAGACCAGGGCCCGCGCACGCCAGGGGCGAACCCCGTGGCGCCGCACCAGAGACTGCGGCTAACTGAAGAGGGTAGAGGACGCACTTACTTGATTATCCGAGAGTTAGGACGGATAGGGAGAGCAGGTTCCCACAGATGGCGCCAGTGTTGAAACCCGATATAATACGCGCTATAAACGAGATTTTAATAATACTAACTCTCGGGAATTTCGTACAACCAAACGGTTCGTACGTGGATTATTCCTCCTCCCCACCCCTCAACCGGTTGTTTTTGTAGTCTTTACAAATAAAGCCTTTAGACTTTATACCGTAAATAGCGCGATCTCACTCGGAGATCAAACACGTCGAGTTTTGACAAATGAGATAGTTCTCGAGTCAGAGGGGATTTTCGACCTCGCTTATTGCCTTGCTCCACCTTTATTTATAGTAATTAACTATTGGCCATTTTCGGCTTTTGCCGCTGTGGGATGTGCGTGAGTTTGCCTTCTTTACCAATTAATGCACCTACATGCTTATATATATATATATATATATATATATATATATATATATATATAGTGCGATGTGTGAAGTACTCACGTGACCAAAATTGATCTTTGACAAATTCAACAATCTCGTTGAATTTGTATAGTGCACAGGTTGAATTCGGGCAATGGCCCACACACCACATTTTGATGGGCCGAGCCCATCAATCACTCGCACCACATGCAAATTCAAGCATGTTGTGTTACGTTTGATCACGGTATTTTACCCGTTTTTCCTTTTATACATTGCTAAATACCCATTGATTATTTAGCGGTTATTTTACGCACCATCAATAATCATTTTGTAATCTTTTTTTTCTTTTATTAAAATAATTAAAAACCATGTCAAACAATTAATTGACGTGGTATACGTGTGGTGTCGTTGTTGCAAAAATTTGTAAAAATTAGCACGTATAAATACAACACATAAGAAAAAGTCTTAGTGACCAAGTGTTCAATCGAACACAAAATATTAATTTCAACTGTTCGGTAAAACAAAACCAAAAGTGAATTGCCTAAATAACAATTATGAAGATTCCATATATGTATAAGGCATTTTTTTTTCGAAATAAGGCCTTTTTTTCACACTCTTAAAAAAGTCGTTGCATTGTACGAATGATAACAATAATATCTTGTTCCCGGACCCGAGGACCATGTATCATAACTATAACCTAAAGCGGAGGTTAAAAAAATTATTATACGACACATGTCACTTTTAGATTGGACCACATCACCCTCTTTTTTAAATAATCTTTTATTTTTGGATATGATAAATTCTTATCCATATTTTTAGAATATAGGATAGAAAATTTCATTATTAAACAATCTTTTATTTTTGGATATGATAAATAGGAAGATAATTAGGATATTTTTTATTCTATTATACAAATTCTTGAATATTTATTACATTCTGTCATAAGAGACAGAAAATTAATTATATATAGTTAATTTTGATAAAAAAGATAAAATTTAAATTATATTATTTTGATAAAAATAAACTTTTCCTAAAACAATTAATTATAATAATTTTTGTTCTAAGCCATTGGATAAGATCTAGGTAAAATATTTCATGTAAAGATAAATATTAGAGTAAAAATAAATTTACAATATTTTTTTCAACTATGACTCTCCAAAACCAATTTTTCTTTGAAAAATTATAAACTTTTTTAATTAAACCATAAACGTTAAAGAATATTAGTTTTGACTCTATTTTTCCAAGAAAAAATCCATAATACAAAAAATTCTACTCTTTAACTATTTATTTTATAATTTATATTTAATAGAACCCGTACAAGGTACGGACCCAACACAAGGCTTAAAACTTTTAAGCCCAAAGACCTAAATGGATCTCTCTAAATGGAGATCGATGACCTTAATTAGTACGTTGCTTAATTACTCGTTTGCAAACCTAATTACTGAAATTGGAAACTTACCTTGCTACTAATAACATATATTCTCAATTATTCTGTGTCACTTGGTATCATTGCTAGCTAGCTACCTAACTAGTTAGTGAATTTCCCTACTTCAGTGAATTTCAATGAATGTGGTAAATATTAACTCTTGGGTCAATAATCGTTGGCAACTAGTGGTAAAAATCTATTACTGTTAATACATAAATTTCACTTTCTTCTCATGTGTTTGTCTGTGAGTGAAAAGCTACCAAATGTATGTGTAGTCATGCATCACGTTGAACTGAGCCATCAGCTAGCTAGCTAGTTAGTTACCATGTGGAAGTCGGAAAAAAATAACAACTAATGTTGCTGCTAGTGATATCATAGTTTAAATTACAACAATAAATAGATATTATAAAATTTGACTGTTTTCGAGTTATCATGTTAATTCTGGTCTCACCCTATATTTAAAAATAGTTTTAATATAAATTACTTAATTTTCCTTTTCACGCTGGTGATGGACGTTCTGACGAGGGAGATTTAGTGTGAGATCCCGTGGTGCATGCTGTTCGCAGACGATATAGTGTTGGTGGACGAGTCTAGAGCGGGAGTTAGCAGCAGGCTCGAAACTTGGAGGGAGAAGCTGGAGTCTAAGGGTTTTAGACTGAGCAGGACCAAGACAGAATATGTAGAGTTCAGGTTTGGGCAAGGTACAACGCCTAGGGAGGAAGTGCTTTTAGGAGGAGAAGTAGTAACGAGGAAGGAGAGTTTCAGGTATTTGGGGTTAGTTTTGCAGAGTGATGGTGGCAGAGATGAAGACATCACACATCAGATCCAGAGAGGTTGGCAGAAGTGGAGGGCGGCATTAGGGGTTCTGTGTGACAAGAAGGTACCGCTCAAGCTTAAAGGAAAATTCTACAGAACAGTGATCAAACCGGCCATCCTTTATGGGGCAGAGTGTTGGCCCACCACGAAGGCACATGAACAGAGGCTGATGGTAACCGAGATGAGAATGCTGAGGTGGATGAGCGGGCACACGATACTAGACAGAATCAAAAATGAAGTGATCAGAAGTAGGGTGGGGGTGGCCAATATAGGAGATAAACTGAGAGAATCAAGACTGCGCTGGTTTGGACATGTTCAGCGACGGGGCCCCAAAGAGCCAGTCCGTAGATGTGAGAACTTGGCCCTTGGAGAGGTACGTAGAGGGAGAGGACGACCGAAGAAATGTTGGAGGGACAATATAAGGCAGGATGTCAGCCAGTTGGGAATTTCGACAAATCTTGTAGTAAACAGGGATAGTTGGAGAGAGAAGATACGAGTGGTTGACGGCTAGTTACCCACCGGAACAGACCGGCCCTTGGGGGCCTTGAGACCCCGGTGCTACGCTTTGGTTTTACGGTTCTATGTTCTTTATGTTTTATTCTGTTTTGATTTTTGCTATGTTTTCGACTTTGCTTTTGTTGCCTTGATCCTTTCTTTGGTCTGTGGTCTTGTTGGGTCTTTTGGTCGCTCCCTCTCCGCTTCAAGCCAGGGGTGCCTCCATCCTGACCCCCCAGATTTCTCGTGAGGGAAGCCACATTGGGTCAATGTTGTTGTTGTTGTGTTTCTAATTTTGTTATCCTTTTACTATTTATGTATTTTCTTTTTCCCTTTTTTTTTCTTCTTTTTCAATCTATCAATTTACTTTTCATCATAAACTTTATAGCTACCAATCTCATTTTGATAGAGAGAAATAACTTGTTCATAAAAAAGTATATTAAATTTTACATCATATTTTTCATAAATAATTTATTTATAATAAAAATTAATTTTAAATTTGAATCGTAGTCATGCATGACATGACGGGTTTAGCTAGTATTAATTAAGTCAACTTCTTATTATATTGTATGCTTTAACTTTTATATTATCTTATCTACCTCTATTACCCTTAAACTAATTACTCCTTCCATTCATTTCTAGTTATTCTCTTAACCTCAAAATCTTGTTCATAAAAACTTGTCTTTTTAGATTTTTTATTTAAGTAATATATTTAAATTTACTTAATTGATGTTTTTTTACCTATTAACTCTCAAGGGTAGTGACTAGTGAGCAATCAATTAGTAATTAGATTAAGAAAATATTAAAATATTAAATATAATATTTATACTTTAATTGAATTTCTTAATGTGTGAACAACAACAACAACAACAACAACAACAACAACAACAACAACAACAACAACAACAACAACAACAACATTGACCTAGTGAGGTTCCGCTACAACGGAATCTGGGGGAATAAGATAGGGGCACCCCTGCCCAAGGGAAGAGGTACACCCGATAGACCCAAGAAAAACCGAAATTCAGCTATGTGACAATAATAACTGAATTTAGTTAGAATGTACCAAAATTGATATTGGGACTAAATTCATCTCAAAGACAGTATACAAAAGCTAATGAGCATGAGTATGCGCCCAATAATTTATATTTTATAATAATAGAAATATCATGATCTCGGATTCAAAAGAGATTGGAAATTTTAATATTTTATTCGAGAAAATATATAACCCGTAATATATAAGTTAGCATTTCTTAAAAAAGAAAGCAAGGTTTCTATATGTCTCACATGAAGTGGTCTAGTGGTAGGAGGTATGGAGGATGGTGAAAGATTTTAAGTTCGATCTATCTTTGGTTTTTCACTTTGATAAAAAAACCAAATCTCACAATTATTCCTTTTATAAGACCGAGTCAGTAATCGCAAGTCAATTTACCTAGTTTATAGACTTTACTTGGCTAGTTTATAAATCGGGAATTTACCAAGAAAATGGGTCCTTCGTTAAAGAAAAAGCTCAATCAAAATCTTCCACAAGCTCGGTACATGGAAAAGAAATTCAAAAAAGTAGTAAAATGGTTTTGTACGTGTTGGGCTAGTCCACTGTCAATGGGCTCACATGTTGTAAAGCCCAATCTCTAACAAACCCATTTCCGAGCGTTACTAGCTAACAACTGATGGCCCCTTAAAACCGTAAAAACTGATTATAAGAGTTTGAATAAACCAATTTCTCAAATTGTGCTTTTTCGGCCATTTTAGTTCCTTTAAGGATTTGAAATTAGTCAATTTTTTTTAGAATTCAAAACATATTTTTACAAATCCGAAAATAATACTCCATCTAATGTGACATGTTTAATTAGATAAAAAATATTTAGATTTAATAAATTAAGGGTATGATTGTAATTGTGTATAGAGAAATAAATGGTTGTTGGAAAGCGGAAAAATTGAAAAAATAAATTTCATTGATATTTAAGTGGTGTGTATGACGATGTGGAAGAGAGAGAAATGGTAATTTTTGGGTTTTAGGGGCTCATTGATGTTCATAAACTTAGATCAATCTAGTTTGAACCCTTAAGATGGAGGAATGGAACACTTTTAAAATTTTAGGGAAATTCCGTTTAGTAACAATAAACTTTTTACATTTTCGGATCTTGTCCTAAAAAAACGTATTTCAGATAATACCCTTAAATTTTTAAAAAGGTTCGGCCCATACCCCTAAGTGTTTTTTTCAAGAAAGTAATTATTGATCCCCTTAATAAGAAGAAAGCCGCCCTAGAGCATCCTTGCAGATGAGATCATAGAAACCCGGATCAACAACAAGTAGGACATACGAAACATGACGGAAGAAACCAACAATGTAGTCAGCAACAGAGTCGCCCTCCCAAAAGACATGACCGATACTCCAACTCTAAACATGGGCTAGCAAACAGTGGATATCCGCCTGAATCTGCTCGATCTCCCACAAACAAAGCTAGTCACTAAGCACGGCATTGACCAACTGCAAATTATCACCCTCGATAACGAGATGGGGGATGCCACGTCGAATAGCCTCAAAGACCCCTTGGCGAAGAGTGATGGCCTCGGTGATAAGAACGGACTGTCGGCCAATTTCATTTTGGATTGAGAGTATATCGCCATCTAATTCTTTAATTTGTTCGAATATGTTGCCAAAAGTGGTTCTATTCCATTCTTTTGCTTTTGTCTTCATGAGTTGGGGTTTTTTTAATTTGAACATGTAGGATCCATTAGGGTTTACTCGCCAAGCTTGTTTGATGACATCTTGGAAATCTTTCCTTGATATCCATCCACATCATTTCAAACTTGAAAGATTGTGCTTTAGTAGTGCCTTTTCATTGGAAGTTAACAAGATATTAGGTAGTGGTCAAATGACGAAAAGACGTGGTTTTTTTGTGGCGATTGAGGGGTACCATTGGATTATTTGTTTACTAATAAGGGTTCGGTCAAGCTTTTCGTATGTAATGTTTTCTCCACTTTTTAATCTTCTCTAGTTGAGTTTATCCCTTGAGGTAGGGATGTCGCTAAGGTCACATTCATTCTTGAAGTTAACAAGTCTCTCAAAACGAGCTTGATTGCGGTTGCACCACCAAGTTTCTCATCCGGATGTTGAATTTCATTCAAGTCACCCATAATGATACATGGTAGTTGTAAATTAGTGATGAAAATTTTCAGTTTTAACCAAAAGAGATCTTTTTCTTAGGCTTTTGGCGTGGAGTAGGTGAATATAACAACCAATTGGTTATGTGTTTCTAGGTTAGTATAAAAGGAAGCTTATAAATCGATCTTCCTTATGGATGGTTTTAAAGGATCTATTGGAACGTCGGTGTCCTTTCCAAAGAACACACATACCACTAGAGAGACCTATTGTAGGGATGAATTCAATTGAGTCGAAACCAGCTTTGATCTAGAGTTTATTTTCTGGTTGATTTGGGGCTTTTGTTTCCACAAGTGCCAAGACTTGTATACATTCAAGTCACACATGGCTTGAATTTCCATCCAAAATGAAGGGAGTTTTAAGCCCATACAATTACAAAGTCATAGCTTCATGAAGATTTAGTTTTTTTTTATGGGTTTTGGCCTTATGTTTGGGCGTTTTCCCTTCAAATGGAAGATCGAGTTTTTAGTCTCTTATTCATATGAGTCTCTTCGGATATATATCTCATAAGGAGCATTCTAGTGAAAATAATTTTATTATAATGCGCTTGGTGATAAGGGTTTTCATCGTGTTTCGATTTTGTGATGGGGGTACAATTACCATTTTTTTTTCAAAGCTTTTAAGATGTTTTGGCGGGCGACATCAATTTTGGCGGGTAATTTCCCGCGTTTTTTGCGACCATTTGGTTGCTAAAATTAGTAGTTCGTAAAATTGCCGCCATTTCAGTATATATACCTAGGTTGTAAGAACTTCACTCTCATTCAGCTTCAACACAACCTCATACATACATAGCTCTCTTCCAAAATATTCACAAAAGAAAGAAACAATCAATCACAACTCTAAATTGATTCTAGGAAGGAATTCCGTCAATTTTTACCGACAACTTCACTAAAGGTATGTATTTAAAACGTATTCCTAATATTTCATTTCGTCATTATATTGTTTTAGACAAATATAAGTCGGTAGAAAGTTTTCGTTTATATAATTATAAGAGATCGTGTTACAGAATTTAACCACATATAGCATATATCAATTGGTTATGTTATATATATATGTTATGATATACTGTATGTGGCGACCATATGGACGCTAATTAGCGACCATATGGTCGCGAAATACATAGTAGCGACCATATGGTCGCTAATTAGCATCCATATGGTCGCCACATTCAGGATAATATGCACTTGAATTAATTTAATTATACTCTTATATTGAAATGTAGGAAGGAAAAAATGCGTGAGTGGATGTATGTGCGTAATATAGATGGTTTTTTGAACAACGAGTTTTTAGCTAGCGTAGAGCAATTTCTCGAATTCTGCAAATCTATGCCGTTCTATGACCCATCTGAATTAAGGTGTCCGTGTCGGAGGTGCAAGAATAAGAAACTGAAATCTGTAGATGATGTGCATTATCACCTTGTTAAGGAAGGTTTTGTTCCTAACTATTACCATTGGCTTTCGCACGGGGAGCCATATGAAATGTTCGCTGCATTGTTGGCCGAGTCTAGACAACATGAAGGCTGTAACAGTACTAATCCAGCACCACCAGTAAATGGTGGGAATGATAATCGAATGGAACAGATGGTATATGATGGTTTTAATGAAGTGCCCAATCTCGATGCACAACGTATGTACGACATGTTGTCGGCTGCAAATAGGCCTTTGTGGTCTGGATGTAATATGACCCAGTTGGAGGCTGCGACTGAGCTACTTATCCTAAAGTCTAAGCTTAGGATGACGGAGCAAGGATATGACATGATCTCGGATTTTTGCGGACGCATTTCTCACCCAGAGACGACATTACCAGCCACGTTTTACGACACGAAAAAACTGGTTGAGGGTCTCGGTCTTCCATACGAGGCCATTGATTGTTGTCCAAACTCTTGCATGATATATTGGGGTGCAGATGCAGAATACGCGACATGCAAGATATGTGACTATCCTAGATGGAAGCAAGGCAAGTCAAAGCTCATTCCCTATTCTCGTATGTTTTACTTGCCAATAACTCCACGGTTGCAGAGGTTGTACGCATCTGTGGTGACTACCGAACACATGAGATGGCATGCAGAGGACATACAAGATGGGGTGATGAGACATCCGTCAAATGCAGAGACATGGAGGCACTTCAATGCTGTGTGGCTAGATTTTGCATCAGAAACACGAAATGTGAGACTAGGCTTGTGCAAGGACGGTTTTAATCCGTTTGGGGCGTCCGGGCGCCAGTACTCATGTTGGCCTGTGATTTTGACACCCTACAACCTTCCGCCGTCGACGTGTATGCGAGAAGAGGTTATGTTTTTTTATGGTTATTGTACTTGGACCGAAGAGTCTGAAGCAAAAGTTGGATGTCTACTTGCAGTCGTTGATAGCCGAGCTGAAGGATATATGGCTTAATGGGGTGTACACATACGATTCTTGGAGGAAGCAGAATTTTGTGTTGCGTGCAGCTGTAGTGACTTCCCTGCATATTCGATATTGTCATGTATGTTGTTAATTTTACATATGCTAATGAATTTGAAACTATTATATATAATAACCATGTATATATATGATTTGTGAAATTTAATGTGTGATACAAAATATATGTTTGTGTAGGCTGAAACAATTCTGGGAAATACGTGTGTCCTTATTGCATGGAGGACACCGATGCATTTTATCTAACACATGGACACAAAATGTGCTGGTTCGATTGTCACAGGAGGTTTATAGAACATGATCATCGCTTCCGAAACAATAAGACTGATTTTAAGAAAGGTCGACGAGAGCATCGTGGTCCCCCGGTACTTCGTGACGGATACGAGATATTAGACCAGATAAACAATATGGGGTTGATGAAGATAACTGAAGTGGGAGCCGAGGAGCACAATGCCGCGATCAGTAGAGGTTCGTGTTGGAAGAAGAAAAGCATTTTCTGGGACCTACCTTACTGGCCTAGTCTGCTGGTAAGACATAATTTAGATGTCATGCACATTGAAAAAAACGTCTTCAATAATATTTTCTTCACTATTCTCGATGTTCCGGGGAAATCGAAAGACAAGTGGTCAGCCAAAAAGTATATAAAGGAATTGTTCAAGCGTCCGGAGTTGGAACCTGATGAGGAGGACAATAGGTACCCAAGTGCTTGTTCTTCACTAGATCGTCATGAAAAACAAGTGCTTCTTGATTGGTTGAGATTCGTAAAATTCCCGGATGGCTACGTGTCCAACTTGAGCCTCTGCACTGACTTGCACAAGCTTAGACTCTTTGGGATGAAGAGCCATGATTGTCATGTGTTCATGCAAAGGTTGATGCATGTTTCTTTTCGACCATTTCTTGATGTAAGTTTGAGAGCCCATTGCTCAGCTAAGTGCGTTCTTCAGGAACCTGACGTGTTACGAGCTGAAGCCTGAGCTGAAGCCTGAGTTGGATTGAATTCATAAAATATTGGATAAAGTTTGATGAATTTGGAAAGAATTTGATTGAATTTGGATAGAGTTTGAATGAATTTGATTGTTGTTGTTGAATAAATTGATTGTTGATTTGGTATAAATTGATTGAAAAAATTGATTGAGAAACTGCCTAAATGTGGATTTGATTGTTGTTGTTGATTGAGAAAACTGATTGAGAAATTGATGTTGCTTGGGTTGTTGTTGTTGTTGATTTGATTGATTGTTGTTGTTGTTATGATTGAGAAATGTTGGGAAAAATGATTGAGAAATTTGGTTTGAATTGGACTAAATTGTTTTTGTTGATGATGTGCTTGTTGTTGTTGTTATGATTGAGAAATTTGTAAGAAATGATTTAGAAATTTGTATTGTATTGGAGAAATTTGAATTGAAATGAAAGTTGTTTGTTGTTGTTGAATAATATAATTGTTGTTGTTGATTTGGTTGATCTTTTTGTTGTTGTTTATGTTATTATTATTGTGATTGTTGTTTTTTAGTTGTGTTATTATGGACAGATCATGTCGACATGCATGAGCTCCTCGTCCGGACGAGCCGAGCTCGTCCGAGATACCAAACGAGGAGAACTCATCCGAGGCGACCCACACGAACACACCACGCTTGTCCGAGAACAACGGGGCCTGTCATCCTAGTACAGAGGAGCCGGGCACCCAAGCGGAGGAGTCTAGGGCCGCTACGCCCGCGTCCTCGTCGGGATCGAGTCGAGGGCTCGATCCCAATCGTGTTTGGGATCTTTCCATTGCCGGCGCGTGGTACGTACAAATCCTTTTTTACCATATATTGTTTTAGATTCTTATGGTACCTTTAAATATGTTCTAATATGTTTTTTAAAATTTCGCAGCTTGTTGCCGTCGGGCATGGTGTCGCGGTGGTCGACACAAATCATACAAGGCCAACCCAACGATAAGGCGTCGGAGTTCGACTTTGCCTCCGCCGCATCGAAGACTCGTTGGTTTGAGTCTTGGAGGGTAAATTTTATTTTATTTGCATTTATTTTTACAAATTCCACATAAATTAATTACTTTTTTTAAATAATTTTTTTTTCGGATTTAATTAGACGCACTTCCGATGGGATCCCTCCCAGCCGGGTATGGACGTCGAGTCAGTCCGGTTGATGTGGGAGAAGAGAGCTAAAAAGAGATACGACGACTTGATCAGGAAGCACCGCCGGGCCGGGACGAAGCCGAATTTCATCCAGACCGCCACTTGGGAGAACTGGAAGACGATGCATTGGTCCACGGAGGCGTTCAAAGCCAAATGTGCGCGCCAAAAGCAAATCCGGAATGTCATTCCGGCGAACCACAGTAGCGGTTCGAGGTCCCACCTCGACACCATGCGTCGAATGGTAGGTATGTTATTTTAATTTGATTAAAATTAAATTAATTTAATTATTCTTAATAGTTCGTAACACGCTTGATGAATTTCGTAGGAAGAACAACGACGTCGCCGCATTATGCCTCTCGAGCTTCTATTCGAGACGCACACGCAGGGCGCCGATCGATATTTTATAGACGAGCGGTCGGCCTTCATCGTTGTAAGTTTTAATTATTTTACGTCTTATTTAATTTTGTATATTATTATTTTTATTTATATTATGTACGTATTTTGTTTGGCTCGGACCCAGGAGATCCTCTCCCAGAGGTCCTCGGAATTGGGCACCCCGTCGTCCTTTCAAGACAAGTGTGATGCCTTTCTGATGGCCGCTGGGGGGTGGGCCCGGGAGGCGCCGTCTTCGGCCTTGGCAACGCCGCCTCCGAGTTTTACGGCGAGTGACTGATGGCGCCGCGTCGTCCAGCTCCTCTGGTGGCGGAATTGACGCATGAAAACATCGGGCTTAGGCAAGCCATGGAGGACCTACAGAGTAGGATGCGCGAGGTCGAGGCGTGGATACACCAGATACGAAGTGGAGGCTTCGACCCGCAGGTCGTTGGGTCCCACAAGCCCGCTCCCGAAGGGAATGACCAGGACGCGGACGGCTCCGGCGAAGCCGGCTAGATTAGTGATTTTTGTAAATATTATTAAATATTATAAATTATTTAAATTTATGTAAATTAATGAATTTATGAATTTATGTAAATTAATATGAATTATTTATATTAATTCGTAATTTTTTTTAAAAAACAAATAAATTAGCGACCAAGTGGTCGCTAATTGCAAATATGATCGTGCACTCCTAGGCGCACGATCGTGCGCTTTGCTCTCAGATAAAGGTTAGGGTCGTGCGTTCTTTTTGTGTTTTTAGCGACCATCTGGTTGCACATTCGCGACCGGTCGCCATTTAGCAACCTACCAAGTTGTCGCTGTGGTCGCAAAATTGTTGGCGACAATGGATGACCATGGTCACTATTTGGCGACCATATGGTCGCTAAATGCAACGACCATATGGTCGCCATGGTCGCTATATTCAGCGACCACATGGTCACCAAGGGGTTAGCGACCGGCCTTTTAGCGACCACATTTAGCGATCACAGTATGGTCGCTAAATGATGTCCGCCTTTTAGTCGTGTTTTTATGGTGTGTTTTTAGTGTGTTGGAGTCTTTTTCTTTAGTTTTGTTTTTTGTTTTGAGTCGTTTGTGTAGGTTTTCGTATTTTGTTAAGATATGGAGTCTACATAAGCTTTGGTGGTGTTTTGTAGGTTTTTAGAAGCTATTTGGAGCACTTTTGAAGAAAGGAGCAAAGTCGATGAAAGATAGCACTCAAGAAAGAAGAGAAGATGAAGATTAAGCGCTCAAGTAAAGTCATTGAAGATCAAGTATGATCTTGTAAAGAGATAGATAAATTCGTTACAAGAACATAGGAAAAAGAATCGAGTCAAACAGAGTTGTAACGAATCCGCTACGCAAGTTTTACTCAAGGTTGTTCGAAGTACTGAACAGGGTCGGTAACGAGGCTCTCAGCTCGTTACCGAGGTACCCCGTATCGTAGCAGAGATCCGAGTCGGCGTGTTTAATTGGGGTTTTATCCTATTTCCTTTTATGTGATCATGATTTGATTGTTTTTATTGCATGAATCTATTCTCTTGTTCTTAATCCTTGAAGCGAAAGTTGAAGGGAATTTCTCATTCATAGTTGAAAGCGAAAGCGTAAACCTTGAATCAGAATAGTCAATTTAGGGTTTTGAAGCGAAAGCGGATCCATCGTAATTGAAGTATAAGAGATTAGATAGTAAGTTTATTGATTGAACGAAAGTTAGTTGATTTACTTGCTTAGGTTGACGAAAGTTGACACCTTTATGTTATAAAAGCATGATCTTTATGTTTCATAAACGTTTGTATTCATGATTGTTGTTGTGGTGATACCCTAAACCTTTGAATTCATCTTTCTTTTGTTAATTCCTCTAGATTTAATTGATTGCTTGCGTAACAAGTAACAAACTGACTTTCTCCCTGTGGACAAACCTGACTCTGCTATACACAGCGGGGTCTTGATATAAATTTATTTGTTGTCAAGAAACCCTCTCAATACTAAATGCATTTAGCGACCAAATTTTGCATTTAGCAACCAGAAATATGGTCGCTAAATTCGTTTTTTTTGTAGTGATAGGATAATATCTTCTCAAAGCATCACATCTCTACCTCCCACAAAAGCTTCTCCGAAGTCAAACTCTGCATACTCTATCTTAGTTTTGCTCAGTCTAAAACTCTTCAACACTAGGGCCCCTATCCACTAGTTGACCCCAACTCTAGACTCATCTACCAACACAATATCATTTGCGTAGAGAATGCATACATCACGGGAACTCACCTTGGTGGTATTGACCCATGCATCTTATCCTTAATACTGAATTAAAATTTATAAGAAAACAAATAAAGAATTCACTAAAAATTATATCATCATTTTATTTGTGAAGATTTTATTGAAAACTAGTTATACCCGTTGTGCCATGCACGACTAAGATTGGAATTTTAAAATTACTTTTAAACATATTATAAATAGGATATAAATATAGAAAAGTATAATATAAGATTTAATATAATTAAATATGAGCATTTTTAAATATAATGATACATAGGAAATAGATATTTTATACTCACATAAAATAATTATTTTATTTTTAAAATTAAATAAAAAATTAAAAGCTTACAAATAAAAAATATAATGATACATTAGGACTAACGATTGTTCAAATAATTTTTTACCTATAAAAAGACCTGATGCATTTATTTTTTAAATATTAAACATCTATAGACAATAGACATGTTATTTATATTTTGTTATTTTTAGAAGTTGTTTTTAATCAAATAGATAAAATAAAAAATAAAGTAGAAAGATAAAGTAGAAAGATATATATTGTCTATACAATAGATAAAAATTTAAAAATAAAAATAAAATAAAAATTCATTCGATAAATAAGATTAAATTTAATACAAAAGACAAAATATTTTATTTCTTGAAAATTTTTAAATATATTTTTTATACAAATTTAATTTAGGCAAGTAATCACCAATAGATAAGATAAGTTTTTATCATTTTAATCAAATTTGATTTTTTAAAAAAAATATTAATTCATAGATGTACGAATAGACATAGAGAATGTAATTTTTATCATCTTGTAATTTTAAATTTTTTTATCAAAATTTAATTAAATTTTTTTTCTTCATATAAATAGATATATAGACATAGATAAAGATAATGTATTTTTTTGTTTTTAGATAAATTCCAAAGTCCTAATTCATTTTTATAAATAAATAGATAAAAAAATTAATTCAAAAAGATAAATTAATATGAATAAAAGTTGATTTTTAAAAATATATAACTTTAATATATAGTTATAGATCATATAATTAATTATATTTGATATTGTCCAAGAATATTGTTTAAATAAATATCTTTTTACATAAAAAGATAAAAACAAAAAGGAATTTCGAATTCATTTATGTATTAACAAATAATTGTTTTAATATAAGGTGAGTCCATAATCGTAAGATAATTTTTTTTTACATAAATAGGTGATAAAAATTTGATAAGAAAATGTGAAATAATATTGACATATATTTGATAAGATAATTTTTATTATTCCTTAATCATAATTTAATTTAAGAAAATTATATACAAACAGATATATAGATTTTTATTATTTTTAAACAAATTTCGAATTCCTAAATTTTTATAAATAAATAGATAGAAAAAAAATTAATTGAAAAAGATAAAGTAATATAAGTAAAAGTTGACTTTTTAAAATATCAAAATAAAAAACTTAATAAGAAAAGGTGAAAAATCTTATCAAAAATATTCTCTAATATAGTTGGGTAAAAGATAGATATTAGGAAATAAAAATAATATAAAATTTATTAGAATAGTAGAAATAATATGAATAATAATTAATTTTTTAAATATGAGGTGGGGCCAGAATCAACGTGATGGCTCAAAAACGGTCAGCTTTTATAATATATATTGATTGATTTATAAGAATCTTAAATGGAGAAAAATGAATGAAAAGTGCAAAATCTTTTGCGGAAGGAGGAAAATGCTAAACATGAATGAAAATAAAAAGAGTATTCTTCGCTATGAAGTTATATGCAAAAGTAACAAATTAGGTAAACTTAATTATACCAACCGATCTTATTTTCCCGGCATTCCTAATGCCAACCCACGTACGTGGGATAACCTCGCCTAAATATTTTTCATGCCATAGTCACATAAGTGCATCATGGCATACGCACACCATTACAAGCATATGTCTCATATTAAATATAGGCCTAAAACATATATAGCCCCCTAAACTTGTGCCAATTTGTTATTTAGATACCCTACCTTTGGTTTGGACCTATTAAACACTTAAACTTAACAATTTGGACCTATTAAACACCTGGTTGCTGACAACCTCGGTGAGTGTAAAACACACGCGCTGACATAAGCAAAATTTTTGGCCACATAAGCAAAATTTTTGGCCACACAAGCCCAATTTGTGACACATAAGCCTAAATAATTGATTAAAGTAATAATAAGCAATATAATAAAATCACTTTGCTTTTGACCCAAAAAAAAATAAAAATTCCTTTGTTGTGCACATCAGCTTCTTCCTCTTCACGTTCAACTAGCAGAGCAACAATGGCAAATCACCTTCTTCCTCCCCCGCGTTCAACTAGCAGAGATGTAAAAAAGATCAAACTATATAATTCCAACATTGATCAACTTCTTAATTATTCAACATAAATACAGATCCAACCCAAAAACTTCCTCCCTCAAACATGGTGACTAAAATACGCCGGATCTGAAGCAATTGGGCTCTTTCCATCCTTGAACTCTTGAAAATACGCCGGATCTGAAGCGGACAAAGCTACAAGAGCGAGATCTGAAGGCGCTTTCTTATGGGATACTTCAGCAATTGGGTTCAAGTCCATCGTTCCCCGACTCTCTCTAGATCTGGTTCGAGTCTGTCGTTCCGTCCCGATTCTCTCTGGATCTGGTTTGAGTCCGTCGTTCCGTCCCGATTCTCTCTAGATCTGGTTCGAGTCCGTCGTTTTTCGTCCCGACTCTCTTTGGATCTGATTCGAGTCTGTCGTTCCGTCCCAACTTCAAAGCCTTGGGCCATCATGGGAGACGAGCTTTAGAGCCAGCCATGGGAGATGAGCAGCCATGGGAGACAAGCTTCAGAGCTTCGGAGTCCGTCATTCCGCCCCAACTCTCTCTCTCTCTAATCCTTACTTTCTTTTTTTAGTTTTTTAGTTTTAATAATTTAATTTAATTAACTATTAAAATTCCGACTTAGGTGGCAAAATAACTTCTGGCTTATGTGGCAAAATAGGTTTATGTGGAACACATCTGGACAAAAAATTGGAATATGTAATGTGATTGTCATCGATTAGGTGTTTAATAGGTTCAAATAGTTAAGTTTAAGTGTTCAATAGGTCCAAACCAAAGGTGAGGTGTCTAACTGACAAATTTGCACAAGTACAAGGGACTGTATATGTTTTAGGCCATTAAATATATCCCCACACCTAATCACATAAAACGCTAGAATATCGAAACAAAATTGAAATCACCCGACCAAAAATTAACCATTTCACACTAATAGCTTCATAACATTTGACACAATTTTGTCCATTAAACAATATTTCCAGCGTTGATGATACTCCATTCCGTCGAAAATTGAGTCAATCCTAAAAGACATTAATATTTTTTTAATTTTACATATTTTTGATGGGGGTTTTTCCCCATTGTTTTAACGAGTGTAATTCGGTGGCAGATTTCTTGGCCATAGCCCATAAAACATTTTAATCTTGATCACCTTAGGTTTGCTATTGCTAATATTATTTCCGGGTTTTGTTTTCGATCCATTTTCTTCAATTCAGTCTAGACAATTGTTTAGTCAGCAATCACTTTTATTTGATTTTTTTTAAGATTATCCGTACTGATACTATATGTTGGCTTTGTAATATTCAGATGACATAATGGGTCTTGTAATAAACTAGTAGCTCATTGTTCCGAAAAAATGCACTTTTTTTTTACTCGATGAAGTGTCTTCGTAATATTCTATCTTTTTTTTTATTAGGTAAAAATTAGGAGAGGCCCCTCAGGGGGGTCGTCCTAGAACATCCTTGCAGATGAGAGCAATAAATTCTGAATGACTCCAAATAGTGTGAACAGGAATATTGTGGCTCAGCCTAGTGATTTTGTCAGCCACAGTGTTGACGTCCCTGGGCACATGAGAGAAATGAACAGTCTGAAATTCCAGAAGGTAGACTAGAATATCAACAATAGTGATTTTAAATTTCCAAGGGCAATCTTTCATGCCTTGAGCTATTTTCCCCCTCAATTTTTCGTAATATTCTATCTGTACATACATATTTCATGTTTCTCTTTTTTTATGGTTTTTCTCTTTTCCCTATCATTCAACAACAATTCAGCGACAACCAAATCAATAAAATGAAAAACTGAAAAGAAAGGTTTAGGCTGTCTAGCTAGATGGTATTGTCACTTTATATTATTTCATAACATTGCTACCTTTTTTATTACATTATACAATAAAGCCAGGGAACCATTAGCAAATTATGAAATGCCACTTCATACAAGTCATGCTTACATATTTTGCTATCTGTCTCGATAAGGCTTTTTGTCCTCCAAAGTTGAGCATGAATCTAAATGTGCAAGTGACCCATTCCATTAATTTAGCTTTAGCTTTCTGGTTTTTATCTTTGATCCAAGAGGCTTGATACAATAGTTTTGTTTTTATTCACCCATTTCGCCCTTCAATATTATTGATGATGATTGATTATCCATTCACTCATTAATTCTCAAGCTTTTCTTATCAGAATTCTAATGTTTTTAAGATATAAATTGAACGCAACTTGAACAAAAACAATATGAACAATCGCATATAGATTTTACAATATAATTTTTAAAAACTATCATCGGTAGTAAACTTACATTAAAATTTATAGTTGTGATTTTAATTGTTCTAACACAACAAACGTGATCAATATCAAACAATTGTGAAATATTTCTAATGTAACCAACATGAAAGGCAAAACGAATAAAAACATTTTAAAGACGTGTGAAAGATTGCATATATGGAAAGCCTCAAATTCCTTTAATACCTAAGGAATAAGCTTATTATAACATTTGCTTGTCCTTAGGAAAATTTGTAAGGACTAGATTTAATTTATCTTCTTAAGCAAGTAAGAAGTGATAAATTCTCTTAACCCTAGAATATCGCCTATTCAAGTCTTTACAATTAGGATGAAAAGGCACAATCTTACATTGCACAAGTTGATAGAAAAGTTTTGGTGTTCATTGTTCAGTATAAGAAGAGAAAGCTCTAGTTAGGCTTTGTGAGTGAGAGTATGGTTTTATCAAAGAGTAAACCAGTGTCGAACTAATAGAGAGGTTTAGTAGTTTACTCTAGGCTACTCTTGTTAACATACTCGAGATATCTATAAAGCAAGCTGCGACTTTTAATCTGACCAAGCGAGAATTTGAAAGGGAGTGGTTTTTGCTTAGTTAACTAAGTTGGTTGGCTAAGTATTCCGCTATAAAAAAATTCACGAGTCAAGTAAGTCTTTTCTGTTTAAGATTATTTCTGCTACGTATTTAAAGGTCAACGAGAAAGTACAAATTGTTTACACACAAAATAAACGAGTGTTAGAAATGAGGCTTAAATTATTAAACAACCAGTCAGACAGAAGATTCGCTCATATTATGTGCACCAAAATGGCTCATGTGTGTGCAAAAATTTTACAATTAAGATTATTCACACCTCTTAAGGTTATGCGCTTCACATACACACTCCGGTTTCTCAGCTTAGTTTTACAAATTATGCTAAGTGATTCCCCTCTTAAAAAAAGACTTGAAATCTATTTAGAATTCCCTCTTGCAAATAGCACGATCCTTCAAAGTGTTTCAACACGTCGACTCTCTGTTAATAAGGAATGATCTTGAGCTAAGTATTTTTTCAACCCTTGTTCCTTTTTCTTTCATCGGCTATGTATGGGCATTCAAATGGGTTACAAATTGAGGTTTCTAAATGTGGGATAGACGAGATGGTAGGCAATTGGTTGTATGTTGATTGGTGAAGGATGTGGTTAGATTGGAAGTTGAGATTTTCCGATATGGTAAAGACGAGCAAGTAGGTGATGTGTTGTTTGTTAATTGTGGAGAATGCGGAAATACATTCCATGCCTTAAAAGTTGGCAAGTTTGGGTATGCGACGGGTCACACCATCATTGGTTAGAACTTTGCTGAACGATCTATGATTTTGTCTTTGTGCGAGGCACACTGTTTGTGTTAGATTCTTCATAGGAGTTTTACTTGGTCTCCGATTCTATTTTAGTAAATTATGCTTGTTGTTCATACGCAAGGAGTATGTTTGCTTTAGGTTAGCACAATATTTTTCTTCCCCTCGGCGGGAAGGTTTTGATCCTTGCGATGTTTAGTTTTTATGGGGGTGGGATTTTACCAACGTCGTGTCCCTTGCATATTCCTATATGCATCACCGATTCCTTGATATGATATTTGATTTGCTTATTATAGGTTTTCTCGATCTCTCCCCATGCTTTAGTCATCTAACTTGTTGTTTAGCATGTGAATTATCCACACCATCAAAGCCCCGCGGCTTGAGGTTTCCATATGCAGGAACCTTGAGACACAAATGTATGCCAATTGATTGTTAATTAAAATAAGGGCCTCTTTTGGCAGGAGCCTCCGATGCCTTGGTCATTTCTTTTGATGATTTTGCTTTTTAGGCCAAACATTTTTGGTTGTTGTTTTTTGGGACGAATATTTAGGTTGAGTTTGTTTGTTGGATCAGATATTTGGGTTGACTTTGTGCGTTGGGCCACATGAGTTTCTTGTGGGTCAACCTTGGGACGACGTCCAAAAAGAGGGTTAGTCGGATGGCTCTTCGCATTCTACTGTCTTCTCCATTTCTCTCTCCTGCTACCGTTTCAAATTATCCCTTACGATGTTGAAGTTTCGAATGACCTTCATTTTCCTCTTACCACAACAAATGCCATACGCCCCTTCCTTCTCTTTGAGTAATCAAGTAAGTCCCTTTATCTTCCCTTGTTTTAGCTTCCATTTTTGTCTTCATTTTCGTTTCAACCTAGTTTTTATTTATGATGTTTCGACCCTAAACCATCGTGGGCGGTGGGAGGCAATTCTTCTGAGTTTCCACCAAGCTATTTTGGGTTGAACTAAGCCGAAAGTCGTTACATTTTATTCTTTTTTCTTCGTCTTTATTGGCATAGGTTCTTTGGTTTTAGGAATATCGACTTTCTAGGCTTTCACCATAGTGGGCAGTTATCCAATGACCGAGTTCCATTGTGCATGTGGCGTGCACCACGATTTGGGGAACCCGCTAGTGTGGGGTGGTGGTTGTTCTGGGCCTCTCTCTCTCTCTCTCTCTCTCTCTCTCTCCCTCCCTCCCTCCCTCCCTCCCTCCCTCCCTCTTTTATGGTCTTGAGTTCTTGAGGAAACTTAATTAGTTTTCCCTTCTATGATTTGACTTTTCTGCTTTTTAATCTCCTTTCCTTTATATTTTACTTTAATAAGTTGTTTACTCTCTAGTCATATTTTTTTGAAGGGCCTCTTGCTCTAATATTAGCATTATAACAATGCATTCTTTCTTATTTTCTCAAGAAATTAGTTTTTTTTATCCTTCTCTCTTGCATATTTTGTCTTTTTAATCTCTTTTTTCCTTTTCCAATTGCTCGTGTTTTTCGTCCTCTGGATCTTTCATCCTTATATGTTCGATGAAAGTTTCCCTTCCGATGTATTGTGAGGAATTGTCATTAGCAATTGAGATAAATTTTACGAGGAGCCCAAAAGTTCAAGCACATCCAACAAATACCTAAGTGACTCTCCAAACATATCCCCGTTGTGTCCGATATTTGTGACCAGTCTTCTTTTGCATCTTCCAAGAGCGAACGTTCAGTCCCTTCTTTTGCATTTCCCATGTTAGAGAATTTTGAGTTGCGGATGCTCTTGCCCCACATCTTAGAGACGAAGCTAAGTTGAGTCAAAGTAGCCAAAATTTCCGCCAACTACCATGGCTCGAGGGGGTCGAATTGGCACTCCCGAAGATGGGGGAATTCCATGGGTTGCTACGATAAGTGTTTGGTCATATACTTTGATAGCCTTGCTTATGGATTTCGACATCCCTTCCCTATGTTCATCGTCGAGTATTTATGATTATTGAATGTGTCCATCTCTAATAGTGACCCGAATGGGTCATGTCACTATCGGCCGAGTCTAGGCTCAAGGTGTCGGATCCTTCTCCGATGAGTAACCAAGGATAAGTACCGACCACTAGAAGATGGGCCGTTGGACTCTTGTGCTCACGTGAGCAAGGGCGGGACGAGGCAGAATCAAGGGTGAGGGAAAAAGTATAGAGATGGGTGACACCCGGGCCAAAGAGGAGGAGTGATCTCAACTCAAAACTCTAGGTTAATTCATTTTGGACGTGACAAATACAATAGTTATAGCGGCCTTATATAGAGGCAACTCATGCAAACCCTAGAAGGACTTTCAGACTAGCCCATGTGTGCAAACATAAGCCTATGCCCAAAAGCACATGATACTAAATAAAGAAACGTATTATAAATACATGGATAGAAACTGATAAGCTCTGCTAGGCCTAGGTTGGATGCCATCATTCTCCCCCCTTTGGATTCGAAGCCTCCTCGCTTCGAGCTCGGTTGGTCTAGGGAGAGATGGCGCAGTCCTTTGCGGAAGCAAAGAAGCGATGCAAGTCTCGCACGCTCAATGTGTTGCCAGTTCAAGGTCATGGCATGACATCAAGCGCCAATCTTGATACGGTCGCATCCCAAATGGTAGGGGCGGCGCGACAGGTAGAATTGATCTTCGTGTTAGGCCCGGTCCCGATGGTCTTTTTTTTAGTGTGGCCCAACAAATACACAATTAACATACATAGCTGAATTTTATTCTAGCCAAGTGTGCATTAACATGTGATGGAAAAAAATAGAATATCACCAATCAAATTAATGGTTAAAAACATATTAAAATGGGTTCCAAAATTTTTGGTACATAATTAACAATTGAAAAACACCAAATTCTCACTTAAGGGAAGGATATTTGCATGGGATGGATTGCCACAATTGAAGTACTAGAATCTTGCACATGACTATATTAAATTGGCAATTTAAATAATGAAGGAGATTGGCATGGGATTTGCCGATTGATTTGGATTTTTTTTCTACCAGAATACCAATGAAGATAGCAAATGATAGCAGAAATTATGACACTTTTAATAAGGTTCTATCCTAGGATTCACGTGAAGATAGCAGGAGAATATTTTGTAGGGTAAAGCGAGGCTCGGTCGGGAGCGCCCAGTCACCAGCAGGACCAGATTGGCACACCTACAGCAAGGCGCTCTAGGGAAAGCAAGACTCGAGTCTTAATTTGGGTCGCGACCCACAACGTAGGGACGACATGACAATAGGATCGGAGAAGGGACACACTATGAACCAACCTAGCTTTGATACATTGATAGTGACCCCAAGGGGTCAGGTAACTATTGGCCGGATCTAGGCTCGAGGTGTCGGATCCTTCTCCGATGAGTAACGAAGGATAAGTACGGACCACCGGAAGATGCTCCGCTGGCCTCTTGTGCTCGCGTGAGGCAGAATCAAAGGTGAGGGCAGGGGGATAGAGAGAGCTGACGCTCGGGCCAAAAAGGAGGAGTGATCTCGACTCAAAACTCTGGCTTAATTCATTTTGAATGTGACAAATACAATAGTTTTAGCGGCCTTATATAGAGGTAGTTCATGCAAAACCTATAAGGACTTTTGATGTGATCCACCCCGAGGTCAATCAAGATTCCTCTTCACACTTGTGTCGTCACTCTCGAGGCTCATGTTTAATTTCGTTTGCGTCCAAGTCTCTAATAATTGTGTGCGATATATTTATTTATTGTAAATATTCTATAATTTTATTTATTATATGAAAGTAATAAAGAGGTAGTAGCTAAGGTGGTAGGTAAGGTGGTAGATGAGGTGGTAGGTGAATATGAACACGAAGGTTGTTTGTAACCCCATTTTGTGTGCCTATTTATAGGTATTATGTCCTTCTTGTTTAAGGATGTTTTGAAACCTAATTAAAATGAAGCTTTGAGTTTTTCTTTGTAGTCTTGATCCACTCGTCCTTAAGGCTAGTGAATCCCCTTGGTTCGTGAGTCATATCGATCCATCTTCAAGGATGCTTTCAAGGTGAGTCATATCCTTGTTTGAATTCATAGTTTGTGTTGTTGGAGAGTGAGTCATATCTCTCTAATTCCACATCCATATTCATGACTTCATCTCAAACAAAACCATCCCCTTTCAACTCCTCTCCATCGTCACTCCATCAATCTCATTCAAACTCCCACCGAAATCTCTTTTTCGGTGGATTCTGCAACACCTTAGTAAAACTGTTATAACTTTCGATCCACAACAGATATTGATCTAAAATTTTGAGGAGTTCAACTAAACTCATATATCTAACTCCTCGAGTTGGAATTACTCAAATCGGAGTCCGGACCAGGGAGAACCATCCAGTTAAAGACAAACCAGTTTTCCTTGGGTTTGTTGTCGAATTCCTTGGAAGTCTAGGGGGCTTGCTTTGCACTGTGGACTTCACGATCCTTGATTCTCATCAACTTTCATACTAGCCCATGCAAAACCTTATATAGAGGTTAGGCAGGCAGTTATAAAGTTCAAATATTATGATCCGTGCACTCCTATTTCACTTTGGATTATGAGGACCGCCTGAATAAGCCCATAGAAGAACTCGAAGAGCCATCCAACGGCGGTGTGGTCGCGGATAAATTTTCCAGTGAGTAATCAATGCTGCTCAAGGACTAAGGGTCCAATGATGATGAGCCCATAGTTCAAATCATTCCTCTAACCTAAATCCCTCATGTTTCCTCGTCTCAAAATGATAACCTCGCTTCGAAAAAGTGATGTGCTTGTTGTTTTATGTTAATAGTTTGAACAATTTAAGTTTTTGATTCCCTCAAACAATGTTTTAATGATTATCCCCGCAGTGTTTTCAATTAGGTTTTCTTTCCCTATAATATGATGTTATTGTTCTTCATAATTATCCTTTGTGTTTTTATTAGTAAGGGTTAGTTGTTCAATCACCCGTCTTACCCAATGGGTAGAGGTGCCCACGCCATTCGCACCCTTGAACCACAAGACAAGTCTAGTGCTCTTTATCTCCAATATCACTTGAAGTTCTCTTGTTTTTACACTTTTTTGTCCTGGCTATAACTTTTTCCTTGGATTACACGACGTAACTTGAGGTTGCACCCTTTTATTGATTATTTGTGATGTTCCCACGCATTGCTTGCATCGCCATATTTCAACGACAATTTGGTGCAACCCCTACCCTTTTTATTGATTGTTTGCAATGATCCCAAGCCTCTCTTGGACTGTGCATATTTTAAAAGAGAATTAGTGCAGCCCTAAGATACACTTGAGTTGCACCCTTTTTATGATTATTTGCGATGATCATAAGTCTTGCTTAGATTGCGCATATTTCAAAGAGAGAGTGTGAAATCTAATAGCACACATTTAGGTGTAAGTTTTAGGGCATATTTATGTTTAAATCTTAGGTATTTGCTTGCATTCGGTGTGGTTTTTGTAGTTTTTGCATTTCAGTGTCTACTCTTGTGCTTTTTGTGTTCTTAGGTTTTTGAGGAGTAAGGATTGGATACACAGAGTTCTAAGCCATATTAGTAATGTTTTATTTTTGGATATTTCATGTTTTGAGTTTCTTTTAAGACCTTAATTTCTAGGTTAATTTTCATATTAAATTTTCATTCGAAGGAAGAGATAATTCTAGCCTCCACGTCTATCGAGAACTAAACTCTTCCTTTTAAGTTGAACTCTTTAATTTGTAAGTTGTGAAATATTCTAACCTCTACATTATATTAATTCTCTTTGGTCTTAATTTTTCTTGAATGTTATTGATTTCTTCTAGCTTGACCAACTTGTTGAAATCGATATCTTTTGATTGCTAGGATTGAGTTTTATGGTTGAAAAGCTCAATCCAAAGTAGCAAACTCTTTAACTTAGGCTGGTTGAACTAAGTTATTGAGAAGAAAATTAATTTCATGTTGAATATTGACTAGTTGTTTGATATTGCAAGTATCCTAATTTAATCCTTATCCCCAATGTTATTCTTGATTTGAATTGTGATTGTTTCATGATTAACTGATGATAAGAATTATCAAGGTGTAATATCCGCTAAATTCTAAATATAATAAAACGAGTATTTATCTCAATATTTTTTTTTCTCTAAAATAGAGAATTTAATAATCTTTATAATCTCATAATATATTATAAAAGGTTATAAAAGTTTACTACAATGGAAATTAAGAATTTAATTAGATATATTTAGCAACTCATGTATTTATTTAAATATTTTTTTCTCTTAAAAAGAGAATTTAAATATTTTTATAATTTTATTAATAAATTATAAAAAATGTTATAAAGGATTATCAAGGTGAAAAATAAAAATTCAAACAAAGATAATTCATATTAATTTCGAATTTTATTTAATGTCATAATTTACAAAGCAAGCAAATATAAGAAGGCAAAATAAAAAAGGTGTCAAGCCGGACTCGAACCCGAGACCTATTTTACCCTTCCCATAAGCACATACACTCAAATCCGCTAGACTATTGTAACTTAACTACAAATAAAGGAATACTTTTTATTTTAAACTCTCCTTTCTTCTTCTTTTCCAAATTGATCATCAGACATGTCAAGTCTGATTGACGTACAACTAGTGCATGCCTTCCAAGCACCATCAATGGCTTTGGTTGCTTATTCTACTAATCTAACCACGTCACTTGGTGTCATCCTTCAAGAAGCACACTTCCACCCAATCCTCATGAAGCTTCTCCTCCATCAATGGTCAATCCATGGTGTTGTGGATCCTTGGAAGGGTCAAAATTCACTATAAAAAGGGGCTGAATTTTCATTACAAGACTAACAAAGTAATCCATTCTTCCTCCTCTTGATTTTTCACCTTCAATCAAGTATTTTTCAGCCCTAATTAAGCAACTCAAGTGCTGAATTTTCCACAAAAAAATCCTAAAAACCATAGATTGGTGGCCTTGCTTCACCGGGACACAACCATCGAACCACCCTCCCACCGGCCGGCCACCACCTCCCCGGAGCCGCGCCTCCACCACCACTGGTGCCCCTGCAGGTCGTCCGCCTAGTGTCTCCCTGGTCTGTTGAACGACTACGTGAAAGCTAGAAGAAGAGGAGGTTGAACGTGGGCCTAATCCTATTTTTGGGTAATTTCTAATTAAGCTTGGGCTGGAAATTTAAGCCCAAAACACTTATTAAATATCAGTTTTTACACATATTAATTTCTGAAATATTAAAAATCAGATTTATAAAAAAATGCTTGTACATAGATTTTAATAAAAATAAACATGCATGCATGATTCTAGAGGAAAATAATTTTTATAAATTATAAAATAAATCCTAATAAATTGTAAGGATTATAATAATGACTTTGAAGAATGAAATTTCTGATTTTAAAAATAATATTTACTTGGGTATATTTTTATTCTAAAAAAAGGAATAGTAAGATAATGGGATTTAATAAAACTAGGCTCTATTAAAAAGGAAAATAGCCTTGCATGTCTTTTAATCCTATTATATGCTTTGGAATAATATTAGTAAGATATTATGAATAAAGTATTTTAAAAAGAAAAAGTATGGGATTAAATAAATTAAATAAATAATTTGCATGTGTTTTTATATAAATAAATACACTATGATAGACATGGAAAAATTGTCAACTAAAAGTATGGGCTATCTTCTCATATATGATAGAGGACATAGTTGAGGTTTTTATGGATGACTTTTCTATTTATGATCCTTTATTTGATTCTTGTCTAGTTAATTTGACTGGGGTGCTTAAAAGATGTGAAGAAACCAATCTTGTGCTTAATTGGAAAAAATGTCATTTCATGGTCCAAGAGGGGATAGTGCTAGGACAACTCGTCTCTAAGAGAGGGATTGGAGTAGACAGAGCCAAAATTGAGCTCATTGATAAACTACCTCCTCCCTCTTCTGTAAAAGACGTTAGGAGTTTCTTAAGACATGTTGGCTTCTATAGACGTTTTGTTCAGGATTTTTCTAATATAGCTAAAGTTTTGACTAACCTACTAATGAAAGATATAGTGTTTGAGTTGTCTACAGAATGTCTTGAGGCTTTTCATAGGTTGAGAGAAGCACTTGTCTCTGCTCCTATTATACAGTCCCCAGTTTGGACCCTGCCATTTGAAATCATGTGTGATGCCAACGACTATGATGTCGGTGCAGTATTAGGTCAGCGGAAGGATAAAAAGCTCCACGCCATTTACTATGCAAGTAAGACGCTTGATGAGGCGCATAGTAAGTATACCACGACGGAGAAGGAATTCCTTGCCGTGGTATTTGTATTTGAAAAATTCCGCTCTTATCTTGTTGGTTCTAAAGTGATTGTTTACACTGACCATGAAGTCGTTAGATAATTAATGGCTAAGAAGGATACCAAACCTAGGCTACTTCGTTGGAAGCACTTGTTGCAGGAATTTGATCATGAAATCCGAGACAAGAAGGGAGCAGAAAACTTGGTCGCGGATCACCTATCTAGGTTGCCAGTTGAACACATCACGGATTCCGACAATGCTATACCAATCAATGATTCCAGACCGGACGAGCACCTCATACTGAAGGAGGTTGAAAACTGCCAAAGGCTTGTTACCGACCCTACATGGGTCGGTACTGACCCTTCACCGAAGTTGGAGGACGCTGGGAACATTGATACCGAGGCAGAAAGATCCGACAACGAGGCCGGACAGCTCGATACCGAGCCAAGAAAAGTTGTTATCGAGGAGACTACTGCAACAAGAGGGTCGATACCGACCCATCCAAGTACGGTAACGACCCATCCAGGTACATTTTCTCACCCTATTTCAATACCTCCCAATTCAGATCCTTCCTCATCTCTTTCGACTACTTCTCTTCATTCTATTCATGCTATTAGAGGGTCAAAGGCCCCTTGGTTTGCGGATTTTGCTAACTACATTGTAGGAGGCGTTATTCCCGAGGGCTTGACTCCACAAAAGAAGAAGTTCTTACATGATGTCAAATAGTACTATTGGGATGATCCTTACTTGTACAAGCAAGGAAGTGATCACCTCTTTAGGCGCTATATTCGAGAAGAAGAGATAGAGAGTGTGATCCGTCAGTGTCACACTCTCCCCACCGATGGCCATGCAAAAGGATTCAAAACCACAACGAAGATTCTTCAAAGTGGTTTCTATTGGCCAACTATTTTCAAGGACGTACAGGGTTTCATGTGATGAATGCCAACGCTCTGGAAACATCACTTAGAGGCATGAGAACCCGCTAACAGGGATCCTAGAGGTCGTGCTTTTCGACGTTTGGGGCATAGACTTTATGGGACCCTTCCCCTCATCGGGCCCCTATAAGTATATCCTTGTTGCGGTTGATTATGTCTCTAAGTGGGTGGAAGTCGTTGCTACAAGGACCAATGATGCCAAAATTGTGGCAAAGTTTATTAAGACTAACATTTTCCCCAAATTTGGAGTACCAAGAGTCCTCATTAGTGATGGCGGTTCACATTTCATAGAGAGGAGCTTTGAAGCTCTCTTTGCTAAGTATGGGGTATCACATCGGGTGGCAACACCCTACCATCCCCAAACTAGTGGCCAGGTTGAAGTTTCAAACAGGCAGATCAAGAGTATCTTGGAGAACACGGTCTCCCGCTCTAGGATGGATTGGTCATCCAAGTTTGATGACTCTTTATGGGCTTACAGAACGGCGTACAAAACACCTTTATGCACCACTCCCTACAACCTAGTTTATGGCAAGGCGTGCCATTTGCTAGTCAAGTTGGAGCACAAGGCATTATGGGCTCTTAAAGAGCTCAATATGGACCTCGACAAAGCCGGAGCAAAACGATTCATGGACTTGCAAGAGCTAGAGGAGTTGAGGCTGAAGGCATATGAGAATGCTGAGATCTACAAGGAGTGTACCAAGCGATGACATGGCCAGAAATTAGTGCCTAAAACCTATGAAGTTGGTGACAAGGTACTCCTCTTTAACTCTAGACTCTGCCTTTTTCCAGGGAAGTTGAGATCAAGATGGAGTGGGCCATTCGTGGTCCACCACATATACCCCCACGGAGCGGTGGATCTAGTAGATAACAAGGGAGCCATCTTCAAGGTTAATGGACATAGGCTGAAGAAGTTCTTTGAGCAAGCCGACCCGTAGGAAGAAATACGAGCCACTTGGGCTCTTACATCGTCGGACTAGCCAAGGTAAGTTTGGCGGGCTAATGACGTTAAAAATAGCGCTTACGGGAGGCAACCCGGTTTTAGTTTTTCTTTTCTTAGATCTTTTTGTTAGCTTTCATTTGACTTCTTTTTAGAGTAGAGTTAAGTTTGTGGAATAGAACGTTTTTCTAAAAGTACTACAAGAGACGGGTCGATAATGAGGCAAGCGAAGCGCTGCCCAGACAGGCTCGGTACCGAACCTAATAGGGTCGGTACCGACCCACACCGCGAAAAATTTTCAAACGCGCACCAACCCAGGTAAGTGCCTTAAAACCTAAAACTCCTCTTCTTTTCCTCACCACGTCTTCTTCACCAAAAACCAAACGCATCCTTTTCTCTCAAGCCTCCATTACCACCATCAAGAAACCTTCGCCCCACGCACTACCAAGAACCCGCTGACACAACCACCACACCACACGATCTCACGTCCCACACCAGTTCGCAACCGCACCACCCGGTACCGAGCAAAGCCCACTTTTTGTTCGTTACCGATTTACAAACCCTCGTTACCCTCAAAACCTTTTGATTTTCGGTCTTATTTCTCGGATATTTGGTATGTTTTCTCAACCCTAAATCTTTACTTGAATTTCTTGAGTATTCATGGTGATTTTGGATTGATTTACATGCCTAGATCTAGATCTAGTTTGAGATGTTCATACTTGATTTATGCCTCTTTGCTTTGATGTTGATGTGTTTTGTTTAGATGAACTTTGTTTCCTCATGTTTGAAACTCAAATTCTTGATTATAATTTATAAGAAGCAAGAGGTTAATTGTTCTTGTTTTGACATGATTTACACCATAATCTTGGCAAATTTGGCATGATTAGATAGGGCTTTGAGTAAGTATAGGGTTGTGGGTGCTAGATTATGTGGTATTGTTTTGGAATCATGCTTGAAACAACTTTTATAAGTGTCGAATTGTTTGAAATCGAGGCCTTGACCCTCGACTTTTGGTTCGAAAGTCTAGAAATACAAGCTCGATACCGACCTTGTCATTCGCCAGACCAGGTTTTAGTTCCAGGAACCTCGTTACCGACCCCCCCATAATGATGAAATCACTTGCATAAGTCCTTGTTTTAATTCAAGTACGGGTTCTTTGGTGTGTTATTGTCATGAGTGGACCTTATCTTTGATTGTTTATGTTTTTACAGGTTATTCAATGACAAGTTCAAGCCAAGCTAGCAAGAGAGCGGGCAAGAGAACCAAGAGGAATAACCCATCTCCATCTCCATCTCCACCACGCATGGATGACGTGGTGTTGAAGACCGCCGAACAAAGAGAACTTCATAACATCATCTTCAACAAACCCCACCTCACACGCTGGTTTTCAAAGGTTGATGGAAGGCAGTTGGGAATCTATGAGGACCTCAAGCATGCCTTCTCCATCCTCGGTGTGCCTCACCTCCTCAAGTGGGAAGAAATCCCTCATTACCTGACCCTCACCTCTGAATTTGCTGCCACTCTCCACACCCAGTTCAGAAATAAGAGGTCGATGGGAAAGATTAAATTTAGGCTCGGGAATGAGGATTACGAGCTTACCATGGCCGAGTTCAACAAACTCCTCCGCTTTCCTAACCCCTCCCGAGAGTACACAGCACCAGTCGACTTCAAGGTTGCAGAAACTTGGGGTCACATCACAGGGGAAATTAGTCCCACAACACCTGCTCTCCCGGGTTCTCACCTCATCAACCCGATCTTCCGCATTATCCTCCGGATTCTAGGCTCCACTATTTGGCCCAAAAAGGAGCTTTCTCGGCCAACAAGGACGGAAGTTGGATGTCTCCGCACTATACTCTTTGAAGACCCTGATCCTATGAACCTGGGGTATGAATGGGTGACTTATGTGGAGCAACAAGGGGCACATCTTCAAGGGATCTACTTTGGCGGGTTGGTGAGCCTCTTAGCTTTGGCTCTTAAGATTGATCTTACATGCTACAGTGCACTCCGTGCACAAAAGTTGGGCACGAGCTATTGGATCTCTTCAGGGATTTTTCACAGATGCCAGGAAGGGATCACCACTTTGGTTCAAGGTCGCCAAGTGCTCGTCATGCGGGATAAGATGGAGCTCTTGTACCTTCCCAATTGGTACGAGGCTTGGACTTCCACACTGTTTCCACTAGCTAAGAAGCCCCAAGATGAGCCTTCATTAAGGATATCCGAGTCCTAGTACGAGCGAGAGGAGGACACCATGCAAGAAGATGCTCAAGCCCCTGCGGAGGAGGTCGGTACCGAGCACCACCACTTCGGTACCGAGGCACCAGCCTTTGCCACGGAGGTTGGTACCGAGCCCTATGACTTCATTCCCGATGTTGATGGGAACATTACCGTGCCACCGGAGTACTATATCGTGACATATGACCCCGATACCGATCCTAGCAGGGTCGGTATCGACCCCCGTTTCTAGCAGTACTACTCCGGTGCCGAGCACCAACAACACCAGCGTAGTACCGATGCATCCAGCTCTGATGCACCACCACAGTGGGCAAATGATTTGGCTTCCTGGATGCAGCAACTGTGTATGCATCAATACCACTTACACGATCAGATGAACCAGTGGCATGAGGCCTATGCGACTCGGATGGCAGTTGAGGATGAGCGTCATAAGATGGTTGAGACCCGTTGGAGGACAAGTGAGCAGCGGTGGGCAGAGGGTGAGGAACGCTGGAGGGCCATGGCTATGTTCATGCAAAACTTTGAGAGGCGCTTCCCACCTCCACCACATTGATTTCCCTCTTTTTCAAGAATGTCTCAAGGATGTTTCAAGGATGCTTCCATATGTTTCAATAACCACTTTGTGAGTTCATTTTCTTTTCCCTATCTCTTTCTTTTGTATTGCTTTGTTTCTACAGTGGGGACACTGTAGAGCTTAAGTATGAGGTGGGGAGGGAAAAGAAAACTCTTGTGCTTTTGTGTTTTTAAGTTTTTTGGCCTTGTTTGCTGATTTTTAGTTGCTTTAGTTGCTTTCCTTTTCATACAAATGATAAAAAAAATTGAAAATTTTGAAAAATCAAAAAAAGATTTTAGAATGGATGAGTACCCTTGATTTTATGGTTCTATGATTGCTTTTACTTACATGACCACGTAATTCTATTTAGCATGTTTTTGACAGTTTAGCACGAATCTCATGATGAAATGTTTTAATTGTGAATTAGCATGTGATGAAACTGAGTGCATATGACTTTTAGCATGAGTTTATTGCAATCCAACAAAAATTTCTTTGTGAGCTTATTTAGCCTTGATTTTTCATGTGTGATTTACTCTCTATATGAAAATTATCTCTTGAGATTGTGATGGTTATCTATTTCTCAAAGCCTCTATAAGATTTTTAGTTCATTATTTGTGAAATCATATGATAGAGAACTTATTTTTCATGAGCCTTATTAATCCATATCTACCTTACATTATTCCTTGTTTTTGAAGCCACTTTGAGCCTTAAGCCTTTTATTTGTAGCTCCACAAAAATTATTTCCTAGTAGATACAAGCTTGAGCCTATCCAGGGATTAGGATTTAGTTGGTTAGAGTTGTTTTTGTTAAGTGCAAGATATATGTTGGTTCGAAAAGAAAGGGATTGGTTGGGGTAGATTGGAAGTCTCTTTTGTTAAAGACTCTAAAAAGAATTCTTGGTAATAAGTATACAAGAAAGGAACAAAACAAGACTGAATTTTCAGACTCAATACCGACCTATGTGGGCTCGGTACCGAGGTTATCCTAGCGGCCTATAGAAAAAAAGGTAGTTGCAGCTCGATACCGACCTTTGCAAGTTCGGTACCGACCCATTCCAAAGAAAATTTCAGAAGAAGAAAATGCAGAAAGTTCAGAAAAGAAAAAAATGGGAAGGAATAAGGAAAAGAATATGTGTAAGTACGTTAAAGTTCAAAGCCAAGAGTTTCTTTATGTTTATGTTTATGAGACTTTCTAGGATTTTAATGGGTGAGTGAAAAAGGGTGAGTGTGCATAAAGAAAAGTGAGTTCGGTATGTTCTGTTTTATGAGAGTTTTGGTGAGATAGGAGATTTTAGGAGTCTTTATTCCCAGATATTATTAGCACCACATAGCCAAAATTTTCCACGCCTATTTGTTATTACCAAGCCCCATTAGAACCCGGCCAAATGGAAGCTTCTATGAAGTCTTTCATTGAGCCTAAGTTCTCTTGATGATTTTTGCTTGTTTTGACAAATCTTTGGTGGAGAGTTTGGTGATATAAGTTTTCAATTTCTATGAGTTTTTGCTTATTTGATTGAGTTGAGAGATGAACTTATAAGCCCAAACACATGAGAGTTGAGTTGAATACATTAACCTTAGTGAGGTTGGATTCTGATTGCTTATGTCTATTTGTTGTTCATATATGGATGATGACGTTAAGAGTCATTTGCTATCGTCACTAATGCTTTGAAGTTTCTTTTTGATGAAGGCTATTACTTGATGAATTTGTTGTTTGGTTTTGGTCTATGTTTAGTGATTGCTTAAGGACAAGTAAGCATAAGTATGGGGTATTTTGATGTTCGTGTTTTTAGCTTGGTTTTTAAGTGTTTTTCTTCGTTATTTAGCTTAGTTTAGTTGTGCTTGTATGTTTTTTTGTGTGTTTTTGGATGAGTTTGCATATTTTGTGAAAAATATGGAAGCTACTCTGTGTTTGTGTTTTCTGTAGGTTTTTGGAGAAAAATTGGAGCATTCTGGAGACGTTGAGACGGCGAGGAGACAGAGGAATATAGCTGGCTAAGGAAGATTTGAAGACACTTGAGAAGATCCCGAGAAAATCCAAAGGAAAAGTAAAAAAAAATGCAAGAAATAAAGGCAAAACAGGCTCGATACCGACCCTGTGGGCTCGGTACCGAGACTTGCAGTGAAGACAAAGTCAAAAAGGAGTTCTGTAGGAGTCTATGATCCTGACAAGGTCGATACTGAGGGTGCCCTGTGTCGGTAGACGCAACCGACTTCGAGATTTTTATGTTTTTATTCCGTAATCTTTTAGTTTTGGAAAGTTCTGTCTTTATGGAAATTTTTAGATAGCTTTTCTAGTATAAATAACTTGTCTTAGCTTTAGTTTTGGGAGTTAGTTGGTTGGCGAACTGAGAGAGAGACGTGAGAACTGAAAACACGCACCTTTTTCTCTTTGTTTGGCTGATTTAGTTTGTTCTTAAGATTACTTGGAGAAGAGGTTGGTGATTTCTGGTTGTGTTCTATGACAAGTTTTGAGTTTTAATTCAAGTAAGCCTTTTGTTTTAATTCGAATTATGTTCTCTTTCAATCTCTTTGTTTGTTTTTCTTCAATCATGTGTGAGTAGTTCTCTATTCTAGGATCAGGGTTGAAAACCCGACACTCTTGTGCATGAATGATGTGTGTTGAATGATTGAATGCCTTTTATCTTTTCTCTACTTGTTTTGTGCTTATGCTTTGACGAAAGTCAAGGTAATTCTAGTTGGTTTCTTAATCGAAAGAGAAAGTTATGAACTTGAATGTTGATATCGTTTGATAACGAAAGTTACAAACTTTGGATAAAAATAAGTAGAAGTTGAATTGATTGATGAAAATTGATTTGCTTGCTTTAATCGACGAAAGTTGGTGACTTTATGTTCAAGGCATGTTATTTATGATTCACAATATCTCAATTGCATGATTATGTCGTGGTAAACCCTTGTCCTAGATCTTTTTCTCTTATTTGAAATCTAATACTAGGTTCTGTTCAGAGTCGATGGACCGAGGTTATAGCATCGGTACCGAACATGTTTGTTTTTGTGTTTTTTTGCTTGGTTTTAGTACAAGACCAAGATCGATACCAACCTTGACAAGGTCGATACCGATCTGTTTGATTCGTTACTTGGTTAATCTTCCTTGTTTTGTTTCCGTTTTGCGTTCTTTTTCTTTCTAGATTAGTAATCAAACATAACTTTGCTTCACGTGGACGATCCTGACCTCTCTATACACAGCGGGGTCTTGACTACAAATTTATTTGTTGTTGAGTAAATCCCTTTCAACATAAAATTATATATATGTTGATAAGATATGTTAGTCATAAGATATATTATATGATTAAAGTATGGAATGAAAAGATTTATGGAAGGCAGGCTAAAGATACAGTATAATAAGGGCTTTATTAATTTTTCTATCATAAGAATCTTTTTATATGACCACTATGGAATATAAATAATATGGAAAATATATTATTAATGGAATTTATTCAATTTATCACCTTGCATGCTATTAATAAAGAATTACCCAACTGATCAAGGATATATTAATTTAACTTTAAGTTTGAATAAAGAGAGTATGTTTATTTTAATAGATTTAACCATAGGTTTTAATATTATTAATAATTCAAAGAGAAGTGTGTCTTGACTTTCAAAATCTTATAATACTTGGTATAATATAAATATTTTATAAAGAATTCTTGGAATATTACAATTAAGAAATAATAATCAAGAATATTATTATTTTAACACCTTCATCTAAATTATTATTTTAATAATTTAGTTTCTTAAACTCTCTTATAAAAAGGAAAATAAGAGAAAATAAAACCTTAGAAGAGATAAGGAATTTTTAATAAAAATTCTCTCGTATCTCTCGTGTCGTTAGGTAGAGATCTCGATCCCGTCTAAGCCATCAAATTCCGTTTCATCCGATCGTAAACTCTCGCAAAGCTAAGGCAAGTGGAATTTCTCCTTGTAGCCTTGATATTTCGTTTCCGTGAAATTTCTCGATGTTGGGAACAACTTGCTTGCTAATAATAAATGAATCTAGGAATATCGATTGTTAGAAATAATGACCCGCTTGTTATCGTTATTATAATTATTAATATTCGATAGGACTATTATGCTAGTCTTGTTTGTGTGACCTTGCTTGTTTAAAGATCTCTTTTTGACATCGGTATGGATTAAATAGTAAGGGGTGCGGGATTAACCCGACGCCTCTATATAACCTATAAAGTCGCAAGGCACCATGCCTAAATTCCGCGACTTTAAGGATCATGAATGTCTGCTCCTATTCGGAGGAGGGATGTGCGCACCCTAGCTAGGTGCCGGAACTCGGTTCCCATAAGTGGACTCGGGCCCTTTCATGGTCCCCACACTCTTAAAAATCATTAACGTAAGTGAAAGTGTTATCATGATATAAGATGAGTGCTAAAGCACACTTAAAAGAAATTAAAACCGGGTCGGAATATTACAACTTGGAAGACCACCCGACTCTCGATTCTTGAAACGACCGTCTTTCCAATCTGAATGCTTATTCGGGCTTGTCAAGGTGGGTTTGGTACTTAAGCGCCTTCGGGCCACCTCCCCGATCTGGAGCACCGAATAAGATGAGGTTGGTTGAGGTCCGACAAGGGCGCGAGTGGTTTTCAAGAACTTGTATAAATTAATAATGTTCCTAACATATTTTCTATTCTAAGAAGTTCTACAATCTCGTAGTTCTTCCTTTCGGTTTAAGAGTTATCTCATCTCGAGATTTACTCATTTCCGTCATTAAAGCTGCACATAAATTTTCTACATCTCAAACACATCCCGATAATCTCTCTCTAATAATGTAAATTACCATACTATCCTTGAGAATTTCCATTCTCACTTGTTTAGTCTCCTAAGACTAATTCCACTATTTCCGCATTTTTTCCTGATATTTCTCGTCCTTTGCGACAAATTCCAGACTCTAGGAAATTCACATCGAAGTTTTGAAGCCAAGGTCTAGAAGGCTCGAGAAGAGTTATGCAAGGATAGAAGGTCAAGGCAAGACGACGTTGAAGGAAGGAATTTTCAAAGAGCAAAGCATTCAGAAGATAGTGCACCAGCTCTTTTATTTTAACCAAGCAAATCATCATCATATGAGTTGTCTTGGAGAAACATACTTGTATTTTTAAATACGCCTTTTCAACCCTTTTTAATATGGGCTTCAGTTTTCCGCAGCTACATCATTTGTAAAATGACTCTCAATGTAATGAACGAATGTTCTTATCAATGAATAAAATTCCACTTGTAGTCATTTCTTCTTTAATTTTTGTCTCATTAAATTATTTAAAGCCTTTGGTTACTTTGGACGGTAAAATCTGAGGTTACTGGCGGTAATACCCGATGAAACCCGAAATAATACGCGCTATAAACGAGATTTTATTAAATACTAACTCTCGGAATTTCGTACAACCAAACAGTTTTCGTTCCTTGATTTTTCCTCCTCCCCACCCTTTAGCTGATTGTTTTTGTACTCTTTACAAATAAAACTTTTTGGACTTTATACCGTAAAATAGCACGATCTCACTTGGAGAATAAACACGTCGAACTTTGACAAACAAGATAGTTCTTGAGTCAGAGAGGTTTTTCGACCCTTTTATTAGACTATACCTTTGATTATATATAGTGTTTTCTTGTTGGGTACTTTTGCTAAGCCTCGATGTGGGATGAGCGAATAGTATATGAAATGCAATTGGTTTTGCAAGAGTGTGACATGGTGGCCTCCAATTGGACCTAATTTTCAAATATGTACGTGGAGGCTTTGAAATGAGGCCAATTCGTTTGACCCTTTATGATTATCACCCACCATCACGTGGTTGATGCAAATCAAGGGAGGATCAAAGCGAATGATTCGTTGAAGACGAATGGAGGCCAAACACCAAGACCTTTACTAAGGTCTCGAGCATTCAAGTTGAAGAAGGTTTTCATGGATTCCATATTGTGCTTTGATTATGTTCATCAATGGCATCCAAGGCCATCAAGGAAGAGGATGAAGTCATGAAAGTTCGGAAAGTTAAGAAGCCCGTCAAATTAAAAACAGTGCTTAGTAAAATGGTCATAACATGGGCTATAAAATTGATCTCAAGTCCGTTTAAATTGCGTTGGATAGATAATTAAACGTTATACAACTTTGTAGTTTACGTCGAATCCAGAATCCAAGAGTAAAGAGGTCAAAAATGCGATTTACTGAGAGTTGTTCAAGTCTTACGGGAATCTTATCTTTTATTTTGATTCTATCTTTATCTTTATGATAATTTCGGCCATAGGAAGTTTGTTAGGGCTGAAATATATCGTGCTTTATTATTGTTTATATTTTTTTGAGTTTTAGGATTAGCTTTTTAGTTTTCTTATATAAATAAGTCAAATAATTATTTATTTGATTTATTTATGATAAGGAGACTTAGATAGATGCTTTTTAATTATTTTATGTTATCTTGGGAAGCAAGTCATTGGATCGAATTCTATCTTCTTAGGGAATGATGCAAATCAAGGGAGGATCAAAGCGAATGATTCGTTAAAGACGAATGGAGGCCAAACACCAAGACCTTTACTAAGGTCCCAAACATTCAAGTTCAAGAAGGTTTTCATGGATTACATATTGTGCTTTGATTATGTTCATCAATGGCGTCCAAGGCCATCAAGGAAGAGGATGAAGTCATGAAAGTTCGGAAAGTTAAGAAGCTCGTCAAATTAAAAACAGTGCTCAGTAAAATGGTCATAACTTGGGCTAGAAAATTGATCTCAAGTCCGTTCAAATTGCGTTGGATAGATAATTAAAAGGTGTACAACTTTGTTGTTAACGTCAAAAATGCGATTTACTGAGAGCTGTTCAAGTCTTACGGGAATCTTATCTTTTATTTTTATTCTATCTTTATCTTTATGATAATTTCGGCCATAGGAAGTTTGTTAGGGCTGAAATATATCGTGATTTATTATTATTTATATCTTTTTGAGTTTTAGGATTAGCTTTTTAGTTTTCTTATATAAATAAGTCAAATAATTATTTATTTGATTTATTTATGATAAGGAGACTTAGATAGATGCTTTTTAATTATTTTATGTTATCTTGGGAAGCAAGTCATTGGACCGAATTGTCCTTACTAGGTCCTGCCATGCCATGCCTTGCTCTCCAAGGAACTTTGGTTTAATCTTGCTCTTGGGCCATTAAAACAACTCGTGTTCTAGCATTCAAACCTACGAAGATCGATCATCATACTCCATTCAAATTATCTCTCTTTTGTGTGTTCAATTTGGTTTATTGATTTAGTCAATTGAGATTGTTTTAGTTTGATTGTTAAGGATCAAATCTAGTTAATCAATTGGATTTAGCATTAGAGCCAATCCAATTGAACTATCAAAGTTGATTGTTTCAATCTATCAAATCAGTTTCGTCTTTTATTTGATTACTTGTTCAGCAAGTTTCTAACTTTATTAAGCAAATCAGGTTCAAAGAGAATTACTTGTCAAGATCGGGCCAAAACAAGACCGAATTGTCATCATCGAGCAATCGAGGAGATAATTTTGTATCAGTGGTGATCTTTTCTTAATGGATCAAAGTGTTTTAGTATTGTTTTGATGGGCCAAGCCCACTTTTATTGTTTGGGCTAGTTGACCCACATGGCCATGTGGATCCAAAAGGGTGATTTATATGCGATCATATCTGCGCATGGGAGCATGCCAAAGTTCACGTACACATTTTTTGTTTTAGAAGTGTGCATGCAACGCGACTTTTCTTTCTCATATATGTTAGCATATCACCCCTGATTACTTAGCGATTATTTCGCACCTTCACAACCCCTTGGTTTGGTGTTCTCGTTCCACGAGGGCAACAAGACAATAAACAGGTGTGCACACTGCTTGATTTTCAACCTGAGCAACGCGATCTAAACTCGCGAGCAGGTGGAGTACGCGCGCTCCGCAAAGAAAATCAAGGACTCCCCCCTAAGAGAGTTGCCACCAACCCATGGCCTCGCTCGAGTTGCACACTTTTTGAAAGTTGGGACTTCGTCCCTAAGAGAGTTGCTACCAACCCCGAGCTTCGCTCGGGTTGCGTGCCTTTTGAGTGTTGGGACCTCGTCCTAAGAGAGTTGGTGCCAACCCCGAGCCTCGCTCGGGTTACGCGCTTTTCGAGAGTTGGGACCTGGTCTCTAAGAGAGTTGTCACCAACCCCGAGCCTCGCTCGGGTTGCGCGCGCTTTTCGAGAGTTGTGACCTCGTCCCTAAGAGAGTTGCCGCCAACCCCAAGCCTTGCGCAGCCTATGCGCTTTTCGAGAGTTGGGACCTCATCCCTAAGAGATTTACCACCAACCCCGAGCCTCGCTCGGGTTGCGCGCTTTTCGAGAGTTGGGACCTCGTCCCTAAAAGAGTTGCCGCCAACCCCGAGCCTTGTTCGGGTTGCGCGCTTTTCAAGAGTTGGGACCTCGTCCCTAAGAGAGTAGCCGCCAACCCCGAGCCTCGCTCGGGTTGCGCATGGATTATTTTTATTATATGCAGGGATCCCGAGCCTCGCTCGTATCGTGCATGGAGTGTTTTTGATTATATGCAACGATGACGATCCTTGCTCGAATCGTGCATGGATTGTTTTTTATTATATGCAACGATCCCGAGTCTCGCTCGGATCGTGCATGGATTGTTTTCGATTATATGCAACGATCCCGAGCCTCGCTCAGATCGTGCATGGATTGTTTTATATTATATGCAATGATCCCAAGCCTTGCTCAGATCGTTCATGGATTGTTTTTATTATATGCAACAATCCCGAGCCTTGCTCTGATTGTGCATGGATTATTTTTTTATTATATGCAGTGATCCCGAGCCTTGCTCGGATCGTGCATGGATTTTTTTTATTATATGCAACGATCCCGAGCCTTGCTCGGATCGTGCATGAATTGTTTTTTATTATATGCAACAATCCCGAGCCTCACTCGGATCGCGCATTGATTGTTTCCAACCCCAAGCGGGGAGCGTTGGGTGGAATGACTATAACAGAGAATCGGGAACTCATCCTAATGTACAAATATGTATAGAATATACTTAATTAGCGAGTTGAATTTACAAGGCGTACCTCATTTCGCGAGTATGCACCGCATGATTTTTGGAACGGAGGCTAAACCCCCGTCGCGTGGTATCACCTCATGTTGTATTAGTGCTCCATTTGCATGGAAGCATGCACGTAACATGAAAGGTATCCAAAAAGGGAGTTTGGCGGAATTACATGCCATACGTAACTTCGGTTGAAGTGTTACTCTTTTTAATTTCCCCCAAAGATGGGCCTAAGCCAGCAATGGCCCAAGAGGCAAGAATGGGCCCAATCTGCTCCTCGTCTTCTCATTTGGATTACTTAAAGCCAATGTATGGTCCAAGACCAAATTAGATGCAAATATATATACACGCATGGATTTACTTAATCGAGAGTTGCGATGTTCACACGTCATGCCTCAACAGTAAGCTCCCTCCCTAGCATATATATACTATAACAATTGGAGAGGAATTTTAGAATATACCTCCCTCCGAAATTATTGCTTAGCAAATTAAGACCTCGTTGCCCAGGCCCCCAAAGATAGGACCTCGCCTGCCTGCCTTCCAAAGGAACGCGCATACTTGTTACGAAGACAGCATGGGAAGATCTCGGGTTGCAAAGACCGCGGCGACCGCGCAAGCCATGGAGACCATGAAGATTGCCTTGAAGAACGACGATTATGAGCAACCTCCAAAGAGATGTTTTGCCGAGAGTATGCGACCTCGCACTACGAACAAGGAGGCAAGACACCGTGTCGAGCGTCGCGTGCCGAGAAGGAGGTGGCACGGAGACATCGCACATCATGAACAACGAGGTGTGTAGCGTCGCACCGAGCGCCGCGAATAGTGACGGAGGTTGTGCGCAGTGACTGGTCGGTGGGACAGCCAAAATGATTTGCCTTAGACGGAGACCGCGGTGAAGCGACGCGCACTTTTCGTGAATGATGGCAAGCCCACGCCGCACGCTGAGTGCCGAGAATAGGAGGCCAATCCGCACGTCCAAGTACCTCGCACGCTTCCTTCAAAGGAAACGCGGAGCATGCAAACTCCCTCAAAAGAGTAGCCCGGAGAGGTGGGCCTGCGAAAGTTCCATGCATTCAACCCCGGGGGCGGAGTTCCAAGCAGAGACACGCGGATCCAGCACCACCTCGGAAGATCATCCAAGAACCACATCGGCGACGCCTCGGTAGCTACAACGACGCATACAGCCCGTTACGGTAGCCCGAGCATCAAGTTCACTTGAACTTTAGCAACCACTATTGCTCCCGCCAAGGTGACGCCGACGACCTCCCTCGAGTTCTTCGCCATCACTTGTGAGAGGTTTTGGGCATGCCGTACCTCGAAGACCTTTCTTGCTTGTTGTGGAGGAAGGGCGCGCTAGCAAGCCCCTTTGAAATGAAGTTGCTGATGTTCGTGTTTTTAGCTTAGTTTTTAAGTATTTTGTTAGTTGTTTAGTTTAGTTTAGTTGTGCTCATATGTTTGTTTTGTGTGTTTTTGGATGAGTTTGCATATTTTGATAAAAGTATGGAAGTTGCTCTGTTTTTGTGTTTTCTGTAGGTTTTTTGGAGCAAAACTGGAGCATTATAGAGGCATTGAGATAGAGAGGAGTGATTGGAGCTTGGCAGGAGAAGGAAGAAACAAAGACACTTGAGAAGATCCCGAGAAAATCCAAAGGAAAAGTAAAGGAATTGCAAGAAATTAAGGCAAAACAGGCTCGATATCGACCTTGTGGGTTCGGTACCGAAGTCTGCAGCAAAGACAAATCAAAGGAATTCAGCAGGAGTCTACCGACCTTGACAGGGTCGACACCGAGGTGCCTTGTGTTGGTAGGCGCATCGACTTCGAGATTTTTATATTTTTTTTTCTGTAATTGTTTTGGACAAAAATTTGATTAACAAACCTTTGCCCTAGATTGGGGCACGATCGAAATCGAAGGGAATTTACCAATTCGAATGAGCGTGGAATTCACAAGAACGAAGAGAAATGATCTCCTTAAGAAATTTGTTATCTTGTATGTTTTCGTGTGATTCTGCTTGTCCTTACAAAAATACATAATTTCTGTATATATATCTACATTACAACGGTTACTTATCGAATATCACGTTCTCCGGATTTCCAGGGCACATCTCGTAACTATCTTCCCACTTCCCGCATGTATCGGAGGCTCGAAATACTCTCTCCGGCATGTTCTGAACATACCTCTTCGCTATGGGACGGATGCTTTCCTCGTTCGGCACGGCCGATGACTTCTCCGTGTATTCATGGGCTCGGATTACCAGATGGGCCGGTGGATTTTTGGGCCTAACAGTAATCTTTTTAGTTTAGAAAGTTCTATCTTTATGGAAACTTTTTAGATAGCTTTTCTAGTATAAATACCTTGTCTTAGCTTTAGTTTTAGAGGAGATTTGGTTGGCGAACTGAGAGAGAGACGTGAGAGGTTCAAAACACGCACCTTTTTCTCTTTGTTTGGCTAATTTACGTTGTTTTTAAGATTACTTGGAGAAGAAGTTGTGTTCTAAGACAAGTTTTGAGTATTAATTCAAGTAAGCGTTTTGTTTTAATTAAAATTATGTTCTCTTTCAATCCCTTTGTTTGTTTATGTTCAATAATGTGTGAGTAGTTCTCTTTTCTAGGATCGGGGTTGGAAACCCGACATGATTGTGCATGAATGATGCGTGTCGAATGAATGAATGCCTTCTATCTCTTCTTACTTGTTTTGTGCTTATGCTTTGACGAAAATCAAAATAATTCGAGTTTGTTTCTTAATCGAAAGAGAAAGCTATGAACTTGAAAGTTGATATCATTTGGTAACGAAAGTTACAAACTTTGGATCGAAAATAAGTAGAAAGTTGATTGATTGATGAGAATTGATTGATTTACTTGCTTTAATCAACGAAAGTTGGTAACTTTATGTTCAAGGCATGTTATTTCCGATTCACACTATCTTAATTGCATGATTATGTCGTGGTAAACTTTTGTCCTAGATCTTTTCCTCTTATTTGAAATCTCATATTACGTTGTGTTTGCATCGTTACCAAGGTCATAGGCTCGATACAAAGTTGAATTCTTTGTGTTTTGATCTGCTTCGTTTAAGTTTGAGACCAACATCGATACCGACCCTGACAAGGTCGGTACCGATCTGTTTACTCTACGTTATTAGGTTAATCTTTCTTGTTTTTATTCTGTTTTGCGTTCTTTTGCTTCCTATATTAGTAATCAAACATAACCTTGCTTCCCTTGGACGATCCTGACCTCCCTATACACAGCGGGGTCTTGACTAAAAATTTATTTGTTGTTAAGTAAATCCCTATCAACAAATTGGCGTCGTTGTCGGGGAAGGAACTGTGTTGTGTTTGATTACTTGTGGGTTTGGGAATAGCCCGACCTCGTTTTTATTTCTAATTCATTTTCTTTTTGTTTGTTTTATCAGCTTATGCAAACAGGAAGACGTCGTCTTGAGTTTGATCAATCTGATTACTATTTTGAGCCTAAACGTGTTCTTCATTGTATGAGACGAGAAAACGCACCATGGTCGTCACACCTGAAGAGATGGCTCAGTAGATGACTGCCCTGCGCAGACAGATGGAAGCATTGCACGCTGATAGGGATCAATTACAGGAACAGTTAAATACTATTTCGAAGAATACCAAGCAGTACATGCACCCAGAACTGAGGGTGCTAGAGTCAGCTATTGTGCTTCCCGACATAGAAAAGGCCTTTGACATCAAATCTCAATTAATATCATTAATAAAAAGGGCTCAGTTCGAGGGAAAACCCATTGAGTGCCCTATGGAGCATATTCGAAACTTTATTGATTTATGTGATACCATTGCAACTGATGATGTTTCTCTTGAACATGTCCAATTAAAGGCCTTTAAATGGCCTCTTGCAGGAAAGGCCCTGAGCTGGTTAGAGAGCCTACCTCCTAGGTCGGTTAGGACATGGGCTTTGCATGATTTATTCATGACTAAGTTTTTCCCTCCAGCCAAAACTAAGGAGCTAAGGAAACGTATCACCTCTTATCATCAGCTGCCTAATGAGAGATTTGTGGAAACATGGGAGTGATTCAATGAAATGCTGAGGCAATGCCCCACCCATGGACAACCACAATATGTTCTTCAAGAAATTTTCTTTCAGGGGATCAATGATGAGACGAAGAACAGAGTCAACCTGCACACCGCCTGTGGTTTCATAGAGATGGAGCCCGATGCGGCATGGGCATTACTAGACAAATTGACCAACTACGATGCCATGTATGGGACCCAAAAGGCACCCCAGTCTCAAAGGAGACTCTACACTCCAAATAAAGAGGAAGTTGATCCAGATGTCAAAAATCAATTCTTACAAGATGAGATCAACCTGCTGAAGAAACAGGTAAGTTTTCTAAAAACCTCTCAACAATGTCTTGAGAGTGGCTCTCATGCCCATAGTACTTCCGCATGCACTAACATTGAGCAGGTTAGAGCCTCTGAGACTTATGCTGATGTAAATTACATGAGAGGAGAATACATAAATCCACCTGGAAACTATGAAAGGAACAATAACTATCCCACTTGGGGAGGTTACAATCAAGGTCAAAATCAAGCACCCCCACCACAAGAAAGGAAGGATGTCCCGTGTAGGCCCCCGGGCTATCAAGAGACGCCATCATGGGTGAATGCACTCCATGAAGGGATCAATGGAGTGAAGAATGAAATGAATGGAGTCCGAGCTGACCTAAATAATCAGATGAAGGGTGTACATGCCCAATTGGGAGAGTTCGATACATGGAAAAAAAGCGTCAACTTCCAACTTGGCAACCTTGTTGCACAAGTTCCGAGACCTCAAGGGAAACTCCCGGGCCACCCCGTAGAGAACCCGGGAGGACACATAGCAAGTGTACACCTTCGGAGCGGAAAGACACTACCGGACCGTACTGAAACCAAGGAGAAAGAGCCCGGTAACGAAGAAACTACTCCCGCCAGGATCGGTACCGACCCAATAAGGTCGATACCAAACCTAATACACTCGGTACCGAGGCTCCCCAGGCCGTTATCGACCCCAACCCAAGTAAGTCTTCGACTCCAGACCACTCCCTTAGTCCCAGGCTCGGTACCGACCCCACCAGGGTCGATACCGATCCTTATGCAGCACCCATCGGCCCCTCTATCGATTCGGTAGCGCCACCTCACGAGCCCACTTTGGTTCCGAGACCGGTGAAGACTCTTCCCTTCCCATCTAAAAAGTCTAAAGACTCGACAGAAGGGAAGTTTAGGCGTTTTGTTAAAATCCTTCAAGGCTTAAATATTTCCATTCCATTCACTGAGGCCCTAAGCGAAATGCCGGCTTACACAAAATTCTTGAAAGATATTTTAAGCAGGAAGAGATCTATATCTGATCTAACCGACGAGGTCCGATCTATAGCTCTCCCAGAAAAGCTAGGAGACCCAGAGAAATTTGCTATAACAATTGGTATTGGCGCTCATCGTTTCAAGGTATTATGTGATTTGGGAGCCAACGCCAGTCTACTTCCCTTGTCTATTTGTTCAAAGGCCAATATGGGACCGCTGGAGCCCATCGATATGAGGTTGTACATGGCAAATGGATCTTGTGCAAAAGCTACATGAGTCGTTGATGATGTCCCTATTCAAGTGGGCAAATTCTTTGTACCGAACGACTTTATTGTTCTTGACATGCTTGAGGACTTGGTGGTGCCAATCATTCTAGGCAGACCATTTCTAGCCACCGCAGGTGCACGAGTCGATGTTCGGAAGGGACTCCTCACATTCGACATAGGGGAGGAGAGGGTTGAATTTTGTTTCAATCCTATTGTCAATGAAACAGTTGCTGCTACAGAGATTGAGAAGCTCCAGCCAAAGCCCGCCATTGTTGAGCCAGAAGATTATCTCCCAAGAAACAAAGACGACAAAAGTAGTACTGAGCCGTCTACCGACCCATCGTGGGTCGGTATCGAGCCCTTCATACAACAGTACGACGAGGGAGGCATACTCTGGCACGATAATGATGCAATCCTTGCTTCCGATAGGTCGCTAACGACCTCTGCTACCTCGTTATCGAGCCTTTCTTTGAAGGACAAAGGTGCATATTCCTGTTCCAATCTCTACACTTCCAGTCATGATCCTTCTTTGTACCATATTACTACATCATATCCTACTAATTATATTCTAGATGAGTCGAAGCCTCCGTGGTTTTCGGACATTACTAACCCTTGTGTAGGAATATCGAGCATATTGTTGGAGGACGAAGGACCGAATTTAGTAAAAAGGAACCACAATGTCTTTTCGGCTAAGTATGGGGTCTTCCATGGTCCCGATAGAGCCGAAAGAGATCCACCTTGAGGACTAGCCAAGGTAAGTTCGTCGGGCTAACAACGTTAATAGCACTTATGGGAGGCAACCCGATTTAGTTTTTCATTTCTTAGTTGTTTTTGTTAGCTTTCTTTTGTTTTTCTTTTTAGAATAGAATAAAATTTTGCGGAATATAATGTTTTGGCTAACATTTCACAGGAGTCGGGTCGATAACAAAGCAACAAAGCATTGCCCAGACAGGCTCGGTACCGAACCCCACAAGGTCGGTACCGACCCACGCTAAAACAACAAAAAAGCCCAATTTTGGACCCAGGTAAGTGCCTTTTAACCAAGAAATTCTTTTGTTTCTCTCACCGCGCCTCCATCACCAACTCGAAAACACCCCTTTGCTCTCAAACTCTCAAATCACCACTGCCATCACTCGCACCTCGGATCCTCGCACCACGCATCACTGAACCCTTGTTGTCGCACACTCATTCGCACCACGCAAACACCAGTCTGCAACTGCCCCCGGTACCGAGCAAAACCCAATTTTTGTTCGTTATCGATTTACAAACCCTCGTTACCCTCAACACCTTTTGATTTTCATTCTTATTTCTCGGATCTTTGGTATGTTTTCTCAACCCTACCTCTTTACTTGAAATTTCTTGAAGATTTATGGTAGTTATTTTTATTGATTTTAATACCTAGATCTAGATCTAGTTCGAAATTGCTTTCATGCTTATTGTGTGCCTTTTTGCTTTAATATTGGTGATTTGCTTTGATAAAGTTAGTTTCCTCATGTTTAGAACATAAATTCTTGATTATAGAATCATGAAGTTACTTGTTCTTGATTTCACATAATTTACACCTTATTTTGGCAATTTTTGCATAATTAGATAGGGTTTTTGAGAAAGTATGGGGTTACGGTTGCTTGATTGTGTGAAATTGACTGAATTCATGCTTGAATGAGACTTTTGTGAGCAATGAATGGCTTGAACCCGAGGCTAAGCACTCAATTTTGGGTCTTGAAAAGCCCCAAATACAAGCTCGATACTAACCCCAACAGGGTCGGTACTGATCTTGTCATTCACCAAGGTGTTGAGAGGGTTTCTTGACAACAAATAAATTTATAATCAAGACCCGTTGAGTACAGGGGAGTCAGGTTAATCCACGGGAAAAAGGCATGTACCAAATTTTGTTACTTATCACGCAAGCAAGAGAGAAAAGCAAGGATTTTTATATCAAGGAAGAGAAATTCTAAGGTTTAGGTATCCCCACAACAACAATTATGCATGCCAAACGCTTATGAAACATAAAGATCATGCTTTTATCACATAAAGGTGTCAACTTTTGTCTTCCTAAGCAAGTAAATCAATTAACTTTCGTTCAATCAATAAACTTACTATCTAATCTCTTCTACTTCAACTAAGATAGATTCGCTTTCGCTTCAAAACCCTAAATTGACTATTCTGATTCAAGGTTTCCGCTTTCGCTTCAACTATGAATGAGAAATTTCCTATCAACTTTCGTTTCAAGGATTAAGAACAAGAGAATAGAATCATGCAATAAAAACAATCAAAACATGATCACAAACAAGCATACACAACCATTGTTGGGTTTAACCCCAACCTTAGAGAGAGAGACTACTCACAAAACATGATTAAAAGAAAAATTGAATTAAATTAAAGAGAAAGCTTGCAACTTGAACCCAAAAAAAACTTGTTCTCCAAGCAATCTCCAATCTCTATCTCTATCGTGTGTGTTGTATGTTATATCCCCAAACAAGAGCTAGAGAAGGATATTTATAGAGAAACTAATCTATCTAAAAGATATCTATAAGGAAATAAATCTTCTAATAAGATATATCCCTTAAAACTATCTAATAACATAAAAGGAAAGGGATAAAAGATCTTTTAATTGCGCCGACTCGGTCTTCGTTACGACACGGGGTGCCTCGGTATCGACATGTGCACCTCGGTACCGAGCTATTACAACACTATGAACAACTTTGAGTAAAACTTACGTAGCGGATTCGTTACAACTCCGTTTGACTCGATTCTTTTTCCTATGTTCTTGTAACGAATTTCTCTACCTCTTTGAAAGCTCAAACTTGATCTTAAATTTATTTATAGACTTCATTCCTTGTGTTTTTCCTTAAGTGCTTCTCCTCGGTTTTGCGCTTCTCCTTAAAAGTGCACCAAACAACTTCTAAAAACCTATAAAACACCACGAAAGCTTATGTAGACTCCATATCTTAAGAATATATGAAAACCTACACAAATTATTCAAAACAAAACACAAAACTAAAGAAAAAGACTCAAACAAACAAAAAAACACCCTAAAAACATGACTAAAAAGGCGGACATCAAAATACCCCATACTTAGACTTGCTTGTCCTCAAACAATCAACAAGACAAGAACCAAAACCATCAACAAATATATCAAGTCAATGCCCTTATTAAAAAGCAACATCATAGCACAAGTAGAATAAATAGACAAGTGAAACTAACTTCATCACACATATATGGCAACCTCAAGCAAAAGCAACTAAGAATCCAACCTCACAAGGTATATGTGTTTCACTCAACTCTCAAGTATTTGGCTTAGAATAATAACTCTCAACTCAATCCAATATGCAAAAATCAACATAGTCATTGTTACTTATATCACCAAACTCTCCACCAGAGATGTCAAAACACATAAAAATCATCAAGAGAACTTAGGCTCAATGAAAAACTTCAAAGAAGATTCCATTCGACCGGGTTGTAATGGGGCTTGGTAATAACAATAAGGTGTGGAAATATTTTGGCTATGTGGTGCTAATATTATCAGGGAATCAAAGACTCCTAAAAACTCACACAACACCAAAACTTTCATAAGAGAACATACCAAACTCACTCAAACTATTAAACAAAAACTCTCATTCTCTTCAACCCCTTTAATATCCCAACTTAATCTTGCTTACAAACACTTAGGAAATTGGGCTCATGCATATTTTTCACTATTCAGCTCTTTTTTTCTCTTTCTTTCTTCCTCCTTTTTAAATCTTCATTTTTTTCTCTGGGAAGCTCGATACCGAACCCATTAGGGTCGGTAACGAGTTCTACTCATCACCTTTCTTTCTTTCTTGCTCTTCTTTTCACTTCTTTTGCAAGTGGATTTAGAGAACCAAACTCCTTTTACATGATAAACTGCAAGACTTTTACTTTACCCAACCCATACTACCCCACACTTGAACCACACATCTCACCCAACAAAACCATCTCAATAACCAACACTAAGTCCTAATCCCCGGATAGGGTCAAACTAATATTGGCTCGGGAATAATTTTTGGAGCTAAACATAAACTGCTTTAAAGCTCAAATTGGCTTCAAAAAGAGGATAATGATAAGGTAGGTAAGGATTAATAGGGCTTAAGAAAAATAAGTTCTCCATCATATGATTTCACATGTAATGAACTAAAAATCTTATATAGCTCTTGAGAAATAGATAATTATCACAATTCCAAGAGATAATATACATAAAGAGAGCAAATCACACATGAAAAATCAAGGCTAAAAATAAGAACTCACAAGGTCATTTTTTTGTTGGATTGCAACTACTCATGCTACAATTATACATGCTCAATTTCATCATATGCTATTCTACCATAAAAACAATTTCATCATAAGACTTAGGCTATACTATCAAAAACATGCTGAAAGGAAATTACATGGTCATGCAAAGATGAAAGCAACCATAGAACCAAAAGATTAAGGGTATCCATCTGTTCTAAAATCTTTTTGAATTTTTCAAATTTTTGTGATTTTTTTCTTTTTAAGAAAAGGAACAACTGAAACAAGAAACAAACTAAAGCAAGAACATAAAAACAAACAAGAACAAACAAGTTTTCTATTCCCTCCCTACCACATACTTAAAATTACAGTGTCCCCACTGTAATAAAGAAAATCATAAGAAAAGATAGGGAAAAGAAAGAAACTCACAAAGTAACTGTCGAAGTAGAAGACAACATCCTTGAAAGCGAGATCATCATTGGTTTGGTGGTGGGAATTAGTGCTCAAAGTTGCCCATAAACTGGTACATCGTCCGCCAGCGTTCCTCATCAACCATCACATGCTGATCCATCATCCTCCTGCGAGCATCAGCCCTTTGTTGTCGTGCATCCTCTAATGCCATGCGAGTTGAGTACACATCCTCCCAATGACTCATCCGTTGGTGGAGCTGAGTATGATGCAAGTTCAGCTGCTGCATCTGAGAAGACAAATCTTGAGCCCATGAAGGAACATCAAAACTAGCGTAGTTGGGTTGGGGCGTTGGCTGGTAATGGGCGTGCTGCTGGAAGTGGTCGTGATGGACAAAAGGAGCGTAAGGCACCATGCCGAATGATTGTGGCTCGGTAGGCTGATGAGCAGGCGTGGTGTCGAAGTGAAATACCTCGGTATTAGCCTCGAAGTACTCGGTACTGAGGCAAGGTTGCTCGGTACCGAGGTTGGCGTAATGTGCTGGGGCCTCGGTACCGACTTGTGGATCCTCGATACCGAGCCCTGCCATAGAGGCTGGCTCATCCTCTTCCATTGCAGCTCCTTCTCGCTCATATCTCGTCTCATATTCCCGTAATGTTGGCTCATCTTGAGGATTCTTTGCCAAGGGGAATGGTTGAGACGTCTATGCTTCATACCAGTTTGGCACCTGCAACATCTCTAGCTTGTCCTGAGTTATTACCACGGTCTGTCCAAGCACCGTGGTGGCTACTCTCCCTGAATATCTCTGAAAGATGCCGGCAGACAACCAATACTTTGAATCCAGTTTCTGGGGACGGTGTGCGTTGTAGCGCGAGAGGTCGACATTGAGAGCCATCGCCAAGAGGCTTACCAAATTGCCACAACAAACCTCTTTTGAACTAGCCTCGTGCTTCTCCACATACTTCAGCCATTCATACCCCAAATTCATAAGGGCGGGAACCTAAAAAAGAATAGTCCGAAGGCATCCAACCTCCGTCCTTGTCGGCTTCGAAAGCTCCTTTTTGGGCCAAATGGTTGCACCCAAAACTCGGAGAATGATCCTGAAAATGGGGTTGATGCTATGAACCCCTGGAAGTGTCGTGCGGTCGGATTGACTTCCTCGGAAATGTAGCTCCAAATGTCTGTGACCTTGAAATCATCAGGAGCTCTATAATCTCGGGAGTGGTTCAGGAAGTCAAGGAGAAGGTTGAACTCGGCCATGGTGAACTCATGCTCAGCATTGCCTAACCGGAATCGAATCCTTCCTACATACATGGTCTTGAAGCTGATGTGGAGAGTGGCTATGAACTCGGCGGTGAGAGCCAGATAATGAGGTACATTCTCCTTTTTGAGGAGATGTGGCACACCGAGAATAGCGAACGCATGCTTGACATCCTCATAGATGCCGTTGGCCTTCTCAATGACAGAGTTGAAGATCATCAATTGCTCCCTAGTCAACAGGATGACCTCGTCCATTCTCGGAGGAGATGGAGATCTTTCGGTCCTCCTCTTCTTTCCTGCCCTAGAGTTGGCTCTGCTTGTGCTTGCCATTTGGTACTTGAAAAATATATAAATAACCAAGGTAAGATCCACTTAAATCAACAAGAAAAACCCCATACTTGCATTCGAAAATGGTCTCGACCCACCTCGATACCGAGACCAGAGGGTCGGTATCGAGGTTTCTGGCTTTAGCTCTGGTTTTGGGCAATCATAGGTCGGTACCGACCCTCACATGTCGGTAACGAGCCTGGACGAGAACTTTTGCTCAAGGGATTCTGAATCTCTAATCCCCAAATTTTCGACAATTAGCACAATTTCAAGCAAGATTCCACAAAAACACATAATCAAATACTTGCAACCGCATACTTACTCAAAGCCCTATCTAATCATGCCAAAAACTTCCAAAAATCATGGTGAAAATCATGCAAATCAAGAACAAGTTACTTTATGTTTTTCTATCATCAAAATTCAATGTAAATTGAGCATGAAGAACCGAAAAGCAGACAAGATTAATCACCAACATAGAAATAAGGAAGCACGATGGCAATGTAGACACGCAATCTCGAATTTTCACAAAGATCTAGATATGAAAACTACCCAAAATTACCATGAATTTTCAAGAAAAAAGTTTAGGGTCAGGAAATCATATCGTAGTTGTAAAAGTGAAGAACGAGAATTGGATTGTAAGGGTAACGAGGGCATGAAGCTTCGGTAAGGAACACACGGGGTGTTGTTCGGTATCGAATGGGGTGCGGGTTTTGAGGATGAATGCGGTCGACAGCGACGTGGTGTGGAATAGGGATGAAAATTGGCTAGATCTTGAGAGATTAGTTGAGAATTGGTGTGGGATTTGTGGATTTGTGAGTGTTTTTGAAGGCTTAGAGTAGAGGTGGTGTGGGAGGAAAGGTTAGGGGAGGAGGATTTTTTTTAGGTTAGAATTACTTACCTGCCCGCGCGTCTCGATCTGGATTCTGTCGCAGCTTGGTACCGAGCCTGGGCGACTCTTTTTCATTGTCGTTTCGTGCCTGATTTCTGTGGCATGTTAGCCCAAAAATATTCTATCCCGCAAACTTCTATACTACTAAAAACTCAAAAGAAAGATAAGAAAAAGAACTATAAAGAGAAAAGAAAACTAAACTAAAACCGGGTTGCCTCCTGTAAGCGCTATTTTTAACGTCGTCAGCCCAACGAACTTACCTGGCTAATCCGACGATGTGAGAGCCAAAGTGACTCTAATCTCTTCTTCCAGGTTGGGTTGCTCATAGAATTTGTTCAATCTGTGTCCGTTGACTTTGAAGATGGCACCATTGTTATCGACTAACTATACTGCTCCGTGAGGATAAATGTGGTGAACCACAAATGGTCCACTCCATCTTGTCCTTAGCTTCCCTAGAAATAAACGGAGTCTAGAGTTGAAGAGAAGTACCTTGTCACCAACTTCATAAGTTTTGGGCACCAATTTTTGATCATGCCATCGTTTGGTACGCTCCTTATAGATCTCGGCGTTTTCGTACGCCTTTAGCCTCAACTCCTCTAGTGCTTGCAAATCCATGAATCTTTTTGCTCCTATTGCATTGAGGTTCATATTGATCTCTTTGAGAGCCCATAATGCCTTGTGCTCCATCTCGACCGGCAAATGGCATGCTTTGCCATACACTAAAATTGTAAGGAGTGGTGCGTAGGGGTGTCTTATACGCCGCCTGTAAGCCTATAGAGTGTCATCCAGTTTAGATGACCAATCCTTCCTTGAGCGGGAAACCGTCTTTTCTAATATGCTCTTGATTTGCCTGTTTGAAACTTCAACTTGGCCACTAGTTTGGGGATGATATGGTGTTGCCACTCGATGCGATACCCCTTACTTAGCTAAAAGTGCTTCAAAACTCCGCTATATGAAATGTGATCCACCATCACTAATGAGGACTCTTGGTACGCCAAACTTGGGAAAAATGTTAGTCTTAATAAATTAAGCCACAGTTTTAGGATCATTGGTCCTTGTAGCAACGGCCTCTACCCACTTAGAGACATAATCGACCGCAACTAGGATATACTTGTAGGGGCCCGATGAAGGGAAAGGTCCCTCATCCTCTAATAGTATGCTTGGTATTCCTACATAGGGGTTAGTGAAGTCCGAGAACCAAGGAGGTTTCGACTCATCTATAGCATGAATAGTAGGGAATGGTGTAGGAAAATGATACTCCCTCCGTTTCACAATACTTGATCTTAGACAAAATTTCACACATATTAAGGAATTTTTTCCTTCCCAAATTACCCCTATTAAATACTCTTTGTTTTTTCTCAATTACCTTGGGAGATTCAACAAAAAAAGAAGAAATTTTGGGATATGTGTAATGTGGGGTATACACAAGGGTATAAATGGAAAAAAATTACATGAACATCTATTTCAAAACAAAAAAGGCTTTAAGAACAAGTATTGTGAAACGGAGGGAGTAAAAGGAATGATCATTACCGGTGACGGTGAATCTAGAGTTAGAATACTCACCTTGACCCATCAGTGCGGGCGTCGGTTCCGAGGCAGATGAGGTCGTTATCGACCAGTCTGAAGCAAAGCCTCCCTCAGTATTGTGCCAAAATGCGCCTCCCTCGTCATATTGTTGTATGAAGGGTTTGGTACCGACCCAAGGGGGGTCGGTAGCTGGCTTAGTAGCGCTCTCATGTTTGTTATTACTAGAGAGGGAAACATCTGACTTAACAATGTCAAGCTCTGGATGGGGTGTCTCGATCTTTGCGGCTGCGGCTGTGTCATTGGCAGCTTGATTGAGATTGAACTCGACCCGTTCTTCCCCTATGTCAAAGGTGAGGAGTCCTTTTCGATCATCGACTCGAGCACCTGCCGTAGCAAGGAATAGTCTGCCTATAATAATGGGCACAAGCGGGTCTTCAGGCATATCAAGGACAATAAAGTCGTTTGGTATGAAGAATTTTCCCACTTGAATGGGAAAATCATCTACAACTCCAATAGCCTTTACACTAGATTCGTCTGCCATGTACATCCTCATATCAACGGGTTCTAGAGGTCCTATATTAGCTTTTGACCAAATAGATAAGGGAAGTAAACTGGCACTGGCCCCCAAATCACATAGTGCTTTGAAATGGTGGTTGCCAATCCCGATAGTGATAGCAAATCTCCCTGGGTCACCTAGATTTTCCGGAAGGGCTATAGATTGGACCTCATCTGTCAGCTCGGACATTGACCTTTTCCTGCTAAGAATGTCTTTCAAGAATTTGGTGTAAGCCGGCATTTCGCTTAGGGCCTCAGCGAATGGTATAGAGATATTTAAGCCCTAAAGAATTTTAACAAAACGCTTAAACTTGCCTTTTGTTCCTTAGACTTTTTAGTAGGGAAGGGGAGAGACTTCACCAATCTCGGAACCAAAGGGGGCTCGAGGGGTGGCGCTACCGGATCGAAAATTGGGTCGATCGGTGTCGTGGAAGGGTCGGTACGGACCTTGTTGGGATCGGTATCGAGCCTAGGACTAAGGGAGCGGCTCGGTGTAGAGAACTTAACTGGGTTGGGGTCGGTGATGAGCGTTGGAGCATTGGTACCGAGTGTTTTAGGCTCGGTAACGACCCTCTTCGGCACGTTATCGATCTGGGTCGAGGCATCTTCTTTAGTACCAGGGTCCTTTTCCTTGGCTTCAGCACGATCTGGTAGCGTCTTTCCGCTCCTGAGGTGTACGGTGCTATCTGTCCTTAAGGTTCTCGTCAAGGCGGCCCGGGAGTTGCCCGTGCGGCCTTAGAATTTGTGCAGCTAGGTTCCCTAGTTGTGGGTCAACGCTCTTCTACCAATTATCGAACTCTCCCCATCTTTTCATTTGATTATTGAGGTTGGCTTGGACTCCATTGATTTCATTTTTTACTACATTAATCCCTTCATGAAGTCCTTGCACCCAGGATGGTGGCTCTTGATAGCCTGGAGGTCGATATGGTGCGAGTCGTCTATCCAGAGGAGGGGATGCATAGTTTTGATTTTGATTTTGATTTCCCCAAGCCGGGTAGTTGTTTGGCCTGTCATAATTAGAAGGAGGATTTCTGTATTGCCCGCTCATATAATTCATCTCAGCATATGTATCAGCGGCTCTAACCTGCTCAATGTTAGTGCAAGCAGAGTACTATGGGCAGAAGAGCCACACTCTTGACAAATTTAAGAGGTTTTCAAAAAACATACCCGTTTCAACAGACGGTTGACCTCGTCTTGTAAGAATTGATTTTTAACGTCGGAATCAACTTCGTCTTTATTTGGGATGTAGAGACGTTTTTGTGGCTGAAGTGGCTGCTCGGCCCCATACATAGCATCGTAGTTGGTCAAATTGTCGAGCAACGCCCACGCCTCATCGGGATCCATCTCAATGAAACCGCAAACAGTGTGAAGATTGATGCCGTTTTTTGTCTCAACATTGATGTCTTGGAAGAAGATTTCTTGGAGCACATATTGTGGTTGCCCATGGGTAGGGCACTGTCTGAGCATCTCCTTGAATCTCTCCCATGTCTCCACAAAGGTCTCGTTAGGCAGCTGGTGGTATGAGGTGATACATTTTCTTAACTCCGTTGTCTTAGTAGCAGGGAAGAACTTTGTCAAAAGTTGATCATACAAAGCCTTCAGAGTCTTGATAGACTTAAGAGGTAAGCTCTCTAACCAGCTCAGGGCCTTTCTTGTAAGAGACCATCTAAAAGCTTTTGACAGAACATATTCTAGAGAGACACCTTCAGCAGCAATAGTGTCACATAAATCAAGAAAAATTTTAATATGTTCCATAGGGCACTTAGTAGGTTTCCCTTCAAAATGAGCCCGTTTAATTAAGGATATGAATTGAGACTTAATCTCAAAAGTCTTCTCTATCTCCGGAAGCACAATTGCAGACTTTGGCACCCTCAGTTCTGGATGCATATACTGTTTAGCATTCCTCAGATAGGCATTAAATTGTTCCTGGAGAGCGGTTTTCTCAATCTGTGTGGCTTCAAGCTGCCTCTAGAGCACTACCATTTGTTGAGCCATCTCTCAGGAGTCATCGTCGTGGTTTGGTTTCCTCTTCTTCTGCGGTGAAGGGTGCGTTCAAGTTCAGAATAATAACCAGTGTTATCAAACTCGAGCCTGCGACGTCCCGCTGGCATAAGCTGAGAAAACAGACAAAAGAAAACAAAATTAAAAATAAAAAAAGGGGTCGGGCTATTCCCAGACCCACGAGTAATCAAACAAGCACTGTTGCTTCCCCGACAACGGTGCCAATTTGTTGAGAGGGTTTCTTGACAATAAATAAATTTATAATTAAGACCCCGCTGAGTACAAGGGAGTCAGGTTCGTCCACGGGAGAAAGTCATGTACCAAATTTTGTTACTTATCACGCAAGCAAGAGAGAAAATCAAGGATTTTTATATCAAGGAAGAGAAATTCTAAGGTTTAGGTATCCCCACAACAACAATTATGTATGCCAAACGCTTATGAAACATAAAGATCATGCTTTTATCACATAAAGGTGTCAACTTTCATCTACCTAAGCAAGTAAATCAACTAACTTTCGTTCAATCAATAAACATACTATCTAATCTCTTCTACTTCAACTAGGATAGATACGCTTTCTCTTCAAAACCCTAAAATGAGTATTCTGATTCAAGGTTTCCGCTTTCGCTTCAACTATGAATGAGAAATTTCCTATCAACTTTTGTTTCAAGGATTAAGAACAAGAGAATAAAATCATGCAATAAAAACAATCAAAACATGATCACAAACAAGCATACACAACCATTGTTGGGTTTAACCCCAACCTTAGAGAAAGAGACTACTCACAAAACCATAATTAAAAGCAAAACTGAATTAAATTAAAGAGAAAGCTTACAACTTGAATCCAAACAAAACTTGTCCTTCAAGCAATCTCAAATCTCTACTCTATCACTATCTCTATCTCTATCGTGTGTGTGTGTGTTGTATGTTATATCCCCAAACAAGAGCTAGAGAAGGGTATTTATAGAGAAACTAATCTACCTAAAAGCTATCTATAAGGAAATAAATCTTCTAATAAGATATATCCCATAAAACTATCTAATAACATAAAAGGAAAGGGATAAAAGATGTTTTAATTGCACCGACTCGGTCTTCGCTATGACACAAGGTGCCTCGGTATCGACATGTGCACCTCGGTACCGAGCTGTTACAGCACTACGAACAGCTTTGAGTAAAACTTGCGTAGCGGATTCATTACAAATCCGTTTGACTCGATTTTTTTTCCTATGTTCTTGTAACGAATTTCTCTACCTATTTCCAAGCTCAAACTTGATCTTCAATGCCTTTATAGACTTCATTCCTTGAGCTTTTCCTTAAGTGCTTCTCCTCGTTTTGCTCTTCTCCTCACAAGTGCTCCAAACAGCTTCTAAAAACCTATAAAACACCACCAAAGCTTATGTAGACTCCATATCTTAAGAAAATACGAGAACCTACACAAATGACTCAAAATAAAACACAAAACTAAAGAAAAAGACTCAAACACACAAAAAAACACTCTAAAAACATGAGAAAAAGGCGGACATCACAAGGCTATCTTAAGATCCAGGGACCTCGATACTGACCCTTCAGGCTCGGTACCGACCCCCACTAGAATGATGAAATCACTTGCTTATGTCTTGTTTCGATTCAAAGTATGGGGTTCTTTGGTGTATTATTGTCATGCGTGGATCTTATCTTATTTTGCTTGCAATTTCTCAGGTACTTCAATGGCAAGTTCAAGCCGAGCTAACCAAAGGGCAGGAAAGAGAACAAAGAGAGCCAGTCCATCTCCATCTCCACCATGCATGGATGATGTGGTGTTGAAGACTGATCGACAAAGAGCAATTTACAACTTTGTCTTCGACAAACCTCACCACACGAGGTGGTTTTCAAGGGTCGATGGAACGCAACTAGGAATTTATGAGGATCTTAAGCATGCTTTCTTCATCCTCGTTGTGCCTCACCTCCTCAAGTGGGAAGAGATTCCTCATTATCCGGCCCTAACCTCTGAGTTCGTGGCCACCTTTCGCACTCAATTCAAGAGTAAAAGGTCCCCGGGAAAGATCAAATTCAGGCTCTGGAATGCGGATTATGAGTTTACCATGGACGTGTTCAACAGACTCCTCCACTTTCCTAACCCCTCCCGTGATTACACCGCACCAGACAACTTCAAGGTTTCAGAAACTTGGGGTTATATCACAAGAGAAATTAGCCCCACAACACCCGCTCTCCCTGTTCTCACATCATCAACCCGATCTTCCGCATTATCCTTCGGATTCTGGGCTCCACTATTTAGCCCAAAAAGGAGCTTTCACGGCCAACGAGGACAGAGATTGGATGTCTTCGCACTATACTCTTTGAAGACCCCGCTCCAATGAACTTGGGGTATGAATGGGTGACGTATGTGGAGCAACAGGGGGCACATCTGCAAGGTGTCTATTTTGGCGGGTTAGTGAGCCTCTTAGCTTTGGCTCTTAGCACTACAACAGAAAGGTGTTTTAGCGAGAGAAAAATTCCTCGCTAAAAGTGGAGATTTTGTCGCTAAAGGTTTTTGGCGAGGAAATTAATTTTCTCGCCAGTTCGTCGTAGAAAGCTCGTCAAGGAAAGGTTTCAACGAGGAAAAAAAAAATTCTCGGAAAAAACTTTTCGCGATGATAATAATTTTTCTCGGTATTATAATTTCGCGCCAATTATTTTTCTCGCAAAAAGGTATACAATTTCGTTGCCAATTAAGATTAAGAATTTGACAATGGTCGTTAAATATTATTGTCGACCAAATAAATTTTGTCGCTAATCCTTTTATTTCCTCGTTAAAAATGACTTGTAATTAAATATTATAGATGAAAAATATTTAAAATAATTTTAGCCACAAATTTTTTTCCTCGAGATATGTACATTTTATCGAGAAAATCAAATTCCTCGCTTTTTATACCTTTTTAGCGAGAAAATAGTATCTCGCTACATGCACTTTTTAACGACAAAAGTAGTTTGTCACTATAGGAATTATATTTATTATCGAAAAATATAATTTTTGGCCAGAAAGTTATTCCTCGTTATTGACCGGATATTTCATCGCTAATTTTGTTGTTTGACTAAACCAAACGAACTGATTGTTTGCAATGGTCATAAATCATTGTTGCCATTTGAACTCAAATGCTCAAACCCATCCAGCTTTAGACTAGACTCACATATATACTTGCAACCAAAACCAATTGACCGAGGTTACATAGAACAACTCTCTTATTCGAATCCATATGCCCAAATGAATTATAACCCAATTAGAACATCAACAATAAAGACAGTTACGAACCAAAATTTTGAAGTCGGCCGAATTACATAGTTACGAACCAAAATTGCATAGTTTACAATTCATGAGACCACAACTCAAAATATATGGACTGGAATCAACACAACTTACTCAATACTAACGCATTCGATTCCGATTACAGTACCAAAATCCACACAAAAATTACAAGATTTGACCGAAAGGAAAAATCCATCATCGATCGATACAATTGGGAAGAAGACGGAAGAAAACAAAAAGGACAACGCACACCTCTGCGAAATGGAACTTGTGGCCTCTCAGAAAGGTCTTAGTCGAACCAGGATCAACCAGATGCTTTGAACCTGAATTAACATAGGGTGATTCAATTCGGGGTGAGAACCGATGTGATCTACAATTGGGAAAATAAAACAGGAAGGCAGGACAACGAAAACGAAGGTTTACCGGCACTAACGGCGGCAACGTCGAATAATTGAAAAGACTCGACCGGGCTAGAATGGATTGATCCTCGCTGCAGCGGCGGCCACAAGAGCGAGCATCGGCAGCGAATAGGACGATTCAGAATCGATCGGTGACGAGCGGGATCGGCGGCGAGTGGACAGAAAAGCTGCAAACTCGACCCAAACCGCCCGATAACTTTAGGGTCAAGACCCGAAAATTTGAACACAAAACCCGAAATAAAACGAACCGAATAGAAACCGAAACTCGCTTTGAATTATTATATCAACAAAAGGGGTGATGTGACGCAATATGGTGACAGAATTTGCTATTGCTTTAGTATATAGTAATTCTAGTTGTACTCGTCGTGTCATGCACGACTACGACTCATCAATTTTTAGATATATTATAAATATGATATTAATAAATTAAATATACAAAAATAAATAAAGAGCCAAAAATAATGTAAATTCTTAAAAAATTAATCAAATTTACTTTTTAAAAAATCTTTTCAATAAAAAGTTAGAAAGATAGTTAATAAGAAAAGATTAAAAAAAATATAGTTTTTAAAGATAAAAATCTTCTATATTCACATAAAATTCCAAAAAGGAAATTAAGGAAAATATAATATAATCTTCTAGAATTTGTATGATAGTATAAAAAAATATGTTAATGATCTTCCTATCTATCATATCCAAAAATAAAAAATTGTTTAATAATGGGATTTTATATCATATATTCAAAAAACATGGATAAGAATTTATCATATCCAAAAATAAAAGATTAGTTTAAAAAAAAAAGGGTGGCGTAGTCCAATCTAAAAAATGACATGTGTCGTTTAATAAATTTTTTAACCTCCGCTTTAGCTTATAGTTATGATGATACAAAAATTTTGAACAATGATATATATATATATATATATAAAGATTTTTAAATTTAAATTATTATGAAATATTTCAGATATTTTTTATAGTCTTTTGGAAAATAAAAAATTTGTAGAAATGGATATTTTTTATTTAATGATTATTTAGCCAAAAATTGCCAAATCCAAATCTTATAGAATATTTCACATGGATATAAATAATACTTCTATTATATGTGGGATCTACAATGATGTTTAACCAATAAAAATACCCAATTAAATTTCAACCAATCAGATTCGTTTAAAAAAAAGGGTGGTGTGGTCCAATCTAAAAGTGGCATATGTGATTTAATAAATTTTTTAACCTCCGCTTTAGTATATAGTTATGATTATGATATATTGAAAAATATGAAATTAAAATAAAAAATATGGTCAATATTAATTAAAAATATTGCCATACTTATAAAAAAAATATAAAAAACCAAATATTTGTATAAAATACATGATTAAAGATATGGTTCATACTAAATAAAAAATTATTATATGTTTGAATAGAACGTTAAAATGAAAGTATTTGAAAATTTAATATTGAAAACCAGTAATTTAAAATATAGTCATATTTCATACTTATGGATATAGAAGTTATCTATTTGATTTAGAGATATTAAAGTTAATGTATTATGGGACACTAAATTAGAAAAATGTAGATTGGATATTAAATTACTATTTTATATTTGTCATATTTATGGATATAAACTTACTATTGATGAATATTATGTATAGAAAATTAATATTGAAAAATCTGAAATTAATATAAAAATATGGGCAATACTAATTAAATATGTTATCATTCTTAAAAATAAAAAATTAATCTAAAAAATCTAAAAAATAATATAAAAATACATGTTTAAATATATGGTTCATAATAATAATAAAAGTTATTATACTTTTAAATAGAAAGTTAATATGAACAAATCTGAAAATTTAATATTTAAAATATGGTTTATATTTCATACTTATGGTGAGATATTAAAGTAAAAAAGGGTGGTTGAGACACTAAATTAATATTTTATATTTTTCATATTTTTGGATAGAATAGAAACTTAATATTAATGGAAATTTAAAAAGTTGTCGTTCTTATTTATAGAAAATTAATATTGAAAAATATGAAATAATTTTATTTAAATACATTATCAATTTGTCATACCTATAGATAAAAAAATATATAAAAAATACAAAATTTAATAGAAAATTACAAGATTAAAGATATGGTTCATAATAATAAAAAAATTTATTAAAGTTTTGAATAGAAAATTAATATAAAAGAATCTAAAAATTTAATATTTAAAACCCATAATTTAAAATATGGTTCATATTTCATACTTATTTATATAAAAGTTATCTATTTCATTTAGAGATATTAAAATTAATTAATATGGGATATTAAATTAAAAAAGGGTAGTTGATAAATTAAATTAGTATTTTATATTTGTCATGTTTATGGATAGAAACTTAATATTGATGGAAATTTAAAAATTGTAATTCTTATTTATAGAAAAATAATACTAAAAATTAGAAATTAATATGAAAAATATGATCAATATTATTTAAATACATTTTCATATTTACAAATAAAAAATTAATATACCAATCCAAAATTAATATAAAATTACATGGTTATTATAGTTTGATTATAAAGTTAAATATAAAAGAATCTAAAATTTTAATTTTTAAAACCTATTATTTAAATATGGTTCATATTTAATATTTATGGATATAAAATTTATCTATTTGATTTAGAGATATTAAAATTAGTTATTATGGGATATTAAATTAAAAAAGGGTACTTGGGAGTTGGGACATTAAACTACTATTTAATATTTGTCATACTCATGGAAACTTAATATCAGTAATATGTAATTAAAAATTTACTTATGGATAGAAAAATTATATAAAATAATTTTATATTTATCATATTTATGGATAAAAAAATTATATATATTAATCTAATATATTAAATTAGTATATTTTTATGTGTCATAGCATGTGGTGTTTAACAAGGAATATAACTTTCTCGCTAAAAGTGAAGTCACATTTAAAGAGGAATCTTTAAATTCCTCACCAAAAGCCTCATTTAGCGAGGAAAATAAATTTTTCGCTAAAACTGAAGTCACATTTAAAGACGAATCATTAAATTTCTCGTCAAAAGTCACATTTAGCGAGGAAAACAAATTTATCGCTAAAAGTGAAGTCACATTTAAAGAGGAATCATTAAATTCCTCGCCAAAAGGAACATTTAGCGAGGAAAATAAATTTCTCGCTAAAACTGAAGTCACATTTAAAGAGGAACCATTAAATTTCTCGTCAAAAGTCACATTCAGCGAGGAAAATAAATTTCTCGCTAAAAATAAAGTCACATTTAAAGAGGAATTATTAAATTCCTCGCCAAAAGCAACATTTAGCGAGAAAAATAAATTTCACGCGAAAATTGGAGTCACATTTAAAGAGAAATCATTAAATTTCTCGCCAAAAGTCACATTTAGCGAGGAAAATAAATTTCTCACTAAAAATTTGGTCGCAAAAAAGCTTTTCTGTTGTAGTGTAGGATTGATCCTACACACTACAGTGCACTTCGTCCGTAAAAGTTGGGCATGAGCTACTGGATCTCTTCCGGGATTTTTTTTAGAGATGTCAGGAAGGGTTCACCACTCCGATTCAAGGTCGCCAAGTGCTTGTCACGTGTGATAAGTTAGAGCTCTTGTACCTTCCCAATCGGTACGAGGCTTGGACTTCCACACCATTGTCGCTAGCCAAGAAGCCCCAATATGAACCTTCCTTAAGGATATCCGAATCGCGGTACGAGCGAGAGGAGGACGCCATGCCAAAAGATGCTCCAGCCCCTATAGAGGAGGTCGGTACCGAGCATCACCAGTTTGGTACCGAGGAACCGACCTTTGCTACGAAGGTCGGTACCGAGGCCTATGAGACCTTTACCGAAGGGATGACAGGCGTCAATGGGAACGTTACCGTGCCACCGGAGTATAGTATCGTGACATACAACCCCGATACTAACCCTAGCAGGTTCGGTACCGACCCCCGTTTCCAGCATAGCCATCTCGGTACCGAGCATCACCACCACTAGCACCAACCCAATACCGATGCTTCCAGTTCTGATGCTCCACCATAGTGGGCATAAGATTTGTCAGATGCAACAACTATGTATGCACATTTACCATTTACATGAACAGATGAACCAGTGGCAGGAGGCTTATACAGCTCGTGTGGCAGTTGAGGATGAGCATCACCAGATTGTTGAGGCTCGGTGGAGGACGATGGAGGAACGACATCGTACGGATGAGTCCCGCTGAAGGACAAGTGAGGAGCGTTGGGGGCAGCAAGAAGAACGTTGGCGAACCACTGATGAGTTCATGGAGAGCATGACAGTCTACTTTCCACCAAAGCGACGCTGATTCCTTCTCTCTATCAAGGATTTTTTAAGGATGTTTCCATTTGCTTCAATAACCACTTTGTGAGTTCTTTTCTTTTCCCTATCTTTTCTTATGCTTTACTTTGTTTCTATAGTGGGGACACTATATATTTAAGTATGGGGTGCGGGAGAAAGTGTTCTCTAGTGCTTTTGTTGTTTAGCTGTTTTTATGTTCTTGTGTTAGTTTGTTGGTTTTTAAAATTGCTTTAGTTGCTTTCCGTTTCATAAAAAAAAACATAAATTTTTTTAAAAAAAATTGAAAAAAATCACAAAAATATTTTAGAACGGATGAGTACCCTTGATTTTATGGTTCTATGAGTGCTCTTACTTGCATAACCATGTAATTTCTTTTAGCATGTTTTTGATAGTTTAGCCTGATTCTCATGAGGAAATGTTTTTAATTGTGAATTAGCATGTGATGAAACTGAGTGCATATGACTTTTAGCATGAGTTTATTGCAATCCAACAAAAAAAATATTCCTTGTGAGCTTATTTACCCTTGATTTTTTCATGTGTGATTTACTTTGTATATGCATATTATCTCTTGAGATTGTTATGGTTATCTATTTCTTGAGACCTTTATAAGATTTTTAGTTCATTACTTGTGAAATCATATGATAGAGAACTTATTTTTCATGAGCCTTATTAATCCATATCTACCCTTACACTATTCCTTGTTTTTGAAGCCACTTTGAGCCTTAAGCCTTTTTATTTTAAGCTCCACAAAATTATTTCCTAGCCGATACAAGCTTGACCCTATCCGGGGATTAGGACTTAGTTGGTTAGAGTTGTTTTTGTTGAGTGCAAGATATATGTTGGTTCGAAAAGAAAGGGATTGGTTGGGGTAGATTGGAGGTCTCTTTATTAAAGTTGTGAAAAGATCTCTTGGTAAAAAGTGCACAAGAAAGGAAGAAAACCAAGAAGGGAATGTAGACTCGATACCTACCTATGTAGGCTTGGTACCGAGGTTATCCTAGTGGAGAAAAACAAGAAGAAGTTGCAGCTCGATACCGACCCTAGCAGGTTCGGTACCGACCCTTTCCAGTAAAAGAAAATTCAGAAAAAGATGAAAAATGCAAGAGAAGAAAATGGGAAGGAATAAAGAGAAAAATATGTGCAAGTGTGTTAAAGTTCAAAGCCAAGAGTTTCTTATGTTTATATGTTTATGAGGCTTTCTAGGATTTTAATGGGTGAGTGAAAGGATGAGTGTGCATAAAGAAGAAAAGTGAGTTTTGGTATGTTCTGTTTTGAGAATTTTGGTGATGTGTGAGTTTTTAGGAGTCTTATTTTCAGATATTATTAGCACCACATAGCCAAAATATTTCCACACTTATTGTTATTACCAAGCCCCATTACAAACCGACCGAATGGAAACTTCTATGAAGTTTTTCATTGAGCCTAAGTTCTCTTGATGATTTTTGCTTGTTTTGACAATCTTTGGTGGAGAGTTTGGTGATATAAGTTCCAATTTCTATGAGTTTTTACATATTTGATTGAGTTGAGAGATGAACTTATAAGCCTAAACACATGAGAGTTGAGTGAAACGCATTTTTTCCTAGTGAGGTTGGATTGTGGTTGTTTGTGTCTATTTGTTGTTCATATATGTATGATGACGTTAAGAGTCACTTGATGATTTTCACTCATATTTTGATGTTTCTTTTTGATGAAGGCTTTTGCTTGATAAATGTGTTGTTTGGTTTTGGTCTATGTTTAGTGATTGCTTGAGGACAAGCAAGCATAAGTATGGGGTATTTTGATGTTCGTGTTTTTAGCTTTGTTTTTAAGTGTTTTCTTAGTTGTTTAGTTTAGTTTAGTTTAGTTGTGCTTTTATGTTTGTTTGTGAGTTTTTGGATGAGTTTGCATATTTTGAGAAAAGTATGGAAGCTACTCTGTTTTTGTGTTTCCTGTAGGTTTTATGGAGCAAAACTGGAGCATTATAAAGGCATTGAGATAGAGAGGAGTCATTGGAGCTTGGCAGGAGAAGGAAGAAACAAAGGCACTTGAGAAGATCCCGAGAAAATCCAAAGGAAAAGTAAAGGAATTGCAAGGAATTAAGGCAAAACAGGCTCCATACCGACCCTATGGGTTCAGTACCGAGGTCTGCAGGAAAGACAAATCAAAGGAGTTCAGCATGAGTCTACCAACCCTGACAGGGTTGACACTGAGGTGCCTTGTGTCGGTAGGCACATCGACTTCGAGATTTTTATATTTTTTTATTCTGTAATCTTTTTAGTTTAGAAATTTCTATCTTTATGGAAACTTTTTAGATAGGTTTTCTAGTATAAATACCTTGTCTTAGCTTTAGTTTTAATAGGGGATTTGCTTGGCGAACTAAGAGAGAGACGTGAGAGGTTCAAAATACGCACCTTTTTCTCTTGGTTTGGCTAATTTAGGTTGTTTTTAAGATTACTTGGAGAAGAAGTTGTGTTCTAACACAAGTTTTGATTATTAATTCAAGTAAGCTTTTTGTTTTAATTAAAATTATGTTCTCTTTCAATCCCTTTGTTTGTTTATGGTCAATAATGTGTGAGTAGTTCTCTTTTCTAGGATCGGGGTTGGAAACCCGACATGATTGTGCATGAATGATGTGTGCTGAATGAATAAATGTCTTCTATCTATTCTTACTTGTTTTGTGCTTATGCTTTGACGAAAGTCAAAATAATTCGAGTTTCTTTCTTAATCGAAAGAGAAAGCTATGAACTTGAATGTTGATATCGTTTGATAATGAAAGTTACAAACTTTGGATCGAAAATAAGTAGAAAGTTGATTGATTGATGAGAATTGATTGATTTACTTGCTTTAATCAACGAAAGTTGGTAACATTATGTTCAAGGCATGTTATTTCTGATTCACACTATCTTAATTGCATGATTATGTCGCGGTAAACCCTTGCCCTAGATCTTTTCCTCTTATTTGAAATCTCATATTACGTTCTGTTTGCATCGTTACCGAGGTCATAGGCTCAGTACCGAAGCTATGTTCTCTGTGTTTTGATCTGCTTCATTTTAGTTTGAGACCAGCATCGATGCCGACCCTGAAAAGGTCGGTACCGATCTGTTTGCGCTACGCTATTAGGTTAATCTTTCTTGTTTTATTTCCGTTTTGCGTTCTTTTGCTTCCTAAATTAGTAATCGCACATAACCTTGCTTCCCGTGGACGATCCTGACCTCCCTATACACAGGGGGGTCTTGACTAAAATTTATTTGTTGTTAAGTAAATCCCTATCAATAGTTGCTCAGGCATTCAATTCAAAACATTGCACTCTTGGATATGTTTAATGTGGCCAAACATCACGTAGAATGACCTCGCTAGCAAGAGGGCCGCTTGTTGGCTTTGAACAAAGAAAGCAACATGCAAGGAGACCGCGGAGATTAGTCTTCTAGAACTCCTCGTTTTCTTGCCTTTTCTAGGGACCATTAGCTAGCTATTTTTGCCTCACAAAATGATCTCCAATCCTGGCCTACACAAAATGATCTCGAAGCTTGGCCTCGCATGAAATGATCTCGAACCTTGGCCTCGCATGAAGACGGCGCGGAGATTGGCCACGTCGAAGACCGCGAGGCCCCGAAATGAAGATTGCGATGTTCAAACACGAAGACCGCTAAGATATAAATATAAATATATGGAATGATCGAAGGGAGGGGAGAGTATTGGACGGACTTACTTGATTGTAACCCGAGAGCAGGTCGGATAGGGAGAGTCAATTTCCAACAGACGGCGCTAGTGATGAAACCCGAAATAATACGCGCTATAAACAGGATTTTATTAAATACTAACTCTCGGAATTTCGTACAACCAAGTGGTTTTCGTACGTAGATTTTTCCTCCTCCCCACCCTTCAACTGATTGTTTTTGTACTCTTTACAAATAAAGCTTTTTGGACTTTATACCGTAAAATAGCGCGATCTCACTCGAAGAATAAACACGTCGAACTTTGACAAACAAGATAGTTCTTGAGTCAGAGAGGTTTTTCGACCCTTTTATTAGACTATAGCTTTCATTATATATAGTGTTTTGTTGTTGGGTACTTTTGCTAAGCCTCGATGTGGGATGAGCGAAAAGTATATGAAATGCAATTGGTTTTGCAAGAGTGTGACATGGTGGCCTCCAATTGGACCTAATCCTCACATATGTACGTGGAGGCTTTGCAACGAGGCCAATTCGTTTGACCCTTTATGATTATCACCCACCATCACCTGGTCATCTTGTTTTTATGGATCAAAGTGTTTTAGTATTGTTTTGATGTGCCAAGCCCACTTTTATTGTTTGGGCCAATTAACCCACGTGGCCATGTGGATCCAAAAGGGTGATTTATATGTGAACATATCTGCGCATGGGAGCATGCCAAACTTCACGTACACATTTGTTGTTTTTGAAGCGTGCATGTAACACGACTTTTCTTTCTCATGTTACCATATCACCCCTGATTAGTTAGCGATTATTTCGCGCACCACCAATACTCATCGTTGGAAAATAGGGGTGTTACACAAGGCTAGTTGACTTGTTAGTCTACTTAAGATCAAGATAGGAATAATCAAAGGTGATAAAGAATTTAAGAAGAGAATGATGATCAACGAACTAATTAAAGTTCGATACTTGTGAATGATACTACTTTCCCACACTTGTTTTACAAACGTGTTTGAGTTATTTAATTGTTTGTTTCTTTGATTGTTTTAGATTTAGTAAATCAATCAAAATCCCCTGACTTTTATTCCTACTTGATAGAACTATTAGCTTAGAAATACTAGATTCCTTTGGATTCGACCCCGACTTACTAACTATAGTTAATTAATTAGGGATTTATTTTTGATAAGGCGCCAACAATTCTCAGCCTACCACAATCGTAATCTACGCCCTAGCTAGGTGTTGGAAGTCCGTTCCATTTGTCGATCCAGCTCTTTCATAGCACCCACTACCCTAAAAATCGTAAACTATACGAAATGCTTTGACATGTAATAAAGTGCTAGTGCACGATAATTAAAATGACCCGGGATGGATTAGTACAACTTGGAAGACCAACCCGGCTCTCGGCTTTTGACGGTCGTCTTTCCAATCTGAATGCTTATTCGGTCTTGTCTTGGTGGGCTTGGTACTTAAGCGCCTTTGGGCAACCTCCCCGATTTGTAGCTCTGAATATGATAAGGTTGGTTGAGGTCCGATAAGGGTACGAGAGGCTTTTATAAAACTGGATGTGTAATAAAACATTCCAAACAATATTCATATTCTAAAAGGAACTACAGTCTCGTAGTATCCTTCTTCTCGTATTTTAGTTCATCTCTCTTCGAGATAGACTAATTTTCGTTGTTATTAGCTCCACAAAGGTGTTGTTACTTTCAAATAATTGCTATCCATAATCTTGTTGATGAATTGATGATATTACCATCATGCACCCTTGAGAATTTTCATTCTCACTTTCTTATTCTCCTTAGACTAAATTCGTTATTCCGCATTTTTGCCTGGTATTTTTCGCCCATCGCGAAAATATCAAACTCTTGGAAGTTCTCACTGAAGGTTTAAAGACAAAGGCTAGAAGGTTTGAGAAGAGTTATGCAAGGATAGATGGTTAAGGCAAGACAACATTGAAGAAATGAAGGAATTTTCCTAGAGCAAAGCATTCAAAAGATGGTGCATTAGCTATTCCATTTTAAGCCAAGCAAATCATCATCATCATATGAGTTGTCTTGGAAATATACTTGTGTTTTCAATACGTCTTTTTTTAACAACCCTTTTATAATATGAGCTTTATATTCCGTTGCTATATCATTTGTAAAACAACTACGATTGTAATGAACAAATGTTCTTATTAGTGAATAAAAATTTAGCTTTTAGTTCATTCTCCTTTAATTATGTTTAATTATATAATTTAAAGCCTTGGGTGACTTTGGACGGGAAAAATTCGAGGTCATTGGCGGTAATACCCATTGTTGCAAAATAGGGGAGTTACAATTATGGTATAAGAGACGGATTTTATTTTCGAACAGAAAACGTTTTAAAAACCTATTATTAAAAAGAGAGTAGGTTTTCAAATCCTCTTGCAAAGGAATTTAAGAAGTCAACCTTTTTAGCAAGCTTTCGTTTTACTTTTGAGACAACTGTGATTTCTCTCGAGGATTTCAAACCTAAGTAATAAATACTTTTAAACGAAATATCTAAGTTAGCCACTTTTATTGAAAGTTTAAATCAAAACTCATTTAGGAAAAAATTTATAAGTTAGAAATTTTAAATGAAAAGTTCCAAGGTATTCGATTTTCAAAATCAAACTCCTTCTAAAAATTTCAAGTAAAATTTTCTTTACCAATATTCTTAGAATTCAATAAGCCAAATCCTTTAACAAATGTTCAAACTTCTTTCAAATATCTTCGTCATCTAGAATCAAAGGATATTATATGTAAATACCTTATTTTCCTCGAAAAAGAATGGCACTCACAAGAAATGCATGAAAATGCACCCGAGATGGATCCCGAGGAGGATGATTGATGGGGCCAAAACTAACCCGCAAGCAAACGGGGTCAATTATAGTACCTCAAGTGTCGATCTCACAAGGAACAATGTAATACCAATTGAAACTCTACTAGTAATTTAGGCCAAAAATAGGGAATTGAGAAAATCTATGTCTAAGGTGACAAACTATTATGCAAATAAAAAGGAGAAAAACTATGAGATAGATGTGTCTAAGGTTAAGGATCACCACAACAATGTTTCAATAAATAAAATTATACTCTGCCTGAATTTATTTGAAGGACCAACTTGTAATACTCGGGTTTCCGAAAACGCGAAAACAAATTCATCTGTCTCAATTTCTCTCCTTTTTATCACAATTTTTACCTTTCCTTGTTGATTGGGCCGAAAAGCCCAAAACCCTAACCCACCTCCTTTAAGCCCACCTCCTTTCTCTACATCTTCCTTTGCCCTAATAACTTCTATCTTACCTCTGATTTCCTTGTGTGCCGCTCCAACTTACCAGAGCAAGAGAAGGAAGTTCAAGTGAGGTCCACCGGAAGATGGTGCAACCTCGGCCATCGTCGCTGTCATCGTCTTCGCGCCTCCCTAACTTTTCACCCTCGTCCTTAGATAATGTCGGAGACGCATCGTGGAAGTGCTCAGCCAAATGGAAGTCGCACTCCGAGCTCGCCGCCGCGCCGAGCTGTGTTGAGTGACCGCCGGTAAGGGAGCTAATCCTTCCTTTTCTCCTCTCCATTCCTGCCTTCTTCTTCGTGTCCTTTTATGAGATCTCCTTCTGATAGCTATCTACAGTCGTTGTCACCCCTAAGCTCGTCGCACACCCTTGATTCGGGCTCGTCTTTGTCCATCGGCGGTAAGGAGTGTCGTTCTCCTTTTTCCCTCGTCGATCGGTAAACGTTGCCGGTCGCAATAGTTGTCGCCCGGATCGCACTACAAGTCCACCGACACCTCCTCACCTCACCGGACTACTCTGCCCCGTCGAACTCGCCACTGTTGAACAAGACCAATTTGTTGCAGACTTGCAGTACATTGTCAACAACTTGAGAAGCACAAAGCGTGTAAAAGGAAATCTGGTCGGGGAAAGTCGCCGGAATCGACCCTTGTCGAGAGTGTGACCGTTCAGGATTCCCATTCGAGCCTTGCCGAAGTTCAACTGAGACCTAGACAGCTCGTGCCTTCGGTAAAGGCTTTTGCCCTTTCTCGTTCCTTTGATTGCTCCTTCTGATGAACTATTGCCTTGTAATCTAGTAGTTGGTGATTTGTATTTCAATATGATGAATGGTTGATGTCTTGATTATGCCTTGAGTTAGCTTTGAATGTTGTTGTAATGTTGTGAGTGAATGGTTTTTTTTATATATACACATTATTGAGTGCGTGACCTTGCATTGTATTTGTTAATATAATTTTATTCGAATGTTGCTGGTGAATTGTATTTATAATGTTTCCTTTGCATTTATAAATTTGTATGTGGGCCTCCGTTTGATTTGTATTGAGCACTCAATCGGTTTTGTGGTAACCTCCTCTGTTGGGAGGCTTTGAATTTGGATGCTAAGTTAGAAGTCGGCATTATAAACATCGAATAACATATATGCATGTTTGTATTTGCACTAAGTTGAGAATTGATGTTTCCACCTTGGAATGTGGACCTTAAAATTTGTTACCTTCGAACTTATAAGTTTAGTGACGTCTAACTCTAAGTTATGAAATCTTAGTTTGCTAATAAAAGTAGTTTGATGTCGAATCTCGAGTTGGTGCTTTTGATTTCGGTTAAAATAATAGAACCTATGCAACATCGCATGTGTTTAGATACCATGGTAGTATAGTGGCTCGCATTTGGCGAAATCATTATAGTTATGCTTGCCTAGAATCGAAAGCTACTTCTCGCGGTTAGTCAATTAATCGTGAACGTTATGGTTCGTAGGTCTTTAGTTTCGACGCGTTTCTTACTTCATTCGAGGAACGCCTTCCAGGTAAGTCGTTCTCGACTTGCTCGGCTTTATTCTAGTCTTGTTAGATTCATGTCGTGATTGTGAGATTGGTTTTGGGAGTTAGTCCCGAACGTATGTTTTCCATGTGAAATGTTTTCACGCATGATGTGATGCGCTTTCCATTTCAAACGTTTTCTCGTAAAAGAAATAGTATCGCTTTCTCTGTGTTGGCGGTGTAACCGGCACGATCATGTGCGACGATTGTCGGTGGCGAAGAGGCGTCTAGCCATGGTCGTGTGTCAGCCGGGCCCCTTTAAAAATAAAAAATCGATTGCTTGTTTTTGGCAAGTGCTCCAGTGGAGGCTTGACCAGGGGTTGGAAGGATGACGTGTATGAAAAGTGAGAGGGCCTGCCTCTGCACTCGGGCGTAGGGAGTTAGCGCCGTAGATGGGAATGCGGTGGTGGAAGGGAGAATGGCATTTCCCAATAGGATTGTGAATGGTTTTGTTGTGTGCGTGTGTGTGATTACTTAGTTGGTGTTCGACCTTGTGAATTCTTGCTACGCTTGATGAATTGCTTGTTTCGTTGTACTTCCCTTTATTTGTTGAATGTCGAAGTGTTTGTTATTATTACAAATGCTTTACTTTTGTGCCTGTTAGTTTGATTGTTGGTATGTCTCGTTACCTTTCCTTTCACCTATTCTTTAGGTTGTGGAAATGTGTGTGTTGGCCTATTATGTTTTGTTCAATTTACTTGTTAAAGGTTATGTTGTTGGCTAATTGTTGTTTTTCAAACGTCTTACATTTGCCGCTTGTTATCTAGCTTGCCTAGGATAATAGCTGACCCCTCGGGGACTTATTTTTCAGTTCCAGGTACTCATACAGGTCCCGTGTTGGAGCCTAGGCCAGATGCTGCAGCGGATCGTTGACGCGTGTCACTAGGTTTCAGAGTGGGTTGAGAGTTCCGTTTAGCTTCGTTATTTGTTTTGGATATTGCACCCTTTTGTTGACTATTAGCGGATTTCTAGTGTTGGATGTGACTTGACTAGACGTTTGGGAACTCATGCATGACATTATTGAAAATGTGTTTGTTGAACGACAGTTGGATGTTTTAAATAGTTTTCTTGTCGTGCCCGAGTTGCAAGGTCTAGGTATTCTAGTTGTTAACCAGTTCAGGTAGGACCCGTTAGGGTCAACCTACCAAGTAATGCCCCGACGTTAAGTCGGGGTGTTACACAACTATCTAAGGTAAACACTAACTCCTCTCAGATGATAAGTGTATGTACCTAAACTCGACTAGCAGTCACTATCACACAAAGCAAGTCTAATTTAGATACTTAAAGCTCTTTAGAGATCAGGGAAAAATAAAGTCAGCATCCGCTTTCGCGCTCCGCTAAAATTACACAAACCCTAAAATAACTACGATAGTTAAGAAATTCACAAGAAAAATTAAGTCGCTCTCGCGCAAATATTTCTCAAGTCCAATCCTAGGGATCTTGCGTGAACAATCAATATATTCAATTAATCAATCTCCTATTATTTTTATATCCTCTCGGTCTCAACTTTTCTATTTCAATAATGCAAACTTTAAAGGCCTAGACCATACTAAAATGACCTAGACAATAATGCAAACTTTAAGGGCCTGATCAAAATCACGTGGGAAAAGAGTGCCTTGTCTAACATGCAACCTAAAAGTGAGCCCCTAGAATTTGAGCTCATGTACGTCGCATACAGCCCTCGGCCGAGCCTATTCCGCCCTCCGTCCACCTCCTATCATGCACACAAGCAGTATTCGCTGCCTCCTTTAGCAAGCATAGACAAGTCTCTGCTTGATTTGCCCGCACCTGAACTGTGGTTCCTCTTGCTCAAAATTGAATCATTTGATGGAAGGTTGATGGAACCGCCTCCATAGCATGAATGCAAGGTCTTTCCAAAATCAGGTTGTAAGGTGATGACACATCCACCACAATAAACTCGACCTTTATTTCCTTCCTTGGCAAACTCACATTCTCCTTAAAGCACCCTAGTGGAAAAATAAGATATCCACCAAGGCTCATGAGCTGTATCGAAATGGGAACTATGTCATCTTGATTCTTTCCTAAGAGTTTGAACACTTCATAATACATAATGTCCAATGAACTCCCAAAGTCTATCAAAACTCTCTTCATTTTGAAATTAGTGATATCAACTGTTAGAACCAGGGGATCATTGTGAGGCACCTGGATAGTAGCAAGATATCCCATTCTAAACACAATGTCCTTGCTCCAATCCACTTGGAGATCTCCCGATTCGATATCTTGTACTTTCATCACTTATAGATCATGACAAGCTTTGCGGCGTTTGACCCTTGTCTACTAATCATTCTTATGAAAGACAACATTGACCACTTGGACAATCCAAGTCCATATGGCTTTCTTTCAAGATGGCTCTTCATCTTGGTCAGTTATGGCATCTCTCTGGTTCGGATCACAATGATATTTACACCCTCTGGACGCCATGCGATCGCCATCGTAGTCTAGATACCTCTCTACTCGATTCGCTCTACCACTTGAATCAAAGGATTCGTGTTCATGGTATTCATCTCCAACTTCTTTGACGCTAGCCAATCGGCGCCCATTGTTAACTGTTTCAGTTTCATTCACGAGTCGCTTTCCTTGAGCCTTTTCTATTGTATATTTGAGACAATCAATCTCTTTGAGTGCATCTTGCAATTGAGCTAATATGAGGGCTTGGTCAGCCCTTGCTTGTTCAAAATTCTGCATGGTCGTTCGTAAGGTTGCTATAATTTCTTCATTGCATATGACTTCCAATATTGTCGAGGTACTGATACCACCATCCCAATCATGGTATGCAACGCTCCCTCGCGTGTCACTAGCGACCACTATTGTTGTCTTTGTTCTTCTCTTGGGTTGTGATCAGTGTGCGATACCATCACCGTCTACCGTTAGGGCCTCGCTGCCCTAGTTGGTTATCGAATGGTATGCGGCGCCCCAGCTAATCGACGGTTGTGGGCATTGTTCGGTGCGAGTCCTCCACCGTCACAATCTGCATCACCGTTGTCGCAGTCGCCTTTGTTGCTGCCATCATCGCCATTGTGCTGGTGGTCGGTCGTCTCGGCTTCGGTGTTTGTCATTTGTGGCATTTCGCGCCACTGCCACCGTTTGACCATGTCCGGTTTTGGTCGGATTTTCGGTGCCTCTTGACGTGATTTGGTCGTTGTTGGCTTCCTCATCGTGCGTTGGTGGTTTCTTCTACGCTAGGAGTTGTTGATTTCTCTTCATAAATCATTTCCATGGCTAAAGTTCAAATTACATTGGAAAATTCATGGATTTTTGTATCCGTTTTCCACGAACAACGCTAATTGTTAGTGCAAAAATTCGTCAAGATATTCGAGGGTCACGTTTGAAACTTCTACTCCTCAAAGACACCCAAGTTAGTAAGGGTCTCAATTGCACTTTGTATATTCTGCAAACAAAGTTTACCGTATTTATAGGAGAAACCCGATATCCTTGTACATAAGGTCGGTCGATCTACTCTTGCTTATCCCGCAAGTTGTCCGAAATTTTATCCATCCGTAGATAGAATAAAAATAGAATAAAAAACATACTCCCTTTGTCCCCATTTGTTTGTCCACTTTCCATTTCCGTCGTCCCCTTTTGTTTGTCATACTTTCTTTCTTTCCTTTTACATCTACATTTTTCTTAATATATTACCTCAATCAAATATCCTTTTTATTCATTTTATCCAACTTTCTCATCTACTTTATCTCTTTTCAACTTTTTATATTCATTAAATTACAAAACTATCCATATTTAATCCCATTTACCAATACTATTTTTCTATTTATCAATACTACTTTATAATTTTTATTCATATTATCTAACTATTCCATTTACCAATACTACTTTATACATTTTCTTAATATGCGTAAAAAGTGTCCTTTAGGACAAACAAAAGGGGACGGAAGGAGTTATAAACACTATCTTACAATGAAATAGCATTTTAGCTAATTGAAAATATTAAAAAACAAATAATACATAATAATAATAATAATTAAAAACATACATATAATTGATTACTAAAAATTATACACACAGTTGTTTTATACATCCTTCCATATACTCCATCTGTTTCACAACACATGTCTTTTTAACCTTCAATTTATGTTTCAAAATACATGTCTCTTTTGCTCTTTTGGTCTTTACTTTACAAATTTACCCTTATAATAATTAATAGGTTTTTAGTAGTAGTTTTCAATAAAGTAAAAAAGTTAAATAATAATTGTGGGTATAATAATATTTTTGATGACTTTGTTAATAAGTGTGTAAATAGGTAAAAATACAAGTATTATAAAACGGAGAGAGTATTATATTTTAAATATAATATATGGAGTATTTGTGATGACAATTATTCTAAAATATTTGACTATATAAATGACAGGGATTTTTTTTTCTTTAAAAGAAATGAAAAATTATTCATGTGTATATAATAATGTGTAGGCAGGGCACGAGAAACAAGGTAGCTCCGAGAATCAAAACCAAACAAACACCTCCCCGAGTCCTTCCAAATTCCCAAACTCCACACTTTTTTATTTTTCCACTCTCCTCCTCTTCCTCCTCTCCTCCACACCACTTTACTCAACTCCAATTCCAATTCTAATTCTAAAATTTCCATTTTTCACCCCCACCCCCCCAAAAAAAAGCACACAAAATTACCCGATTAAACCCGAAGAATGGGCATTGTGAGTACCGTTTTATGCACATCTTGCTCCCCTCCACCGTTACCGGGCGCGGCGGAGGGCAGCGCATCCGACGACCCCCACCAGCAACAGCGCTGGAGCAGCTTCGACAGCTCAGTCAATGCGGTGTCGTTTGGGTTCGTGGCCACCGCCATCCTCATCTCCATGTTCCTAGTCATGGCCATCTTCGAGCGCTTCCTCCGCCCCACCTCCTCCTCCACCCCCCAACACCCTTCCTCCCCCGCCCCTCGCCGCCTCCGCCGCCAGGGGGATGACCTCCAGTCCGGGCCTCCTCCGGGCTTCCATCACTTGAGCCCGGGCTTCAATCCCAAGCTCGGCGGCTTCCCCTCTCCCAAGGTCAGTACTTTACTTTACTAATGATGCAATTATTGCTACATAAATGAAGGGTTCTTGTTTTTAATTGGTTCATTTTAGTACTGCAAGGTAATTATTGTGGTGGAATAGAATGTGCTTTCTTTCTTTTTGGTTTGTAGTTGGTGTTTTCTACAGGTAATTGTGAAAATTTTTCTGCGTTCTGTTTTTACTGTGCAAGTCTCATCACTGTTTTTTCTTATTTTTGGGCTCAATTTCACATGATGGCACATTGGCACAGTGTAAAAGATCTGAACTTTCTGAAAATACATTTGCTCTATAGTAAGCTTTGGAAATACAATAAATGTGTCCTTCACCTGTGTTGATTGCTTCTGACAAGGTTTTGATGCTTTTTTTTTTTCTCAATTTGTTTTTGTTCTCTATAACTTTCAATTGTGTGTGTTTTTACAGTATTTCACACTGTTGCATTTACTGTAAAACTTTCATCAGTTTTAAGTTCATTTGGGTTTTTTCTTTGTTTGAATGGAAACTAAACATTTGTGTGTCTGATAAGTGTGCCTGTTACTGAATGAAATCAGCATTGCCATGTGACTGGGGCAAGTAAAGTTGAATGCCATCTTTATCTTACAGATTCAATTAGATAGCACCCCCAAAAGTTACCAAGCAGTAAAAGCATGTTCAAATACCTAAAATAGAGAAGACAAAATAGGATTGGAGTTGGATCCTTTGGAGTCTGCTTGGCATGCCACACTTGTAATCTAGCAATATTACTATTTTGGGTAGCTGAAATATTGGTTTAAATTTTTGGCTACTGAGTTTTCCATAATTATATGAATAAGCTTTTAAATTTAGCTTATATTAAAAAAGCTTTATTTAGAAGACATGCTCAAGGTTACAGAAATGGGAATCGCTGTCCTATTAGAGTTTCCGGGTAACATAGACCATGGGTAGATATTGTTGTTGTTGTTGTTGTTGTTGTTTTTTCAAGCGCTTATAAGCTAAACACCAAATGGAGAAGCTCTTAAAATAAAAATGTCATGCCAAACATAGACATCTCTATCACACAATTGAAAAAGCTCAAAAGCTGATTCTCAAAGTATCACATGGGAAGGTGGCTTAAATCTTCCTACTTGTACATCATGTAACAATTATGGTTACAGATGGGGAAGAAGACATGTTTCAAGCAATGGGGGCCTTTGTTTGTGGCTTGTTCACCTACAATTTCATAATCAAGAGCCCCACCGTTGTAAACACCCACACACACAAACCTAATTATAAGCAGTGTAGTGTGTCTTCATGGGGAAGCCTTGACTGTCTCCTTTCAATCTGTTTGTGATGCAAAAATCCTGTCCCCAACCATGTGGGGGAGGTGATGCAATTAATACTTTCCAATCATGTGCCCCCCGTGTTCATGTTTGTTGTTTGGTTTGCATCTGTCTTCTTTCTTATCCAACACCGACGCCCCAACTATACTTTAATTCACTATAAAGTACTGTATAAGCATTTTTGAGTTCTGGTATCATTACAGCTAATTATCAGGTGAAATTATACTTTTACATACTTAGAAAATACACTAGTATAATAGTGATATAATCAAACATACTACCCTTGGATGAAAATTCAGAGCTATGAAATTATCATTATCAATGAATTTGTCTTAGTAAATCTGTCACTGTCCAAGAAACTTGATGAATTCAACATGATTTAATGTGACACTGATATTTGTGATGGAAGTTGTTCCTCTGCTTGTATCACTTGCCAGCTTCTTTTTCTTTGATTAATCTCATCCCCTTTGTGGTGATCTTCTAACTACAGTAAATCTGTCACATCCGTTAATGTTTTGTTTGGAGTCTCTCTTCAAATCCTCATGAACTTAAAAAACAAAATCAGATCAATTAGTATTAGGACTACAATCTGCAGTAGAAATGCAGTGATCAACTAAAACACAAATCTTTAGTCATAGAGCTCATATTTCTTGAGAAATGTCAGCAATCTTTACATGTAAAGTTATTAACCCTTGTTTGGGAATGCCTTGATCCTCTGCTGAAAATGTATGCATTAATTGGGAATTAATTTTCAATGTTGTGATTCTTATCAGATGACGGTGTACACCAAAGGGGTTTCAGTGCTAATGCCCGGCGAAGAAATCCCGACATTCATCGCCCACCCAGCTCCGATTCCATGTCCACCAGAGCGCATCCGGTGGCCCCAACACCAACAAAATCAGTATTGGAATCCCAACAGAAATTCTTCCAATCTTCATCAACCCAGCTGAGAATCTTCATATATTTTCTCTGAAGAAAGCACAGCCATGTTTGTATCGCCGGACCTGGATTTCTAAGTATTGAGATTATCTTAGAAAACAATGACAAGGTAAAAAGCGACGACAGACCTTTGGTGTTAGTTGTTTTAGAGTATGTACATATGATGTTTGAGTGATCTTGTGTTTTAAGCAAATGGTTACAAGATTGAGTGCCATTTTTTCCAGTTCCAAGGCTTCATCGTTTGTCACGGATTGATAGAGGTAAAAGAAAAAGATGGAGATGAACGTAGCTGAGTTTCATCTCTTGGTGTCAAATTTTTTCCTTTTAATGTGCTTCTTCAAAGGAATGCCTTGATCTGGAGATTTTCACCCGAGGAGGCCTCCTGTAGTGTAAATTATTTATTTATTTCTCTTCTTGCATATTTTCATATAAATGGCATTATGAAATTGATGTGTTTGATTATCCAAAAAATGCAACAATATAGTAGCTTGTATTGTAGATGTTTCAAGCTTCCCTATTGTGAATCGTCGAATTTTCTTTTCTTTTTTTGTTGCCCACTGGTTTGCTAGAGTTTTGTTTTGGTTATGTTCAGTTCGCACACCTGGTTTTGACGTGTGAGTCTTTCAAATGGAATTTTTTTACAACTTCGAGTCAATTACATAAGCTTAGCAGGATTCCTTGGCAATAAGAAGAGTAGCGTATCTATCATATATACTAGGCTATTTCCGATGTGAGATTTACAATTGACCTAACACACTCCAATGGCCAACCTTCATCTGTGCTGACAAACACAAGATGAACACGTTCTAGGGATATAATAATTGCTATGATGAAAATTTATACTCCGTACAAGAGATTGAACACATGCATACAAACCTCATAATAAGCTGTGCAGTGTGTCTTCATGGGGAAGCCTTTGATTGTCTCATTTCAATCTCTTTCTCGTGCACACAAATCATATCCCCAACCATGATGCAATTTAATAATTACTAATACTTATCCATCCGTGTTCCGGTGTTCGTGTGCATTGGGTTTTGCCTTGTCGTGTTCAAGGAAGAGTGGAAGACAATTAAATTATAGAAGTTCCAAAATCATCCTTCTTTATCACTGATTTCCCCCCCCCCCCAAATTATCTCTTATTCCCATAAAGTTAACTTGGTGAATCTGTGCTTTCTTTAGGTGATGTTAATGGAACGTCTTGATTGCTAAAACTACTATCCAGCTTTCTCTGCAGATTCATTTCATGGGAAAGATTGAACCATTCATGCCATCACAGCTTAGGTTAAGATTCCACAAAAAGCTAAACCATTGAAAACTTATTTTAGGAAACCAAAAAATCAGTAATTTGGTCTCCTAATTAGCTGAGTAATTATTCAGTAAATAAATCCCTAGTTTTAGGGTAGTCTAAGAGAATTTCCTAATTTCTACAAGTAAGAAGATAAGGTTTATCCATTATGAGTATTTCTTTGTAATGGGCAAAAAGGTTAAGGTGGTAGTCAGGGGCTTTATGAGGCGGGCAAAAAGTTTGTTCAAACAAAGAGTTTTAAATTCATCTTTGGAGATTCTCCTTTAAGTAGTTCCTTTCATTTTGATATTAGAGTCATCGATTCAATGATGACTACCCTTTCCAATTCCACTAACAATCCATAAAACAATGACCCACTGGCCTCAACAAGTCACCCCTACACCTTAGATGATGAACGACCTCAATGTATCCATAAAAACCCTCTCCATCCAATTATTAGCCCACGATCTACCCTATGTCAGACATTCTGTCGACGGTAGTTCAACAGGTTCCCTCCATGGCAGACAATGGATGCCGAGAGGACAATCGTTTGACCGTCAACATCCTAGATATTGGGACGAGCAAGATGAGAATGACGACCACAATCGTGCTTACTACACAACCACCATTGAGTATTATGATGACGATGTCGAGTATGTCACCCCGGATACATCACTACAACCCCTAGCTTTGGTGACAATGCGTACTCTTCATCTTCATGAATCTCCACCCGCTGACCAAAGAGAAAACATCTTCCACACCCGTTGCAACGTAAAATGTCAGACTTTACGTGTTATTATTGATAGTGGTAGTTGCAATTTGATTAAAAAAAAGTTGTTGAACATTTGCAATGGCTAACTACTCAAAGATCGACCTCTTATAGTTTATACGGGATTAATGAGGCTAAAGAAGAAAACTTGATCACTAACCAATGCCTTGTTCACTTTGCTATCGGTCTTTATAATGATAGTGTTATTTATGATGTCACCGACATGGATTGCACTCATCTCCTTCTAGGTAGACCTTGGATGTTTGATAAGTGTGTTATTAATGACGGTTATTTGAAGCGCTATTGTTTTAACCATAACAGGAGGAGAGTTACTTCTCTACCCATGTCTCCACAAGAAGAGTTACAGGACCGGGTACTTCGAAATATCACTAAAGCGCTTCAGGAAGCCTAAACCAAGAAGGCAAGCAATCCTTGATGCCGAAACAAGGACTGCCGAAGAAGACTAGCCCTCAGTCAGTCGGTCATGGTCGTGATCCCTGGGTCACGACCCTTGATGAGCTTACTAAGGCTCCTAGTCGGACGGTCACGACCCGTGACCACCAGGTCACGAGTCGTGATCCACCCGTCACGATTCGTGATGTCCAAAAGAAGCCCAACTCTGGCCTCAGTCAACCGGTCTTGTGAACCCAAGGTCTCGAGTCATGACCTGCCATCTAAAACTTCTAGGAGCTCCGTTTCAACCCGTGACCCCTTTTGTCACAAGTCATGACCCCTCTGCCCAGACTTCTAATGCCCCGAAGTTGACAGTCGTGCCTTATAAGCCCTCGAGCATCTACGATAACCAGCGGTTTTCCAAGAATAGTTCCAAACCCGCTATTGAAGGAGAAGTTGAAAGACGGGTTCTACTTGTTCACCCGAGAGATGTCCAACAAGCATTTAAGGAAGGTTCTTTATGTCTTCGGGCTTGCTATAGTTTACTTATTAAAAAGCAATTTTTAGCAAAAAGCATGCTTTTCACATTTTCCAACACAAAAATACAACTATTGTTCACGTATATCAAGATAATAAACTATGGTTTTTTTTCAAAAATTACTTTCTATTAAGTAAGTATAGCAAGCCCTTCTTCTCTTTAGGAGTCATGTTTTGATTGTTATTGTGGATATGACTACCCTTCCTTTTCCTATGTCTTCCTTGTTACAGAATTTCATGGACTTGTTCCCTGATGAGTTGCCACCCGGTCTCCCACCTATCCGAGGGATTGAGCATCAAGTTGACTTGGTTCCTAGAGCTTCCCTACCCAACCGAGCTACTTATAGGGCAAGACCAGAGGTGGCAAAGGAGTTACAACTCCAAGTTCAAGATTTGATGGACAAGGGCTATGTGAGAGAGAGCTTGAGCCCTTGTGTCGTCCCGGTCATTCTAGTTCCAAAGAAGGATGGATCTTGGCGTATGTGTGTGGATTGTCGTGCCATCAACCAAATCACGGTAAAGTATTATCACCCTATACCTTGTTTTGATGATATGATTGATGAGGTACAAGGCTCTATTTTGTTTACCAAGATAGACCTTAGGAGTGGCTATAATCAAATTAGAATGGAAGAGGGTGATGAATGGGAAACTACTTTCAAAACAAAATATGGTTTGTATGAGTGGCTTGTCATGCCTTTTGGTTTGACTGATGCCCCTAGTACCTTCATGAGATTAATGAATCATGTTTTGCGTACTTACTTGGGTAAATTTGTTGTTGTTTACTTTAATGACATCTTAATTTATATCAAGTCATTACATGAGCATGTCGAGCATCTTAGGCTTTGTTCAACTATATTCCTTGGCTTTGTTGTTTCTAAAGATGGATTAAGTGTAATGACAAAAAAGTGAAAGCCATGCAAGAGTGGCCTCAACCGACCACTCCTACTATGGTGTGTTCTTTTCTTAGTTTAGACGGGTTTTATAGGAGGTTTGTGCGTGATTTATCTATTATTTCTGCACCTTTACATGAGCTAACCAAAAAGAATGTTGAGTTTAAGTGGAAAATGCAACACAAGAATGCGTTTGTCACATTGAAAGACAACTTGTGTCACACTCCGCTTCTCCAATTGCCAGATTTTACCAAGACAATTGAGGTTGGGTGTGATGCCTCAAAACTTTAGCATATGAGGCGTGCTCATCCAAGATAGGAAGCCCATAGCATACTGCAGCGAGAAGCTAAGTGGTGTCGAGCTCAACTACCCCACTTATGATAAGGAGCTTTATGCTTTGATTCGAGTGTTGAAGACTTGGTCTCATTAGTTATGGCCTAAGGAATTTGTGATCCACACTAATCACGAGGCATTGAAGTACTTGAAGGGTAAAGCAAGGCTACGAGGAAGACTTGCTAGGTGGGTAGAGTTTATGGAGACTTTCCCTTATGTAGTGAAGCATAAGAAGGGAAGTGATAATGTGGTAGCCGATGCTCTATGACAAAGGTACGTTCTCTTGTCTCATTTAGATGCTAAGCTCTTAGGTTTTTCCATGATGCGTGACATGTATGTTTCCAATCCTTTCTTTGTTAAAATCTTTGAGTATTGTATTGCACATTGTGAGCATGACACTTAGTTTGTTGATGATGGATTTTTGTATAGAGCTGGAAAAATTTGCATTCCATCTTCTTCATACTGTAAGTTATTAGTGCATGATGTTCATGAGACAAGGGGACATGGTGGGTTAGAAAAGACCTCAACGGGACTTAAGGAACATTTTTATTGGCCTAAGATATCTAACTTTGTCCTGAGATTTATTAAAGGTTGTGTTTCTTGTGCTAAAGGTAAATCTAAGCTTAACCCACATGGTTTGTACCAACCCTTACCTATTCCTAATAGCCCTTGGGAAGACATTTCTATGGATTTTATTTTGGGCTTGCCTAGGACTAGACGAGGGCATGACCCCCTAGTATAAGCAACAACCGGACAAGGGGCGTAAAAACGCCCAATTGGAAGAAGGCGATCTTGTGTGGGTGCATTTGAGGAAGGAGATGTTCCTGAACAAGCACAAGTATAAGTTGGATCCCCGTGGAGATGGCCCGTTGTTGAAAGGGTATTCTTGACCAACAAATAAATTTATAGATCAAGACCTCGATGATTATAGCGAAGTTAGGTTTGTCCACAGGAAGAGAAGTCTGTGTTTATAGATCAAGACCTCGAGATGGCCCGTCTTTTTCTTCACTTTTCTCTTTGGATTTCTCGGGGTCTTCTTTCCTACCTTCAAACTCTTATTCCTTATCCATGCTCCTCTCCTATAATGCTCATGAATGCTTCCAATCCGCTCCAAAACTACACAAAAACACAAAACTTGCATAGTTTCCACACTTTTCACAAAATATGAAAACTAAAGCAAAAGACACACAACTCACACAAAACACAACTAAACAAGACCTAAAAACCTAGAAAAAAACACTCTAAAACAAGGCTAAAAACATGGACATCACCCGTTCCAAGTCGTCAAGCGGATTGGTCCTAATACATACCGTTTGGATCTCCTCGGTGACTATACCGTGCACCTGACGTTCAATGTAGCTGATTTGACTTTGTTTGAACCCGATGATGACTCCGACGACAAATCGAGGACACTTAATGATCAAGTGGGGGAGAATGATGCAGCCCATGCACCTAGGATTCCACAAGACATCGAGGATTTGGATCATATTCCACATGATGGATTGATCACTAGAGACCGAGCAAGAAGTTGAGGAAAGCTACAAGCGTTCTTCTAGCTCGTATCCCATCTATGGTGGAAAATCTTAAGGAGCCTAGATGGGCCACTTCTATTCATCATGTTCAAGTTTGAATTGGACAAACTCACATGCAAGAGTTATTTGCATGCTTATCTTAGAAGCTTACTATTTATATTACTTTCCATATTTGTTTTGTTATTTATAGGTTTTCTACATATATGGATCATGTGTTATGGGTCATAATATGTGTTTGTGGTTTTTAAGTTAAAGAATATATTATTTTACCAATTGGACCATGCAAGATTGATGGGGCTAATTTGGAAGATAATATGGGCCTTACTTGGACCCTAAGTTATTAGTCGTCTTTTATATTATTATTAGATAAGATAGAAGTTTATATTAAGATAGAATATTTTTAATTAGGATTTTCAGCCCCTCTGTCTTTAAATACCATATAATTCTTACTTTGCAATCTATGTTGAGTTTATATCTTTGGAATAGAAACTCTTAAGTTTTCTTATTCCAAGGATTTTCAACCAAACCTATCGTTCCTATACTTTAAATTTCGTCCATATGAATCAACAACTAAGATTTGAAGTTCTTCAATTCCACATGAAATTTCAATCCAAAAAGACATTCAAAGATTGTTACTTGTTCTTTAAGCAATCAATCTACATGCCATGTTTCCTTACAGTCCAATGATATGTTTGAGAACCTTAAAGTTGAAGTCTTTATAATCACATGATTGAAACTTTGCAAGTAGAAGAAGAGGGGAATTAGCTTGACAAGATCGGGCCTGACAAACAAACGAAAGTGAAGTGCACAGGCCAATCAATTCCGTATCAATGGGAAGTTTTCTTTCCCAACAAACAATACTCACAATAATCAATATTACAAGGATCAACATCAATCATAGCATGTTTTTACACATAATAGAGACCCTTATTGCCTACATGACCCATTCTAGAATGCTAGACCTTTGTTTGTTCTAACTTATCAATATGCATACTCTTAGAGGCATTATGCTCGGGAGAGCGAATAACACAATGAAGACCTTTTTTTAATGCTCCTAATAAGAATTGTATTATATCTGATTACATCCCTTATCCCTTTGTGAGAAATTATATGATAGTTCAAATCATCAAAGGCTGACTCAGAGAGTGGGTTTCTTCTCAAATTAGGTACCCACCTAACCTTTTGAAGGACTCTTATTTTCCTATCATGCATTCTTAGAGGAACATTTCCTATACCTTTAATGGGAAAAGCAGTGTGGTCTCCTTACATAATAATACCATCATCACAAAAAGTCAAATATTCAAAGAACCTCCTATTTGGAGTGGCATGCATAGTACAACCAAAATTTAAGATCCAATCATTTTTAAAACAAGTAGAGGAGACAACAAGAAGTTCATGAGAATATTGGAAATAAGACTCAAACACATTAGAGGCACCATTATTATCTTTATATTTATTTTTCTCATCTCTCTTCTTTTTATGGAAATCAATAGAATAATGTCCACTTTTCCCACAATAATAGCACTTAACATTAGACGTATCCTTCTTCTCAAAGTGATTCTCATAGGATTTGTCTTTCTTCTTTTTCTACTTGTTTTTATTCTTACCCTTAGCCATAATAACTTCATTTTTAGTCTTAGTTTACCATCATGCTTGCCCTTTTCTTATAGCTTGAAGACTTTAAGAGTATCATTCTTTTGAATTATAGACTCAATCAGTTTTTCAACAGTAAGGTCATCACAGCCATATTGAATCACATCTTTCAAGACATCAAACCAATAGGGCAAAGATTTTAGTAGTATCACAGTTTGGTGCTCTTCTTTAATCTCATTTTTATACTTGGCTAGGTCTTGAGTTAATCTCAAAAACTCGACTTGTTAAAGTTTTCATCAATAGTCAAGCCAATATCCATCTTAAACATGAACAATTTGCATAACATAGATATTATGCTAGGTAAATATTTAGTGAGATATCTAGCATCCAAAGCATCCTAGAGAAATTTTGAATTAGTAATACTCGCAACTTGACGAGTTACCTTTTTAGACATTTGAAGTATTAGTTCTACATGAGCATGATCTTGAGCTTACTTCTTTTGGAAATCGGTTATTTTTGCCTCCCATGTGTCTATGACATCATGGTAAAGCTTCTCTTTGGTAAGGATGGTCTTCATTTTGACCTTCCACATCGTAAAATCAAACTTCCCATCGTAGGGCTTGATTTTGTTGGCATCCTCCATTGTTTGGTACCTATAAAAACTAAACAAAATCAATACAAGAGATAAGGGATTAAAACCAGAAAGTAAACTCTTGCTCGTAACGCCAAGGAATGAGTAACAAGAGCAAGAAAGACATCAAATTAGGGTTTTGAGCTCGAAAGTAACAATTTGAGAAACAAGAATCCTAACAACAAGATATGAGCATGTATTAGCTCATTCGAACTCGATCGAGTTAAGATTTTTTATCTCAACTTCAAGAGAAAGACAAAGCCCCACTACAACCGACCAAATTTGACACAAACAAACTCAAAGAAAAGGTGACTACGGAACTTTGCAGATCTAGGATTTAAGAACACAAAAAACAATGAAAATGAAAAGAAAGTGGAAACGAAACAAATCAGAAACAAGAGCAAGGCTCTGATTCTAATTTTAAAATCGATTTCGACTCAAACAACCAAATAGCGTAAACAGATTTTACTGATCAAACAAGCACCGATTCGAATTGAGTTACAGAGAGTAAATAATCGAAAGCGAGTGACACAAGAGATGTTTATGCGATTTAGTGGAAGATAGTCCACAAAACCTCAGTTGGGGAGGCTCGCCCCAAAATCCACTATGTTTTAAAAGCTTTTCCAAGAGGTTACAAACATAGTACCAACAATATAAAATTAAAGAACCAAAAACTCAACGATAAAATGAAAAACAATAAGTACAAAAGAACAAGTGTAGAAGAATAAGCTAGCGATTCGACCCCTTAAGGTCGTCGAAGATCTGAGGAAGAACTTCAAGGAATGGCATCACTTCAGATCTCCTTAAACACGGACTAGGCTTCTGATTGATCCACTGCTGGCCACTAGATTCTCTCCTTTCTTTTCTTTTCTCTCTTCTATAGGTTTTCTTCTCTCACAACGCTACTACAAAATGTGCTTCGAAGAAGACAGATGTGCTTAAATAGCTAGGTCAATTCGGGCTCTAATCAAGCTACTGACTTCATCAAATGGGCTAGATAGCTTTTGGGCTTTACCAAGAACAGGCCCAATAACACTAAGCCCTTCGACCGAGCTAGCTACCTCACAAACCGGGTTCATCCGGAGAAGCCACTAGCTGGTTCGAGGTCTAATATGGGTTGTAGCTTGGTTTTTCCGCTCGATTTTCGGTCCAGTAATATTTACCACATATTATGCAAAGATTTTCTATACCAGTCTTAAGTCATAAGGATTAATAATAATTTAACTCTTAACAACCCGAGAAAAACAAAACAAACATACCAGAGTGTTGGCCGATTATGAGAATTTTAGAGTAGAAGTTGATGATGGCAAAAATGAGAATACTTTGATGGATATTTGAAAACACAAAGTTAGATGGAGCATTATTTCAAGTTTGTTGGAATATAATATTCCCTAATTGAAAGCTAAAACTAATAAAGGCTAATATATATGGTTTGTGGACTATTTATCTTATTGACAGTTAATATTAAATTGAAATTTCGATAGACTTATGTGAAATTTCGATAGACTTATGTACTGAATTTATATACTCTCATATGTGTAGTACCCTAATTTATCAGCCTACTGGTTATAATGAGAAAAGAATTTCTCATGTTCTTCTCATCCATTCCAAATACTTTTCTCCTTCATAAACTTTAAGCAATTCAATCATTTCTCACCTATATATTATGTACATATCCAATTCAACTCATCTCATGTTAATTAAGTTTATCAAAAAGATCCACTGAATAACATATTTTATATTGAAGCTGAAATCAATTAAGTGTCCGCTCATCTACCTTAGCATTCTCAGTTGAGATGAGGATGCTAAGGTGGATGAGCGGGCACTCGTTATTAGAAAAAAACAGAAATGAAGTAATCAGAAGCAGGGCGGGGGTTGCCAGTATATTGGACAAGTTGCGAGAATCGAGACTGCACCGGTTTGGACATGTTTAGGAGGTGGGGTCCTGAGGTGCCAGTTCGTAAGTGCGAAATTAAGTTAATTATTATGATTAGCAAGGATTTGTTTTCCCAACTGCATCATCTCACCTATTAGCGTTGTAGTCTAACAAAAGTCAACTAAATTATCTCATTTGTTAGTGTAATTGGAGCATGTGACATTTTTAATCATAAAACTTGCTAATGATAATAATAATAATTTACAAAAATAAATATGAACAAAAAATATAAGACAAAAGGGCAATGGCATAAGTCCACAAAATTCAACACTTTCAAATAAAAATGATTTTAGATGTAACATGCATGCTTGTTTATTATAATGACTAGTGAACTTTACCTTGTTGACTTTTGATCCAACGTAATGTTTTTAAATTAACTGTATACATGTTTCAAACATTCATCTCTAGCCGGCCAGTGGCTACCATCTTTTTTTATATTTACAATGTTTTCTGAATAAATCAAATCAATAGATTAAAAAGATCTTGACATAAACTACCCAAAAAAAAAAGATCTTGACATATATTTCATCTGATGATATCACTGATATCACTATACAACATTATGCAAGTGTACGTACTATTGTGGTTTAATTTTGAGTTAAAAGTGGTACAGATGATATCAGTACATCACTATACAACACAGCTGAAGTACAAAACAAATTTTGAAATTTGAAAAATGAAAATCAGAGTATCTTCTTCTTATCTTCCCATGGATTAGTTTGGAAAAGGATGTAGTTGGTGTCAATTTTTTTTTTTATAACGAGAATATATATTTGTTGTCTCATTACAAAGATGTAACAACAAACTTAACGTATTTGCCTTTTTTTTTTGTTTTTTGGAATTATATGTCCCACAGATTCAACAACAAATACGTAGGGAAAATGATCAACTAAGGGGTCTTTTCAGAGTATGAAATAGGACCACAAACCTTACGTAAAACTCCCTCAACATCTCACAAATTGATAATCAATATAATGGTCATTAATCATTATTAAGAACAATTTGATGACATTATTTTTTGTCAAAATTGCACGAGATATGATCAAATGTAAATTAGTCAGAGAAGATTAACATGAATATTAAAATTAGACTTGGAGGTGTGACCCAATTCTAAATTAAACCAAATATCTATAAATTATACTGCTTTCGTTTAAAAATACTTGTCATTTTAGCATTTTTTTTCCACTAATACTTGTCATCCTATTTATTTTGTTAATTTTTTCTATTTTATCCTTAAAAAAATGTTTAAAAAGGCAACAATGTCTTTTTTCTCAAAGAGGAAAATTAAGAACACTAATTATAAAAAGATAGTTTGGTAAAATAAACAAATTATATTTTTACTAATTTATTGAATGATAAATATTTTCGAACTAAAGTACTACCATTTTTTTGTAAGCAAAACGGATATACTACTAAAAATTTATTGTGCACAACACAAGCACCATGATCTCTTACGACATTTATATATATATATATATATAGAATAATTGTATTTGTTGGATACTAGTACCATGAGAATGGTGACACTATTACAATGAGAACAATATCAATCGTACCTTTATGTTTTGATAATGACAAACCCCATAAGAATTGATGAACTATATGTTTCCATAGAGGTTCTAGGTAATATAGGTCAGATGAGAAGTAAAGAAGCAAGAATGAGTGTCGAAGAAAATGAAGATTGTTCCATTCTCCATAATCTTATTCCAGTTGGCGAGGATGGTTAATGGAAGCTAAGTTTAGTTCTAACTCCGCCACAACAACAAAAGCGCAATTGAATGTTGTAGTAGTCAACATGCCCATATCTGGAAGGCAGAACCAACTACCGACAGGGACGAACGTAGAACCAAACTAATCAAGTTTCCCCAGCAAGCTTTCAACCTTTAAGGGAATCAGTGCTTGTTTTGGGCAGATTTACCACTTAAACGTGTTACCTGCTATAATGAGGGAGTCCTAACCAGAAGATAGTTGTTACGTGTTATAGCTTTCAAACAAGATGGAACGCGTTACATAGTGAAAAACAGAAAAAATAAAATCAAAGATAGAATTTGCTTATCGAGTGATGATAACAAGCTTTGAGTTCTCTTTCTGAAAGATAAATGAGAGAATTGGCCAAAGGTATTCTTCAGGACAATTATCGCTTAAGAGCTTATGACTATAATAGTGTCGTCCCCTTGGATGTCCCCTTCAATATCCTTTTATAGTCCCCTCTCTTTATGACCGTTGTGAGCTTAATTCCCCTCCCGTGGATGTCGCTAGCATTGTTAAATGACATAGCTGTTGCTTTGATGATCTTCTTTGGCCGTGATTTTCGCCATTACTTCACTGTTGGCCACGATTTCCGCAATTACTCCATCGTTGGTTTAATACTTGCTGATTTGGGCCTAGCGTCTTCACCGATGTGGATTTGGGCTTAATTTCGGAAGGCCAAACAATACCCCCTCAAAAACCCGGGAAGGTTCCCTCCAAATAAATTTAGGGTTTTTGATTCACGTCTGGGAAGTTGTAGCGCGCAGAGCACATCCCATCGGCTCTTATTTAAAGCGGTTTTGATGATTTACTGCAACCCCAACTGTGCTTCTCGGTCATCAGGTACATCCCCTTTTCCCAATTCTTCGTCTTCTACTTTCCTTTCTCCATGGCGACCTTTGGTTCTTCTTCGGAATCTCTTTCCCATTGTTACGAACCTTCCGATCCTCCTTCCCTTGTTTCATCCAAAATCCTTACTCCCTATCACCAGAGGAATAGCACCTCTGAGGAACCTAGCTCTTTCGCTTTTTATGTTGGTTTTCCAACCTCAGCGGAAGTGTTTCTTCCTACCCCTGGTATTTGGGCCGACTTTTATAATGACAATTGGGTGTGTTTATACGGATACCCCTTTCGCATTGGACACCTTTTCCTTTTTCCCCTTTCGTGATCAATTTTCTTGTCACCCAGGCAAATTCTTCCCCAATTCTGGCGACTTCTCTTATCTGTTGAGCAATTGTGCTCTTCTCATGACATCCCGTTCAAAGTTGTCGACTTTCTTTGCAATTATCGCCTTTCAACAAGTGGTCCTGGCCGTTTCACTCTAAAAACCCTAAAGAACAAGTCTGACTTGATTCACAACATGTCGAAGTCAGATCGTGGTTAGGCCGACAAATTCTTCTTTGTAAAACTGTCTTCCTTGGAAATTGATACTTTTTTTTCTGAAACCCCGTTGGCGGTCATCGTTCTTCTTCTTGACAACATTAACCTATGAGTGTATTTGTTTTTGATGTAGTCAATCTTGCCTCACTCCATCCTCGTAAGGTGTCGCCTCAAATCATTTCTCGCATAGAAGCATTATCGCTAGAGGAGAGATCTTACCCAAAGCTGGTGAAAGCGTGCTCTGTTGATTCCGAGGAGACTGAGATGTCAAGTAAGTACATGTATCCTTCTTGCCTAATGAATACTGATGTTCTTACTTCTTATGACTGCGTGTTCATGCATGTTACTCAGGCTCAAGGACTACTCGATCCACCGCTGCACTGTCAACCCTGGAAAGAGTCGAGGCTCGGAAGAAGAGGAAGGCTGAAACGGTTTCCACTGTAGACACATCCCTAGCGATAGCCCTTCCTCCAAAAATCGCCGATACCACTCCCAATACCTCCTCATCAACGAAGAATGCTACCTTTTGTCTAACCGACCTTCCTGGTACCATGATGTCGCTGGATATGGCGAGGGAGAAGTGCCTGAGTTCCTTGATACCCCTCCATGTGAACTGTCCTCGCGGTACAAAAAGTCGCTCCTCTATGCAGGTGTTCTTTGGTGAAATGTTAGCTGCCCAATGGCAGGTACGTTTACTAGCTGTCTATAACTCGTCTAGTTTGCACATTCTTCTTCCTTCCCATGAGCGTTTTCTAGTGCCTTCAACTTATGCTTTTGACGTTTGATGTCTTCAAGGATTATCCTGATCAATTGACCTAGAGCAAGATTAGCACGCAGCTGGAGAAGGATATGAGCACTATCTTGGGACAAGAAAAGACCGCTTTGGAGAAGAAGGTTAAAGATTTGAAGATTGCTCTTGAGAAGGCCTCCAGGAGCTCTATGGAGTGGGAAGAGAGATTCAATGTCGCATCAAGGAAGGAAGCCGCTCTCGCCAAAGAGATCGAGGGCACTGCTGACTACTGGTCGCTTAGGGCTCGTGTGGAAACGATAGAGGAGTTCGTTGCTGGAATACATACCTCGTGGGATGCGGTAAAGGAAAGAGAGCAATTCGAGAATTTGTTTTCTGACGAGGTGGTCACATCCAAGAAATCCTCGATTGTAGACAGTATTGCTGAAGTTTCCAAAGAAGTAGCCCAAGTGGAACTCATGGAGAACCAGAAGGCTTCTGAAGATGTTTCTAAGGAGTAGTTTCCTTATTCCTGCTTATGAATTTTTAGTATTTTGGTGTCCCTGGTGTGTCGGGGTTTGAAAACATTAACTTCTTTCTAGCCGCTTATTTTAGGGCCGTTTGTGTGGACAATCTCTTTAACCCTCTATGCCATGCTTTGAGGGTCTTTTGTGAATATTGTTTTATGTTTGCATGGTATTTTGTTTGTCTATCTGTTTTGCAGGTGATACAGGTTTTTGAAGGCTTCTTCTAAAGGACACCGTGTTTGGTAAGAAGACTGTAAGTCGAATTTGACTAAGTGACGTTGTGATAGCGCTTTTTGTAAAAGATGCTTTAGAAAGAGCGAGGCGTGTAATAGGATAAAATGAAAAGATGTAAGATACTCGTGTTTTATTAATGAAATATAAACTGTTTACACAAGTATCTCTGCCATGTTGGATTCCTCTTGCTCTAGAATTGCTAGCATGTTCTTATCGTCTCTTGCATCTTGTGACTAATCATTGCGTGCATATCCTTTGCCTGATTGTAAGGCGAGGGCCCTTGTTTTGGCATGTAACGTCACAAGGAGTCCCTTCTTAGTTATGTAATGGTGTTGTCGTTCTGTGTGTGTGTGAAAGGATGTAAATGTATTTGATAAACAAGATCAAGTAGTAAATCAGTACCTTGTTGTGACTTGTCTCTCTTAGAAGTGGTAAAGTTTTAAATTCATCGTGTTCCAGCTTCTTGGGACTATTCTCCCGTCGTGAGAGATTAATTCGTAGGCTCCTTGTCCGACGACTTTCGTGATCTGGTAGGGTCCTTCCCAGTTGGCTCCCAACTTGCCAGCATTCAACTCTTGGGTATTTTGGAAAACCTTTCTCAGTACCCAATCACCTACCTGAAACACTTTTGCTCTGACTCGTTTGTTGTAACTTCGAGCTACCCCCTGTCTGTATGCCGCATGCGAACCGATGCCTCATCTCGTAACTCGTCTACCGTATCTAGATGATGGAACAAGTTGGCTAGATTTGACTCTTTAGTAGTAAGGCCATATCAAACCGTTGGCAGAGTTATCTCAACGGGTAATACGGATTCACACCCGTACACTAGTGAGAAAGGCGTATGCCCGGTCCCAGTCTTGGGAGTTGTCCGATCTGACCAAAGAATAAGGGGTAACTCGTCGGTCCATCTTCCTTTGGCCTCTTTAAGGCGTTTCTTCAAGTTGTTGATGCTCACCTTTTTACTTGCTTCTGCTTGACCATTGGCTTGAGGGTAACACGGTGTAGACATCACCAACTGAATGTTGTATTGCTGGCAAAAGGATCTTGTTTTGTCGCTGATGAATTGGGACCCGTTGTCACACACTATGGTTGATGGTACCCCGAATCTGTTGAGGATATTTCTCTTTATGAAGGAGATAACTTGTGTGTCTTTTACTTCTTTGAAGGCTTCGGCTTCGATCCACTTAGAGAAATAGTCGGTCATGGCTAGTATGTAAACGCGTTGTCCCGAGGCTGGAGGGAGTTTCCCTACGATGTCCATTCCCTACTTCATGAATAGCCAAGGGGAAGTTATAAGATGTAACAACTCTGGTGGCTAATGTGGAATAGGTCTGTGACGCTGGCACGCGTCTCACTTTCGAGCAAACTCCACTGCATCTTTGTTCATGGTGGGCCAATAGTAGCTCATCCTAGTTGCCTTCTTTGTCAAATTGCGACCCCATGTGTGAATTCCGCACTCCCCATCGTGTATATCTTGCAATACCTTCTGTACTTCTTCTTCTTTTACGCATCATGTGTACAATCCTGATGACATCCACTTGAACAATATGTTATCTTTAATGGCGAAAGTAGAAGCTTTTATCTTAAGTCGAGCTTCCTCTTTGTCATCCAGTAGAACTCCATCTCGTAACCATCTTAAGTAAGGGGTTACCCATGAAGTATTCGCCTTAGAATCCCGTACTTCAAACATGTCTGCTTCTTTTGTTATGGAAGGTGCATCTAGATATACGAACGGTATCTTGTCATACTCTCTTGGGTCAATCACGGATCCGAGATTTGCTAAGGCGTCGGCTTGCGTGTTAGCATCTCGAGGTACTTGCTTTATCTCGAAGTGCTTGAAGTCTTTAATAATTTCTTGAACTTTTTCCAAGTATGCCTTCATTTTCGAATCCCTGACAACATACGAATTTGTGACTTGATTGACAATAAGCAATGAATCGCATATTACCTCGATTTCTTGCACATTCAAGTCCTTGGAAATAAGCAGTCCTGCTATGAGTGCCTCGTATTCTACTTCGTTGTTAGTAGCTTTGAACGTGCATCGAACAGCATGGGCTATCCTAACCCCCTGTGGCGACTTCAGGTTTATCCCCAGCCCTACGCCTACTTGATTTGACGCTCTGTCGGTATGCATCATCCATCTACTATTTCTCAGCGACCTCACAACCTGTAGTATTTCTTGGTTTTCTGCTTCTTGCAAGGTAGGAGTGAAGTCGGCCATAAAATCCGCCAAGTCTTGAGACTTCAACGATGTTCGCGGCTCATAAGTGATATCATACCCGTTGAGGTGAATCAACCACCTCACCAAACGACCTGATAACTCCGGTTTTGACATAATACTCTTCATTGGAAAGTTAGTCCTTACAATGATAGAATGACTCTCAAAGTAAGGTCGTAACTTGATAGAAGCCATTACCAAAGATAATACGAGTTTTTCAGCGGTTGAATACCTGGTCTCTGCATCAAGTAGAGTTTTACATACGTAGTAAATGGGCAACTGGTTCCCATCTTCTTCTCGAATCAAGACTACACTTACAACTGCTTATGTGACTGCCAAGTAGACGTACATCATTTCTCCTGGTTTGGGTTTAGACAGTATTTGTGGGTGGGATAGATACTCCTTTAACTCTTTGAAGGCTTCTTCATGTGCTTCTGTCCATTCAAACGACTTGTTTTTCTTCAGGATGTCGTAGAATAACTTGTTTCTGCCCGATGATCTAGATATGAAACGGTTAAGGGCTGCTACTAGCCCTGTCAACTTTTTGAACGTCTTTGACATATCTTGGTGATTGCAACTCCATTATTGCCTTGATCTGTTCCGGACTTGCTTCGATTCCTCTTTGTGTCACTATGTAACCCAAAAATTTTCCGACCGTAACTCCGAAGGAGCACTTAGTTGGGTTCAGCTTCATCTGATAACTTCGTAGGATCTGGAATGCATCCTCCAAATGTTGGATGTGTTCTTCCGCCTTCAAAGACTTGACTATCATGTCGTCGATGTATACTTCCATCGTATCCCCCCAGCTTTTCCGGAAACATCTTATTAACCCATCTCTAGTAAGTAGCACTTGCGTTTTTTAATCCGAAGGGCATAACTTTGTAACAATAGGTTCCCTTGACTCGTTACGAACGCGGTTTTTTCTTGGTCGTCAGGGTGCATCATTATTTGATGGTATCCACTAAACGCATCCATGAAAGTTAAAAGCTCATATCCCGCCGTCGCATCCTCCATTGCATCAATATGAGGCAAAGGGAACGAGTCTTTGGGACATGCCTTATTCAAATCGGTGAAGTCGATGCAAACACGCCACTTCCCATTTTTCTTTTTGACAACAACCACATTTTCTAGCCAATCAGGGTACTTTACTTCTCTAATTTTCCCAGATTCAAGTAAAGATTTTACCTCATCGTTTATTACCTGATTCCGTTCGGGTGCGAGCTTACGCCTTTTCTGTTTAACTGGTAGGATTTTCTGATTAACGTTGAGCGTATGTGTGATCACGCTAGGATTGATCCCATCATATCTTCATTCGACCAAGCAAAGCAATCACTGTAGGACCGTAAGAATTCCACTAATTGTCCTCGTAGAGTTGGCTCTAGATCTGCCCCTATCCTGATTTTCCTAGATGGATCGAGCGGATCAAGGGCTAATTCTTCGAGTTCTGGTGTTTCCGGCTTCAAGTAGTAAGTGGGAGTCTTACAGTCCTTTAATTGCTATTCTAACGACTTCTTTTCTGCCTCGACCTGCGGATTTTTAGAAGTCGTTGCCCTCATGGTTACAGAGTAACACTCCCTTGCTACCTTTTGTTCCCCCTTGATTTCTTGTATTCCCCATGGTGACAGGAATTTTACACATTGGTGATAGGTTGAAGGAATGGCCTTCATCCCGTGGATCCAGGGCCTGCCCAAGATAACATTAAAAGGTGATGGACAATCAAGTACTTGAAATTTTACCTGGTAATTTATCCCTCCTGCGATGGTCGGTAATGATATTTCCCCCAACGTGTTGCGCGATTCGCCACTGAAGCCCACCAGAGTCGTAGATTTCTTGACGATGTCATCTAGACCCAAGCCTAAACTGTACAAGGCGTCCAGCATAAGTAGATTAGAGGAGCTTCCATTATCAATTAAAACTCTTTTAATAAGGAAGTTTGCTATTGTTAAGGAAATGATTAAACAGTCATGATGAACCTCCTCTTCTTCGATGTCATCGAAGGTAATGGGCATCACGCCATGACCCCTCCGAACAGAGATTTTGGGTTTTTCTTTCCGGGTACTCCTTGCAATCCTCCTAGCTGCAGAATAGGTTACGCCACAAATTTCAGATCCCCCAGTGATGACGTTGATTACTCATGTATGTTTTGGGGGTGGTGGCGGACTGGTCTTCCCTTTGTTGTGTTCTAGTTGCTCCCTTGCTCTTTCTGAAATTAAATCCTTGAGGTAACCCCTGCGTAACAACTTGCTTACCTCTTTTCTCAACGTGATGCACTCGTCCGTCATGTGGTCGTGATCGAAATGGAAATCACACCATCTGGATTTATCTTTTTGGTGTGAAGGTGTGTTGTTTTTCCTTTGCCATTTGACGGTATCTCCCATTCCATTAATCGTTCATACTACCTCTGTCGTGTCTACATGAAAGTTGTAGTGAGATAACTTGGGAGGCAGCCTTGGGTCTTCATATCGCTCGTTTTGCCTGGTGAACGCCGTGTTCACAGTTGGTTTGGCGGGGGGGGGGGGGGGGGGGGGGGACTGGGATATGGAACATATCTGGTTTCTTGTCGCCCTTACCTACGCTCTGGTCGGTGTGGACTAGTAGCCTTGACGGTGAAGAGGTCATCCTCTTCTAATCGTACATGTGCCAACGCTTTTACCTGTACTTCATCGAAATTCGAGCAAGGATATTTAGTTAATTCACAATAAAGATCAGGATTACCAGCCGAGATGCCTCTTTAGAATGCTTCCATGGATGTGGCGGCATCGCACCCTTCTATGGTAAACAATTCCTCATTGTACCTGTTAAGGAAAGCTTTCAAGGATTCACCTGCCTTTTGAACCATGCGATATAGGTCGCTCGAACGCTTTTTAGCGTGTCGACTACTTGCGAACCTTATCCTGAACTTGTCAATTAACTCAGCAAAAGATGAAATACTCCCAAGAGGTAAGTGAGAATGCCAATTAAGTGCGGGCCCAGATAACATGTTACCGAACCAACGACACATAACAATTTCCTTCATATCAAAAGGAACTGTACTAATGTTCATACCTTGTTTAAATGAGAGTACGTGTTGGTCCGGATCCGTAATCCCTTCGTACTTCAGTAAGTCGGGGACATGATATTTTCGAGAGATGTCTACCCTTGCGATAGCGGGCACGAAGGGAGAATCAGTGTATGCATCCCGTTTTTCCATTGCTATCGGTTGTGGGGCCCCAGGGACCTGTGTAACTAGGTCCTCCAAGGCTTTATGGCGTTCCCGTAATTGGGTAACCTCGACATCTTCCCTAACGGCCCTTAACGAATTACCATTTACCTAATAACCAGTTACTGGCCTAGTGTCGTCTGGGGTTGTAAGATTTTGATCGTCCATGTCCAGTCGTCGAACGACGCCCTCCGCTGCTCTAATAACGCGTTGTCGATTTGGTGCGGATTGTACATGATATTGAAGCAAATTACGTTCATTAGTTAAAGTCTCGATTTTCTTTTCGTATACCTCAGTGAATTTGGTGTGAGCATTCTTTTGATTCTCCAAATCCCTTTGTAGGGCGAGCATGGTTGCACGGAGTTCAGCGATGGTGTCGAAGTCGACTACTCCTCCTTGTTCTGCTGCTGTGGAGGTGGTAGGATTGCCATTCCCATCAGAGTGATGCTCACCCCCTTCCGTCTCGTTCCCAGTCTGCTGACCACCAACCCCTTGATTGATCTCGTTGCTTTCGGCATCGTCGACATGATTGTAAGTAGTTTGAATACCTTCCATCTTGCGCGGATAGAGCTTGCTGTTCTAGACAACTTTTCTTTGGCTAGGGATCCACGGTGGACGCCAATTGTTTTGGGCAGATTTACCACGTAAATGTGTTACCTTCTATAATGAGGGAGTCCTAACCAAAAGATAGTTGTTACGTGTTATAGCTTTCAAACAAGATGGAACACGTTACAAAGTGAAAAATAGAAAAAATAAAATCAAAGATAGAATCTGCTTATCGAGTGATGATAACAAGCTTTGAGTTCTCTTTTTGAAAGATAAATGAGAGAATTGGCCAAAGGTATTCTTCAGGACAATTATCGCTTGAGAGCTTATTATTATAATAGTGTCGTCCCCTTGGATGTCCCCTTCGATATCCTTTTATAGTCTCCCTCTCTTTATGACCGTTGTGAGCTTAACTCCCCTCCCGTGGATGTCACTAGCTTTGTTAAATGACATAGTCGTTGCTTTGATGATCTTCTGTGGCCGTGATTTTCGCCATTACTTCACCGTTGGCCACGATCTCCGCAATTACTCCATCGTTGGTTTAATACTTGCTGATTTGGGCCTAGCGTCTTCACCGATGTGGATTTGGGCTTAATTTCGGGAGGCCCAACAATGCTGTAAAAAATTCTAGGCGGAGAGAGACTGCCTAGTGCCTAAGCTGCCTAAACGGGTGCCTGGACGGGCTGGAAGGCTAGCAACTTCCAATGCCTAGGACGGACTGGGGATTTTTAGAACAGCGTAGTTTTTTGTGCATATTTACCACGCGAACGTGTTACCTTCTACAATGAGGGAAACCTAACCAAAAAGGTAATCGTAACGCGTTATAATTATTTAACAGGATGAAGTTTTAGAGAGAAAGAAGTAGGAAGCAAACGAAAGTACATAATGGGATTGATTTATAATCGTTCGGGTGCAAATTCCTTCCAGATTACAAGCAAACAATCAGATTAGAAAATAGAATTTCAGAACATAAAAAGGGTGTATTTCTTCGAGAGCTTTTCGGAATGCAATGGTAAGTGAACTGATGAATGCATGTCCCTTTTCCTTTCCCTTCCTCGGCTTTTATTTCTCCTCCTTCCTCACGACCGTTGGCGTAGTTATTGAGCGTCGATAAATCTCGTAGATTTTGCCACCAATCTTAATGCCTTAGACGTTACAGATATCTTCGCCTTTATACCGTTGTTATGGCGCATATTGCACGATCTGGATAATGGACCTTGCTAACTCGTCTTATCGGACTCTCGACTTTGGGCTAATTCCGGGGAGGCCCAACAATACCCCCCCCCCAAACCCGAGAAAACGTCCCTCCACTTTCCTAGGGTTTTTTTAGTTTTTGGCCTCGAAAGTTGTAGCGCGTCCAATCAATACGTATTTAAGGCCCTCGTCGACATCATTGCAACCCCGTCTGCATTCTTTGCTTGACATGTACGTTTCTGCTACTCTCAATTCTTCGTCTTCTCTTTGGTCTTTCTCATGGCAGACTCTAATTTCTCCATGGAATCTCACTTTCGTTGCCTTGAACCAATCAACCCCCCTTGCTTTGCTTCTTCCGATATTCTTACCTCTTACCACCAGAAAGATAGCCTCTCTATCGAGCCAAGCTCTTTTGCTTTTTCTGTTGGCTTTCCTGCCTCCGTTGAAATTTTTCATCCTCCTCTTGGCGTCTGGGCTGACTCTTACAATGACGATTGGGTATGCATGTACGAGTACCCCTTTCGTATTGGCCGTCGCTTTCCTTTCTCTCCTCTTGTGATCAATTTCCTTACTACCCTCAATGTGTCTCCTGGGCAAATACTTCCCCAAGTATGGAGACTTCTCCTGTCTGTAGATCTCCCGTGTTCTTCCCACGATATCCCGTTTAAAGACGTTGATTTCCTTCACAATTATCGTTTCTCCAAAGGTGGTCCTGGTCGTTTTACCTTGAAAACCCTTAAAAACAAATCTGACCTCATATACAACATGTCGAAGTCTGACCGAGGTTGGGCTGATAAATTCTTCTTTGTAAAGTTATCTTCTTTGGGACCCAATACCTCTTTCCTGAAACCTCGGTGGTGTTCATCAGGTAGTGTTTTCTCTGTATGCTTAGCTTACTTTGTCCAGATGTCATTAACCTTCGACCATGTTTGTCTTTGATGCAGTGAATCTTGCTTCTCTTCAACCCCGCAAGGTGTCGGCTCAAATCGTATCTCGCATAGAAGCTCTTTCATTGGAAGAAAGATCCTACCCCAATCATGTGAAGGCGTGTTTTGCTGATTCTGAAGATACTGAGATGTCAAATAGTGAATGAAAATGCGTTCAAACAGCTCGGAGTGTTCAACAAGTGTATTGATCATCTTTTCCCCGAACGTGAGGCCATTTATCTTGCCCGATGTAGATTGTATTGGCTCAAGCAACCCCGCTAGTGGTGCATGATGCGGGTATCCAAACAAAACCGATGTAGATTGTATTGGCTCAAGCAACAATGATGGTGCATGAGGTGGGTATTCGTACATGACCGGCGTACACTATACTTGATGCAACAATTGTGGTACAAAACTTGGAAATCCAAACATGACTGGTGTAGTTGGGAACTTGACAACTTATGTAAACTATAGATTATAAGCTTGTAATTTTTTATTTTTTTTTGGTTGAAGATAAGCTTGTAAATTGAACATGGTTGTTGTGGAAGGCACATTCATATTCATATGTACTCTCATCACTCATCTAAAGATTGTCCAATACGAGATACGCTTCATTTTCTTCCTGAAACAAGTCAAACAACATCAAAGTTTCTGTTAATAACAATCGTTTACGACAGATGCTGTATTTCTATCTATTACGACTTCCGAGCGATCTCATAAATATTTACAAAGTATTCGTTATGAAAGTATGAAACTGACCCTAAGTTATAAGGTGGAATGTGGACCCGGAAAACTACATATCAGGAGATTGAAAATCTGAAAGCGAGATAGGCACAATAGTAAAAATGATCATGGTCGGTTCATTTTGCCAATCCTTCGCCCATTCTATATTGCGTGACTCGTGGGAAAGGAGGAGAAAATTCACAAAAGAACAAACTTTTTGTCTCAAAAATATTATGTTGAATTTTCTAATTGTATTTTTCTCACAATTCGCCATGAAATGAAATACAATATTGGAGCAATTAGAGGGCAAATCAAGAATCTAGCCATTTAGGCGACATGATTATAATAACAACAAATTGCATCTACCACTAATTATATATGCAAACTAATTAAAAATAGATGACAAATCCTGCAAGATTTGATTACATAATTTTCTTTGGTCTTTCAAATCTTCTTCTTACAGAAAAATGAAACATTCCAAAGAAACAAGTGGGTTTTCAAGAGATTCACTGGGAACCGTTGGATTCGAGTCCCACTCATTCTCTTCCCCCTTCCTTTCAGTACTTCCGGGATGGACCATCCGAACCCGGCCCGGTGAAGGCCCGGTCTTCCGACCCGACGGGCTGCGACCCACATTCGATCTGCTCACAACAGTCTCGTTCCGGGTCGCCGGCGACCTAGACCTCCGCCGCGAATTTTCCCCGGGCTCCCGTTTCCCCTGGCCGTCGCCGATCCCGGTCCCACGGACCCGGTTTCTGACCACAACTTGACCCGGACCGGGCCGGCGAGGAGACGGGTCAGACCTTCTGACGGGCGACTTTCCGGTCATTCTCTCCCTCCTGAGGGCCGGATCGGAGCTGGGCTTGTGGATCCGGCCCGGCGAGGGCGACCTCGGGAGCCGTTGGCGGACCTCTCCATCAAACGGCGTGGCGGTGGAGACGCTCTCACTGAGGCACGAGATCTCGGAGACCTCGGAGATCTCGTCAGGGGTGACGGCGGCGGGGGAAGGAGGAGAGAGAATCTCCGGCGGGGGCAATCTGGTACTTTCATTTTCAGCTGTAGGGTGGTGCGAGGGAGGAGGCTGCTTCCTCGGGGAGGCGCTGCGGTGGTTGGTGGCGGCCAGAATGGCGGTGGGGAAGCCGTGGTTGATTTTGGGAATGGGGGTGTAGTAGTAGGGATTCGGGTTCGGGATCGGGCTCGGGGTCGGGGTCGGGTCCGGGTTGTTGGGCTTGGCGGGTATTACTACTAGCGGGGTTTCGGAGAGGACTTCTTTGACGGCTTCTTCCTCGGCTCTGGGCGGGGATTTGGAGACGGCGTGGTGGTTACTGGGCGGCGAGATTGGGTGGTGGTCGAGTCGCTTAGGGTTTCCGGCGGGGCCTTTTTTGTGGGTGCTGACGCAGCAACCCATATTTCTTAAGGCTCTGTTTGGAACTCGATTGAAGCAAATGGAGTTGTCTTAGTGAAGCACAAAGAATCTCATGTTCTGTTGTGGATTGGGAATTTGGTAGCTATAGGAATTCAATTGGATTGAAAAGTGCCGGTGAGTTTTGAGAGAGAGTAGTAGAGTTGTGTAATGTGGAGATGATGTTGAGTTGGGTGTTGTGTAATGTGTATGTAAATGTGGGTGAGAAAAAGAAATGGAAAGAGAGAGAGGGGGGTCAATGCAAGAAAATGCATTTATTGGGAAATCTGCCAAAAGAGGAAGAAATTTATCCCCACACTGTCCCCTGTGGGTTCATTCTTTTTACAATCAAGCCAAGCCTTGGATTCGGACTCCAAAAAAATATTTTTATTTTTTAAAAAAACACCATCATATACAGTGTACAAACAAAGCTATAGAGTGCAGTATTATTTTTAGTTTCGCAAATAGATTGTCAATTTGGTCATGTGGGTTATTTTAGTTTATCATAGTGGGTTTCATCACTTTGTTATTTTTTCTTAGGAAAATTATTAGAGGACCGGGACTGTCGGAGAACATGAAATAGGAGAATAACATAACATGTGTTTGAAGGGTCTAAAAAATGGGCATCCGAGGTGAAGGCCTCTTTCAAGTATAAAGTTTCATTTGTACTAAACGATGGAGATCTGAGACAAATACAATACAACATAAATGGGCCTTTTGTGACTTTGCTTGTCTGTAGGCTAGAGCTATAAGTGTACTTGAATAGGATATTTTAATACCTCCAATAAACCTAACAACCAAACATTGTTGTCATCAAATTCTACTATCAATTTTGTCATTTGTCATGTTCTGTTTTGCAGTTTTCGACATCCCCAATAGGTGCTTCCACTTCCACTCTGTTGATCGTCTTCTTTGCATCTCCATTGTCGTCTTCTCAACATTACCACCAATAACTCTCCCTCACCGCTAGTTTTTCTCACTCTAGTTGTCGTCCATTTTCACCATCACCATAAGTCAAAGCTTCTTTTATTAACTCTAGAATTTTACAAATTATTGTTTTAATTTAACAATTCGCGGGTGAAGGGTCATTCGAATCACCCGTGGGTGATGAGTGGGTCGGATATGGGTGTGAGGTTTTACAGGTGACGGGTGGATCAAAGGAGTCATTTTTATTCGCGGGTTGGGTGGTGGAAGTGCTCCACCAAAAGAACTGTAACCGATAAACCGATCACTTTTTTCGCTAATCGTACCGAAAAAATTTATTCGGTTACGGTTAACCAATCGAAACTTTTAACGGTTTAACGATACGGATACGATTATCAATATTTTCACGAACGGTTAACCAATACTATTATTACTATATTATATGTTTTTAGAAAGAAAACTATACATCTAATTCATTCTAGTGGATAATAGATGTATTTTAATAAACAACAAAGTAATAAATACAAGATTAAAACTTCCAATTATAATTTTGTATTTTTGTTTTTTTTCTTACTTGTAAAACCTAATTTTAATCATTAATTTACAAGATATATGCTACTGTACTAGTCAACCAATGTTGCTTAATTAACCCTTGCTTTAGTCACTTAGACAAATTCGTCATCTCCTACCACTAATTTTCCTCTTTGTCACTTTCTTCTTCCCATTCTTGTCGACACACAACTTAGTTCAATGCCTTGGTCGAGTAGCTCCCCTTTTTTATTCTAGGGCCCATTGGTCCGACTGTGTACATTCTTCCCTTTCTCTCTTCTCCCTTGGCTCGCCCTATCCTCTCTCTAGACTGACTTTGTTTTCTCCCTTGGGGCCGGCTTCGGCCGACATTGGTTTCTTCCTCTTTCACTTTCCTAGTGGGTTGCATGGCGCTCCTTGATTTGGTCGATTGTGATGCCGGTCTTCGTGGTTCCATAAGTTGCTGCTCCGATCTCCGACTTCGTATGGGCGACTTCTTTGGGCCCCTCGTGTGTCTTTCTTTACTCGAGCTCGTGTGCGGGTGTCATAATGCCTTGTTGCCTAGGCTCGACTAATCCGGCACCACAATGCTCTTAGTGCCATTCGGCGACGACTCCTGAATTTTGTCTAGCATCGTCTTTAAACATTGAATCTTTTCTCAAGCCTTGGTTAATTCCAGCTCCTGCCCTTGGCAACGAGTTGCATTTGTGGAGCTCTTCCTCTGTAGTTCTTCTGATTGCGGTTCAAACTTTGTATTTCTTCGTCCCTTTTTGACATACATAGCTTGAGGCGTGCGCGCTCAGATTCGGTCCGAGCATTTTCCCACACTACCAACCTCAAGGCCCCGATCAGATCTCGGCCACCTCCCTCCTTTGTCGTGTTTCCTGTGTTGTCCTTGGGGGCAGCTGACTGGGCTTCCCTAACGGGTTCGCCACTCTGTCTTCGATGGTCTTCTTTGCGCGTGGCTTCGTACGACTTCCACTCTTCAAGGATCCCCTACTTGCTTTGTAGTTCGTGTGAATCTCAATAAAATAAGAAGACATCAACTCTTCTACGGAGAGAGTGATATTTTTCTCTTATTCAGCTAGTTGCTTGAGTAAGGGATTCCACTATAAGTGATCATGTTCTTGTTCTTACTTATTTCCGCTACCTAGTTCATTGTTTCCAAGAGAACAGTGTGTGTATACTAACACACTCAGTCCAACGATTATATATTATATTTTGCACCATTCACACGATATCCCATATACTTTTATCTCAAAATTCTCATCCTAGATAAGTATTAGAAATAGTCAAATGAAATTACGTACGTACATGGTAATATAGACGAAATTAATGAAAGTGATAGAACTTAGAAGTAACAAGCTTGATTATGTACATGGTATATATAACAGCATATATGTGACTGTAAGATTCTGCCATTCAGGGAATCCATCGAAGATTTGGAAAACCATACAAACAAGCAAGCAACTGATCAAGCTGAGGTCTGTTGCAGACTGCCGTAAGGACAACACCTAACCCAATACCACAAGCCAAAATCTCTCTCTCTCTATATATATAGTATTAAGATCTGGTAGAAAGGCTTTTATGGTGAAAAATGAGTGTTATTATGAACCATTAGATGAGAATATTTTAACGTTTCAGATTTGTTATAATTAGGTACATGAAATTTTCATAGGAGCGTTCTACTAGATAGAATTTCAACCGAGAAATTTTAGGAAACAAATATCAGCATATCTTTATTCTTTTATATTTTCTAAACTCATCTCTATTTCTCAAACTAATTACCGTATCTCGACTCAAAGTGATTGTCGCTCATGAAATCCATCCTTAGCATCAAAAATCTCTCGTGCTTGGCTTTTTCGATTCACATTCGCTGACGACTCACCGATTCTATACAGGTTTTTGCATTTCAATTGAATAATCAAGTATTCCATCCTCTATTCTATTATTTTCAGTCATTTTTTGTGTGTTCATTTTGTGATTTATACTCTAAACTCATAGAAACCAATTTCATGTTTTTGATTTTAGGGTTTTTGCACAACTTGTTGCTATTATCGATTCGGGTGCCGATTCGGCGAAGTTTTGTGTCGGAATTTGCAAGGTATGTGAATTGATTCTGATTCCAATTAGTTCAGTTCGATTTTATGATTTGGTGGGTTTTTTAATGGTTTGATTTTGGATTTATGTAGATATCCATTGAAGAAACGACTCAGGCTTGTTGTGTTTGATTTTGAAATAAATATCTACAGAAAAGGGGAAGGGTTCCAAAAGACGAAAGCATGTGAAAGGTATGTTGATTCGCGTTTTGGTTTTTGAAAGGATTGATTGTATGTTATTATTCTAATCAGCCAATTAGAGATTACTTTTTCCAATTAGCTAGTGTGTGTTCTATGATGTTCTATAATCACGTCTTTCATAACTTTGAATTTCATATTAAGAGTTTAATAGATTTTAATGATGATGTTCACTCAGATAAATGTTGATATTCATTAAAAGACACATTGATATTCGTTTTTAAAATATGGTTAATTATGTGATATACATTGTTTAGTTTCTGGCTTTACGTATTTACTGATGATATTCTTAGAGATTAATTGTCGTATTCATTTATGTGAGCATTGATATTCTCAAGAACGTTTTTGATATTCACTGTTTTGAAGAATGGTTTATTACAAGGTATTTTCTATTAAGTTTTTGGCTTTACTTCATTTGCACTGATGATATTCATTGATATGAAGTATGGTATTCATTGAGAGTAATAAAGATATTCTTTAAAGTTTATATTAGGCATTCACATTTGAAAACTTGTAATAGCTGCGGTTTTTAAGGATATTTTTGAATTTTCTTGGATATCTTTTTAACCTTTTTTGCCCGTTTTAACGCTTAATCCAATATTTTTGTTGGAGATTAAATCCTAGAAAATTGTTGGTGATATCCTAAAATCATAAGGAAATGATTTTATGGAACGATGTGAAGTTTAGGATTTTTCAGTGGAAAAAGAATATTTATTGGATAAGCCGTCTTTTTAATTATGTACCGGAAGGAATGTAAAATACGAAACGGAAGCCTTAAAAATTGAAGGTAGCAAGATAAAATCATGGAAAATTGATTTTATTGGTCTACATAATTTTCGGGACGTTTTTCGTTTAGTGAGTTTTTCCACCCGAGGTACATAATTTTACCGCTTTAACGCGAGTCCCGTTTCGGGATGGAAAATTACACGTGACGTCTTTGCTTAACGCCGAAGGAGTAGGGGGATAGAATTTTGGAGCTAACTTTTGTTGACTTTTCCAATCTCATCTTCTTCCATGTTCAACATAAAGGCCGAGAGCTAAAAGAGAATTCGGACGGACGAACTTGGGCGATTGATTCGGACCTCCACCGCCGGTTTTGCTTTGCCACCACCTTCCTCACCACCTCCTAGCTAGCCACCCCAGCTCGACCCCCATCCTCCCCTCTTGTTTGTTGTGTGAAGCCAGCTGCTTGAAGGCCGAACCAGCAGGGAGACGAATCAAGACGGAACGGACTCGGGAGAAGGGACGCCGCGTTCACTTCGGCTTCCTCCTTTGTCACGCTGCCCCGCCGCCGGCGAACAGCAGCTCGCCAACCACCACCACCGCCAAGGGTTGCCACCGGACACCACACCGCCACCCTCGGGTCCTTGGGTCGAACCACCATCGAGCCGAACAAGCTCGAAGTTCGAGTGAAGGTATTAACGCTCGAAATTAATTAGCGGGGTGGTTACGGAGCCACCGAAAGGACCTTTCGGGTCCGCTTTACTAAGTAAACTTATGGTTTTTATAATCTTGACGTTGATACGGTTCCACAGGTTCAAACCGCTCGAGAAACGGACGTCTGGATTATTACTTATAGCGAAGACAAGTTTAGACATCGATTGTCAGGCAAAGGACTTCGGATAATTACTCAGGATTCGTGGTTAATCTGTTTGATCTGAAATTTGGTAATCTTGTAGAACTGCTACTAATGAACAATTTTTATTTAGAAAATTGTTTCAAAAGTGAAGCGGATAATTAGTTATAATTCCGCCAAGATGGCTCCTTGAAGCATGAAAACTAAGGATTTATATATATATATCGATATTCGGAAATCAAATCGTTTATCGATTAGGAAATTGTAGAATTGGATTATACAACTAAGAATTGTATCCATGAGCTTGTGGTTGAAGAATCTGTTGTTATAATTGACAAAAGGCAGATAAAGATTTCTGTTGGAATCGCTGTGAGCGTAGAGCACGCCTTATAAGGCAAGTGGACGGTTCGCTCTTGCATTAATATTATTAAATGAGGAATTGAATCCCATTTAATATTTGTGTTGGGAACAACTTGTATGCTTAATAAAATATGATAGGTTGTTATATTGTTAGAAATAATGACCATGTTGTTTATTCAGTTTGCGCTAGAACTGGATTTAGGTCTGTTATATGCGACCTTGTGTGTTGTCTCATGCTGAGGCATTGTTGTGAAGTAATTAGTTTCAGGGGTAGGAGTCGAGCCTCCGATGACCTCTTTATAACACAGTCTATGTTGGGAGGTTTAGCTCGTTACTATCATATCCCAACATTCGGGTCATGACTCATACCTCGCTCAACGCCAAAGGAGGTGTACATGCACTCTAGCTAAGTGCAAATTGGTACTAGGTGTTCGTCAATGATCATGGAATTCATCCCTCTCATCTTGACGTCTCCATGTACAGGTGGATTCTCTGCGGTTTTAGCCGCCTAAAAGTTACCAACTTGGTTGTGACAAGTTTTGAAAGTAATACAAGATAAGTGCGTTAAGCACATTAATGTACCCGAATGGTTAGTCTATCCGACAACCATTCTTACTCCCGGTTATGAATGATTCTTAATCAAACTCTGATTAAGTCAATCTGATTAGTCGATGAAGGCTTTTAAAAATATTGTGTGATTAATATAAGTTCCCAACAATTGTTCATATTTCATAATGGAACCGCAAGTTGTGGTGTCCTATCTTTTGATTATGCATGCCTCATTTCTTATCCTCTATGGGACTGCTAACTGTTGGATCATCGACCGGTTGTCATTCGGATTTCGGTGCCAATATGTTTAGTCACTACCATAGGAACCAGTCATTTTCTCCACTTGCTTAGTCTTTCATTAGACTAATCCGACCACCTTATTCAATTGCATGGCCGGCTGGTGCCCACCGTCTGTATACGACGCATCAGCTACTAAAGAAGTTAATCCGCGAAGAGAAGGCTAGCCAAGGAGTTTAGAATGTAAAAAGGTTTTGAAAGCGATCGCTTGAAGAAGAACAAGTCTGTTGTAAATATTTTACTTTTGCCCAAGTTGTGGTTAGGATTTTGTGTATGGAAGGAAGTCATACTATGGTTTGTAATAAAGTGTTGTAATACTTGTTGTGATTATAAGTTTTAAAGCCGTGGGTAACCTTGGATTAGGACTAATTAGGGTTACTGGCGGTAACACCTTAAGTAAATAAGGGAGGGGGTGTTACAAAACTGATTTTTATTATGTTATTCACTGAGTATATATTAATTCGATTGATCTGATGATATGCATTGAGATTAGTTGGTATATTCACTACAATGTACGTTGATATTCATACTTTTAAACTGGTTTATTATGTGGTCATTGATATTATGATATTCATTGATATCAATGGTTGTTTCTGGTTTATTATGTGAATTTTGTGAATTAGTATCAAGTAGTCATTGATATTCATTATCTATCACATTGATATTCCTTTTTGTCAAAACTGATATTTATTATTTTATACATTAAAACAGATTATACAAGAAGATTGTTGAAGAAGGGAAATCATATTCTCTAGCCTTGGTACTGGTAGAAGATTGTTGACTCGATTTCTCCTCTCTATCTCTAAACCGTCAAGGAGAGTCAAGAACGTTTCAACCGACGATTCACCTTCGTTTTAATATTCACCACAAACTTATAATATTCATGTAATTGGATGATTATTCATCTTCGTATTAATATGTATTCATTAAAAAAAAGGATGTATTCATTTTTATTTAATATATATTCATTTATAAAATTATATTGAGTTTGTAAAATTATTTATTTTCATCATATTCATTGTAACACAAGCACATATTCGTTGTTTGTTATGTTGATATTCATTGTTTATCGTTGGTATATTCAATTGGAAGATTATGAAAATAGGGATAAAATAATTACATCAATATCAATTACTTTAAAATAATAGTAAAGAGAATAAATATTAAAAATATGCTAATAATAATTATTTAATAATATAGGAAAGATGAACTTCAATATGTAAAATCAGATTTTACGTGATTTTGTGAGTTGATTTATCTCATATAACTACCTTCCTTTTTTAATATATTTTACAAGATATTGATCCTACTTTTAAGGAACCACGTTCACTTAATCTTGCTATTACGTTCCCATAATCTTGCTATATTTATTCCAATATTCCTCACCCCATTGTAATTATTTTGTGTCATCAAATCTGACCATTAATTTTTTATAATCCAATGCACCATATCAAAACTCATTTCTACCACAATTACATTTCTACCGAAACCTCCCCTATATATATATATATATACTATAAAATAGAAAATTTTAGGTAATTAATGACTCATTCAATTGACCTAAAAATTTATAACTTATTTCCATTTCAGAATAATTTTATATAGATTTATGTAGGAAACCTATAACTTATTCCATATAATTATCTAAAATTCTAAATCCATCCTTTCTATATAAAGTTGTATTTTTTCAATCAATGCACAATTATTATTATGTTTAAATATTTTGATAATTAATTAATAATTACATTAGAAAGGAAAAAAATACTTTTTACACTAGATTTGAAATATTACATTTTTTGCAAAAAATAGTACAAGAATAAGAAAAAAATTCTGACTAAAAATTTATGTTATTTTTATCAATTAACTAATAATAATCATAATATAAATACATATAATAACTTTTTCATTTGCAAAAAATAGTACAACAATAAGAAAAAAAATTTGACTAAAAATTTAAGTTATTTTTATCAATTAACTAAAAATAATCATAATATGAATATATATAATAATTTTTTCAATTCCAAAATCAAATTTTGTTGTAAGAAATGATATTATATAAATTGTACCATTAACATTAAAATATTGTGCTATTCAAAATTATAAAAAACTTAAGGAAAAAAGTAAAACTCATAAGTTTAAATACATTATATCAAAATAGATTTTTAATAAATGATGTGACCTTTTGTATGATGTGACATTTGATATTACTTTACTATAGGATAGGATTAATTAGTATTTACTCTCTTTTTATAAGTTTCTATTATACATTAGGAGACCTTTAGTATTATCCTACTAATTAAATTTTAAAATTTTGTAATTAAAGTGATAATATCATTCCTTACAAATTAGTATTAATTACAATCCATATCCATTTGGGTGTACATTCATGGTGATGATGTACATTATGTAGTTCTCTACTCCTATATATATTCACAAGAACAAATTGAAGTTGTCAAATTGTAGGATACTAGCAAACCTTTCTATTTATTTTTTATTTTTTTGTGATGGAGTTGTTGTTTGGTTCTTATTTTATGTATTATACAATTATTAATAATATATTTCGTTTTTAGGTTTGGTGAATAAATTTTTCTTCCTCAATTGCAATTAAACAAAATGGAAAAGAAGATACATGTTTAGTTTATCCAAGAAAAATTGTAAGTCAATCATTTCTTTAAGTCTCTCATGTGCATGTATTTTATCTAAGCAATTTGTAATGATTTTTCATGTAGAATATATAACCATTTAAATTTTCATGGTATTTCTAATGTAGTGGCATGTAGAAATTATTAAGATAAACTATAATTTGCATGAAATAACAATTTTTATAGTACAATCATTTTAAAATGATAGATGTATTATTAAAAGTATTACTCTTATTTTTGCCAATTCTCAAGTAACTTTTCTATGTAATAGAATTTATTTGAAAAATTCAATTTTTAATAATTCTTATGTATAGAGGGAAAGAGAAATATAAATATTATACAATGAAAAATGACATTTAAAATTATAAAAAATTTCCTTTAAATAACAAAAATAATTACAACAAAGAGTATTTGGGAGTAATTTTTTTCTTTTTTATCTTAGAGATCACCTTTTGTCATCTTCTTTTTTTTATCCTCAAAAACTAATATTGTTATGATTTCTGTTAAGTAACTGGAAAGAGTTGGTGAAGAGCTATGCAAAAATAAAATTAGAGAATAAACGAAAGAAAATGAATTGTAGAAAATAGGGATTGAATTATTTAGGATCCAAAAAAACTAATAATACACATAAAGTTAATCTATATCTATATCTATATCTATCTATATCTATATAACACATAAAATTGAAAAACTTGGGTCATTTATGACCATCCTAAATTAAATTCAAATTTTACAAATTAATTAAAGTTCATTGAAAAAAAAAACAAAAATTGCAAAAAAAATAATACAAAAGATCCATTTGTATAAACCTCTATTACAAACACAAGACTATAACTTTCAATTGAACGACTTTTGAAATCCATAATTTGTCACAATTAATAATTAAAAAATATTTGAAAAAATTGACAAATTATTTCATAAATTTGGGATCTCAAGTGATATTTTATTTTTATAAATATATATAAAGTTTCATCTATATTATTATATTAAAATGAGAAATGAGATTTTAATAAAAAACAAATTAATAAAAACTAGATAAGATCAAATTTATTACATTAATTTTGTCTATCCCCTCACATTTCATACCCCCTAAAAACTAGATAAGATCAAATTTATTTGTCTATCCCCTCACATTCCATACCCCTAAAAAACTAGATAAGATCAAATTCATTACATTAATTTTTTCATTAAGAAAAGAGAATTTATATAATTATTAACTAGCAATAAAGTCTATGTATTATATCATCCTTATTTATGTGTTGGAGGATGAAGTTTAGCTAATTTGGAGGATTTTTATGGAACGAAAAAGAGGGAGTAGATGTAAGACTTTTGTTTTAAAAAATGAAAGGAATTACGAAATACAAGCAAAGAGCAATGAGGTAATTGATTGTTTCTTTTAAAGTTTTTATTCCATTTTTTATGTTTTTTTTTAATTCAACAAAAAGGAACTTATTTAATTTTTTTTACCACTTTATTTAGAAATTATTATTATTTTTCTCGCTCCAAATGACTCTCATGCCTAATTTCATAGGCAATATATAGTTAATTTTAATTTCTCATGTTTTCTTGGTGTATTTTTGTCTTTTTATATGGGCTATAAGACAATGAGAGAATATGTTTATGAGAAAAAAGGATCGAAGGATCATCAAACTAAATTATTAAGGTAAAACATTATTACTTTTTATTTAAATCATGAAAGCTATTATGTTCATTTGATGTAAACATTTCTTATGTATGGTAAGATTATTATATTTTTTGTATATTTTTTATCTAATCAAAGGTGAAATCAAAATGATATTTTTAAGATGATGGAAGAAGACAAATATTTAGAAGAAAGAAATAACATCTGAAAAATAAATATTTTGTGTTAAAATTCTATTATAGTTGGATTGCGCTTAAGAATATATTTTTAGGGTAGATATATAATAACTAAAGATTTTGTAATTTTTGAAGATACAACGTGTTATGAATTCTAATCAAGTAAAATATTTAACAATATAAAAACATAAAATTAGAGCTAAAACTTAGATTCTCCATAAATAATTGATCATTACAAAAATAACATATTCTAAATGTTAAAAGACAATCAACATAGTAGACACAAAAAAGGAGAAATATAGATGCTTTTATGATTGATTTTTTTTTCCGAACTTATAAAACCTTAGATAATATTTAGATATTAAAAGGGGATAAAAATTTGTTCTATTTGCACAAAATAAACCCGTGCGTAAAAATAAAAAATGTAACAAAGCATAAATATACAAGCATTTAATGCTTTAAATGATGATGATGACAATATATTGCTAAATCCGATCAAGGAGGCATTGGAATTCTAATTGGTGTCAACTTTTCCAATTCCAGCCAATATCAGTAATGTTAAATTAGTAAACGGCTAAATGACTTATTAAAGTAGAGAGACTATGGAATTTGAAGAGGCATCCGAGCCCACTATATATGCATACCGAGTTGAAGCCATGGGGGAGAAAGAAAAAGCTTTCACAAACACTCCATAAAAAGAAGCATATGAATCATAAAAGAGAGGAGACAAGGCCAACTGTGTTAAGATTTTATGCATCAAAATCCTACATCAAGACACATTAATTGGTAGAAAGCTTTTCTCCTTTAAATTCTTTATTTATGTGCTAATCAAATTTCGATCGTATGTTAATTTAGAACATGATTCTAAGACCCGTCGATCAAACTCGATCGGTTTGATGCCACCTCCAAAACTTGTGTTTGTCTCCAAGGTAATGGAAGGCCATTAGTCTCAAATACATTAAATTAACAAATAAATAGAGAATTAATATTCCACCAAAATAGTGTTAGGATTAGCAAATCCAACTTTTCAACTTACATTACTTATTTGTGTGCATATTTCTATAAATCTATAAATTATATAATTTTTTAATTAATAATTTCACCTCAACCATACATTTGCATATTATAAACATATATCATCTTAGAGATGGGTAAAGTGAAAAAAAAATCTACATACTATAAAATATAAAATATAATCAATGAAAACCCGTGCGATAGCACGGGCCATCCACCTAGTATCATATAAAATAGAAAAATTTGGTCAATTAATGACCAAAGCATCTAATGCAATAATGAGAGTTTTAACAAAAAAAAATGAAATAATGAGAGTCAAAAAAAGGTCAAGCATTGGTTTTTGTTAAAATGTACATCTTAATCTTAACAACATATAAAATTGTCCCTCTTGTCCTCATAAATGTAACATCCATTTTCAAAATCCTAATTAACAAAATAATTTTGTTGACAATATAAATGCTCAATTAATTAAAGATAATATATCAAGCAAATATAAGAATTTTTCTTGCCCAATAAATATATTTATTTAAGAGAGAAGATAAAAAGATTTTCATGGAAAAGTTTTATGAAAATTTATTATATTAATTTATATATTTTTTATTAAAGAAAGTATGTGGTAAAATATATAAATTTAAACATTATAATTTAAAATTGTATAATAATTTTCTATTAATGGAGCCTTTTAGTAATATATAATTCAATTGTAGATTAGAAAAATAAAACAAATAAAATTCAAATTTGTATTCACCCGTATAGGTATGTATATCATAATAAAATTATTCTTAAAATTAAAATATTATCTTAATCTTCTTATCTAAATATTAATCCTAAAATCAATTATTTAATTAACTAATTAAAATTAAATATTATCTTAGTAAAGTTATTCAATTTGGTCTAATAAATGAATTGCCATTTTTGTATTAATTTCCTCCAATGTTGAAATCTAATAAGTATATACTCCAAATATGAATAAACATAAAAATTAAATTAAATATTTATAATTGGCTATTCATCTCATTTTAAAGACTTCAAATTTCTTTATTCCAAATATGAATAAACATAAAAATTATGTCATATAGAAAGCATATGAAAGATAAAATATCATTGTTGATTATTCACAATTTCATATGCACGAGAACCACATTAATTCAAATATGAAAACAAATCGTTGATAGATTAAGCAAGTAAAATTAAAATAATACTTCAACTATAAAATTAATATGGATAAGAAATTTCTATATCTTAATCTAGTATGCACCGATTAAATGATCAAATAATTTATATAGTTATGATTTTTAGCATTTGTTTTTTTTTTATACTATAAATATTTATGGTATTTCATAATATAATTCAATTTACTCTAATTTAGTATGCTTGATCACAAATATTTAAATTATATAAGCATAGGGTACAAACTTTGGTGTATATATATATATATATATATTCTACTCCTCTAATCATATTAATCATTACTAAATAATTACTGTCATTTTTTTGGTTGAAAATCAGTAGACTGCCTACCACCTTAAGATAAATTAATTGGCTTACCTCAGCCATTTAACTTTGTCATATTTAATTTATTGGTTTAATTTATTTGTTTCAGAATCATTTTTTTTAATTTCAGTGCGCATTAATGGTTGACACTAGACACCAACCCGTAATTCAACTGTTGTTAGTTTTTCATTATTATATTTTTTTTTTTGGTTAAAAGGGGGCAAAGCCCATATAACTTTATTAGCTTAAAATGGGAGCACCAGTAGTGTCATAGGTACTTAACAGAGCTGAAATACAATCAGGGGGATTAACCAAACTAGCAAAAGGAACATTAGCAGTGATTGCATAATTGGCCAAAGTGTCTGCCACTTCATTCAAGCTCCTGGAAATGTGCTGAACTCGAACCCTCCAGTGATTATTGCAAATTAAAAATCGACATTGTTCAACCAAATGGAAATCCGGATGCGGAACCTGGTGTGCATTCCCAAGCAGCTGGCAAGCAAGTGCGGAATCAGTTTCCAACACCAACTGATCAATCCCTAACTCCAGCCCCTGTCGCAAACCATGAAGGATAGCCCATAACTCAACAGTCAGAGCCTTGGCGGTTCCGCACATGAACGTAAAAGCGCGAACGAACATGCCGAAGTGATCCCGGAAAACTCCTCCACCGCCCGCGATTCCCGGATTCCCTTTCGACACTCCATCAGTGTTAAGTTTAATCCATCCCTGAGCAGGTGGTTGCCAAGCATTCAGCTCCACAGCAGCACCAGCAAGCGAAAGTTGACGAGTCGGTGCTAAAACAGTAGCAGAGTTGGCTTTTGCTTCTTGGAAAGTCAGGGCATCTCTGTTGGCACGCAGTGCAGCCGAATGCACATCATCAATGGCGTTGAAAATTAGGCCATTCCTTGATTTCCAAACGAACCAAATATAATAGGCGAACCGAGAACTATGAAGATCCTTGGCCCTGATATTTTTCCAGATCCAATCCCGAATGTCCATATTACCAAAGAACTCCACCCGATCCATATTAGAAGGCAAAACGAGCTCCCAATTATGCTTGACTTCCGTGCAATCCCTGAGTACGTGCAAACAAGTTTCCGGAAGGGAACATCGGGGACAATTACTAGACTGTGCCAAGCCTCGGTGTACACGGTTCTCATTACACAGGAAAGCTCGATGACAAGCGAGATAGAGGAAATTTCGAACTCGTTGCTGCGCTGGACACTTCCAAACTGAGGACCAAACCGAAAGAGGCTGAGGCATCGCTTGGTCCCTTAAGAGAAGACGAGCAGATTTGGTTGTAAACAGACCCGATGATGAAGGTCCCCAAAACGGCTTGTCATGCGCCATCATCTCATCGCGAATTGAAATGGCTAACAGCTCCTGTTTGATGTGGGTTGGAAGGAGAGGGTTCAAGATTTCCCAATTCCAAGAATTTCCAGTCTAGTACTCAGAAACAATTTTGCCAAGATGCTCCTCGTCCAGCGGTTGGAGAGCAAACTCCTCAAGTGGCCGGTCTTTTAACCAATGATGGACCCAAAAAAGGGTTCGGTTGCCATTCCCAACAGCAACTTGTAAACCTTTTGCAAGCAATTGTCCTCCATGAACAAGTCCCTTCCAAACATAAGATTGTCGATTCCGACGTTGAAAGATGTCTTGATCAAGACGGTTATTGCAATATTTACCTCGAATCACACGACTCCATAGCCGATTGGGTTCTTGGATTGTTCTCCATCCAAGCTTAGCAAGTGAGGTAGCGTTTGAATCCCTCATAGAACGGACGCCCAATCCGCCCATTTTCTTTGGTAAAGTGATCTTTTCCCAGGCTAAGAGGTGGATTTTGCGTTCCTCATTTCGGGAGCCCCAAATGAAGCCACGGACAGCCTTGTCAATATCATCACAAACGGACCTCGGAATAAGCAACGACTGCATTGCATAGACCGGTAAGCTAGTTAAGACAGAGTTTGCTAGAGTGACACGCCCCGCAAAAGAGAGAGAACGAGCCTGCCAACCATGAAGTCGAGACATAACTTTATCAAGCATAGACTGGAATTTAGCATTCTCTACACGTCCACTCAACGTCGGCACACCCAGATAAACGCCTAGATCAGTTGTCATCGGAATACTCAGCAGGTTGCTGATGCAGTCAGCCGAGGATTGCAGCACCGCACGAGAAAATAAGATTGAGCTTTTGCCATAGTTCACCTTCTCCCCCGATTGCCAGCAAAATTTATCAAGACACGCTTGAATGATAGAAGCTTGTGAAGTAGAAGCTTCGGCAAACAAGATCAAGTCATCCGCGAAGAACATATGAGAAAGCGGAACACCGCCAACCACAAAAGGCGACCATAACCCCGAATCAACCGCTGATTGGATAATATGAGACAAGCGTTCCATGCACAAGACGAACAAGTATGGGGATAAGGGGTCCCCTTGTCGGACACCCCTCAATGGTCGGAAAGAACCAACCACCTCACCATTCCATAGAACTTTAGTCTTTCCATTGGTTTGGCAAGACATAATGGTATCGACCAAACGCACCGGAAATCCAGCTTCAACAAGAATTTCACGAAGAAAAGATCACCGCACTCTATCGTAAGCCTTAGCAAGGTCAATTTTAATCATCATCCATTTTTCAGAATTCCGTTGATCATGAAAAGTATGCAACGCCTCTTGAACAACCACAATATTGTCGACAATTTGACGGCCCGGGATGAAGCTTGATTGCATGGGAGACACAAGATCATCGATGAGAGGTTTGAGGCGGTCCTGTTCCCATGGAGTTTGTGAGAAACTCTATGGGTGAATTTACTAAAACCCTATAGTAAATTGGTGAACCCGTTGGGAAAAAAGAAAAAAGAAAAAAATAATAACTTGATATGGAGAGAGAAAAATCAAATCTCAACCGTTCAATTTGTATTTAATGATCATGATTTATTCAACTCTATCTATGGAGTTTTTTCACAACTCCACTGGAACTAATTCCGGTTTGAGGCGTCTAACAATCATCTTAGTGCCAATCTTGAACACAACATTTAATAACGAGATCGGTCTCAATTGAGAAGGCGTGGTAGGGCTCTCAACTTTAGGTAACAAGAATAACAGGGCGTCACAAAAATCCGGTTCAAGTCGATGGTCATTCAATAAACCAAGTACAGATTCAACAACCTGCGGCTTAACAACGGACCAACTGTGTTGATAAAAGATAGCCGGGAACCCGTCCGGTCCAGGGGATTTGAACGGGCCCATTTCTTTCAAAGCCTGCCATACTTCATCTTCGTGAAAAGGTGTATCAAAAGCAGCAGGAATATTAGCAGACTCCCTCGGAAATCCATGCACCACATTAAAAGGAAGACTTGTTCCTCCAAAGTACTCGGTTCTTCGGTATAGAGATTAGCAAAGAATTGAGTAACCATCTGCTGAAGAGCAACACAATCCTCGACCCACTCACCCGAAGAATTCTGCAAGCGCTCAATTCTATTAGCACGCCGACGGATAATGGTTGAGAGGTGGTAGTATCGAGTATTACGATCACCATCCAATAGAAATGAAGAGCGGGATTTCTGAAACCATAGAACCTGCTCTCGATCCATGATGCTTTCGAGCTCGCCCGCGAGCTCTGCTTCCAAGTCAATAAGTCTCTGGGATGATCAAGTTGCAAGCGCCCTTTTAATACCCGCAAGTCGTGCCCAAAGTCGCCTCTTCTGGTGGAAAATATTTCCAAAAACATCTATATTCCATTGCTGAAGTTCTGCTGACAGAAGAGAGAGCGCCCCCGTACAAGAACGAGTCCCATCCCAGCGAGACCTCACAAAAGGTTGGTATTGATCATGCAAGGTCCAAGCCGCTTGAAAACGAAAAGGACGCCTTCTTGGATTATACACCGGCACCTCATGTGTGTTCAAAATCAAAGGGCAGTGATCAGAATGGGGAGCACTTCCATGGATAACTCGAACCTCAGGGAACATCATTCTCCATAATTCGTTATAGAGAACACGGTCTAGACGAGCCGCTTTACGAGTGGCCATTGAGCGTCCCGTTTGCCAGGTGAAAGGAGCCCCAGAGAAACCCAAATCAATCAACTGCACCTCATCAACGAATTCCCGAAATTGACGACTGTTATTATTTGATCCTACAGAAGAGGTGGTTCGTTCATTAGCATGCAGATTAGCATTAAAATCACCCGCCAGAATCCACGGGCGATTGTGTGAATGAGCAAAGGATTCCAGTTCACGCCAAAGAGCCATCCGAGTAGTCGCATCAGGAGACGCGTACACTGCAGAAAAAAGCCACGGATCCTCCTTTGCTCTCGAAATTTCAACAGTAATATGTTGTGGGTGTAAAGAAAGCGGTTCAAGTTTAACTTCAGAGGTTTTCAGAGTATCCATATGCCACCAGCAAAACCCTCGGCTTCAACACGCACAACACCATCAAAGTCAATCCGATGACACACGGAATCAGCTTGCTCTCCACTAATGTGAGGCTCAACAAGGACAAGTACAGTTGGATTATGTAACCGGATGAGTTCCCGGATTGTCAACAGAAAGTGTGCACTACCAGCACCACGGACATTCCAAACTAAAAAATTGAGACTAATCATAGAGACCAAAAAGAAAGATTGATGAAGCCAATAAAGGCAAAACACTGCTTGTCAAGGACAATGCAAAAGCGTGGGCCGCCTCAGTGAGCCGACAAATCGCCGCTTGGTATTCTTGTGGGATTTATGCCCTGCATAGAAGTGGACTCGTCTCTGTGTGCATCGGAACCAAGTCCACCCTCATCTTGTGTGCTAGTTGTGGAGCAAGGATCTGAAAAGGACCCGTCCAGTGGTTGGAAACCAGCAAACTTTGCTGGTACCAAACATGTCGGCGCTGGACAGCCAGGGTCTCCCTCGGCATTGTTAGGTCCATGAGCTATTACAACTGGTTGTGAATTCGGGTTTACAGACGGAGAGAGCACCTTGTTTTCATCTAATTGACGAGTAGCTTCTCGTAGCTTTTTTTTCAAACTAGGGTTTCGGTTTTCCTTGGATACAATAGCCGATATTGGCGGCAAAGGGTTCTCTACTGGTTGCTTGGCCCACTCGTTTCGGCTCCTTATTCCAGTCAATGGATAGAAACGATAGTTTTTCTGTTACAATCGGATCTTGTTTAGTGGCATCGTGGGACCCTTGTTTTGCAAAAGGATGAAATCTTGATCCTGGAATATCTTTTTCCTTTTTAGATTGAGATGATCGAATTTTCCTTTTGCTAGCATTGCTTGGAAGATTTGATCGTGGGCCCCCCTCAACATTTTTTGGCAACTCGCTGGCAACAGTAATATTCTGTTCCAGATTTGGTGGAGTCGAAGATTTCGAAATTGCATTGGCGGGAACATCGGACTCACCCTCAGCCGATCCAAGCACTTCAAATCTAGAACCAACAATTTCCGACGACTTGCCCTTCACCGTCGACCGAGCATTCTGTTGACCTTGCGTGGCTTTGGACCCGGTACCCCCAATCGATGTGGGCCCGTAGCCGGCGAACTGGCCGGCATTCCAGATGCAGCCTGTGTGCTAGCACTAGCGAGACCATTCTCAGCGGAAACTGGCTTGGCGTTCTGTTGTGGTGTCGGTCGGCGACGAGCTGGCTTCTTAACTTGCATCCAAGGACCAAATATCGGCTCTTTCTCTTCCTTTTGCATGACAACATCCTTTGGCTGGCTTTCAGAGTCCTTTTCCTCAGACATTTGCATTTCTTCATGACTCTCCTTATCAGGGCAGTTGTCCAAAGTATGACCTATTTTACCACAGGAATAACATACCATCTTAAGCCCTTCATATTGGACTCTCCACACACGGCCCCGGAAGTACAGTTTCGATAATAACTTTTGGCCAAGATCTATTTCAATACCAATACGGACAAACTGCCCTCGTTCAGCATCCTTTGTGGTTTTATCAACCCTAAGCACTTTCCCAATCTTCCCACCAAGGCATCGAAGGCATTGTTCATCGAAGTATTCCAGACCCAAACCAGAAATACGAACCCAGACAGTCAGAACTTTTGCTACATCACTCGTTGGACAGAAGTCTGGCGTCCATCTACGGATCATGAGATAGTTGTCTCCAACCATCCACGGACCTTGGGTGAGGACATGTTCATAGTCGTCCATGTTTGCAAAACGAACAACATACCTGTCATTCCCAACATCGATCAAAGAGAACTTGCCCGTAAGTGCCCACTTCACTTCGAGGCTACGCTGGAGGTACTTATATCCCGGCCCTTTGTCAAACATTCGGATGATTAAAGCTCTCGACCAGGGAACCCTAAGACCGCGTTTTTCTTGCGCGGTTAACAGAACACTAGGGCAGTCAGGATCTTCCTCTTCCGGGGCTACATCATCATCTGTATCATAAAGATCCGGGCGTTCCTCAGCCATTAACTGGATCGAATCATGGTGTTTTGTGTTATTCCCCGTCACCATGTCTCGGAACGACATGGAGGGGTTACCGCCTTGCTTGGAATTTTGCCCTAGGACAGGAAACTGAGCACCAGTGAGTGTTGGAGGCTGAGTGTTTCGGTTGGATTTGTGTCCCATTTCCACCTCCATAGAGGTGGGAGGGGGATTCGCCGATTTTTGACGTCCCGGCGACGCCGCCATGGACCGAGAAGCAAGAAAACGAAATCCGGCAAGATTTTCCGGTCAGAGAAAAAGAGAGGTTTTTTTGAAACAGGTTTTTTTTTTTTTAACACAAGACGAGGACCATCTTCTTTCTCGCCGTGTTTACATTACTTTTAACATAAGAGCATCCACCACCGTAGGCCAAAGGCCATATTTTTTTAGCCTACCAAATGGGATATATTTCCCATTTGATATCATTTTAGCCTAAGGTAAAAAAATATTGCTCCCACTGTAGGTCAAATATTATAGGTTAAAATTATAAATATTTAATTTTAACGGATAGTTTTACTCTCCTGATATGTATTTTCTGCTATAAAATATTCCAAAATAACGGATAGTTGAATAATTATTATTATATTTTATTTCAAAAAAATATTATTATAATAATTATGAATACCAACTATATTTCAAAAAATATTATTATATTAATAGTGAATAATGGCTAGTTTTACTCTTGCACTTCATTTTGTAGTATTCTTTTTTCTCAACTTGAAATTTATTTTCAATTATGGTTTTTAATGAGACTATTATTAAATTATTTTATTTAAGTAAAAAAATAATATTCCATATTTATATATTAAATATTAGGCTCGTATAAAACGTTACAACGAGACCATTACAATAATACAATTTTTATAATTAAAAATATTTTAAATAGTATATTTTTATAACATTTTAATCAATTCTTACATATTAAATTACAACAAAACAATAAAATATGAGAGGGGACCCACCATAATAAAGGTGGGACCCACCATATAGCCTACCAATTATCAAGGCCAAATTTGGCCTTAAATTTACGTAGGCTATAATAAATTTCTTGAAAAATGGGTAAATACCCTATGGTGGGGGATGGGCGTTGCTTTATCCACCACGCGTAGAGGATTTTTCGCCCCAAGATTTGACGGGTGTGTCAGAAGAGGACCGGTCTTGCAGACCGGTTCTATGGGGATCCGGCTTTCAAAGCCGGATCTCCACCGCACAAAAAATTGTCCTGAATTGCCACGTTGGCAATCCGGGGAGAAAAAACGCGGATTGCCAACTTGGCAATCCGGAAGGGTAAATTTCGGGATAGTATTTTTTTTGCCTGTATAAACCCATTCACATCTCATTTTTACCTTGTTCATTCCTCCTTCATTTTCTTCTTGTGGTTTTCTCAACATGTCTTGGTTCTCTAATATTTTCGATAATCCTCAACCACCCGAAGAATCTCAAAATGAAGTCCCAAATTCGGATTGGAATAATGCTCCAAGAAATTTCTCAAATTTGTTGGACATTACTCCTTTTCAAAATCCAAACGAGCAATATTATCTTCCACCACCCGAGCTTCCTCAAAATGAAATCCCAAATTCGGGTCAGAATCATGGTTATTTCTCAAATTTGTTGGGAAGTAATTTTTTTCAAAATCCAAACTTCTTTCTACCACCGGAGCTTCCTTATCAATCGGAGAAATGCTATCCTTTTTATCCATCGGAGCAAGGTCACACGACTTATCCATCGGATCAAGGTTTCTCATGCTTTCCTCCGAATCAAGCATACCCTCATTATGCATCTACGGAAGAGGTATGTACATAAATATTCTTAATATTATTTAAATGTACTTAAGATTAATATTAGCGAGTTAAAATAGTTGTCATGTTATATTGTCATTTTTATAATTATCTATTATTGGTCGTTAGTATTAGTTTATAGATTTATTGTAGATTTTAATTTATTATAATATTCTTAATATTAATATTAGATAATTATGTTAGTTAAGAAAGTTGACTTTGATATATTGTCATAGTTCATAACATTAGTAAAATGTACTTAAGATTAATATTAGTGAGTTGTTACTATAATAAGTTTTATATAGATTTTGTAGAATTTAATTTATTATAATATTCTTAAAATTAATATTAGATAATTATGTTAGTTAAAAGAGTTGACTTTGATATATTGGCATAGTTCATAACATTAGTAAATTATACTTAAGATTAATATTAGCGAGTTGTTATTATAATAAGTTTTATATAGATTTATTGTAGAATTTAAGTTATTATAATATTCTTAAAATTAAGATTAGATAATTATGTTAGTTAAAATAATTGACTTGATATATTATCATAGTTCATAATATTAGTAAAATGTACTTAAGATTAATATTAGTGAGTTGTTACTATAATAAGTTTTACATAGACTTTGTAGAATTTAATTTATTATAATATTCTTAAAATTAATATTAGATAATTATGTTAGTTAAAAGAGTTGACTTTGATATATTGTCATAGTTCATAACATTGGTAAATTATACTTGAGATTAATATTAGCGAGTTGTTATTATAATAAGTTTTATATAGATTTATTGTAGAATTCAAGTTATTATAATATTCTTAAAATTAAGATTAGATTATGTTAGTTAAAATAGTTGACTTGATATATTATCATAGTTCATAATATTAGTAAAATGTACTTAAGATTAATATTAGTTGTTTTTTTATATTTTCTTAATATTCATTCCTATTAGTTTATAGATATATTTATTCTTTAATTTACGAAACGTGTTTAAAATTTATTAAATGTCATAGGATAAGGATGATTACACTCGATTCTTCGTGTGTGATGAAGAGTGGTATAATCGTGAATCTATGTTGGAATGGGCGCGTACTGTCGGAAAATTATTGAAGATGGTCTTGACCATAAAAAATTCATGGCCCAAAAAGGTTATATTAGCTTGTGAGAATGCGGGTGTTTACAAGGAAAAAAAGAAGTTGATTCCAGGAAAACCTAGAAAAACAGATCCAAAATATGTGTCAAAGAAGTGCAATTGTCCATTTGAGTTGCATGGGCTCCTTCAACCAAATGAAACATGGAAGTTGACGGTCAAATGTGCAAAGCACAATCACGATGTTGGCACGACCTTATTGGGCCATGCATATGCTGGAAGAATGACGGATGAGATGAAGGAGGATGTTAGAACTCTAACATTGGCATACGTGCTTCCCAAGCAGATATGGGCGTTCATACAAGAAAAATACCAAGGTTGTACGGTTACTCGGAAACAAATATACAACTAGCGCTCTAGAATTTGGAGTCAAGAGATTGGGGAGAAGACGGTAACCCAAACGACATTGAGTTTCTTGGATGAAAAGGGTTATTTTGTGGCACATAGAAGGGTAGATGGAACTGACAAGATACAAGATTTGTTCTTTGCTCATCCACTTTCGAGACATTTGATGAAAATGTTTCCATATGTCATCATCATGAACACCATGTACAAGACGAATGTGTAAGATTTGGCTACTAATCTCAATTCTTTATTTTATTTATGATTGTGTATATATATTGATTCTAATTACCATGTATAAATCTTATTATCTTATAGTTACAAAATGCCTCTATTTGAGTTGGTGGGCTTCACTTGCAGTGGCCATACCTTCAACATTGGATTTGCATTCATGGCGCAAGAGAACACCACCCACTATGAATGAGTATTGAACGAACTGAGCCACCTTTGTGCCGTTGCGGGTAAGAGGCCAAAAGTTATTGTGACTGACCGTGAGCTAGCTTTGATTAAAGCCTTGAAGACAGAATTTCCACTCGCCCATCATTTGTTGTGTTGGGTGCACATCAGGAGCAATTGCAAAGCAAAAGCGCTAAGCCTTAAAATTGACGATGCAAGAGCTACAGGTTTTGCTAGGCAATGTATCGGCGTGTTTTATTCAAGGTCAGTGGATACATACAACGAGCGTCTTGCAAGGCTAAGGGATTCATGGGGTGATGGTCTATACAATTATCTCCGAGAAGTTTGGCTTGAGCCTTATGCAGAATGCATTGTCAAAGTATGGACGGATCAGCGTCTTCACTTCTTCACAACGTCTACGAGTAGGTAATCCTAAATTCATTATGGCATTTTTGGAGTATGAATATATTACTTATTTAATTTGGCATGAACTTAACAATAAATATTTTTCATATCTTTAGGGTTGAGTCCGCACACTCAGTGTTGAAAAACTGGTTGGGAACTTCAGTGGGTGGGTTCCCCTATGTCGTAAGTAGGATTCATGGAATGATCGAAGACCAAGTATTTCATATTCGAGGTTTTTTGGAGAAGGATCGAAACACATGCCCGACTACTATCCTCAAAGAGAAGGCGTTGCAGATCTTGTTTTCATTGTTGCGCAACAGAGTGTCAAAGAAATGCATGAATATCTTGCTAGATCACGTGAAGTTCATATACGATCCGGAGAAAAACTATGATTCTACGATGTGCAACGACGAATTTTGGAGAACTAGTCGGGGACTTCCTTGTCCTCATGATGTTGAGTTTGCTATAAACAACTTGATTCCAATTCCATTAGAGTCAATTCATGCATTCTGGAGGACAATGACGTGGGAGGGCGTTGAGGTAATTCCTCCACAAAGGTTTGAACCGTGTTCCGAGCAAGATGAGCTTTATCAAGAAATGATGGGAGACTTGAACGGTGGCTTGTTGAACGAAGATCAAGTGCACCATACTATAACAGCTTATGTCGATAAAAAAAGGTCGGGTGAGTCGACATTGAAGGAGTCGCCCCATGATGAGTATAGGGGTAAACCACAAATTCCTACAAACGTGCAACCAAGGGACAAGACATGGTTAGAGCACGCCCAAGAAAATGCGAGTACCACTAAGAAGCCGAAACCTAAAAAGACCCAAGCGAAGGAGAAGGGGAAGGGGAAGGAGAAGGGGAAGGGGAAGGAGCCGGTACAAAATAGTGAAAATTTCAAAGTTATGGGTGTGGATTTCGAGGTGGGGAATGTGGATGGGTTCATGGAATATTACATCACGTTGACTAGACCAATCATTGCGGATGGCCATTGTGGATTCCGGTCATTGGCTGAGTTGATGTGGAAAACCGAAAAAACATTGGAAAAAAGCGGCGGCGCCGGGGTCAACGACGACGATGATGATGAAGGTGGGCCAATCATAAAAGATTTGATCGTGGACTACGACGCTAATTATTCAAAAGTCATTTGGAATAACCCAAATGTAAGTATTTAATTATTTATATGGTTATAATATAATATATTTTAGAATTATTTTATTTATTAGAATGTCATATTCATAAATGTTAGATTGTTTAATTATTTATATGGTTAGATTATTATATTCATATATTTTATATTATTATTTTATTTCTTAGAATATTATATCCGTACATGTTACATTGTTAAATTAAATTATTTATATAGTTAGATTATTATATTCATATATTTTAGATTATTATTTTATTTGTAGAATATTATATCCGTACATGTTACATTGTTAAATTAAATTATTTATATGGTTAGATTATTATATTCATATATTTTAGATTATTATTTTATTTGTAGAATATTATATTCATACATATTAGATTGTTAAATTAAATTATTTATATGGTTAGATTATTATATTCATATATTTTTAGAGTTGTCAAAAGTAGACCCGACCCGAAAAACCGACCCGAACCGCCCGAAAAATTTAGGGCCAAGACCCGAAAATTTGAACCCGAAACCCAAAATAAACCGAACCCGATAGACCCGAAACCCATTGGGTTCAAACCCGAAAAAACCGTTGGGTTGACCCAATTTGTTATATTTTAAGAATATATAATATATTTTGAAAATTATAATATATTTTATTATTAAAATATATAAAAATAATAGATTTATTATTAAATATCATTTTTTAAATAAAAAATATTTTAATAATTATAAAAAAATCAATTTTCTTGACTTATTAGGTCGACCCGACCCGCCCGACAACCCGCAATGACTCGACCCGATTTGATCGGTGACCCATTACAACCCGAACCCGACTCAACCCGAACCCGAAATAACCGAACCCGAACCCGACCTGACCGACCCGTTTGACACCTCTATATATTTTAGATTATTATTTTATTTGTAGAATATTATATTCGTACATGTTAGATTGTTAAATTAAATTGTTTATATGGTTAGATTATTATATTCATATATTTTAGATTATCATTTTATTTGTTAGAATATTATATCTATACATGTTAGATTGTTAAATTAAATTATTTATATGGTTAGATTATTATATTCATATATTTTAGATTATTATTTTATTTGTAGAATATTATATCCGTACATGTTAGATTGTTAAATTAAATTATTTATATGGTTAGATTATTATATTCATATATAGATTATCATTTTATTTGTTAGAATATTATATCCGTACATGTTAGATTGTTAAATTAAATTATTTATATGGTTAGATTATTATATTCATATATTTTAGATTATCATTTTATTTGTTAGAATATTATATCCGCACATGTTAGATTGTTAAATTAAATTATTTATATGGTTAGATTATTATATTCATATATTTTAGATTATTATTCTATTTGTTAGAATATTCATACACATTTATATGCTATAATTGTAACACCCCCTTCCTACCCTGGAGGTATTACCGCCAATAACCCCGATTAAGACTAAACCGAAGCTACCCAAGGCTTTAAACTGACTGATCAAACTAAAACAAGGTAAATGAAACCATTTAAAACCTAACAAAATTCAGTAAAACTTTACAGCAGAAAAGAGAATAAAAGGTTATATACAAGCCTTAACTTAAAAAGGAATTAGTAAATAAATAGAACAACCTTCTATTTAAACAAAGTCTTCATCAACTCTTCCCTAAGTTCTTCTTTCTGAAACTTAGCTTCGCTTTGAAGTAGTTCAACCATGATCTCAAATCAAGTATAGCCATTGGAAACCTTTCTTCAACTTCTGGAGCTTCAAACCTCGGAATCCGCCTCTTGAATCAACTTCCAAGAAGAACCTGATGTTTCGTAAACCAACGGTGGACAACAGCCGACCATATAAAAGAAAAGAAGATGGACGGGTTAGTCTAATGAAAGACTAAGCAAGCGCAGAAACTAACTTGGTTCTTATGGTTGCAACTAAACATATTGGCATCCAAATCCGATTAGACTCGGATTATGATCCAACAGTTAGCAGTCTTATAGAAGATAAGAAGGAGACTCGCATAATCAAGAGAAAGAACACCACCGTTTGTGGTTTCTTTAAGAAGCATAAACAATTGTTGGGAACTCATATTAATCACATAACATCTTGAAAAGCCTCCATCGACTATTCATATGAACTTAATAAAAGTTTGATTAAGAATCATTCATAAACGGGAGCAAGAATGGTTATCGAATAGACTAACCATTCGGGTACATTAATGTGCCTAACACACTTATCTTGTATTACTTTCAAAACTTTTTACAAACAAGTTGGCAACTTTTAATCGGCTCGAACTACTGCTGGTGGAACACAATACTATCGAGGTCAGAGGGCCTGTTTCATCCTTGAACAACGAATAGCACGGGTCCCAATGATGGAGAGATTAGAGGGTCTGTTTCATCCATAATCCACTACCAACACATATTGAATGGAACACAATACTATTGAGGTCAGAGGGCATGTTTCATCCTTGAACAATGAATAGTACGGGTCCCAATGTTAGAGAGATTAGAGGGCCTGTTTCATCCATAATCCACTACCAACACATATTGATAAATGCACTTAGCTAGAGTGCATTGTCACCCCTCAAGCGTAGAGCGGGCCATGGTCATGACCTAAGTATTAGGGGATCAATATTGATACGGCCTAATACGAGTTTTAAAGAGATGCTTCTGAGACTAAGCTCACATCCCTGAACTAAGTTAATCCATATCAATGTCTCAGCATGAGACAACTAAACATACAAGGTCACATACGACGGACCTAAATCCAGTTCTAGCGCGAAATTGAATGAATAACAATATGGTCATTATTTCTAACAAAACAACAACCTATCATATTTTATTAATCATACAAGTTGTTCCCAGCGCAAATATTAAATGGGATTCAATTCCTCATTTAATAACCATAATGCAAGAGAGAACCGTCCACTTGCCTTAGAAGGCGTGCTCAACGTCCTTAGCAATTCGACAGTAATCTTTATCATCCTTCTGACAAATATAACAAAAGGATTTCTCAGCAACGAGCTCACATAAACACTTCTTAGTTGTATTCTCAACTCCTACAACTTCCTAATCGATAAATGATTTAATTTCCGAATATCGATATATAATAAATCCTTAGTTATCATGCTTTAAGGAGTCATCTTGGCGGAATTATAACTAATTATCCGCTTCACTTTTGAAATAATTTTCTAAATAAAAATTGTTCATTAGCAACAGTTCTTAAAGGTGACCAAATCTCGGATCAAACGGATTAACAACGAATCCCGAGTAATTATCCGAAGTCCTTTACCTGTCAATCGGTATCCAAACTTGTATTCGCTATAACTGAAGATCCTGACGTCCGTTTCCCAAGCGGTTTGAACCTGTGAGACCGTATCAATGTCAAGATTATAAAAACCATAAATTTAATTAGCAAAGCGGAACCGAAAGGCCCTTACGGTGGCTCCGCAACTAATCCGCTAATTAATTTCGATCGTATATACCTTCACTCGAGCCCATGGCTCGTTTGGCTCGATCCCCGAGCCCAAGGGTGGTCGAGCATTGCCCGGCGGCAGCCCTTGCTGTGGGTGGTGATCGGACAGGCTAACGGTCGCCGGCGGCGACGTTTGACGAGGTGAAGAAGAGACCGACGATGTTGAAGCCGATCTTTAGTCCCGAATCCGTCGTTGTCGCCCCGCTCCTCTAGTTCGGTTCAACAGCCCGAGCCTAGAACAAGGAGGAAGAAGAAGGTGAGGTGGAGGAAGGTGGAGGTGGAAGAAGATGGTGGCCGGCGGTGAAGATGCACCCATGTTCGTCGTTCGGTCCTAAGTACTCTCTCGGTCTCGTTCCTTTATTTTGAAAGTGAAAAGTAGACTTTGACAATGCAAAAGGATAGTCCGCAGATAAGTTCTATCACTTTGGTTCCTTACTAACTAAGGCAAGGCAGAGAAGGCGGTTTAAAAAAAAACAAACCCGTCTCGGAACGGGACTCGCGTTAAAGCGGTAAAATTATGTACCTCGGGTGGAAAAACTCACTAAACGAAAAACGTCCTGTAAATTATGTAGACCAATAAAATCAATTTTCCATGATTTTATCACGCTACCTTCAATTTTTAAGGCTTCCGTTTCGTATTTTAAATTCCTTCCGGTACATAATTAAAAAGACGGCTTATCCAATAAATATTCTTTTTCCACTGAAAAATCCTAGAATTCACACCGATCCATAAAATCATTTCTTTGTGATTTTAGGATATCACCAAGAATTTTCTAGGATTTAATCTCCAACAAAAATATTGGATTAAGCGTTAAAACGAACAAAGAGGTTAAAAGGATATCCGAGAAAATTCAAAAATATCCTCAAAAACCACAGTTATTACATTAGTACCCCCTTAAAAATGGTTTCGTCCTTGAAACCAAGGAGAACTCGGATCCCAAGGAAAGATAGCACAAGCATACACACACAACCACTACAAACCTATACAGAAGTTTGTAGTACCCCCTTAAAAAAAACAGGTTGTTACTTCTGCACCAGGCACAAAGCAACCACTGCTTAGTTACCAAACTTCTTCTTTACAACGTTCATTAACTTTGGAAAATGGCTCAACATTTCATGTGTAGTTTCTCAAGTCTTTTCTTCACCTCCATTTTTAGGCCAAGGTAACCTAATTAAAGGTATTTTTCTTATTCACGATTCAACCTGGCCCTTCTTCCTAGGTGTCATATGGTTGAATATCCATCTCATTATTGTTGAATACATGAGATATATTGAACGCATACTATCAAGGAAAACATTATGGATAGAATGCGCTGAAGGTGGCAATGCCAACTGATAAACAAGCTTACCAGTTCTTTCCAGTATCTCGAAAGATCCAACATAGCGAGCATTTACGTTGTCTCGCATTCCCCAGTGAAATATGCCTTTCAAGGCGGATACTAGAACAAAAACGTCGTTCATTACAATGAACATGACATGCTCTTGCTTGAAACAACACACGACTGTTGTCGCCTTTGAGCAGTTAGCACCCTTGGTCGTATTAGTGCGATATCAACTGTTGTTCTCTTGGCCAAGTCTGGCCCATGAAGAATCTTGTCAACATTGTCATTCCAACAAATTGACAATCAACACTTCCAGCCTTACAAAGCCTCAAAAAAGTCATTTCTTTATCGTGTGATCAAAATTCTTGTATGTGAAATCACTCAAACTCAAGCTAACATTCAGTTTAATGAGGGAAGCTAGCGCTAAAATTCAATTTACTCCACAAAGCTTGATGTTACTCCTTTCAAAACTTTGACATGAACCATCCATCTCAAACAGAGATAATAGTCTTTGGAGTTTTATGAAGATGAAAACTTCATGCATGAACACCTCAACTAACTTCTGTACTCTTTAAGTCATCTTAAATGCTTTAGAAGAACACTCTAGATGAGTTTCTTAACAACCTCCATATTGCATTTTTCTTTCATTAAGTCTTGAACAACTAATGACAAGAATCCATTGTAACATCTTCCCACTTCCATCCTGAAACAGGAAGAGACTATAACATTTCATCTGGTCTTTTATACTCAATCAAGACTTCCAGACAAACCAAACATATCAAAACGAACTCTGTGACATTTCGCTTCATGTCAGTCCATCAAAAGTTTTATCTTAAATCCTTATACATTTACTTGTTCCAGGATGAACTAATTAAGCAAATAACTATGCCTCCTTTGAAATAAGCTTTCAAAGCTCATCAACAATAGACATACATGAACAGTTTCAAAACCAAGCAGTCCATAATCTTAAATAACCAATCCCGGTGTCTTACCTTCTTGATCTTCTTTATTGATCTTAAACAATATTACTTTCCCATACTGCTTTTCCTTGATCTGATCAACAAGTTTTGAATAAAATCTTAGGGTATTCACACAACCTTGTTGTCATCCAAACTAAACCTTTAGTCCTTCTCAAATTAGTTTCTTTACAAGGATTACTTAAAATCCTTACTCAATTTCCTTTTTGAGATAAAATCTCAATATTATTTTAATCAAGAATATGAGATTTATCTAACACATGACAAGATAATAACCTTTCTTGTCAATCTTTTACATCCTTTTCTCAACCAAAACTCAGCTTGAGCATAATGACATTCAAAAGTAGTTATCTCTCTCAACTACTTCAAACTACACTCTTACGCATTACTATACCAACATATTGGACAATAATACCTTTAGTCCAATAATTTCCAACAAAATTGTCTCCATTGACAATTTTCAGTCTTTTTCATCAAAGAAATGTTTAGACTTCACTTAACATTCTGATTTGTTGAGTAACTTAACTCTTAGGATTAAAAACATATCCTCACGTGTCCACTCTCTATATCCAACAACTTATCAGGCTGAGATTGAATATCAATACTAATTTACATATCCAAACTCCAGACCCATTAGAGTTCTGCTTAAAGACCTCACTTGACTATCTTATCTCAAAGAGATTTAAGTTTTCAAGACAACATGAAAACAAATAACAACTAATGGAGAAATTACTAGTACATCCTTTATTCCAAAGAAAGGATTACTACAATATCATTCCTTAGAAAGGGTTCCATTCCAGGAGTTAATATCAACTCACTTTCAAAGACAATTCCGCTAAAAAGCAATGACTTTCTTAGGTCATGACGTCAACCAAGATGAACTACTAGCAAATTGCATAGAGAATTCCAATAATCGTTGACTGAAAACAATCCCAAACTTTTAGAGAAGTACGGAGTTACTCCATGCTCTTTAGAGACCAACACAGATTTGTAAAGAATCTTACCAAATTTCTTTACTTATAATCGAACTGTTTTGGGAAGTTTGACCATACTCCTTAAATGGTATAGGATACCAAGTACTAACTCAAAGGAGTTTTACAAGATACTAGATATAGAAATTGCTATGATGCAAAAGAAAGCTTGCATCTTTTCATCTCAACCAACTACACTTGCAAAACTCATATAATTGCAAAACTTATATGATTGCCAAATCATACTAGAAACTATTCTTTAAAACCTAAGGAATTATGTGATCTTATTCCACCATGTGATCAGGATGGGGAGATAAAATAAACATAATCCTTTACTGCATTCTCATAGGAATAAGACATGTAATCTTGCCTTACCATGTGATCAAGATGGAAGACAAAATACATTCTTACTCACCACCATGAAAACCGTAGAAAATTTTATTCATGAATTCCGTATATCAAATCAACATTTCTTTTTTAAAAAAATTCCTACCGGAATTCTACAAAGTCATAAGATTTTTCTCAAAAGAGAAAATCACAAAACAATTTCAAATATCCCTTAAATCATAACAGCTTGACAGGAACTCGACATAGTCTACAAGCATACAGGCTTTAACTTTGAATGTCGCTGAAACAAAGATTAGCTACTTTATGAAGAAATAGGCGCGTCAAGCCAATGCATCAAATAAAATTGATGACCTTAATTCCATGATGCTACTAACGCTTTACCCTAGTTCTGTGCTGACATTTGCACATTAGTTGGCCTTACCAACTTGACCAAAGTTTCAAATCAAAACGGAGCCTCAAAGGACCTTAGACAATCCAATTCACTTATGCGTACTACATTTCCTTTCGAATGTAATACTTCATTCTTTCCTCAAGATAGAACCTGGTGGCATTCCTTGACTTTTCTTAATTAGACATACTGCTAGACTTTTCTATAATCCATAGTATTGAGTAATCTTTGCCTAATTTAACTCAATCTCAACCCAAATTAATTTCGCAAGTTCAATAAAAGAATTGATCGCTCAAATCCACTTACTTGCCAACCATAGGGAAAATGTGATCCCGACATTTTCATACCTATAGCAAAGATTCTTCTTTGATCATTCTCAACTTGTATGCCTCCTTGACATACTACTTTAAAGTTATGCAGATATAATCCATTGACAAAAATTTAATACTTCAGTTCATCCATTCACAAAACAACAAGCCTTCTGCAAGTTAATAGTCATTTAAATTCCGATATCCAAGAGTGAACTATCAAACTCTTCTGACGATTTTAAGGACTTTCAATCCTCTTACAACTTAATCTTCTCAAAATAAAAAGTGAACTTTCAAACTTTGTATCTAATTCAAAACATTCAATCCATATACCTCTCTATATATAATGAAGGACCCTTAATTTCCAATTTCCTTTAACAGAAGAATGAATGCACATGGCCAAACAAAATATTCTTGAACCTATCCCAATTCAGCATTGGTAGACAAACTAGACTTCTCCATCATTCTTGTCTTCTTACTTAACCATAAGGAGAAGACATATACCTTTTTATTAGCTCAAGTTCAAACCACGTTGCAAAGGAAGAACTTGTGGTTAGGAGAATTGCCGACAACTTAATAGTTTCACCAGTACCACCTTAGGCATCAGATTTGACAGATATAAAATCTTCAAAACTCAAACACAACTGAAATTATTTTTCAGCGATAAGGGCTAAGCCTTATTAACCACAATATTAAAGGGTTGATATTTTTCTCCCCACTGTTTAAAATATCAAAGACATATCTGCTAAGATCATTCCTTGAATGATCTTCTCAAAACTGAACTTTATCATTTTCATCTTTAAAGAAACATAAGTCAATACCATTGGCAAACTAGAACATCTTACTACTGTTTCCATTACTAGTCAATTATAGACCTCAAGTCTCTTCTCATTATCCCGAGTTGGGTATCATACAACGAAACTCCAATAACGTTGTCACATAGGTTAGTCATCTGGATATCAACAACTCATGTAATCAATTAACACTTGTGCTAAGTAGTTAGTTGAACATAAACACTTTACTGATGAACTTTTACCTGTTCAATCCATTTTGACCAATCAACCTTATTCACAACAACGTTGATGATTAACCACTTGTTCACAACTTAAAATGAACCAACATTCTTCCTTTCTTTCTTATTATAATCATAAGAAATTCCTATTCCATTTAGGATTCTCAATCCTCTTAACTCAAAGGATAACAACATATATGAAAATCTGAGTTTGAACACTATCAGATTAAAAAAAAATTGAATTGTATTTTCCAATATATTAACAATTCAATTGATCCAACACTTGAGCACTTCAAAGCTCTTTAACTTCCAACTGAGCAAAGAAAAGTACAGAATATCCATGATTCTATACTATAAAGTCACAAACATAATTGTTGAAGAAAGTTTCCAAAGGCAATCCTTTTCTATTCAGGATTATTTTACATCACTTCATGATCCATACTAATCTCTTAGAATCATCCAAGACTTATAAGATTCTCCAAATCTTAACATTGAGATGTAGAGGTTCCAACTCATTCCTTCTATTGAAAATCGAATTTCAACAAAATTCAGAAATTCCTATATTCTCATGAAAACTCTTACTCTTATGACTTCAATGTCAAAGAAACTCACTTTAAAATCTCCTTTTTAAAGACAACATTTGAACTTTCACATTTCAAGAAAAAGAATTAACAATTTCTTTCACATAACTTTGAATCATGGACTTTTTAACAAAAATTCTTAACTTGAAATCTTCCATCATATGAGCTTAAAATAGGAAACCTTAAAACTAGAAAGTCTTTATGAAGTACAATACTTAACTTCAAAATTTCACAAGAAGTTTCCTAATATGGAAGAAACGACGAGGGTACACCCACTTCAGACTCTCAAGAGAGAATAGGAATTTATTGAGAACTTGGTCTAGAACCGGGTCAACTTTAGGAATCTTCACCTAATCCTACTTTGGATCCTTCTCGGAGTCCATTCCCATCCCTAGGGAATCAAATGTCCACCATAGGACCTTTTTCCACATAAACCATTACAAACTTGTTACCTCGTGTTCTCCAATTCCCTTTTCTCCTTCTATCTCTTCACGAGTCTGGCTTCCAATCTTAACCACTTTCCATAAATGGTTCTAAGATAACACCCATATAGAATTCTCCGTAATTCTATATAAAAGATGAAAGTCTTAAGCAAGACTTAGGAACTTTTAGCTCTGATACCACTTCTGTAACACCCCCTTCCTACCCTGGAGGTATTACCGCCAGTAACCCCGATTAAGACTAAACCGAAGCTACCCAAGGCTTTAAACTGACTGATCAAACTAAAACAAGGTAAATGAAACCATTTAAAACCTAACAAACTTCAGTAAAACTTTACAGCGGAAAAGAGAATATAAGGTCTTATACAAGCCTTAACTTAAAAAGGAATTAGTAAATAAATAGAACAACCTTCTATTTAAACAAAGTCTTCATCAACTCTTCCTTAAGTTCTTCTTTCCGAAACTTAGCTTCGCTTTGAAGTAGTTCAACCATGATCTTCACTCAAGTATAGGCATTGCAAACCTTTCTTAAACTTCTGGAGCTTCAAACCTCGGAATCCGCCTCTTGAATCAACTTCCAAGAAGAACCTGATGTGTCGTAAACCAACGGTGGACACCAGCCGACCATATAAAAGAAAAGAAGATGGACGGGTTAGTCTAATGAAAGACTAAGCAAGCGCAGAAACTAACTTGGTTCTTATGGTTGCAACTAAACATATTGGCATCCAAATCCGATTAGACTCGGATTATGATCCAACAGTTAGCAGTCTTATAGAAGATAAGAAGGAGACTCGCATAATCAAGAGAGAGAACACCACCGCTTGTGGTTTCTTTAAGAAGCATAAACAATTGTTGGGAACTCATATTAATCACATAACATCCTGAAAAGCCTCCATCGACTATTCATATCAACTTAATAAAAGTTTGATTAAGAATCATTCATAACCGAGAGCAAGAATGGTTATCGAATAGACTAACCATTCGGGTACATTAATGTGCCTAACGCACTTATCTTGTATTACTTTCAAAACTTTTTACAAACAAGTTGGCAACTTTTAATCGGCTCGAACTACTGCCGGTGGAACACAATACTATCGAGGTCAGAGGGCCTGTTTCATCCTTGAACAACGAATAGCACGGGTCCCAATGATGGAGAGATTAGAGGGTCTGTTTCATCCATAATCCACTACCAACACATATTGAATGGAACACAATACTATCGAGGTCAGAGGGCATGTTTCATCCTTGAACAACGAATAGTACGGATCCCAATGTTGGAGAGATTAGAGGGCCTGTTTCATCCATAATCCACTACCAACACATATTGATAAATGCACTTAGCTAGAGTGCATTGTCACCCCTCAAGCGTAGAGCGGGCCATGGTCATGACCTAAGTATTAGGGGATCAATATTGATACGGCCTAATACGAGTTTTAAAGAGATGCTTCCGAGACTAAGCTCACATCCCTGAACTAAGTTAATCCATATCAATGTCTCAGCATGAGACAACTAAACATACAAGGTCACATACGACGGACCTAAATCCAGTTCTAGCGCGAAATTGAATGAATAACAATATGGTCATTATTTCTAACAAAACAACAACCTATCATATTTTATTAATCATACAAGTTGTTCCCAGCGCAAATATTAAATGGGATTCAATTCCTCATTTAATAACCATAATGCAAGAGAGAACCGTCCACTTGCCTTAGAAGGCGTGCTCAACGTCCTTAGCAATTCGACAGTAATCTTTATCATCCTTCTGACAAATATAACAAAAGGATTTCTCAACAACGAGCTCACATAAACACTTCTTAGTTGTATTCTCAACTCCTACAACTTCCTAATCGATAAACGATTTAATTTCCGAATATCGATATATAATAAATCCTTAGTTATCATGCTTTAAGGAGTCATCTTGGCGGAATTATAACTAATTATCCGCTTCACTTTTGAAATAATTTTCTAAATAAAAATTCACACCCATGGCAAGAGTCTAGAATTATTGCCATCATTACTAAGGGGTAACGTCAACACACCGTGGTACAACATGATATTAGAGTTAGGTTTGATGCATCTGATCGAAATCCCATGGACTGGTGTAGACCACGCTCTCATTAATGCATTTTTGGAGAGATGGTATCCGGAAACCAACAGTTTCCACTTCCCTTGGGGTGAAATGACAATCACCCTCCATGATGTCAAATTCATTTTAGGGATCTCCATTGAAGGTAATGAGATTCTCCCTACATATGATAAGAATTTGTACGGGCAAGATTGGTTAGACTTCAAGACAAAGCAAATAGAGAAGGGAGGGATAAATTCAAGTACAATGGTAAATTGGTTGTCAGAGGGCAACTTCGATGCAGTACAACCCGAAAACATCTCTGCCACAATTTTGGGCCTTTTGATAGCCTTGGGCCTCCTGACAGACAAGACAACCACAAGAGTCAACTACCATTTGGTTGCTATGGCCCTCAGTTGGAATGAAATGTCGAGTTATGCATGGGGTGTGTGGACTCTTGCACAATTGTACAACCAAATGGGGAAGGCAACTCGAGCCGAAACAAAGGGTGTGGCCGGTTGTCTCGTTCTACTGTATGTAAGTATTCGATACCCCACGATTAATTTTCTTTTCATAATCACCCATGGCCTAACAATATTTATTTTCTATTTTAGAACTTGATATGGATGCCATTTTCCGGAGTTTAGAGGCCAAATGAATGCAGATGTAATTCGCCAAGCACATCCTATAGTTGCTTCAAGGGTTCAAGGAGTGCGCCGAGGTGCAGATCGAAGATTGCCGACTGATGAAAAGAGTAGACTGCAACATTTTCGTGAAGTGTTGGATCGGTACACAGTTGACCGGGTATTAACAACTTTTTATGAATTTTTTTTTGTTATTTATTCATTTTTTACATTATTTACGACTCACAATTTCATGTATAGGTTGTTTGGATGCCATTTCATGAATCACCTGATTTCCATCAAGCATATCGTTCCTCCTTATACCATGGAGTGATCCAATATCACAACGTCCAAGAAGCGTACATGCCTTGGAGGTGCACCCGACAGTATGGATTTGTACAACACATTCCTCCGAATCCCATCCCACCAAAGACCGCTAAAAGGGGGCCAAAGCCTAAAAAATACAAGATTGAATACAGTAATGTTTATTGCAATTGGGCGGTTCGTGACGAACACATAGAAAGTTCTATTTTGGACTTGCCCCGCGCTACTCATGGATGGGATGTGGCTCCCGGATATATGGATTGGTTCGAGCCACGCTCTCACACGAAGATGCTTAGATCGTCTCCTATAAACCGATTCAATCCATACCAAAGACCCCCGATGCCTCAAGTAGGCAATAGCATGATTGTGGTACGTAAATAAATTTTATAATTTTCTTATAACTTAAATAATTTGCTATATTTATTTGATTGTATAATATTTATTCTCTAATCTATAAATCTTATATGGTTTAAATAATATATAGGCCCACAACTACGTGAAATGTTACATAACGGATAATATGCATGTCTTGGACCGGTACCCCGAATTGAGGCCAATGTGGACACACATTTATGATGCTTTGACACAAACTCCTATTCCACCTCCTCCTCAAGTGCCCCCTCCTAGGCAAGTTCCCCCACTATGGCAGCCTTCTCCCGAGCCTCACCGTTACAACAGTTATCATTGTCGTTTCTATCTACTCGACGAAGGCTCAAGTCAAGATCCTCAACCTCACCGTCAGAGCATGCATTTTGGTGGGAGTTATTCACACGGATATTCGAGTCAAGATCGTAGCTTTTTCTAAATTTATTTCAATGTGTGCTTTTAGTTTTTATTTCGATGTATTTCCTTAATCAATCAACTTGTCTTGACTTTGTTTGTTTAACCATTATATAACATTTTTAGTTTTTATCTATTACATACTAACTATACAAAATAGTTAAAGTAAACTAATTTATTCGTATATAAGAAATATTATTAAAATAATTTAATTTAACTACATATTATTAAAAGTAATATTATGAAAAGGAATTATGGTAACGGGATAGAACCGGTCTGTAGGGCCGGCTCTATGCCTGACACATTGTCCCATCATGGATTCATGGGGCGAAAAATCCACTGTGGCTGGTGGATTCAGCCGAGGCTTGGGGGATAGTGCTAGGCCAAAAATGGGTTTTTACCCTAGGGTGAGAGATGCTCTAATACTAGTTGATGACCCGGGTCTTGTCCGGAGGCTTTTTTAAAATAAAATTCTAATATATTATTTAAATATAATATATGTATTATCATTTATTTAATAAAAAAATATTATAAATATTTAAGTTAATTATAGTAATATCTTTTATTATTAAAATGAATATAAATATCATCTTATTCTTAAAAATGTTATTTATAATGTTATATAATAATCATACAAAAGTTGACGTTCTTAACTCATTGGGTTGACCCGAATCCGCACAAAAACCACAATGAATTGACTCAATCAACCCGTAAATTTTAATGACATGAACTTGTACTAAACCGAACCTGAAATGACCAAGCCTAAACCTAATTGAATTGACCCGATTAACTGGTTTAACATTAAGGGATCAATAATTTTTTTATTTTTTTATTAAGGTATCCGTAATATAAAAAATCAACATAATTATGAATAGAAAATTAATATATTGTAAAACATAACATATCTATACCAATATTAATTAAAAAATTGTCACACTTATTAATATAAAAATGGTATAAAAAATTATCATGCTTATGGATAGAAAATTTAAAAAGTTGTCATATTTGTGAATGAAAAATCAATCTACGAAAATTTTAAATTTAATATAAATTCAAGAATTAAGAAAATGTCCATATTAATTAAAAAAGTGTGGGCATAATTATGGATGCAATATTAATATAAACAATTTCGTAACTAAAACTATGGTGACTGAAATTAAAATTTAATGACAATATTGTATTTAACTATCATATAGATAGAACATTAATATATAAAGCCCGACATATTTATCGATCAAAATTTAAAAAGTTATCATTCTTAAGCAGAGAAAATTAATATTGAAAAAATCGAAATTAATATGAAAAATATGGTCAATATTCATTAAAAAACATTGACATACTTATAAACAAAAAATTAATATAAAAATCTGAAATTAATATAAAAATACATGATTAATTATATGGTTCATACTAATTAAAAACGTTAGTATAATTTTTAATAAAAAGTTAATGTAAAAGAATCTAAAAATTTAATATTGAAAACCCCTAAATTAAAATATGGTCCATATTTTATATTTATTGATATAAAAATTATCTATTTCATTTAGAGATATTAAATTAATTTATATTTGTTATATTTATGGATAGAAACTTAATATTAAAAATATACTTATAGATGGAAAAGCTATAAAAATGATTTTATATTTATCATATTTATGGATAAAAAAACTTACCTATTTTTCTCTAATATATTAAATTAGTATTTTTATGTGCCATACATATGGGTAGAATTATTGTATTATTTCTTTGTATTTTTTAAATTTTGATTAAATTGATATATGTAAGGATATTTCTAAAAAATTATACCTATCTTATATACAAAAACTATCATTTACAATATAATAAACATGTGTGAAAATAAAAATAATAAACTTGTACCAAATTTTCAAATTGATAATCATACCAAATTGATATTTAAATATTAGAATATAATGAAACTTTTTCAAGATAAAGTTAATATCCATACGACACAAATCGTAATCGTTAAAATTGATCAATTTTAATTATACTTTTTGCAAATTTAGTTATCCATATAGTATAATTTCGTTATCCAATATCATAATAAATTGAAAAAAATATATAAAATTGGAAATAATGGCTAGAGTTAAACATTTATCCAATCTCATATAAAATTGATAAAAAAAATTATTAAGTCAAGTGAGTGGATAAAATTGGAAATTCCATAAGGTGATTGAATTACATAATATATAATTTATTAAAAAATTATTATTAAAAATAGGTTGGCTGGGATATAAATTCTTAATGACGAATCTGTCCAAAAGTGCTTCAGGTTTAGAAGATATATATTGATTACTACTCTCTATTCAATAAGTAATCCCTCCTTCCCCGAACATATATTAAGAAATAGATAGAGAAGAAAAAATAGACACTAGGGAGAGGGGAGATATTGTGATTGTGATAGGCAAAAATGGGAAGAAAGAGAAAAAAAACACTAAAAAGGGTTTAAAGGAGTAAATTTTTTGCTAGATAATGGAGGTAAAAGATGAGATAGAATGAGGGTAATATTATTAAAAAGAATTGATATAAAAGGAAAGTTGAAAAGGTGAACAAACTTTTTGGGACGTCCAAAAAGAAATACAAGACAAACTTTCGGAGATGGATGAATTAGTTATTTTGAGGTTTTGGTGCATTTTAAAAATGGACGCATAATAGATTAAAGAGAACACAACATGTTCGACAATGTTAAATATAGGGAACCGTCGGCAAGTTGAGTTATGCAATATATACTCTAAATAAAATACGAATAAATGTATACTTATTTATCAATAAAATTTTATTTTATACATCACTATAAAAGAAAATTGGAAGATAAACATTAAATATGAATGGAAAAAATAAATAAAATAAGTATATAAAATTAAGTAATTAACTATCTAAACTAGTTTATTATCATATTATATGATTAATCTCAATTTAAATTTACACATACTTAGCTTAAAATTCGAAATACATATTAGTGACAAACTCAGTCAAAGGGGAGGGGAGGGGAGGGGAGGGAGGGTACAAGCATGGAACAATTCTAAAACACTAATTTTTTTTCTAAGATTTATAAAGTTTTTTTTAACCTTTTTTAATCTCATTTGACATTTCTAACAAATAAATATAGGGAATTTAAATAAAAGAGACAATATATACATTTTCAATTAAGAAAATCATAACTCACAAATAAATTATTATTTAAAATTCTAAAACAAAAATTTATATCTAACTAGATTTAATGATTAAAATAACATTTTTTCTGAAGTGATATAGTAAAATACTAGTAATAGAGCATCTGATTTGATAACTTGAAAAAGGTTTCTATTATTTTATTATGTATACAGAAATAGATTAGGGTACATATACTGTTGAGAAGTGGTCTGTCGTAGAGTATCCTTATGGATGAGGTCCTTAAGACCTAAATCAACAATAATCGAAGTCGGAGAAGAACGTCGGAAAGAACACGCAATGAAGTCCGCAACATGGTTGACTTCCCGGAAGATGTGGGAAATGCTCCAACGCTGAAAACGGGAGAGAATGCACAAGATGTCCTACCGAATCAACTCAAACTCCCAAGGGAAGTTTCAATCACCTTGCACAACTTTGATCAAACTAAAATTGTCGCCCTCAATCTAAATATGTGAGATGCCATGTCAAGTGGCCTCAAGAGTCCCATGACGATGCACGATAGCCTCCGTCATCAGCACATAATGCATGCCAGTCAGCCCACCATCGAAATGGATAGGTGTACCCAGGTGATTGCGAAAGATGAAGCCAAATGAAGAAACATCGTTCGGACCTACAACACCATCAAAGTTAAGTTTAATAAAGTGTTATTTGGGTTTTTTCCGTTTAATATTTGTTCTTTTTTTTTTCTCAATTTCGTATCTATTTCATAAATGTGGAGATGGACGGATGGTTTTTTTCAGCATAGTACCAAGTTTAAAATAGCCAAATTGATGTTGTTTGGGGCTAAAAGGATTTCAATTACTACAACTACAATTGATGTTGTTTGGGGCTAAAAGGATTTCGATTGATGTTGTTTGGGGCTAAAAAGATTTCTTACGTTCCTTTTCTGATACACCGAAAAGGAACGTAAGAAAGTTTGAAATTTTCCGAAGAACGACACCTTTTTGGCTTTTCACAATATGAAATAAAGTTACACCTAGCTTTTCAATCTCACGCACTCAACTAAAGCTGCCATTGAATAAAGGCAATTACAAACTTTTCTAGCCTCTTCTTTTCTTCCAAACTAATGTGTGTCGATCTGCATATATATATGATATATCTGGATGATAATAACATTAATACTTCCCGTTATTTCAAAAATAGCACTCTTGAAGCATGTAACCACTAGATCATCTCCAACGGTTCCTTTCCTGAGAAGGAAGAATGGAATCAAGCCATTTAAATCTATTATGAGAATGAAATGTTTTGACAATATATGCAGAGCAATTACAACCAATCTACTAAAACGTGTTGTATTCATTTCAAAGACAGGTATCATTGGATCTTTATAGTATATATATTATGTAAGAGATTTCAGTTGGTTTGTCACCAAAGTTGTCTCAATATTACACAAGTACACCAAAGTTTGGAAGTTAATTATGATTGGAAGAAACTAGCAAGATGGTCGGAATAAGTGAATAGCATATGACATGATACTACTGAGCTAAGTACGTAGTCCCTACTTAGAAAATATGTATACACTCCTAATGTTGGAATATAATCCTCATATCAAAAATTAAGGACTAAGAAAGTCTAATATAAGGTTGGTGGATCTCTCTTATTGTAATTAAATTAGTTTTAGGATAAATTGAAGGAGAAAATCTTATTGTGATTAATGCAATCAAAGGTGATGGAAAATGCCCATGGGAAGTTGAAATCCTCAGATCAGATATTCCGGTATCTCTCCAACAATTTATGGTTGTCTCAGTTCGACATGTGGGCAGGGAGTGTAATGTGTGGCCGATAAAATTGCTAAGTTGGGCCACAACAATCCTACCAACGTCCTTTTGGATAATTTAGAACTCCGTATTCTTATCCGCAAGGATGCTCTAGGACGTCCTCCATAGAGAGTCTCCTAATTCTTACCTTATCAAAAAAAATAATTAGTTTTAGTATAAAATCTCACTAAACTTTTTTATTCACTATTCTCATAAGTATCACATTGTTGGATCGTAATGTGTTAGTAAACAGACAGAAAACTAGCAATGTTCCCTGGGTAGCGGGATTAATAGAAACAAGAACAAGGTATTTAGAGTGGAAAACTTTCTGACCGACCAACAAGTCGTAGAAAGAAAAACCTCTACCCTTGAGAATTCTTCTCAGAGGATTTCAATAGTTCACTAATGTATTAAGCTTCAACGATTACAAGGCAAGTTAAGTTCCCAAGTAACTTAGGCACCAATCCAAGTTAAACCAACTAGACTTCTACAACCCTAAATGTAAACCTAAACAATGAATGAACTGCCAACCTGAGTAATTAAACTCTCTCGTGGAATCTTCATCGGAAAATACCACAACCTCACGAACGACTCTTAAGTTATAACTTCTCAATTGTTTGCCGTCTTCAACAATACCTTTTAACCCAAGCTATCCTAGCCGAGCACCTACAGAATCCGATATCAATCCAACATGCCTAAATGTGATGATATTCCATTCAAAAGACCTCGCTAAAAATGGATTAAAAGAATATAAAAATCTTCCCAAATTTTCAACCGCTCAGATTTTTTTTCCATTAACTGATCGATCTTCAATTTTTATCTTGTATCCTTATCCAAATCCTCCAGATTTGATCTCATCTTTTCACAAAAGATCCATGCTTAGCTGTTGAATCTTCTTCGCAATCGTTCGTTCAAGATCTGGTAACTTGCCGAATATAGAAAGCTGTGTAGCTTCCTGCAGAGACTTTTCAGATCATCATTCGTTCCCTCGCGACTTTCCATTACACTTAATAATGTTCTTGAAGTGTTCGTGAGATACTTATTTAAACAACACATTAAACCAACAAAGTTTGTCATCGTCAAAACTAAGAGAAACCATGGAACAAGTAATGTTCTAACAACTTCCCCCTTTTTTGATGATGACAAATTATTCAAAATGTACATATAGAAACGAGTCGATAAAAGACATTTAAAGAAAAATTTCAACATGTTTCCCCGTAACGAAATCCCCGTTGTTCCTACTTACCAAGTGTAACAACACATTCCCCCTTAGCTAAAGTAACAACCTTCATCCTCGATATGTTGCTCATGTCCAAGGGGAATCCAACCACGTACCTCTTCCTCTTTAGGCTCAAACAGATTCCCGAATTGCAAGATTGTCTTGACAAATTATAGATAATGCAATCCATGATTCTTCCCTATACTCTTAGCCATGTGCCTCATCATAATCTCCGGCAAGTAGATCTTCTCTCTGTTCAGGAACTTGTCCAACAATATTGTTATTGGAATTTTTTAAGAATAACATTTTAAATTCACTTTTAATCATGCAAGAATTGATATTATAAGAATCTTATTTAACAAATTAAAATTTTAAATTCACTTTTAATCTTGCAATAAGATAATTTTTTTTTAATGAAAGGAAATAGTAAACAAATGAGTAATCTATATTACATATTTTAGGATAATATTACAATAATAATAAATAAATAAATAAAGTATATAAGATGTTAACTCTTTTTTTTTAAATATATACACAATCTTTTAGTAAAGGAAATATTTATATTTTCCAAATATAAATATAGATAGAGATATGATTAGTAATATTACTATAAATAATATAAGAAATATTTTTATAATATAAGAAGGAATATTATTATAATATAAGGATGGCAAATGCTAAAAAAAAATTAAGAGCAAGAAGGTAAATAGAAAAGTAAATATGCTTGTGTGACATAGTTAAGATGATGACACATAGGATAGAAAGATTCGACTTTAGTTATAGTATATTAGTATTGTAATTTGTACACTTCTAAAAATGAAAAATAGTAATAAATGAGAATAACAAATTGGAACATCCAAAATAAAAACGAAGATTTTATTTGGCGTCCGGTCTAGGGGGTAGGCTGGCAGGCCTACGCGGCGCCCCCTAGAGCCATAACGGCCATAAGGCTTGTGGCCGTTACGGCCACAGCCGTCCTGGACGTTACGGCCAGGGGCAATATGGCCGTCACAGTCAGGGACGTTATGGCCGTTACGGCCAGGGACGTTATGGCCGTAACGGCCAGATGTTTAATAAATTTAAAAATTTTGCATTTATTGCCAACGCCCTACCTAACAATATTTATTGCCCACTCTTTTTAACCTTATACACATTAAACTCGAGACGAAACCCTCCAACACTCTCCTCTCTTCTCTTCTATGCTCTTCTTCTCTCCAAAAACAATCAAAAACCATGTTCAATGAAGATTACATGCATAACTATAATTTGACGGAGAACTCGCTTCGAATAGAGCACAACGAGGTAATTACTTCATACCAAAGTTGTTATACCCTCGTTTTAGTTTTGTGATTTTAATGTTTTATCTAGTAGGCACTCGTTTTAGTTTGGATCTCCGTGGCAACAATTGCCTTTTCGATTCAACTTTGTAAAGAAACGTGACGTGGCCGTTTATGGCCAGGAGGCTTCTGGCCGTCACGGCCATAGCACTCCTAGCCGTAACGGCTATGTGTTCTATGGTCGTGACAGCCAGAAGCCTCTTGGCCATAACGGCCGCGTCTTGTTTAGCCTTAACGGCCTGTTCTAACAGTTTGTTTCCCAACATTACAGGAGGAAAATGAGGTTTACATTGGGCTAAATGATCTTCAAATAAACAATGAGAGTATGTATCAGAATGTGCCGGACACGTCAACCGCGTTTGGATTTCCAAATTATGTCCAGAGTACACCGGTTGTCGGATTCCCATGTCATGCTCCATTTCCGTCGGGGCAAGTTTTTCATACACCGGACTACATACAATCTACACCGGCCATGTTTGGATTCCTGGGGTTTATACCAGTACAGCCGTGGCAAGTACAATCTACACCGGCCATGTTCAGTTTTCCACCTCATGCAGCAGCCCCGACTGAGCACATACAGTCTACATCGGCCATGTTCAGTTTTCCACCTCATGCAACAGCCCCGACTGAGCACGTACAGTCTACACCGGCCATGTTCGGTTTTCCACCTCTGAGTAATCATCCGCAGTTTGCAAATCACACAGATGAGGTTGTAGAGGAGGTGTCAAAAGATTATTCGCATTTATTTACCACTGATACAGCGTTTGAATCCCGAGAGGAGGCCATTTCTTAGGTTAAACAAGTCGGTATCGAAAATAACATGTGCATAATAATAGGTCGGGATAGAAAGTCATATATGACTCATCTTGGAAAGACATGGCTACTTTGTGAGAGAGAGGGCAAGCACACCCCATCGAAAAGTGAAAATAATTCAGCTCGCAAGAGGTGCCAGAACAAGAAATGTGGATCTGGTTTTAGATTAAAGTGTCAAGAGAAGCCTAGAGGAGCATGGAAGATTGTTGTTGTTTATGCTATTCACAACCATAAGATTGGTTCTAGTTTGTATGGCCACCCACTAGCCGGAAGGCTCACACCAAAGAAGAAAGATGTGCTGAAGATGATGACACGTAGCAATTGTACAGCAAACCAAGTTGCATGTGCATTGAATGAATTCCCGTTGAACTACACCAGCAAGAGGCAAATATACAATGAACGGTATAGTGTACGAGCTGAACTAATGGAAGGTAGAACAATGGTCCAAGAATTCTTCCATAAAGCTAGATAGAATAGGTACTTTGTGAGACACTTGGAAGATGAGAAGACGAAACGGATTACGAATCTGTTCTTTGCCAGCCCTGACTCAATATCTCTCCTCCAAACATTTCCCTATGTTTTACTGTTGGACTCCACATACAACACAAACAAGTAAGTAATGTGAAAATTCGACAAGTGCATTTACTTTTTAAGTCTAAGGGCTAACAAGTGCATTTCATACAGGTACAACATGCCTTTTTTGGAAATTGTCGGCTTCACGTCCACATGGAAGAACTATACAGTGGCAAGTGCATTCTTAGCCAACGAGCGTGAGGTAGACTACACTTGGGCTGCACAACAACTTCTAGAGCTTTGTGAAAGTGTGAAGAGGACGCCCACTTGTATGGTGACAGACAGAGATAAGACTTTGATAAATGCATTGGATGCCTTATTTCCAAGTTCGAAACACCTCCTCTGTAGGTTTCACATTCTAAAGAACATCGAAGGAAGAGCAAAGAGCATCACCAAGAATGCCACAATTGCAACATCCTTCACACATGATTACCGAGCATTGTTTAGGGTAACAAGTGTGGAGCGCTACAATAGAGAGTTGGATAGAATAGAGGCAAAGTGGGATGCTCGGAAAAATCTCGTTCGATATGTCAAAAGCGAGTGCCTTGAGCCGTATAAGACAAGAATTGTGTCAGCTTGGACAGATACAGTTTTAAACTTTCAGTGCAGCACAACAAACAGGTATGTACACCGTATTCTAATTTTTATCCAAGTTTCTGTTGACATAGGCCGTAACGGCCACAGATCAAATAGCCGTAACGGCCACAGATCAAATGGTTGTAACTGCCACAGATCAAATGGCTGTAACGGCCAGAGATCAAATGGCCGTAACATCCAGAGATCAAATGGCCGTAACAGCCACAAATCAAATGGTCGTAACGGCCTGTCCTTACAGATTGCAGAAAACAGAATTGCGAGAGCTGATTATTGACATTCTGTTATAGGGTGGAAGGACAGCACTCAGCATTCAAAGACTGGTTGACTACAAGCCACGTGAGATTGGACACAGCATTTGATCAATATCATTCCTTATTGCAGTTCCAAGTAAACGAGATAAAAGCTTCTTTAAATCGGTGTCGTTTCAGGATGATGTCTGAGTTGATTGGAGTTGACATTTTCAGACTGTTAAACTACACGGTATCAGACAAAGGAATGAAGATTCTGATGGATGAGTATGAGAAAGGAGAAGATGCACACCTTGACCCTAACTGCAGATGTCTATTGTCAGTGACACACGGGTTGCCATGTGTCCACAACATTGCACGTTATGTGTCCTTGGAGACGCCAATTCCTCCTACTGCAGTGCATATCTTTTGGCGAACACTTGACCTAGAAACGCCCATATTGCCTAATGAAGAGGCGGAAGGTACAAAGCGCAGAGTTGCAAGATCACTGATGGATGACTTCATGAACAACGAGTTCTCTGAAATGACAACTGATGAACAATACAATTGTGCTCATGATATCCGCAAGCTAGCCCGACCAGATAAGAGGAAAGTAAAAGAACCCATAGTTCGAAAGCCAAAGGGAAGATCCAAGAATAGTCCAAACAAAAGAATTCTATGCGGGTGGGAGCAAATTGACAAAGAGCTGGACGAGACTCCTCCAAAGAAGCCTAGAGGGCGGCCCCCAAAGTACCCAAGTCCACCCCCAACTCCATCTGAAAAGAGCTCTCTTAGCACTCCGCCACATACTTTGGATCCATCACCCGATCCTTTGCAGTTCATTCCGGTGTGTATGAAGGAGTTCTTTAGGGGTCACTATGCGATTGTTGCTGATGGAAATTGTGGGTTCAGAGCCGTTGCAGAATGTCTAGGGCTCGGTCAAGATAGATGGCGCGACGCCCGGACTCAAATGATGATGACTGTACTCGAGCATGCCAAGATATTTGACCGCACTTTCCTTTATTATACGGCTATTGAGATGTCCCACAAGCTAGACTGGGAAGAGCCAGGTTTCGCCCCCCGAGAGAGGTGGTTTAGCCTTCCAGACATGGGGCATTTGGTTGCTAAAGCATACAATTGCGCCCTTGTTGTTGTGGGGCGACAACACCAAACTTATCTTCCCTTAACAGTCCCCCCCCCCAATTGGAATGGGACCTTGGAGAATGGAGTCATCTTCATTTCTTCGAGACCGTTTGTGCACATTTTGAGTCGGTAAGTTATTGACTTTTTTAACTATTTCGAGCTTTTTTCGATTATGTATAACATTTAATGTGTTAATTATTTGTTTGTAGGTGTTCTTCCTTGATGATTGTCCACTGCCGCCAGTAGTTCCAATGTAGAGACATAATTGTGACAAGGACGCATTCAGCATTTTGCATCAATTGCTCCGACGACTTAACAAATACAAATTTGCTCCCAAGGATGATCATTGCATTTTAATGGACCTAGGTTCTACTTAGGTTGAAGTTTGTATTGCTCCAACGACTGAATATGTAATATTAGTTTGAAGTTTCTACTTAGTTTGAATCTATATCCGAAGTACAAAGGCAAACATAAATAATCCAAACTACAAAGGCAAACATAAATAATCCAAACTACAAAGGCAAACATAGATAATCTGAAGTACAAATCAAAACATAAATACTAACGTTTTACATAATCAAAATGTAAATCCCTAGGCATCATCCGAATGGTCATCACCATCTCCATATACAGGAACCGTTCCTCCCATGATCTCAATAGATCTCTTGATAGCCTCTTGTACCCCGGGTGGGTGCACCCCTGCATATGCCGCCCATGGTGCAAGATAACCCAACGCCTCCTGCATGCGCTGCATATATAACAAAATAATTATTACCTAAAAACATCAATTATGTAACAAAGGCAAACAATCCCAACGTTATACCTCCTCAGCAGTTGTGGCGGGACGACTAACACGTGTGTGTGTACAAGGTAGGAACCAAGCCAAGTAGTCCTCAGAACACTCGGACGGATCATCAGTCACAGGAGATCCCATCGTGTCTAAGCTGATACGGTGCACGCCCCTAGATCTCCAAACCCAAGTGGCTGTGTCAAACTCCACCTTGTACCTTGTCAAGTCTCCTACTCGAACGGCAGTCTTCCGCATAATAACATCTTCAGGTATCCTCTGTACACGCCCAAACTGCCTAACGCATCAATCTGGCATGTATGGCTCTGATATAGCTAGAAATGATAGCAGCCCATGAAAACAAGACGAAGCATATGCGTCGGTAAAATCTAAATCCCCATAGGGCATCCAAGCCACCTGATTCAATTTCGCATGATAAATGAAGTCCTTTTGGAAAAAAAACCTTAAATACAACTTGTAAAGAGTATACTCACATCTGCCACCGTCATAGCATCAAGCTCTGCTCTGTAGTTGCGCCCAACCTGCACTGTACCACCATCTCCCCAGATCTGAGACCATGTCCCTCCCTCCGGTAATGCTAATGGCATCCCGGCGGGACAAAGTAATGGGAAGTACATGAAGATCCAAGACTAGATAAAAAAACATCGGACTGGTCAAGTGTGACTGATGATATTAGCCAAAATAAAAAAAAAAAAATTAGGTTCGATCAATTACCTGTAATAGCGTGTAACACATAGAAGCTCCTCTAGCCCCAAACCTCGAACACTCACCAAGGCTCCTATACAGATGAGCCAGTGCAGCAGAAGCCCAAGACGTACTCTGTACATCCTAGTGATCCTGTACCATGTCCAAGTATGTGATAGGGATCCGATGCTGAGACTTGTCAGGACAGATAGTCGATGCTATCAAGTACAGTAGAAAACCAGAAGCGATAGTCTCAGAAGAAAGGTTGTTGTCCGAGTCCATGCAATACTTCTTCAGCTCTTTATGTGAAACACCGCCCTTATCAAAATTTGGGCGGCTCATCCAATCATTATCCATCTGGAAGAACTCTGCAAATCGGGATCTCTGAGAGCCTTCAACATCATCTGGTAGACTGCATCCCCGTCGATCGGAAGGCCGAGGATGAGCGCAACGTCATGAAGCGTGATCGTCATCTCGCCCCATGGCATATGGAAAGAACTGGTCTCTAGATGCCATCGCTTAATAAATGCATCTATAAGGCCAGTATGAACCTGTTGATGCATAATACTCTGCAGATGGCCAAGCCCGCTGGCCCACACAATATCAATCCAGTCGTCGGCTCCCGCTTGTGGCCAGTCTGTCAGCTGTGTGTGTTGGAACTGATACTTCAGAGGACCTCGAGGACGCTCTTGTAATACATTAAAGTACAAAAGATATTTTAATTTCAAATTCGAACATAAGTATCAAACATTATTATCAAACATTTTAAGTAGTTTACTTACATTGCCAGCGTATATGTGGTGGGCCACATGCTCCTCGAAGCCCAACAGTAACTCCAGGATCTCCGGGCCTCCCGGTGCAGAATGGGTGAGCAACGGCTCGATCCGACGACGCTGACCGGGTCGGGTCTATCTCCTCTGTCTAGACCCTCCCGTCGGAGCTGGCATAGGGTCTGCGCTTCGCCTGCCAGCCCCTCATCCCCCAGCCCCTCGTCCCTGCCGAGAATGTGGTGTCGATGCAATAGGAGCATGGACGGCTGTTTGACCCTCAACAAAATGTGAGCTACTCCCCGTCTCGTGCTGTGAGGAGTCGAATAAGGTTTGGCGCTGCCCTCGTTTGAAGTGGTAGGGTAAAATCGGAAAGGGCTGAACCTCGGGGGCCACAGGGACATCCGGAACCACCGGGGCTACGAGAATCGGTGCCATCTGCTCGATACGCGCCCCACGACGTCGATAACGAGAAGACCGAGTCTCTAAACCCGTCTCTAAGCACCTCGATGTCTGAAATACGAAAAAAATATGATTGAAATTATTCAGGTGAAATTTACAGTCGGAGGCATGGCAGCACGACTTTGAACAGCTAGAAGCAAGGCCGTCACGGCCTTTATGAAGCATGGCCGTGACGGCCATTTGAGTCTTGGCCGTGACGGCCATTTGACTCATGGCCGTGACGGCCATTTGAGTCTTGGTCGTGACGGCCAATCGACTCAAGGCCGTGACGACCATTTGAGTCTTGGACGTAACGGCCAATCGACTCGTGGTCGTGACGGCCACGAGTCGTCTTCAACCTCGCGACGGCCGTGACAGGCCTGCGCGAGTCGGGCCGTTTTTTACCCGAAATTCAACCTCCGATCTCCATATCTATGCCTAAATCGGTTTTAATCTATCAAAATAGGTCCAAATTTTTAGTATAAAGCTTCATTAGATGAATTTTAAGTTAAACCTAAATTTTTCTAAAAACCTAGATCTAGAACTTGAAGTGACTTCAAATGGGTAAATTTGTAGAAATAACTTACCATGATTGTTGTAGGAGTGGATTTTGTGGAGTAATATGCACAAAAAACTTGCCTTGAAGCCCTTGAATTCCCTTGATCGTTGAAGAGAATAAGAGAGTGAAAGAGAGGAGGAGGAGGAGAAGAGAGTGAAAAATGAGAGTGGTATGGGGTGTAAATTGTAATTAGATTTTATTTATATGTAATAGGGGGTAGGGTGGGCTTTGAATAGGGTATATAGAGTGGGTGTCATTTAGAAATCACCAATAAAAAATGGGAAAAAGAAAAAGGGGCTGAGGGAGTACTTCACAAACAAGTAGGCCAAAAAATAGTATCTTTTAAATTTTAGAGAGAGGTGTTCTGCCCTCTTTCTAAAATTTTATGGTTGAGGAAGCCTTCCCTCTGGCTTAGACAACCACTATGAGCGAGAAGCTCTGATTTTCCTTTAAGCGAGAAGTTCCGACCCCTTCTATGCAAGAGTGGCTTTGAGCTTTAGAATTTTTGGTGTGATTTAAGATCTAGATTATCCCTCCAATCGCAAATTTAAGACGAGTGTTGTGATTAGTTTTTCAATTGATCTATTTGTTCTATCAATTGACTGATGTTTTCCCGACATGAGTGCTCCCTCGACAATGAGTTATTCTCATCTTGTTTCGTTCACCTTCGTTTTCTTCTTGCGGTTGGAATTTGTACTATGTTGGACATTTTTCTGGGATGCGTCTCGATCGCTACCCGGTTTTGTGTTGTCTCTTGTATGTATGATTTCTATCCGATTGGATTTTGTTCCAGATTTTTGGATAAATCGAATGTTGATTCGTGTTTGTTGCCTATTTCTCCCTCTCGTCGACGTTAATGGTGTTTGGCCGAGCTCTGAATTTCCGACTAGTGGTGCAGGCTTGTGGTGTAGGTTCGCAGTTCGCTCCGAATTTCTTCAGGCTGTTTTTTCTTTCCTGGACTGGTGGCTCCGTTTGACCCATTCGTCGGTGGTCGAGATGGTGTTTCGGTTTTTGGCCATTATTTCACCACGTACCATTTCTGAGTTCTGGTGAGATGTGTGCTTTCGGGCACGTCTTTGTTGTTGAAAAGTAGTCAAGAATTTTGGTTGGTCACATTATCATCTTTTGTGTGACATGTGGGCTTTGGCCCATGACTACTTTCCTTGTTTGTTTTGGGCTAGGTGCTTTTAGTTTTGGGCCTTTGTTTTTGTGCAGGTTTGTTCTGGGTAAGGTTTGTATGACTACGAGATTTGGTTTTAGAATTGGATGTGGTTTGCTTGTGATTGGCGTGGTCGCTAGGACGTTCTCGAGGCTGCTGAAGATCCTTCATTCCGGTGGAGGCAACGTCAGTAGTCCACTTCATCTTACTTGATGTGTCTGCTTTGACCCGAATGCTAGCTCTCTTTAGCCCCTCACTCCCCCACTACCCTATCCGTTCTAGTTCCAGTGTTTCGCCAACTATACTTACTTTACGTGTTTTTTAGTTGTTTCAGTACGTCCTAGCTGATTTTCTGACTGTCGTGTTCGCGGTCTCTCAATTTTATCGGGCTTGTCTGGTTAATCGAATCCTTACCTATGAAAAAAACCCCAAAAAAACACACCTAAAATTCATAAATTAACGTGAAAATAGGGTAGGAGGAGGCCGGAGGCGAGGAGGGGCGAGGAGCCTGGTATCACACATCAGCAATTCAATTATTTAATATTAATAAAACGATAAAATAATAATAAAAGGGTCTGTCATGTGCAGTTTGTACTGGTAGTATCCAAATTATTCGATAAATTCAAAAACTCAAATAAAGAATACATTTATTCCGCTAGCCGTTTGGAGTTTGGACTTCACAAGAAATGGGCAATAAAGAGCGAAAGAAAAGGAAGCAGAGAGAAAAAAGTGAGCAAGAAGTGGAAGCTGAGTCTGAGTGAAAGACCCTAAATTGGCCCTTATCACTTTTTTTAATTTGTCCCCTCAAAGAAAAGAAAAGGTTAGGGTTCTATAGATTTTCTGTAATTCTATGTCTAGCTAGATTTTTCAGGTTTTTTCTTAAAAATTATTTTCTTTTCATTTTTTTCCTCTTTTCCTCTTCCTTTTGATTTTAAGTTTTCGGGTTGATTGTGTTTAGCTTCTTTTGTCCCTTGATTTCCTCAAAGGTGAAATCAATCTGGGTTACTTAACTTCCCCATTTTTTGAATTTCTCCAGTTCTTCATTGCAATAGTAAGCTTGGTTTGCTTGCTTCTCAGTTCTCAGTTCTCAGTTCTCACTGCAATCCCAAAAATGGGTGATTTGAAGAGATTGACGTGGGTCCTGGGTTTCATGGTGGTTCTTGAAGCATCCTATTCAAATGGAACTACTGACCCTCTTGATGGTAAGTTCACTAGCTTATGTTGGATTTGATTTGCCTTAATTTCCCAATCCCTCTTGTAAGCCGAATGGAACTACTGGAATTATACTACCTTAATCTTGTGTTTATTGAAATTGCTTGCTGAACTGAAACTATTTGCATTATTGTTGGCTGATTGAACTGTGATAGGGATATTCATATAGCCACAATGATCAGTTGATAAGATGATTATATAAAAATAGAGATAATGTTGAATGTCACTGAAATGTTTTGAAAATGTTATTTTGCTGTCCATTTTTATGCAGTTTTTGCAATAAACAGCTTGTATGCTGCTCTGGGTTCACCGCCTCTTCCCGGGTGGGTCCCAATCGGTGGAGATCCTTGTATGGAGGCTTGGCAAGGAGTACTCTGTGTCAATGCAAACATCACTGGGATGTATGTTAACAGCTTCATCTTTTCTCTGTTCAATTCAAACTTTTCTTCTTCTCCCTTTGTTTTTGCTTTCATTTTGTGATCAATTGCTGTCCTACTTGCACGCCGATGACAGATCGCTTAATGGTGCAAATTTGGGAGGAGAGCTTGGTACAAATTTGAACTCTTTCTCCTCCATCATATCTATGTAAGTGTCTGTTGTGCTTTCTCATACACAAATCCATAATTGCATGTTCAGTCTGTATTAAAACTTTGTAGCTCCATTCAACTTCAATTTTACTACCTGATTCAGGAGCATAAATAAATTGTTTGGTGTGGTAAATTTACTTGAAAAGACTTATTTATTTATTTTTTTTATAAATCTCGAGCAGAGATTTGAGCAACAACCACATTGGAGGGACCATTCCATCCAATCTACCTCCCACCATCAAGACCTTGTATGTACAATATCATTATTTATCCTTAAATGAAGTTTGTTTATATAAGCAAGCTATAATTTGGAATTGTGTTGGCAAAAAATGATCATGTTATCTGTTCAGCTTTCTGTCTGGCAATCAATTCAGTGGAAACCTCCCAGATGGATTATCCATGCTAAGTCAGCTGACTGACCTGTAAGCTTAGCTCGGCAAACTCAGTGAGCACATAACCTACAACAATTTTAGAGGAAAAAAAAAACTAAAAATGCTGTTGTTGACGCCTCCAGGTCATTGAACAATAACAATTTAACTGGAGAAATTCCCAATTCCTTTCAGCAACTTACTGGTTTAATAAACTTGTAAGCACCAATGCCAACTTTGTCTCTTGACTCTTTTGTGTCCTTAGTTTTTTCCTGTTGTTATTGATGCGCATGTTTTTTTGCACAGGGATCTGTCTGGGAACAATCTGAGTGGCCCACTACCTCCATCAATGGCAAATCTGTCTTCTCTTACTACATTGTGAGTATTTATTCCAATACTTCATTTCTTCTTTTCATGAATATGTAACTAACAACTGATGCTTCTCTTAACCAGTCATTTGCAGAACAATAAACTTACTGGTACATTAAATGTCTTACAAGATCTTCCCTTGATTGACTTGTACGTCTCCTTCGTTGTGTTCTCTTCAATTTTACTGCGTTAATTGAATCTCTGAACCTCACCTTTTTTTTTTATTTATTCGTCTTGTGCAGAAATGTTGAGAACAACTTATTCTCTGGACCTATACCTCCTAGATTGCTTACAATTTCAAATTTCAGGTCAGTTCTCATTATATTTGGTGGATTTATAATATATGTACATCTCTCCCTTAATTGATAGTTCAGTTGGCGTTAGATGACTGCAATTTGGCTCTCTCTTGCCTCAAAGTGAACCAAGATATATACTTTTTGGACATACTCCTAATTATCTCATTGTTCATCTACTTCTTGATTTCTAAATTTATGTAGAAACTGTGAAATTAAGGCTCGCAAATTGTTTCATGATTGCTGTCACTCTGATTTCCTTGTACAGGAATTCAGGAAATCCATTTAACACCACCATTCTCCCATCACCTCCAGCTGCTTCACCAGCCTTGAGTCCCAATCCATCCTTTCCCACAAAGCCGTCTCCTGATGAAGCACCTGAGCAACAGCAGGAAACCGGTCAATCTGTCTCAGAGCCACTCAATTCTGCAAAGTCCACAAAAGCTAGGCCTATAACAGCCAAGACAATCATTTGGAGTGCTGTTGTTGTGGTGTTAATGCTTGCCGTTATTGGCTTAGGGTTCTTTCTTTATGCTTCAAGATGTGGCAAGAAAAGACCAGGGGATGAAATCGTGTTGGGGCGGGAAAAAAGTGTACATGAGCAGAATTTTGGAAAACCCAAGTACACAGAATCCCTGCCACAAACATATAATCAGACTGGTAAATTTCCTGCAACTTCTATGGTTGAAGTTGCAAAATCATGTGATGTTGTTGGGAAAGTTAAAAGTATGAGAAGCAAGGATGATCATACAATTGATATGACTGGTGTGTATGGTAGTGACACTATTTCAAAACCAGTGCCACCTCCTAGGCAATATTCTGCCCAAAAGGAGAACATAAAACCAGTGAGTCAGTTAAAAATGAGCACAATTAGAGATGAGAACATGGAGCTGAACTCTGTAAAGTCTTTCACTGTTGCTTTTCTTCAAGAATGCACTAATAGCTTTTCCCAAGAAAACCGTATCGGGGAAGGTGTGCTTGGTAGTGTTTATAGGGCTGAACTTCCAGATGGAAAGGTAAGATCTTAAATTGAACATAGATGCCCATTTTTTTTTTAATTTAATCATCAGTTGGCTGTTCAGAAGCTTCCAACAAAAATTAAACTACATGTAGGCTTAATTTACATACATTTTTTGTTATTGCAAGGATTTTCATATATTTTTGGCATTTAGGATGTAATTTAAATCCCCAGTGTCCTGGCACTATCCAAGATGAACCCAACTTTGCAAAAAAATTTATTGTACTATTTTGTGTCATCAAATGCATGAATAACCCAATAATCCAATATAATGTCTGTGGATACAACTTTCAGCTTGTTGCAGTGAAGAAGCTGAATGCTGCTGTTTCCAAAGAGTTGAATGATAAGGAATTTGTGAAGCTAGTTTCTAGTCTCTCCCAAATTCAGCATGACAATGTTGTGAAGCTTGTTGGATATTGTGCTGAGTATGGGCAAAGGCTGATTATTTATGAATATTGCAATTATGGTACACTTTTTGATGCATTGCATTATGATGATGAGATCCACCAAAAAATGTCATGGAATGCACGCATCAACATTGCACTTGGAGCTGCTAGAGCCCTTGAGTAAGTATATATTTGTCAACTATATTTGTTTAAGCTAACTTGCATCACCAAGGGTGCGTTTGGATTACACCACTGATATATAATGAAAGATAATGCATTATGGCATAATCCAAACACACCCAGATAAGTGGCTATTTTTCTGAAGGGTGATAAAAACAAAATATTGTTGTTTTTCTCTAACCAATATGTAACTTTTTTCTGAGATCTCATTATTAAGTATGCAAATTGTTTATGAATGACGTCTTTTGAATTACATTTCTGGTTTCCGTCTTTGATTCAAAATTGAAGTTCTTGTTTATGGTTTTTCTGCTTTGACCTTTGATGAAGGTACTTGCATGAGACTTGTCGGCCTCCTGTTATTCATAAGAATTTCAAGGCCATCAATATTCTACTTGACGAGCAGTTGACTCCGCGAATTTCAGATTGTGGTCTTGCATCTCTCTTTTCAGATAGTTTCAGAAATCAGGTATATCCTTTTTCACGGAACTCCAGCTCATATGCTTTATATTATGTAAGTTTACTATGGCAATTAATCCAGGGTGCTTTGTTTTGTTTACTTGAGATTCTGCCCTGCTAAAAAAAGATGTTCACAATTTGAAACTTATATATATGAATGTGCTTTTCTTGCAGTTGTCACAACTTTCTTCTAGTGGTTATGGTGCTCCAGAGCTTGAGCTGGGAAGTTATACTCATCAAAGTGATGTTTTCAGCTTTGGCGCTGTAATGCTAGAACTTCTCACAGGAAAAAAGTCCTTTGATAGGTCAGCTATTTTATGCAATTTTCTTAATTATATTATGAAATTGGAAAAAAGAAAAACTTGCTTTCTTCCTATAAGCTGCATATTGTGGCAATAAGTTCAAAAATGATTTCCCATGGATCCAACATTTAAACATGTACATATGTACCTTTGTAAACTGCAGATCACGTCCTCGAGGAGATCAATTCCTTGTTAAATGGGCGATTCCTCGTCTTCATGATATAGATTCCTTATCCAAGATGGTTGATCCTTTGTTAAATGGAGCATATCCTTCAAAGTCATTATCTCGTTTTGCAGACATTATTTCTTTGTGTCTTCAGGTTCGTTATCGCATCTCTTTACTCTTCTTATTCCATGTGAGATTTCCCTGCTGAGAATCCTACAAAACTTCTTACTAATTGGTAAGTATAAATTAGTTTAGTTGTCAAACCATTTAGGTCTGCTAATATCTTGTAAAAGAAATCATACTTTACTGATACAGGAACTCGAAAGGAAAATAAAGAAAAGTGAACAATAATTTCTAAGATCACATAATACAAGTAGGTGAAGAGTGAAATCATGTAGTACAAAAAATGTAAAAGAAACGCCAGCACAACCACACAATTGTTGATGCCAATGTGTTACCTACATGAAAGATATATCATTATGATTTATCACTTTTTCTTTTACTGTTGATATAGTTTGATATATGATTAAAAATGGACTCCACATTGTCATGCCTTGTCTGGAAATGAATGATGATGATGATGATGATGATGATGTATGTTTTGAACTATGCAGCCTGAGCCAGAATTTAGGCCTCCAATGTCGGAGATTGTCCAGAGGCTCTTAAATATGGCTTCTAAGGAAGAATGAAATTGAGAAACGCAATATGTTCAACATTAGCGTTGTGCAAGCAAAAAGAAAAAGAAAGCTTTGAGATCAATTTGATGCTCCATTTACTGATGGGCGTATTCAGTTGTGTGTCATTCTTTAGTTATTATCACCTGTTTAATAATATAGCTTATGTGCTGACAGAAAATTCCTTTGAAAGGTGTTCAGTATGAAACTAATCAACAGTTTTATGCTCAATGTTTATTAGCAGAAAATTCCTTGTTTCATCACCCAACCTGTGAGGTCAATGACTACACCCGACTCAGCTGTAATCCATGGTTTGGATGCGGGTGATCCAAACCATGGATGGGTTTTTCCTATCCGACCCATCCGACATAGATTGAATTTTTATCTGTTTATTTGGATTGGGTGCTCGGTGGGTCAAGTATTCGTGGATAATTTTCATCCCTACTAAATAGTAGTAAATACCAATACCCAAGGGCATTTTTATATATAAACAACAATACGGAGTACTACAGTAGGGATACCAAATGAAAATTGAAGAACAAATGGGACATTAATCTAAATCACCCAAATTGTAGGAGCACCAACATAATTTCGCCTTGTCCGTCTCCCCCTCAGTTTCCTACTCCCCAGAACATGCATTTTATTCGTCTACAAACTACAATGGTCACCCACCCTCTTTCACGACCACATTTTGTTGTTGTTGGCACCTCTCCACCGTCCGATCAGAACACGTGGCAAACTGACGACAATCTAGAGTCTAGGACACCCAACGCCGTCCTTGAAGTCAACCATAACATAAAAAAAAAAACACCCAACGCCGTCCCGGGCTGGATGAACCCGGACTCCCACGTACACACGACACAACCATATACATATATAAGCCGTCTCCATTCTCAACAGTACATTGCGGAAAGTATCAATCGGAAGCCAATATAGATATCGCGCGCCCCGAATCACTATGAGGAGAATCGCACTCGGATCCCTATCAGAATGCCGCCGAGCTGATGCCCTCAAGGCGGCGTTCGCCGAGTTCATCTCCGTCATTCTCTTTGTGTTTGCAGGACAAGGCTCGTCAATGGCATTTAGTAAGAACATTAATTAATATTCAATCCATCAGTGCGTGTTTGAATGCACAAGACTAGATTGTTTTATTTTTTGGTGAGGAACTGAACCAATTACCTCTGAGTACTACTCTTGAGGCTTAATCGTTTGACTAATTATTTTATAGATATGTATGTAGTATATAGTGCTTATAGCAAGGAGTGAATTAATATGGATCGTCGGATGATACGTACCCTATTTACCGTGACATTTTGCATTTTTATATAGTGTATTATAAGGATTAATTATGGGATTATTATAGAAAAGATAAAAAATATTCACAGTCCCGTAATTATAGGAAATCGGAAATCAATAGGATATTTGTAAAAGGATATTCATAAAATAAGTTTTCTATCCTATGCATGCCCAAACTAAAACTCTAAATTAGAAAGCATGAACCATTTTAAAAAAGAATTAAAAAATTTTAAATACAAAATTATTGATTTCTTTCTACAATAATTAGGCCTTATCATATGCCCGATTAGAAAAATCGTTAATGAAATTAGTAACCTATATTCATGATTGTTATATGTTATATTCATACTTTTTTGTTAATTGTATTCATGAATTTTGATTGTATTCATAAGTGCATAGAGTATATTTATAAAATCAGCTGCTCATATGCATTGTTCTTCTCTAATTTATTCATGATATTTTATTAATTATATCATGCTTTTTTATTGATTGTATTCATAAATTTCAATTGTATTCATAAGTACATAAACTATATTCACAAAACCTGGTATTTATATTCATGATACTAATCTGGAATTAGCATGCTCATTATGAATTGTATTCATGAATTTAAATGTGTATTTACAAGTACATGAAATATATTCATGAACCCAATTATTTATATTCATGATTCTCATCAAGTATCGGTATAACATAGAATTTAATATTGTACATAACAAAACTACATAAAATTGTATCGGTACAATATAGAATCAATTGTTTGATATTGCCATCAATTTCGATCGCATAAACACCAATGTCCGAAGTATCCAAATCAATAATGTGATGATAATCCCCTCTACTTGATCCACGGTTCAATGGTCAAGAGATGGCAGGAGGCTTGGTAGTGCCCCCAGATGTAGTCATTCTGACGAACTGGGTTAACAAATCTCTTGTGTTCTTCTGCTATTGTTCTTTTCTTATTTCTCTTGTGAATCTGTAAAGCCGTTATTGTTGCAAGTGGGTGCGAAATTTCCTAACAGAAAGGTGAATTCCAATCATATATTTACATAAAAATAATAATAATAAACATCCAATATATATATATATATATATGTTGTATATATCCTCCTAATCAACTACATACACACATACATTTAGATTTTTAACTCATAACTGATATATGATGATCAATTTTGGCAGATAAGTTAACGGACAATGGTTCGAGCACACTAGATGGGCTTTTGGTGGCGGCCTTGGCTCATGCATTTGCCATCATGGTGGCGATATCAGTGGGAGCAAATATCTCAGGTGGTCATGTTAACCCGGTCGTGACATTGGGCGCCCTTATCGGTGGCCAAATCACCTTGGCAAGGGGCATTCTCTATGCAATCGCACAATGCCTTGGCTCTGTCATTGCTTGCTTGCTCCTCAAGTTTTCCACCGGTGGCTTGGTATGTGATGCACATATACCTACTCGTACAATATCATCATGCATATATGTATAATTTATCGATCAATCATACTTCTTATATATATTTGTTGCAGTTTGGATACGTAATCCACCAACTAGAATTCTAAAGTTATAATAAAAAAAAGGCCGAATACATAAATAGGTCCATGAACTTTGAAGATTTTGGCATCCATATCCTTGTACTTTGGGGGTTTTAAATAGGTCCCTGTACTATACATTTTTTTTGTCTTTTAGACACATACGACTCTATCATTCTTGATGTGATACTCAAACGCGTTGATGTGGTAAATTTTTATGCCACCTAGATGCCACATCATTGCCACATAGACAATTTTTTATTTTTATTTTAAAATTATTTTGAAAAATTAAAATACATATTTACCCACTAACATATATTAATTTTAATTATTTTAATAAAAGAAAAAAATTACATAAAGATAAAAGAATTACAGAGCAATAATCTTACCTTGGAAGTCTTCCTTGAACAATAAAATTACATAGCAGTAATTACAAAAATTTTATGAAATAGGCTTCGATAACACCCCATTTTTTAAATACTACCTTATGAATCAAAATACTATAAAACTACATGTTTTCACCGTCCCGATTTCAAAGCAATAATCCAGATGGACCAGATCTAATAAAATCGGTTCAAAGATCTAGAGCAATAATCGATTTTAATTAAAATACTAATAAAATCGGTTTAAAGATCGGCTTCCTTGAACAAAAAAATTACAAAGCAATAATCCAGATCTAGATCTGGAAGGCCCGTCGGCATATCTTCTCAATTACAGATCAGTCTTAACCGATCAACCATAGATTGGGAGTTGGAGTTCTGATATCTCAAATCTGAGTAAACAAACCTATTGCCTCGTCAAAAGGAAGAATATGAAAGGCAACCCTCAATCCTCAATAATCATAATTAACGAAACCCTAGAAATATAATCCAACCCAACTCAAAATAAAGCCAAAACCATATATCCCAATCTTCAGATTCTTTGTCCCGAGTTCGTCGTTTCGTCCTGATCTTCTCTTTGGTTCTTGTTCTGGTTTCTTCCTAGCGCTTTTCTCCAGATTTTGTCGTTCTTTGGTGTCATTGTTGCTGTTGTTGCAGAACTGTGCCGTGGCAGTTTTCCGGCGTCCATCGTCACAGTTTGAATTCGGCTCCGCTTTCAATGAGACTTCGCCGTTCCATCTTGACTCTCTTCCTTGGTATGCCGGCGCCAAACGATTGGAATTCTTTCTACCAGACCGTCATTCTGTCCCCAGATCTAGGCAATTTGAGAAAAAATATTTAAAGAAGAAAGAAAGCGAAGAATAGAGATAAAAGAAAAAATAGCTTTTAAACGAGAAAAAGAAAATTTATGAAAAGAAATTCTGTGTAAAATAGTTTTTAATTTTTTTTAATTCCACATCAGATTTATAGGAGTGTTTGTTCAGTTTTACGCGCAGTTACAAAATTGAGATACACGCGTTTCATCAAATGAGCAATTTGTGTCTAAAAGACAAAAAAATGTATAGTTTAGGGATCTATTTGAAAACCCCAAGGCACAGGGATATAGATGCAAAAATCTTCAAAGTTCAGGGACCTAACGTTCCCCGATCCATAAAATCAAATAAATCGATCCAACATATGCACCAATGAGCTATTTTAATAAATGGAGCATTGAGCTTGCATGGTAAAAGCAATGGCAACCTTGTATATGTTTACGCGTGGCCTAAGTGCCTAACCAACCAGATCACTTTTTCTTCAAATATATTTGACTTCTTTTTTATTTTCCTATTTGTTTTATAAATCAATTTCAAAAAGGGATAGTTTTATTATATAATACTCTCTTTGTTCTGAAATATTTGTCATTCTAGCATATTTTATTTGTTTAACAATACTTATCATAGGTTAAGATCAAGTGGGGATTTCCTTTAAAGTAAATAGTGAGGAGATATTTCAACCTTTGAATTTTAATAAATCAATGGATAAGGTTTTTTTAGAATTAACAAATAAATATTTCAATATCTAATTTTCCCTCTCCTCTAATATCTATCACGTCTACTCTATATAAGTGTTGATGCTAAACTTTCTCTCTCCGCTATATATATTGAACAAGTATTATAATATGAATGAGCAAATAATTTACACAAGCAGTGTGGTATTTACGCCTCTTTACAACTGAACAACTACTTATTCGTAAATGAACAGTTACATACCCTAAACTTTAAATCCTAAATACTAAAACATAAAACCTAAGTACTAAACCCTACTCCCTAATCACTAAACCCTAAACCCTAAACTCAAATTACTAAACCCTAAAATCGTCAATGTTAAACCCTAAATCCGAAATGTTAAACCCTAATTATAAACCTAAAATACTAACCCCAAAATCCTAGACCCTACACCATAAACCATAAACCTTAAAATCATAAACCTTAAATCATAATTCTTGAATTCATAAACCCTAAATGCTAAGACTGTTTTGCTCAACCATATTTGAATACTTGTTCATGATTAATACATTACTTGTTCATCTATAATAGATTATTTTTTTCAATATGTATTAGGGTTTAAGAGTTTAAGGGTTTAGGATAATTAGGGTTTGGGTTTAAGTTTAGTATTTAGGGTGTATGTTTAGGTTTTAGGCGTTGGTTTTATGGTTTAGGATTAGTATTTAGCGTTTCGAGTTTAGAATTTAGATTTTGGGGTTTTAGGGCTAGGGTTCAATGTAATTAGTGTTTAGGATTTAGGTTTTAGAATTTGGGTCTTATGTTTATGGTTTATTTTTTAGGGTTTAGGTTGTGGATTTAGGGTAATTAGAATGTTGTTCTTATGAATAACGATCTTGTTCGTGTGGTTTTACCTAATTTTTCATGTGGTTATTTGATTATTTAATTGTTCATTTTTAGTATTTGTTGTTTCATGTGGTGATAGGCTATTTTCCTACACCGCAAGTATACGGTTCGGTTGTAGTAATCAAGGTGTCGAACACAGGGAACTTGTAGTATTGATTATAACACGATTCAGTAGACTAAGCCAAAAATAAGAAAAAGAAGTTGTAATTGTATTCAGAAATAATTAAAATCAAAATTAAGAAGTAACTATCAATGGAGAAAAGCATTCCAAGGTCAGGATTCCCACAATGATCATTCAGTAGATTACCGGTGATATTTATTTGGATTTCAATTCAAATGTTGTTTGAAGGACTAACTATCTCAAGTGTCAACATTAACTCTTTTCAGACGATTAATGCATGTACCTAGACTCGACTAGCAATCACTCTCGCACAAAGCAAGTCTTATTTAGGTCCTTTAAGTTCTTTAGAGATCGGTGAATCAATAGAAATAACATCCGCTCTCGCGCTCAGTTAAGACTACTCAATCAATAATTTCTAGGATAGGTTAAGTTCCACAAGTGAATTAAGTCACTCTCGCACAAATAATTCAACAAGTTCAAACCTAGGGATCTAACATGAATTAACAATTTGTGAATTCAATTCAATCAATCTCTTGTTATTCTTATCTCCTCTCGGTCTCAAATTATAACAAGATTCCTAATTCAAGCAAATTAGGTCATTAAGCATCCTAGGTTGAATCAAACAACAATTCAAATCTCAATTCAACCAATCATCACCATTAAATCTACCTATTAAACCATTGGGTTCACCCTTCCTTAGAACTAAGAAATTAGCTAGACATAATATGGAGAGATAAGAAATCTAAATCAAAGAGAAACATACCAATTGTCTTTTCAATGGATCTAAATTCAACTCCAATCAAGTCTTGCCAAAAATCCACAAATCTCCAATCTAGGGTTCTTCAAAAAGAGAGGCTAAGAAAAATCATCAGTCCTCCTCCAAACTTAATCTCTAAGTATTTATATGAAACCCTAAAAAAACAAGATAGAAAAGACCCGAAATTAATAAATAAAACACGCGGAGGAGAAATTTCGGAAAAAGACGCGACTCGGTCTGAAACTCGGTCGAGTTTCAGACCGAGTTTTGTAAAACTCGGTCCAGAACTCGGTCGTGACCTGGACCGAGTTTTTGCCTGGTGCACTGCTCCGTTTGAAATGTTAAATGAGCTTCCTCCCGTGCCTTCCACCGAGCTTTTGCCCATCTTCTCTTCAATTCCTTGCATCCGCTTAACTCCTAGACACTTCCTATCGGGTTGCTCCTCTTGCCCTTGTCCTTGTCGTTGCCAAAACTCCTTGAATCCACCTCCAAACGATTCTGAAATCGAACAAAGCAAGAGTAGAAACCGAAACTACAAAATCTACTAAAAAGACAATAAAACCAAGAGGAAAATAAAATAAAAACAACTAAACTAAGGAAATAAACATGCTTTATCCTAGACTAAAATGCATGCTATCATGTGGTTATTAGGGGTCAGCATGGTCAGTTAGCCAACGTTTCGATTAACCGGAACTTTGATTATTAAATTAATAACCATAACTGTATTGTTAGTTGTTGGTTAACTGACATCAGTTAACCGCAAAATTCAGTATGGTTAATCGGTTAACCAAATTTTAAAAGAAAAATATTTTTTTTAATAAAAAATAATTTTAATAGAAAAATCATAGTTTTAATATAAAAAATACCTTATTTTTCAGTATGATTAATTCAGTATGGTTAATCTCTAGCCATAACTATATAAATGTGCTTGATCATATATAAAGATTAATTTGAAGTTTATATATATAGGATCAAGCACATTTACACCCTAGCCATAACAATTAATGTATGTTTGCAGACAACGACCGCATTTTCCTTTTCTTCGGGAATAACCGTGTGGAACGCTCTAGTCTTTGAGATCGTCTTGACCTTCGGACTCGTGTACACGGTCTATGCTGCCGCTTGGGACCCAAAGAAGGGAAACATTGGGATCATGACTCCCATCGTAGTTAGTGCCATTGTGGCTGCAAACATCCTAGCAGGTGCAACCTTCGACGGAGCATCCATGAACCCGGCTTTGTCATTTGGGCCAGCCGTAGTCAGCTGGACATGGGACCACCAATGGGTCTATTGGCTCGGCCCATTCATTGGTTCAGCCATCGCTTCCTTCGTATATGACAATTGCTTCATCACAATGGACAACCAACTATAAGTAGTTTTCCAACCATTTCTATCTAGTATACATGTATTGTGTGTGATGTTTTTTTTTATCGATTTGCTCTCTTTTGTGTTTTTATTGTTTTCTTCGAGTCCATTGAAAACTTTCTTTCAACTTGATTGAAGTAAGAATACGTACAACTCGACCCCCTAAGCCTTACACATGCAAAATACACTGGGAAATGTTGGTGTGTATATTTTACATGAACTTTTTACGATGCTAATTTTGCATGGGTTCATATATTGGGATCTCGGTTATATATTATCTTCTTAATTGAAGTAATATTATGTAAGTGTAAATTCATTTAAGGTATTTTATTCTCTCAAGGTGTAAAGAACCTGTGAACAAAAAAAAGCTTGTAGTAGCAATGTGTAATACGCCAGATTTAAGATTCTTTATGAAAAATTGAAGTGATACTCATGTCAACAAGAACTCTTTCCTTTTAGAGTTTGAGTGAGAATAAAGAACCTTGAAGTTAAGCATGCATAGATGAGAGTACTACCAGGATGAATGACCTCTTGGGAAGTCCTTGTGTTGGTATGGGTTGACGCTAATTGTGAATTCCTCGTAAGAGTAAAGAAGGAATATTATATAAGCTAGAATATAAGATTGATGTTGGATCGACGTGTGTTAGTAAATAGTAATAGGGTAAGGAACTATTCTTGATAGAACAATACCCTTGCACGGTGGAATTAATAAACACAAAAGCAAGACACCATTCCTTAGAAGTATTTTTATGCTTCTCTTATTGATAATCATGGAACTATAAGACAAGTAAGGATTCCAATGTAATCTCTCCCTAGAATACTCTCCTAACCTCAACCAGTGGTTCATATCAACTCAAGCAAAACCAAACTAATGTTACAATGAAAACTTGGCATCTCAAGCTTCAAAGCTTCATTGTTCCTTCAACTACAAGTCTACAACACGTTTGTTTGCTACAATTGTTCCAAGCACTTTAAACTTCAAAGGTTGTGTCTTCCTCTTCAATGGATGCCTTAGAAATCTTCTCAAAACTCCTAAGAACTCTTCTCTAACGATGCTCTTCTCTCTCTTGAAAAGTGCATACTAAACTAATGACAAAAAACCCTTTAAATATGCCTTAGGTCTTCCTTGAGAATAATATCTTTAATATCCATAAATAAAAATATTATATATCTACCTCATCCTAAACAATAAAGATCTCGTCTTTATCTAGTTACAATATGTAAGTTTTAATAAATAAAACTCTTATCTTATTCTATCCAAATTTCCAATCCTTACGCCTCAAGTCTTAAAATTATTTCTTCTCTTTCCATATTTGATGTTCCACAAATGCCAAAATCCTTTTTTGACACACTTTCTTGCGCTCCAAGCAACCACTGTTTCAGTCATTGTTCATTGTTCTTTTAAAACTTCACAGTTTCTTGGAAAGTTCCATCATTGTTCCTTGGACAATTGCTTCTCACAATTCATCTCTTGAACATCGACTCTTCGTTATCTCGTTCATTGTTCCTTAGACAACTAATTCTCACAATTCGTCTCTAGAATGCTGAATCTTCATTGTTCCTGTGAAGAACACCATTGTTCCTTTCCTTGCTCTAACACTCAAGAACAAAGCTAACTCAAGTGATTATTCCTTTCCTTGATTTTTCTCTTGATGGCTTCCATTGTTCCTAACTATGCTTATTTCACATGAAACATTTAGGGAACAAACCATAAAATCCTTTGGTGTTTATCATCATCAAAACCTAAGGAAATTAGTGAGTTTCCAATAATTTTCCCCTTTTTAATGATGACAAACTCCTTCAATCATGCACAATATATATCAAGTTCAAAATAAGAAACATGCACATGTAAACTCTAGCATAGACTTGCTCCCCCTAAAACCAAGACTTTCTCTTTCATTGTTCCGATCCTCTTGGAACTCTAAATCCCATGGCTCCCTTTGTTTATTTCTTCATTTTAACACCTTATTGAAGTTCCTCCATCTCTAGTGCATGGGTTCACCTGCTCATTTTTTTCTCTTATTCCTACCATAAATTGTTTAGTCTTGAAATGATTGACAACATCCAAAAATTAAACCCTATGGTTTTTATTATCATCAATGCTTGAGAAAATAGTAGTTTCCTAATATTTTCCCCTTTTTTGATGATGACAAACACATCATAAAATTGCATATAAAAATATGTCATAATGAATGGATACATATCAATATTAATCAAGTTCCCATCAAAGTTTCCCCTTAGCTAGATATCCTAGAACTTAGTATTCAAGTGAGCATCATTCCCCCTCGACAAAAAGTCTTATCCATTGTTACCACCTTGAACAAATTCATCTCTACAAATTTTCAAACTTTCTACTTTTGGCATCACCAACACTAATATTATATATGCCAACAAGATATTTAAAAAATCAAATTAGTTCCACAAGACATCAAAAATACTTAGACCAGCAAATAAAATACTTCAAAGACTTTGAAACATTGGGGGGTAGATCGCTAAGGTAACAAGAAAGGGTTTCATTCATGATTCCAAGTCAGAGACTTTTGTTACCATTGTCCTTAATCAGGATCTCCAAAAACAGATTCAACTTCTCATTTCTCTTGTTCAACTCATCCATAAAATCAACTGGCTCTTTTCCCTAGTGGTTCTTGTGTACTTCTCATCTCTTTGATCATAAAATTTTTAAAGTCATTTTTCCCTTTTATTTTTTCGTTTTTTCTCTTCTTTTCTTTTGGCATATGCTTGGCCACTCAACTTTTGTCAATTTTGCCCATTCAACCATATTCTTACTTCTTTTGAAATTAGAGTGTAATTATTACCTTGATCGTTACCATTAATGGAATAGAAAGGCCACTTTGGATAGAAAAGGGACATAAGATAATCATGAAAATAACATGTCCAAATGAAAGGAATAAGGCTAGAAGCATTTTGACATCTAGGTAATTTTTCCCAATTTAAAGGGTTCATAAAGCAAATATGGCTCATAGAGAATGTTTACCTGGACCAAGTATAGGATGATTGTACAACCAACTATCATTTTGACTTGTAACAAGGGACAAAAGATCAAGTTGATTGTTTTGGGTCGAAAAAGAAACGTGCTTTCAAGTAGCTATTTTTGTTCCAAGCAAGTTGAGCATGCAAGGGTTCAAACATCAAATGCAATTAAATATCACAAAGCACAAAGATAATAATTAATAGGCATTAGAAAGATGGTAATAAATGTATAGTTCCCCACTATGATTTGTCTTTGAGGTGCAATGTGCGCACTACCTATACGTGTTTTTGATGGGGGGAGGGAATCTCTTTGGGGATGCCTTATTTGGATCTTGTCGGGGCCTTCCGGCACGCGAGACTCGTAGATTGCTTCTACGTCACCATTCTATAATGGAGGTCAACTATTTTGTCCTCTACCACATGGTTTTATTCGTGTACCATCACAATCCCATGACTTGTCGTTCGCGCTTGTGGGAAGTTCAAGGCAAAAAATACACGGATTTCCCCCTATCCAAGACGTGCGACTTTCCCTTCTGTGCCCAGCGAGATCTTTCTCTATCATGTTGTACGTGATGTCCCTTATCAGTAGAGTGCGACGTCCTCTTTAGGAAAATGTGCGAGTTGATTGTGCTAGCTGGGAGTTTCTCAGGACTTGGGCCCAACGAGGTCTTTTTCCTTCGCACTGAGTGCGATGTTCTTTATCGGTGGGGTGCGACGTATTTTCTTGAAGGAGATGTGCGAGCTAGCTAGTTACACCTTGTGGGGTGGGCTCGTGCCTTGATCTTATTTTTGGTGGTTCCAACCTCAAAGGCTTTCTTGACTTGGGCCTCCCGATTGTCTTAGTGGGCCGAAATGGTTAAGCCAAAAATGGAAGGTGGAAGGTTAACCCATTTTCAGGTTCTAAAAGACCCTAAAGTCAAGATATGGGACTTCCTAGTTAGGGTCTAGTTTTCCACCATCCGTCCTTCACAAGACGACGTTTCTTGTGATCAACCTCCTTGGACGAATCTTCTTGTCGTGATACACCGCAACCCTATGCTTGTACTCCACAGACCTCAAAGCGACCACATTGTGACGCTCTTTCCTCAAATGTAATTCTACTTTGAGGGCCACTTCATTTTCTTTGTCGTTGAAGTCGAAACCCCGAGACGACGGAACCAGAGCCTCGACGGGAACCAACACTTTCTTTCTTTTGCATGGCCGACTGGTGTCACCCGTCTTTATACAGAACATCGGAATTCAAAGGACTGGAGTTGAAGGATGAAAGTTGAAGATTTGAAGAGTTACAAGTTGAAGAAGGTTATAAGTTTTTATCTTTTCCTAAAGTGAGTGTTTCCTTAAAGATTAAGATCCTTGGTTTTTAAGGATCGCTCAGTTTACGCATTTTAAATATTATGTTCGCATGTATTAATTGGTTAATTAATGTAAACAATGGATTTTTATCATCTTTATAATATCTATTCATTTCTTATAAATTTTATATTTAAGTTGTGTTACTGTAAAGCCTTGGGTGACTTTTGAGGGTAATTTTAAGGTTACTGACATGTAATATCTTCAAGGAAAAAAGAGGTGTTACAGCCGCTTTGTTTTCTTTGTTGTTGAAGTCAAAAACTTGGGCCAACGAGACCAGAGCCTCAACAGGAACCACGCGTCTACCCCATAGTATCAAAGGAAATTCCCCCGTGGCTTGGCGCGATGTTGTGCGGTAACATACTTTGGATGAAATTGTCCATACCCCGAAAAGGGGTTCAGTTGATGTGGCGCATTGTTCGTGCCTTGCTGCGCGTATCATGGGAAGGGATATGGTTGTTGTGGGGTATGTGCACCTTGGTGCGCGTACCCTGGGAAGGGGTACGGCTGCTGCGGGGCATTGTACATCCCGAAGGCACGTTGTAAGGCCAACCCGACTGAGGGGCCCCATAGGTCCAATCAAGGCGTATTGTCGGGGTGAAGCAGAAAGAAGTTATTGGGACAAGCCATTTTGAGATTCTGAACGAAGGACTTCCTGCTTGTCGAACCTCACTTAGGATGGAGAGGTTCCCACAGACGACACCATTCATGAAACCCGAAATAAATGAGCGCTAATATCGAGATTTATGTTATTTCAAATGGGCAAATAAAGAACCTTTATTTGACGTGCTCTTTAAATAACCTACATCTTGGAAGTATTACAACAGGTTATTCGCGATTTCGATGACTTGAAGTCTTTTTTATAACTTCGCTTTGAAGACAGCGTGGTCGTTTCGAATGTTCAACATGTCGAATCTCTGTTAACAAGAAAGTCTTGATCTAGAGATATTTTTCAACGCCTTGCAACCCTCGCCCTCTTCGTCTATTTGTAGAGATTGGGAAAAGTTATTGTTACAATTTCTCCGATGTGGGACGAGCGAGATGCTTATGTTCAATTGGTTGATAAAGAGGTGGCTTGTGATTGGTGTGAACATCGACAAACTTTGATTGGTGGGGGATGTGGTTTTCCAGTTTTCTTAATCTTCTAATGTGGGATAGGCCATCGCGCTATAGCTATGGTCACCTTGTCAAATGAGCGTATTGTTTTCACTTGTCCTTCTTTTGATATGGGTCATGCATCCTTGATTTGTCTCTTACGTGCAATGTCTACGCTGCCTATATGTGTTTTTTGATGGGGGCGGGGACTCTTCGGGGATGCTTTCTTTGGATCTTTTCGGAGGCCTTCCGACACGCGAGACTCGTAGAATGCTTCAATATCATCATTCTGTAATGGAGGTACGCTACAACGCGGTTTTATTCGTGCAACATCACTTGCAACGTAGATGAATAATATGCATTAATATATTCTTTCCTTTTTTGAAAATCAAAGTTAATGAATTTTTTTTCACTCAAGACTTTTCCCACCATAGCTAAAGCCAAATCAAAGTCTTATTTTTCTCTTAAAGCTTTGATGCATCTTTTTCTCTTGTCAATGTATACTTTCAACCCTAGAATCTTAACCATATTTATAGATGATTCTTTAGACCTAATCTCTATGTGATTAATAGCAAATTTGCCATCCATATATGATTCTTTTTATTTCATTTCATTTGTAAAATAATTTTACAATTTTATAAAAGATTTACTTAGCTTAGTGATTTATGAGACAATCTTATTTGTAACAATGTACTTTGAGGCCCAATATGAAGGTCTTTTGGCAAACATATGGAATGGAGATAATTCATTACGATCACTAAGGCCGTCAGATCTAATATGTTATAATTGTTTACATAAATTTTAGTTGTATATTTGCCAATATGCATTTACTTTATTGGTGTATTTTCATGTTGAGTGATGAGAGGATATGAGAAAATTTGTATATAAATAATATTATTATTAAGTAAAATATAACTAAATTTTTATTTTAAATTATTTTTCTTTACACTAAAACATATTCACTTATGCTCCATTGTTTGTGAAACCAATGATGAAATCAAAATCTCATTTCTTTAGGTACTAAGAAGAGTGGCCTCATTTGCAAGATCGAGCAAGTGAAAAAAAAACGCACCAACATAAATGTAATTTTTTTCTTTTTTTCTTAAGTAGTAGATAGATGATCAAAATTTTGTTGAAATATGTATCTATTTCTATTGGTCAAGTCTAATGGTGCATAGAAATTGATTTGGTCAAAGTATATAGTAAATATTCAATGGTTGTTACTAACAAGTAATTTTATCCTAATTAAAGTGATATAATAACAAATATGTTACAAACAATTAATTTCATTGTAATTAATGTGGAATAATTACAATATTAATTTAACCCCCACATAAATTAACAACCTCTTCGAATTCTAACTCCAAATTATGTTAAAAACGACAGGTGTACATGATTCTACATATTAAATGGATGGATGTGTTAATCAGATTAACTTCTTGATATACAATAGTTCTATTCAAATGCAAAACATTTATCTCAAGGAAATTGAAAGCAAAATTTGTTAAACTGGTATTTTATCTCCCAAAAAAATCATCACCAATTGTAGTTGGTCATGTGTCATTTTATTCAAATGGGAATCAATAATGTAATGTTTAATCTTCAATCTATATATATATATATATATATATATATATATATATATATATATAAAATAAAGAAGAAAAATTTTGTCATTTATGACCAATCTATAATTAAGGTGAAAGAGTATAAACATTTATTCATTTATTATTAATTTTACAATTAATTAAAAAGATTTTTAGTTTTCCTTGACAAAAAAAATACTCTTTATTTTCCATTAATGACATCAATTGTAGTGATCATTTTGTTGATTTGGCTATGCCTTTTGTTTTTCCATTGATTTAAAGAAACATCAAACAAATATAAAAAACACCTAAGGTTATTTACATTGGGAGCTAGCATTAAAAGGTGTTTTTAATTCACCAAAAAATTTTGAATGGCCTTACAAATTCCAAAACCTCTAATTTCTCATTATCGAATGTCCATAGAAATTCGTAAGTCCCTTATTCCTCTTTTAAATATCGATTAGGATTCGCAATGTGGTTCTATTTTTTGTGATTTTTTTGAAGCACCAATATATAGAATTTGTGAGTTTAGAAACATGCGAGATCCATTATAATTTGTTCGTTAATAGTCATCAATCGAGACTAGCATGGTAAGAATTCTTTTGATCGAATTGTTAAATTCCTCTTATATGTTTGCAAATTCATGTTTTTTCTTTGAAATAAATCCATGCTAATCCATAGTAGTCTTGAATAGATCATTTTGCTAGAGACCCGTAATTTGGTCTCAAAATAATAGCTTTGTCACTAAATTAAAGATTGTAGGAGTATGGAACTAGCATGGTGAGATCCCTACTATATATAAAAAACAACTCATTATGTCTTATTTCATTGGCTTTGATTGTACCAACTTTAATCCCATGAAAAATACCATGCATAAACTGAAGGGAGAAGACAACTTTATGCAAGTATACACCGCAATCGTTTCATTCAATATTGCAATTCGATCTATATATTTATCTTTATTCCCTTCATGAAAAAAATATTCATCTTCTTAAAAATTTATTTAACATGATCTTTTTCTTTAGTTTGTTTCATTCCTAGAATTAGAAAATCTAGAACATTTTTTAATATAATTTTAGCATTAGAGGATTGAGATTTTTTAATAAAATCTAGAACGTTTTTTTAATATAATCTAGAACGTTTTTTTAATATAATCTAGAACGTTTTTATATATACTTTGTATCATTATTCTACAAGCATTAGTTTCTAGACGAAGTTGACCCATGTGTAGCACGTGCATATTAATGTCATTGTTTATCAACAAGCAAATGAAGGATTTTTGTACAACTCTGAGGGTTCTACCCTTTCCAATTCTAAATTTTTATAGCTAATACTCTTTCACATGTTACAAATTTTATAGCTAATCTAATGTGAGAGTTCGTTGGAGTTACGAATTTAGACATGGACATGAACATATGAGAATTGCGGGATTATGAGACATGACTTTTGGAATTTCTAAATGTTGTGGGTGTTTTTATGTGTTTGAAAAGCGGTGATGGTGAAATATGGGTTGCCTTAATAAATATAAAATCATATCATTCAATCTATCTATCTAAAAATATATAACTATAAAAATTGGCAATTAATGCTCATGCATTTTATACAACTTATATAATTTCATTTGATAATTAATGATTATTTATTTTATTTAAACTATCAAAAAGAGATTCTAAAAATAAAGTAGATTTTTTTATAATCATCAATGCTCTTATAACCTAGATTATTTATATTCTTTGTATTCATAAACACAAATATTTTTCTTATCTTATTATTGATTTTTTTTGAAAAATAATGCCCCATCCAATAATCTAAATAATAATAATATTTTACTTTATTAAAATAATTAAAAATCTATAAGTCTTAGTTAAACAAGCCCACATATATATAATTAAATAATGACTTAACAAGGGCAATTTTTCCAAAAAAAATCATACTATGAATTATTGATGCCTTTAATTTAAAAGTATAAAAATTAATTATTAGAAGTCTTATATGTTCCCATTACTATATATTTGCACTATTAAGTTCATAAATCTTGATGATAAAATCTTTGAAAAAATTGTCAAATTATTAATATTCAACATTTATAAATAAATAGCTATTCATATTCTAAAACTTTGAACAATCAATGTTAATACATCAAAATCGCATTAATAATACAATTTATTGTCATTTTTTAGGTTTTCTAATGTAAAAATTATCATAAATATTAATGTAATTAACTTAGTAAATCTATAAATATTAAATAACATAAAATTTCATATGCTATACGAAGAGAGATATGAATTAAAAATACTCATAAATTACTATTAATCCATTTATATTTCAATAATTTTAACAACCAATTAATAGATTAAATTCTTATTCATAAAATTCAATTTATTCAATTTCTAACTATGCCCAATTTCTATATCATAAATTTAATTTGTAAATTGATACAATATTGTCTTTAATTATTTTTTTAAAAAAAATCCTTCAATTATAAAGTTAAAATTGAAGCAATAAAAAAATAAGTTATTAAAATTGTAAATAAGCGATAAAGGTTGAAAATTCTGATCCCGTCCACGGACGGGTTAACCCCCTAGTAATAAATACTTACAATTGTTTATATATTATTTAAGGGCTTCAAATTTCTTTATTTCAAAATAAAGTAACATAATGAACATTACTTATCTTTTAGAAAGTAAATGAAACATACAATACATATATCGATTATTCACAATTTTATATGCATGAGAATCACATTAATCTAAATCTAAAAAATAGTCTAAAACATAAACCTAATATTGGAAATAATTTAAGTATAAAAAGTGAAATTAATGATTGGACTATCAAATTAGAACATAAAGGAAATTTTGTATCTTAAAATAGTATGCACTGATTAAATGATCAAATAATTTATATATGTATATCTTTTAATATTTTGTTTTTTGTATGCAATAAATTCTAATATTTCATAACGAAATTAATTAATATACTTAATTACATGTCATGATATCTAAAAGTCCGAAAATTTAAGAAAATTATAAACATGTGATATAAACTTTGTCCCGTCCAACGGACGGGTTAGCACTCTAGTAAGAATAAAATCTCTTGTTTTACATTTATGATATTCAATAAAGTTTTTCTATACATTTATCAAACAAATGACTCCACTTTACTTTATTTTTTCCCCACTTTATTACTCCGTATTAAAAAACAATTAAAACTCTAATGTGTGGTAGACTGGTAGTGATCATATCATCCGTAAAGTATTTGAGCTGAGCAAGATATTCTCGTTTCTAGATTTAATTAAACTAAATCGATCGGTATATTTTTTTTCTTAGCCATTATTATATTTTCAATGAACGTGTCAGAAGACTGAACAGAAAAAGCACATTGTAATTTAACTTCTAAATTACAAATCATTCTTTGTGAAAACGGGCAAGAAAAGAACAAATGATTAGAAGTTTCATCTTCAGTTTGGCATAAAGAGCACCAACTCGATACTCTGTTAAAGAATCTATTTAAACGTTCCATCGTAGGAAGACAATCCGAACAAGCCTTCCACAGAAAAGATTTTATTTTAGGAGGGATGTTGAGATTCCAAATCCACCCAAACCCAACCATGGGATGGGATGAAAAAGATGGCATGCCAGAGGCAGAATGAACAGAGAAGCACCCATCAGCAGCCGGAAGCCAAACAAGATGATCATCCATACCATTTTGCGGAATGCGGATTTCAAGAATGCAGTCAATAATATTCCTTGGAAGAATAAGCGAAAGCGCCGAAACATCCCAAGAACCATCACTTAAGATAAAGTTCGAAACTCGAAGAAGAGGATTAACATTATCATAATAACTAGTTAGGTCAAAATTTTCAATCCAAATATCCGACCAGAAATTAATAGTTTGTCCATTTCCAACCATCCAATGAATACCTGGAGAAAAAGGTTGTCGAATACTTAGAAGATGGCCAAACTGCCAAGAGATAGAAGAATGTTTATTCTTTTGGAAATGTAGAAAGGATCCAGATCCTAGGTATTTATCTTTAATGATTCTAACCCAAAGATTCGAAGGTTGTGTCATAATTTTCCATAAGAGCTTCATCTGAAGAGCCGTGTTATTAGATTGGGCCCGCAAACCCATTCCCCCTCTAATTTTGGAGAACAGATTTTTTTCCAACTGAGAAGCGGGTGAAAATTAGGTGTAAATTTATTCCAAAAAAATTTATGTTGATCTTATCAATCTCTTCCCAAACCCCTTTAGGAAGCAGGAAAGATTGTATTAAGTAATTTACTTGTCCCATAAGATTGGACTGAATAAGAACAACCCTACTAGCCTGGGAAATTGTGTTTGCCTTCCACTAAGCTAGTTGTTTTTTCAAGTTGGAAATTATTTCTTGAAAAATACTATTTTGCACTCTTCCTTTTAGAATTGGAATGCCCAAATATTTCTCCATAGAAGTTGTTACTTGAATATTTAAAATGCTAGCAAGCGAGACAACTTGATGGCGAGAGATATTCTCTAAGACTTGGAATGAGCTTTTGTGAAAATTGATTGATAAGCCCGAAAGCTTAGTAAATTGTTGTAATAATTGTTTGATGAAAAGCATATTTGTGAGAGAAGCCTCTGCAAAAATTAGCGTATCGTCCGCGAAGCAAAGAAACAGAATACACACCCCATTTTTCACTAGTTGAATGCCAACCTGATGACTCGCAAGAAGGGACTCCTTCTGCAAAGATCTCGTTAAATATTTCATAGCTAAAACAAAAATAAAAGGCGCAATAGGGTCCCCTTGACGGATCCCACAAGTCGGTTTAAATTCCTTACCCGGTTCATTATTAACGAGTACCGACATTGAAGACGTTGAGATACAGGTCATTACAAGATTAACCCATTTCACATGAAAGCCAAATTTGAGGAGCAATAGTCTTATGAAGTTCCAATCAAGTTTATCGTACGCCTTTTCCATGTCTAGTTTTAAGGCCATCCAACCCAATTTCCCTTTTTTCTTTTTATGTAAAGAATGGAAGACCTCATGAGCAATTAGAATATTATCTTGAATTAAACGACCTTTAACAAACGCATCCTGAAGGGGGTGAATAAGCTGATGAAGTATACCTATCAATCTAGAGGAAAGAATTTTCGTAATAGTTTTATACAGAGTATTGCACAGGCTAATAGGCCTATAATGATTTACAGTTGTCGGGTTTTGAGTTTTCGGAATAAGAGCAATAAAAGATTTGTTTATTGCTGACAACATATGGTTAGAGTGGAAAAAAACTTTTACTGCAAGAATAATCGATTTTCCCACAATGTCCCAGAAATGTTGAAAAAATTCCCCAGGGAACCCATCTGGGCATAGAGATTTATCTGCTGCAATGTCAAAGATCGCAAGTTTAATTTCACAGTCCGAAGGAGAGCGACAAAGTTGTTCATTTACAAACAAAGAGACAGATGAGGGGATAATGTCAAGGTCGGAAACCGACACATGACATACGGAGTTCTTCTGAAATCTCAAGGGCAATTCATCCGAAATAGCAGAAGAAATGGATCCCTAGTCAAATAAAGCAATACCAGCAGAAGAAGTGAAACTCGAAATTTTCTGTTTATACGAACGAATTTTGGTGACAGATTGGAAGTACTTCGTGTTTTTATCCATATTTTTCAAGTGGCTAATTTTTGCACGTTGTTGCCAGAAGTCATGCTGAAATTGAAGTAAAGCGTTATAAGTTTTTAAATGACGGTGTAACTTAGAACGCAGAGAAATATTGAAAGGGTCTAGGGGAAGAGAAGACTGGAGAGTTTCCAACTCAGTAGTTGATTTTTTCAATTGTTCAAAATTATTGTTTGTGTTATGCTTCGCCCATTGTTTGAAGTATTGTTTTAATAAATGCAATTTCTACTATAACCGGAACATACAAGAGCCAAATAAATGGTAATTCCAAACTTTTTGAACCAATTTTCAATAGGAAGGCTTACCAGGAATTTGAGAAAATGATCGGCTGACCCAAGGGAGAAAGAGATAAGGCAATGATCGGATGAAGTAAAAGGGTGATGTCGAACTAAAATATTTGGAAAATGTTGAGTCAAGTCTTGATGGATCAGAACTCGGTCTAATTTTTCAAAAATCGTTTCCGATTTAGACATCGAATTTCTCCAAGTAAAAGGAAAACCCGAGAAGTTTGCATTTACCAAACCAAACGAATTAAGGAAATGCTGCAAATGATTAAACCTTGAGCCCAACGGCAATCGGCCCCCAATTTTATCAGCAAAGCTACAAATTTCATTTAATCTCCACTTAAAAAGAACGGGTTGTTTAGGTCAGAAAGAGTGGTAGATAATGAATTGCAAAACAAAGTTTTGTTAGATTCTCGAGAAGGAGCATAGACAAACGCAATGTAGCACGAAATATTATTGATAACCAAAAGGAAAATGATAAGGTTTGTTGATATGGAAAAATCAAAAGGTGACGAGTATATGTATTATGGCAAATGAGAATCCATAATCTACCTTTAGTCCCTATGGAAGGGGGAAAATAGTATTCATGAAAGCCAGATTTTTTAACATAGTTCAAAGGAGGATGATCTTCAGTTTTCGTTTCAACCAAACAAATAATATTTAGTTTATTTTTCTTTTTTAAGAAACCAATTTCTTCCCAAAAATTGATTCTACTAACCCCTCTTACGTTCCAGTAACCTATATTCATAAAACAATTTTGAAATATAAGTTGTCATAAAAGTTTTCACGATACTGCAAATACTTCAAATATAAGATTAAACAAAACATATTTACATCAAAAGGGGCTCAACCAACCGAACCAACCAACTGCAAACAACCAAACCCAAACACACACAACACAAACCGAACCAAAGGAAGAGAAACAGACAGCCAGGCACAAACACCTAAAAACCAGCTGACGCAGTAGCAAAACTAGAAAAGAGGCCACCAAGCCCAGCAAAACCAACAACCCCAACCAAAACAAACAACCCATAACAGGAAAAGCAAGACAACACATCAGTTTTCAACAGTAACCCAAACTACTAGAGAGGGAGAACTAATCATTCATCAAGTTTAGGCTTACCCCTACCTCTCGATTTGCGTGGCTTCTTTGGCGCAGAAGGTTCAACAGCTTCAATGATTCCCTCATTATCCTTCCTCTATGAAGATTCAGAAGTACTATCTCCACCTGATTTTATGTCAATGGCATCCATTTGAATACGAAGTCGAGAGTCAGTGGACTCAGATCATCGCTCAATACCAATCGACCCCACATAATGGTTAAGTGAATCAGCCACAGGAGCAAGCCCCAAAGGCAATCCACCAGACCCCATGGGACAGGCATAGAGGTGAGGAGGAAGCATCATCGTCTCATTATTTGGCACATTGAAAGATGATAAAACATAAGCCAATTGTTCCCTGGCATGCATCATCAAGGCAGGATTAGCAAGCACTGCAGGGTCCAAGTTTGATAGCATTTCAAGGGTCGTGAGAGGATTAATTGGAGGGAGAACAACAATAGGCGCCAAAGCAGTAGTACCAGCAGCAGAGCTGGGCACATGCTGCACTGACAGCCCTTTCCCTTGATATCAGCCACATTTAAAGGGCCAACAACATTGGAGCGAACAAAAGGTGGGCCTGTAGTAGCCTTCACACCCACAGACTTGGGCATAACACCACCCAACAGCTTATTTCTTGTTTGTTGAACTAGGGCGGCATCATTAGGGTTATCATCCACCACAATTTTTAATTTACGAGGCTGAATATTGTTCAAGGGACAAGCATCAAAAGAGTGAGAAGCATCACCACAGCAACCACAACCCGGGGAAAAGTTTTCATACCACACTTTCAAGGTTAGAGGAGAGTTGTCATGGGCTAAAATTTTGACACAACTTTTAAGAGGAGAGGTGACATCCACATTGACACAAACTCGACAAAATTTCATTTTGTTTTTAGAGTTGGAAGCCTCATCCACCCAAATAAAGTGGCCAATTTTATTGTCCATCATAATGAGCCTGTCTTATTTTATGTGATTGCTTTAAATCGGTATTTATAAGAGCAAGCAAACAAGAAAAGTATTTATAAGAGCCAACGGATATAACAATACCTTAGGGTGGACCGTGGATGGATTAAATGAAGATACACTAATTAAGGATAATATTTTTAATCAAGATTTACTATACCAACCAACATTCTATATATTCACCACTACCAAATAACTAGGCTATTGTAACCCTTGATAACTATTATAATAGGGCCAAAAACCCATACAATAGGCCTATTGTAATACTTTACACATGGTTACATCAGATGCCCTTGCATTAGCTCTATTGTAATGGTTGTTTAGCCTAATGTAACATTTTACTAACTTGCCCAAAAACCATTACAATAGATAAAAAAATCCATTACATAATACAACCATTGCATTAGATAACTAAATATTACATTTGGAATAATCATTACCATTATAGTCTTCCATTACATTATTTACCTAATGTAATGCATATAATTAGATACATGTACATTCAACTAATAACAAGGTAAATATGCTTAAAATTAAAATTTACATTAATACATAAAATAATATCCAAAAGGATATATATATATATATATAGTACCAAAAATATATGTATCTAACTACATACACGGAGTACATATAATTGTTTAGCTAGCTATAAGTAGCCAACAACATATACACTAGCTAGCTTACAAGTATCTATATGTCAAAATGTAATTAAGTACATAATATGATCCATGCCAATAGCAAGTCATGTCATCACATTATGCTTGCACCAAAAATAGTAGCATCCATTGTGGTACTTGATTAATTGACATTTGTAGCTTCAACTTTCCTCATCTCTACTCCTTCATGTCTAATAAGAAAATATGGATGAATTAGAACAAAAAATAACCAATTAAGCACAGCACCAAGGAGTTAACATGAAAAATATAAGGAAACCAACTAGAAAACAACATCATCAAAACATACAAAAATCAGCAGCAACTCAATAGATTTAGTAGCAGAGCAAGCTGAAAGAATACACCAGAAATTGAACAAAAACACAAATATAAAGTTGAATAAAAATCTTAGACACAAACCATAATCAACAAACTAAAGTCAACAACTAATCAACTCGAAAAACCTTATCAAAACATACCAAATCAACTAAAACTCAACAGATTTAGTTATACAACAAACAGAGAAAAGCAATAGAAATCAAACAAAAGCACTCAAGCAAAATCAGCAAGAGCTCAACAAATTCAGCAAGTAATAAGCATATTACCAATTAAAGAGCCAACAAAAAGACATCACCAAAGCTTACTATAACCATCTAGAATTTAACTATTCTAGACAAGTAGTAAAAGTTCATCACAAAAAACACAGAAACCATCATCAAAACACAAGAGGCAAGCACACAAATAAAATAATATCCCAGCAGAACCATAAAGCTGAATAAAACTACCAGCTTAGGATGTAATCTTGCAAGTGAGACAAGACCAAAAGTGTGCACATCTTTATGCTTTTGATGATTGGGTGCATTTTTACAAGCAGTTTCCTATATATATTTGGAAAAATCAAAAAGTGATAAAATTGAGCATGGAAGTCTATATAATCCATAAAAACAAAATCAACAATGAAATACCTTCACCGCAGGATTATCCAAATAATCTAAGAGATCTTTGAATTGATCATCCAGAATTGTGGGTGGACGTTTATCCCATCTCTCTTCATTAGTTATATATGCCGTGTAGTGTTTACTCTTCATCCTTGATTTGTGAACAACCCACGTCACATTGAATCAACAAGCATCCTTGATTTGTGAACAACCTTCAAATCACATTATACATACTTTCATCCTTTTAAATGTCCAAAATAATGCATCAAATCAACAAGCATAAAACCCAAATGACCAAAATACAAATTAAATTAATTAAATACATAATCAACAAATGATGGAGCAAGGTAGTCAAACCCTTTCATATATAGAACCTACACCATCAAGGAATAATGAATAAAATGAATTGAGTAGTAAGTGAATAGCACACAGACAAGTTAATATTGTCTATGAAAACATATACACCTCAGTAATTCATAATCATATTGCATACCTTAAAAGCTCTAGTAAAGTTTCAATTGACTTAATTTATATTAAGCTAAGATAACACCACTAAAAGAATGAACACTATTGGCCTGTACTTGGCAATCAATCTGCATACAAGAACTTAGACCGCTTAACTATAAAATATATACATGTTCAATATAAAAGTGCATCAAAATATTTAAACTTAAAGACTAGTATTGGCATTGAAAAAATGACCAAATCATACACTTTCTTATATACCGATCTTCTAAAAAGTGCAATCAATTAAATAACTTCATGTATACAAAATTTATACTCAAATGCAAGTTTCATTCATTTAAGCACTTTTTATCCCAACAAAAACTAGAAGAGTATACTCCTTTTTATGACTAGAACTCAAGAAGCATGGCACTAATTTTAATACGTTAATTTATTCAGTTGCCTAGAAGAATTATCAAGTTATTAGGAGTTGCAGGAAACTTGTACCTTATATATGATGAAGCACCAAACTTTCTTATAGTTGGTTTAGTAATATACAATTTCTTATGAAATCCAAACACTCTTTGCTCTCTTAAGAGCCATAATCATCACACAAAATCCAGAATTAATTAGTTCTTTCAGGTGGCTATAAAATCCAGACAAATAGAATTTCAAATAATTATCTTGATAGAAATATCAACCAATTCAAAAAGCTATAGAATGGTAAAACAAGAACATAGCTACAGAAGGCTAAAAAATGGTAAATAGAGCAACAAAATGGTAAACTTCAACCAACTCATATTCCACGTATTGCTTTCTCAATTTTTTTTGATATTTTGATTAACTTATCAAGTCAACAAGAAGGCTACAGAATGGTACCTTACACTTTCAAGAATCCACCAATGGCATTAATTTGAGACATTTTAACAATTTGGGGAAAACAAGAGCAAAGCTAGACTATCTATGATCTGCTCGTTAGAACCAGTGGATAACGAATTCATTTTTTCACATTGATTTTCGTAAGCAAAAACAGAGAAAAACAACTAGGTCAAATTAGAGTACATCCCAGAAATTATAAGAATATATTCAAGGGTAAAAAAGCAAGTCAATTGTTAAATCGGGGAAAGTTCAATGCAATTCTAGGGTTTTCTAGTAAGGGAAGTCTACCTTCCGTTTGGAGAGAAATCTGTCAAGCGGTCGGAGGAGCTTTTTTGGGTGGAGAATCAGTCGGTCGGAGAAGCTTCACTGGGCGGAGAATCAGAAGCTTCGTTGGGCTGAGAATCAGGCGGTCGGAGGAGCTTCTCTGGGCGGAGAATTAGGCGGTCGAAGGAGCTTCACTGGGCGGCATAGGGAGAAGGAGATCGAGAGAAGGTGAAAGATTGAAGATTGCAAGTTTAGGGTTTTGGATGGATTTCTACGGGAGAGAGAAGGTTTATGAGGGACTAAAATTGACCGCTAGTATATGGGACTAAAAATTGATTTTGATAAATATTTCAATATTTCATTAGGAGCCCAATATTTGGACCTCGCGCTCTCTTTTGCGCCAATTTTTTAGAGCTATATATCATTACATTTGTTGTACTAACCATTACAATAGGTTTTACTTTACTCCTTTTTTTACAACCCTTACATTTGATATAAAAATGCTTTGCATTTAAAACTATTGTTACAATAAACCATTACAATAGATCATACCATTACATTTGATAATCGATCATTACATTAGACTTTCTAATGTAACCCTATGAAAAACCATTACAATTTTAAGGTTACAATAGGTCGATTATTTAGTAGTGCACCCTTCGTTGGCTCGTATTTATGAGAAAAATAATACAAATATTTTATATTTTTAATGTTAGGATATTCAAATTAAAGTGGACGAGGTTCGACAAATAAAGTCAAAACAAAATATGGTTCAAAATACGTGGCCTTATTATAATGGACACTTTACATGTACGCAAAATCAATCTATGAACCAACCAACAATTCATAAGTTGTTAACTCTCTACTCTTTAGATAATGCCATAAAATTTCCGTTTTAATTTTTATGGCATTGTCTATCATAAAAAAACAATTCATAAATTATATACAGCAAAGATAAATAAAAATAATTTTTCTAACCTACTCCATATATCCTTAGGACATGGCCTTGCTACACTTTATATATAAAAAGTACTTTTTTATAATAAGTATATTTTGCCTTGAAATCCATCAAGTGTAATTAGTTTTTACAATTTTCATGACAAAATAAGCATACTTTTTGCCAATATTTATTATCGAACCAGTTCGTATGATAAAGTATAACAAGGCCGGCCATAGATTAAAATCATTAAAATAGAAATATATTTTTAGTTTATTGTAGGGAAATTCTTTTTGGTACGCTGAATTTTTATCCTTTTTTTTAATGTCTAAAAAAAGTTATTCCTCTTGCAATAAATTAAAAAAAAGTTATTCCTCTTGGTATCCTTCATGTTTTTACAAAGTCCTTCATGTACCCTATCTCACCTAAAAACCAAACATCGTCTATATTCTGTCGAAATGCTCTTAGCAACTTCCATACGTCGCTTGAGTTCGTTCTTCGTCCGCTCAATTGTTTTGCTTAATTGATGATTTTTGTTGCTTAGCAAGTGTAATGCAACAGTCTTTGGGAGATTTCAATTGGAGGCTGAACATGTTGAGCACTAAACGAAGAGCGAATACAATCATTTAAATCTCTAGTAAAGCACGAAAAACTCTAGCATAAGGTTTTCAATTATCAACAATGTCATTAATAATCCCAAGTAATAACTATATAGAGGGATGGAGTTTAAGCTTAGTACTTAGAATTCCAATTATGCACACATTGGAACTTCTAGCTAAGGTGACAATCCTGGAAGAGGAAGTTGTTAGACTAGAAGAATAGGTTGTTTTATTTAGACAAGACCTTTAACAAGAGGCCACTCACGTATCATCTTCCAAGAGAAATGGTGATTGTTTTCTGTATGAGCCTTTTGCAATGCAAATCATAAGAAGGGAAGAACTTGAAAACGAATAATTACCTTGACAAGTATCAAATGAATCGTCACGGGATGCGTAGTTGGAAGTGGATTCGCTCCAGCAATCGAATTCGTCGTCAGAGCTATCGTTGTTGTTTCTATTAAAGCAATATTAACAATTCTAGCCAAATTTGGCCATCATTGATTACTTATCGTTGTTCTCCTTTGAAATTTTGGACAAAATAAGTCAAGACATGTAAAAGTTGCTTAAAACATTTTGACAAAATATAGACGGTGTGAGATTTTTGAATAAGATAGGTTACAGAACAGATTTGGTACAAAGTACAAACTGTAAGAGGAAAATTTATTAATTTTTTTATAAAATTTTAATTCTCTTAATTGGTATATTTGAGCTATGTCCAAAAAACATAAGTTAGAAAAACCTATATGAAAAATGGAGGTTGATTCGGGTGGAAATAGGTGTTAAAATGAAAACTGAAAATTAATATAGGTCGTTGGATGAAATGAATGGAAGGCTAGGATTAAAAGGCGGATAATGGGAAAAAGAGAACTCACGCACATGAGAAAAAATTTTGCGGTGGAAATTTTGTAATTAACAGTAAATGGAAACACAAAAACGTCATTTAAAGACCAAAAATAAAATGCGCTTCTTCTTCTTCCCCAAACTTACGTCTCCTCCCCCAATTTGAAGGTGCTTGACTTCAATTCGAAGATCCAAGGAGAGAACATCCAAATCGCTTGCCATGGAAAACAAGGAGCAACAATTGTCATAATCCAATCTAAAGAAGTTAAGAAAACTATATCTCCTTCATATGTTTCGATTCTAGGGTTTATACGAAAAAAGAAGAAGAAGAAGAAAGCATAAAAGTATAGTGTTCATAGAAATCTAAAGTTGTTTATAGTTTCTACAAGTCGAATTAGGGTTATTCGCTAGAGAAATTGTTGGCGCTAGCTTCTCACTTGATTTTGAGTTTGATTCTTTTTGTTCTAGTTTTTTTAATTGATTTGGTGAATTTTGAATCTGTATGAAGCTTATTCTGAGGGAATATTAGGGATTTCAGTTGTAAATTCAATTGAGAAGGCATTTAACAATGAAAATAGATGTTCACATACATCAGATGTAGGATGTAAGTTCATATATTATGCCTTGAGTTTCATATATTATGTTTAAATGTTCATATATAGTTATAATAAAAGTCGAGAGGGATGCGTGCTGCGAGGGTTTAAGGGTCGATGGGGTTTTACTAGTTTAACAATTTGCTATAAAAGAGGCTTAAGAGGGCTAGGCATGATGACTCGACTGATTTTGATTAAGGTTTAGTAAGTTGGTTCTTGTAAATAGACATTTGTGACCTCCTCTCTCAATTGGTTCAGTGATTACAAAGAAATTTTTACTAATCATAAAGAAGATTTTAAAGTTTGTATTTTAGTTTCTAGATTCAATCTAGGATTCATATGATGGTTAATAGTCTTTGTGAACGGTTGAGTTCATGTATTATGTTAGGATGTTCATAAATATTCCTCTAAGGTTCATATAAAGCCATTTCAAAATGTTCATGTTCCTGCATTTGTTGCCCCTCTTGCTACTGATGTTATTGGTGTTTTTCTCTACTAATTGCTACTATATTTTGTTGGTCACTACTTGGTATGTTTTTTGTGTAATGTTTGCTAGTTTCTTCACATTGTTAATGAAATTACTTGGCTTAATAGAAAAGACTATGATTCATATGCTACATGTACAAATAAATGATTTTTCATAGCCTATTAGCTCAAATGGTAGAGCAATGTGTTTGTACACATCGATGTGGGTTCGAATCCCTCATAGGCTACTACATATTATGCGTGTGATGTTTCAATTCAAAGTTTCTTATATCATGTTCAAGTTCATATATATTACTTTAAAGTTCACACATTGACTATGTGTGTTCACATATTTTTGAGCAATATCCTTATATTTTCAAAGTCATTTATTAGCATTCAAGCCTTAATTTGCAATTCTCAGCCTTGATTTTTCTTAGTGGCATACCTTGCAACATTAACCTTGTTTCAAGTCTTATTGAGAACGTCTCTTAGCTTCTTCCTCCCTTGTTATAGTTTACATACTTAATACAAGTTTAAAATAGTGGATTTTGTGTTAAACTTAACCTTTTTCATGTTCATAAATATATATTACTTTTGTAATCACATATTGAATGTGTATATTCGTTTATTTTCAAATAAGGTTAAGATCTTTATAAGACGATTCATTCATTTTCGTATATATTTCTTAACATTCACATATTGGATGTGTATGTTCACATATTGACTATATGTGTTCACATATTTTCAAACAAGGTTCTTATGCTTTACGAAGCCATGTACTAGCATCCAGGCCTTAAGTTGCAATTTCTCATCCATGGCTTTCATAGTGGCCTCCCTTTCTACATTAACCTAGTTAACGTCTCATTGAGAACGTCGCTCTTAACTTTTGTGATTCTTTTCCCAGCTTGTCACTCTTATGTCCATGTCAAGTCAATGCTACTAAAACCAGCAAACTTTTGCAAGATCAAATGCCTCTTATATTATACATTTTCAAAAGTTTGTAGCTTTGTTTTCCTTAGTGTCATCATATTTGATATTGTAAACTCTATTTTTCATCCATTAGAAAAAATCCAACAATGCAACAAGAGTAGCAAACAAAGCATGTTTGTGTCTAAAGCTCATGGGAAAAAAAGCATACACCTCTGATGGCATCAACACTATCAATACAACATGAATTAACTAGACAAATTTCTACTCATCTCATCTAATGTTGAAAAACAATATGCAAGAATGAAAGAATGTGAAAAAAATTCAGCTAACACATGTTAGGTTCATAAATAATACTATAAGGTTCACACAAAAGCATAGGAGCTTCAGAAAATAGTACATTCAAGTTCATATTTGTACACACGTGATTGTTTGATGGTGAAACTTAGTTATTAAGTCTTAGGCATTTCATCGAACAACATGTAGGCATTTGTCAAATCATACAAATGTAACCATCAAATTTCAATACAAAGCAATGAAATATTTGACTATAACAAAACAAGATGAAGATAAGTTTGAGTTCAAGTTCTTATGCTTGTGAAGTTCGATCAATTAGTTTGTTGTGTTTTAGATTACAAATTACTAATTTATTCACAAACCAAATCCAAGTTGAAATCCAATTATAGCATACATAAATCTAGATCCATAAGAAATAAAAAATGAAGAATTGATGATTGGAAGGATGAATCATATTAATCACAACAAGCAAGCAAGCAATCGATGCGGAGAAAAGAATCGAGAGAATTAAAAAATTGCTCTGCAGATCAGATCGGGATAAATGAATTGTGAATTGGGGAAGAAGGTGAAATGAGTAAAAAGTCTAAATTGCCCCTTAGATTAAAAATATAACATATCACCCGCGTTGTATCTCGGCCGTTCATGCTATAAATCGAACGGACATAATTAATTTTCAATTTTCACGTTAAGTGACGTTTTCATTTGATTCAATACCAAATGAAAAATGAGTTTGAATCATATGGAAATGGAGCTTAATGTGAAAACTAGAAATGTTTAGTGGCCTTTGGATCAAACAAGCTGGACGGTTCAGATCTCACGCGTTTCTTTTTTATTTTTTAACACTAAAGGGCATTTTTGTCTTTTTGCCCATTAACTCTTCTTCTCCAACTCCCCCAGCCATGGTTATGGAGCGATTGCGCTGCAATTTTTTTCATCCAAGTTTATCTCTGATTTCTTCCTAATTGAACATTGAAATCATGACTTCTTTGTTTTTCCTTCTTAATGGATTCAAGTTTAGGTGCATTTTTATTTTTTTTGAAGGTTATTTTTCACTCTTATTTCTTTTGAACGGATTTCATCTTTAAAGTCAAATTGCCATAAATATGAGTTGGGATCGATGGAAAATTTCAATTATTCATTGTTTTCATGTTGTTTGTCATTGTACACTATCACATAGTTGTTTTTTTCGAATTCTATGATGTTGTAATGTATGAGTTATGAGATGCACACAAGTTGTTCAATGAAAATCCTAAGAGTCAAGAGCCTCTTAAAGTTGTAAACAAAACATTGAAATACATCAGGTTTGATGCACATAGTCATGATTTACAAGCATTAATGCTATAATCTTCTTAATGTCTTCGAGTCTTTATTGGATTTGCAAGATGCAAAGTCTCAAAACAATCAATTTTCATCTAATTCGAGCTTCCAAGAGTAGAAAACTACTACTATTTTACATGGTCAAGTTGGAACTTACTTTTATAATATATGAACCTTATATATTTTTGTGTGAACCTTATAGTAACATGTTGTGAACCTATTCTGTTTTCGTTGATTATTCTCAAATTATTCTTTTTATTGTAGGTTGTTCATCAACCTAAGTTGATGTGAGAGGTGAATTGTCTCATGGATGTAGTGTGGATAGTATTGATGGTATCAACATTGAGTAGTCAAATTTAAGTTTCATTATGGAGTTTTGCTTTCTCAAGGTGGGTCGATTTATATTATTCTTAGTTGCTTGGAGGATACCATAGCTACTCTAGAAATGTGATGTAGCACATTAAAGGAAGATACTCATTTTTAAACCAAGGCTTGAATGAAAGCCAATGTTGAGAAATTACAACTTAACTGCTTAAGGCTTAGATGCTAGTACTTGACTTCGTAAAACATAAGAACCTTGTTTGAAAATATGTGAACGTGCACAATCAATATGTGAATGTAAATTAATATATACGAACATGAATGAATCACCTTGTAACAATATTTACCTTAAATGAAAATACATGAACATACACATTCAATATGTGAATGTAAGGTAATAATATATTTATGAACATGGAAAAATGGTTTTGCAACATCATAAATCTCACACAAAATCCACAAATTAAAACATGTACTGAGTTTTTAAACTATAGCAAGGGCGGAAATAAAGAAGTTAAGAGACGTTCTCAATGAGACTTTGAACAAGGTAAATTTAGCAATTTAAAACTCTATGAAAGTCAAGACCAAGAAATTACAGATTAAGGCTTGATTGCTAGTAGATGAATTCGTAAAATATAAGGACATTGTTCGAAAACAGTCATTATGTGAACATACATACGTAGTCAATATGTGAACATATAAAAACAACATGTGAACGATACGGTGATATATATGAACTTGAACATGATACAAGAAACTCGCCTTTTATTGAAACATCATAGGTATTATATGTAGTCTATGAGGGATTCGAACCCACATTCATGTGTATCGACACATTGCTCTACCATTTGAGCTAATAGGCTATCACAAATCAATTATTTGGTTATGGGTAACAAAGAGCAAAACATACAACAAACTTCTATCTTTCATAGAGAAAGTAGTGAAAGCTCACATGAAAAAAAAGGCCCACAAAACAAATTAACTAGAGATGAGGCACAAAACAAGATCCAATTAGCGAGAAAAAAAATTCATATAAAGGAGTTTAGCAGCAACTATCAATTCGAAAAATGAGTCAATAGAAAGAGTACTGCAAAAGAGTAATAAACAAAAAGTGGACAACATCAAAAGGGAACATATGCTAGCATAAATCAACAATAAGAATAGAATCAACCACTACAAAGCAACAAAAAAAATTAGTAATTATAAAACAATAGAACAACAATCATTAGAGAAAAGCACCCAAAAATCAACAACATGAGAGGCAACAACAGATCCAAAACATGAACATTTTGTCAAATGGATAAGTATGAACCTTAAAGGATAATATATGAACATCCCAACATAGTACATGAACCCAAGTGTCGACATGGTCTACTAACCTTTGTAAACCTATATTGAATTTAGAAACCTCATTCCTTCAAAGAGTTCGACTTTTAGAGAACTTATGCCAAAAATTGCAGAGAAAAATCAACCAAAATGCAATTTTTTTAAATTTTATCCTAAAAAGGATATGAACTCTAAAAGTTTCAAGAAAGAGATTATGCAATTACCTTCTTTTTTGTGTTTTGTTGTTGGAAAATTGATTTTCATTCTTATTAATGGCACAAGAGAGATTGAATATGCACTTGAACAAGAATTATTTGATTCTTCGAATGAAGTTGTGTGATCGGCTAAGGAATTTTATGCTCTTGAAAAAAGAGGATTTCGTTAGGTCTTCAATGGGGGTATGAAGCTATGGAGGTTTCTTCAATGGAGATTTGAAGCTTTTGGAGAGAGAACAATAGAACATGACGTTTCAGATCTAGAAAATTGGGTGTTTGAAAGAGATAGGGGTAATTTTGAGACAATAACAACTTTTTAACATATTTACAAAATTGCCATTATGAACACCTAGTGGGACGCGCGTGTCTCTTTTTTTAGCTTTCTTTCTACTTTCAATCGTGTCCATCCATCTTATTGATCTAACGGACACTATTAAATTTTAGTTTTTATTTTAAGCTTAGTTTTCACTCGAATCAACCTCATGAAAAATAACATATGTTGAAAATGAGGTTTAAATGTACGAACTTAATATTTTATTAAAAAACATTTATGCTTCTTGAAAAAAAAATATTTTATCAACTTTAGGACAATACTAGCATTTGTTCTCGTACCTTGTACGGTTTTTGATTAATTTGTCATATAATAAAGATTATGTTTCTAAACTTGCCAAATTTTAAGATATCTAAATATAATTGTATATTAGTAATATTAGTAACATTATTATATTTAATAAAAATGTTCCATATATAATGAATTACACTCCAAACACAACTTGTCAAAATTTAAGATCTTTAACTATAATTGTATATTAATAATATAAGAAATATTGTTATAATATAAGAATTGTAAATACTTAAATGAATGAAGGGCAAAGAGGTAAATGGAAAAATTAAGATGCCTACGTGGCATAGTTAAGACGATGACACGTAGGATAGAGGGATTCGACTTTAGTTATAGTACTAGTTGATGACCCGGGCCTTGCCTGAGGATCTTTTTAAATAAATACTGTATAATATGTTAATTTATATATGAATATAGGTATTATAATTTTTATAATAAAAAAAATATTAAAATAATTAATTATAATTTATTTTAATTATAATAATATATTTTATCATTAAAATGTATACAAATATTATCTTATTCCTAGAAATGCTATTTGCAATATTTATATAATGATCATAAAAAAGTTGAAGCTCTTAAGTAGGGTTGACTCGAACCCGCACAAAAACAACAATGAATTGACCTTATCAACATAAAAATTTTAACGACATGAACATGTACTCAACCGAACCCAAAATGACAAAACCTAAACACGAATGTACTAATTAAATAATTTCATTATGCATGTGTCAAAGTGGATGTATATTTTATAATCCATATTTTACTCTTTTTTTTTATTTTTTGTCATTAATTTAATAATTCATGGATATTTAAATATTCATATGTTGTTTTTTATATACAGAAAAATTTAAATGTAAAAATTATTTACCTCCTCATCCATATCTTTTGATCTAATTATGATATGAGGTCTTTGTCTTAAAAAAGGAAGATGAAAATTAAGTAAATTAAAAATGTTGATAAAATAAATTTGAGAAAACTCATACATTCTCAACTATACAAATTATTCCAAGTTCTTTTGCTAAATATAAAATCATTATTTAAGAGATGTTAAAAGTTTAGGATGGAAAATTTTACCTATTTTTTTAAATAATGTTCTTATATTATAATTTCTATAATTAAAAGTCTCTATTGAAAAAATTATAAATTTAATTAATAAATTTTATATACTTATGTTAAAAAAGAAGATAAATAAAAATTTTAAAAAAATATGAAAATATTATAAAAGTAATACTTTATAGTCTTAACTTATAAAAATCACATAAAATGAATTAAAAATTAGTTTATTTTGTTGTTTATCTTTGAAAAAAATAAATAAAAAAATAATTTTTTATTACTATTGTATACTTTTGTATGATAAAATTAAAATATTCCTTATATATATTTACTTTACATATATTAAGATAAGATTTATAAAAAGAAAATGATTTTTTTATCATTTACAATACTTGAAACTCGAATTTTAAGATATTTTTCCTAACCCAAATTCTATTTTTTCTCCTACTTTTACATATAAAACCAAAAAAATTAAAACTCAATTGTAGCAAGTATTAACCAAAATATTTTTCTAACCCAAATTTTCACTTTTTTGATCAAAATTTGATTGAAAAAAATATTTTACATAAATGGATAAAAATATAAAATAATGTAATTTACATTGTTTTTAAGTAAATTTCGTTGTTTAATTTTTTTTAGGAATAATATATAGAAAAGAATTCAATTAGAAAACCTAAAATAATATGAATAAAAATTAAAAATTTTAAATATAAGATGATACCAAAATTAATGTGATGCCCTAAAAAATTATAACTTTAATGTATAGTTATATATAGATAGATAAATACATACATAATATTTTTTCAATTATTTTATCTATATATTTACTTGGGATACTTTTTTCACAATTATTTTACGAATAGTTTTATAATTCAATTAATTATTACTAATATACTAATATATAGCTTCTAGTATATAACTTGTATGGTATATAATCTATATTCAATTATATTATTTTAAAATTTATAAAATAAAATATTTTAGAGATATTTACGTAGATCACATCAAAGTTATATATGTAATCTAGATATTTTTATTTTTATGAATTTTTTTATTTGAAAGATATATAACTGATTTACATAGATCACATAGAAAAGTAATAGATTTTTTTATCTTTAGGTTTAATGGGATAACTTATTTTTATTAGTATTTCTATATTTCAATTAATGATTTAAAATTATTATTTTAATAAAGAAGTAATGTGGCGCAATGTGGTGGAAGAAATTGCTACCGCTTTTAGTTATTAATAAATTAGTAATAGATAGATATTTCAATAATTAAATTAAGAAGGGTTCATTTTATTTTTATTTTTTAGGCTTTGATTATGTGGAGAAAAGTCGGTTTCAAAGTTGAATTTTTAAAAATTTTGGATGAAGGGTAAGAATAATAATGAATATTTGAATAATTAAATTAATAAGGGTTCGATTAATTTTGTAGATACTTCCGATAATTTTAAAAAATAATCTATATCTTTGTGACCTCGACTACATATTTTATTTAATCTTTTTTTTTTTATCTTTGGTTAAGAATAATAATGAATATTTGAATAATTAAATTAAGAAGGGTTCGGATATTTTGTAGATACTTCCAATAATTTGAAAATATAATCTATATCTTTGTGACCTCCTCTACTACATATTTTATTTAATCTTTTTTTATCTTTTACAAATTTTACACATAATCTATTTATTATTTATATAATTATTCTATTTCAAAGATATATATTTCATATCAAGTACATATTTTTGGAATCTTTTTTATCTATCTTTTACCAATATAATAAATATAATGTTCCTTTCTTTATCTATTTATGTCAATTTGTGGATAACTTTTTAATCATTTTATATTTCAATTAGTTATAAAAAAATTATTATTTTAATAAAGAGGTGATGTGGCGCAACGTGGTGGCAGACATTGCTCCGACTTTAGTTATTAGTAATAGATAGATATATATTGATGATTGCCCTTTTTGCAAATTTTTTTTTCCAACTTGCCCTTTCCACAATTTTTTGCGGATACACGGCACAATAATTTAGGTTAAATTTCATATTTTAAAAGAAAAAATTACGCTTCCTTCAAATTCCTTGTCCACAAAGCTGTTGAGAAAACGAAATCTTTTTCTTTTTGGTCGTGAAAAAAAAAGTTGATAAAAATTGCTTAGTCACAGAAGGAGCAAAGCACAGCAGTTGACCACGTCATTAATCAGTCCAAAACTCCAAACGTCTCTTTTGCTTTCTTTCCGCCTCAATTTTTCATGTTCAATTCGAGAGAGGAGAGAAATCAGAGACCTCTATGTCAAATCCTTCCAAATTCTTCTTCACCACGCACATCAATCAGAGCTTAGTTGTTTACTCGGTTGATCAATTCCTCCAATTCCCCAATTTCCCCTTGCTGGCTTGAATTTCGCCTTGCGCGCTTCCTCAATCCGGTTCTTCTATGGCGAAGCGTGCTTATAAGCTCCGTATCCTTTGCAAAATCTATTATTTTTATCCGATAAATCGCTATTTCGATCCCCCTCTCGTTCACTTTTGCTTTGGTTTCTGTCGAGGGTTTGATTTGCCTTATTGTTTAACCGGCTCTGTTTAGTTTTCTAATGGCTGATCATCTTTCGGTTATTGTAAGTGTCTTATTTCATTGGGTGGAAATATTCAATTTTCATCTCAATAAGGATGTGGCACAAAGCGAAATTGAGTTTCTAATTTTATCTACTGAAACATTGAATATAACTCGTGATAAAAAAAGCAAAAAAAAAAAAAGATTCAGCTGCAATGCTACTTAGATTATCAATAATGTGGTGTGTTTAGTTTTACTTGCTGTATATGGAGATTCTATAAATGAATCGCTTGAGCCTTATAATATTGCACACTTTTGCCTTTTATGGTAGATAATTTTATTTTTCTTAACTGAGAAATGTATAGAGGAGTTTGTGGCTCATTCGACAAGTGTCAGATGTCTTAGAATTGGTAGAAAGGCGCATCGGCTTTTCTTAACAGGTGGTGAGGATCGAAGAGTGAACGTGTGGAAAATTGGGAAACCATCTTCTCAGACGGTCAGTTTCAAATTTGCAATCTTATACAGTTTGAGAAAATGCTGCTCAGTCTGTTTTATCACCATTTCTTGTGATTCTGCAGTAGGCCTTATTTTATGGTTTTGGTGGTGATCATGTTGAAATTTGAGAAATTTGATGCCAAAATGCACATTGCATTGATATGTCAATATTTAGATCAAACTGCATTTCCAATGTAACCCTTCTTAGGGCTCACTCTGAGCATCAGATCATGCACCTTTTCATCATTAAAAGGCTTTTAAAATGTCTGAAATGCACTTTGACAGCACTGATGGAACATTCATGATTGTTTATTAATCAATATGTAATACTTGTTTCTCTTTTCTGCGTTTCAACTGTTTAGAGTTTAAGTGGTCATAGTAGTTCTGTGGAATGCGTAGCCTTTGATTCTGCTGAGGTTTCGGTACTTGCTGGAGCTTCTTCTGGTGCAGTGAAGTTATGGGATCTTGAAGAGTCAAAGTGTAAGTCTGATTTTTCATAGTTACAGTATTCTGTGTTTCTTCCTCAACTAGTATAATCTACTTCCCATTGATTTTCAAGTGTAGTGCTTCGAAATTTTGCTGGTCATAAATCAAAATGCACAGCCATTGATTTCCATCCATTTGGCGAGTTGTTTGCATCTAGTTCGGTCGGCAAAGACTTAAAAATATGGGATATCAGAGAGAAAGGATGCATTCAGACGTACAAGAGTCATATTCATGGAATTAGTACTATAAAATTTAGCCCTGATGGTCGATGGGTGGTTTCTGGTGGACTCGATAATATTGTGAAGGTAACTTTGCTATACTCTTCAATGGGCTATAAATTTTGTTGTCCGTTTCATTAACAAAAAATGAAGCTTTCTTTACCAGGTGTGGGATCTGACGGCTGGAAAGCTGTTGCATGAATTTAATTTCCATGATGGTCCAATCAGATCCATCGATTTCCATCCATCAGAGTTTCTTTTGGCTTCAGGTGTGGATTTTAACATAAATGAAAATTAGACGGAGTTAAAATATGTCCTCTATCATTTTATAGATATAGTTCAGAAGAATATTTTTTGGGGCTGTCAAACTTATAGCATTTAACTGGTTATGTTATGTATCCTTGTATACTATTTCTAGCTGTAACCATGATTGCATAATTGTTAATTTCTTCTTCTGTAGCTGTTAATTATAATGCGTGGTATGTATTTTCCTTTCTGGGGACTTAATGCCAGAGGCTTATGCAATAATAGAATTAGTAAGGCGAATATAAAAAAGTGTTCCATTTGCAGGTTCAGCAGATAGAACTGTTAAATTATGGGACTTGGAGACCTTTGAAATGATTGGATCCACCAGAGTCGAGGTATCAGAGTTTCTTACTATGTAGTAACTAAGCTATTTATCTTGAACTTCATTGGAAGTATGTTATATTCATTTCCATTTTTACCTGCTATATGTAAACATAAATTAGCTCAACTATTTGTCACCCTTTTGTGTGAGAATATATGATAATAGTAGAGCTAACTAATTTTTAAATTTGTGCTTCAGCTTCTGGGATTTAAAATTTCACATATAATTTGCTTCTCCTTCTACTTACAGGCTGCAGGGGTGCGTGCAATGTCATTTCACCCAGATGGGAGAACCCTTTTTTGTGGATATGATGACAAACTGAAGGTTAGCTGTGCTGTTTTAAATTCCATTTTGGTAATAAAATTGTTTATACATTTTTGTCTTGAGGTGCAGGTTTATTCATGGGAGCCTGTAATATGTCATGATTCTATTGACATGGAATGGTCAACTCTAGGCGACCTCAGCATTCATGAAGAAAGACTTATAGGTTGCTCATACTATCGTAACTCCATCGGGATTTGGGCTGCTGATATTTCGGTTTGTAGTGCCTTCTTGAGCTCAAAATTTTCTGAAAGTAAAAGGCCTTCATCAATGTCTTTCGATATTATTGAGTTTTAAGTATTTTACCTTTTCTTCTGTTTGCCAGCTCATTACACCTTATGGGACTAGTAGCATACCTGAGGATCACGGCTCTGTAGGGCTGAAACCCGACATACTGGAAAGTGATTCTTTGTCTTCAGTGGGTTCCCGTTCGCTGTCTCCAGATGTAGATATGAAAGAAATCAAAACTATTTATGTAGATTGTAAGTTGTATTTCTTTTGCTCTCTTTACATTTTATAACAACTGTCTTTCAAGTTGTATCTTGATTTGGAAACCATTCCCCCTAATATGGAAAGATAAACCAAAAGGGCATAGGTTGGAAAAATTATCATAAGAAATTGGCAGTGTTCGTTTTCTGGGTCATAATTCATACATCACTGTTTGAATAGATCCATTCTTTCCCAAGTCTTTTTTGGAGACACTGTCTTCAAAGTTTAATCACATATGCTATCATTCTTCATCCTGTCTTTTCTGGTTAGTGATACATATATTGACCATTTTGACTGCCCATGTGCCACATGCTTCTTGCTTAAGTTGCGAACTTTTTGAAGTTACAGATGAGAAACCTATCAATCCCAAGAGCACAGCAGGTTCTACGTTGTCAAAGGTAAAAACGCCCATAAATAGGAAAGAGCTCAAAAACCTTCCATTGAAGAAGAGCAGTTCTGAAGTCACAATGTCTTCAAAACCTGTTCGGCATTTGACAAATAAATCCTTTATCGTGCCAAACATTGAATTTAGGGTGACTTCAGATGTAAAAGATTTTGACAGTCTAAGAAGAGAGCCATTCAGTTCTGTAAGAGCTAGTACACGGGTACCAGTCACACCATTTCAAACAAGGAGAGCTTCAGATAGCAAATATGATATGAAGAGTTCTCCGCTTACTGAATCTAGATCCTTGAGCAGTGTAACTGGATCTGTTTTTGATGGGCTTGTATCTGAAACTAGCTCAAGAGACTCTCTTGAAGAGAAATATCCTATTAGTGATGAAGATAAGTTAAAGCAGGATATATCCTCATTGGTGCAGCCTAAAGCGGAAACAGGTAAAGTTCTAATCCGTGGTTGACGTATCTGAAGATAGCTTAAGAAATGCAGTATCTTTTGTAATTTTATCAAACCCCATTTGGAAATGATTGGTACTTCAAACAAATTGACTGACAGCCACTTTTGATGTGCAAGTCCATGACATTTTCAACAAATAGTATGGCATTATCTGATTTATCTTAAGTGTTATTTTGGATATGGGATGACTTAGAAATTAGTACAATAACCTCGTTTATTCAAACTCAGCGCTTCAAGTGTATGATCATAAAAAACATCAGTACGCGTGATGATGAAGTGAATGATCATTTAGTAATTATATATCTGGAATGCAATTGCATAATTAGTATGTGATTTAATTGGGAAATCCTTTATTTTATACTCAATGTGAACTTTTCTGCTGGACACGATTTGTTAAAAGCCATTGAGATTTTTATACTTGGTGATGCAGTCATTCTATTTTATATTCTGTTAACCAAATCTCATATTTTGCACATGGCATAATCCTTATATGGAAGAATAAAAAAACACAGGTGGCAGTAGGGATAATTTGCGAAATATGGCACTGGTATGTTGTGAATTAACATAAAGTTTTCCCTTGAAATAAAAATATCCTAAACATGGAGTTGCAACTTTGATCCTATCTTACACACAATGAGGAATATGCATAGCTTTTTAGCCATTAATCTATACATTTGTTTGTCGTATTACATATGCATGCACCATTAAAAAAAATACTTAAAATCAATGTGTTTTTGCACTTTTTTGTACTTAGCCTTTTAAGGGTTCTCTAGTTTGCATGTGCTCTTTCAGTTTTGGTCCAGATATATTTGCTGTGTTTTGATATTTTCTTGCTCTATGATTGATAGCTGAGCATGTAAGCTCCAGTCTCTTATCTTTCTTATCTTTAATCTTTTGTTCTTGCTTTCTGAAACGTGCAGTTGATGACTCTCTTGATTGCAAGAAGCCAACTAAAAAAGTGATTAATGGAGGTTAATATTTATGTAGTTAATGAATTATTGGAATTGGAATCAAGTCTGGTGCATCTACTAAGAACTTTGCATATTGTTGTTTTTGAAACATGCAGCGGCAGTAGTTCATGGAAGAACACGCTCTCTTGTTGCGAAGTTTGAAAGATGGGAAAAAGCTTTCAGTAGGGAGGATCAGACTGTTGAATCTAACATTTCCTCTGAAGTGCTAACTGATAAAATTAATAGCTCAGCCATGGTGGTAAGTTTTTTCAACAAAGAGAATCTTGGAAAAGTTCAACTTGTGGAAAAAGATATGTAAATAATAATAACATGAAAGAAAAGCTTCTTTCAGCACCAACGCTATTGTTTTGTTGGAAGAAGAATTTTTCTATTGTTAGTTTTTCATTTGAAAGCACTAATAAAAAGAACGAGTTATCTTGTTTGGTCAATAGTCCAGACTCGGAATATCAAAAATTATTTTGGGGAGATGGTAACGAATAAAGTGCAAGAATTGTTCATATTGCTTAATTGGCTGCTTCCAATAAATTAAGGACGATAAATATACATGGGTTCTGATGCTACTACATTTTGTCATCTATCCTCGTGCATTTGAATAACAGAATGAAGAGCCTCAAATTTCTGGAAGGGATTTATCATCTCCAAGTGATGAGAATATCATTGAAGATTTGATGCAAAACCATGATACTTTATTGAGTGATCTTAGTTACCGATTGACTAAGTTACAGGTAGCTTTTCTTTCAGCATCTATATATGTATAAATACCTTTACAGACATTGTTGTGCTCATTATGACACATTTGCTCTGTATCTAGTTTTTGCCTTTGGTCGTAATGAAATCTAAAGCATGGTTTTTGGAGATAACTGTTATATTTTTGAAAATCTAAATTTTTAAGATTTGATCATTCAGATAATGAGGTATTTACGTAGTTCCTTGTTCAATAGAACAAGTTATTACAGTTGCAGCTAATGGTTTCATATTTTATGCAAAAATGGAAACTTGCAGATGGTAAGGAGCTTTTGGGAACAGAGTGATTTTAAAGGTGCTATCAACATGATGAAGAAATTTCCTGATTCTGTAACTTTCTTATCTCTCCTTTTTTTTTTAACCGAGGAATGTTGATAGTTTTCAGTAGAAGCTGTCAATCAAATCTCTTAAAAATTGATATTATATTGATTTTGGCGCAGGTCCAGGCTGATGTTATTGGTATTTTCATGGACAAGATGGAGATTATTAATTTGGAATTATTTTCTTGTTTGCTACCTGTACTTTTGAATCTTCTTAATAGCCAGACAGAAAGGTAAGCGTGAAGGGCTATATGTTTTTTTCATTCATGGACAAGAAGTTTTTTCTTCAATTATAGTCTTGTGGCAAATACAATCCCTTTTGCATTCACCTCAGCCATATCAATGATTTTTTTATGAAATCCTATTATGTAGGCATGCTAAAATGTCACTGGAGATGCTACTTAAACTAGTCGCAGTATTTGGACAGACAATCTTCTCGATCATATCAGCGCCTCCATCAGTTGGTGTTGACCTTCATCAAGAAGAAAGGTAGTAATTAATACTAGCTCCAATTAAAAAAGATTTGACATTTTAGCCCTTAGATCTTGTTAGGAATTTTTCTCATTTTATGTTTATTGGTGAGTAAGAGGTTTGATGTTGAAAAATGCACACAGTAACTCTTTTGATGCAAATTCTCTTTATTTATTGGCTAGAAATGAGGTGGGTTGTTTGTAGGGTCTTAGAATTCCTGAATAGTAACAGTGGGAGCATCTTTTACCTGAATTTGTGACTATTGAGTAAAAGCCTATTTTGCTGGTGCATCATCTAATCATTTATACATTGACAGATTGGAGTGTTGCAGACACTGCTTTAACCAACTGCAAACGCTTCAAAGATCACTTCCTGAAATTACAAGGTAAATGTGATGAGTTGAATAATTGATTTTGCTGGTGCATTTTTCTGCCCATGTCTGCTAAGCAAATGCAGATTCTATATTTTTTTTTCCTTTTTCTTTCGCGGTGCAGGAGAAGTGCCTTGCTTGCTAAATTGGGATTAGAACTGAATCTAATACTTCAACTCCACAGCATATCCTGATTGATAACCTTAACAAATATTACAGTAACAGAAAAAAGGTTTAGTTGTCAAGACTAACCATTACTACATCACTCAAGTCCTCTGAGAGCTTTGGTTGGACATCTTGTCTGGTTTTGGTTCTTGATAGTGTTTTCATGTATGTGATTTTTGGTGACCGAATCTGAATGAGTTAATTGCCGGGGCTGTGTGTTGTATTGAGTCTATTGACATTTTCCTTGTACCTTCAAAGTTCAAATGCATAACGAAAGTATATGTTGCTGAATTCGGCTTGCAACGCGTGATACTCGTTCATTAAGGGTGTGTTTTTCTTATCTAATTATAACAGTTTATTTATAATCTCATCTTCATTTCTTGAAAAGTGACATTATAAATATAAATGTTTTTATAAATAGTTAGGCCTTTAATAACAATTCATTTGACTATATATCAATTTGTAATACAGAGTAATATCAATACCTTCACCTCGTAATTTGCGTTCAGTAATTTGTTTATACTATACTTTTCAATTGACAAGTGTTACATGACTTTCCTTTCCATGGAATTAGCCCCAACCAATTTTAATTCGAGGTTGGTGAATTGGCGGGAAGTAGAATGCGCGGAAAAGGTGGAAATGCCAACGAACGACCTGCTGGAAAACGTCCCGTTACTTTTTTCCGGTTAAATTGTTAAGGGTGGGTTTACAAGAGTTGAGATCCAATGAGAATAAAAATTAGAGTGTAAAATGTGAGCAAATATTGAACGTTGGATTTGGAAAATCAATAGCTATTATTAGACGCGCGCCCTTACTTAATTTTAAAACACTGGGGTATTTTCGTCTTTGTATACATCAAATTAGAACGTACAGTAGTTTTCTTCTACCTTTGGACGCACAATTTTTTATGCTTCTTTCGATCGATTCTTCACCATCGTCATTGTCTCTTGCTCCTTTTAATTGGGCTCATTTTCCACTTGTTTTTGAACCCAATTTGCTTTCTCTCTTTATGGAACTCGATTTATTTGCTTTTGAATGGTTTTCATTCTTATTTAGGGTTTTTCAAATTTTGGAATTTGGTACTTCGAATTGCACTTATTTGGCCATGTTTTTGTGTTCTATAGTATAGATCGATCTTGATTGACTTTTAATTGTCTACTTGCTTGTTTTGTGTAGCTTCATTGAGTAATTACTTTTTATGTTCTTTTGATTACAATTTCATTGAGTTGTATTTTCGAATGGGTTGTGCGTCACTTTTATGCACCTTTACTTGTGTTTATATGAACTATCACTTGTATTTTTAAAAACTGCATTCTAAACTACCACATTTGTATAACGCTAATATTTGTGTGTTTTTATTTATGCTTTCATTAATTTGGAGTTTCAATGTTTTTGGGATATAATAAAATGAAGCAAAGCATTCTTAATCTATTTATTAGGTCTTTTTGGTTAAATTTTTGGAGGTGTACACTAAGGGTTTGATAATTTTCTATACTTATAAAAGACATAAATTGTAAGAAGATTTAAATATTGTGAACCAAAATACATATTATGCCTTACAACATTGTACTTGTGTATTGATAAACTCATATATATAGTTACAATGTCGTACTCTTTTGTTGTGTACTTAGAGGTTACTCATTGTGTGGTGATTGTGAAAAATAATATTCATAGCCTACTAACCCAAAAGGAAGAGTAATGTGTGTTATTACACATTATATGGGTTCGAAACCTACATATTAAAACCACGAAACATAACCACTTTTATGAATCTAAAGTCATAACACTAACTGCTACAAACAAAAAAGTCATGAACCGTAAGAACACTTATTATGAACCTTAACATTCAAACTTATGAACCCACGAAATATAATGAACTATAATATACGACATAAATAACAAGTATTTGTGAATTAAATTCCATGAACCCTTATTGCAATTATTATGAACCCAACCATATAAAGGCATGAACCCATAAAATACCATTTGTGAAATATGCAATATAAATAATTATGAATTATATTTTGTGAACCTTATTGACAATTGTTATGAACCTAACCCTATAATTACATGAACTAATAGATCAACTTTTATGAACTAAAAAGACTTGACTCATAGTACGAAATATTATGAACTTATGCTTATAAAAAATATGAACCAAAAAACATGACTCAAAATAACAACTAGTATGACTTAAATGACATGAACTGTAAGATAAACTATTATGCTCATGAACCAGATTATATAAAGTATATATAGAATTATCCTATGTGGGATTTGAACCCACATCTATGTGCACATGCACATTGCTCTACCATTTGAGCTAATAGGCTACCAAATAAGTTTCAAAACTATGCTTATAGGCTACGCAAATAACTTCAACATACAACTTGTGAACTCACTACAAAACATTAACTGTAAGAACACTAATGATGAACTTTAATATACAAATTATGAACCTTAACATACCCAGTAGAAGGAAAAAAACCTCCTAAATCACATGTCATCAAAAATTATTGAATAAATTTTAAGCAATCAGAACCTCCAAAACAAGCTAATGATTCTATAACTTTTAAGCAATCAGAACCTCTAAACAAGCCAATGATAGCATCCTAAAGAGTAATGGCTGATCATTCAAGTATGGAAATGATTCAGCACTTCAACCACAATATGTCAAAATTCAACATATGAAATCAAATTAGAAGATTAGCATTTAGAACTTAGAACCGAAGAAGGAGAAGAGCATGTTGTCATGTTGGTTGAGTGGTCGGCGATCGCTACTACCGGAGACTAGAGAGATGGACGAGTCGATGGCCGACGAAAACGGACGGACGGAAGATCTGAAGAGCTACAAGCCTACAACGATGCCGACATGATGGATGGATTGCACCATTGCAGGTTTGGAGAGATTCGAGCAAGGTAGAGGATCACAGAAGAGAGCGAGAGACGGCGTCACGGGAGTAGTACGAGTCTAGATTTTTTTAGGTTGAGAGCTTTTCTTTCACTTTTTAGTGTTCATGGGTAATTTAGGAATGGTATAAAAAATAACCCTATATTTACTCATGCCTGCCACTCTAAATGAACCCATTGATTTTTTTCTTATTTTTTTTAACCCATTGTTTTAATCTCATCCGTCCATTACTCAGATCCAATGGCTCCTGTTTACTCGCAACTTACACCCAATGAAAAATAGGCACCCGAGCCCTACTCGTGTTTACAAATATTAAATTTTATTATATAATTTATAGATATGCATAATCTTTTAAATTAAAAACAACAATTATATTTAAAACCCTTTTTTCGGTCATGTTTTGGTTGTTAATCGATCCCTTGTTGTAATTTTTATTTTATATTTTTTTGCTTGTAAACATGTCACTAGACATGAGAATGTTGGGACTCTTTTTATAACTCGTTTTAAACCTTTATGAGATACGAACAAATATAATAATAACACAATATTCTTCAAAAAAACAATTATATTTAAAACCTGTTTTTATTTTACATTTTGTAAATTAAACAAAAAATATCAGTTATATATAGTGAAGATTCATTATAGATAGTACATTTTTTATGTCCGTCCCGTTTTAAATTAGGGGTATGAAATCTACCTTAGTACAATACTAAAGGAGAAACCAAGTCCTTAGAAAAAATTTAGCCATGTGGCTTAATCTAAAATATACAATTGTTCTACTTTTCTTTAAAAAAAATAAATTGAGCCATGATCACAAGCCATTATCACAAAAAACCTTCCCTGCTCAAAAATAACTTCCACGTTACCAAAAATCTGTAAAGTGGATGCAAGAAACATGGATCATAAACATATTTTTTAAAAATATAATAATTTTTTTTCAAATTGGTTTAAAAAAACAAAAAGAGAAAATCGGTTGAACTAAATCCCCCATATTGGCAAGTCACTAACCCAAATCAATATTAAATCTTAACAAAATTTAACTTCCCCGCTTTAAAAAAAAAAAATTTCCACGTTGCCGAAATTTTGTGGACGTGGTGCAATATATACATGTTTTGTGTACATCTATCAACAATTAATGGCGTTGAAAAGTGAAGTTTCTATGGTAATGTTGTTTGCTCAATTATTTATTTGGATTCAATTTATTCGATTCTTTTATATCTTTTTGTCAAGTCGGCTTTACAGTATCAAGGGTACTTAGTACTATATTTTGAATCTTTATAATATACAAATTAAATATATATGAATAGTATTTGGAGGTGTTCCCTTTTTGTCGTGGATTACTTAACATGTTGTCTTGCATCCCATTCCTTTCTAATTTTCATTTTGAATGAATATATATGCTTGTATGGCTACTTCCTAATTCTTGTGTGTAACTTGAGGTTACACATGAAGACATGAAAACTTACTACCAAGAAAATTATCACATCTATCCCTATGTAGATTGTGGAAAGAAAATCCAAGTTTGATGTCGCATGTGGCGGAAAACCCAGTCAAAATAATAAAGCCATCTGCAAGCAATTTCAGATCTACATCTTCAGCCAAGCCTTAAGGATGTCCTTATGAAAAATGTAGGAAAGCCTGAATTCTTGAATATAAGTTCAACCTTCATTTAAGAGAAGAGAGCATTTTGGCAATTAGACTAATGATAACCACTACCTTACATTTATAATTAAAATAATTAGTAAAAAATTATCGATTGTATTTACATTCTAAAATTATTGTGCTACTTCTAATTAAGAAGTAATATATTTGTTTTAATATAATAATCCGTATATGGTACGGGGATAACACTAGTTGATCTATGTATTTGCCACCAAATCGAAGAATCTTCACCCCGATAGAATCCGGTCTTCGCGAATCCCCGTGGCATAAGTTTTTTGTGCATCCCCATGCACAAAAATATAGAGGGTAAGCGGAATTTCGCATTTATTAGCAAAAGACGTGAATTTTTTCACTCATCTAAAAATGGATGGAGGCTTCCAATTCGTCTTCCTCTCTTCACTGCCCCCTTACAACGTGGCGCTTACTCCACGTACGTGTCATTCTTCTCTGTCTCTCTTTCTCTTCGCCTCTCACCATGCTCTCAGTTTCTTCGCAAAATCCATCAGATTTCTCTCTCTCTTTCGCTTTCTTTGCATTCCTGTTAAAGAATTACCGGCGCGGCGTTGAGCAGTTCAAGGAAGCACCACGTGCACGGCCGTCGGCCGGAGCTTTCTTCATCTCCGTACCCTCCCACAGTCTTTTACGGTATTGTACTTGCCTCTTTTTGTTCAATTTTGGATTTGCTTTTTTGAATTTTGTTTCGAATCGTCTTTGAAGAATCAATCTGTTGAAATGTGTTTGTTTATATGTACCGTTGTTTAGCATGTCCGTTTTCAGGGATTCTAATCTTTTTTTCTCGGACTATAATTTACGATTAACGATAGTGATTTCGTAAATTTCTCGTTTGGAATTGGTCTGTGTTCACTTCTGATCCAAATTGCATTTTTCGTCTGATTAGTGGTTGAAGGTTTTAGTTTTGACGGAAAGTAACTAAGTAAGGTAGGGATGGAATTTCAGTTTTAGGTCTGATTTTTTTTTCCTTCTTTGTTTTGGAGGATTAGCTAGGTTCTATCAAGCAAATTTGCATTTTTGCTCTGCTTTCTTGATGAATATGTCAGTTTCATTGTTTCTGGTGATTCGTTTCAAAAGAAAAGTAAAAACTCAACCATTTCAAGCTGTTGGTTGATGATGCATAGATAATCTGTTTTGTACATGCAACTCCTTAGTCGGTGCTATGTTTATATGCTTTATGACCTTCAGTGTTACTTAGCACTGAAAGTTGGACTCAAGAATTGTTTTTGACTTGTCCATTGGTTTGCTTTTCACGGCTTTATGCATTTCAAACTTTGTATAATCTGTTGTCTTCATCAATTACCCCAGTGAGTCAGTAATATGCTCATTTTCTTTTCCAATAAGAGTTGAGCACTTTCTAATGCCTTTGTGAACAACTGCAGTTCATTATGGGTGATTAAAAACTGTGTCTATGATGTTTGTCAAGTCATTGAGATGGCCATCTAGAAAGAGGAGAACCTTCCCTGATGAGGTCAGTCCATTTTCTCCTTTTATACAAAACTGCCTCACCAAGAAAGAGGATTAACATGTTCATATCTGTTTTGCCATGACTTTCTTATCTACTTGTATGTTACAGGAAGCAGCAGAAGGAGGATATGGATTTAAGATGATACAACTATCCTTTATGGGAGTTTTGTGCATAGTGATGTTATTCATTGTATTCAGAACTACAGATTATCAATATCAACAGGCAGAGGTAGTGTGTGCGTTGTGATATTAATTTGGATAACAAGTTTGTATTTTTTTTTTCCAATCGGAAGTTCATTTTGCTTTGGCTTTTATACAGTACCTTTGAGATGGATATAGCCCCTATATCAATATTGGTGCACTTTAACTAAATTCAGTTATTATTGTCACATAGCTGACTTTCAGTTTTTCTTGGTTTTTTTGGGCGATGATGATATGCTTGAGCCTTTCACATACACCCTCTCGATTTTATGTCGGGGCAAGGGTGTGTACATCTTGGCCCCCCAGACTTCGCCCGAGGCGGGTTAACACTGGGTTGGTATTGTTGTTGTTGTTGTAAGTTCATTTTACATTGTTAATTATACTAGTTATGCTAGTTAATCTAGATCTTCCATAAAAAAGGTTAACGATCTAGTGGTTTAGGCTACTACAAAAGCTCAAGTAGTAAAGGTAAAGGTAATCTGTGAGACTCACCTTAACTCTTTCTTTTTTTTGATGTGGGATTCAATTTTCCAGCATGTTTACTGTCAGAACTCACAACAATCTTGGTTCACTTTTCTTCTTCCATGTTTGCCTTTACTTGTAAATTTTAGCACAGTTTATTGTGTCCTTAGTTTCACATAAATTTAGATCAAAATTTTCGGATTTAAGTTGCTTTTATTGCAGATAGAAGGCAGATTGCATCCCTTTGGTAACTTTAAGGTAATTTACTTCTGCCAAGTACATGACATGAAGGTATTATACTTTTTGGTGGGATGTGATTTAATTTGATCATAATATCACAAACTCGTTAATGAGTTTGTTGCTATTATTGTTGTTGCACTGGTTACTTGATTTCATTTACAATTTCTCAGCAACTTCATTGCATTGCCTAGGAACTTCCTCTGGTGAGATTAAATAGTTTACCTCGTGGCATTATTCATCCAAGAGCTGATTTGGAGTTGAGATCATTGTGGTCGTCCAGTAGTTCAATGAAAAAGGTTTTTGATCTAGTTTCTAGCGGATTCTTTTATACCGAGTCTACTCCCGCATTAGTCATAGTTTCATTGAAGGCGTTGGCTTGCAAAATTTAGCAAGACTTATGTTTTTTCAGGTTGGTGGCTTATGCAATCATAATTTACTAGCTATGGCAGTTGGAATCGGTCAAAAGGATAATGTCAATGCTATTGTTAAGAAGGTTTTAATTTCTTGACCTTATTTAGTTGATCATTATATTTGAATATATGAAGGTTTCAAACACAAGTTTCTTAATTTCTTCGATTCAGTTTCTTTCAGTGAATTTCACGGTCATACTGTTTCACTATGATGGAAATGTAAACGGGTGGTCAGATTTGGGTTGGAGTAAAAGTACCATACATATAGTGGCTCAGAACCAAACAAAATGGTAAGACATGTTCTTAAGAATCAGAAGCTAACTATTCTTTTGGATATATAATTCTGCAAGCTACACTTTTTATCATATTTTTCTACTTTCTCCCTTGGGTTTGCTGTTCTTGGATCATTTAGTTAGCATGATACTAATTACTTGCTTTTCTTATCTTCACTTATTTTGTTAGGTGGTTCGCGAAACGGTTTTTGCATCCAGATGTTGTCAATATCTATGATTACATATTCCTTTGGGATGAAGATCTAGGAGTGAAGAACTTCAACCCTGGACGGTACGTTATCAGCTTATGATTGACATGCTTTTGTATGCTCATATTCTTGAATTTTTATTCCTTTCTATTTTACTTCTCCTTGGTTTTCAACAACTCCCACAAACAGCTTGATTGGTTAGAAAAATGATGATAGAATCATAGAATATCTTGATATTGCTAAGTGCTTACTGGTATGCATGGTGATCAAATCTGGATAACTTTTCAATGATGCATCCTGATTGATTTACAAATTTGCCACGTCTGCTTCCTTGTTGCAGTTACTTGAATATTGTCAAATCAGAAGGTTTCGAAATATCCCAGCCAGCCTTAGACCCTCTTTCAACAGGAATTCATCACAAGATAACTGTCCGCAAGCGTACAGAAATGTTTCACAGGTAAGTTAGGCTGCTACTAAATCTATCTACATTTTCATAAGGTTTAGGTTATTAATATCGCCAGTTTATGCAGACGCATGTATACAAGAAGAGGTACTTTCAAATGTTCAAACTCAAGTAGGGGACCACCATGCGCTGGGTACGTTGTGGAAATATAATATACACTTTTGTTGCTTACATCTGTTTCTCTTCTTTGCACGAATCATCTCCAAAACTTTCTATTTCTCTCTCTCTCTCTCTCTTTTTAATTACTACTATAATTTTCACCATTCTTAAAATTTGAAACTTATCATCCTATGCTTATTGTACAGCCTCTTAGATACGTCATCTTTTGCCAAACATAGTCCTAATAATTAAATGTATGAATGTAAAGCCGGTTGATACAGAAGAGCTCCCGTTGGGCAAGTGTCCCTGTAATCTGTATGTATAAATATTTGAGTGGTTAGATTCCGGGATATGGTGGATGGTTTATAGATGGCAATATAACGGTGTTTGCATTTTCTTTACTTTTTGGTACTCCAGAGGTTTTTGTTTCATCCTTTATATGCTTTCTTTTTAGGTGGGTGGAAGGGATGGCACCAGTTTTTTCAAGGGCTTCTTGGCATTGTGCATGGAATCTCATACAGGTAATATTCAATCTCTCTCTAAGATGGTGCAATTATTGTCCAAGATGAAGCTAAACTTTATATTCTTAAGATTCATTATGCTTTTTCTTCTCGCTGGATAGCAATTTTGCTCAACTGGATGCAAATTGCCTTGGATTTTGGCCATACATATATTTCTTAACTCCTAAGAATTCTACTGAGTATGACTCTGAACATTATCTTGTAAATCTCGCTACAGAACGATCTTGTTCATGGCTGGGGATTGGATATAAAGATTGGCTATTGTGCACAGGTGAAATTTTATTTTGCTTTCGGATATAGTAACTAATAGTTTCTTAAATGTTTTCTGAGTTAACCCTTTATCCAAGTAAAGAGTGTGAGACTTGTGTTTTAAGTTCAAAGAATAACATATGCGTCATTGTTATGTTATTTGTGCTCTTCCTTAGTAATCTTATATGACATAATATCATAGAAGTTTGAAACTCCATCTTTCTAGCCTACTTCGGTTTTAGATTGTGTTACTCCTTGTATTGTGCATCAATCTTTCTTATCTTCTTCTCTTCCGTTTCATAAGCTTACTCAATGAAATTATGCAGGGCGATAGAACGCTTAAGGTCGGAATTGTTGATAGTGAATATATTGTTCATCAAGGTATACAGACCTTGGGTGGCTCTTCTGCCAAAAAGGTCAAGTCTTGCTTTCTATGCTGTTTTTCTCTGAGATTTCATGCCTCCAATAGATGCAAACTGACACTTGGTGTCTGCTTGCAGGCTTCAGAAGCTACAAAATCTAGTAAGGTATGCATACTATATATAGAGAGAGAGTTCGAGAGTTCTTCTAACCCTATGGCCTAAGGACACATGTTAACAATCTTGACATTGGAAGATACTCTTTGTGTTTTATCATATAGATTTTTAAAGCATTTTTATATAGGGTTTCTCTTTTTCAATTTAGGGTAATAGTTTCCAATTCAGGGTTGTTAACATCTGCTCTGATTAGGGCATAGGATGAAAAAAAATCCGCATATATAAACTTGTTAATATCTCCCTCTCATTAACCAACCTACCTTTTTAACACTTATTGTTAATGAACTCGTATTCTGGGGTGCTCTTTTCCTTGCTTTCAGCGAAGCCACAGACCATTGGACACCCGATACGCAGTGAGTCCAAGCAATTTGTTTGACAAAGCATATATTTTATGACCTAATTAACCAGACCCTGCTTAAAACTATAACATATATGCAGATCAGGAGGCAGGCGACATCGGAGCTTGAAATCTTCAAGGAGCGGTGGGAGAAAGCAGCCAAGGAGGATAGTAACTGGGTTGATCCTTACATGAATTGGCTCGATACATTTTCTAAACTCAAAAGGCATCGTTGGAAGAGATCAATTCATTTGTGAATTAGCAATTTCTGCCCACTTTTTCTAATTTCTAATGCCTCATCCCCTGCTAATTTTTTTTTTATCTTCCGTGTATATGTATTTTTGAATTTGGATCAACTGACTAGCTACTAGGTTGGTGACTTGGGGAGAATAACGTCACTGAATCTAATCGTACGATTATCATCTTTTACTTTCTATTCCATTTAAGGGTTTCTTTGGCAGCCCACCGGTGTTCTCCCGCTACCCGGCGGCCCCCAAAACGCTAGCGGAAAAACTACCCAAGGATGCAAAATCTAGCGGGTGAACAATGAATTTTGCTTCCGCTTCTCTATTCTGCTGGTAATTTCGCTAATGCCAAGCGAACCCTAAGATGAATTTAATATAGTTTTATGCAATTTAAATTATTAAAATGGGGAGATCTCTTAATGTATTAAATGAACCACATAAGTTTTATAGATTGAGAGACCAAAAAACAATGGAAAAGTCAAACAATTTTAGACAATTAAGTATATTAAGGTCATCCTTAATAATGAACCCAAAAGTGGATTTTTAGGCTCCGTTCGGTAAATAGGTACTTATCGGGGTTGACGTTGATGTTGATGTTGATGCTGATACTTATGATTGTTGATGTTGATCGTGTATGCTGATATGGGATACTGATATGAGTTGTTTATTTTCCAAATAATCCGGAATGTGTTCGGCAAACTGAATTGTTGATATTTTAAGCAAGATGTGTACAATTACCAAAAATGGCTTCATAAAGGGTAAAAAAAATAAAAAATTTAATTTAATTGGAAAATCACGTGGGTCCCGCTTACTTATATTTTGGTAGAAAAGTTAGATTATTTGACATAAGGTTGGGGGCGCTAATTATTTTTTCAGCAGATAAGTATCGGATATAAGTAACTTATTTCAAATAAGCAAATTTTGCCGAACACATAAAACGAAGCTTATTTTTTCCATATAAGTAACTGCGTACTTATAAGTATCCAGATAAGCGTTGCCGAACGGAGCCTTAACTCTTCTAAATTAATTATTTCACTCATCTACTTTATTTTAAATCTACTTCTACTTTATTCTTACAATTCACATTCAATTCTTTAAAATCAACTACCTTGATTTTATTTTTATTTTTATTTATCCAATTATACTACTTGGTTTCGAATATTATATTAAATATAAATGTTTAATTGTATTAATTTGATCATATTATAGCAATTATGCAATTAAATTATAAAGTTTAAAATTAATATAAACAACAAACAACATATTTTATTTCACTTAATAAAAACTTCTATCAACACATTTTATGTTATCGAAAGTGTAGCTTTACGATTATAATTTTTCGATTTGCTAAGTGAAAAATATCTTAACATGTGTTACGTTTTCAATGCAATATAGCCTCATGTTATTGTAACTAGTTTTACCCGTCGTACCATGTACGACTACGATTCGATATTTTATAGACATTATAAATAGAATATTAATAAATAAAAATATAATATAAATTTTAATATAAGTAATTTATTGCTTGCAGAATGTATAATTTTTTTTATCAAATATTATATTCTTCACATTTTATTACTTTTTATTCACGTAAATTTAGAGCTTATCAAATATTTTAATACATCTATTAAATATTTTATTATCTATTTTTATAAATTTTAAAATTATAAATATTTATCATTAATTTTATATAAAATAAAATCACTATATATATCTATAAATAAATTTTTTAAAAGATATATGCTAAACGATTTATATTTATTCTAAAATATTTTATCTTTAATCTTAAATACTTGTATAATGAAGTTTTCAAAAGATATCGTTATATTAAATAGATATTTGTTTGATGTTAAAGATAGATTTAAATAGTTAAAGAAGAATTTAATAGAAAAAGTTAAAATATTAGGAATAAAAATTAATTTGGTAATTATAAGGTGGGGCCAGAATCGTTCTGGTGGCTCGAAAAGAACAGCTTTAATATATAGTTATAGATAGATGCATCTCATTTGTGGTCTAAACCCTTAAAATATGTTAATTTATATTCATAATGCCTTAAAATATATTTATTTCACTACTAAAATATATTAATTATATTATCTTATATAATACATAAATTTAATTACATAAAAAAATTACAAAGATGTTTTAAAAGATTTTTTAACTCGTATATCTCATATATATCATTTTTTAATCAAAACATATACAAAATGGGTGTTTATGGGTAGATAAGACAAAATAAAAATATTAAAAATGTTTTTTGTTTGAAAAGATAAAACCACTTTATTGTGGAAAATTTTTCCAAAATCAATTTAATACGCGTCAAACACAAAAAATAGTTGGTTGTTCGATCAAAGCCATCGACGGCTATGAGATTACCTGTAAAAATAAATGTGAAAGCCAAACCTCGCCGAATGTTATATATAGGTTCCATCTTCCACCATCAACTAAGGCTTGAATCATATGCGAAAGCTTTTCTATGTAGGGTACAAAAAGGTACGAGGATAAGGGATCTCCCTGTCTCACTCCTCTTGTCGGAACAAAAACCATGCATCCTCATTATTCCACATCAATCTCGTCTTCCCCAAGTCTGAGTCACCATAATCACATTGATTAAATGGTCCGGAAGCCCTACTTGTGTTAAAACTTGATGTAGTCAATTTATCTTTATCTAATGAGTCTGATGTAGTTGTTTATGATGAACTGCCGAAGATCATTCGGCCTTTGTTAAACGTTAATTAATCATAAATAAAGTATTGGGTTGTAGCCTCTTGACGAGGAAAAAAAAATAATAGTCATACAAACTGGTGTGAGAAAGCAAATACAAAAATCTCTAAACAAATAAGGAAAAAACCAATCAGACAATTAAGAAGGATAAGAAATCTCAGGAGACCCCTTTAATTAATTCTAGTAAAGCTTTTTTTTATATACATTTTAGTTACTTTCAATTGTGTTTAATTTTTAGAACCTTCTATTTTGAATTTTCGGTTAAAGAATAAAAGTAGGTCATATCACTAAGTACAACAACAACATTTACCCAGTGGAACTTTCTTTATGGGAAATCTGGGGGGTCAGGATGGGGCACCCCTGGCTTAAAGCAACGAGGGAGCAACCAAAAGACCCAACGAGACCACTAAACACAAGCAGAAAACCTGGCAAGCAAAAACAAAGACGAGGCACAAACGAAAAACGAGAAGCAAAACAAAAAGAAAAACCACAAGGCCCCCCGAGGACCGGTCTGAACAGGTGGCTAGTTATCCGCTACCCGAATCTTCTCTTTCCATCTATCCCTGCATGTTGCAAGATCTGTCGAAATCCCCAAATAACTGACATCCTGTCTTATAATATCACTAGTACAACAAACGGTTTAAATTAAAATACCCATAAAAAACAAAACAAAACAAAACAAAATAACACACATCAAAAGCAAGCAGCTCACCAGATATATCTTCATCAAACCATAAGAGAAAGGTACCATAGATATCAAAGTAATAATTACAACTCTAAAGAGCCCTCAGCACGCACAATCCGAATCACATTTTGTCAAACAAGTGTATTTAACTAACATTATCCTCTTACAAAATCCCAAAAGACAGTGACACCATTATGGTTGATGATCATAAATCATTCACTTATCCAACCAAAACACACACAAATTAAAAAAAATACAATATTCATATTATTACTATACTAGCCAATCACTGATTGGACCGTTAATAATGTACGTAGAGTTCAACAGTTGGCCACGCACTTGGTGCAGTCGATGGTGCAACCGCCGCCTCCGCCGCCGTATCCGTAGCCCTTCCCCGAGCGGTGAAAGGAGTGGAAGCACCTGGCCGGACACTTGAGCTTCTTCATATAGCACGCCCCCTTTTCCCTACACACCACGCTCGGCCTCACTATCCTCCCGCCCTCCGATGATCTTCCTCCGCCGGAGCCGCCGTATCCCCACCCATATCCTCCGGGCGGTGCTCCGGGATAGTAGTATCCTCCTTCACCACCATACCCTCCACCCATGTACCCGCCCCCGAACTCTGGCGGTGCTCCTCCGCCGGAGGCGCTCGGGTCGGGCCGGGCTGAAAGGGAGAAGGTGATAGTGATAGTGAGAAGGATGAGGATTGCAAGTTTGGTTGAGAGGTTCATGTTGGATGATTATTAATTATGTTTTTAATTAATTTAGGGTTTGGGTAGGATTTGGAGAATATGAAATTGAGGTGAAGAGTATTTAAAGGGAGGAATGAAGTGAAGGAGATTAATTGAGACGGACAGATCGATGATCTTGGACAAGTGAGAGTGGGTTCAAAAATCATAATGTCATGCTATCATTAAAGCTACCTTTCTCTTTGCACACATTCTTCACCAGTGTTCGTTTGGCAGTCTTCCATTATTACTCGATCACACGCACCTTATATAATACTACATTATAATCCAAGACTTATTTGACACCAATAATTTCAAATGACTAATTAAGCTCGATCAAACGCGTTTTCATGTGTAAAATTCAACATCTCTAATTAGTAGCTTCCCTTTCATTGTGTTCTACCATTGATTGCTGACTTAATTGCACAAGCAAAATAGTCATGTGTTCTGTTAGACCCAGATTTTAGGCACGAAAGCGTCAGCCCATGGTCGAAGAATCTCCAACGCATCTAGAGTTACGGGAGGTCTTCGGGTTTGGTTAAGTCGGTTAGAAGATAGAAGATCCGATATATGTTTGTTACAAGATAGATTCTTCTCAGGATTTTATTCGTTACAAGATAGAAATAAACACAGATTTGTATAGGAATAAGATTATATCTTTGATTAAGATAGAATATGCCCTAAGAGGCTATATAAGTCGATGTACGTTTCATTCATACGCATGGGAGGATTTCTACATCAATACACAAATTCTCGTTCATATTCTTCTCAGTTTATTCGATCAAAGGCCCGATCTAGGTCAAAGTTTCGTCTTTGATAAATTTTGGCTCAAACAATTTGGCGCCCACCGTGGGGCCGTGATCGATACAACCATCAGAAGAATCACCATTCTACTCTCTTCCGGATCGAGGAACACGATGTCTGACAACGGGGAAGGAAGCCCTAAGACTCCTGTCACCGAGGACAACCAAAACCTTGAGAACCAAGGCATTCGGTCTCAGGACGAGGAGATGTCAGACCTCAGACAACGCATGGAATTTCTCCAAAAGGCGTTGAGCGAACAAAAAAGCTTTTACGACGCTCATGTAGAACACCTCACTGCTGAGAACAGCCAACTGAAACAACAATACGAGGTCTTGGCTACGGGACGTCGCTCCCTCCGCGTCACCCGACGCACCAACGGAATAGTAAAGAGGCTAGATTTCAATTCTGGAGAAGGGACTTCCGAGAAGGATGCAGACCTGGATCCCCGAGACAAGGCACCCGCGCAACGAGACGCTACTCCGGAGCCCATTGGCCGAGTCCGCTGTGAAGAAGTCTTCCACGACAATAATCCTCCAATTAATCTCCGGTCAGCGGTTAACCAACGCCGAGCGCCATCTCAGGAAGTCTGGATCGAAGATGATGACACCGATGGAGAGGATCGAGAACGGCACGGGCCAGTCGATTTAGACGCGGCCATCCGGAGAAAAGTAACTGAACAAATAAGCGTCATCGCCGACCAACTCCGGAGGGGCAGCCAAGGTTTCCAGCCTTTGAAGCCTGAAGCACTCGATGGGTTTGACGAATCTCCTTTTTCTCATCGGATCGCCCGAGTAGAGATTCCAAAGAAATTCTCAGCACCCAGCATGCCCACGTACAACGGGACTACAGACCCTAACGAACACGTGGCTGTATACAAACAGAAGATGATGACGAGTGCGGTCCCATCCCACTCAAAAGAGGCGGTGATGTGCAAGGGGTTCGGCACAATCCTAACGGGACCGGCCCTAACCTGGTTCATTAACCTCCCACGCGGGAGCATTAGGTCCTTCGCGGACCTCTCGGACACTTTTCGTTCTCAATTCGCGAGCAGCCGCAAATTTGAGAAGCAATCCAACGACCTCTACCGGATTTGCCAACGGTACCAAGAAACAACCAGAGAATTCTTGGATCACTTCAATCGCGAGAAGATCTCCATCCCGTCTTGCGACGTGACGACCGCGGTCGAAGCATTTAGACAAGGGGTCACCCCCGACGGTGGCCTGTACAAGGAACTAACTAAACACCCTTGTGCTACCTTTGAGGAAGTGCAGGCTAGGGCTCTGGTGCACGTCCGATTAGAGGAGGATAGGTCCCTAAGGAAGAGGTCTTCGGAGACGGAAAGGACTGGGAGAAGGGGTCCCGTTGATAGCCGTCGAAGTTCAGCAGACCAAAGGAGGGACCGCCGTGCTCATCCTTACTCACGGCCTACCTCAGGACAGGTCAACATGACCAAGACACGATCGACGGAAGACAGAGAACGAGAGCCTATGCCACCCTCACTCGACTCCTTTAAACTCAACATATCCACGGAAAAGTTGCTCCAAAACATGGCGAAACAAGGAGAACTCGTGAGGTGGCCAAGAAAAGACAAAACCCTTCGCACGGGGAGAGACACGTCCAAGTGGTGCGACTACCACGAGTATCACGGACACTGGACCCGTGATTGCCTGATGCTCCGAAAAGAACTAGCCCGCTTAGTCGCGGAGGGAAGAATCAGAGACGTAGCCCCAGACGCTCGAGTACCCAAAGATCTGCTAGAGAATCTTCAGTCCGAGCACCGAGAAAAGCGAGAGCCCCCGACGCCCGAAAAGGTGGTCAACGTAATATCCGAGGGATCAAGCATTTGTGGACTATCGTACTCAGCGGCAAAGCGCCACGCAAGGGAAAGCAATTTTAGTCGACCTCAATCATCGAGGCACCGCGCCAGAGAATCTTCGGGACAAGCTATCGTGTTTGACGACACCGATGCAGAGAACACTTCCGAACCACATCATGACGGTCTCGTAATATCCCTACACATCGGGAACGTGGTGATGAAAAGGGTGCTAATTGATACAGGAAGCTCCACTAATCTCATGACCCTAACTGACCTAAAGGAGATGGGTTTGTCCGAAAACGACATCCATAAACACCCGGTGCCTTTAGTGGGGTTCGGCGGCGAGGTCAAACATACCGTGGGCGACATTGCAATCCCGACCTTCGCCAAGGGGGTAAATATGCAAGTCAATTTCCTTGTGATGGACTGCCCCTCATGCTACAATGTAATCTTGGGACGACCATGGTTACACGACATGAAAGCCGTAGCTTCCACCTACCACCAAACGGTGAAATTCCCAACACCATGGGGAGTAGAGGAAATTCGTGGGGATCAGAGACTGGCTAGAGAATGTTACAAGGCAGCCCTCAAGCCAACCACTCTGAGACCTGAAGCATAGCAATTACAGAACGTCACCCCTCCGCCGGCGCGAACTGAAGATGGAGAAAAAGCGAAGGAGGTGACCCTAGAGGAAGGGAAGTTTGTCAAGATCGGAGAAAATCTAGAACCCTCAATCAGAGAAGAATTGATAATTTTCCTGAAAAGTCACAAGAGCTGTTTCGCTTGGAGTCATGAGGACACGACGGGAATAGATCCTTCCATTATCACACACAAGCTCAACGTAGATCCTGAGCACCCTCCAGTTAAGCAAAAGAGACGAAGGTTCGCCCCAGAGCGAATACAAGCGGTCGATGAAGAGGTCAAAAATTACTAGATATCGGGAAGATCCGATAGGTGAAATACCCCGATTGGTTAGCTAATGTAGTCGTGGTGCCAAAGAAAAACGGGAAGTGGAGGGTTTGCGTGGATTTCACCGACCTCAACAAAGCTTGCCCTAAGGATTCTTTCCCTCTTCCCCACATTGATGCAATGGTGGATGCAACCGCGGGTCACGAACTCCTTACCTTCATGGATGCATTCAGCGATTATCACCAGATCCAGATGGAGCCAAGAGATCAAGAGAAAACCTCCTTCATTACCAGATAGGGCACGTATTGCTACCGCGTAATGCCCTTCGGATTAAGAAACACCGGAGCCACTTACCAACGGTTAGTCAATCGGATGTTCCGTGACCATATTGGCAAGACAATGGAGGTGTATATCGACGATATGGTGGTAAAAAGCACAAGCGCTTCCCTACACAGGGGACACCTGGAAGAGGCGTTCAGGATCCTTGAAGAATACAACATGAAGCTGAATCCCCAAAAATGCATCTTCGGGGTACATTCTGGGACTTTTCTGGGACATGTAGTAACCAAGCGGGGGATTGAGGCTAGCCCAGACCAAGTTCGGGCGATTGCTTCCCTGAAATCCCCCGAAGTGTGAAAGACGTGCAAAAGCTGACTGACAAGATAGCTGCGCTTAATCGGTTCATCTCCAAGTCCTCAGATAAGTGCCGACTATTTTACGAGGTACTAAAGAAGAACAAGAATTTCCAGTGAACGGAAAAACACGAGGACGCCTTCCAAGAGCTAAAGGCATACTTCACCAATCCCCTACTGCTGGCCAAACCAACCCCGGGGGAGGTGCTACACCTCTACTTAGCCGTATCGGACAGCGCCCTAAGCGGAGTCCTTGTCAAGGAGGAAGACGGCCAACAGGTTCCAGTCTACTTCGTAAGCAAAACGATGGTATCCGCTGAGACACGCTACTCTCCGATGGAGAAACTGGTCCTGGCGGTCGTGATGTGCTCAAATAAACTCCGACCATACTTCGAGTCACACACCATCGTCGTCCTGACGAATTACCCACTCCGACAGGTCATGCAAAAGCTAGAATTCTCAGGAAGAATGGCGAAATGGGCAATCCACCTAAGTGGATATGACGTCAGATACGAACCTCGAAGAGCAATCAAATCACAAGTATTAGCCGATTTCGTTGCCGACTTCACCCCAACCCTTGAAGAAAGTGCTAAAGAAGAGGTCTTGGTCTCGTCCCTCGACGAACCTCAGGAGGAATGGATACTAAACACCGATGGAGCCTCAAACGCAAGGGGAGCAGGTCTCGGTGTCGTGCTAAAGTCGGCAAGGGGGGAAAGGATAGCTCAGGCAGTCAGATGCAACTTTGAGGCCACCAACAATGAGTCGGAGTACAAAGCTCTCATCTTTGGGCTGGAGTTGGCTAAGGACTTATCCATTAAGAAAATCAAGGTACGCGTTGATTTCTTACTCATCATCAATCAAATATTGGGCATTTTCGATGCCAAAGATGAAAGGATGGCTAGCTACCTCAATGTGGTTAAGACACTATCCAGGAGTTTCGAACAAATACAATTCGAGCAAATTCCTCGGGATCAAAACACTCCGGCCGATGCCCTAGCCGGTCTAGGCTCAACCCTAGACCCCAGGGAGTATGATAATATACCATTAGTCCACTTGTTACAATCGGCTATAGCAGAAACATCGGTGACGCAGAATGCTGAACCACCACCAGAGCAACTCGCCCCGGATATTCTCCAGGCATCCACCAGTCCAGGGGTCAGTTTGGCCGACCGCTGGACCAAGCCATATTTTGATTGGTTCCTACACGGCGAAGTACCCAAAGACAAGATCGAAGCCAAAGCCTTGAGGTCGAAAGCAACGCGCTTCGCCATCTTAGATGGGATCCTCTTCCACAAATCTGCCGCAGGCTTCCTACAGCGGTGCGTAGAAAAGGAACAAGATGAGAAAATCATGCGCGAAGTACACAACGGAGATTGTGGCAATCATACTAGGGGTCGAAGTCTTGCTAACAAGATCCTTCGGCAGGGGTGGTTTTGGCCTACCATTCGCCAGGATGCCACCGAGTATGCCCAGTCGTGCGAAGCGTGCCAACGGTATGCACCAGTCCTACATCAGCCACCAGAGATTCTCCACCCCTCGATCACTCCCTGGCCATTCATGCGATGGGGGATGGACATCGTCGGCAAAATACCCCCTTCCATGGGGCAGAAGGTGTTTTTCCTCGCCATGACAGACTACTTCTCCAAGTGGATCGAAGCTGAGGCCTTTCGGGAAGTCAAAGACAAGCAAGTAATCTCATTCATCAAGCGCAACATCTTGAGCAGATTTGGGGTTCCCGCGGAAATTACTTGCGACAATGGGTCACAATTCATAAGCAAAAAGATGCGAGACTTTTGCCAGGAATGGAACATTGACTTAGTCATGTCCACTCCCAGGTACCCGCAAGCCAATGGACAGGCCGAAGCTAGCAACAAGGTCATTATCAACAACCTAAAGAAGCGACTGATAAAATCTAAAGGGAAGTGAGCTGAGGAATTACCCTATGTACTCTGGGCCGATCGCACCACCCCAAAGGGAGCCACCGGACAGACCCCGTTCTCACTGGTACACAGTTGCGAGGCCGTTACCCCAGCCGGGGTCTTAGTCCCAACCGCAAGATACGGACTCGCTACTCCAGATAGCAACAGGCATGAACTAGAAGCAAATCTGGATACTATCCAGGAACTCAGAGAGGCTGCCCATGCTCGGATCGCAAAGTACCAACAACAAGTGGCTAGGAGTTACAATAAAAACGTTCGAGTAAAGAGTTTTCATCTTGGAGACTGGGTGTTGCGCAAGGTTTTCCAGAACACCGCAGAAGCAAACGCTGGTAAGCTCACACCCAACTGGGAAGGGCCCTACAAAATCATCAAAGTCGCGGGGAACGGAGCCTACCAACTGGAATCCAAAGATGGAAAGACGGTACCACGAAGCTTGAATGCAACCCATCTGAAAAAGTATTACTTCTAAACTGATTCATTATCATGTTTTATCTCTAGAAATTTCTCAACCCTAGCTTAGAGAATCTTTAGGCCATTTGTTACTTTTTCGAATAAACGACTCAGGGCTCTTGCCCACACTGTCGAACAAAGTTTCCAAATTCCTATATTCATAGAGTTTATTTTACACACTCTTACATAATGATTGGCGAGAAAATACTCTCCCATTCTTGCATACTTTCTTATTGCTCAAAAACGCAAACACACGCTATCATCGTTGCACACAACATGAAACGCATCAAACACAAAATACCACTGTTTAGACACATGGTTATACCGTCTAGAAACGGCGAGGTCGTCACGAATACAACGTCGACGAAGTAACCCATAAGATGGTTACCCCCTATCTAAGTCCGATCAAACAAAACATCCGATTAGTACGGGAAGGGGAAAGCTATAGCACATAACCCAAAATGGCCATATGCGCGGGACGCCGCGATGACACCACATCCTGAGTTCAAAACTTAAGGATCCATTGCCCAAAGACAAGTCAATACCTAATGACCCTTGGCAATGGCCAAAGGAAGCCTAATCGTAACTAACTACGCACGGCCCTTTGCAGAAAATTAAGACACCTAAAACGCGAAGTATGAATCCACACGAGATTCGTAGTATCTCGCTAAAAAGAGGAGCACCGAAGTTCCCTCTTAAAAACGCTAAAACCTAACGCGTACCCCACTCGCGGGCAACAAATTCATTGAGATTCTCCAAGAATCTGCCTATGCTAATATGCTACGCAAACATCTGTTTCCAAACACAGACAGATAAGCAAGCAAATATTATGATGCGCCATTCACAAGGCGTCAAAACTGTCCAAAAACGGACGCCACAAATATTCAGGCCACCAGGCCAAAAAGTTACCAAGTCTTCAAACAGAACACACGACAAAAACAAAAACAGAGTACGACTAAAAATTCTTCAAACAGGAGCGAGTCTAGGGCTTACTATCCGCCGGCTGGGGTCGAAGGCTCTTCCTTATCCATGGCCTTCCCGTCATCACCGTCCTTGCTGGTTGGGTCCTCATCATCATCGGCTTGACCCTTTTCCTTGATCGGAGAACTAACATCGTCCTACTGGTCTTCAGTCGCCAGATACTCCTTGCCGGGAGGGGGGTTGCCAGCGGGGTAATACTCTTCCAAGACCTGCAACTGCGTCTTCAAGTCCCACTTGTCGCTCTTGCCATCGGCAAAGTCCTGCAGCAGCTCCGCTTGGGACTTCATCGTGTAATACGCTGCCACGTCCACCACCACCTGGGAAAATCCCTTGATCTCCTTCTCAGCCTCGGTCGTCCTAGCCTCGAGCGATGCCTTTTCAGATTGAAGGTCCTCCACCTGAACCCTCAAGGAGTCCACCGACGATTGGAGTTTGAGAGCCTTCCTATGTGACGAGGCGGCCAACTCTCTTGCTTGCTTCTCTTTCTCCTCCAATGCCCTTATTTCCTCCTGGCAACGACCGTTAGTGGCCATTAGCTCCTGGAAAGCCTACAACAGAGAAAAGTGGAGGAATGAGGATAAACCAGATAATAAGCAAGTAAGTACCGAAGAAATACCAAAGAAACGGTAGTAAATATCTGAAGACTCGGATGAGCAAACCTACCATTCTCAGCGTCGTGCCCACATGACTAAACGCGGCGTCTGGAGTTAGAGCCTGGAAATCCAGCTTGACGTTCGGCAGCAACGTATCCCCGAAGGTGCTGAGGAGGTCTTTGGGCTCTTTCTTCTGGGCGATAGGCGAAGCTGGAGAATCTTCGACTCTTTTTCGTTTCAGTGCGAGGGACTTAGTTGCCTCGGAACTGGGAGATGGAGAAGCAAGAAGCCTGGAACCGCCAGACCTTAGTCGGCGAACCATTGCCGCGGCAGAGGTGTCTACACCAGCACCTGAAAGGTTAATGAAAAAAAAAGAAGACATGGATTTAAAAGCAAAAGGGATTAATCACATAAGAAATATAGAACAAGCGAGACTACGAACCTGACTTCTTCTTGGTAGAGCTCGCCATATCGGAGGACAAGGGAGTGACTTCTGTCTCGGTTTTGTCTTCGTTGGAGTCTGGAGCTTCTTCGTCCTCACCGCTACCTTCTCGGTCAGGACGAATCTTTTTGGGCTTTCGCTTTTCGGCCTTGATCTTCAGCAAACGGCGACACACGCCTGTATCTGTACACTTGGAATTGATACCTACCGGAACTGCACAAGCAAAAAAGCACGAAAAACAAAGATGGGTTAGAACATGAAGACAGGGCTACAAAGATTCTGGAAAATACAGGTAAGATCAAATCGTCTTACGAGATGTGTTCCATCCATCTCGAAAGACGTCTTTCACTTTATCATCAAGATCGCCTAAAGACGCTTTCTCAACAAAGAAGAAGCGAGATTGCCAGCACCGGGAAGACATTTTTAGCTTAGGAATAAGGGGGTTTTTTGTGTCCCTAGCATGCAAGGTGATGCGGCCTGCCCTCTGAGGAACAATTTTGTACGCCAATAGGAGTTCTCCCATGGTCATTTCTAAACCCCTCTCTGTGGCAAGCTCATTAATTCGAGCAAGAGTGCGCCAGGTGGTTGGGAGAATTTGGCAAGGTGAAACTTTTAGGGTTTGGATGAAGTCTCGAATAAAGGGAGAGAAGAGAAACTTTAAACCTAAGGTGAAAGGATAATCAAGAAAGCAGATCCACCCCGGCCGAACCCAGTCGATGAGCTCGACAGTCGGGGCATGGAAGCGGGTACCTTCAGGAAAGCCACCGAAGGAGATCCAATCGGCAATCTCCTCCGGCGTCATTTCGCAGTGGTAAAGATCCTGGGAACCCAGGGCAGAAGTGTGAAGGGCGAAGTTTTGGCCATGGAGATCGAGCAGAGTAAAACCAGAAGAGAAGAGGAAGGGAGCGTTACCTGAAGAGTCGGAAGCAAGATTGGGAAGGAAGGAGGACGAAAGCAAAATGATGATAAAAAGAAAAGGGCCTCTCAGGTCAATAAGAATAGGCAACAGAGGCGAATCCCGTTTTCCAAGGCGTCTCCAAAACGTCCTGTCAACTTAAATGCAATTTTCGAGATTTGAAATTTAAATTTCGAAATTGCATTTAGGGGTATTGTTAGACCCAGATTTTAGGCACAAAAGCGTCAACCCATGGTCGAAGAATTTCCAACGCATCTAGAGCTACGGGAGGTCTTCGTGTTTGGTTAAGTCGGTTAGAAGATAGAAGATCCGATATATGTTTGTTACAAGATAGATTCTTCTCAGGATTTTATTCGTTACAAGATAGAAATAAACACAGATTTGTTAGTTAGGGATAAGATTATATCTTTGATTAAGATAGAATATGCCCTAAGAGGCTATATAAGTCGATGTACGTTTCATTCATACGCATGGGAGGATTTCTACATCAATACACAAATTCTCGTTCATATTCTTCTCAGTTTATTCGATCAAAGGCCCGATCTAGGTCAAAGTTTCGTCTTTGATAAATTTTGGCTCAAACATGTTCTTCAAGTTCAACTCACCATGCATGATGGATCAATTATGGTTGCACTTCTATGTTAACAATTTCCTCTCATGTCTAAACATCAGTAATATGTACGTGCAGTTTGTCTCCGACAAGCTGTTGGGAAATTCGACCCCTATTTGTAATGGTAGAATAAACAGAGACTCACAAGAAAAATAAGATGAAACAAGAAAGAAGAACACAAGAGATTTGTTAACCAACTTCGTTAGAATGACTACGTCTGGGGTACTACCAAGCCAGAGACTTTTCACTAGATCTGAGGATTACAAGACATGATCTTCCTGATCTACACTGATCTGAACAGTCTAGCTAACCTAACCTCTCTAGCTCTCAGAATTTTTCCCCCTCAAACCTTTTAGGTTTTTATCACACTACTTAACACACCAATTATAATAATCCTAGTTGGGTTTAATTAGAGAACACAAGTCTAAAGATAGGAATATGATATTACAAGATCACTGCTGGAAAACGCGTCTTTAGCCACGACCGTTGGCCACGCGACAAGCCACACAATTTGCCAGGAAACAGCCTTCGCCACAGAGGTAGTCACCAGTGTTCCCAGGACGAAAAGTTTGTGGTTAAAACGCTCGCAGGTATAGCATAGCGTGAACACTGCCCACAAACTTTTGAGTCGTGCCTATTTAACCACAATATTGGGTACGAAAATCATGTTCTTCTAAATACATGGTATAGCCAGAGACACTTTGTGGCTGAGTTTGTGTCTATTTTACCACAAAGTTAGCGTCGAATTATTTGGCTAGCTAAATTCGGGAGGGATAAGTCGTGTTCATCAACCACCTGTCGTGGCCATTTAGTCTCAAAATTTGCCTCGAATATATTTGGTGGGTAAAGTAGTGGCTTTTAGCATGAAATTTGGCTACGAATTGGTAGAATACAATTCATTGCCAATGTCGTGGCCCTTTTGCATGAAAATTGGCTACGAAATGATTAAGTGGATTTAATAGCCAATGTTGTGGCCTTATTGTCTCAAACTTAGCCTCGAAACCATTTTGTTTCAAATTCTGTGGTTATAAAAATCAGTACAATCCACCTATTTAATTGCAATATTAACCTGCACCATGTAATATTAAATATATGTACCATAAGCATCACATAAAACAAAAATGGTTTGATCATCAAACCATGTGGCATATGGCCAAATCCAAACATCAACTTGCACCTATAGTTTTCAAGTATCAACAACAACCAACAACCAAGAACCAAATATCCAAACATCAACCAACCAGCAAAACCTGCACCTACCAACAACCAACAATCTAAAACCTTACATGAAATCCAAATATCCACAATGGTATCACCAACAGCCATAAGTTTCCCAAAATGCACCAACACAACTAAAGACCTTAAATTACCATGGAGAGAGAGAGAGAGAGAGCTAATTGCTAGCAATGTGTTCCATCAACTTTTCAAGCATGCCTTTCAAATCCTTGTTTTGGCTTTGAATTTCTTGATTCTGAGCTTGAAGAGCCTTCATCTGGTCCCGCATTTCCTTCATCTCGTCCTTGAGATGCTCGGTAGATGGTTGTGGGTGGAAAAGGTTGGAGGAAGGAGAAGAAAAGCATGCATCAACCTTGCCGCTGCGAAGGAGGGCTATCCCATGCTCAGCAAATGCGAAAATCTTCCGATCTTTATGGCCCTTAGCAGCTTTGATCCACAGCTCTATCATCTTTGTGTTTGACAATGGTTGACCCGATGCATTGTTCAGTTGTTCCTCAACAACCAGCCGTTCAAACTCAACCTTGAATAGAATGAAAATGCATTAAAAAGAAGATATGAAAGCAATATATGACTATAAGAACAAGCTGAAAAAACAAATATAAAATAAACAAGTATGCAAGATAAAGCACATTCAATTCACAAACAGATATCATTCACAAATTTGCTAGTGGTTAAAAGATTCACAAATTGGATTCACATATACACAAATTGGATTCACATATAGCTTGATAGATTCACAAATTGACACAAGATAACAACAGATTGGATTCACAAACATCTCTATCTTTGGCACAAGATAGATCACATGTAGCATGAGCACCGAGCACATACCTTATAGAAAATTGCATTCATAAACATGACTTGCTAACTAAGGGAGCATTACACATACCAAATAATACTAAACATGACTTGTAGTATTTCCATCATTCTTGTAGTATTTCCATTTTCAAAATATAGTAATCATGATTTGCTAACTAGAAAAGGAAGTCAACAGTACATCCCATCATAAAATGCAACCATAAAGCAACCATAAAAGCCATATTTTGACAATAAATGTCAACCCAATGAGATGTGTAAATGAGCCAACCATAAAGCAACTATAAAAGCCATACTATGAGAATAGATTTCAACCTAATCAGATTTGTAAATGATAAGGAATATTCAGCCTAATACTTACAATGATAGCAGTTGGGCGTTCACCAACGGTTCCATCTTTGGTTGACCACAACTTCTTTACAACCTCAGAAATCACAGGCATGGTACCCGACTCACCACCCTTGAAAAACAAGAGTAAAATTGAGTTCAACATCAAAAGAAAAGAGAAGTAATATGTGAAACTAGATTGCAATTACCATCGTTTCCATCCACTTTGTGAACTTGCGAGAACCCCCTCGGTATGGTCCAAACTCGAGTGATTTCTTTGAACTCCTATTCTCCTTATTCACCTTAGCTTGGCACACCAAGTTCGGATCAGTTCTCCACAAGGTCGTCATCCTTGTCCAGTGCCTGCTCGCTAACCAGATTGGGGGTGCATTTTTACCACGCGCATTCTTGAAGACATCGCTAAGGTGCTTCCCAATTTGGTGTAGAAAGGCATCCTTCATCAGCTCATCCGTCTCCCTCCAACAGAAATACCTCTATATTGAGAAACAAGACATAAGTAGCCTTTGTTTCATTAAATTAAAGAAATAGAAAGCATGTAACATCATATTTTCCTTACTAGAATTAGATCACAATAGAATCTCAGCAATAGATATCAAACAAAAAGTTTGTTTCACTAATTTAAACAAGAAATAGGCAGATTTAAGTTAAATGTATTGTTCTTTCATTTTTAAAGAGAAAGAAAAGCAAAATTAATTTCAAGCAAAAGATATCAAGCAAAAGATTAATTTCTAACTTCAAACAAAAGATTACCAAGATCTCAATCATATTTTCCTTACTAGAATTAGATCACAATAGAATCATGCTATCATGTACCAAAGATATCAATTTCAGCCAAGACTATAATACATATCACACAACTAATCAGCTCAAATAAGATAAATAGATCACCCGAAATTAGAATCGGACTTAGCGGTGTGTTTATTTCGCGACAAATTTAAAACCGATTTTAGCTGCGTAATATATTCCCGTCAATATGGCCACAACTATAGCAACAACCTATAATTTCATGGCTATATGACCACAAAATTAGAATCGGACTTAGCGGTGTGTTTATTTCGCGACAATATTCCCACAAATGTAGCACCAACCGTGAATTTTATGGGGTAAACAGCCATAAAATTTTAGATTTATGGGAGATGTTGTGGCCGTTTCCCGCAAACTTACCCGCATAGGATATTCCTGGCTATAATTTACTGGCTATATGCGCGTTTTCTAGTAGTGGATATTGCAAGGATCTAAATTTCAATATCCCTAGATATATTTCTTTCCTAACATCTAATATCTCTTACCCATTAATGATAGAAAATCTCATCTACCAAAAATAGCTCGAAAAACTTGCAAGTCACGAAACACCTTAATAGACCGACGCGGAGGATGGCGCGAGCGCGCCCTGGGGTGACACGGTCGCGTCTCAACCCCCCAGCCCAAGCCGTGCCTCCTGAGCCTCTGTTGCCGGGACGCGGGCAAACCAGCCCAAGATGCGACCGCGTCTATCAGCCCCCAACCCGCAATCGCGGCCCTCCTGGCACGATCGCGGTTTGGCCTTTCGTTCCGTCTTCGCTTCTCTTTTCCGCCTTTGTCTCCTGTTCCGCCTAATCCCGACCACGGCTTTGTGGGCCACGACACTTTTTGTTGGTGGAACTCCGCGATTCTGGAGGTCGCTCGCGATCACGTTTTGCATGCCGCGCTCGCGGCTCTGATTGGTATGCAGGAGAACTCGGCTACAAAATCCACCAACACTTTCCCCTTTATGGTTGTCCTAGGCATATACTCGATGTTGTATTGCCCCAACTCCACATCCCATTTTGTGACCCGTCCCGCGAGATCCGAGCTTGCGAGGAGCACTCAAGTAGGATAGTTCGTAATGACATGGATTGTGTGCTCTTGAAAGTAGTGGTTGAGTTTGCGAGATGCGGTTAATAAAGCTAGAAGCAATTGTTCCATAGGCGAGTACCCTATTTCGGCGTTGAGCAACGTCTTGCTAGTGTAGTAGACTGGCCTTTGATTTCCGGTTTGCTCTTTAATGAAGACTGCGTTGACTGCTCGACGAAACACAACTAAATAAAGCTTCAAGGTGTCCCCTTTGTCAGGCACATGCATGATTGGAGGAGATTGAAAATATGCTTTCAACTTTTGCAAATCTTCTTCGCACTCCTGGCTCCACTCGAACGAGTGACCCTTGTTTAATGCTTTGAAGAACGATTGTCACTTATCCAAAGACTGGCTAATGAATCGATTGAGGGTTGCAACCATTCTTGTCAACCTTTGCACCTCTTTAATGGTCCTTGGTCTTGCAATGGCGTCGAGGGCTCGAATCTGATCGGGACTTGCTTCGATTCCTTGGCGAGTAACAAGGTGTCCTAAGAACTTGCCTGAACCAACAGCGAATGCGCATTTTGCGGCGTTGAGCCTTATCCTAGGTGCTCGAAGGACGGCGAAAACATCCTACAATTCACCTAGATGAGACGACACCCTCCTGCTCTTGACCACCATGTCATCGATGTACGCCTCGATGGACTTTCCAATTTTTTAGCCAAATAGTTTGGTGATGTGCCGCTAAAAGGTTACCTCGGCATTTTCAATCCGAAAGGCATCACCTTGTAGCAAAAAATCCCTTGTGGTGTGATGAACGCGGTCTTCTGATGATCATCTTCGTGCATTGGGATTTGACGGTATCCCCGAAACGCATATAAAAAGCGCATTCACTCGTGGCCTATTTCAGAATCCACTAGTTGGTCCATTTTCGGAAGCAGAAACAAGTCCTTTGGACATGCTTTGTTGAGATTGGTAAAGTCCACTCAGACTCTCCAACCTCCCATCTTTTTCTTAACTACAACGGTGTTTGCCATCCAAGTCGGGTACCACACTTCTTGAATAGCATTGGCATTTTATAATTTCCTTATTTCAGGGATCACGACTTCAATATGCTGAATAGAGGATAACCTTGCTTGATGTATGATAAGATTTACGTCTGGGGGAACGTTCAACCTATGGCAAGCAAGTTTCGGGTCTATTCCAGGCATGTAGTGTGGGATCCATGTGAAGAAATCATGGTTGCTTCGCAGTAGATGCGTGATAGCCGAAAGTTTGTTGCTTGAGAGATATGCCTCAACAAAGAATTTCTTTTGGGGCTCGTCCTCTCCTATTGAAATCTCTTATAGTTTGTCAATGGCGAGCCTTGCGAGTCTTCAAACTCATGAGGAACGCGATCGCGGTTTTGTAAGCTGTGGTCACGATCGGTCTTTAACTGAGTTCAGAGTCTAGAGAGCTGAGATCAAGGTTTCGCAAGTCATGGTCGTCTTGATGATCGCATTTTGTCTCGGGATATCCGCAATCGCGGTTTCACGAGCCGCGATCGTGGTCATTCTGGAGATCGATTTCGGATGTTGCATGCGTCCGATCAGGCGAATCCCGACCGTCGTCACTCGTGTGAGTCCCGGTTTCAACCCAAGAAGTCGATGGCTTCCCTTCGCTCGGGTTTTTGTCATTTTGACGGTGGTTGAACGTCGATACGCGATTCGCGACCAAGCTTTCGACTTTGGGTTATCGAGCGCGCACCCGGACTCGACTCGTGGCTCGGTTGGCTACTTACCTCAGGCGGACTGGGATCAACTAACAAGGGGCTGGCATGGTCGCTCCTTGCCCCAACGCCGTCGAATTCACAGCGCTCCCTATGATCGACACTAGCAGCGATTGCGATTCGCTGTGTTTGGCGATGGCCGTGATCACGACAACAATCCGCAATCACAGTTTTGGCTAGGGTTTGCGCGAACCCCAAGGCGACGATCTTTCGTTCTTTTGCTCACCATAGCAATTTCTTGTGGATTTGAATCTTCGTTTCCCACAGACAACTCCAATTGTTAGTGCATAAAAATCCGCCTTTATGCCCTGAAGAATGGTCCTCATGATTCGCCTATTTGCCTTCCATTCCAAGCTTCTTCTTCAACCCATAACCTGCAAAATAATGGACACAGGGGGCGCGGTCCCCCTAATCCACCTGTGATGCCTAAGTCAAAAGGGAAGTTTGTCGATTGAACGTCAAGGTAGAGGTAAGACTTACGAGCGAGTTCAACCAGTATTGAATATGCTCACCGTACATGGCGATCCCATATATTTATAATGAAAGAAAGGGAGTGGGGGGCCAAATATTCCACCCCTAGGGCCGGTTGAGATGCCTTGTCACTTAAGCAAGCAATATGTTGCTCTCCAATCCACACAAAAGTTATATCTTTTGACTAAGATAGATTCCTCCATTATAATAATAAGAAAAACTTTAATTTAATAATAAAATAAACAGGGTAGTTGAAAAGATACTTGTAGAAATTATATTTTTAATTATTTATCCGCTCACTATAGTTTTTTATTTGTCAAGTCTAATTGATTGGTGGTGAGATTTATGACAAATTGTATACTTATCAAAATTTAATCCAATATGACAATCTAATCTGCTTTGTCCAAGTTTTTGAGTTGAAACCCGAACTAAAAAATTAATAGGTCAAAGAGTGACTTGAACCCGATTGGGTTGGAACCCAAATACGTTAGATTGTTATAGTGCATTTTTTTGAAAAAAAATATCATTTATATCATGTGTATATATTATATATATATGTTATTATTAAAATATTAAAATAATATTTGTATTCATATAATCATAAAAAAGTTTTAAAGTGCTAAGGTTTTTTATCCTCTGGATTGATTCGAATCCGTACCAAATCCGCAACGACCCTGCCCGATTGACTAGCAAATTTTGTTATTAGGTAAGAATTAGGAGGCTCTCCCCTTAGGGAGGGCGTCCTAGCGCATCTTGTCAGATGAGAACTATAAGTTATGGATGATTCCTTATAGAGCGCTCAGGGAGACTGTGGCTCAATCGTGCAATCTTGTCAGCAACAATATTAGAGCCCCTGGTCACATGGGAAATTTGAACAGATTAGAACCTAAGAAGGGAAACCAATATATCAGCCATAATGATTTCAATTTCACAAGGACAATTTTTCTCACCTTGGGCCGCTTTGATGACTTGTAAGTTGTCACCTTCAATTTCTAGATTTCTATATTGTCCTTGTTTTGCTGCTCTAATCCCATCTCTCAAAGCAAGAGCTTCAGCCTTAAGAGCCAAGACACGCCCAAAGTTTTGTGCCATTAGTTTGACTACATCTTCGTTATGATCTCTTAGGATTATTCCTCCTGCCGCATGTCCATTGTCTAATCTTGACCCATAAAAGTTACATTTTATAGTACCTTGTCTTGGTTTCTTCCATGATCTTGGTTTATTCGTCTTCTTTTCCTTTCTTTGGTTGTTTCCAATGCTTATGTCTTCATCCTCATTTCATTTCTTGGATTTCTCCCATTGTTCCAGTTGTGTCCTGATATATTGAGATAAATCTTGTATAAAATCGTTTGGTGCTTGTTGAAAACTAGTTTATTTGTTTGATGCCAAATGCTCCACTAGGAGACTGCCAATATAGTAAACTCTTTTGCCCCTAAAAGAAGGAACAAATCAATTAGTACATTTTTTGGTGCCTTATTGTCCATATTAAAATTCCGTAGTGTTTATTCAATATTTATGTTTGTTTTCTTTATGACATTTAGCGTGTAGTGGCATTGAATTAATAAATGTATGGTTTCCTCATTCGTACAATCGCACATAATACAACCACTAGGGATTGGGAGTTGGGACGTGCTTTTCTCTTAATCTTGCTTTAGCAGGTAGGCCATTTATGCTCATCTTCCAGTGGAAGTTTTTAACTTTTGGTAAAGTAACCAATCTCCATATCCAATTTGTTATACTCGGTTCTTGTTTTTCTATTTGTGTGATTAGGTTCATCGCTAAATTTGTCGAAAACCATCCATTCTTACTCGGGGCCCAATAGAGGCAACTTGAATGTTGTTATCGGGTATTGGAATTGCATGTATAGTATCAAATTGCTCTTGTGGGAGTGTTTATTTTAATTCATTGATTTTCCATATTTTGTCGGGTGAAATGAATTCCGCTACTCTTGTACCCCCAAAAATGTTCGATGGGTATTTTGCACAATTCTTTAGTGGTTGTCTCAACACCCAGTTATCTTCCCAAAATTTGATTGTTTGTCCATTTCCAATTTGCCATATGAGTCCTTTTTTAAATTTATCTCGTAAATTTAGAAGCTTTTTCCATTTCCATGAAGTGTTGGATTTCAGTTTGTAGGAAAAGAAGGTGTCCTTTTTATGTATTTTTCTTTGATCACTCGAACGCAGATGTTATACAATTCAACAAGGATTTTTCATAGCAATTTCATTTGCAATGCTTTATTCATTTGTTCTGTTTTCCTTATACCTAGGCCTCCATGTGATTTGGGTTTTCATATTTTATCTCATCCTATTAACGGTTTGTGGTGTTGATTTTTGTTCCAGAAGAAAGTTCTATTTATCCTATCCATATCTTCATGTATCTTTTTTGGAAGCATGAAGTTTTGCATCACATAATTTGATTTCATAGCTAGATTTGACCTCATCAATGATGTACGCCCTTCTTGCGAGAGGGCATTAGCCTTCCATTTGGAAAGTTGTCATTGTGCTTTTTCAATTGATTCATTAAACGTTTCTCTGTTCACTTTTCCATCGATAATTGGGCATCCCAAATATTTTTCAATGTTGGTCATGGATGTTATTCCAAGCACTTGTTGCATTTGGTGCCTTTGTTGGTTGTTAGTATTTTTTTATGGTTGAAATGTTGATTTATGGTAGTTTACTTTCTGGCCGGATATTTCATTATAATCCTCAATAATTCTTTTTACCTTAGATCAAGCTCCTTGAGTTGCTTTAGAGAAGATGATAATGGCATTTGCAAAGGCTATGGTATTCTTAGGCCTCCACGGGCCACCGAAAAACCTACCGAGCACCGATCATTTTCGTATTCATTTTGGAGTTTCCTTGCAAGGAATTTTGTTCCAATAACAAAGAGGAATGGGGATAATGGGTCACCTTGCCTAAGACCCCTTTTCAGGAGGAAGGGGTCTGTAGGGCCATTTTTTACCAATACAGAAAAGGAGACTAAGCATACAAATTCGCGAATCCATCCTATAAATTTCTCATTAAATCCAAGATTTTCCAGGACCAAAAAGAGAAAACTCTAATCTAACCGATCATATGCTTTTTCCATATCAAGCTTTATAGCTATCCATCCATATTTAGCCTTGCTTCCTCTAAAGGAGTGAAATATCTCATGTGCAATAAGTACATTGTCTTGGATTGCTCTGTTGCTCACAATGCCCCTTGAAGCGGGTGAATAATCTTGGCTAATACTCTTTTAATCTTTCGATTATTATTTTTAATATGATTTTGTACATCGTGGAGCATAAGCTTATTGGTTTATAGTGATTGGTTGACATATTAAAAAACCGATAAAAAGAAGAAAAAAGGAAAAAAATTAAAAAAAATTCAATTAACGAGATTACACGTGCATATACGAGACTAGAGCTGTCAAAAGCTGACCCGACCCGAACAAAGGACCTGAACCGCCCGAAAAATTTAGGGTCAAAACCCGAAAATTTGAACCCGAAACCCAAAATAAACCGAACCCGATAGACCCGAAACCCGCTGGTTCAAATCCAAAAAAACCGTTAGGTTGACCCAGGCGAGTTCTTTATCCCTGCTGGTTTTGGTTCTCTTCAATACAATTGCCTTTGTGATCTTCGTTCTAGTGTTAATATCATGCCAGTATCAATATGCAAAAATCTGAATTTGGGTGATCCTATTTCAACCAAGATGCGTCTTATCATGGCTGATAATTCAGTCACTCATCTTGTGGGCATTATTGAGAACTTTCCAGTGAAGATGGGCAAGTTCTTTATACCAGGAGATTTTGTGATCCTTGATATGGATGTGATGAATGATAGGACTCCTATCATCTTTGGGAGACCCTTTTTAGCCATAGCTGGAGCTAACATTGATGTCAAGAATGACAAGATCTCACTCAATATAGGGGAAGAGAAGATAGAGTATGAATATTTCAAAGATAACTTCCTTGAAGTGCACAAGAATCCTCCACAAGAGACTGTCAAAGTAGCTTGTTGTAATATTGAAGTGAAGCTGGCTAATGAGGAGATTCAATCTGATATTGCTCAACCTTCTCAAGAAACCATGGAAGTTAAAACTTCATGGATGGTGATATTGCTAAGGATTTGAAGGGTAGAGATCACAAGAAAAAGAAGAAGGACCGAGCAAAAGCTGAGATTAAAAGAGGAGAAAAGTTGATGTTATTCCATGAAAGATCCAACATGTTTCCTGGGAGCAAAGGAACAAGATGGTCAGGGCCATACATAGTAACTCGAGTTTTAAAAGGAGGAGGATCTAAGCTTTGGCATAAAAACTCGGGGAAGTTCAAAGTGCAAAAACATAAGTTGAAGCTTATAGATGAGCCTGATCCAGTCAGGGTGGGTACCAAAGACCCTCATGACCCGAGCACTTGAAAGAAGATGGGAGGTCAAGCTAACGACCTTAAACAAGAGCTGCTTGGAAGGCAACCCAAGGTTAGTGTTTTCTTATCTATCTCTTTTATTCTCTACATTAGGGACAATGTAGGTTTTAAGCTTGGGGGTGGGAAACATTTTCATGTTTTGCATTGCATACAGTTTAGTTTAGTTTAGTTTGCATATTTAGTTTGAATTTTGCTTGCATTTGAAAAAAAAATTGCATTCTAGGAGCTATGGATTTCTCTTTAAGTGAAATGCCCCTTGTCCTCAAAATTTTCTCTATGGAATTCTATCCCCTTGACTTGCTTGAAATTTTGATGATGACTAGCTATGTTATGAATTAGTTGGATGATTGAATGAGCTTGCATATTCTTTGAAACATGAGTTGATATTGAAGTTCTAGACAAAAAGCCTTGTGAGGATTATTGTTTGCCTTTCATAGGACTAAATAATGTCATGATGTCCTTTCTTTTCATGTGTGATGCTCACTTTTGATTGCTTCCTCTAGAACTTGCTTTAGACTCTTTTTCAAGACCGCTCTTATGACTCTTGCATGCGACTTTGAAGTGATTGAGGCACTATTTTCTTAGCCTTTATACTCCTTATCCACCTTGCATATTTTCCTTTGTTTGAAGCCCCTTTTCGAGCCTAAATTAGCCTTGTTCTTTTGAAGCTCCAAAAAATTAATTCCGAGCCTTTATAAGCCTGACCTATCCGGGAACTAGTATTATTACTTGCTTGAATTTGTGGTTGCAAGCTAAGCTTGGGGGAGACTTATATGTATTTGGTGATTGGGTTGTGTAATGTGCTAGTACTTTTTATCTTGGAAACTCAAAAGAAAAAAATCAGAAAATGCAATTGATGTGATTCCATCTACCGAGTCATGGACCCTCGGTACCGCGCCAACCGGGGCGCCTGGCGCGCCGTTGCACACACCGGTCTCCGACCTTGGCGCGCCTTTGCCTTTGTTGGATGTTGCCACTTGTTAGGACACTTTTGATGGCACTTTTTCCCATAACTTGAGTGAGGAATCCAGCCATAATGCCAAGTTCAATTTGCCCGACAAAGGAGAGTCTTCGTTTAGACAAATGTCCAAGACCGGCGTCCAAGGCTCCAAGGATTCAAGCCCAAGCACCACGCCCTATCTTGGGCGCATCACACGAGCACTAGCTAAGGCAATACTACTCAAAATAAAGGAGGATCTCATGGCTCATAAGTTTCCGATGGCTAATGATGGTGAAGGTTGGAGTTTTGTTGTGACTATTGGTTCAACTAGTGCTAAAACTTGTCTTATGTTTTGTTAAGGGTTTTAAGTTGGTTTTATTAAAACTTTAGGGTGTTTTATGTAATAATGAGAGGAGTTTGTCTGAATTGTGAGAAGCATGGGTTTAGGGTTATAAGGCTTGTTTTTGGCCTCCTCTCTCCCTTAGACTTGAAAGATGAATGTTCTCTCTTTTACTTGTTTTTCAATATAAGTTTGTTTGTTCTTTTCGTTTCAAGTTGTTTGATCGTTGGTGAGTCATATCCAACGTTATTTCAACTTAGTTTGTTGATCTTGGTGAGTAATATCCAAGACTCAAAATCCATATCCAACGCTCCATCAATCCGATTCCATCCGCTCCATCAATCGTTCCATTTCCATCTCGGTGGATTCTGCACCACCTCCGTATAATATCCATAACTTCCAATCCACACATCATCTCGATCTGAAATTTGGAGAGATTCAACTAGACTCAAATATCTAACTTTGCGATTTGGAATCACTCAAATCCGATTTTGGAACAGGAAGATATAGCCAGTTGAAGACGGGTCAGATTCCTTGGTGTTTGTCGTCGGAATTCATTGGACTCTTTGAAGGCGATCCCTTTGCATCATCTACACCATCGATCCTCCCATCAAGTGGTATCAGAGCTACGCGAAGGTATCGCCATATAAATCTTGTCTCGACCTTGGTTAACCACTCGTTGCAAGTTGTTTTGCAAGTTGTTCATCCATTGTTGTTGTGCACGAGTTTGCCTTTGTGTCTTGTGTCTTTGTGTGACCTTTTTCGTCCTTGATTTGTTATTTGATGGAGATCGAAATTCACATGAGCCATGGCTAAGTTTTTGTGTACACGAACTTGAAGAAGGAACCCCAAAGGTCCTTTGTTTGGTTGAGTAGTTGAACAGTTGTGTGATTAATCCTTGAATTTACTCTTCCACTTAAGTTTGACTTGATATTTTTGTTGGCTGAATTTGTGTGATGAAATGAGTGGTTAAGGGAGAGGAAAAACGTTCCCTTTGTTGGTCATTGCATGCTTGTTGAATAGGTTCAACCCTAGGATACGGGAACGACACCAAGAATTGCTAGTCTTGCTTGCTTGTATCTTTTCTTGTTTTCTTTTGTTGTTCATCTCCTACTTGCAGCTTGTCGAATTTCCATCTCGAGCAAGTTTTGGTGATTAATTGGAGTGCACTCTATACCCTTGCTTTTCACGTGGTTTGTTAAGATGACAAGTGTAGGTGATGAAAAACAAAATCAAAAGGTTGATGAGGAGTCCTCCAACTCGGTGGAAGCCATATTACGATCCTTGCAACAATCTATGCAATCCATGGAGGCACGCTTTGATGCCTTGGAGAGCCGAATTCTAGGGCTGGACGAGAGGACACAAGTGCCTCAAGTGGGGAAGATCAAGAAGACACGAGAAGAGGATCAAGGTTCGAGGAGGAACCATTTTGAAGGGGAGGAGACTTCCTTCCAACAAAGAGTGATGAGTGACACAGAACAACCAAAAAGAGAAAATCCTTTCCATGAATTGGAACAACTCATTACCATCAAGTGTCCAATACAACTAATGCACATATTGCAAGAAGAGGAGGAAGTTGTGGAATCGTCTCCTAAAATCAAGCGTCGTCCTACCATCACTCCTAGCTCCATCAACTCGTTGGCTACACCATGGCTAGATGCATTTCCCTATGATTCCTTCAAGTTTGCCCTTCTTGCTCCATGAGGAGGACGAGGCTGTTTTATTCCCGCCAAGAGGTGATCATTCCTTTTCTTGTGGAGGCCGAGAAGGATGTCTTTGTCATGGAGAATGCCACACCAAGGGAGCTAGAAGCCCTACCTCCAATTTTGAGCTCACAAGGCTTGATAGATTCGAGAAAGAATCCTTTTAAAGGGGAGGAGGCTGATGTGATTCCATCTACCGAGTCATGGCCCCTCGGTACCGCGCCAACCGGGGCATCGGGCGCGCCGTTGCACACACCGGTCTCCGACCTTGGCGCGCCTTTGCCTTTGTTGGATGTTGCCACTTGTTCGGACACTTTTGATGGCACTTTGTCCCATAATTTGAGTGAGGAATCCATCCATAATGCCAAGTTCAATTTGTCAGACAAAGGAGAGTCTTCGTTTAGACAAATGTCCAAGACCGGCGTCCAAGGATTCAAGCCCAACCACCACGCCCTATCTTGGGCGCATCACACGAGCACTAGCTAAGGCAATACTAGACAAAATAAAGGAGGAGCTCATGGCTCATAAGTTTCCGATGGCTAATGATGGTGAAGGTTGGAGTTTTGTTGTGACTATTGGTTCGACTAGTGCTAAAACTTGTCTTATTTTTTGTAAGGGTTTTAATTTGGTGTTCTTAAAACTTTAGGGTGTTTTATGTAATAATGAGAGGAGTGTGGCTGAATTGTGAGAGGCGTGGGTTTAGGGTTATAAGGCTTGTTTTTGGTCTCCTCTCTCCCTTAGACTTGAAAGATGAATGTTCTCTCTTTTACTTGTTCTTCAATCGAAGTTTGTTTGTTCTTTTCGTTTCAAGTTGTTTGATCGTTGGTGAGTCATATCCGAAGTTATTTAAACTTAGTTTGTTGATCTTGGTGAGTAATATTCAAGACTCAACATCCATATCCAACGCTCCATCAATCCGATTCCATCCGCTCCATCAATCATTCCATTTCCATCTCGGTGGATTCTGCACCACCTCAGTATAATAGCCATAACTTCCAATACACACATCATCTCGATCTAAAATTTGTATTGATTCAACTAGACTCAAATATCCAAATTCGCGTTTTGGAATCACTCAAATCCGATTTCGGAACAGGATGATACACCCAGTTGAAGACGGGTCAGATTCCTTGGTGTTTGTTGTCGAAATTCATTGGACTCTTTGAAGGTGATCCCTTTGCATCATCTACATCATCGATCCTCCTATTAGCAATGAAAAAAAAAAGAGAAAAAAAACAACAAAAAGAAAAAAAAAAGAGTAGTGAAATAAGAGAATAAAGGGTGTTGGTGTATGAGATTAAGTATGTGGAAAGAAAATCATCATGCTTGGTGTTGAGTTGAGTTTAGTTAATTCTATATTCGCGGATTTAGCACCACATGGCCTAAATTTTTGCCCACCTTTTTCTTATCACCTTGGCCCCATTACAACCTAATAAAGTCCTCTTGATCATTGTTGAGTGCAAGGTCTCTTGCGGTGTAGATTTAGAACGCTTCTGCAAGCTTATGGTAGCTAAGCTTTCAAATGTGAGGCTTGAGTGAAACACGTCCTATTTAAACACTTGAGAGAGAGAGTGAAAAACACATTATCCTAAGCGAGGTCTAGAATGAATATGTCGACTCAATTTCCTTGAATTTCACAAATGCATGCTATGATTTTGATTGTCGATCTATGTTTCTAAACTCTTTGTCTAGTTCGTTGTTGATATGGATGCATGACTTGCTTGTTTCGTGGGGTGTCGAATTCAATTTCTTGCTTGAGGACAAGTAATGTTTAAGCTTGGGGGATTTTGATAGCACGCATTTAGGCTAGGTTAAAGCATGTTTATTTCCTTAGTTTAGTTGTTTTTATTTTCTTTTCCTTTGGTTTTGTTGCCTTTTTCCGTAGAGTTTGTAGTTTCGGTTTCCACTCTCACTTTGTTCGATTTCAGGACCATTTGGAGGTGGATTCAAGGAGTTTAAGCAACAACAAGGTTAAGGGCGCGAGAAGCAACCCGATAGGAAGTGGATAGGAGTCAAGGGGATGCAAAGAATTGAAGAGAAGATGGGCAAAAGCTCGATGGAAGACATGGAAGGAAGCTCGTCCAACGTTTTGAATGGAGTAGTGCACCAGGGAGAAACTCGGACCAAGTCATGACCGAGTTTTGGACCGAGTATTAAGAAACTCGGTCTGAAACTCGGCCGAGTTTAGGACCGAGTCGCGTCTTTTTCCGAGATTTCTCTTCCGCGAGTTTTATTTATTTATTTCGGGCCTTTTTCTATCTTGTTTTTAGGGTTTGATATAAATACTTGGAGATTGAGTTTGGATAATTATTAGGCTTTTATTCTCTTAGCCTCCTTTTTGAAGAACTCTAGAGTGGAGAATTGTGAATCTACGCTAAACTTGTTGGATTGGATTTGGATCTTTTGAGAAGATAATTGGTATCTTTCTCTTTGATTTAGATTTCTCTTCTCTCCATACTATGTCTAGCTAATTTCTCTATTCCAAGGAAGGGTGAACCCAATGAATGAGTAGGTAGATTTAATGGTGATGTTTGGTTGAATTGAGATTTAAATTGTTGTTTGATTCAACCTGGAATGCTTAATGACCTAATTTACTTGAATTAGGAATCTTGTTATGATTTTAGACCGAGAGGAGATAAGAATTACGAGAGTTTGATTGAATTGAATTTACAAATTTTTAATTCATGTTAGATCCCTAGGTTTGAACTTGTTGAATTATTTGTGCGAGAGTGACTTAATTCAAATGTAGAACTTAATCTGTCCTAGAAATTATTGATTGAATAGTCTTAACGGAGCGCGAGAGAGGATGTTATTTCTATTGATTCAATGATCTCTAAAGAACTTAGAGGACCTAGATAAGACTTGCTTTGTGCGAGAGTGACTGCTAGTCGAGTCTAGGTACATGCATTAATCGTCTGAAAAGAGTTAATGTTGACATTTTTGAGATAGTTAGTCCTTCAAACAACATTTGAATTGAAATCCAAATAAATATCACTGGTAATCTACTGAATAGTCATTGTGGGGATCCTGACTTTGGAATGCTTTTCTCCATCGATAGTTAATTCTTAATTTTGATTTTAGTTATTTCTAAATACAATTGCAACTCCTCTTGTCTTAATTTTTGCTTAGTCTACTGAATCGTGCTATAATCGATACTACAAAGTTCCCTGAGTTCGACACCTTGATACTACAACCGAACCGTATACTTGCGGTGTAGGAAAATAGCCTATCAAGTTTTTGGCGCCGTTGTCGGGGAACTATTGATAGTATTGGTTGTCTCTCGCAACCGGTAGATTAAGTCTTCACATAATTGATCAAGGTCGCAATGTTTGTCTCCTTCATCATCAGTTTTCGATGAACATGACTTTGCTCTTGATATCTAAAGCAAAATAGAAAAATAACGAATATTTGTATTTTTTTGCAAGAATGGAAATGCTACACAAAGAAATTTGCTACAAATGTAAACGATTACCATTGGGATTGAAGAGGGTGACATTATGTATGTATTGCTCTTATTAGATGTGAAAATAAGATTTGGAAGTGGATACTATGAGGTAGAGAGGGTGAGAGAGAATGTGCGACTATATATATAGTGCAAAACTTTAATAGGATGAACTGAATATATAGAATTTCAAAGGGCATAATTTTTTGAGATTAAAGAGACTTTACACATTCTTCAAATTACGGACATTTGGAAAAATAAAATGAAATTGATTTCTGAGAAGGAGGTTGGGAAGTTAAAACACATTTGTCCTTTCAATTTCTACAATTAGTACTATTAAAAATACCCGTTCAATTCCTTACAAATGCCCATTTAATTCTTGTAACATTTTTTGAATTAAATTTCTCATAAATTGTAACACCCCTATTTTACAACATTGGGTATTACCGTCAGTGACCTCGGACTTTACCGTCCAAAGTCACCCAAGGCTTTTAGAATGATATAGAACAATAATAGTGCGAAAAATAAACATAATTCATAAAATAGAAGAGGTGCTCTCGAAGGGGACTTTGTTCGTAATAAACGTCTTACAGTGCTTGTAAACATAGAGTTGTTCGGAATTGAAATGCAAAACCAGCTTGTTCTTGAAACATAATGAAACTAAAGCAAAATGATATAAGAAGTACATCTTGAAAATCCTCGTTCTTCCTTTGTCTTCACTTCATGCCTTATTGGGATTCCTAGATTCTGATATAATTCGCGAGGGGCGAGAGAATGCCAGGCAAACATGCGGAAAAGAAGAATTAGTCTAAGAGACTAAGCAAGCGAGAATGGAACTTCCCGATGGTATTTTGGTAATTCAAATAATATCGAAAGAGATATTCGGTTTGTGTTTAAGATAAGGCTTATTTATGTGAGGTTTTGGCGGTACGAGAGAGAGCGTATCTCAAGCGGAGATAGCTCGAATATCGAGAGAAGTGCTACTAGATTGTAGACTCCTTTTAGAATCGAGAGTATATTGGGAACGTTATTAATTCACATAAGTTGAAAAAAACCTCTCGCGCCCTGAGCGGACTGAGAGCCGGATCAATCATTTGAGATCGGTCCGATTTTGATGTCTTTTAAATGTGCATTGGACACTTATCTTATAATGTGATGAAAAAGTCATTTATTATCTTTGATGAATTTTTTTTTAAAAAAGGGTGGGGGCTCGTATGGCCCGATCCACCAAGGGAAACCCAGTTTCCCGGCACCTAGCTAGGGTGCCCTTGTCCCTCCTTGCAATCGGAGCGGACTGGATCAAGATCCTGAAAGTCGTACTTCAAACACGTAGGCATTACGACTTAGTAGAATTATATAGAGGCGTTCGGCTAGACCGCGCCCCTCACTAATTCGTTCAACACCGTTCTCTTAACGAGAGCGTAAACAATCAAGGCCACAACAAAGCTAGCATAATAATCCTATTAATTGATAAAGAGCGGACTATGCTAACAGTGGGGTCGTTATATCTAACAATCGGTATTTCCTAGGTTCATTTATTACTTAGCACACAAGCTGTTCCCAACATCGAGAATTTCACAGAGATGAATATATAAGGTCACAAGGGGAAATTCCACTTGCCTTTGCTTTCGCGAGTCTAATTATCGAGCTTGACGGAAAGATTTGGTTCACGACTTCGAGCGAGAATCCCGACCTATCGACACGGAATTTACGAGCGATCTTTAATTACGATTTTCTCCTAAAGCTTGGATTCTATCTTATATACTTTATATATAAGAGAAATGGAATTCTAAATTATTAATAATTTAGGTGATTATTTAAAATAATAATATTCCTTTATTATTATTTTAATCTTGTAATATCCTTTTTATCCCTTAAAATGCTTATTCAATTTATAAAAATAAATTCTTTTAATTTCACTTGTTAATCTTCTTAATATAATTAAGCAAGTTTAAATTTCATAAAAATATATGATAGCCTACTTTACCTTAAGAAGGTACTTTTAAATATACATACTCTTTTTAAATTAATAAGAGTTTATTTTAATCTTTTTACAAAACTTATCTTAATTAAAATATTACCTTTAAATTTCAAAAGGTTCATTAAGGAGATTAAAGTATTATTTTCCTTCCAAGAATATTTTATTAATAATATTCTCTTAATAGAATCTTATTTAACTATATAAACCTTTTTAAAAAAAGATAGAATAATTATAATCTTCTTTCTTGAAAATTTCCATAATTAGGACTTTCTATTTACTTTATAAAGTAACTTCCTAAAACTAACATATATTAAATTAATCTCATTTATTTTATTCCCACATTTCTTTTCATATCATAAAGTTTATAAAAATACATGATCATGGTTTATAAATATCTTACTTTATACTTATAGTCCATCATTATAATATTTTAGATTATAAAATAATATCCTTTCCATATCTTACAATATCTTCTCATGCAAGTCATTCTTATAACTATATAATATCATAATATATCAATTTTAAGATCACAAATGGTATATTCATATTAGAACTTAGGCCTTGTAGGAATTCTCTACACCTAGAGATAGCCCAACTAATATTTTATTAAATGATGACTCTATAACTATCATTAATATAATGATATTCATATAACTTTATTATTCTCTATACTTTTTTTTATAAAAAAATAGGTATTCTATTGTTTTATATAATTAATATTACATCTTTATAAAAGCAATATTTACTATCAAACTATAGTCCATGTGCTACAAATTTTGTAATAATATTTTTATAAGAGTTCCCTACAAATTATTTAGGATAATTATGTCTTGTCATTATTATAATATGTCATAAGAATTTTATCACCTACTACCATATTTTCATTATTAAACTACATCTATGACAATTCTCTACACCTAGAGATATGGTAACATAAATACTAATTTTACTTTTATTATTATTAATATTATAAATAATTTCATATATATCTTCAACTTCTCTATAGCTAGAGATATGCAATATCATTATCCTATATAAACTTTATTTCCTTATAAAGGTGATATATTTTTTTTGAAAAGTTAATTTTGTATAGAATTAAGGAGAAGGATGTACAACACCAGAGTTTAACGAGCTTTACATGCCAACCAATCCCCTGACAACAAAGCCCACAAGATAAAAACAAAAAGGGATAACCACTAAGGCCAAATAACAAAAAGGCCTAACCATCCAAAACAAAGCAAAAGTGGGCTGATAACACATCCCCAGCAAAGCAGTTATAAGTTATTAAAATATTTTTATTATTAAAACTACATATCATATGCTAGTAATTTTATAAAATACTTTTTATGAGCATACTTTACTATTATGAATATAACATGTCTTGCAATATATGAAAATATGATATAATTTAAGTGTTCTAGTAGGATCAAATTTACCATTGTAACTATAATCTTTTCCTAATTAATTTATTGTTTCTCTACAACTAACAAGATCTCCAAATAATATCTTTATTAAATTTAATACTTGCATCCAACCTTATTTGATTTATTTTCATTATTTCTACTAACATATTTTAATAACTTATATGAACTTAATTTAATAAAATGCTTAAATAAAAAAAAGGTTAGTAATATATTGATTTCTTAGCTTCTGTATTACAGAACACCAAGGAAGGAGGCAGGGGAAGGACCGGCGGTAGGGGCGGCGACCACCAGGGCTCTGGCGAGGCAGGCAGCGACGCGAGGAGGATGCGGCGGTCGACGGGCAGCGCTCCGGTGGGGTAGGGCGGCGGCCGACGGACCCAAGGGGGAAAAAGAGGGTGTTTGGTGGTGTTTTGAATGGAAGAACAAGGCTTTGATTGTGCTGATTTTTTTGGAACTAGAGAGATATTGCAAGAAGAAGAAGAAGATGGAGGATGATGTGAGTTAGAAGGAGGCTTGAGCCCCTTTATATAGGCAAGCTATGGAGCTTGGCAATCCATGCCAATGGTGGAAGACCAATGGAGGAGGAGGAGATGTTCTATCATTGGGCAAGGGTGTGCTTCTTCATGGATGATGCAAGGTGATGCAACAAAGGGGTGTCTTGCAAGGCAAAGGAGTAGAGAGGGGGGGGGGGCTCCATGGACATGCATTGTAGCATTTCACATCTACGTCAATTCAATCGGACACTAGTCTGATGTCAATTTTGAAGAAGAAGAGGATTAATTGGTATAAATTAATAAGGATGGGTGTTTGAATGAGAAAGTACAATTGGTCTAGCGGGTTTGAGGGAGGGGCGTGTGGAGTGTGTTGCAAGAGGTCTCGGGTTCAAGTCCCGGCTCTTGCATTCTTTTTACTAGACTTTTAATGAATTTTTAATGCCTAGTTGTAATTCATTTTATTTAATAAAATTCGAGCTTCATAAAGCATTATTTTTATTTAAATTCCCTTTGAATTTATTCATAACCCTTATGATACATTCTTGGATTTTATTTAATTTAATTTACTTAATAATCTCTTTTTAAAGAGAAAAATAAGGGTTATTGTAAAATATTAGAAATTCTCTTTTTACTCAGAGAAAAGAATTTATAAAAATAAATATTATATTATATTCAGTTTTAAAACCATGGAATATCGCGGATATTACAATAGTACCCCCTTAAATTAGTTTCGTCCCCGAAACTAGAGAAAAGTAGAGCGGTACCGAGATGGAAAGAAAGACATCTACAAAAACTCACAACTTGTGAGGATACTACGGGGTCTAGTACCCGCTTAAAAAGGTCATACTAATGATACCTAGGAAGACATTAGCTGGGGGAAGCGTCTCTACATATCTTGCTAGATTTCCCAGGTTTCCCAAGTTGTGCCTTCGTTGCCATCCTTGGACCAAAGTACCCGAACTAAAGGTACTTCTTTGTTGCGTAATTGCTTAACTCGGTGCTCTACTATCTTGAGTGGTCTCTCCTCATAGGGGCCATCCGACTGGATTTCGACGTCGTCGAAGTTGATTACATGGGATTCGTTGGGCACATACTTCCTTAGGAGTGACACATGGAACACATTGTGAACGGGGTGAGTAGAAGGTGGTAAGACAACGCGATAAGCTAGGTTGCCAACTCTTTCTAGGATTTCAAAAGGTTCTACATAACGAGGGTTAAGCTTGCCTCGTTTTCTGAAATGGAAAACGCCTTTCGAGGGATATACTTTGACGAAAACCTTATCTCCAACTACGAACTCGATGTCTCGCCTCTTCAGTTCGGCGTAAGATTTCGGTCGACTCTGAGCAGTCAACATTCTCTGGCGAATAAGGGAAACCACGGAGGCAGTCTTTTCTATCAAGTCAGAACCTAGAAGAATCTTGTCTACATTGTCGTCCCAACAGAGCGGAGAACGACATTTCCGGTCGTACAAAGCTTCAAAGGGAGCCATCTTGATGGTGGAATGCTAGCTATTGTTGTAGGTGAATTCTACGAGGCTGAATGTAACACCCCGTCTTTCGACAGGGCGCTACGTGGTAGTAGACCTTACCAGGTACTACTTAGGTGGGTTGACAACCAACACTTTAGGATCTTACAACGCGGGCACGACAAGAAAACAAGTAAAACATCCAACTTTGAGATTTATAAAACTGAATATAAAACATGTTTGAATGCCCGAATGCATAAACACAATTACCAAGTAACCCTTCCCAAATTTTTCCTCAAAATCTTCCAAACAACACGCAAAGATTAACAATTTAAATAATTCAATAGAACTAATAATAATAATAAATCCTCCTGAAGTAAACCCGAAAAAAAAACCCCAAACTAATGACATGTGCGTCAACGATCAACTCCACCATTCGGCCAAGGCTCCTGCACGGTTTCCTGTAACATACCTATAACTGGAAAAATAATCCCCGAAGGGTCAGCTACTAATCTACCAAGCTAGATAATATGCGGAAATTATAAGACGTTTAAAAACAGTTTTCTATAGTCAGCAACCAGAATCCATAATCGCAATCATAACTCTAAAGGCCAATACCTAAATTAGACGGTTAGTCACACACAAGCCAAACATACATACAAAGAATCGAACAATTAAAGCAACATAACTCCTTCTCCATCTCGTATTCCAATCCACAGTGCAGAGGCAGGCCCTCCCACTCCTCGATCACATCACTTCTTTCTTCTAACCCCGGCTAAGCCTCCACTGGAGCACTTGCCAAAACACATAGATAGCATTTTCGTTTGAAGGGGCACGGTTTCTCTGTCACACGGACCATACATAGGCAACCCTTCCTCTCCACCAACTACGATGGTCGTGCCGGAAACGGTACCAACACAGAGAAAACGTTCAAAAACATATTTCCGATAAAAGCCATTTAAAACCAATTTGCACACAACAACACAAGCAAGTCCAAAACATTTCAAAAAGATATTCGGGACTAGTTCCCAAAACCAATCCTACAATAACGGCATAAAATCTAACAAGACAGAAAAGAACCGAGCAAGTCGAAAACGACTTACCTCAAATGAAGAATTTCCACAGATCGCAGTATCTAAGTAAACCGAGCAACGCGAAATCCTAGACGATAGTAACGAGGGGTATTTCAAATTAGCAAGCCTCACGAGAAGAGATTAGTACACCCAAAACCCGCCAACTTTTTAATCTTAGCAACCTTTTATCAACTAAGTTAATAACCCAAATTATACTTTACTAACCAAAATTAACCCACCTTTTAACTAATTAAATATCTTCTAACGTAAAACAACACTAGCTTGTAGTAAAGTACACAAAAGTATGAGCTAAACTATTATTTCACTACACCCACGACATTACCCGTATCCCACATATATATACTTATAATCAAACCCATCACTAAACTACTAATCCATAATTTTAATGATTTCTTCCTAAACAACTCTTTATATATTAATCCAATCAACTTTCGAACTCCGCTTGTAGAACCGCAGACTTAACAACCGGTACTTAATTATTATTTTTTCCTAGGTAGTTGAATTATACCCTTGAATTCAAAAGTTTAACACCGACACTAACCAGCAACCCACTGACCAAACTCCGACAAACACTCTAACCAAAAACCACCCTGCAATCTCCCCTGGCTACTACTACTCAGCGGTGAACCCAACGGTGCCCAAAACACGACTTTCGATCAACCGGACCAAACTTTTCCATCGAAACTCCAACGAGACTAGTGTGGAACAAGGAATGGGTCGGAGGCTTACCATCGGCCGCGTCTACGAATTGAAGGTGAACTTTGCATGCGGTGTCGAATGAAAAATCGATCACGACGATCGAGGCTCGATCGAATTGAAGTGGAGATAGACAAGGAGACGGAAGGCGCGGTGAATTGAAAGGCTACTAGGCTCCTCCCTCGACGGTGCTCTGCCTTTCTTCTCAAGGCTTGTTCTTTCGGACGAGTTGCCGAGAGTTCCCAAAAGACAGGGAGGCAGCGGTACAAACTTTTAACGAAGAAGAGATGGGTTTTGAGTTATTGGGCCAGTTTGGTCCTCCATGGACTGGGCCGGCCCATTTGGAAAAAAAAATTTATGGAAAGTATAGTTTATAAAGAGTAAATGTCAAAAAAAAAATGAACATCGGAGTACCGAAAATTCCTAAATTATAAGTAGTTAAAATCCCGAGTATTACACTGAAGCTGTCATCCCAACTTGTTGTGCGGTCTAGCACACAGGCTCGAAGCATGTCTTCAAGAGTTTGGATGGTCCTTTCAGATTGACCATTGGTTTGAGGATGGAAAGTTGTGCTAAACTTCAGTTCGGTGCCCATGGCCTTATGTAATTCTTTCCAGAAGGAGGCCATGAAATGACCGTCTCGATCAGAGATAATCGTCTTCGGGGTTCCATGGAGGCGGACTATTTCCTTGATGAAGACTGCTGCCAGCTTTGGAGCTTTCCATGTCTTCTGAATAGCGATGAAATGAGCGCTCTTGGTGAGCCGATCTACGATAACCCAAATTGAGTCCTTTTGCTTTTGAGTCTTGAGTAGGTCGGTCACGAAGTCCATTGCTATATCCTCCCATTTCCATTCCGACACACGAAGGGATTGCAATTTTCCTCCAGGTCTTCGGTGTTCGATCTTCACTTTCTGGCAAACTAAGCACTTGGATATGAACTCTGCGACTTCTTGTTTCAAATTTGGCCATCAGAAGTTTCTTCGTACATCTTTGTACATTTTACTCGCTCCTGGGTGTACGGAATAGGCAGATGCATGGGCTTCTTTCAGGATGATCTTTCGAAGCTCGTCCACTGCTGGCACGCAAATCCGGTTTCGAAACCAAAGGGAACCGTCATCTTGAATGACGAATCCGAGTGCCTTGCCTTCTTGTACTTCGCCGCTTATTCTGATCAGCATGATGTCGTCTGTTTGCTTCTCCTTGATTTCGGCTAGCAAGTCGGATTGGATTTCCAAGGTGGTTAGACAACCTTGTTGTCTTCCAAACCGGACCTCAATGCCTTCTCTGATCAGTTCTTGTTGTAGCTTTGGCTGAACCGTTAGCATTGCGATCAAGCCTTCTTGTTGTGTCTTATGACTGAGAGCGTCTGCTACGATGTTAGCTTTGCCCGGATGGTAAAGTAGCTCGATGTCGTAGTCTTTCAGTAGTTCCAGCCATTTTCTCTGTCTCATGTTCAGTTCCTTTAGGGTGAACACATACTTCAAACTCTTGTGGTCGGTGTAGATCTGACACTTGACCCCGTACAAGTAGTGTCGCCAAATTTTTAAGGCAAACACAACTGCTGCCAGCTCGAGGTCGTGCGTCGGATAGTTCACTTCATAGACCTTGAGCTGTCGGGATGCATAGGAGATTACTTTCCCATTCTGCATGAGCACGCATCCCAAGCCTTGCTTCCAGGCATCGTTGTAGACCACATAGCCATCGTTTCCATCTGGCAGAGTCAACAATGGTGCACTTGTGAGACGTTTCTTGAGTTCTTGGAAACTTTCTTCACACTTTTCGTCCCACACAAACTTCTTATGAGTCTTTCGGAGTAGCTTCGTCATGGGAAGGGCAATCTTTGAGAACCTTTCGACGAACCTTCGGTAGTACCCTGCAAGTCCTAGGAAGCTGCGAATTTCTTTTACATTCTTTGGTTGCTTCCATTCTGAGACTGCTTCAATTTTCTTTGGGTCCACCATGACTCCGTCTTGATTGATAACGTGGCCAAGGAAAGCCACTTCTTTAAGCCATAAGTCACATTTGGACAATTTGGCGTAAAGCTGGTTGTGCCTTAGAATCTGTAGCACGGTCCAGAGGTGTTCTTCATGTTCAGCTTGGTTCCCGGAGTAGATTAGGAAGTCGTCGATGAAGAAGATGACAAACTTGTCGAGGTATTCATGGAAGCATATGTGCATCAGGTCCATGAACACCGCAGGTGCATTGGTCAGTCCGAATGGCATCACCACAAACTCGTAGTGACCATAGCAGGTGCGGAAAGCGGTCTTCGGAATGTCCTCCTCGTGGATCCGAAGTTGATGATAACCTGATCTCAAGTCAATCTCGGAGAAAACTTTTGCACCTCGAAGTTGATCTAAGAGGTCGTCTATCCTTGGAAGATGATATTTGTTCTTAATGGTGACTTTGTTCAGCTCTCTGTAGTCGATGCACAAGCGGAAGGTTCCGTCCTTCTTCTTTACAAACAGTACAGGCGCTCCCCAAGGCGAAGCGCTCGGTCGGATGTAACCCTTCTCAAGCAGTTCTTCGAGCTGACTCTTGAGTTCTTTCATCTGTAGCGGGGCCATCCTGTAGGGTGCCTTAGAGATTGGGCGGTTCTTGGCTCGAGGCTTATGGAAAACTCGACTTCTCGTCGGGGAGGTAACCCGGGGAGCTCTTCTGGAAAGACGTCGGGAAATTCTCTGGCTACAGGGATTTCTTGAATATCCACGACCTTTTTCTCCGTCGGCTCGAGGTAGCACAGATACCCAACACAGCCCTGTCGGAGCAGTTTCCCGGCCTTCATGGCGTTGATCACTTTTCCATTCTCTTCTTCTCGTTTTCCTTTGAATTTTCACACGTGCTTCCCTCCAGAGTTGATGGTTACAGTTCGGGTGTAGAAATCGATTATTGCTCCATGCTGAGACAACCAATCTCTTCTGGGAATGATGTCGTAAGGATCCATCGGAATGCATATCAAGTTGGAGTGGAAGATTCCTCCTTGAATGCATAAAGGAAAACTACCTAATTGTTTTGCTCCTATTATCTTTTCTCCGTTTGGAAGGTTCACGACAAACGGTTCATACTCTTCGAGGTTATCTAATTCTAAAAGTTTTACACACTTTCGAATATGAAAGAATGCGAAGCACAGGAATAGAAGAGTATAAACACATCTTTAGAGCAGATATGGAGGGTACCTTGGCAGATAGGCTCTTTTGGCTTGTCAGTGGTGCGCATCTCGTACAACCTCTGTCCTTGACCCTGAGGATGCATAGGCCCTTTTCCTTTCTGATGATCCGTCGATTGGACCGATGCAGTCCCTGCTGTTTTATTTAAAGCTTGAGGACGCTGAGACACGATGTTTGAGCGGGTCTGGCCTGCTGGGTTTGTTGGTTGCCTGCAGAATTGCCGAAGATGTCCGTCCTTATTACAGTTGAAGCATTTCCTGGGGGTTTTAGGACAGTTCCGATTGAGGTGTTCGGGCTTTGCACAGTTGTGACAGACAATTGGGCTCTTCTTTGATTCAGAGCCAGGGGCAGGTCTTGATCCAGCTGATGAGGCCTTGTTCTTGCTCTTTTTGGACCACTGGGATCCTTGCGGAGATGTCGGCCTCTTGAACCCACTGTGACTGGAGTGGTGAGGCTTTCCTCCACCGAACTTCTTGCGCTCGGGGACCTTAAGGGTTGTCTCCATTCTGTGTGCATGATCCACATACTCCTCCAAAGTTTTGAAGGAGCGATTTGCCATCCAGGGTTTGATTTGGTCGCTCATCCAGCGGTGGAAGCGTTTGATCTTTTGTTGCTCCGTGGTGATCTCATCCTCAGCGTATTGAAGGAGGTGGTTGAACTTTTTCGCTCGCTCCATCACACTCAACCCATGTAACTTTGGGGGAGTGGAGTTCGTCCAGTTTCTCCTCCCTCATGGATTCAGAAAAGAATCGGTGCATCATCTTGTCCTTGAACATGGCCCAGCTCAAATCAGGGCGGTTGGACAGACTAGAGCTCTCCCACCACTCACCCGCTTCGTCTTTCAGTTTTAGTGCAACCATGTGCACTTTGTCAGCTTCTGAACAGGGTATATTCCTCAGAAGTCTTTCTACGTGAGAGAACCAATATTGCACCCCTGACGGATCACCCTTCCCATCGTACGAGTCAGGCTTCATGGCATTGAAAGCCTTGATCTCCTCAGTGAAGCTGATTTTTGTCTGTTTCTCGGGGGTGACTTCTGTTACTGGGGCTGCTTCCTCATGAACTTCCTCTGGCACCTCCTTGGGTGCTTTGAGGTTTGCGGGTTTAGGTACCGCAACATGAATTTCTTCTCGTATCAATTGTTGTACCAGTGTGCGTAGTGCGGCTATTGTCTCCGCATTGAATGCTAAGGGAGCTACTGGTGCCAGGGGTGGGTTAACTTGAGGTCCGCCTCTGACCTCTGATTCACTCTCGCCATGTTCTTCCCTAGGGATGCTGGGGTTGGCACTGCGATTAGTAGCTCTTGTGTTGACCATCTGAAGGTTTTAGGTTGGTTTCATTTGGTAATTCAGTAATATATGCAAGAATTAACGCGCAAGCTTTAATTAGCAAAAAGGGAAATTTTATTATAATAGGGTAATACGAGAGTACAAGGCTTTTATAACTTAAGCCGTTTCAAACAAGGGAATAAAAGAAAAGCTAAGTCGTTTCGACTTCCTAGGGACAAAATGAAGTCGAAAGAAGTGGTCTACGCTCAATTCTTGGAAAGAAAAGTACAATGCTAAGGAAACTAGACACGTTCGGTGTAGGTATCGAGCAATCCTTCCTCAAAAAGAGTCTCATCTATGATCCCCGTGTCGTTGTTGAGGAGGATGTTGGCTTGCTCGATCCTTCGGCGGCGACGGTTTTCGCGAGCCTGAAGCTCTGCGATGCATATCCTATGATGGAGTCTTTCTTTTTGCTCCCTCTCCGACTCGTTGACCCACTCTTCTCTGTGGCTCTGCAGTAGTCCACGATTCACCCTACGACCTCCGGTGGGTACAACGCCGGGAGGTGGTGGAGTGTTGACCAAGGGCTAACGAGCCCGGCGGTTGGATGATTCTCCTTCCATCCACGTGACGAACCCCTCCATTTGTACTTCCCTAGGTGCTTGTCTTGCCCGCTCGTACAGTGTGGGTTGGTCAGGGAATCTCTCCTCCGAGCGGTCAATGTTGTTGGACTCAAGCTGAAGCCGTCGAAGAAGGGTGTCATCCTCATGACACCAGAAGTGTGTCATAGGCGGCATAGGCCCCTCTGGCTCGGGTGCTCGTGGAGGTGAGACTATTACCACTCTCGGGATCGGGATCATGGATGGTAGAGGTGTTAGGGGAACATACTCCATCCTTGAAATCACTGGTGGTGGTGGTGGTGTTTCTGGGTCGATGACCACCCCGTCCGAGTCCTCTTCCTCGGACTCGTCGAATTCCTCGAACTCTTGGTCTTCTTGGTTCATGGCATCTCATTCAGCCTGAGCTTGCCACAGTTGCTCGAGTTTGTCATCACCCACCTCTTCTTCCCCGAGCTCGAAGTTGAGCTCGAGCACAATCCCTTTCGGTTGGTACGCGGGTACCAACTCCTCATCTTCCCCATCGGAGTAATCTTCGGGTTCATAACCCGGTGCCATCTCTTCGTCCCCCGAGGGATAGTCCTCGGGTTCGTACACCGGGGATGGGGGTAACTCGACCGGTGCTGGGTCGTCCTCAGGTAGCTCAATGGGGAGGTCGGGGTCCTCCTCGGGATCTTCCTCGGATTCTTGCCGTGGATCCCCTTCTTGGTCAATCTCCATGTTTTCCCTAGGTTGCTCTTCCTCGGGCTCATAGAAGGGGTCATCATGAGCATTCTTGTAGGGGAAGTACGGGTTAGGAGCTTGGATTCCATAGAGGGCTTCTTCGGCTTGGTTCCTAAGCTGGGTGGTTCTCCTTGTTTCAACCATGGTGTCTGAGGAGTGGAATGAAGAAAGGCGTTAGTATAGAACATCCTTAGTTTCTATGATGTGAAGGCAATTTGAAGGAAGTCGAGGCTTTGAAAATTACTAAAATAAAGGTTTATTTTAAGCTTTTCATTTTCTTGGACCTATTAAAGGGTCTAGGATTTTTCTCTTTGAACATGTTATTTTCAGAAATAAGTTCTTGATTACTAACAAGTTTCCTAGTGTGAAGGTGTAAATCTTTAACCACAGTTTTCTAATGAAGTGTTTAAAGTCTCCAAAGTTGGAACGTTTATACGACTTAAGTTTTCGAAAGAGAAAATTTGTAAAGATGGTAGTTCTAGAACTAAGTACTTGGTATTTAAAGTTTTCAACTTTTTTTTAAAGAAATTTTTCTTAGCTAAGAAGTTTAAATTGGAAAGTTAATATTCCTATGTTTTCTTCAAAGGATATAGAAGGGAATTTTCTATACATGGAAGTTTTAGATAGCGGAAGTAAAAGTTAGGTTTTCAAAGTTCTTGGTTTTCGAAAAAATTTGGTTTTAAAAGTTTTCGGTTTTGAAAACAAAACGTTTAGCTCTGATACCACAATTGTAACACTCCTATTTTACAACATTGGGTATTACCGCAAGTGACCTCGGACTTTACCGTCCAAAGTCACCCAAGGCTTTTAGAATGATATAGAACAATAATAGTGCGGAAATAAACATAATTCATAAAATAGAAGAGGTGCTCTCGAAGGAGACTTTGTTCGTACAAAACGTCTTACAGTGCTTGTAAACATAGAGTTGTTCGGAATTGAAATGCAAAACCAGCTTGTTCTTGAAACATAATGAAACTAAAGCAAAATGATATAAGAAGTACATCTTGAAAATCCTCGTTCTTCTTTTGTCTTCACTTCACGCCTTATTGGGATTCCTAGATTCTGACATAATTCGCGAGGGGTGAGAGAATGCCAGGCAAACATGCGGAAAAGAAGAATTAGTCTAAGAGACTAAGCAAGCGGGAATGGAACTTCCCAAGGGTATTTTGGTAATTCAAATAATATCGAAAGAGATATTCGGGTTGTGTTTAAGATAAGGCTTATTTATGTGAGGTTTTGGCGGTACGAGAGAGAGCGTATCTCAAGAGGAGATAGCTCGAATATCGAGAGAAGCGCTACTAGGTTGTAGACTCCTTTTAGAATCCTTTTAGAATCGAGAGTATGTTGGGAACATTATTAATTCACATAAGTTGAAAAAAACCTCTCGCGCCCTGAGCGGACTGAGAGCCGGATCGATCATTTGAGATCGGTCCGGTTTTGATGTCTTTTAAATGTGCATTGGGCACTTATCTTATAATGTGATGAAAACGTCATTTATTATCTTTGATGATTTTTTTTTTAAAAAAGGGTGGGGGCTCGTATGGCCCGATCCACCAAGGAAAACCTAGTTTCCCGACACCTAGCTAGGGTGCGCTCGTCCCTCCTTGCAATCGGAGCGGACTGGATCAAGATCCTGAAAGTCGTACTTCAAACACATAGGCATTAGGACTTAGTAGAATTATATAGAGGCGTTCGGCTAGACCGCGCCCCTCACTAATTCGTTCAACACCGTTCTCTTAACGAGAGCGTAAACAATCAAGGCCACAACAAAGCTAGTATAATAATCCTATTAATTGATAAAGAGCGGACTATGCTAACAATGGGGTATTTTTATGTTCATATTTTTAGTATAGTTTTTAGTATGTTTTCTTAGTTTATTAGGACTAGTTTTGATAGGTTTAGGATTAGTTTTGTGTGTTTTTGGATAGTTTTGCATATTTTGTGAAAAGTATGGAAGCTACTCCGGTTTATGTGTTTTTGTAGGTTTTAGCAAGGAAAAGGTGCTATATGGAGCTGAATTTGGAGCGTTATAATAAAGACGGAGGAATACAAGATGAAGAAGTCAAAGTCTGAGTTTTTTAGAGATGAAGTGTGGAAGAAACCAAACCCAGGCTCGTTAACGAGGCTGCAAGGGTTCGTTAACGAGGCCACGAGATGAAGATTTCGAGAATTTGATTCTGTGACTCACCGATCCTGTGCGGAAATATATTTCCGTGTCGGTAGAGTATCTTTTTATAATTTTAGGGTTATTATATTATGTATTTTAGGTCTTGTTATCTTTCTAGATTTTATTTCTATCTTTCTAGGATTTTAATTCTATCTTTTTAGGAAAGTTTTTATCTTCTAGCCTTATTATTTTCTAGCCTTATTAGTATAAATAGCCCTCTTATTTAGCTAGAAGAGGGGGGTCGATTGAAGAGAGGAGGAAGAGTATGTGTTGATTGTGATTTTGGTTCGGTGTTTGTATTTTTTCGGTTTCTTCTGAATTTCTGTAAGACGATATTTCTTATTAATTTGAGTAGTGTTTGGTTTTCAATGATTTCTTTTGTTGAATTTATTTGTTTCTTAGTTATGAGTAGTGAGTAGTTTTCTTTTCTAGGATTGGGGTTAAACCCGGCATAGTTATGCATGTTTAAGGAGTAAGAGTATGTGTTGATTGCCTTTTATCTATTTTGAGATTGCTTGTTGTGCTTAAGACCTAGATGAAAGTCAAGGTGATTTGAGTTTTTAACTTGATTGAAAGAGAAAGTTATAGACTTGAAGGTTGATATTGTTTGAATACGAAAGTTTCAATCTTTAGATCCAAAACAAGCAATTGAGTGAATTGGTTTATGAAAGTAGGTTAATTTACTTGATAGTCAACGAAAGTTGATGAATTTATCTGTTTAAAGGCATGATCTTATCTTCTTACGAATTATATGCATGACTATGTTGTGGTGTCCCTTGTCCTAGATTTTTGTTTTTATTTGAATTTTCTTAAGTGATATTCGTTGCTGAGTTCGTAGCCTCGGTACCGAAACTGTTTAGGTCGTTAGTTTTGGTCTTTTGTCTACGGTTGTTCGTTAACGACCCTGACAACGTCGTTAACGAGGCTACTTGTGAGTGTTTTGCTTGCTTTTGTTTGATTGTTAGTAGTCGATAAACAAACAACCTTGCTTCTCGTGGAACGATCCTGACTCCCCTATACTCAGCGGGGTCTTGACTTATAAATTTATTTGTTGTCCTGAGTGAAGGCCCGTCAACATCGTTATATCTAACAATCCGTATTTCCTAGGTTCATTTATTACTTAGCACACAAGTTGTTCCCAACATCGAGAATTTCACGGAGATGAATATATAAGGTCACAAGGGGAAATTCCACTTGCCTTTGCTTTCGCGAGTCTAACTATCGAGCTTGACAGAAAGATTTGGTTCACGACATCGAGCGAGAATCCCGACCTATCGACACGGAATTTACGAGCGATCTTTAATTACGATTTTCTCCTAAAGCTTGGATTCTCTCTTATATACTTTATATATAAAAGAAATGGAATTCTAAATTATTAAGATAATAATTTAGGTGATTATTTAAAATAATAATATTCCTTTATTATTATTTTAATCTTGTAATATCCTTTTTATCCCTAAAAATTCTTATTCAATTTATAAAAATAATTTCTTTTAATTTCACTTGTTAATCTTCTTAATATAATTAAGCAAGTTTAAATTTCATAAAAATATATGATAGCCTACTTTACCTTAAGAAGGTACTTTTAAATATACATACTCTTTTTAAATTAATAAGAGTTTATTTTAATCTTTTACAAAACTTATCTTAATTAAAATATTACCTTTAAATTTCAAAAGGTTCATTAAGGAGATTAAAGTATTATTTTCCTTCCAAGAATATTTTATTAATAATATTTGTAATACCCCGTCTTTCCACAGGGCGGTACGTGGTAGTAGACCTTACCAGGTACTACTTAGGTGGGTTGAGAACAACACTTTAGGATCTTGCAACGCGGGCACGACGAGGAAGCTTAATAAAACATCCAACCTTTCTTTTTATAAAACTTAGAAAAACATAGTTATGCATGCGTTCCCGAAAATATAAACTCAAATCCGACACAACACTTACTAATACTGAACTCATCAAACAAAATAATAATAATAAGTAAAACATAATACTAACTCCATCTTAACAATAATAAAATCAATATCCTAACTATCATAAATAAACTAGCGTAAAACCCATCCCACTATGACACGCGCTCTTTACCGCTTCGGCCCGCCATCTGGCCTCGATGCCTGCACGGCTCCCTGGTTCATACTTGGAACTGAAAAAATATTCCCCGAAGGGTCAGCTTCTAATCTACCAAGTTAGAGAGAATACGGAAATTGCAGAACGTTTTGAAAACATTTCTAAAGTCAGCATACAAATCCACAATCGCAATCATAACTCTAAAGGCCAATACCTAAATTATAATCCGTCACACATAGCCACATACACATTTACAATCACAACCTCATAACAATGCAATTCCTCCTTTTTCACAATCCGACTCCCAAGACGCTCATCACCGCGCCGAGTCAGAGGCAGGCCCTCTCACTCCACTTCACAATCTCCCTTCTAAGCCCGGCTAAGCCTCCACTGGAGCACTTGCCAAAAACACACAGATAATAATTTTCGTTTTGAAGGGGCACGGTTTCCCTGTCACACGGGTCAACGTAGCCAACTCTTCCTCAACGCCAGCTACGATGGGCTGTGTCGAAAACGGTACCAACACAGAGAAAACGTTCCAAAATATCTTTCCGATAAAATACATTCAAAACCATTTTACGCACACAACAATCCAAGAAGTTCAAAACAATTTAAAAAGGTATTCGGGACTAGTTCCCAAAACCCGCCCTACAATAACGGTATGCAATTTAACAGGATAGAGAAGAACCGAGCAAGTCGAAAAATGACTTACCTCACTAGAAGAATCTTTGACGATTACGAACTAGAAATCCGAGTAAAGAATGATCCCTATTATAGAAAAATTAAGGTTAAGGATTAAAACCCCCAAAGCCTAAGAATTTTGCGAGTCGAAAAAATATTACTTTACCCATTAACCACGAATTCCCCAGCCCATAATATACTAATCTCCTTTCACTAGCCTTACTAGCTTGTACATAAGATCCATTTTAACTAATTAGCACCACCTATTAACATATATAATTAGCAAATTACTAAGCTTCTTGAAAATCAACTCCTTATTCTAGGAGATGACCGACTAGACACGACCATAATTTACCCTTACTTAGCTAACCTCTACTAATTATATTAACAAGACTAACACTTGAACAAACCCCATACAAACCATTAATAGCCTACTTAGCTATTACGAACACCCACGCCTTTGCCCAACAAAATTAGATTAGTGGAAGGAAAGGGTCGGCGGCTTACCGATGACGGCGGCGCTTACCGCAACGACGAGGAGGATGAGCGACAACCTCCTTACCGGCATGGACAGAACAGGGCCTGCTCGGCGGCTGAACCACCAAGTCACGATCGGTTCGATGTGCGACTGTTGCTCCAAGCCCGGATCCGTTACATCTCTAGCGACGCTACTCCCGGAACAATGGAGCAAATAGACTAGGTGAGAAGAGGTGCTCGGCGTCGATCTCCAGGTGTTCATGGTGGTCATTTCTTTTTCCTCTTGGAGTTGTACGTGAAGGGAGAGAAGAAGAGAAGATCCGTTGGCGGTGCTTTAACAGAGAGGAATCGAGAGATATGATAATGTTGGGTCTGCTAGGTTTTGGTTTTGAAGGGTAGAAGATCAGATCTCATGATCGGATCTTAAATAGGTAGAAGGCAATTAAAAAGTTAAGTTTATCTTATAACTAACTAAGAGATATCATGATTTGGACGGGAGATATGCACTGAGGCCCATGATTTTACAAGAAATTAAAATATATATATATATATTTATTAGGTAATTAATTTATAACATAATTTAAGGGTACTTCTAACGGTTTAAAAATATCTAGTCCTCTTTCCGGAATTACTTGCAGAACAAGTCAAAAGATTTCTTGGGCAACAAGAAAGTCATTTTTTTTTACCTTTAAAAGGCAAAAACAGAACCTAATATTACAATATTCTCTTAATAGAATCTTATTTAACTATATAAACCTTTTTAAATAAAGATAGAATAATTATAATCTTCTTTCTTGGAAATTTCCATAATTAGGACTTTCTATTTACTTTATAAAGTAACTTCCTAAAACTAACATATATTAAATTAATCTCATTTATTTTATTCCCACATTTCTTTTCATATCATAAGGTTTATCAAAATACATGATCATGGTTTATAAATATCTTACTTTATACTTATAGTCCATCATTATAATATTTTAGGTTATAAAATAATATCCTTTCCATATCTTACAATATCTTTTCATGCAAGTCATTCTTATAACTATATAATATCACAATATATCAATTTTAAGATCACAAATGGTATATTCATATTAGAACTTAGGCCTTGTAGGAATTCTCTACACCTAGAGATAGCCCAACTAATATTTTATTAAATGATGACTCCATAACTATCATTAATATAATGATATTCATATAACTTTGTTATTCTCTATACTTTTTTTAAAAAAAAATAGGTATTCTGTTGTTTTATATAATTAATATTACTTCTTTATAAAAGCAATATTTACTATCAAACTATAGTCCATGTGCTATAAATTTTATAATAATATTTTTATAAGAGTTCCCTACAAATTATTTAGGATAATTATGTCTTGTCATTATTATAATATGTCATAAGAATTTTATCACCTACTACCACATTTTCATTATTAAACTACATCTATGGCAATTCTCTACACCTAGAGATATGGTAACTTAAATACTAATTTTACTTTTATTATTATTACTATTATAAATAATTTCATATATATAAACTTCTCTATAGCTAGAGATATGCAATATCATTATCCTACATAAACTTTATTTCCTTATAAAGGTGATATTTTTATTATTAAAACTACATCTTATATGCTAGTAATTTTATAAAACACTTTTTATGAGAATACTTTACTATTATGAATATAACATGTCTTGCAATATATGAAAATATGATATAATTTAAGTGTTCTAGTAGGATCAAATTTATCATAGTAACTATAATCTTTTCCTAATTAATTTATTGTTTCTCTACAACTAACAAGATTTCCAAATAATATCTTTATTAAATTTAATACTTGCATCCAACCTTATTTGATTTATTTTCATTATTTCTACTAACATATTTTAATAACTTATATGAACTTAATGTAATAAAATGCATAAATAAAAAAAAAGGTTAGTAATATACTGATTTCTTAACTTCTGTATTACAAAACACCAAGGTAGGAGGCAGGGGAAGGATCGGCGGTAGGGGCGGCGACCACCAGAGCTCCGGCGAGGCAGGCAGCGGCGCGAGGAGGGGGCGGCGGTCGACGGGCAGCGCTCCAGTGGGGCAGGGCGGCGGCCGGCGGACCCAAGGGGGAAAAAGAGGGTGTTTGGTGGTGTTTTGAATAGAAGAACAAGGCTTTGATTGTGCTGATTTTTTTGGAACTAGAGAGAAATTGCAAGAAGAAGAAGAAGATGGAGGATGATGTGAGTTAGAAGGAGGCTTGAGCCCCTTTATATAGACAAGTTATGGAGCTTGGCAATCCATGCCAATGATGGAAGACCAATGGAGGAGGAGGAAATGTTCTATCATTGGGCAAGGATGTGCTTCTTCATGGATTGTAATACCCGAGTTTTGAAACGTCGACGGATTAATCAAATAATTTGTTAGCGAACTAAAATCCTATGCTAAAACCACCCGCTATCTTATAATCAAATTAACCCACTATCCTAATTTTCTACGCGTCTAAATTTTTATCCAAATCACTATCCTACCGAAAAGATTCGGGTTGATTTTTTTTTTAAACTACCATATAGTCCGCCTAAACCAAGCATTCACGCCTATCCTTCGGAACCGTCAAATCATCACGCCTCGCCAATTGAGTAGCTTGCGTGGAAGGAGGAACTCACCGGCGTCCTTGTCAGGCACCAGCGCTACCGACCACGTCGCCGATTGATTCCGGATAGAACGCCATCGGAGAGGTCGCAATAGTCGTCGGAACTCGTCGCCGCCGTCTTTGTCGATCGTGTCGACTGGGTGAGTTTTTCTTTGCCTCTGTTTTCATCGTTGAACTGTTTTTGAGTCGGGCTGGCGTTCCAGTCGAAGAAGGCAGGGAAGAGTAAAGGCCAGGCGGGTTGGGTGGCGAGCGCGAGTGTGAGGGGAAGTCGGAGCAGCGGTGGGCTTGCCGCCGTGGGCCGCCGGCGTCGGTCTACAGCTCGCGAAACAGAGGAGTCGGGAAGGGTCGTCGGGCAGGTGTGAGCCCAGATCTGGGATAACGAGGCCGAGCGGGGTGAGTCGTGATGATGGTGTGGGGCGCATCTGCAGGTGTCGCAGTCGCCGACGAGATCGGGGCGTGAAACCGAACCGGAGAGGCTGAAAATCCAGCCTTCTCTTTGAAGAAGAAAGGGTGGGGGACCCACGTTGAAAAGTCAAGATGGTTTAGGCTCCGCAATTGGCAATTCTTGTGTGTGAATAGTAGAGGTAGACAAATGAATTCAATCGGTTTGGGTACCTGCTAGAATGTGGGTTTGGGTTTTTGTTTTTTTGTTTCATTTATTTCATTACCTGGATTGGGCCATCCTTGCCAATTTTGGGATGGGTTCTGGATTGGGCTGAGAGCATATTATAGGCTAGTAGTATTGAAGACTAGTTAATTAGTCTTTGTAGAGAAATTAAAAGGGTAGAGGTTCGAATAGGAAAAATAAATAGAGAGTAGGTTCAATTGTATCACTATTATTATAATTAGGTTAATTAGTAATTAGTGGGGTAAATAAATGGTGGAGTATAAGTTGGAAAGCGGAGATCCGTTATAGTAACGGGTGTGGTCGGATTTATAACGAAGTGTGTTCATTATTATGTTTAGGGAGCTGCTCTCGTTCAAGAACCTAGTTTTATCCACGCTAAAGAATCCTTCGTCCGAGGTAAGTGGTTTTTCGACTTGCTCGGTTCTTTTCTATCTTGTTAGATTGCATACCGTTATTGTAGGGCGGGTTTTTGGGAACTAGTCCCGGATACCTTTAAATTGTTTTGAACTCCTTGAATTGTTGTGTGCGTAAAATGGTTTTGAATGTGTTTTGTCGGAAATATATTTTGGAACGTTTTCTCTGTGTTGGTACCATTTCCGACACGGCCCATCATAGCTGGCGTGGAGGAAGGGTTGGCTATGTATGACCCGTGTGACAGGGAAACTGTGCCCCTTCAAAAACGAAAATTATTATCTATGTGTTTTGGCAAGTGCTCCAGTGGAGGCTTAGCCGGGGTTAGAAGGGAGATTGTGAAGTGGAGTGAGAGGGTCTGCCTCTGCACTCGGCGCGGTGATGAGCGCCTTGGAAGTCGGATTGTGAAAAAGGAGGAATTGCATTGTTATGAGGTTGTGATTGTAAATGTGTATGTGGCTATGTGTGTGACTAATTATAATTAATTTAGGTATTGGCCTTTAGAGTTATGATTGCGATTTTGGATTTGTATGCTGACTTTAGAAATGTTTTCAAAACGTTCTGCAATTTCCGTATTCTCTCTAACTTGATAGATTAGAAGCTGACCCTTCGGGGAATATTTTTCAGTTCCAGGTATGAACCAGGGAGCCGTGCAGAAACCGAGGCCAAATGGCGGGCCGGAGCGGTAAAGAGCGCGTGTCATAGTGGGATTGGTTTTACACTAGTTTATTTATAATAGTTAGGGTGTTGATTTTAATATTTGCTAGACGGAGTTAGTATTATGTTTTACTTATTATTATTATTTTGTTTTGTTTGATGAGTTCATTATTAGTAAGTGTTATGTCGGATTTGAGTTTATATTTTTCGGGACTTCATGCATAACTACGTTTTCTATATTTTTATTAAAAGAAAGGTTGGATGTTTTATTTTGTTTTCTCGTCGTGCCCGCGTTGCAAGATCCTAAAGTGTAGTTGTCAACCTATTTAATAGTACCTAATAAGGTCTATTTTTTAGTAGCGCCCCGTCGGAAGTCGGGGTGTTACATGGATGATGCAAGGTGATGCAACAAAGGGGTGTCTTGCAAGGCAAAGGAGTAGAGAGGGGGGGGAGGCTCCATGGACATGCATTGGAGCATTTCACATCTACGTCAATTCAATCAGACACTAGTCTGATGTCAATTTTCAAGAAGAAGAGGATTAATTGGTATAAATTAATAAGGATGGGTGTTTGAATAAGAAAGTGCAATTGGTCTAGCGGGTTTGAGGGAGGGGCGTGTGGAGTGTGTTGCAAGAGGTCTCGGGTTCAAGTCCCGGTTATTGTAAAATATTAGAAATTCTCTTTTTTACTTAGAGAAAAGAATTTATAAAAATAAATATTATATTATATTCAGTTTTAAAACCTTGGAATATCGCGGATATTACATAAATAACATGTGTTGAAATCATACAATTTATTTATATTTATATTTTTATTGGGGGAAGAGTTCCGTGCGAATGGGCGCCTAGGTGAGAATTGAGAATAAATCTCGTTCGTTCCTTCCAAAAAAATCAACGTCCCTGATTAAACATTTATTAAAAAAATAAAATACGGCATGGGAGAATTTTTCCCGTATTATTCACGGATTTTTCAATAAAATACGGCATGGACGAATTTTTCCCGTATTATTCACGAATTTTTCGAAAAAATACGTTTTTATGAGACGCATCCAATTTGTTCATCAAATCTATAGATTTGTTCATCAATATTGACCAATGTTTCATCAATACTAATTATTTGTGCATCGAGTTTTTGATAACAATGTTCATCGATTTTGAACTTTTTTATTTTTAATTATATTTTTTAACCTTATTTATGTGTATGAATACAATATTATTATGCACATATAATTAGTTTCGATATACCAATATTTGTTCATTGATATACTACTATTTGTTCATTGATATAACCTTGTTTGTTCATTGATAAACCATTATTTGTTCATTGATATTCTCATATTTGTACATTGATATAACCTTGTTTGTTCATTGATATATCCTATTTGTGAATAGAAATATACTTATGTTTATGTTTCAATACCATCAATTTGTACATTTAGAACTATTAATATCATCAACTTGTACATTTAGGACTATCTATTTGTGCATTTTTTGTATTTATTTCATGCTTTTAAAGCTATCTTGAATGCAAAGGATAATACAAATGAAGTGCTTTAAGACTAACTTGTCAATACAAATGAAGTGCTCAATGTAGTACCTAAACAAGATAAGTTTGATTTAGAAACTTAGATACAAAGAATAATAAATAAAGAATCTGACTTTGCAATAATATGGTGTATGCTAAGAGGTTACTAATGAACAAAAATGCATTTAGCAATGAACGATTATATGAAAAGGCAAAGAACAAATATTCATAAATCAATGAACAAATATGCACAAATCGATGAACAAATATGCCAAAACCAATGAACAAATATGAATATAACAATGAAAAAATATGCATGTATCAATGAACAAATATGCATAAACCAATGAACAAATTGATGTCACTAATGAACAAATATGCACAAACCGATGGACAAATATGTCAAAACCAATGAACAAATATGCCAAAGTGTTGATGAACAAATCCACATTGTTGATGAACAAATCCGTAGTATTGATGAACAAATCCACATTTTCGATGAACAATCTGGGAGCGTGTCCTATTTCCGTTTTTTTCAAAAATACGCGAATAATTTGCTTAAAATTTGCCCGTGCCGTTTTTCCCCTTTTTAAGTGAAATGATCAACGCCTTTGATTTTTCTTGATCCAACGGCTCTTGTTCTTTCTTATTTCGCACATGAGCGCCCATTCGCACCTGAACCGGACTCTTTTTATTAACTTAATTTTACCTATAAACTTAATTGTGAGAATGGTCATAAATGATCAAAATTTTCTACTTTATATGTTATATAGATAGACTGGGTGGATGGCTTGTGCTATCGCACAGATTCTCATTGATTATATTTTATATTTTATAGTATATATGGAAGATTGTTTTTTCACTTTACCCATCCTTAAGGGTTTTTTTATTGATCCTTATTTTTCAACAATTTGAGAGTTGTCTTTAATTTTTTTTCTTTGTAGCGAATGGAATTGTGATGTGATCATGCAAAAGTGAAAAAGAGTGGAATACGAAAGGTTATATTTTAAATTTAATCTTATCTTTTGTTTGGAATACCAAAGGTTGATCTCTTCTTCTTTTATTTTTACTTTTATAAAGGTTACTACAAAAGTTGCTAATTGATATCAAATGTTATATTTTAAATTTGATCTTATCTTTTGTTTGGAATACCTAAGGTTGATTTATCTTCTTTTATTTTTACTTTTATTTGTAATACCAATGGCTATAATTTAATAGCTTTAAATTCATATTGTAATATCAAAGGTTGTGTCTTATATGTAATACCAAAGGATACTACAAAAGTTTGTAATATTCGAATTCCGTATTTTCGTCTAGGGCGGAAAGGTAAATTTTTCGGATTTCAATTAGTCGAAATCGTGACCCACAAGTTAACCTCGAGTAAAACCTAGCGGTTAATAGGAAGGTAACCTCGTTTTATAGAATATTTATTATTTGTACCTCGATGTGTTAATCGGTTTTGACAAATCACAAATTATATATTTTATCCAGGGAGATGGATCACATGAGTATTGGAATTCCGTTCAATCAAACCATCCAAATCCCGTATTAACCCTAATCTTATCCAACTTAACAAAAATCTTATCCTTACAAATAAATCTTATCATTACTCTCAACCACGTTAAAAACCGAGTAGTCCTGAATTACGGATACACGATCTCCATCAAGCCGAGTTCTGGTTTCGTTGTTGTGCCGAGAAGTCCGTTACAACGCTCATCCTTCGGGTTACCCGGCGTCCGAGTGTGTGTACTGTTTCGGTCCCGACGTAATCCTCGGTGTCGCCAAGTCAAGCCACTGCCGCGTCGCCAACCTCGTCTGCGCGGGTCGTCACTTCTTCATCAGTGGACGTCCAACCGCTGATTTTTTTTGGTTCCGTTCGAGTCTCCGTTTCAGGCCGACGAATCGTTGTTCCGATCGTCGTTCCGGTAAGAACCGAACCATCCTTGTTTCCGACCTTTCGCTGTTCTAGTTACTATCTGGTTAGGGAGGGGTGCGAGGGCGTCGGGAGGAGTCCTAGTATGATTGCCGAAGCTGGGGTATTTTTAGCAGGTAGGGGTGGGGAAGGTCGGGTCGAGGTTGCAGGGTACGTAGCTAAAGGAAGAAGAAGGAGTTGACCATAAGTGGTCAAAAGGAAAAGGGAGGTGGGCCCTTGCTACGTTTTTCTGAAAGAGTAATGTGGGAGATGGTTGAACTTGGGCCAGTTTAATTGCCCACTTAAGAATGTGGGTTTGGGCCGGTTTTTATTAATTTGGGTGGTTGGGCTTGGCTTGAAATTTGTAGTGTAAGGCTGCTGTTAATTATTGGGTATTGATTAATAAGCTTTGTGAAAATGAATGCTAAGAGGTACGTATATTAATATGGGGCTGGATTGAGTTTTTTTTTTTTTTGTTGTTTAATGTGGGTGGTGCTAGTTAGTAGTGTCCAGCTAGCAGTAGTTAGCATAAATTAGTACTATGTGAGATCCAAAGTGTGGGAGTGGTGACACTTTAAATAAGCAATTCGTGAATTTTATTTTATTTTATTTTATTTTATTTTTAAAAAAAAAAATGTGGACTAGTGTTAATTAGTATTAATAAGTTAGAATTCAGTACTAATTAGTAGGGCATGTTAGTATCTACAGCGAGTTTATCTTAAGCATATCGTTTATTTCTTGTGATAAATATCCTTGTGTAGTCATTGGAGTTGGGATTATTAGAGCTTATAAACGGTTGGTCGATCACGTTTTAGGTCGGGTTTGTAAAACCAAGGTTGTTCATTTCGTATATTGTTCGAGGAATTATGGGTGGAACCTAACTCTTTTGCCACGTTAATATATCTTGTAGGAGATCGTATTTGCCCACGCTATTAATTTCGTCTTCTTCAAGGATCCCTAGTTTCGAGGTAAGTCGTTTTCGACTTGCTCGGTTCTTTTCTATCCTGTTAGATTGCATACCGTTATTGTAGGGCGGGTTTTGGGAACTAGCCCCGAATACCTTTTTAAACTATTTTGAACTTCTCGTATTGCTGTGTGTGTAAAATGGTGTTGAATGTATTTTTATCGGAAGGATATTTTTGGAATGTTTTCTCTGTGTTGGTACCGTTTCCGACACGGCCCATCGTAGCTGGCGTTGAGGAAAAGTTGGTTACGTTGACCCGTGTGACAGGGAAACCGTGCCCCTTCAAAACGAAAATTATTATCTGTGTGTTTTTGGCAAGTGCTCCAGTGGAGGCTTAGCCGGGGTTAGAAGGGAGATTGTGAGGTGGAGTGAGAGGGCCTGCCTCTGCACTCGGCGCGGTGATGAGCGCCTTGGAAGTCGGATTGTGAAAAGGAGGAGTTGCTTTGTTATGAGGTTGTGATTGTAAATGTAAATGTGGCTATGTGTGACTGATTATAACTAATTTAGGTATTGGCCTTTAGAGTTATGATTGCGATTGTGGATTTGTATGCTGACTTTAGAAATGTTTTTAAACGTTCTGCAATTTCCGTATTCTCTCTAACTTGATAGATTAGAAGCTGACCCTTCGGGGAATATTTTTCAGCTCCAGGTATGAACCAGGGAGCCGTGCAGGAACCGAGGCCAGATGGCGGGCCGGAGCGATAAAGAGCGCGTGTCATAGTGGGATGGGTTTTACGCTAGTTCAGTTATGATAGTTAGGATGTTGATTTTATTATTGTTAAGATGGAGTTAGTATTATGTTTTACTTATTATTATTATTTTGTTTGAAGAGATCAGTATTAGTAAGTGTTGTGTCGGATTTGAGTTTATATTTTCGGGAACGCATGCATGACTACGTTTTCTAAGTTTTACTAAATAAAAGGTTGGATGTTTTATTAAGTTTTCTCGTCGTGCCCGCGTTGCAAGATCCTAAAGTGTGGTTGTCAACCTATTTAAATAGTACCTAGAAAGGTCTATTTCTAAGTAGCGTCCCGTCGGAAGTCGGGGTGTTACAAATTGGTATCAGAGCCAGGTTGACAACAAGGCACATGGAACTGACCAACAAAGAGTACTCGAGGTCCAACTTAAAAACCAAAACCGGCCGGTGTTTTCATAATGTTTTTACTAGGGTAGGCATGTTGCATATAGGGGGTAGGTGACACGTCGCGACTCCCCCCCATCAGCCGAAGGACCTCACGTAGAATAGTAAGAAAAATGTTAATAATAGGTTGCTTGAGTTTGACTGTGGGACTTCTGTTATAGATGGCCCCACCAACCAGAGCAGGAACTGCTGAAGCCAATGGAAGAGGCCGCAGAAGAGGCTGCGGTAGAGGCCGAGGTCGGGGTAGAGGAGAGGCCCCTGTAGTTGCTGAGCCAGAGGTACAACATAATACTCACCAGGAGGAGGTTGCTGAGAGTCAAGATGTGGCTGCTGCTGTTCATCAGGAGGACAGTGCATCTGTCGCTGGAGGGGTTCCCCCAGCTAATGGGGCTCAAGTGGGAGGAGGAGTGCCACCAGCAGGACTGGCCCCAGAGGTGAACGCTGCGATCCAACCGTTATTGCAAACTTTGATGGGTGCGGGGGCTGCACCTAATTTGAACGCAATTGCGGGGCAACAAGGAGCTGAGAGGAGGGCACCAGGACCAGACTCTGTTTTGGCTGCCCAGTTAGGAGCTATGCCAGATTCGCAAGGACCAGTGATAGCTGATCGTGTGGTCGAACCGAGGAGACAGTATCGCGAGCCTCAGCTTGACAAGTGGCTCGCAGAGTTTAGGAAGACTAGGGTGCCGAATTTTGCTGGAGCTCAGGGTTCTGACGTAGAGTAGTGGTTGAGGAGGGTGAAATCTGCGTTGGACTCCATTAAGGCACCGGAAGAGAGGAAGATGTCCTTGGTACAAAGTCTGCTACAGGAGAGTGCTTTTGACTGGTGGGAGTTATGTAGGGATCACCGGACTGAGGTGACATTTGAGGAGTTTGAGAGGAGGATTCGAGATCAGTATTGTCCTCCGGTGGTGAGGGCGGCTCGGGAGGCTGCTTTTCGGGATGCTGGACCCAAAAATATCACAGTATCTGAGACTATTTTGAAGTTTCAGCAAGAGTTGGAGGCGGTACCGAACGCTGCCCCTACTGAAAAGTTGAAGATTGCGACCTTTCTGAAAAGGTTGCAACCGCATTTAAGTGCCTATGTGTCTGGTCTCCAACTCGCGACGTTGGGAGAGGTTCAACAGTCTGCTTTGGCGTATGCTATGGCCACTTTGAGGCCGGAACAGGTGGATGCTCAGGTAGGAGGGGGTAAGAGACGGAAAATGGCAACTGCAGTGACTTCTAGGGGTGACGATCAGTGTGGACAATACCCGTAGAGTAGAATAGAGTTCCAGCCATCGGGACGCCAAGAACGATCACAGTAGAGCCGGGCTGTCGGGAATCAAAGACAGTGCTACAACTGTGGAAGCACTAAGCACTTGAGGAACCAATGTCCTAGTCCAGTGAAGGATTGCTTTACATGTGGGAAGCCCGGACATCTTCAAAGGTTCTGTACGGTTGGCGCGCCTCCGCTGGGATTAGTACCGGGGACGGGAAATCGGGGAGTCCATCACCGACCACCAGCACGTCAGACACCAGATCAGAGTGTTGGTCGGAGCGTAGGAGCTAGTAACACGGGAGCAGTTCCTCCTCGAGTGTTTGAAATGAAGGGAAGTGGAGAACAAGATGTCCTCGATCCACCTAACGATCTATCTTGAGCATTTCAGACAAAGTTAGTCTAGTCCATAGTACATTAGTTCTTTTATAGGATGCGAAGATCGTTACATGTTCTCTAAGATGTTCTCGATCCACCTAACGATCTATCTTGAGCTGGGATTGGTACCGGGGACGGGAAATCGGGGAGTCCATCATCGGCCACCAGCACGTCAGACACCAGATCAGAGAGTTGGTCGGAGCGTAGGAGCTAGTAACACGGGAGCAGTTCCTCCTCGAGTGTTTGAAATGAAGGGAAGTGGAGAACAAGATGTCCTCGATCCACCTAACGATCTATCTGGAGCATTTCAGACAAAGTTAGTCTAGTCCATAGTACATTAGTTCTTTTATAGGATGCGAAGATCTTTACATGTTCTCTAAGTTTGTCTGGCTGTTTTGAATCAGGATTTTCTTGCTTTGTTTATGACTATTTGTTTTATTGATTGTTGCTCGGATAACTGTTTTGTTTGGACATTGTTCATGAAAACGGGATTGTTTTTGTTTGTTTATTATGGCCTTAATTTTATACCCTAGTTTCGTAAGATGTTTTAGAACAGTGGTTCGGGGACGAACCGTTTTCTTAGAGGGAGGTATTTGTAGAACTTGACAATAGGTCTAGTAATCTCTTAATTATTCCTCGGTTACTTCAGTTCTGTTCATTCCTATGTTTCGGGACGAAACTTTCTTAAGGGGGATAGTATGTAATATTCGAATTCTGTATTTCCGTGTAGGGCGGAAAGGTAAATTTTTCGGATTTCAATTAGTCGAAATCGTGACCCACAAGTTAACCTCGAGTAAAACCTAGCGGTTAATAGGAAGGTAACCTCGTTTTATAGAATATTTATTATTTGTACCCCGATGTGTTAATCGGTTTTGACAAATCACAAATTATATATTTATATATATATATACTTTTATCCAGGGAGATGGATCACATGAGTATTGGAATTCCGTTCAATCAAACAATCCAAATCCCGAATTAACCCTAATCTTATCCAACTTAATAAAAATCTTATCCTTACAAATAAATCTTATCATTACTCTCAACCACGTTAAAAACCGAGTAGTCCTGAATTACGGATACACGATCTCCATCAAGCCGAGTTCTGGTTTCGTTGTTGTGCCGAGAAGTCCGTTACAATGCTCATCCTTCGGGTTACCCGGCGTCGGAGTGTGTGTACTGTTTCGGTCCCGACGTAATCCTCGGTGTCGCCAAGTCAAGCCGCTGCCGCGTCGCCAACCTCGTCTGCGCAGGTCGTCCCTTCTTCATCAGTGGACGTCCAACCGCTGATTTTTATTGATTCCGTTCGAGTCTCCGTTTCAGGCCGACGAATCGTTGTTCCGATCGTCGTTCCGGTAAGAACCGAACCATCCTTGTTTCCGTCCATTCGCTGTTCTAGTTACTATCTGGTTAGGGAGGGGTGCGAGGGCGTCGGGAGGAGTCCTAGTATGATTGCCGAAGCTGGGGTATTTTTAGCAGGTAGGGGTGGGGAAGGTCGGGTCGTGGTTGCAGGGTACGTAGCTAAAGGAAGAAGAAGGAGTTGACCATAAGTGGTCAAAAGGAAAAGGGAGGTGGGCCCTTGCTACGTTTTTCCGAAAGAGTAATGTGGGAGATGGTTGAACTTGGGCCAGTTTAATTGCCCACTTAAGGATGTGGGTTTGGGCCGGTTTTTATTAATTTGGGTGGTTGGGCTTGGTTTGAAATTTGTAGTGTAAGGCTGCTGTTAATTATTGGGTATTGATTAATAAGCTTTGTGAAAATGAATGCTAAGAGGTACGTATATTAATATGGGGATGGATTGAGTTTTTTTTTTTGTTGTTGTTTAATGTGGGTGGTGCTAGTTAGTAGTGTCCAGCTAGCAGTAGTTAGCATAAATTAGTACTATGTGAGATCCAAAGTGTGGGAGTGGTGACACTTTAAATAAGCAATTCGTGAATTTTATTTTATTTTATTTTATTTTTTAAAAAAAAAAATGTGGACTAGTGTTAATTAGTATTAATAAGTTAGAATTCAGTACTAATTAGTAGGGCATGTTAGTATCTACAGCGAGTTTATCTTAAGCATATCGTTTATTTCTTATGATAAATATCCTTGTGTAGTCATTGGAGTTGGGATTATTAGAGCTTATAAACGGTTGGTCGATCACGTTTTAGGTCGGGTTTGTAAAACCAAGGTTGTTCATTTCATATATTGTTCGAGGAATTATGGGTGGAACCTAACTCTTTTTCCACGTTAATATATCTTTTAGGAGATTGTATTTGCCCACGCTATTAATTTCGTCTTCTTCAAGGATCTCTAGTTTCGAGGTAAGTCGTTTTCGACTTGCTCGGTTCTTTTCTATCCTGTTAGATTGCATACCGTTATTGTAGGGCGGGTTTTGGGAACTAGCCCCGAATACCTTTTTAAACTATTTTGAACTTCTCGTATTGTTGTGTGTGTAAAATGGTTAATGTATTTTTATCGGAAGGATATTTTTGGAACGTTTTCTCTGTGTTGGTACCGTTTCCGACACGGCCCATCGTAGCTGGCGTTGAGGAAAAGTTGGTTACGTTGACCCGTGTGACAGGGAAACCGTGCCCCTTCAAAACGAAAATTATTATCTGTGTGTTTTTGGCAAGTGCTCCAGTGGAGGCTTAGCCGGGGTTAGAAGGGAGATTGTGACGTGGAGTGAGAGGGCCTGCCTCTGCACTCGGCGCGGTGATGAGACCCTTGGAAGTCGGATTGTGAAAAAGGAGGAGTTGCTTTGTTATGAGGTTGTGATTGTAAATGTAAATGTGGCTATGTGTGACTGATTATAACTAATTTAGGTATTGGCCTTTAGAGTTATGATTGCGATTTTGGATTTGTATGCTGACTTTAGAAATGTTTTTAAACGTTCTGCAATTTCCGTATTCTCTCTAACTTGATAGATTAGAAGCTGACCCTTCGGGAAATATTTTTCAGTTCCAAGTATGAACCAGGGAGCCGTGCAGGAACCGAGGCCAGATGGCGGGCCGGAGCGGTAAAGAGCGCGTGTCATAGTGGGATGGGTTTTACGCTAGTTCATTTATGATAGTTAGGATGTTGATTTTATTATTGTTAAGATGGAGTTAGTATTATGTTTTACTTATTATTATTATTTTGTTTGAAGAGATCAGTATTAGTAAGTGTTGTGTCGGATTTGAGTTTATATTTTCGGGAACGCATGCATGACTACGTTTTCTAAGTTTTACTAAATAAAAGGTTGGATGTTTTATTAAGTTTTCTCGTCGTGCCCGCGTTGCAAGATCCTAAAGTGTGGTTGTCAACCTATTTAAATAGTACCTAGTAAGGTCTATTTCTAAGTAGCGTCCCGTCGGAAGTCGGGGTGTTACAAATTGGTATCAGAGCCAGGTTGACAACAGGGCACATGGAACTGACCAACAAAGAGTACCCGAGGTCCAACTTAAAAACCAAAACCGACTGGTGTTTTCAAAATGTTTTTACTGGGGTAGGCATGTTGCATATAGGGGGTAGGTGACACGTCGCGACTCCCCCCCATCAGCCGAAGGACCTCACGTAGAATAGTAAGAAAAATGTTAATAATAGGTTGCTTGAGTTTGACTGTGGGACTTCTGTTATAGATGGCCCCACCAACCAGAGCAGAAACTGCTGAAGCCAATGGAAGAGGCCGCAGAAGAGGCTGTGGTAGAGGCCGAGGTCGGGGCCGTGGCAGGGGTAGAGGAGAGGCCCTTGTAGTTGCTGAGCCAGAGGTACAACATAATACTCACCAGGAGGAGGTTGCTGAGAGTCAAGATGTGGCTGCTGCTGTTCATCAGGAGGACAGTGCATCTGCCGCTGGAGGGGTTCCCCCAGCTAACGGGGCTCAAGTGGGAGGAGGAGTGCCACCAGCAGGACTGGCCCCAGAGGTGAACGCTGCGATCCAACTGTTATTGCAAACTTTGATGGGTGCGGGGGCTGAACCTAATTTGAACGCAGTTGCGGGGCAACAAGGAGCTGAGAGGAGGGCACCAGGACCAGACTCTGTTTTGGCTGCCCAGTTAGGAGCTATGCCAGATTCGCAAGGACCAGTGATAGCTGATCGTGTGGTCGAACCGAGGAGACAGTATCGCGAGCCTCAGCTTGACAAGTGGCTCGCAGAGTTTAGGAAGACTAGGGTGCCGAATTTTGCTGGAGCTCAGGGTTCTGACGTAGAGTAGTGGTTGAGGAGGGTGAAATCTGCGTTGGACTCCATTAAGGCACCGGAAGAGAGGAAGATGTCCTTGGTACAAAGTCTGCTACAGGAGAGTGCTTTTGACTGGTGGGAGTTATGTAGGGATCACCAGACTGAGGTGACATTTGAGGAGTTTGAGAGGAGGATTCGAGATCAGTATTGTCCTCCGGTGGTGAGGGCGGCTCGGGAGGCTGCTTTTCGGGATGCTGGACCCAAAAATATCACAGTATCTGAGACTATTTTGAAGTTTCAGCAAGAGTTGGAGGCGGTACCGAACGCTGCCCCTACTGAAAAGTTGAAGATTGCGACCTTTCTGAAAAGGTTGCAACCGCATTTAAGTGCCTATGTGTCTGGTCTCCAACTCGCGACGTTGGGAGAGGTTCAACAGTCTGCTTTGGCGTATGCTATGGCCACTTTGAGGCCGGAACAGGTGGATGCTCAGGTAGGAGGGGGTAAGAGACGGAAAATGGCAACTGCAGTGACTTCTAGGGGTGACGATCAGTGTGGACAATACCCGTAGAGTAGAATAGAGTTCCAGCCATCGGGACGCCAAGAACGATCACAATAGAGCCGGGCTGCCGGGAATGAAAGACAGTGCTACAACTGTGGAAGCACTGAGCACTTGAGGAACCAATGTCCTAGTCCAGTGAAGGATTGCTTTACATGTGGGAAGCCCGGACATCTTCAAAGGTTCTGTACGGTTGGCGCGCCTCCGCTGGGATTAGTACCGGGGACGGGAAATCGGGGAGTCCATCACCGACCACCAGCACGTCAGACACCAGATCAGAGTGTTGGTCGGAGCGTAGGAGCTAGTAACACGGGAGCAGTTCCTCCTCGAGTGTTTGAAATGAAGGGAAGTGGAGAACAAGATGTCCTCGATCCACCTAACGATCTATCTTGAGCATTTCAGACAAAGTTAGTCTAGTCCATAGTACATTAGTTCTTTTATAGGATGCGAAGATCGTTACATGTTCTCTAAGATGTTCTCGATCCACCTAACGATCTATCTTGAGCTGGGATTGGTACCGGGGACGGGAAATCGGGGAGTCCATCATCGGCCACCAGCACGTCAGACACCAGATCAGAGAGTTGGTCGGAGCGTAGGAGCTAGTAACACGGGAGCAGTTCCTCCTCGAGTGTTTGAAATGAAGGGAAGTGGAGAACAAGATGTCCTCGATCCACCTAACGATCTATCTTGAGCATTTCAGACAAAGTTAGTCTAGCCCATAGTACATTAGTTCTTTTATAGGATGCGAAGATCTTTACATGTTCTCTAAGTTTGTCTGGTTGTTTTGAATCGGGATTTTGTTGCTTTGTTTATGACTATTTGTTTTATTGATTGTTGCTCGGATAACTGTTTTGTTTGGACATTGTTCATGAAAACGGGATTGTTTTTGTTTGTTTATTATGGCCTTAATTTTATACCCTAGTTTCGTAAGATGTTTTAGAACAGCGGTTCGGGGACGAACCGTTTTCTTAGAGGGAGGTATTTGTAGAACTTGACAATAGGTCTAGTAACCTCTTAATTATTCCTCGGTTACTTCAGTTCTGTTCATTCCTAAGTTTCGGGACGAAACTTTCTTAAGGGGGATAGTATGTAATATTCGAATTCTGTATTTCCGTGTAGGGCGGAAAGGTAAATTTTTCGGATTTCAATTAGTCGAAATCGTGACCCACAAGTTAACCTCGAGTAAAACCTAGCGGTTAATAGGAAGGTAACCTCGTTTTATAGAATATTTATTATTTGTACCCCGATGTGTTAATCGGTTTTGACAAATCACAAATTATATATTTATATATATATACTTTTATCCAGGGAGATGGATCACATGAGTATTGGAATTCCGTTCAATCAAACCATCCAAATCCCATATTAACCCTAATCTTATCCAACTTAACAAAAATCATATCCTTACAAATAAATCTTATCATTACTCTCAACCACGTTAAAAACCGAGTAGTCCTGAATTACGGATACACGATCTCCATCAAGCCGAGTTCTGGTTTCGTTGTTGTGTCGAGAATTCCGTTACAATGCTCATCCTTCGGGTTACCCGGAGTCGGAGTGTGTGTACTATTTCGGTCCCGACGTAATCCTCGGTGTCGCCAAGTCAAGCCGCTGCCGCGTCGCCAACCTCGTCTGCGCGGGTCGTCCCTTCTTCATCAGTGGACGTCCAACCGTTGATTTTTTTTGGTTCCGTTTCGATTCTCCGTTTCAGGCCGACGAATCGTTGTTCCGATCGTCGTTCCGGTAAGAACCGAACCATCCTTGTTTCCGTCCTTTCGTTGTTCTAGTTACTATCTGGTTAGGGATGGGTGCGAGGGCGTCGGGAGGAGTCCTAGTATGATTGCCGAAGCTGGGGTATTTTTAGCAGGTAGGGGTGGGGAAGGTCGGGTCGAGGTTGCAGGGGTACGTAGCTAAAGGAAGAAGAAGGAGTTGACCATAAGTGGTCAAAAGGAAAAGGGAGGTGGGCCCTTGCTACGTTTTTCCGAAAGAGTAATGTGGCAGATGGTTGAACTTGGGCCAGTTTAATTGCCCACTTTAGGATGTGGGTTTGGGCCGGTTTTTATTAATTTGGGTGGTTGGGCTTGGTTTGAAATTTGTAGTGTAAGGCTGCTGTTAATTATTGGGTATTGATTAATAAGCTTTGTGAAAATGAATGCTAAGAGGTACGTATATTAATATGGGGCTGGATTGAGTTTTTTTTGTTGTTGTTGTTTAATGTGGGTGGTGCTAGTTAGTAGTGTCCAGCTAGTAGTAGTTAGCATAAATTAGTACTATGTGAGATTCAAAGTGTGGGAGTGGTGACACTTTAAATACACAATTCGTGAATTTTATTTTATTTTATTTTATTTTAAAAAAAAAATGTGGACTAGTGTTAATTAGTATTAATAAGTTAGAATTCAGTACTAATTAGTAGGGCATGTTAGTATCTACATCGAGTTTATCTTAAGCATATCGTTTATTTCTTATGATAAATATCCTTGTGTAGTCATTGGAGTTGGGATTATTAGAGCTTATAAACGGTTGGTCGATCACGTTTTAGGTCGGGTTTGTAAAACCAAGGTTGTTCATTTCGTATATTGTTCGAGGAATTATGGGTGGAACCTAACTCTTTTGCCACGTTAATATATCTTTTAGGAGATCGTATTTGCCCACGCTATTAATTTCGTCTTCTTCAAGGATCCCTAGTTTCGAGGTAAGTCGTTTTCGACTTGCTCGGTTCTTTTCTATCCTGTTAGATTGCATACCGTTATTGTAGGGCGGGTTTTGGGAACTAGCCCCGAATACCTTTTTAAACTATTTTGAACTTCTCGTATTGTTGTGTGTGTAAAATGGTGTTGAATGTATTTTTATCGGAAGGATATTTTTGGAACGTTTTCTCTGTGTTGGTACCGTTTCCGACACGGCCCATCGTAGCTGGCGTTGAGGAAGAGTTGGTTACGTTGACCCGTGTGACAGGGAAACCGTGCCCCTTCAAAACGAAAATTATTATCTGTGTGTTTTTGGCAAGTGCTCCAGTGGAGGCTTAGCCGGGGTTAGAAGGGAGATTGTGAAGTGGAGTGAGAGGGCCTGCCTCTGCACTCGGCGCGGTGATGAGCGCCTTGGAAGTCGGATTGTGAAAAAGGAGGAGTTGCTTTGTTATGAGGTTGTGATTGTAAATGTAAATGTGGCTATGTGTGACTGATTATAACTAATTTAGGTATTGGCCTTTAGAGTTATGATTGCGATTGTGGATTTGTATGCTGACTTTAGAAATGTTTTTAAACGTTCTGCAATTTCCGTATTCTCTCTAACTTGATAGATTAGAAGCTGACCCTTCGGGGAATATTTTTCAGTTCCAGGTATGAACCAGGGAGCCGTGCAGGAACCGAGGCCAGATGGCGGGCCGGAGTGGTAAAGAGCGCGTGTCATAGTGGGATGGGTTTTACGCTAGTTCATTTATGATAGTTAGGATGTTGATTTTATTATTGTTAAGATGGAGTTAGTATTATGTTTTACTTATTATTATTATTTTGTTTGAAGAGATCAATATTAGTAAGTGTTGTGTCGGATTTGAGTTTATATTTTCGGGAACGCATGCATGACTATGTTTTCTAAGTTTTACTAAATAAAAGGTTGGATGTTTTATTAAGTTTTCTCATCGTGCCCGCGTTGCAAGATCCTAAAGTGTGGTTGTCAACCTACTTAAATAGTACCTAGTAAGGTGTATTTCTAAGTAGCGTCCCGTCGGAAGTCGGGGTGTTACAAAGTTGCTAAATAAATGATATAATATCAAAGATTCATGCTAATTTTGTTATTTTTGTGTGCAATACCAAATGTTGTAAAATATACAATTAGTCTATTAGATTTTGTGAACTACTCACAAAATAGATAGAGAGATAGTTTGTGTTGGAATATTTATTTTATTTGTTTAATTTTAAAGAATAATTTTTTAATTCATTGCATGGAAATTCATTGGCACACATTAATTATATTATGACATGTTTATTTTATTTATTTTTTCTTTTATTTTTTCTCTTTATCTTTCATTGATTGTATTGTCATTGATTGCCAAAATTTTCTTCTTTATAAGATACTAGTAATAATGCTCGTGCATATGTACGGGGCAAGTTTTTTCGTAAAAATATATTGAGGTTTTTTTTTTACATTTTTTAGTTATGTCATTTTCCTTGCTTATTTGTTAATCTTACATTCTTTTTAGTTAAAAATTGAAGTACAAATGATTACATGGTCCCAACATTAATATTATGAAGTATATTTATTTTTTCTTAAACAATATACTTAATATATTTTTTTTGAAACAGCTCATGTAACTAATTAAAGTATCTCACTTATAATTTTTTCCACATACTATAATATTTGTAATTGTAATTAACAATCATAACTATGTATAAAGTTAGAGACTAAATAGTTTAGGTTTTTAGGTTTTTTACTTTAATACTTAAAAAAAAATTAATTTTCATTTGGATAAATAGAATAGTACAATCCTTTAACCATCACAATATATTTTGTTTCTTTTCCATCAATTGGTTAGCATGGCCTTTTTATGCTTATCATTTCTCATGAATGTTATTGATTGGTTAGCATGGCCTTTTTATGCTTATATATATATATATATATATAGGGTTGAGTTCAAGCAAAGAGGTAATTTACTGTAAATAGTTAGGAGAAATAAGGAGCGTTGGATGCAGGGAGATGAATGTTATTGATTTGATAGAATTAATGATTTAAAAGAAAAAAGAATAATAAAAAACATATCCCGTAGATTACGGTAGTTACCAAAATTATATATTTTTTTATCTTTTTTATTGTCGTAAAGTTTAAAGTAGCGTACATTTGCATCGTATTATAAGTTGTTCATTAATTAATATAGAGTTGTTCATTACAATAAAGAAATTGTTCATTAAAAAAATCTTCGTACATTGAACTAATTTGTTCCTTGTTCACTATATTATGTTGAGTTATTGTTCATCAATTAATATAGAGTTGTTCATTACAATAAAGAAATTGTTCATTAAAAAAATTTACATACATAGATCTAATTTGTTCGTTGTTTACGATATTAGGACTGAGTTATTGTTCATCAATTAATAAAGAATTGTTCAATAGAATAGATAAGTTGTTCATTGAAAAAAATTCGTAAATATATCTTATTATTTGTTCTGTGTTCAATATATTACCCTAATTGTTCAGTGTTCTTCTAATTATATCTAATTGTTCATTTATAAGTAAGTAGTTGTTCATTGTTTTTTTATTAATAGGTGTGAGATTGTAATAGTTCATTCGACAACAAGTAGTTGTTCATTTGTGACATATTAGTTGTTCAATATGTACTATAGGAGAGAGTTTTTTCATCAACGCTTATATAGAAGCGATGAAAACTATAGGAGAGAGAAATTACACAAAACTTTCTGGAATTACGCAGATTGATTTCTTGCTTATATTAGAGTAATTATTTTCCAAAATTAAATCAACCATTATCCCTAGAATTACGCTCCATTTTTATTTTATTTATTTTTTAAAAGTTATTTATTATTTCAAATCTACATCATTAATTATATAAGATCTGACGCTTCTAATAGCTCCTCACTATTTACAATAAGAAGGCTCTTTACTTGAACTCAACCCTATATATATATATAGTTATAGATGAGAAAAAGTATATAATAAATTAATTAAACCAAAATAATCATTTTACCTATGCTTATTATTTCTCATGATATGTATATATATATATTTAGTTATCGATGAGAAAAAGTATACAATAAAATAATTAAACCAAAATAATCATTTTACCTCTTTCACAATGATAAATTTGACCAATTTTAAAACCTATAATGTTTTTTATTGTCTCATTAAGTTTGAATTGTTATAATTATTAGTTACCTAATTAAATATTTGCAACTTGGATCTTTTGGTTCACAAAATCTTTAACTTAATTTTATTTTTCACTTGATTATCTATGCTCTATATTTTATAATTTAATATTTAATATTATCTTTTCAGATTGTTAGTGATGCTTTTTATGCATATCAAGTAAATTTTGTAAATTTTTATTATGTATTGTTTTCATAAATTACTTTCTCATGCTTGAAACTCTTAAAAATATCCTTAATTTAATGTAATTTTATATTTTTACTCCGTATTGCATATCTTAGATTTGTAACTTGGTATTATATATATATTGGTGTTAAGTTCTGGTAGAAAGGCTTTTAAGGTGGAAAGTGAGGGTGATTATGAACCATTAGATTGATTTTATTAAACGTTCTAGATTTATTTAAAATAGATGCACCATAGTATGATAGATGCATCTCACCAGATTTTTCCTTTGTGAGACTTTTTAGGAATTTCATATCATATATTTCAACCTCTCTCATAAATCGTTTCTTTCCAAACCAGATACACATTTATTGTCTCTCCAAAAAGTCAAACGAGATTTATTCTCCTCTTCCTCTCTCCCGAATCTAAAAATTTTGATTGTTTTATCCCTGCAAAGTGGGGTACGGTGCCATCTTCAACAGGGGATTTCATATTCGATGTGTACTCCCATGTACTCTCGTATGTTCAACGAGAATGATAAGTATGGAATTTTCGAGTTCACCAACTGTCAGGTCACCTTCTTTTCCAATTTGAAATTTTTAGATTCAATTGCTGGGTTTCAATTTTATTTTGCTTTAATCGCTTGATTTTGTTATTTAGTACATGTTTGGTTCAAGCTTATAATTAAGTTTCGTTGATTTTTAGTTTAATTGAGTAGATGTGATCCTAATGTTTAGTTAAAACAACTCAAAACTTGTTCTACGATATAGGAGAATGTCAAGTGTCTAGAGATTTTTGTGAATTTAAACGTTTTTTGTGATAAACATTACATAAGTTGCAATAATTAGATTGACTTTGCAGGAGGATCACCCGTTAATTGTGTAATTTTGTGATTTTGATGAAGTATGTGATTTCGTTTTAATAGATAATCAGAAATCTTCAATATTTTTTGTATACTATTTTTCATATTTGATATTTTGTTAGTTTGATTGTGTGATCTTTCGATAATTTTAATGTTTAGGATATCGTTTCTCATTAAACAGGCATGTGATTTCGATTTGTAATCGAAGCCCTAATTTGATTCATTGATATTGATTGATCTCTCTTGTTATATTTGTTGGATCGCTGGATTGAATATTCGTCATTTTTTAAAGTGATATTCATTGGAATATTAAGAGATATTCACAAAATTAGTTAGTAGTATTCATGTAATTGAAATATGGCATTCTTGGCCAAAAAATAATATGTATTATTTTTTTGAGGGATTTTATGTATTGTTATGAATATTTATCTACTCTATTTTTTTATTTGAAGGTAGCAAATGATCGGAACGTTATAACGGGAGACCACCAGCAGTTGGAAATGGCATATCGACAAATGTCATTATTGTTACGCCGACCACCGGGACATGGCCGACACTCCAAATATATGAAAGAAATACTTCTCGGGAAAGGGGAAAGGCTGGGGCCTACCTATCCCGATAGGACTCCAACCACATAATAAGTATCATGTAGAGCAATAAGGAGCACCGGCCGAGCGCCCTGAATGAATATGACAACAGTCGCGACTATAAAAAGACTCGCGACTATGGCAGGGCGGTACGCTCTGCTCTCTCGCGACCTCTACTCTAATCAAATAAAGGGTGGTCTAAAATATCGAAGGAAGATGAAGTCTACATAAGGGCAATAAATAATCATAAATTTCTCATTTTTATTTGTGAGATTTGTACTTGGGTGATCATATTCACCGTATTAGCCAGTGATATTCATGTAACTAGGTAGTCATATTCACTATATTAGCTAGTATAGTCATGTAAAATGAGTGGTCATATTCACCACATTACCTAGTGATATTCATGTAACGAGGTGATCATATTCACTGTATTAGCTAATGATATTCTTATCATTAAATAGTTATATTTGTATAGCCTTTTGATTCAACTTATGTATGTATTATAATGTAAATTGATATTCACAATTTTACATAGCAATATTCATTGAAGTTGATATGGTTGTCAAAATTATAATGAGATTATATAATTACTAATGACCATATTCACTATAACGAATATAGATATTCATTGTGTATTACGTTGGTATTCATTTGGCAGCATGTGATAATAAAGATAAAATAATTATGTCGATATTATACAACTATTTATTTTAATCATATTCATCGTAACACAAGTACATATTCATTGTTTATCACATTGATATTCACTCGACAGTCTGCGAGAATGTATATTCGTTATTCATCATGTTGGTATTCGATCATCTGGTATGCTTCGAGAATAAAGATACAAAATTACGTCAACACCAATTAGTTTTAAAAATAGGATAAAATCAATATTAAAAATATGATTTGTTTTGAATTTAAATAGGAGAGAGAATATTAATATTCATATGAGATTTGTGCGTGATTTGATTTGTCCAATATTAATTTTTTCCTTTTTTAATTTTTTTAAATGGTTTGTTTGCTATTTTTAAGGGATATGAATTTCTTTTTGGCAAGTGACATCTAATCTAGTAATATTCACCCTATATTAACTATTTTGCATTTTCAAATCTCACCATCAATTTACTTCAATCCAACGACTCAAATTCACCCTCACTTTCTACCACAATTAGCTTTCTACTGGAACCTGCCCCGATAGATTGAGGGTCAATAGAGATCAATAAAATATGAGAGAACAAGAGAGAAATTGTAGGCCTTTGGATGATATTCTATTGGATGACTGAGATTACATATCCAAAATTGACCCAATTTCAAATTTCAACCCAATCCCTTAATTATAGCAAGTGTTAATTAATTTTGATTTTTTTCCTTATTTTACAATTTTTTTTTACTTCTCCTTTCTCAAACCTAATTTTGTGGATGCACCGTCGGATTTCTCAAACCTCCATTCACACAGCTCGACCCCAAATTCACACCACTCGCCAATAACAATCTCCGATCGCCCATCGCCCCTCACCGTTCGCCCTCACCGCTCTACCCTCACCACTCGCACCTCGCCCTCACCCATGGCCCCAAATTTGGTATCGCCGCTCACCGATAACAATCGCCGCTCGCCCATTGCCCCTCACCGTTCGCCCTCACCGCCCGCCCATCGCCCCTCATCGTTCGCCCTCACCGCTCGCACCTCACCTTTCCGCTGGTCATCGCCTCCAGCCCCGACTGTACAAGCTCGCTCATCGCCGGCATTAAAACCATAAAGATGTTTACGAAATACAAATAGAATATACATTAATAAAGATGTTTTATACAGAGTTAGGACATATATATACACATAGTGTATATAGATCACATGTGTATATAACATAGAGGTCATGGGTATAGAGATGTATATAAATTCTAATAATTGTATATAATAGTATAACTATTGTATACTGAGATCAATATAAACACATCATACTCATTCGTGTATAATTGGTATATTAATTTCTAATAATTGTACACATATATTAAAACGGTGTATATGATCAACATTTGTACATTTTTTTTATTCGACATAGAATTAAAAATAGTTCACAAATAAGTCATGTATATTAACTGTGAATTACATGTATATACGCTAATAAAGAATGTATACATAATTCAAATTGTACATGTAAAAGACATGTTTTCATTAATTGTACATACAATAATGCAAATAGTATCCAGCCACAACAATTTTGTATATACATTTATCAAGTTGTTATATACAATAGTACAATATATATATAGAGAGGATCGACGCTTGCTTGACCTGGTGGTTCGTGGTGGCCGGAATTCTCCAGCGAGCAGTTTCGACGTTCAGCAAGCAGCGTGCAGTTGCAGCAGACAATTCCGACGTGGTGGTTCGGTGGTGGCCAGTTTCAACGTGCGACGACGCTTGGTGGTTCGACGTGGTGGTTCGAGCAGTTCCGACGGCGCTTCCAGCGCAATGGAGGTTGCTGGACTTCAGCGACGGCGCAATGAAGGTCTCTAGCGACGGCGGGTCTCCAGCGAGCGTTGCGGGTCTTCCACGACGGCGCTTCCAATTCCGACGTTGCGGGTCTCTAGCGAGCAGTTCCAGCGCAATGGAGGTTGTTGCGGGATTGTTTATGGTTACATCACAATGGACGATTTTCACAAAATCAAAACAATAATTTAATTATGGTAGTTAGGATGGGGAGAATATCTCTCCTAATTTTGTTTTTTTTCCTATTGTAGATACAAATCCCACCATCAACTCCAATCTAATCCAATGGATGAGATTTGTTCTCTTGTTCTCTATAGGAGAGTGTTCTCTATAGAACCTATATATATATATTATGAACAATGTGAAAGTGTACATCGATTAACATAATGTTAATAATGTAATCGTATTTTATATTTTAAAAACCACATTATTGGAGTAAAAATAATATATAATATGCCATAGATCCAAAAAATGATTGCAACTATATAGTTAGGATTATAAATATAATTACATGTAAACAATTAAGGAATACATCCAATAAAATATTAATTTTTTATTATTTCTTTTATTTCAAATATCGTTTTAATAAAATAAATATTAAGATTCTACAAAATTACAATCACATGATTTGAACCCATGACATATAGCTTCATAAATGAGTCTGAACCACTATGCTACACTCTATTCTTTCATTTTCTTAATGCAATTATAATTATATAAAAGTATTTGTGATCATTATTGATGAGTGCAATAAATGGGAGCAAAACCCATTCTTATATGTTCAAATATCATTTTAATAAAAGAAATATTAAGATTTTACAAAATTACAATCTCATGATTTATTTAAGCAATTGATATATAAATGGACACATACATTTGTAAATAATTGATATAAACAAATAGAGAATATATAGGGAAATTTTTTATCACATTTTGATATTATGGAGAAATCCTCAAAGGTCATGTGCAAACTTTTTATAACAATAAACAACTGCATAGCCAATGCAATTTTCACTTCTAAAATAACCAAAATCAAACCGAGCAATATCCAATAAGAATATACAAAGTAACACTTTATCTTGTTCGCCAACAACTACAACAAAATCAAATAATTAGTATAAAAAATTTCATTTTGATATTATGGAGAAATCATCAAAGGTCATGTGCAAACTTTTTATAACAATAAACAATCGCATAGCCAATGCAATTTTTACTTATAAAATAACCAAAATCAAACCGAACAATATCCAATAAGAATATACAAAGTACCACTTTATCTTGTTCGCCAACAACAACAAAAAAATCAAATAATTAGTATCAAAATTTTCATTTTAAACAATATAAACCGACTCATTTCACAAAACAGTATAAGCGAAATAGCAAATCATAATTGACAACAATTGTGATTTTTTTGAAGAAAAAAAAAAATTTACATCTAAATTGACAATAATTTAGTTAGATAATAAAGAGCAATACCAATATGATATTAAAAAATAGCAACACAATAAAAAAATATTCAAGATACTATTTTTATATTTTAATGAGAATAGACTTCCAATATAATATCGAATGAGAGATTTGCACAAATAAATATACAATAATAGTATTAAGATCCCAATAACCAACAAGACATAGAGAAAAAATAATTTATACTTACCTTGAGCTATTCGAACATGTTGGTAATTATTTATAAACTAATTGTAACCATAGAGAGAATAGTAGACACAAGAGAGGGGAAATGTGTACACTATTGGATCTCTTTGTACAATACAATATATATAGGTCAATTCATGAAATTTAATTGGTCAAATATATATACACATAAATAAGGGTGTAATTAGGGGTTGTAATGTGAGCAATAAGTACACATATAAGAGAATAAGCATCCTAAGAGAATTTCTATGTGTAGTTAATCCATATTATACATTTAAATACTTATAACATTTACACAATATTTTAACAAAAATATTGTTTAAGCAATTTAAATAAGACTAAAAAAATTAGACATGATGTTTACCATGGGACTTGAACCTGAAATATTTACAATATATAAAGGTTAATTCATAAAATTTAATTGGTCAAACATATATATACATAAATAGGGGTGTAATTAGGGATAGACAATTAGTACACATAAAAGAGAATAAGCATCATAAGAGAATTTCTATGTGTAGTTAATCCATATTATACATTTGAATACTTATAACATTTACACAATATTTTAACAAAAAATATTGTTTAAGCAATTGATATATAAATGGACACATACATTTGTAAATAATTGATATAAACAAATAGAGAATATATAGGGAAAATATTTATCACATTTTGATATTATGGAGAAATCCTCAAAGGTCATGTGCAAACTTTTTATAACAATAAACAACCGCATAGCCAAAGCAATTTTCACTTATAAAATAACCAAAATCAAACCGAACAATATCCAATAAGAATATACAAAGTAACACTTTATCTTGTTCGCCAACAACAACAACAAAAATCAAATAATTAGTATAAAAAATTTCATTTTGATATTATGGAGAAATCATCAAAGGTCATGTGCAAACTTTTTATAACAATAAACAATCGCATAGCCAATGCAATTTTTACTTATAAAATAACCAAAATCAAACCGAACAATATCCAATAAGAATATACAAAGTACCACTATATCTTGTTCGCCAACAACAACAAAAAAATCAAATAATTAGTATCAAAATTTTCATTTTAAACAATATAAACCGACGATCATTTCACAAAACAGTATAAGCGAAATAGCAAATCATAATTGACAACAATTGTGATTTTTTTGAAGAAAAAAAAAATTTACATCTAAATTGACAATAATTTAGTTAGATAATAAAGAGCAATACCAATATGATATTAAAAAATAGCAACACAATAAAAAAATATTCAAGATACTATTTTTATATTTTAATGAGAATAGACTTCCAATATAATATCGAATGAGAGATTTGCACAAATAAATATACAATAATAGTATTAAGATCCCAATAACCAACAAGACATAGAGAAAAAATAATTTATACTTACCTTGAGCTATTCGAACATGTTGGTAATTATTTATAAACTAATTGTAACCATAGAGAGAATAGTAGACACAAGAGAGGGGAAATGTGTACACTATTGGATCTCTTTGTACAATACAATATATATAGGTCAATTCATGAAATTTAATTGGTCAAATATATATACACATAAATAAGGGTGTAATTAGGGGTTGTAATGTGAGCAATAAGTACACATATAAGAGAATAAGCATCCTAAGAGAATTTCTATGTGTAGTTAATCCATATTATACATTTAAATACTTATAACATTTACACAATATTTTAACAAAAATATTGTTTAAGCAATTTAAATAAGACTAAAAAAATTAGACATGATGTTTACCATGGGACTTGAACCTGAAATATTTACAATATATAAAGGTTAATTCATAAAATTTAATTGGTCAAACATATATATACATAAATAGGGGTGTAATTAGGGATAGACAATTAGTACACATAAAAGAGAATAAGCATCATAAGAGAATTTCTATGTGTAGTTAATCCATATTATACATTTGAATACTTATAACATTTACACAATATTTTAACAAAAAATATTGTTTAAGCAATTGATATATAAATGGACACATACATTTGTAAATAATTGATATAAACAAATAGAGAATATATAGGGAAAATATTTATCACATTTTGATATTATGGAGAAATCCTCAAAGGTCATGTGCAAACTTTTTATAACAATAAACAACCGCATAGCCAATGCAATTTTCACTTATAAAATAACCAAAATCAAACCGAACAATATCCAATAAGAATATACAAGGTAACACTTTATCTTGTTCGCCAACAACAACAACAAAAATCAAATAATTAGTATAAAAAATTTCATTTTGATATTATGGAGAAATCATCAAAGGTCATGTGCAAACTTTTTATAACAATAAACAATCGCATAGCCAATGCAATTTTTACTTATAAAATAACCAAAATCAAACCGAACAATATCCAATAAGAATATACAAAGTACCACTATATCTTGTTCGCCAACAACAACAAAAAAATCAAATAATTAGTATCAAAATTTTCATTTTAAACAATATAAACCGACGATCATTTCACAAAACAGTATAAGCGAAATAGCAAATCATAATTGACAACAATTGTGATTTTTTTGAAGAAAAAAAAAATTTACATCTAAATTGACAATAATTTAGTTAGATAATAAAGAGCAATACCAATATGATATTAAAAAATAGCAACACAATAAAAAAATATTCAAGATACTATTTTGATATTTTAATGAGAATAGACTTCCAATATAATATCGAATGAGAGATTTGCACAAATAAATATACAATAATAGTATTAAGATCCCAATAACCAACAAGACATAGAGAAAAAATAATTTATACTTACCTTGAGCTATTCGAACATGTTGGTAATTATTTATAAACTAATTGTAACCATAGAGAGAATAGTAGACACAAGAGAGGGGAAATGTATACACTATTGGATCTCTTTGTACAATACAATATATATAGGTCAATTCATGAAATTTAATTGGTCAAATATATATACACATAAATAGGGGTGTAATTAGGGGTTGTAATGTGAGCAATAAGTACACATATAAGAGAATAAGCATCCTAAGAGAATTTCTATGTGTAGTTAATCCATATTATACATTTAAATACTTATAACATTTACACAATATTTTAACAAAAATATTGTTTAAGCAATTTAAATAAGACTAAAAAAATTAGACATGATGTTTACCATGGGACTTGAACCTTAAATATTTACAATATATAAAGGTTAATTCATAAAATTTAATTGGTCAAACATATATATACATAAATAGGGGTGTAATTAGGGATAGACAATTAGTACACATATAAGAGAATAAGCATCATAAGAGAATTTCTATGTGTAGTTAATCCATATTATACATTTGAATACTTATAACATTTACACAATATTTTAACAAAAAATATTGTTTAAGCAATTGATATATAAATGGACACATACATTTGTAAATAATTGATATAAACAAATAGAGAATATATAGGGAAAATATTTATCACATTTTGATATTATGGAGAAATCCTCAAAGGTCATGTGCAAACTTTTTATAACAATAAACAACCGCATAGCCAATGCAATTTTCACTTATAAAATAACCAAAATCAAACCGAACAATATCCAATAAGAATATACAAAGTAACACTTTATCTTGTTCGCCAACAACAACAACAAAAATCAAATAATTAGTATAAAAAATTTCATTTTGATATTATGGAGAAATCATCAAAGGTCATGTGCAAACTTTTTATAACAATAAACAATCGCATAGCCAATGCAATTTTTACTTATAAAATAACCAAAATCAAACCGAACAATATCCAATAAGAATATACAAAGTACCACTATATCTTGTTCGCCAACAACAACAAAAAAATCAAATAATTAGTATCAAAATTTTCATTTTAAACAATATAAACCGACGATCATTTCACAAAACAGTATAAGCGAAATAGCAAATCATAATTGACAACAATTGTGATTTTTTTGAAGAAAAAAAAAATTTACATCTAAATTGACAATAATTTAGTTAGATAATAAAGAGCAATACCAATATGATATTAAAAAATAGCAACACAATAAAAAAATATTCAAGATACTATTTTTATATTTTAATGAGAATAGACTTCCAATATAATATCGAATGAGAGATTTGCACAAATAAATATACAATAATAGTATTAAGATCCCAATAACCAACAAGACATAGAGAAAAAATAATTTATACTTACCTTGAGCTATTCGAACATGTTGGTAATTATTTATAAACTAATTGTAACCATAGAGAGAATAGTAGACACAAGAGAGGGGAAATGTGTACACTATTGGATCTCTTTGTACAATACAATATATATAGGTCAATTCATGAAATTTAATTGGTCAAATATATATACACATAAATAAGGGTGTAATTAGGGGTTGTAATGTGAGCAATAAGTACACATATAAGAGAATAAGCATCCTAAGAGAATTTCTATGTGTAGTTAATCCATATTATACATTTAAATACTTATAACATTTACACAATATTTTAACAAAAATATTGTTTAAGCAATTTAAATAAGACTAAAAAAATTAGACATGATGTTTACCATGGGACTTGAACCTGAAATATTTACAATATATAAAGGTTAATTCATAAAATTTAATTGGTCAAACATATATATACATAAATAGGGGTGTAATTAGGGATAGACAATTAGTACACATAAAAGAGAATAAGCATCATAAGAGAATTTCTATGTGTAGTTAATCCATATTATACATTTGAATACTTATAACATTTACACAATATTTTAACAAAAAATATTGTTTAAGCAATTGATATATAAATGGACACATACATTTGTAAATAATTGATATAAACAAATAGAGAATATATAGGGAAAATATTTATCACATTTTGATATTATGGAGAAATCCTCAAAGGTCATGTGCAAACGTTTTATAACAATAAACAAACGCATAGCCAATGCAATTTTCACTTATAAAATAACCAAAATCAAACCGAACAATATCCAATAAGAATATACAAGGTAACACTTTATCTTGTTCGCCAACAACAACAACAAAAATCAAATAATTAGTATAAAAAATTTCATTTTGATATTATGGAGAAATCATCAAAGGTCATGTGCAAACTTTTTATAACAATAAACAATCGCATAGCCAATGCAATTTTTACTTATAAAATAACCAAAATCAAACCGAACAATATCCAATAAGAATATACAAAGTACCACTATATCTTGTTCGCCAACAACAACAAAAAAATCAAATAATTAGTATCAAAATTTTCATTTTAAACAATATAAACCGACGATCATTTCACAAAACAGTATAAGCGAAATAGCAAATCATAATTGACAACAATTGTGATTTTTTTGAAGAAAAAAAAAATTTACATCTAAATTGACAATAATTTAGTTAGATAATAAAGAGTAATACCAATATGATATTAAAAAATAGCAACACAATAAAAAAATATTCAAGATACTATTTTGATATTTTAATGAGAATAGACTTCCAATATAATATCGAATGAGAGATTTGCACAAATAAATATACAATAATAGTATTAAGATCCCAATAACCAACAAGACATAGAGAAAAAATAATTTATACTTACCTTGAGCTATTCGAACATGTTGGTAATTATTTATAAACTAATTGTAACCATAGAGAGAATAGTAGACACAAGAGAGGGGAAATGTATACACTATTGGATCTCTTTGTACAATACAATATATATAGGTCAATTCATGAAATTTAATTGGTCAAATATATATACACATAAATAGGGGTGTAATTAGGGGTTGTAATGTGAGCAATAAGTACACATATAAGAGAATAAGCATCCTAAGAGAATTTCTATGTGTAGTTAATCCATATTATACATTTAAATACTTATAACATTTACACAATATTTTAACAAAAATATTGTTTAAGCAATTTAAATAAGACTAAAAAAATTAGACATGATGTTTACCATGGGACTTGAACCTTAAATATTTACAATATATAAAGGTTAATTCATAAAATTTAATTGGTCAAACATATATATACATAAATAGGGGTGTAATTAGGGATAGACAATTAGTACACATATAAGAGAATAAGCATCATAAGATAATTTCTATGTGTAGTTAATCCATATTATACATTTGAATACTTATAACATTTACACAATATTTTAACAAAAAATATTGTTTAAGCAATTGATATATAAATGGACACATACATTTGTAAATAATTGATATAAACAAATAGAGAATATATAGGGAAAAAATTTATCACATTTTGATATTATGGAGAAATCCTCAAAGGTCATGTGCAAACTTTTTATAACAATAAACAACCGCATAGCCAATGCAATTTTCACTTATAAAATAACCAAAATCAAACCGAACAATATCCAATAAGAATATACAAAGTAACACTTTATCTTGTTCGCCAACAACTACAAAAAAATCAAATAATTAGTATAAAAAATTTCATTTTGATATTATGGAGAAATCATCAAAGGTCATGTGCAAACTTTTTATAACAATAAACAATCGCATAACCAATGCAATTTATACTTATAAAATAACCAAAATCAAACCGAACAATATCCAATAAGAATATACAAAGTACCACTTTATCTTGTTCGCCAACAACAACAAAAAAATCAAATAATTAGTATCAAAATTTTCATTTTAAACAATATAAACCAACGATCATTTCACAAAACAGTATAAGCGAAATAGCAAATCATAATTGACTACAATTGTGATTTTTTTGAAGAAAAAAAAATTTACATCTAAATTGACAATAATTTAGTTAGATAATAAAGAGCAATACCAATATGATATTAAAAAATAGCAACACAATAAAAAAATATTCAAGATACTATTTTTATATTTTAATGAGAATAGACTTCCAATATAATATCGAATGAGAGATTTTCACAAATACATATATAATAATAGTATTAAGACCCCAATAACCAACAAGACATAGAGAAAACATAATTTATACTTACCTTGAGCTATTCGAACATGTTTGTAATTATTATAAACTAATTGTAACCATAGAGAGAATAGTAGACGCAAGAGATGGGAAATGTGTACACCATTGGATCTCTTTGTACAATACAATATATATAGGTCAATTCATTTATTTTAATTGGTCAAACATATATACACATAAATAGGGGTGTAATTAGGGGTGGTAATGTGAGCAATAAGTACACATATAAGAGAATAAGCATCCTAAGAGAATCTCTATGTGTAGTTATCTATATTATACATTTAAATACTTATAACATTTACACAATATTTTAACAAAAAAATATTGTTTAAGCAATTTACATAAGACTAAAAAAATTAGACATGATGTTCACCATGGGACTTGAAGCTTAAATATCTAACCTATATATAGGTCAATAATGCGCCAACCATAGCAAATGTACGATTAAAACAGTGTCAAATCGAAGTCGAATATTTAAAATAACGTGTCTAGTGACACATTAATATTTTAATTGCAAAAGAAATAAATTTCTTACAAAATCAAGTTTGCTAGTATTAAAATACAATAATCTCAAATTCGAATACAAACTGGCTTCGTTATTTCCTACAACATCTATAAATAATGTTGATTTTGGCAAAAAACAAAGTGTGTAAGGACTCGAACCCGAGATCTCCACTACAAAGGCCCAAGCTTCAACCATTGAATTAAGGAACTTATCTTGACATATTTAACAAAAAAATTTATATAATAAAATTTGTGTACCAAGTGCAATAAATGCACCATGTACACAACTTTTTAATGTTATATATAGACTAGAGGGGATAGGCTCGTGCGTACGCACGGGACATGTATTTTGCATTTGCTTTTTTAGGTACTTTTTTTTATTGTTTTATAAATTACATTGTTGCGGCTTAAGTTCGTAATAGTTAGAACAATTGAGACGTCCGAACGTGTATGAAATAAGAATGCATATGTAAAAAATTGTTACTTTCTTAAAACCTGGTACTTGAAATATGCACACCTAATATGAAATTTCTTCATATGCGCCATAAAACATAATTTGTCATTAAATATTCCATGCATGCATATCTAATGACAACTAATAAGTGTTTTAGTAATGTTTATTTTTTAAAATTTTAAGCAATTTATGATGATGAGAAAAATTCCAAATTTTCAATTCATATGATGTACAATAAAGATCATGTGTACGACTTGTTTATGATATACAATGACAAATTTTTGGAATATAAACAATATGACGTGTAAAAGGTGCAAAAAGTATCGGTATAAAAAAATGAGATATTTTAATGAAACAATATGACCATGTATACTACTCTACAATCTTTGTATTATCATAATTAATTGTTTCAAGGTGACTATGATTTGTCAATATAAAAGTCAAAATTATCCTTTGCCTATATCTCTCAAATTTTTGTTTATTTCCTTAAATTTTTGCAAACCTCTTTACAAATAAATCACACTTCCACCAAAAGTTCCTATGAAAAAAGAGAGTTAATTAGCATAATGTAGAATTTTAAAAGCATATATGGCAAATGAAAGTTAAATAAAACATGCATATTAGGTAATATGATGAAACAAATTTCTACACAATTAGTAAAGGGCTAAATATTTATGTTACAAAATGAAAATGAACTATAGACAATATACTCTCACCAATTCCGTACTAACCTGTTTTTGGTGTACCGTCGAAATCCATCATATATGCGTTAACAAAGTGAGTCCTATAGTCCTATGATAGTCTTAGCTTTTGAATTGATCACGAATAAATCAAATGAACTAAACTCATATTTTTATTTTTTGTCTCTCCATATCTCTTTTCATTTTTTTTCGTCTTTATACAGTCAAATCTAGAGGCATTGGATTCCCAGTCTCCATTGTCATTTATCATTGTGTATTTAAATGAGGATTAAGAGAATTAATAAGAATAAGAATTTGAATAGAACATGCTGTAACACTCTGTCTTTCCACAGGGCACTACTTGGTAGTAGACCTTACCAGGTACTACTTAGTTGGTTTGACAATGACACTTTAGGATCTTACAACGCGGGCACGGCGATAAAACAAGTAAAACATCCAACCTTCAGATTTATAAACCTGAATATAAAATATTTTTTAATGCCCGAATGCATACACAAAATTACCAAGTAACCATTTCCCGAATTATCCTCAAAATATTCCAAACAACACTTAAGAACTAACAATTACAATAATTCAACAGAACTAATAATAATAATAATAAATCATCCCACATTACCCCCGAAAAACCCAAACTAATGACACGTGCGTCAACGATCCACTCCACCATCCGGCCAAGGCTCCTGCACGGTTTCTTGTGACATACCTATAACTGAAAAAATAATCCCGAAGGGTCAGTTACTAATCTACCAAGCTAGATAATATGCGGATATTGAAAGACATTTTAAAACAGTTTTCTATAGTCAGCAATCAGAATCCACAATCGCAACCATAACTCTAAAGGTCAATACCTAAATTAGATGGTTAGTCACACATAAGCCAAACACACATATACACAATCGCGCAATTAAAGCAGCATAAATCTTTCTCCATCTCGTCTTCCAATCCCAAGGCGCTCACTCCCCCGTCGAGTGCAGAGGCAGGCCCTCCCACTCTACTTCACAATCTCCCTTCTAACCCCGGCTAAGCCTCCACTGGAGCACTTGCCAAAACACAAAAATATCATTTTCTTTTGAAGGGGCACGGTTTCTCTGTCACACGGACCATACATAGGCAATCCTTTCTCTCCTCCAGCTACGATGGCCGTGTCGGAAACGGTACCAACACAGAGAAAACTTCGCAAACTTATTTTCGATAAAACCCATTTGAAAACAAATTTGCACTCAACAACACAAGCAAGTCCAAAACATTTCAAAAAGATATTCGGGACTAGTTCCCAAAACCAATCCTACAATAACGACACAAAATCTAACAAGACAAAAAAGAACCGAGCAAGTCGAAAACAACTTACCTCGAAAGTCACTCGGTTGAGACGGGACACAAAAGAATTGATCACGAGGTAACCTAAACAACGATTGACGATCTTAGTTAGCTAATTAAATAGGTCGACAAATCCTAACAAGCCACATATGACAAAACAAAAAGATCCCAGCTCCTACTATATATACTTTCACTCTCACAACATGACCCATATACAAATAAATTATAAGTAAAGGTACCCTATCAAACCAAATACAATGATTTAAAAGTTAACACCCTTTTTAAACTAATACAACAAGAAGTACCCAAAACCCAAAACGTACCCATACATATAAGAACTCACATCCACTACCTTTCCAGCTACTGAAACAACCCTTAAAATTAAAGAATAACTATAAAAGAATTTTTTCTAAGCTTAAACCTCCCATGCTCGAGCCGGATACGATATATATAAAACAAATTCTAGCCTTTTAATCAACCAATTCTATGTCTGATTAAGGTAAAACTTCCCCCAACTAACCAACATGTAGCGATCACGCCCGTACCGGCTAAACCTCCCATCGATGCCGATAGAGTATAAGACCCAAACGAGATCCCTCCCACTCTACTTCACAATCTCCCTTCTAACCCCAGCTAAGACTCCACTGGAGCACTTACCAAAACACAAAAATATCATTTTCTTTTGAAGGGGCACGGTTTCTCTGTCACACAGACCATACATAGGCAACCCTTCATCTCCGCCAGCTACGATGGCCGTGCCGGAATCGGTACCAACACAGAGAAAACGTTCGCAAACTTGTTTTCGATAAAACCCATTTGAAAACCAATTTGCACTCAACAACACAGGCAAGTCCAAAACATTTCAAAAAGATATTCGGGACTAGTTCCCAAAAACAATCCTACAATAACGACACAAAATCTAACAAGACAGAAAAGAACCGAGCAAGTCGAAAACAACTTACCTCGAAAGTCACTCGGTTGAGACGGGACACCAAAGAATTGATCATGAGGTAACCTAAACAATGATTGACGATCTTAGTTAGCTAATTAAATAGTTTGACAAATCCTAACAAGCCACATATGACAAAACAAAAAGATCCCAGCTCCTACTATATGTACTTTTACTCTCACAACAGGACCCATATAAAAATAAATTATAAGTAAAGGTACCCTATCAGACAAAATGCAATGATTTAAAAGTTAACACCCTTTTTAAACTAATACAACAAGAAGTACCCAAAACCCAAAACGTACCCATACATATAAGAACTCACATCCACTACCTTTCCAGCTACTGAAACAACCCTTAAAATTAAAGAATAACTATAAAAGAATTTTTTCTAAGCTTAAACCTCCCATGCTCGAGCCGGATACGATATATATAAAACAAATTCTAGCCTTTTAATCAACCAATTCTATGTCTGATTAATGTAAAACTTCCCCCAACTAACCAGCCTGTAGCGATCACGCCCGTACCGGCTAAACCTCCCATCGATGCCGATTGAGATTAAGACTCAAACGAGATCCCTCCCACTCTACTTCACAATCTCCGTTCTAATCCCGGCTAAGCCTCCACTGGAGCACTTGCCAAAACACAAAAATATCTTTTTCTTTTGTAGGGGCACGGTTTCTCTGTCACACGGACCATACATAGGCAACCCTTCCTCTCCGCCAGCTACGATGGCCGTTGTAACACCCTGACTTAACGTCGGGACATTACTTGGTAGTTTGACCCTAACGGGTCCTACCTGAACTGGTTGACAACTAGAATACCTGGACCTTGCAACTCGGGCACGACAAGAAAACTATTTAAAACATCCAACTGTCATTCAACAAACACATTTTCAATAATGTCATGCATGAGTTCCCAAACGTCTAGTCATGTCACATCCACCACCAGAAATCCGCTAATAGTCAACACAAGAGTGAAATATCCAAAACAAGTAAACAAGACTAAGCAGAAATCCCAACCCATTCCGGCACCTAGTGACATGCGTCAACGATCCGCTGCAGCATCTGGCCTAGGCTCCAACACGGGACCTGTATGAGTACCTGGAACTGAAAAATAAGTCCCCGAGGGGTCAGCTATTATCCTGGGCAAGCTAGATAACAAGCATCAAAGGTAAGACGTTTGAAAAACAACAATTAGCCAACAACATAACCTTTAACAAGTGAATTGCACAAAACATAATGGGCCAACACACATTTCCACAACCTAGAGAATAGGTGAAAGGAAAGGCAACGAGACATACCAACAATCAAACTAACAAGCACAAAAGTAAAGCATTTGTAATAATAACCAACACTTCGACATTCAAAAAATAAAGGGAAATACAACGAAACAAACAATTCATCAAGTGTAGCAAGAATTCACAAGGTCGAAAACCAACTAAGTAATCACACACACGCACACAATAAAACCATTCACAATCCTATTGGGAAATGCCATTCTCCCTTCCACCACCGCATTCCCATCTACGACGCTAACTCCCTGCGCCTGAGTGCAGAGGCAGGCCCTCCCACTTTCCATATACGTCATCCTTCCAACCCCTGGTCAAGCCTCCACCGGAGCAATGCCAAAAACAAGCAATCAATTTTTATTTTTAAAGGGGCCCGACCGACACACGACCATGGCTAGACGCCTCTTCGCCACCGACAATCGTCGCACATGATCGTGCCGATTACGTTGCCAGCACAAAGAAAGCGATACTATTTATTTTACGAGAAAATGTTTGAAATGCAAAGCGCATCACATCATTCATGAAAACATTTCACATGGAAAACATACATTCGGGACTAACTCCCAAAACCAATCTCACAATCACGGCATGAAATCTAACAAGACTAGAATAAAGCCGAGCAAGTCAAGAACGACTTACCTGGAAGGCGATCCTTGAATGAAGTAAGAAACGCGTTGATACTAAAGACCTACGAATCATAACGTGCACGGTTAACCGACTAATCGTGAGTATTAACTATCGATTCCAAGCAAGCACAACTATAGTGGCCCCACCAAGTGTGAACCACCATAAAAACTATAGTATCCAAACACATGCGATGTTGTAAAGATTATACTATTTTAACCGAAAACAAAAGTACTAAACTCAAGAGCCAAACATCAACTACGTTCATCAACAAACTAACGTTTCATAACTTAGCCTTAAATGACACTAAACTTATAAGCTCAAGGGTAACAATTTTAAGGTCCACATTCTAGGGTGGAACGTCAATTCCCATTCTCAACGCACACACAAGCATACATATTTATAAGTATCCAAATATATATCGTTCATTCCGCATTCAAGACTCTTTAAGCAAAACCTTCCCATACTAAAAGTGGTTACAACCAAAGCCAAACAATTACTATCACACCACGATAAGCTGAGGTGACATGTAATTCATAATCATAAGCCTAGCTACTACTTGCATTCCAAACAAGATCAAACCAACTGAGAATGGATTCCTATCAAACTTGGACTATAAACAACCATTCTAATTCAATTGAAAGAACAATATATTTTTACACCATACAAGCAAAACTTTACATCAACAAATTAAGATAACATATGCATCCAAAGCAAGTAAGATTTCCAACAACCATTCATCACTTCTAAGTTGACTATTCAAGCCGGTTTTCACAACCTTGCAAGCAACTAGTTACAACCAAACAATGCAGACCAAAATTAATTACATAAAAAGGCAACAATTAAAACCACAATTCAATATGTCACACAAGCGGATTCGAAAGCAACAAAAGGATCTCCAAAATGATGGAAGATTATATGGATGATTCTACAAGGCAAAAGTATCCGACCTTTCGAGAGTCAAGGTCGAACAAGCTCACGATGACGTTGAGGTTAGGGTGTGTTGCCTTAGAATCCTCGAAGTCGAACATATCTAACTCGTTTCCTTTGGATAGGCACAGCGGGATTGATCCTTCAAAACATCTTGGTTCATTCCTTGAACGAACTATCACTCAATATAGGTTAATGCTTCTTCGGTTGTCGTTGGTGCCCACGAACCGAATCGATCGACGAGCACCGATCTCAACCAAAACAATTGCGTCGGCGGTGTGAATGCAATCAATGAACTCGATTAGGGCTAAGGTAGAAGTTGATGTTTGGGAGATGCGTGTCACTCACAGTCCAACTCACATCGGCGACGACGCCCAAGGGAAGTGAGGCTTGGTTCGAACAGCCCTTGGTCGAAATTGCTGTGAACTCGTTTGTTCGGCAACGCGAGGAGACCAGCGACCGAGTGGGTAAGACCCTCCAACAGTGGACAAGTCGAGTTTTGAGGAGCTGGCCTTGCTGCGGCCTAAACCAAGGCTCGACAATGGGTTCGTGGTGTGCTCGTCGACGGAGGCGAAAAGGTTTGGCGAGGAAAAAGGCGGGCAAGGACTCGCAGCGATGGACATGAACGCTGACTGACCTCCTCCCGGCGGCAACTCAGGGGTGATCGGCGGTGGACGGGAACACACAGCTTGAGCTCTCTCGCTCTCATTCCTTCCTCCTGGTTTGAGCGGCGACCGAATGCAAGAAATGGGAGAATGGTAGAGATAGGGCAGAGGGGTAAACTAGGAAGAATGGTGTAGAAATGGGTTTGGGCTTCAAGTCTCCATATTTGTGGGCTTTTGGACCAAAATAAGGAATAAAAAGGGTTGATTGATTAAAGAGGTAGGAGTTTGAACGGAATTAGGTTATCGGGTTTCCGAACGGAAAACTCAGATCTTACAACCGTGCCGGAAATGGTACCAACATGGAGAAAACGTTCGCAAACTTATTTTCGATAAAATCCATTTGAAAACAAATTTGCACTCAACAACACAAGCAAGTCCAAAACATTTCAAAAAGATATTCGGGACTAGTTCCCAAAACCAATCCTACAATAACGACACAAAATCTAACAAGACAGAAAAGAACCAAGCAAGTCGAAAACAACTTACCTCGAAAGTCACTCGGTTGAGACGGGACACAAAAGAATTGATCACGAGGTAACCTAAACAACGATTGACGATCTTAGTTAGCTAATTAAATAGGTCGACAAATCCTAACAAGCCACATATGACAAAGCAAAAAGATCCCAGCTCCTACTATTTATACTTTTACTCTCACAACATGACCCATATAAAAATAAATTATAAGTAAAGGTACCCTATCAAACCAAATACAATGATTTAAAAGTTAACACCCTTTTTAAACTAATACAACAAGAAGTACCCAAAACGTACCAATACATATAAGAACTCACATCCACTACCTTTCCAGCTACTGAAACAACCCTTAAAATTAAAGAATAACTATAAAAGAATTTGTTCTAAGCTTAAACCTCCCATGCTCGAGCCGGATACGATATATATAAAACAAATTCTAGCCTTTTAATCAACCAATTCTATGTCTGATTAAGGTAAAACTTCCCCCAACTAACCAGCCTGTAGCGATCACGCCCGTACCGGCTAAACCTCCCATCGATGCCGAACGAGTATAAGACCCAAACGAGATCCTTGCCACTCTACTTCACAATCTCCCTTCTAACCCCGGCTAAGCCTCCACTAGAGCACTTGCCAAAACAAAAAAATATCATTTTCTTTTGAAGGGGCACGGTTTCTCTTTCACACAGACCATACATAGGCAACCCTTCCTCTCCGCTAGCTACGATGGCCGTTCCGGAAACGGTACCAACACAGAGAAAACGTTGGCAAACTTATTTTCGACAAAACCCATTTGAAAACAAATTTGCACTCAACAACACATGCAAGTCCAAAACATTTCGAAAAGATATTCAGGACTAGTTCCCAAAACCAATACTACAATAACGACACAAAATCTAACAAGACAGAAAAGAACCGAGCAAGTCCAAAACAACTTACCTCGAAAGTCACTCGGTTGAGACGGGACACAAAAGAATTGATCACGAGGTAACCTAAAAACGATTGACGATCTTAGTTAGCTAATTAAATAGGTCGACAAATCCTAACAAGCGACATATGACAAAACAAAAAGATCCCAGCTCCTACTATATATACTTTTACTCTCAAAACATGACCCATATAAAAATAAATTATAAGTAAAGGTACCCTATCAGACCAAATGCAATGATTTAAAAGTTAACACCCTTTTTAAACTAATACAACAAGAAGTACCCAAAACCCAAAACGTACCCATACATATAAGAACTCACATCCACTACCTTTCCAGCTACTGAAACAACCCTTAAAATTAAAGAATAACTATAAAAGAATTTGATCTAAGCTTAAACCTCCCATGCTCGAGCCGGATACGATATATATAAAACAAATTCTAGCCTTTTAATCAACTAATTCTATGTCTGATTAAGGTAAAACTTCCCCCAACTAACCAGCCTGTAGCGATCACGCCCGTATCGGCTAAACCTCCCATCGACGCCGATCGAGTATACGACCCAAACGAGATCCCGCCTAACTACGAAATGAACAAGAAGAAAGATGGGTTGGCCCTATCCAGAAAACTCACCGGAAAATAGAACGCCAAGACTCTCCCTGCTCGCCTCGCCAATGAACAACTTCACGGGAACAGGGAAGTCCAGCAAAAAGGACAACCGTCGATGCCACTCGTTGTGCGATTAAACGGAACGCCGACAACCCCATAGTAGTAGCCGAACCAGGTGTCGTGGCTGGGAGGAGACGACACAGGCGTTGCTTGGAATTGCGGCGACAACTGGAGACGGGCGAACTCGGCGACTCAAGCGCAAGGATAGAATGGTGGTTGACGAGAACGAGAAAGTGATGCTGCTTCGATTAGGGCTAATATACTTAGGGTAAATTGTGATTAGGATAGAATTTAATTTAACTGAAATCTAATATTTGAGTACCTAACTAAGCTACCAAATTGGGTAGTGAAAGATCACTTTGGGCCTCGGCCCAAATCATAGGAGTAGAAAGGTAGATTCGAACGGAATGAAGTAACGAGCTTGTCAATGGGGATTAATTTAAAAGTCGGGTTTTTCGAGATCCTGAGTATTACACATGCGTTAAAGGAATATACATATACAAATTTATTTACCATGAATGTTTTTTTTTGGTGGATGAATTGTGTAGGGGTAATAAAATTCCATACCCATTTAATTTCTAATCATTAATTTGTGTGATCAACGTATATGTGTGACGATCAACGTTTCTTGTTCAACAAATTGACTTTAGGGAACTTAATACATCTAATTAATTTACCTTAGACTTTTTTTTAATATTCATAGTTGAAAGAAGAATAAGAGAGTTAAAAATGGTGAATTTCATATTTTGATGTTACTTTATTATACTAAATCACCAAAATACATTAACTTATTATAAATTATTTTATTAAATAAATTAGAGGTCCAAAACATAAGGGTTAAAAACATAATTTTATTAGTATATAAAAATAAAAATTCAACTTTGACTAACTAACATATTCTATTCCTTAAAAAAACTAAATATTGTTTTAGTATAAAGAGATATTTTTTATGTATGTTTTAATTCATTAATTTATTTGCTAAACATTGTTAAATTATTACGAAATGGGGGAAAATTCATAAGGGTTACATATTATGTTTTTATATTTTTTTCTTTTATCCAAAATATATAATCAATATCATATATTTAATTTGTTTGTGCATAAAATTTGTTATTAATTAAATGGGCATTGGCTAAAAGAGTTTCTCTCCTATTTTAAATATTTATTGGGCTGAAAAAATGTAGATGGAATTTAAAGGGTCATTACTCACAACATTAAAGCAAATCAAACATATTGTAATCTTTTCTTTTTTGAAGAAACATATAGTAAATCAAACAAACCAGCCATGGGCTAAACATTTAAGACATTGGATGCTATTAAATATATGGATATATATATATACACATATATATATGTAATGTTCGAGCCCGTCTTTCATGGTTTCAAACAATCAAGTTCTTGACCCGCAATTAAACCATTTTAGTAATCCGTTTGCAAGCCACCTACCTAATTACCTATACGTCATTCTGCATTCATATAATATTAGTAGCATATGCATAGCATATTGGCTTGAGATATATAATGAGTTTTTAAAATTAATATTTATTTTCTAATTAATTTTTATTATATTTTAAAAAGTTTTTAATAAAAAGTTAATTAATAATTATTTCAGGGTAAAGTTTGTAGTAAAGAAGATTTGAGGGTGGAAATCGCAATTTTAAAAAAATTTAGCCGACCTTGCGTTGCATATATACTTATGATATTTGAAAAGCTTCAACATTAAGAATCAAAAGCAAAAAAAAACGCAAAGAAGAAGAAAAAAAAAAGAGGCTTGATTTTTGAATTCGGTAGTTTTTGCTGGATCTGGTACAAGATCTCTTCTATCGAGTTTTAATCTCGAAGTATAAGCGTAGTTTGGTAAGTTTTAATTAGTTAATGGTTTATTTGGATTTCATTGATTTTTCCAGATCTAGATCTATAGTTGCTTTTGATTGAGAAATCAGTCGATTTATAGTTCTCAGAGGGTGTTTTCCATATTGGATTTATATTCGGTAAAAGATTTCAAAGTAATTTTAGGGTTTCGCTTTGTAATGATTTTAGGGAGCCCTTTGATCAAGTTTTTCATAAAGGTTTGAGCTAGAAAAATGCTCTTCTATATATATATATATAGTTTATTGTTGTCAAGTTTTAAAGGATTTGGAATTATGCACAAGGAGTTATAATGCATTCTGGCATTTCATTGCATTTGGGGTTAGAGTTTGTAAGAGTAAATAGCCTAATTTGCTTTGGGTTATATATAGGAGTACAAGTCATAGATCGTGGTCAAAGAGAAAGGGAAGAGATATAGTATCTATCCTAAACAGGTGAGTATAGACCGGAGATTCAACCCTATGTGCTATGTGTGTGTGTGTGTGTGTGTGTGTGTGTGTGTGTGTGTGTGCTATAGGGATATATGTGTTATATATGCTATATGGATATATGTGCTATATGAGCTATATGGATATATGTGCTATATGAGCTGTATGGATATATGTGCTATATGAGTTATATGGATAGATGTGATAGCTCTGAAATTTCCAGAGTTGTTTGCACATAAAGTATGTTAACAAATGGCATATGATATATGGTTACATGATGCACTTGATTGCATAGCATATTGCAATGAGATTAAAAGGACATGTGACTGTCTTGCCCTGAATTGTAATTCAGGAAATCTTCGGATTTCTTTGTTAAAGCGACCTATGGGTCATACAAGATCTTCGAATCATACAGGACCTACGGGTCAATGAGGAGTTCTTCAGATTTCTTTCTTAAAGCGACCATAAGAGTCAATATTCAGGAGATTTTCGGATTTCTTTGCTAAAGGGATCATAAGAATCCATATACAGTAAACCCGGGGCAGCTTCAGGATTGAACAGTTCACAGAATAATGAATCGGATACATCGGCATTTGCATTTGCATAGTAAATTCCTATATGACATATGTATAATATGTATGTATATGTACATGGACTAAATGTTTGACTCTGTATGAAATAATTGATGATGGTTTATATTCACTGAGTATGTGACTCACGTAAATCGCAAAATAATTTTTCAAGTTCAGCTAGATTTTTCTGACGTGTGTCTCTTTTAGAGGTCACATTCATACAGGTCAGCCGGCTAAAGCTCTAAGCAACCTTCTCCTCCTCATTTTGCATCATAGACATATGAGTTGTAATAAAGTTAGAGTAATAGATTCATTAGCACGAGAAGTAATGACATAGAACTTTGTGTTGTGTTGTGTTTGTGTGTGCAACCTTTTATGGTTGTTACTTTCTGCTATATGCTTACCTGAATAGTTGTTAAATGTGAATTATCTCTTTATATAAGAGATAAGTTATATTAAGTATACGTCATAGGGTATAAGGATATCACAATCGAGTTCTTGACCCGCAATTAAACCATTTTAGTAATCCGTTTGCAAGCCACCTACCTAATTACCTATAAGTTAGTATTTAGCTATGCACGAAATTTTATTTTATTCTTTAAACCTTATATATACTTTCTTTATATATATATATATATGTTCGGTTATCTTAAACACCCTATCTAACCGAATCAATGTAAATTTCTATCTCTAAACCCCCAAATCTTCTATCCTAATCTACTTAACCATCGTTTAGCAATCCTATTTAATCGAACAAACTCGTTCTTCCGAACCTTCCTCATACACGACTGCAATCTTTGAGCCCTTCTTTCTGGAGGTGTGTAGTGTAATATCCGTATTTGTTTTAGGTCTCGTAAGTCGGAAAACGGGTTCCTTCGCTTACAAGCATTTGAGTTTCTTGATCCGCAAGTAAACTCGTAAAACAAATTAATTAGAACCCGTTTTGACAACCAGTGGACTTATACCCTTGTTCTTCTTATGTGAATTATATCTAATATATATATATATATATATATTTCTCTTTTTAGCTAAATTTGGGCCCGAAGAACCTATCAAATTAATTTATCAAAATTATCAAATCTATCTAATATGTATATAATCTATCCCAAAAATTTATCCAAACTCAAACCATATCTATCAAATCTCGGTAAACCCACTATATTAACAACCCACTCTTTGGAGCCGATCGAAGTTCGTTCAATTTTCTTCCCTGCTGTGCATAGAAGGATAGAGGTTGGGTAGAGCCGTGTCGATCACCAAAGCCTACCAAAGTGTGTTTGCAGTCGGAGCCGATCAACCACCGCACCATCACCCGTTCACCGGTGATATTTCCATCTCGTCGGCAGGCCGGTACCATCGTCTCCGGTGAGTCGCATCCTCTGTATTCAGTACTCTGTTATTTCTTTTCTTTTCTCGGTTCGGTTAGTGTAATAACTGCGATTTTTGAGGATATTTTTGAATTTTTCTCGGATATCCTTTTAACCTCTTTGTCCGTTTTAAACGCTTAATCCAATATTTTTGTCGGAATTTAAATCTTAGAAAATTGTTGGTGATATCCTAAAATCACAAAGAAATGATTTTATAGATCGGTGTGAATTCTAGGATTTTTCAGTGGAAAAAGAATATTTATTGGATAAGCCGTCTTTTTAATTATGTACCGGAAAGGATTTAAAATGCGAAACGGAAGCCTTAAAAATTAAAGGTAGCAAGATAAAATCATGCAAAATTGATTTTATTGGTCTACATAATTTACGGGACGTTTTTCGTTCAGTGAGTTTTTCCACCCGAGGTACATAATTTTACCGCTTTAACGCGAGTCCCGTTCCTAGACGGGTTTTAATTTTAAACCGCCCTTTCTTTTGCTTAGTGGGGAAGGAGAGTTAAGTGGATAGAATTGCTTTCTCCACGGCATATCTTCTTCTGCCTCGTCAAAGTTGAACCGAGAGAGGATAAGGACGTCGACGAACTCGGGCGAAGGAATTCATCTTCACGCCGGCCACCACCTCCTTCATCCTCTAGCTCTTCCTCCACCCCATCTCTTCTTCTTCCTCCCTTCTTCCATGTGTATGTGTTGCTGCTGCAAATGAAGGCTCGAACCAGGGAGAGGAGAAGGACGGAACGCTGGCTCGGGAAGGAAGGAAGTCCATCACACCGGTCTTCTTTACCTCGTCAAAGTGACGCCGCCGGCAACCGTTGGCTTGTCCGACCACCACCCATCAAGAGGACCACCGCCGGGCAACGCCCAGCCACCCTCGGGCTCGAGGATCGAGCCATGATCGAGCCAAACGAGCCATGGGCTCGAGTGAAGGTATATACGATCGAAATTAATTAGCGGGTTGATTGCGGAGCCACCGTAAGGGCCTTTCGGTGCCGCTTTGCTAATTAAATTTATGGTTTTTATAGTCTTGACGTTGATACGGTCCCACAGGTTCAAACCGCTCATGAAACGGACGTCCGGATCTTCCGTTATAGCGAATACAAGTTTTGGTTACCGATTGGCAGGTAAAGGACTTCGGTTAATTACTCGGGATTCGTTGTTAATCCGTTTGATCCGAAATTTGGTAAACTTTAAGAACTGTTGCTAATGAACAATTTTTATTTAGAAAATTGTTCCAAAAGTGAAGCGGATAATTAGTTATAATTCCGCCAAGATGGCTCCTTGAAGCATGATAACTAAGGATTTATTATATATCGATATTCGGAAATTAAATCGTTTATCGATTAGGAAGTTGTAGGAGTTGAGAATACAACTAAGAAGTGTTTCTGTGAGCTCGTTGTTGAGAAATCCTTTTTTTATATTTGTCAGAGGGATGATACAGATTACTGTTGGAATTGCTAAAGACGTCGAGCACGCCTTATAAGGCAAGTGGATGATTCTCTCTTGCGTTATTGTTATTAAATGAGGAATTGGATCCCATTTAAGATTTGCGTTGGGAACAACTTGTATGATTAATAAAATATGATAGGTCGTTATATTTGTTAGAAATAATGACCATGTTATTTATTCAGTTTCGCGTTAGAACTGGATTTAGGTCCGTTATGTGTGACCTTGTATGTTGTCTCATGCTGAGACATTATTTTGAAGTAAGTTAGTTTTTCAGGGGTAGGAGCCGAGTCTCCGATGACCTCTTTATAACAAAGTCTATGTTGGGAGGTTTAGCTCGTTACTATCATATCCCAACATTCGGGTCATGACTCATACCTCACTCAACGCTGGAAGAGGTGTTTATGCACTCTAGCTAAGTGCAAATTGGTACTAGGTGTTCGTCAATGATCATGGATTTCATCCCTCTCATCTTGACTTCTCCATGTACAGGTGGATTCTCTGCGGTTTTAGCCGCTTAAAAGTTACCAACATGTTTGTGAAAAGTTATGAAAGTAATAAAAATAAGTGCGTTGGGCACATTAATGTACCCGGATGGTTAGTCTATTCGATAACCATTCTTGCTCCCTGTTATGAATGATTCTTAATCAAACTTTGATTAAGTGAATCTGATTAGTCGATGGAGGCTTTTCAAAATGTTATGTGATTAATATGAGTTCCCAACAATTGTTTATGCTTCTTAAAAGAAACCACAAGCGGTGGTGTTCTCTCTCTTGATTATGCGAGTCTTCTTCTTATCCTCTATAAGACTGCTAACTGTTGGATCATGATCCGAGTCTATTCGAATTTGGATGCCAATATGTTTAGTTACAACCATAAGAACCAAGTTAGATTCTCCGCTTGCTAGTCTATCATTAGACTAACCCGTCCATCTTCTTTTCTTTTATATGGTCGGCTGGTGTCCACCGTTGTATACGATACATCAGGTTCTTCTTAGAAGTTGATTCAAGAGGCGGATTCAGATGTTTGAAGCTCCAGAAGTTGAAGAAAGGTTTTCAATGGTTATACTTGAGTGAAGATCATGGTTGAACTACTTCAAGGTGAAGCTGAGTTTCAGAAATAAGAGCTTATGGAAGACTGGATGAAGATTTTGTTTAAATAGAAGGTTGTGCTATTTATTTAATCTTTTTGGATTAAGGTTTGTATAAGACCAATTGTATTTATTCCGCTATAATGTTTGTTTTAGTTTGTTCAGTCAGTTTAAAGCCTTGGGTAGCTTCGGTTTAGTCTTAATCGAGGTTACTGGCGGTAATACCTCCAGGGTAGGAAGGGGGTGTTACAGAAGTGGTATCAGAGCTAAAAGTTCCTAAGTCTTGCTTAATACTTTCATCCTTCCATATAGAATTATGGAGAATTCTATATTGGTGTTATCTTAGAACCATTTATGGAAAGTGGTTAAGATTGAAGGTCAGACTCGTGAAGAAATAGAAGGAGAAAAAGGGAATTGGAGAACATGAGGTAACATGTTTGTAATGGTTTATGTGGAAAAAAGTTCCTATAGTGGACATTTGATTCCCTGGAGATGGGAATGGATTCCGAGAAGGATCCAGAGTAAAATTAGGTGAAGATTCCTAAAGCTGAACCGGTTCTAGACCAAGTTCTCAATAATTTCCTATTCTCGCTTGAGAGTCTGAATTGAGTGTACCCTCGTTGTTTCTTCCACATTATTAGGAAACTTCTTATGAGATTTTGAAGTTAAGTATTCTACTTCATAAAGACTTTCTAGTTTGAAAGTTTCCTAATTTAAGCTCATATGATGGAAGATTTCAAGTTAAGAATTTTTGTTAGAAAGTTCATGATTCAAAGTTATGTGAAAGAAATTGTTAATTTCTTTTCTTGATATGTGAAAGTTCAAGTGTTGTCTTTAAAAAGGAAATTTTAAAGTGAGTTTCTTTGACGTTGAAGTCATAAGATTAAGAGTTTCAAGAGTATATTCTTATAGGAATTTCTGAATTTTGAAATTCGAGTATCAATAGAAGTTTGGAGTTGGAACCTTTACTTCTCAACGTTGAGATTTGGAAAATCTTATGAGTCTTAAGTGATTCTAAAAAAAGATCAGTATGGATCATGAAGGGATGTAAAAGAATCCTGAATAGAAAGGGATTACCTTTGGAAACTTTCTTCAACAATTATGTTTGTGACTTTATAGTATAGAATCGTGGATATTCTGTACTTTTCTTTGCCCAGTGGGAAGTTAAAGAGCTTTGAAGTGCTCAAATGTGGGATTAATTGAATTGTTATACTATTGGAAGATGCAATTCAATTTTAAATCTGAGAAGTGTTCAAACTCGGATTTTCATATATGTTGTTATCCTTTGAGTTAAAGAGGATTGAGAATCCTAAAGGGAATGGGAAATTCTTATGATTATAGTAAGAAAGAAAGGAAGAATGTTGGTTCAGTTTAAGTTGTGAACAAGTGGTTAATCATCAAAGTTGTTGTGAATAAGGTTGATTGGTCAAAATGGATTGAACATGTAAAAGTTCATCAGTAATGTGTTTATGTTCAATTAACTACTTGGCGCAAGTGTTAATTGATTACATGAGTTGTTGATATCCAAATGACTAACTTATGTGACAACGTTATTGGAATTTCGTTGTATGATACCCAACTCGGGATAATGAGAAAAGACTTGAGGTCTATAATGGACTAGTAATGGAATCAACATTGAGATGTTCTAATTTGCCAATGGTATTGACTTACGTTTCTTTGAGGATGAAAATGATAAAGTTCAGTTTTGAGAAGATCATGCAAGGAAGTATTTTGGCATGTTTGCCTTTGATATTTTAATCGGTTGGGAGAAAAATATCAATCATTCAATATTGTGGTCAATAAGGCTTAGCCCTTATCGCTGAAAAATAATTTCAGTTGTGTTAGGATTTTGAAGATTTTATATCACTCAAATCCAATGTCTAAGGTGGTACTGGTGAAACTGTTAAGTTGTCGGCAAGTCTCCTAACCATAAGTTCTTCCTTTGCAATGTGGTTTGAACTTGAGCTAATAAAAAGGTATATGTCTTCTTCTTATGGTTAAGTAAGAAGACAAGAATGATGGAGAAGTCTAGTTTGTTTACCAATGTTGAATTGGGATAGGTTTAAGAATACCTGGTTTGGCCATGTGCATTCTTCTGCTAAAAGAGATTGGGAAATTAAAGGTCCTTCATTATATATAGAGGGGTATATAGATTGAATGTTTTGAACTAGATGCATAGTTTGGAAGTTCATTTTTTTTATATCGAGAAGATTAAGTTATAAGAGGATTGAAAGTCCTTAAAATCGTCAAAAGAGTTTGAGAGTTCACTCTTGGATATCGGAATTTAAATGACTATTAACTTGCAGAAGGCTTGTTGTCTTGTGAATCGATGAACTGAAGTACGAAATTTTTGTCAATGGATCATGTTTGCATAACTCTAAAGTAATATGTCAAGATGGTATACAAGTTGAAAGCGACCTTGGAAGAAGTTGTAATGAGTATGAAAATGTTGGAATCATATTTTCCCTAAGGATTGCAAGTAGATTGATGCAAGCAATCAATTCCTTTATGAAACTTGCGAAATTAAGTTGGGTTGAGACCGAGTTAAATCAGGCAGAGATTACTCAATACTATGGAGTATAGAAAAGTCTAGCATTATGTCTAATCAAGAAAAGTCAAGGAATGTCATCAGGTTCTACCTTGAAGAGGGAAGAAAGTGTCACATTCGAAGAGAAATGCCGGGCTTAGAATTGAATCGGAGTATATTAGCTCCTTTGAGGCTCAGTTTATTTGAAACTTTGGCCAAGTTGGTAAGGCCAGCTATTGTGCAAATGTCAGCCCAGAACTAGGGCAAAGTGTTAGTAGCATCATTAAGATAAGGTCAGCAATTTTATTTGATGCATTAGCTTGACGCGCCCAATTCTTCAAGAGAGTAGTTAATCCTTGTTTGCACAATATTCAAAGTTAAAGCAAGTATGCTTGTAGACTATGTCGAGTTCCCGTCAAGCTGTTATGATTTAAGGGATATTTGAAATTGTTTTGTGATTTTCTCTTTTGAGAAAATTCTTTGGACTTTATAGAATTCAAGTATGAATTTCTAAAGGTAATGGTAGTTTGTTATAAAGGATTCATGAATAAATTTTCTACGGTTTTCATGGTGGTGAGTAAGAATGTGATTTGTCTTCCATCTTGATCACATGGTAAGGCAAGATTACATGTCTTATTCCTATGAGAATGCAGTAAAGGATTATGTTTATTTTATCTCCTCATCCTGATCACATGGTGGAATAAGATCACATAATTCCTTGGGTTTTAAAGAATAGTTTCTAGTATGATTTGGTAATCATATAAGTTTTGCAATTATATGAGTTTTGCAAGGGTAGTTAGTTGAGATGAAAAGATGCAAGCTTTCTTTTGCATTATACCATTTAAGGAGTATGGTTAAACTTTCCAAAATAGCTCGATTATAAGTAAAGAAATTTGGTACGATTCTTTACAAATCTGTGTTGGTCTCTGAAGAGCATGGAGTAACTCCGTACTTCTCTAAAAGTTTGGGATGATTTTCAGTCAACGATTATTGGAATTCTCTAAGCAGTTTGCAAGTAGTTCATCTTTGTTGACGTCATGACCTAAGAAAGTCATAGCCTTTTTAGCAAAAGTGTCCTTAAAAGTAAGTTGATATGAACTCCTGGAATGGAGCCCTTTCTAAGGAATGATATGTAGTAATCCTTTCTTTGGAATAAAGGATGTACTAGTAATTTCTCCATTTGTTGTTTGTTTTCAGGTTGTTTTGAAAACTTAAATCTCTTTGAGATAAGATAGTCAAGTGAGGACTTTAAGCAGAACTCCAATGGGTCTGGAGTTTGGATATGTAAATTAGTATTGATATTCAATCTCAGCCTGATAAGTTGTTGGATATAGAGAGTGGACCCGTGAGGATATGTTTTTAATCCTAAGAGTTAGGTTGCTCAACAAGTCAAAATGTTAAGTGAAGTGTAAACAGTTCTTTGATGAAAAAGACTGAAAATTGTCAATGGAGACAATTTTGTTGGAAATTATTGGACTAAAGGTATTATTGTCCAATATGTTGGTATAGTAATGCGTAAGAGTGTAGTTTGAAGTGGTTGAGTAAGATAACTACTTTTGAATGTCAGTATGCCCAAGCTGAGTTTTGGTTGAGAAAAGGATGTAAAGGATTGACAAGATAGGTTATTACCTTGTCATGTGTTGGATGAATCTCACGTTCTTGGTTAAGACAATATTGAGATTTTATCTCAAAAAGGAAATTGAGTAAGGATTTTAAGTAATCCTTGTAAAGGAAATAATTTGAGAAGGACTAAAGGTTTAGTTGGATGACAACAAGGTTATGTGAATACCCTAGGATTTTATTTAAAATCTGTTAACCAGATCAAGGAAAAGATGTATGGGAATGTAATAGTATTTAAGATCAATGGAGAAGATCAAGAAGGTAAGACATTGGAATTTGTTATTCAAGATTATGGATTGTTTGGGTTCAAAACTGTTCATGTTTATCTGTTGTTGATGAGCTTCGAAAGCTTATTTCAAAGGAGGCATAGTTATTTGCTTAATTAGTTCAGCCTGGCACAAGTAAATGTATAAGGATTAAGATAAACCTTTTGATGGCCTGACATGAAGTGAAATGTCACTGAGTTTGTTTTGATATATTTAGTTTGTCTGAAAGCCCTGATTGAGCATAGAAGAACAGATGAAATGTTATAGTCTCTTCCTGTTTCAGAATGGAAGTGGGAAGATATTACAATGGATTCTTGTCATTAGTCGATCAAGACTTAATGAAAGAAAGCTGCATATGGAGGTTGTTAAGAAACTCATCTAGAGTGTTCTTTCTAATGCATTTAAGATAACTTAAAGAATACAGAAGTTAGATGAGGTGTTCATGCATGAAGTTTTTCATCTTCATAAAACTCCAAAGACTATTATCTCTGATTGAGATGAATGGTTCATGCTAAGGTTTTGAAAGGAGTAATTGAATTTTAGCGTTGGCTTCACTCATCAAAATGATGAACAATGCAAAGAAACAAATTCAAAATCCCGAGGACATGTATTCTGGATTCCACACGAGTTGGAATGGTAGTTTGAGGTTGAGTGAAATCACATACAAGAATTTTGATTTCACAATAAAGAAAATGATTTTTTAAGGCTTGGTAAGGCTGGAAGAATTTTGGAATGACAATGCTGACAAGGTTCTTCATGGGCCAGACTTGGCCAAGAGAACAACAACTGATATCGCACTAACGTTCAAGGGTGCTAACTGCTCAAAATCGACAACAGTTGTGTGTTGTTTTAAGCGAGAGCATGTTAAGTTACTGTAGGGAACGACGTTTTTGTTCTAGTATCCGCCTTGAAAGGCATATTCCGCTGGGGAATGCGAAACAACGTAAATGCTCGCTATGTTGAATCTGTTGAGATACTGGAAAGAACTGGTAAGCTTGTTATCAGTTGGCATTGCCACCTTCAGTGTATTCTATCCTTAATGTCTTCATGAATAGGAAAAATACCTTTGATTAGATTACCTTGGCCTAAAAATGGAGGTAAAGGAAAGACTTGAGAAATTAGGCAGGAAATGCTGAGTCATTTTCCAAAGTTAATGAATGTTGCAAAGAAGAAATTTGGTAACTAAGCAATGGTTGATTTTGCTTGGTGCAGATGTAACAGTATTTTTTTAAGGGGGTACTACAAACTTCTGTATAGGTTTGTAGTGGTGGTGTGTATGTTCTTGTGCTATCTTTCCTTGTGATCTGAGTTCTCCTTGGTTTCGAGGACGAAACCATTTTTAAGGGGGTACTAATGTAATAACTGCGGTTTTTGAGGATATTTTTGAATTTTTCTCGGATATCCTTTTAACCTCTTTGTCCGTTTTAAACGCTTAATCCAATATTTTTGTCGGAATTTAAATCTTAGAAAATTGTTGGTGATATCCTAAAATCACAAAGAAATGATTTTATGGATCGGTGTGAATTCTAGGATTTTTCAGTGGAAAAAGAATATTTATTGGATAAGCCGTCTTTTTAATTATGTACCAGAAAGGATTTAAAATGCGAAACGGAAGCCTTAAAAATTAAAGGTAGCAAGATAAAATCATGGAAAATTGATTTTATTGGTCTACATAATTTACGGGACGTTTTTCGTTCAGTGAGTTTTTCCACCCGAGGTACATAATTTTACCGCTTTAACGCGAGTCCCGTTCCGAGACGGGTTTTAATTTTAAACCGCCCTTTCTTTTGCTTAGTGGGGAAGGAGAGTTAAGTGGATAGAATTGCTTTCTCCACGACATATCTTCTTCTGCCTCGTCAAAGTTGAACCGAGAGAGGATAAGCAAGTCGACGAACTCGGGCGAAGGAATTCATCTTCACGCCGGCCACTCTAGCTAAGTGCAAATTGGTACTAGGTGTTCGTCAATGATCATGGATTTCATCCCTCTCATCTTGACTTCTCCATGTACAGGTGGATTCTCTGCGGTTTTAGCCGCTTAAAAGTTACCAACATGTTTGTGAAAAGTTATGAAAGTAATAAAAATAAGTGCGTTGGGCACATTAATGTACCCGGATGGTTAGTCTATTCGATAACCATTCTTGCTCCCGGTTATGAATGATTCTTAATCAAACTTTGATTAAGTGAATCTGATTAGTCGATGGAGGCTTTTCAAAATGTTATGTGATTAATATGAGTTCCCAACAATTGTTTATGCTTCTTAAAAGAAACCACAAGCGGTGGTGTTCTCTCTCTTGATTATGCGAGTCTTCTTCTTATCCTCTATAAGACTGCTAACTGTTGGATCATGATCCGAGTCTATTCGGATTTGGATCCCAATATGTTTAGTTACAACCATAAGAACCAAGTTAGATTCTCCGCTTGCTAGTCTATCATTAGACTAACCCGTCCATCTTCTTTTCTTTTATATGGTCGGCTGGTGTCCACCGTTGTATACGATACATCAGGTTCTTCTTAGAAGTTGATTCAAGAGGCGGATTCAGATGTTTGAAGCTCCAGAAGTTGAAGAAAGGTTTTCAATGGTTATACTTGAGTGAAGATCATGGTTGAACTACTTCAAGGTGAAGCTGAGTTTCAGAAATAAGAGCTTAAGGAAGACTGGATGAAGATTTTGTTTAAATAGAAGGTTGTGCTATTTATTTAATCTTTTTGGATTAAGGTTTGTATAAGACCAATTGTATTTATTCCGCTGTAATGTTTGTTTTAGTTTGTTCAGTCAGTTTAAAGCCTTGGGTAGCTTCGGTTTAGTCTTAATCGAGGTTACTGGCGGTAATACCTCCAGGGTAGGAAGGGGGTGTTACGGAAAATGGCAACTGCAGCGACTTCTAGGGGTGACGACCAGTCTGGACAGTACCCGCAGAGTAGACTAGAGTTCCAGCCATCGGGACGCCAAGAACGATCACAGCAGAGTCGGGTTGTCGGGAATCAAAGACAGTGCTACAACTGTGGGAGCACTGAGCACTTGAGGAACCAGTGTCCTAGTCCAGTGAAGGATTGTTTTACATGTGGGAAGTCCGGACATCTTCAAAGGTTCTGTACGGTTGGCACGCCTTCGCAGGGATCGGTACCGGGAACGGGAAATCGGGGAGTCCATCATCGGCCACCAGCACGGCAGACACCAGATTAGAGTGTTGGTCGGAGCGTAGGAGCTAGTAACACGGGAGCAGTTCCTCCTCGAGTGTTTGAGATGAAGGGAAGTGGGGAACAAGATTTCCTCGATCCACCTAACGATCTATCTTGAGCATTTCAGACAAAGTTAGTCTAGTCTATGGTACATTAGTTTCTTTTATAGGACGTGAAGACCTTTACATGTTCTCTAAGTTTTCTGGCTGTTTGAATCGGGATTTTTGTTGCTTTGTTTATGACTGGGTGTTTTATTGATTGTTGCTCGGATAATTGTTTAGTTTGGACGTTGTTCATGAAAACGGGATTATTTTTGTTTGTTTATCATGGCCTTAATTTTATACCCTAGTAGGTGAGATGTTTTAGAACAACGGTTCGGGGACGAGCCGTTTTCTTAGAGGAAGGTATTTGTAGAAATTGACAATAGGTCTAGTAATCTCTTAATTATTCCTCGGTTACTTCAGTTCCGTTCATTCCTAAGTTTCGGGACGAAACTTTCTTAAGGGGGGTAGTATGTAATATCCGTATTCGTTTTAGGTCTCGTAAGTCGGAAAATGGGTTCCTTCGCTTACAAGCATTTGAGTTTCTTGATCCGCAAGTAAACTCGTAAAACAAATTAATTAGAACCCGTTTTGACAACCAGTGGACTATACCCTTGTTCTTCTTAAACTCAAACCATATCTATCAAATCTCGGTAAACCCACTATATTAACAACCCACTCTTTGGAGCCGATCGAAGTTCGTTCAATTTTCTTCCCTGTTGTGCATAGAAGGATAGAGGTTGGGTAGAGCCGTGCCGATCACCAAAGCCTACCAAAGTGTGTCTGCAGTCGGAGCCGATCAACCACCGCACCATCACCCGTTCACCGGTGATATTTCCATCTCGTCGGCAGGCCGGTACCATCGTCTCCGGTGAGTCGCATCCTCTGTATTCAGTACCCTGTTATTTCTTTTCTTTTCTCGGTTCGGTTAGAGCGTCGTCGGGGGGTAGAGTCTGGGGTAAGGGGCTATAGTCGACCCCGCAAAGTCGGATCTGAGCAGACCGTCGATGGCGGCGCTGATCAAGGAAAGCCACCTTCTTTTACCGTCCACGGTGAGCGATCGAGGAGATCGCCTCTTCTTCCTGCTCAGGGGTAGAGGGCGAGTCGGAAGGAGGGGGCTCGTTACAAGACCGCCGGCGAAGGAAGGAATCGAACCGGCGTGATGCTCGATCGAGGTGAAGGAGGGATCGGACTGGCGTTGTCCAGTCGAGGAAGCAGGGGGGAAGCGCGAACAGAGGCGGCGGCAAGTGCTCGGAATTTGCTCGTCTCCATTACCACCGGTGTTGGACTAGAGTTGCAACGGGATCAAGCGAAGGGCGGGGTGGAAAACCGGCGAAGTCGAAGTTCTCTTCGGAGAAGATGAAGTGAAGAGGGGGGGTCCACATTGAAAAGTCAAAGGGCTTCTTTTAATTCATCGGGGTTGTTTTTAAAAAAAAATGGGTTGTATGTTTTTTTTTGTTATTTGGGCTATTTGGAAATCAATTCAGGAATGTGAGGGAGGGCTCACGTGTAGGTGGGCTGGAATTCGGACCAAGTTCGCCCAATTTGGGCTGGGTTGGTTGTTTTATTTTTAATTTTTGTAGTTGGGTTTGGTGGGTTAGGTTGTTAGAAAGTAGGATAAATTTAATAAGGGTCTTGCATTAGCACATTTTAATATCTATTAATTAGGAATTCTTTTAACAGAAGTCGGTGATTTAAGGAAATTAGAGGTGGCTTTTTCTTTGGGTTAGTTGGTTCGGCTCGTATTTAAATTAATCTTTCCCTTATAATTCTTTAGGGAATCGTTTCCGTTCGAGATCGTAGTTCCGTCTTCTTTAAAGGATTCCTAGGTTTGAGGTAAGTCGTTTTTCGACTTGCTCGGTTCTTCTCTATTCTGTTAGATTGCGTACCGTTATTGTAGGGCGGGTTTTGGGAACGAGTCCCGAATGCCTTTATAAATTGTTTTGAACTTCTCGTATTGTTGTGTGTGTAAATGGTTTTGAATGTGTTTTATCGGAAGGATATTTTTGGAACGTTTTCTCTATGTTGGTACCGTTTCCGACACGGCCCATCGTAGCTGGCGTTGAGGAAGAGTTGGCTACGTTGACCCGTGTGACAGGGAAACCGTGCCCCTTCAAAACGAAAATTATGATCTGTGTGTTTTGGCAAGTGCTCCAGTGGAGGCTTAGCCGGGGTTAGAAGGGAGATTGTGAAGTGGAGTGAGAGGGCCTGCCTCTACACTCGGCGCGGTGATGAGCGCCTTGGAAGTCGGATTGTGAAAAAGGAGGAGTTGCTTTGTTATCAGGTTGTGTTTGTAAATGTAAATGTGGCTATGTGTGACTGATTATAACTAATTTAGGTATTGGCCTTTAGAGTTATGATTGCGATTGTGGATTTGTATGCTGACTTTAGAAATGTTTTTAAACGTTCTGCAATTTCCGTATTCTCTCTAACTTGATAGATTAGAAGCTGACCCTTCGGGGAATATTTTTCAGTTCCAGGTATGAACCAGGGAGCCGTGCAGGAACCGAGGCCAGATTGCGGGTCGGAGCGGTAAAGAGCGCGTGTCATAGTGGGATGGGTTTTACGCTAGTTCATTTATGATAGTTAGGTTGTTAATTAATTTTATTATTGATAAGATGAAGTTAGTATTATGTTTCATTTATTATTTTGTTTGATTAGTTCAGTAATAGTAAGCGTTGTGTCGTATTTGAATATTTATATTTAGGTTTTTGGGAATTCATGCATAACTAAGTTTTCTATATTTTATTAAGAGAAAGGTTGGATGTTTTATTTTGTTTTCTCGTCGTGCCCGCGTTGCAAGATCCTAAAGTGTAGTTGTCAACCTACTTAAATAGTACCTAGTAAGGTCTATTTTTAGGTAGCGCCCTGTCGGAAGTCGGGGTGTTACATGTAGAAGGCTGGAAGTGGCTGCCGCCATCATCGACCTTCAAGTGTGCTGGTAAAGCTTTCCCCAATCGGCGCCGGCAAAACTCAGCCATTGACCACCCCATTCCTTTTTCCCCTTCGTTTTCTTTTTTAATCTTGTCGTTAACCTCTGGTTTCCGCCCTATGAACCAGACTTCCACGGGTATCACCAGTTGACCGTAAAGCCTTTCCGCTTGTCGATCGGTATCGTCAAATTCCGGTGAGTTCGTCCGTCCTCCTCTGTTTTCGGTATCTTGCATTAGTTTAACCGGGATGAGTTCCTCTTAGATTGCATCAGGAGAGGGGGATCGGTCTTGAGTCATTTGGGTCCTTGGGTGCGATCGGGAAATTGTTTCCGTCGAAGTCGAGAGTTGGTTGAGGAAGACGAGTGAGGGGCCGCGTGTTAGGGTCGAGATTTGCCGGTATACAGCAGCGAGAGGAAGAAGAAGAAGTTGACCGTAAAGTTGGTAAAAAAGAAAGGGAGGTGGGGCCACGTTGAACAGTCAAAAAGGGGGCCTTGTTAAGTTGTTGTGCTTTGTGTTTGAACATTAGAGGAGACGATTGAATTCAATCGGTTTAGTTATCGGGTTAAAATGTGGTTTGGGCCTTTCTTTTTATTTTAGTTGGGCTGATCTTTTGGGCAAGGGGAGAGGGGTATTTATGTGGATTGGGTTTGTCTTAGGTGGGTTGATATTACTTAATAAAATAAGATAGTATTGATTGGCATAAGTTAATATTACGTATGGTTAGTAGTGCAGATTAGTGAATATATATATCTAGTTCATCCTGAATTATAACGTTAGTTTTCATGATATATATATATATATATATAAGTGCTAGTATAAGGTAGTGAAGTGTTAGGATTATTAGAGCTTAAAATTGTAGTTGGATCATGTTTAAGTCGGATTTATAATATAGGGGTTCATATATCTCGTTAGAGTAAGTGTGGGTTGAACCTAATTCAACTTGTTATGTTAATATTTCTTCTAGGGAATCGTTTTTGCCCACACTCTTAATTTCCGTCTTCTTCGAGGATCCTTCGTTCGAGGTAAGTCGTCTTCAACTTGCTCGGTTCTTCTCTATCCTATTAGACTGTATACCGTTATTGTAGGATGGGTTTTGGGAACTAGTCCCGAGTACCTTTTTGAATTGTTTTGAACTTATTGGTGTGTTGTGTGTAAAATGGTTTTGAACGCATTTTATCGGAAAGAGATTTTTAAAACGTTTTCTCTGTTTTGGTACCGTTTCTGGCACGACCCCATCGTAGTTGGCGTTGAGGAAGAGTTGTCTATGTATGGCCCGTGTGACAGGGAAATCGTGCCCCTTCAAAATGAAAAATATTCTCTATGTGTTTTGGCAAGTGCTCCAGTGGAGGCTTAGCTGGGGTTAGAAGGGAGATTGTGAAGTGGAGTGAGAGAGCCTGCCTCTGCACTCGGCGCGGGGTCGAGCGCCTTGGAAGTCGGATTGCGAGATGGAGGAATTACATTGTTGTAAGGTTGTATTTGTGAATGTGTATGTTCCTATGTGTGACTAATTATGACTAATTTAGGTATTGGTCTTTAGAGTTATGAGTGCGATTGTGGACTTGCATGCTCACTTTAGAAGTTCTTTCAAAACGTCTTGCAATTTCCGCATTCTTTCTAACTGGATAGATTAGTAGCTGACCCTTCGGGGAATATTTTTTTTTAGTTCCAAGTATGAACCAGGGAACCGTGCAGGAACCGAGGCCAGATGGCGGGGCGGAGCGGTGAAGAGCGCGTGTCATAGTGGGGTCGGGTTTATGTTAGTTTATTTATGACTTATTATTATGTTGGAGTTGGTATTAGGTTTTGCTTATTATTATTTCGTCAATCATTCTTTTTAATAGTGTTTTGTCGGATTTAGATATTTATATTCTCGGGAATACATGCATAACTGTGTTTTCTAATTTTTATTAAATAGAAAGGCTGGATGTTTTATTAAGTTTTCTCGGCGTGCCCGCGTTGCAAGATCCTAAAGTGTTGTTGTCAACCCACTTAAGTAGTACCTGGTAAGGTCTACATCTAAGTAGCGCTCTGTCGGAAGTCAGGGTGTTACAAATTGGTATTAGAGCCAGGTTGATAACAGGACACATGAAAAAGGAGGAGTTGCTTTGTTATGAGGTTGTGTTTGTAAATGTAAATGTGGCTATGTGTGACTGATTATAACTAATTTAGGTATTGGCCTTTAGAGTTATGATTGCGATTGTGGATTTGTATGCTGACTTTAGAAATATTTTTAAACGTTCTGCAATTTTCGTATTCTCTCTAATTTGATAGATTAGAAGCTGACCCTTCGGGGAATATTTTTCAGTTCCAGGTATGAACCAGGGAGCCGTGCAGGAACCGAGGCCAGATTGCGGGCCGGAGCGGTAAAGAGTGCATGTCATAGTGGGATGGGTTTTACGCTAGTTCATTTATGATAGTTAGGTTATTAGTTAATTTTATTATTGATAAGATGAAGTTAGTATTATGTTTCATTTATTATTTTGTTTGATTAGTTCAGATATAGTAAGTGTTGTGTCGTATTTGAATATTTATATTTAGGTTTTTGGGAATTCATGCATAACTAAGTTTTCTATATTTTATTAAAAGAAAGGTTGGATGTTTTATTTTGTTTTCTCGTCGTGCCCGCGTTGCAAGATCCTAAAGTGTAGTTGTCAACCTACTTAAATAGTACCTAGTAAGGTCTATTTTTAGGTAGCGCCCTGTCGGAAGTCGGGGTTTTACAAATTGGTATCAGAGCCAGGTTGACAATAGGGCACATGGAACTGACCAACAAAGAGTACCCGAGGTCCAACTTAAAACCAAAATCGGCCGGTGTTTTCAAAATGTTTTACTAGGGTAGGCATGTTGCATATAGGGGGTAGGTGACACGTCGCGACTCCGCCCCATCAGCCGAGGGACCTCACGTAGAGTAGTAAGAATTCCATTAGTAAATAGGATGTTTAAGTTTTGACCGTGGGACTTCTGTTATAGATGGCCCCACCAACCAGAGCAGGAGCTGTTGAAGCCAATGGAAGAGGCCGCGGAAGAGGCCGCGATAGAGGCCGAGGTCGAGGCCGTGGCAGGGGTAGGGGAGAGGCCCCTGTAGATGCTGAGCCATAGGTACAACATGATATCAATCAGGAGGAGGTTGCTGAGAGTCAGGATGTGGCTGCTGCTGTTCATCAAGAGGACAGTGCATCTGTCGCCGGAGGGGTTCCCCCAGCTAACGGGGCTCAAGTGGGAGGAGGAGTGCCTCCGGCAGGACTGGCACCAGAGGTGAATGCTGCGATCCAGCTGTTATTGCAGACGTTGATGGGTGCGGGGGCTGCACCTAATTTGAACGCAGTTACGAGGCAACAAGGGGCTGAGAGGAGGGCACCAGGACCAGGCTCTATTTTGGCTGCCCAGCTAGGAGCAATGCCAGATTCGCTAGGACCAGTGATAGCTGATCATGTGCGAACCGAGGAGACAGTATCGCGAGCCTCAGCCTGACAAGTGGCTCGCAGAGTTTCGGAAGACTGGGGTGCCGAATTTTGCTGGAGCTCAGGGTTTTGACGTAGAGCAGTGGTTGAGGAGGGTGAAATCTGCGTTGGACTCCATTAAGGCGCCGGAAGAAAGGAAGATGTCCTTAGTACAAAGTCTGCTACAGGAGAGTGCTTTTGACTGGTGGGAGTTGTGTAGGGACCACCGGAATGAGGTGACTTTCGAGGAGTTTGAGAGGCGGATTCAAGATCAGTATTGTCCTCCGGTGGTGAGGGCGGCTCGGGAGGCTGCTTTTCGGGATGCTGGACCCGAAAATATCACAGTATCTGAGACTATTCTGAAGTTTCAGCAAGAGTTGGCGGCGGTGCCGAATGCTGCCCCTACTGAGGAGCTGAAGATCGCGACCTTTCTGAAAAGGTTGCAGCCGCATTTACGTGCCTATGTGTCTGGTCTCTGACTCGCGGCGTTGGGAGAGGTTCAACAGTCTGCTCTGGCATATGCTATGGCCACTCCGAGGCCAGAACAGGTGGATGCTCAGGCAGGAGGGGGTAAGAGACGGAAAATGGCAACTGCAGCGACTTCTAGGGGTGACGACCAGTCTGGACAGTACCCGCAGAGTAGACTAGAGTTCCAGCCATCGGGACGCCAAGAACGATCACAGCAGAGTCGGGTTGTCGGGAATCAAAGACAGTGCTACAATTGTGGGAGCACTGAGCACTTGAGGAACCAGTGTCCTAGTCCAGTGAAGGATTGTTTTACATGTGGGAAGCCCGGACATCTTCAAAGGTTCTGTACGGTTGGCACGCCTTCGCAGGGATCAGTACCGGGAACGGGAAATCGGGGAGTCCATCATCGGCCACCAGCACGGCAGACACCAGATCAGAGTGTTGGTCGGAGCGTAGGAGCTAGTAACACGGGAGCAGTTCCTCCTCGAGTGTTTGAAATGAAGGGAAGTGGGGAACAAGATGTCCTCGATCCACCTAACGATCTATCTTGAGCATTTCAGACAAAGTTAGTCTAGTCTATGGTACATTAGTTTCTTTTATAGGACGTGAAGACCTTTACATGTTCTCTAAGTTTTCTGGCTGTTTGAATCGGGATTTTTGTTGCTTTGTTTATGACTGGGTGTTTTATTGATTGTTGCTCGGATAATTGTTTTGTTTGGACGTTGTTCATGAAAACGGGATTATTTTTGTTTGTTTATCATGGCCTTAATTTTATACCCTAGTAGGTAAGATGTTTTAGAACAGCGGTTCGGGGACGAACCGTTTTCTTAGAGGAAGGTATTTGTAGAACTTGACAATAGGTCTAGTAATCTCTTAATTATTCCTCGGTTACTTCAGTTCCGTTCATTCCTAAGTTTCGGGACGAAACTTTCTTAAGGGGGGTAGTATGTAATATCCGTATTCGTTTTAGGTCTCGTAAGTCGGAAAACGGGTTCCTTCGCTTACAAGCATTTGAGTTTCTTGACCCGCAAGTAAACTCGTAAAACAAATTAATTAGAACCCGTTTTGACAACCAGTGGACTATACCCTTGTTCTTCTTATGTGAATTATATCTAATATATATATATATATATATATATATATATATTTTTCTCTTTTTAGCTAAATTTGGGCCGAAGAACCTATCAAATTAATTTATCAAAATTATCAAATCTATCTAATATGTATATAATCTATCCCAAAAATTTATCCAAACTCAAACCATATCTATCAAATCTTGGTAAACCCACTATATTAACAACCCACTCTTTGGAGCCAATCGAAGTTCGTTCAATTTTCTTCCCTGCTGTGCATAGAAGGATAGAGGTTGGGTGGAGCTGTGCCGATCACCAAAGCCTAGCAAAGTGTGTCTGCAGTCGGAGCCGATCAACCACCGCACGATCACCCGTTCACCGGTGATATTTCCATCTCGTCGGCAGGCCGGTACCATCGTCTCCGGTGAGTCGCATCCTCTGTATTCAGTACCCTGTTATTTCTTTTCTTTTCTCGGTTCGGTTAGAGCATCGTCGGGGGGTAGAGTCCGGGGTAAGGGGCTATAGTCGACCCCGCAAAGTCGGATCTGAGCAGACCGTCGATGGCGGCGCTGATCAAGGAAAGCCACCTTCTTTTACCGTCCACGGTGGGCGATCGAGGAGATCGCCTCTGCTTCCTGCTCAGAGGTAGAGGGCGATACGGAAGGAGGGGGCTCGTTACAAGACCGCCGGCGAAGGAAGGAATCGAACCGGCGTGATGTTCGACCGAGGCGAAGGAGGGATCGGAATGGCGTTGTCCAGTCGAGGAAGCAGGGGGAAGCGCGAACAGAGGCGGCGGCAAGTGCTCGGAATTTGCTCGCCTCCGTTACCACCGGTGTTGGACTAGAGTTGCAACGGGATCGAGCGAAGGGCGGGGTGGAAAACTGGTGAAGTCGAAGTTCTCTTCGGAGAAGATGAAGTGAAGAGGGGGGGGTCCACATTGAAAAGTCAAAGGGCTTCTTTTAATTCATCGGGGTTGTTTTTAAAAAAAAAATGGGTTGTATGTTTTTTTTTTATTATTTGGGTTATTTGGAAATCAATTCAGGAGTGTGAGGGAGGGCTCACGTGTAGGTGGGCTGGAATTCGGACCAAGTTCGCCCAATTTGGGCTGGGTTGGTTGTTTTATTTTTAATTTTTTGTAGTTGGGTTTGGTGGGTTAGGTTGTTAGAAAGTAAGATAAATTTAATAAGGGTCTTGCATTAGCACATTTTAATATCTATTAATTAGGAATTCTTTTAACAGAAGTCGGTGATTTAAGAAATTAGAGGTGGCTTTTTCTTTGGGTTAGTTGGTTCGGCTCGTATTTAAATTAATCTTTCCCTTATAATTCTTTAGGGAATCGTTTCCGTTCGAGATCGTAGTTCCGTCTTCTTCAAAGGATTCCTAGGTTTGAGGTAAGTCGTTTTTCGACTTGCTCGGTTCTTCTCTATTCTGTTAGATTGCGTACCGTTATTGTAGGGCGTGTTTTGGGAACGAGTCCCGAATGCCTTTGAATGTGTTTTATCGGAAGGATAGTTTTGGGAACTTCTCGTATTGTTGTGTGTGTAAATGGTTTTGAATGTGTTTTATCGGAAGGATATTTTTGGAACGTTTTCTCTATGTTGGTACCGTTTCCGACACGGCCCATCGTAGCTGGCGTTGAGGAAGAGTTGGCTACGTTGACCCGTGTGACAGGGAAACCGTGCCCCTTCAAAACGAAAATTATGATCTGTGTGTTTTGGCAAGTGCTCCAGCGGAGGCTTAGCCGGGGTTAGAAGGGAGATTGTGAAGTGGAGTGAGAGGGCCTGCCTCTGCACTCGGCGCGGTGATGAGCGCCTTGGAAGTCGGATTGTGAAAAAGGAGGAGTTGCTTTGTTATGAGGTTGTGTTTGTAAATGTAAATGTGGCTATGTGTGACTGATTATAACTAATTTAGGTATTGGCCTTTAGAGTTATGATTGCGATTGTGGATTTGTATGCTGACTTTAGAAATGTTTTTAAACGTTCTGCAATTTCCGTATTCTCTCTAACTTGATAGATTAGAAGCTGACCCTTCGGAAAATATTTTTCAGTTCCAGGTATGAACCAGGGAGCCGTGCAGGAACCGAGGCCAGATTGTGGGCCGGAGCGGTAAAGAGCGCGTGTCATAGTGGGATGGATTTTACGCTAGTTCATTTATGATAGTTAGGTTGTTAATTAATTTTATTATTGATAAGATGAAGTTAGTATTATGTTTCATTTATTATTTTGTTTGATTAATTCAGTAATAGTAAGCGTTGTGTCGTATTTGAATATTTATATTTAGGTTTTTGGGAATTCATGCATAACTAAGTTTTCTATATTTTATTAAGAGAAAGGTTGGATGTTTTATTTTGTTTTCTCGTCGTGCCCGTGTTGCAAGATCCTAAAGTGTAGTTGTCAACCTACTTAAATAGTACCTAGTAAGGTCTATTTTTAGGTAGCGCCCTGTCGGAAGTCGGGGTGTTACATGTAGAAGGCTGGAAGTGGCTGCCGCCATCATCGACCTTCAAGTGTGCTGGTAAAGCTTTCCCCAATCGGCGCCGGCAAAACTCAGCCATTGACCACCCCATTCCTTTTTCCCCTTCGTTTTCTTTTTTAATCTTGTCGTTAACCTCTGGTTTCCGCCCTATGAACCAAACTTCCACGGGTATCACCAGTTGACCGTAAAGCCTTTCCGCTTGTCGATCGGTATCGTCAAATTCCGGTGAGTTCGTCCGTCCTCCTCTGTTTTCGGTATCTTGCATTAGTTTAACCGCGATGAGTTCCTCTTAGATTGCATCAGGAGAGGGGGATCGGTCTTGAGTCATTTGGGTCCTTGGGTGCGATCGGGAAATTGTTTCCGTCGAAGTCGAGAGTTGGTTGAGGAAGACGAGTGAGGGGGCGCGTGTTAGGGTCGAGATTTGCCGGTATATAGCAGCAAGAGGAAGAAGAAGAAGTTGACCGTAAAGTTGGTAAAAAAGAAAGGGAGGTGGGGCCACGTTGAACAGTCAAAAAGGGGGCCTTGTTAAGTTGTTGTGCTTTGTGTTTGAACAGTAGAGGAGACGATTGAATTCAATCGGTTTAGTTATCGGGTTAAAATGTGGTTTGGGCCTTTCTTTTTATTTTAGTTGGGCTGATCTTTTGGGCAAGGGGAGAGGGGTATTTATGTGGATTGGGTTTGTCTTAGGTGGGTTGATATTACTTAATAAAATAAGATAGTATTGATTGGCATAAGTTAATATTACGTATGGTTAGTAGTGCAGATTAGTGAATATGTATATCTAGTTCATCCTGAATTATAACGTTAGTTTTCATGATATATATATATAAGTGCTAGTATAAGGTATTGAAGTTTTAGGATTATTAGAGCTTAAAATTGTAGTTGGATCATGTTTAAGTCGGATTTATAATATAGGGGTTCATATATCTCGTTAGAGTAAGTGTGGGTTGAACCTAATTCAACTTGTTATGTTAATATTTCTTCTAGGGAATCGTTTTTACCCACACTCTTAATTTCCGTCTTCTTCGAGGATCCTTCGTTCGAGGTAAGTCGTCTTCAACTTGCTCGGTTCTTCTCTATCCTATTAGACTGTATACCGTTATTGTAGGATGGGTTTTGGGAACTAGTCTCGAGTACCTTTTTGAATTGTTTTGAACTTATTGGTGTGTTGTGTGTAAAATGGTTTTGAACGCATTTTATCGGAAAGAGATTTTTAAAACGTTTTCTCTGTTTTGGTACCGTTTCCGGCACGACCCCATCGTAGCTGGCGTTGAGGAAGAGTTGTCTATGTATGGCCCGTGTGACAGGGAAATCGTGCCCCTTCAAAATGAAAAATATTCTCTATGTGTTTTGGCAAGTGCTCCAGTGGAGGCTTAGCTGGGGTTAGAAAGGAGATTGTGAAGTGGAGTGAGAGGGCCTGCCTCTGCACTCGGCGCGGGGTCGAGCGCCTTGGAAGTTGGATTGCGAGATGGAGGAATTACATTGTTGTAAGGTTGTATTTGTGAATGTGTATGTCAATTGTTTTCCATGTATTTTTGTATTTGTATCAACTTATTTGCTTCTTCCTCACTATCAACTCGATTTCTTGAAAATTCTTCCAAAGCTCTCTTCTTATATATCATTCTTTCACATTGTTAGGGGATATGAGATATTGCATGTGTATATTTGAGGGTAAATATTGAGAGGATGAAATGACTTTTTATATTAGAAAAGTTGAGGGTTAAGGAATATGAAAATTTTTCATTATTTTGAAATAATCTTTACAAATGACCTTTTAATTCTTGTAACATTTTTTTGAATTAAAACTCTCATAAATAACATATTGAAATCATAAATTTTTTTAAGAATCTTTACAAATTTCCTTTTAAGTTTTGTAACATTTTTTGAATTAAACCTCTCATAAATAATGTATTGAAAGCATACATTTTTATATTTTTTATTAATTTATTATACATATGAACTTAATTGTGAGAATGGTCATAAATGACCAAATTTTTCTATTTTATATGTTATATAGATATAGATAGATAGATATAGACTAGTAGGATGACCCCTGCTATGCACAAGTTGTTTTTGCTTCTGTCTTGTATTATTATCAAGGTAAAGTGAAATTTATTTCACATTATGTTTGATTTAATTAACTTGATTTTTAATATAGTGTAACTGTATATGCAAACATAAAATCGATCGTAAGAAATAAAACTTTTACATTTTCTCTCAATAGTTGAGTGTGATTATGAGTTGATTAATGATTATGAAGTGACAAATGAATTAGTTCTCATTTATGGTTCCCAGATTGATACATATCTGAACCATTTGGTGGTTCGCCTCTCATCTTAACTATTTTAAAAATAGAGATTGATTGTAAAGACATAAATAACATAAGGAAACTGTGGCTAGGGCTCATGCCTTGCTACACACTGAACAATTGTTTTGTAAAATTTTTTATAATGTAATCAGTTAATAACTATATACTTATTTAATTAGCAAAAAACTATTAAGGAAGAACAAAATAACTAAATATTTATCAAAGTAAAAAAATTTAGATTTTTTAGCTTATACTATTTTTGGAAGTAAAATATTTTATATAAATCATGTTAAATTGATAATAATTTGGTAATAACTCGTTAATCAATGAGTATCATTAAGTAAAATCCAATTTTAGTTACTAAAAACCACGACTATAGCTTTTTTTCCTTGACAACAGGTACAAATAATTGAAGTTTTCTTACTTGATTATTCACATGAACATCTTATTATCTTCTCATTTTAAGGTTTAGACATAAAAAAAATTTAAAAAATTAAGTGAATAATGGATTAAAAGTAATAATAATTTCTTAAATAACCTACTAATGTGACAAGAACTCATTTACTATTTTGGTATATATATGGATCACCATTAAATTTTTGTTGTTATTAATTTTATAATTTTCATTTTCATAAAAGTATAATAGTTAAGATTTTCATGTGTAATTATTTTCAAATTAAAAATATATGTAAATAATTATATCAATTTATTGACTCATTATTATATCAATTTTTGTTGCATATAATGTCCCAATCTTTCTACTTATATAAAAAAGCTATTAATTCTTTTTGGATATTTTGTTATTAGCATGGTGTATTTACATGGTTAGAGAATAGTATAATAGAATTCGCTAAAAATGAATAAACCAAAATACTAATTATTGAACCTCTTTCCAGAAAGACTTCTTAAAAACATGCAACTTAAATAGAACCACAAACACTGAAATGGCCATAAGCGGGAGCAACAATAGTCATTAAGAATTTACAAAATTTAGATTCAAATTGTGAGAAATGTTGAATTTCTAGATGTTGTTTATAAGAACTAAACCGTAAGTTGATAATTTGGGAAGATGAATGTATTTTACCTTTTGAATAATTGATGATAAAGAAACTCGATCGTGTGCGTTACTCATTGACTAATATCTTCTTCCAATTGAAGCAAGATACAACGATAGGGGTGGATAATATTATTAATACTTAATATGTACTACAATACTACCAAATTTGCAATTGACAAAGAAATAAAATTCGACATTACATACCTCATGAATTATATTAAACTATACTCTGATTTTTGCATAAATATTTTGACCATAAAAGAGTTATTCCAAAAGAGCCCCTTCTACCTCTTAGATATGATATAGTAATATCATAGTTGCTCGATCATATATGTATGAATATAATTTTTTTATAGAATATATTATTGACAATTCTATATGTATGTAGTACACTCCTTAGTTTTGTAAAAATATAAATACAAAATTTTTAATTAGTTATTTTCCATTTACTGGTTTGTATTTTAATTATTTTTAATTGTTATTTTTCTATTCTCTTAGTTAAAAGCAATAGTTTAAGTGTTGAACTCAATCAATTTTAATTTATTTTACCTTTTTGTGGTTTTATTTTTCATCAATTGAACCCACCTCAAAGATAACTATATATAGAGATATTATTAAATTAGAATAAGAATTAAGTATTTTAGAAATTGGCAACATCATTAGGGAAAAATAATTGTTTAAATTAATTTGTAACTAAATATATGGTACATTAGAAAGCTTTATTATTAGTGACTTTTTAATTCATAAAATTATTATATTTGATAAAAAAAGAAACTATTCACAATTTCTATAATTATAAATAGTCACATGATAATTTATTTAATTTGAACAATTTTATGGATTATTCCATTCACTTGAGCTTTTAAAAGGGTTTATAGGTTTATAGAAGTCATACAATGGTAGATCAAAAGTTTATTTATTGCTTTGAATTTTTTTGTATTATTTTATAATAGGCCAATTTAATCGATGGGCTATTGGCCTTCTTGGTTTAATTGTAGGATTTGCTGTATATTTTTAATTAGTAGGATTAGTCATAAATGGTATTATTGTAAAATAGGCCATATTAATTGATGGGCTATTGACCTTCTTGGTTTAATTGTAGGATTTGCTCTATATTTTTAATTAGTAGATTAGTCATAAATGACCATTTTTTCTTCTTTATAGTATACATGTACTTAATATGAAAATGAATTATAAGGTTACAAATATAGAAGTCAAAAAGGTTACAGATTCAATTTTATATATATATTAATTATGGTTAAATTTTTTAATTTAACAACATCATTAGGGAAAAATAATTATTTAAATTAATTTGTAACTAAATATATGGTACATTAGAAAAGTTTATTATTAATCACTTTTTAATTCATAAAATTATTATATTTGAAAAAAATTGAAACTATTAACAATTGTTATAATTATAAGTAGTCATGTGATAATTTATTTAATTTGATCAATTTTATGGATTATTCCATTCACTTGAGCATTTAAAAGGGGCAAAGGGTTTGTAGGTTTATATAAGTTATATATACAATGGTAGATCAAAAGTTTTTTTATTCATTTGATTTTTGTATATTTTTATATAAGAAGCTATATTAATTGATGGGTTATTGGTCTTCTTGGTTTAACTATAGATTTGCTCTTTATGTTTAATTACTAGTATTAGTCATAAATGACCAACTTTTTTGTTTATAGTATACATGTACTTAATATGAGAATGAATTAGAGAAATAAAAAAGGTTAGTGATGTGGTTTTTACTATATATTAATTATGATTAAATTTTAGAAATGGACATCATTGGGGAAAAATAGTTATTTAAATTAATTTTTAACTATATATATGGTACATTGTTATTAATCACTTTTTAATTCATAAAATTATTATATTTGACAAAAAAATGAAACTATTAACAATTACTATAATTATAAGTAGTCACATGATAATTTCTTTAATTTGACCAATTTTATGGATTATTCCATTCACTTGAGCATTTGAAAGGGTTTATATATTTATAGGAGTTATACAATGGTAGACCAAAAGGTTTTTTATTCTTTTGAATCTTTTTATTTTTATTGTATAATAAGCCATATTAATTGATGGGCTATTGGTGGACCTGTCAATCGAGTTGGGTCGGGTTCGGTCATTTAGGGTTCGAGTCGTTACGAGTCATAGGTTAATTGGGTCAGGTCGCTGCGGGTTTTCGAACGGGTCGAGTTGACTAGTGGATCAAAAATATCGACAATTGTTGAACCAATTTTGCGCTATTTCAAGGGATCTTTTTCTTTTAGTTTATGTTTTCGCAAGGCCTTTGATAAGAGACTAGTTGTCTATTAGGATGCTTGTAACACCCCAATGGTTTATAAGGGATTGAGGTGCTACCCATGTCAACAAGAGCTCTTCCTTTTCTGGGTTCGAGTGAGGACGAAGAACTCAGAAGTTAAGCATGCAAGGGCGAGAGTAATACTAGGATGGGTGACCTCCATGGAAGTCCTCGAGTTGGCATGGGATTACGCTTCTTAGGCCATGGGCCTTACAAATGGTATCAGAGCCGACTCATGGTTACGAGTTGGATTAGCCAGGAGGGTAGTCACTCGACCCAAAGGGCGGTCCTTGGGCCTTAACGAGGACGTCAAGTGCTTAAGTGGGGGAGATTGTAACACCCCAATGGTTTATAAGAGATTGAGGTGCTACACATGTCAACAAAAGCTCTTCCTTTTTTGAGTTCGAGTGAGGACAAAGAACTCAGAAGTTAAGCGTACAAGGGCGAGAGTAGTACTAGGATGAGTGACCTCCTAAGAAGTACTCGAGTTGGCATGGGATTGCGCTTCTTAGGCCATGGGCCTTACAATGATGGTTGGGCATCTGATCTTGATGACTGCTGCTCTCAACATGGTTTCAATGTTTACTTTGGAGGTAATCTTATCAATTAGTCCTCTAGAAAGTAGAAAGTGGTTGCTTGCTCTAGTACTAAAGTTGAATACAAAACAATTGCATTCACTACTGCCGAGCTTATATGGTTACAACAGTTACTTCAAGAGATGGCTATTCTAACTTCTTCACCGTTGATCATTTTTAGCGACAACCTTAGTGCCACCTTCTTATCAACAAATCTTACATTTCATTAGCCTTCAAAGCATATCAAGATTGAATACCACTTTGTTCGAGAAGATATCTCTTCTAGTGATCTTTTAGTTCGACATTTTCATTCTCTTGATCAGATCGTTGATATCTTATTAAAACAGTTGGTACACTTCATTTTCTAACTCAGTGGCCAGATACACGTTTGTCCCAAATCGTCATAAAATTGTGAGGGCATGTTAATATATGTAAATTATATTTTATATATTGTTATTTTCGAAATTCAGTTAAAATCTAATCTTTTATATTAGGAAATCTCGGATCCTTTTCGTAGGGATTCGAGAAACCAATCTTGTAATTTTTAATGTACTCATTGAATGGCAATACAACATTCACACTTGTTATCATAAACTTATAGTTCTATATTCTCCTCAACAATGGAGTTATGTGCACTTTTAATAGACATCGCCGCCACCTCGCCCAATCCCCAGCATACCCTCGGTGCTCCATGGATGAGACTGAACTTCACCTACTACGTGATTGCAACAACATTAAGTTGGTGTGGCTCGCCATTTATGGTAATTCCCCTCCTGCCCACTTTTTCTCACTTGACTTGATTGAATGGGTTGAAGCAAACATAAAAACTTGTGACAAATCCGCATCTATCTTTGCAAACATGATTTGGTATACTTGGAAGTGTCGCAATTCCATGGTTTTTGATCGCACTGACATGGTTGGTACACTCTCAGCTACTGTGGTATCGATCACTGAAGAATACTGGAGCTGTTGTGACCGTCTGCAGCTGAAGAGCTTGCCTATTGCTGCGCAAAATCTAGTTTCTACTAAACACTGGACAGCTCCACCAATTGGATGGATCAAACTGAATGTGGATGGAGTGTCCAAGGGAAATCCTGGTTGCGCTAGTGGCGGGGGTTTATTTCGAGATTCTGGAGGTAAATTTCTTCAAGGATTTACTTTTAAATGTGGTTCTTGCACTGCTTTACGAGCTGAACTATGGGCTTTGTTTCATGGAATCAAAATGGCTGTTTCTTTGGCTTTCCCTCAGTTCCTCATAGAATCAGATTCCTCTGTTGCTGTTGCTCTGCTGAATTCTGACATGCCGATCACTCATCCGGATTTTTCCCTCATTGATCAATGCAAGCAGATGCTAAAGAATGCAAGCATGGTGGCCAAGATTTCTCACATTCCTCGTACAGCTAATGGTGCTGCAGACCAATTAGCAAATTTAGCTTTGAATAATAATTCAGCTCTTGTTTATGTTCATGAACCACCTAATTCCATTATTAGCTTTTTGTTTTCTGATGCTGCTTGTCCCTTGTAAACTCTTGCTGTTTTGTTTTAATAATATATAGGGCTTTGCCCTCTCCTTTTGATCAGAAAAAATCAACTTATAGTTCTATTCATTACTAAAAATAACAAAATGACATATTTAACAAATATAATGGAACATGTAAAAACCAACATAATATGGCTACATACGTACATTTATTTTCAAATTGACACAAACACGCAGTGATTGCACGTACAATTATACACTTCGACTTACCTTGAGGCATGATTAATCAGAGAGTCAATCCATAAGCTCCAACCTTTTCAATTGTGATTTGATCTATCCTGTTTGTCATTTCCTCCGTTAAATAATTTTTCCAATCTCCAACTTTGGCTTTTCGGAAAAACAAGTCTTTAGTAACACAGACGGACCCATTTGAGAGATACTCGCCACCCTTGTTCACCGACAAGTTGCTCAAGCTTTGAAAGCTACACATTTCAACAATCTTTTCTACCATGCCTGCTTTCTCTTCTTCAATGGAGAATGGGTAGCCCATAAATTCCGCCAGCTTTTTCACGTGCTCCTCTATGCCACTCATCATATCCTCATACTTTAAGAACAAAACTTTGTCAGGGCGATCCAAAAACGCTTTCCAATACCCTAGCACATGGTCCCAGTAAGGCCCAGAAGAGGAAACCCCACGACAAAAGCGGTCAAACGCCTCCTCCAAAGGTATCGGCTTGGTGACATCCTTATTGGGACGCATTTTATGAGAGAAGTGCCAACGGGAGATGAAAGCATCTTTAGGATCCCTGCATATGTACACGATCTTGCACTCTAAAGCTAGGATCGAACTGGGTAAGTTTGTGTAAGGAAGGTGGGTAGAAATGAGAGGAAGATTCGGTTCTAGGTTTTTAAGGTTGGTTGAAGCAGGAGCTTCTAGAAAACGGATCAAGTCATGGGGGTTTATGAATCGGAGCGGATTTTTTTTCTCGAGTGAAACGGGTTCGGGTTATGATGGCGAAGGACAAGGCCTTGAGCCAGGTGGTTCTGCACTTGGGATTACAAGCGAGGATGATGTCCGTTGCTTGGGCTGGTTGCGATTGGGCCTGGGCTGCTATGGCTCCTCGTATCCAAACTCCAGAGTACCAAAAGCCTTGGTAGTTGTAGATAGGGTAGTTATCATCGGATAGCCAACCATTTTCCGTAGGAAGTATAGAGATTATATCTTCTATTTTTTGTGGATCCATGAATTGGAATTGGTGAGAGAAGTGACTAATATGTGTTTTGTGATAGGAATTAAGGAAAGCTGATAAGTTTATTATTGGGGATTCATCCCATTATATAATATAAGAGGAATAATCATACTTGAGGTCCAACCTATAATATATCTATCCTTGTATAAAAGATATCAATCTAAACATAAAAGGATAGAAAGATATTGTAAATATGATATTGCTAAACATAAGATAATAAATCTAAGGTAACAAATATAATTATCCTTAATATGCCCCCTCCAACTGGACGTCAGAACCGAAAGATCAAGCTTGGGAACCAAAGTCTGAAATTTCAGCCTAGATAACGGCTTAGTAAGCACGTTAGCTAGCTGATCATCGGTAGACACATAAGCAACTCTAAGCAATCCTTTCTAAATGAGCCCGCGGACAAAATGAAAAGCCAACGCGATATGCTTCATATGGGAATGAAAAACTGGATTAGCACTTAAACTCTTGGCTCCTAAATTATCACAATATAGAACCGACTGCTTAGGTAGACAAACACCGAGCTCGATAAGAAGCGAAGTGATGAAGTTGTTGGACGAGCTAATAATTGGTTCGAAATTCATTTTGCTAGTTCCATGGAGAAAGATATGGTTTGGGAGTCCATGCCCTATCATGTTTTTGGGCTCTTGTTAGTGCTTATGCCATGGAAGGAGAGCTTCGATCTAGATCAAGAAGAAATCAAGAGCTTGGTGTAGTGGATCAGAATCCTAGCTTTACCAACAGAGTATATGAGCTATGAAACCATAAAGATAATCATGGAGTTCAACATGATTGGGCATTTTATCAAGCTTGACCCACACACGGAGTTGAAAACAAGAGCCAAGTATGCTACAGTATTTGTTCGTGTAAGGTAGGCCAAGAACTTCCAAGGCTTTTTCATTCTTCATGATTTTAAAAACCTTAAGGTGCCAGCCAAAGATTTTCAAACTATGGTATAAGGGTGTCTCTGAGGGTTGTGTCAATTGTACGTGGAGAGATTGACCATGTCTTTGGGGAATGTCCTCGTAGTGTCCATATGGATAGAAATGTGAAGGTAACCATTGAAAAATGCTGCTCTAGAGGTATGTTTCCTAAGGTTGGGGAGAAGAAGATTCCTTCATAAAAAAATACAAGAAGAAGAGGCAAGTTGGACTAAGGTTGCTGACAGAAAAGGTAAGAAGCCCATGTTGGAGACTTCCAAAGCAAAGAGCAAGTTCCGACATGTCCCAAGAGCTAGAAAAGGCATTAAGATATGGGATTTGGAGGAAAAATAGGGCCAGGAAATGAAGAGAAAAAGGCAGGAGAAAAAGGTATGTTCTTTCCATCAGATTCAGCTACGTCGGATGCAGTCATGCCATCAATCTCCAAGGATGTTGAGAATCAGGTGGATGGATCATCACCCGGTCTATCCAATGCAAGCTGGTGATATGGTTGGGTTTGAACAAACCATTTTTGATTTAATTTCCATGGTAACCTCCTTCTAGGATCCATTCATGAGGATGGTGATTATTGTTGGGCCCAGAAATCACCAGCCCATTAACCGACCCAGCCCACTAGCACGATGCATAAACGCGAGCTTCGGATCACCGAGGAAATCCTCCAGATGACGAGGCCCAACGGTTGGAACTCAACGGTAACGACCAGGGAGGTGGGACTCGGAACGTGCAGAATGATAGCCACGATCGGAGAGGCAGGAGGACGGAAGTTAACGCTGGTCGCCTGGGATAAATACAAGGTAGAGGCCATAGGAAGAGGATATCGAGTTGTACCCAAAAAATCCACCAGTTGTACTTGAAAACTCTGAATTTAATCGATCACCTTGGTTTTGATATTGTGTTTATCGATTAGTTTGCTCACACAATCCGAAGTACTCCCTTTGATTGTCACCGGTCGAAATTTGACCGAAACAATTTGGCGCCCACCGTGGGGCCCTAGCCAGTTTCACTTGTTCTCTTGATCAAGGCAAGACCGTTTTCGTTCAAGAAGATGACGAATTCGCAACCGTCCTCTCCCACCGACGGAGGGATAGAAGGAAGCCGGGGCGTTCGCCCTGAAGGAGACACTCGCGACGGCAACACCGAAGAAGTCTTGGACTTGCGTAATGTCCTGGATGAGTTCGCAGCCAAGATAGATGCTCTCCAGAAGGACATGGTTAGCCAAAAAGACCGTAGTCAGAATCACATGGACCATATCACCCAGCTCACGGCGGAGAATGCAAATCTTCGCGAACAGCTGCAAGCGGCCTCGGCGTCCCACAGTGGATCCCGCCCAATCGGAACCGCCAGAGAGGCTACTGTCCGCCTCAACCTGGGAGAAACCTTCAACTCTCAGGTTGGAGGACCGCCCCCGACGGTAAACACATCCACCCCAACAGCCACCCTCCCGGGAGTGCCCAATGCCCTGACGCCCGGAAACCGAGCCTCAGGCACGGGAGTCTTCCACCCCTTGTATAGCGAAGGACCCGGGAGACAAGTACCCCCCACAGAACCCTTTCTAGAAGTGCTTTTCAATAAACATATGCAGGATCGGCTCAAAGGACTCGAAGACAAGATCGCGCAAATACCCGGGGCACCTCCACCCCTCGAGAAGGAAGCCCTAGACGGCTATGACGAGTCCCCCTTCGCGGCTCCAATCGCCAGTGTAGATATTCCAAAGAGATTCACCGTCCCGACAGTCCCCACCTACGATGGGACGGGGGATCCCGACGAGCATGTGGCCTTCTTCAAGCAAAAGATGATGACCAGCTCGATACCGCGAGAATCCAGAGAAGCAATCATGTGCAAGGGATTCGGCGCCACTCTGTCCGGCGCCGCTCTGACCTGGTTCATCAACCTCCCCAGAGGGGGGATAGCTTCCTTCGTGGGATTAGTGGATACCTTCCGAATGCAGTTTGCCAGCAGCAGGAAGCTGATGAAACAGTCCAACGATCTGTACCGAGTGGCCCAAAGGCCCGGGGAGTCCCTACGTGCCTTTTTGAACCGGTTCTACCGGGAGAAGGTGGCGATCCCGCTCTGCGACGTGCCCACGTCGATAGAAGCCTTTTAGAGAGGCCTGCTGCCAGACAGTGAGCTCTACAGGGAACTCACTAAGTACCCGTGCCACAGCTTTGAGGATGTTCAGGTGAAGGCTCTGGCGCACATCCGGCTCGAAGAAGACGAAATCCCCGTGCGGGCCGCCTCAGTCTTCGACCGGGTTGAAAGGAAAGCCTCTTCCGACCAGCGAAGAGAACGTCGAGGCCAGCCATATTCAAAAAGTAGACCAGAAGCACCTAGAGTCCACGCCGCGGGCGTCAAACAGCCAAGCAGAAAGAAGGATGCTCCCAACCGGCCAAAAGTCCATGAATATAACATGGGCCTTGGGAATGCAGAGATCATGAAGGGTCTGGAAAGATTCGGGGATCGCATCAGGTGGCCTAAAAAAGCAGAAAACCCGAACCCCAAAAGGGATAAAACTAAGTGGTGCGATTTCCATGAGGACTACGGTCACGAAACAGACGAATGCTTCGCTCTCAGGAAAGAGCTAGCGTACTTGCACTCAAGAGGCCTACTGTCAGAAATCTCCGCTAACCCCGGCATGCCGCCAGCCAGAATTTGACTGAGCCCATGGATATTCCATCATCCCCAGAGTATGCCAAAGTGGTCAACGTCATCAGTGGCGGGTCGGACATTTGCGGTGTCACCTACTCGGCGGCCAAACGCCACGCGCGAGGGCACCTAGAAGGACCGTTGGTAGCGAACATCCGCAATTCTGATGGACACCCAGGGAGTATCATCACTTTCAGCGACTCCGACTCAGCTGGCTTGGTAGGCCCCCACCATGACGGATTGGTTGTATCTCTATCTGTGGGAAACGTACTAATGAGGAGGATCCTCATCGACACCGGAAGCTCCACCAACATGGTCACGCTTGATGCCCTCAAGGAGATGGGGCTGAAAGAGGAGAACATCCTCAGAAAATTGGTGGTGCTGGTGGGATTCAGCGGGGAAATCGCTCAAACCCTGGGGGAAATAACTCTCCCTACCTATGCCAAAGGAATCAACTTGCAGGTCAGGTTCTCTGTGCTGGATTGCCCGTCCTGCTACAACACATCATGGGGCGGCCCTGGATCCACGATATAAAAGCGGTCCCCTCCTCCTACCACCAGACCATAAAATTTCCCACGCCATGGGGAGTTAGAGAAATCAGGGGAGATCAGAGGCTAGCCAGAGAATGCTACAAGTACGCCCTGAAGGTGACCGTCACCCACACCGCATAGCAATTACAAGAAGCCAAGGGGCCCGCGCCGGCGTTGGACCCCGAGGCCGATAAGATCGAGGAAATCATCCTCGACAGCTAGAAGCCCGAATAGGCTGTACGGGTCGGGAAGGACCTGTTACCAGAAAGAAAAGCCGAATTGGCCAGCTTCCTCAAAATACATAGCATCAGCTTCGCCTGGTCACACGAGGACATGGTGGGGATTGACCTCGCCATCATCACACACCGGTTAAATGTGGATCCCCGCCATCCACCAGTCAAACAAAAGAGAAGAAAGTTCGCGCCCGAGCGGAATCTGATCGTTGACGGAGAAGTGCAGAACTTACTTCGGCGGGGAAAATCAAGGAGGTAAAGTACCCAGAGTGGTTAGCGAACGTCGTGGTTGTGAGCAAGAAGAACGGGAAGTGGAGAGTGTGTATTGACTTCACGGACCTTAACAAGGCCTGCCCGAAGGACTCCTTTCCCCTGCCACATATCGATGCCATGGTAGACGCCACCGCCGGGCATGAGATGCTCACCTTCATGGACGCCTTCAGCGGCTACAATCAGATTCAGATGCATCCGGAGGATCAGGAGGATCCGGAGGATCAGGAGAAGAACGCTGGGGCTACCTACCAGCGGTTGGTCAACCGCATGTTCCAGAAGCACATCGGAAGGACTATGGAAGTGTACATTGACGACATGCTCATAAAATCCAAGCAGGCCGGACACCATATCCAATATATGGAGGAGGCCTTCCAGATCCTAGACAGCTACCGTATGAAGCTTAATCCGGAAAAATGCGCATTTGGAGTGACCTCCGGACGCTTCCTCGGGTTTATGGTTACCCAGCGCGGGATTGAAGCCAGACCAGATCAAGTTCGAGCCGTAGCAGCCCTGCGATCACCTAGGTGTGTGAAAGATGTGCAGAAGCTGACGGGACGAGTGGCAGCTCTGAATTGTTTCATCTCGAAATCGTCCGATAGGTGCCGCCTGTTTTATGAAGTGCTACGGAAGAACAAGAAGTTCAAATGGAGCCCAGCCCACGAGGCATCCTTTCAACAGCTCAAGCAGTACATGTCCAACTCGATGTTGTTGTCCAAGCCCGAGGAGGGCGAAAATCTCCTCCTATACCTAGCAGTGACCGAAGCTGCCATCAGCGGTGTGCTAGTATGAGAGGATCTGGGCGACCAAATACCAATATACTACGTCAACCGCACCCTGCTTGCAGCAGAGACACGTTACTCGCCTCTGGAGAAATTGGTCCTTGCTTTGGTCATGGCCTCCGCGAAGCTAAGGCCGTATTTCGAGTCTCATCCCATAACTGTCCGTATGAACTACCCATTGAAGGCCATACTGAGGAAGCCAGAGATCACCAGGAGAACGGCCAAGTGGGCGATACACCTGAGCGGTTTCGATATCACTTACGAGCCTAAAACGGCAATTCGAGCCCAGGCGCTAGCAGATTTTGTGGCCGATTTCAGTCCTACATTAGAAGAAGAAGCCAGACAGCAAGAAGCCTTCATGAAAGAAGATGAGAATTCCGGAATCTGGACTTTGCACACAGGTGGAGCTTCTAACAGCCGGGGAGTGGGGATTGGAGTAGTACTGAAATCGCCCAGGGGGGACAAGATAGCGCAAGCAGTACGATGCGCTTTCGGAGCCACCAACAACGAGTCGGAGTATGAGGCACTTATACTGGGGCTAACGATCGCCAGGTACTTGACTATCAGGGAAATAGAGGTGAAGTGCGATTCACTGCTAATCGTGAACCAAGTCCTGGGAACCTTCACAGCCAAAGACGCCCGGATGGCGGCGTACGCGGAGAAGGTTAGAGAAATCATGCGCGAATTCAAGACCTTCACTATCCAGCAAGTCCCCAGAGAAGAGAATGTGCAGGCTGATGCCCTAGCCAACTTGGCCTCCGCCCTGGACCCCAAGGAGTTCGCATCGGTCCCCCTGGTCCATGTGCTGGTTCCAGCAATTAAACGGGAGGACGACCCATTAGGGAAGGGATCACAGAACGACTCATTGACGGCCAGAGACAAAGTGGTGGAGGTCTTGGGGAATAACCATCCTCCTAAAATACTCGCCAGCGAAGATCCCGAGCGGCGAGGAGTGCTTGGCGGGGACGATCTCGAAGGGTCGAACAGTGAGGATTCCCGAGAGGCCAGGATGCTTGACAATGGCAGTTCGACAGCCGGTACAACGAGCACCTCCCAAGACACTGAATGCTGGACGAGACCCTACCTACTATGGCTCGATCATGGACGGCTGCCGGCGGAGAAGTCTGAAGCAAGAGCACTCCGAATGAGAGCCACCGGATACAGTGTAAAAGACGACGTCTTGTTCAAGCAATCTGCAGTGGGAACCTCACTCCGCTGCGTCACAAAAGCAGAGGCACCCAGAATACTCAGGGAGCTCCACGAAGGCGAGTGCGGGAACCACTCCGGGGGAAGTAGCATTTCAAACAAAGCCCTCAACCTGGGATACTACTGGCCTACCATGTGTCAAGACGCCGCAGAATACTCTCAAAAATGTGAGGCTTGTCAGAAGCATGCTCCAACCCCTCACCAGCCACCAGAACCGCTGCACCCAACGCTGACCCCACGGCCGTTCATGAGGTGGGGGATGGACATCGTAGGGAAACTGCCGCCATCTTCCGGCCAGCGAGTATTCTTCCTAGCAGTCACGGATTATTTCTCCAAGTGGATCGAGGCAGAGGCATACAAAGAGATCAAGGAGTCTCATGTGGTGGCGTTCTTTAAAAAGCATATTATTTGCCGCTTTGGGATACCCTCGGAGATCATCTGCGATAATGGGTCACAGTTCATCGGCAGGAAAACTCGTGACTACTGCTGGCAGTGGAACATAGACCTGGTAACCTCAACTCCCCACTATCCACAAGCCAACGGACAAGCAGAGTCCAACAACAAGGTTATCATCAATAACCTCAAGAAGCGACTGGAGAAAGCCAAGGGGCGCTGGGCCGATGAGCTACCTTACGTCCTGTGGGCCGACAGAACCACGCCAAAGACCGCCACTGGGCAGTCGCCTTTCTCCTTGGTGTACGGATGTGAGGCAGTGATACCCGCCGAAATCACCGTACCAACTGCGCGGTATGGATTACAGACGCCCGATCAGAATGCCACCGAGCTAGCAGCCAACCTTGATACTCTGGAGGAGCTTAGAGAGAGAGAGCGGCTACGCCTGGCTAGGCATCAGCAGCAGGTGGCCCGCAGTTACAACATGAACGTATGAGTCAGGGCTTTCGCCATTGGCGAATGGGTCCTCCGGAAGGTGTTCCAAAACACCACTGAAATAAACGCAGGAAAGCTCGCTCCCGCATGGGAAGGACCTACAAAATAGTCGGCATCACCAGGCAGGGAGCTTACCGACTAGAGTCTAGAGATGGAAAATCCATCCCGCGCAGCTGGAATGCTACGCACCTGCGGAGATATCACTTGTAGAAGAATGACCAAATCTCCAGAAGCGGCCGAATAAACTAAAGTGAGATCCAAGCTATGGTATGAATTCTTTCGAGAAAACTCAATCAAATAGACACCTTTAATTCAAAACGTTTGTGTTACATTTCTCCAGAAAAGGAACAACAGAAGAAAAGAACAAAAAAGCTCTCCGAAGGAGTTACTCTCGGCAGACATCGCCAGAAAAGAGAAACCTCGGTGCATGAAAAGAACAGGAAATAAAACGATAAAGCGGTAACGAACTCCCCGAAATTACAAATATGATGCTGGCATTCCAGCAAAGTTTTCTTACAAACTCAACTACATGGCACAGGAAATAATCTCCTAGACGCCCGCTATCCGGAAGAGTCGCCAGTCATAAGTACCCTCGAGAGGCCGCTTCCCAGAAGCTCGCCAGTCGGCGTCATGGATCAGCCCCCCGAGTCGCCAGCTCCACTAGAAAACGCTAGACCACCGACAGTTATCGTCAGGGCACTACGGGAAACGACGGACCATGTCCTTCGCGCGCCTTCAGGTACGTGATCTCCTTCGCCAACAGGGGCTTGGGAATAAACCCCAAGTCACCCGTAACGTTGGTAAGAGTTTTCCTCACCCATTGAGCCAGAGCTATGCACTTCCTAAGCACTCAGCCTTCTGCAGGGGCTGCTTGGACACCGGTCGGCACGTAGCAGAGGGACACCTGCACAAACGCCAGCAAAAAGCACAAGAAAAATACAATAAAACAAGAAGCATAATAGTAGATAAACACCCCCGCCCCTTGACGGGGGGCAAAAGACGAACAAAGTATACGTGGCCTCGCCACCATCCATGAAACCCTCACCAGACGCCCGATAAACGGCACGCCGTGAGGTATTACTTGTCTTCTAAAAACTCGTTCTCAGAAAAACAAAAGATAAGATTTTTACAAACGGCCTAGGCCGCCAGGGTTTTTCACATCCACAAGACAATCATGCACGGTTTCCAGAGACTCCCGTCTCCTCCATCTGCTCGCCACCTTCTAGGTTCGATTGCTCCGCTGCGATTGACAGGGAACTTAACAGAGAAGCAATGTGAGCCGAGGGCACACCGCCGGGGAAAGCGTCCAGGAATTGCTCATTGAACTTGTCTGCATCACCGACCGAAAGCTTCCCCGCCTCAAACTCCCTGATGGTCTCAAGACGCGCCAGCATACTGAAGAAAGCCCCGATATCCTCCACGTCCGCCTTCCCCATGGGAGGCGCATTGGCAGCCCTCGCCTCGAGATCCTTCACCTTGGCTTCCTGAGCAGCGATCACCCGTTCCAGCTCGGCAACCCGCACCCTTGTGGCTTCCTCCTGAGCGGCCAAAGCTTTGGCCCGAGCAGCGGACTGCTCTCGAGCCTTATCAATCTCCTCACGGTGCTTGGCGACCTCCTGCTTCCTCCGTTCATGCTCAGCAAACTCCTTGTCCATCTCGTCAATGAACAAGCCAACTTCCTGAAAGAGCTGAATGCAACGAGGAGTAAGAGTTAGAACATAACCATAGGAGGGCCACCAGTCACAACCATTAAATAAAACAAAGAAAAAGACCAGTTACCTTCCAGGCTCCCATGCCTACCTCAGTTGCCATGGCATGAGCAGAGACAGGGGCCGGGTACTTCCTGAAATTGGGATCCCGGTACCGTTGGAGGGATTGCCAGTTAGAAGAAGCGTCGTCTTGAAGGTCTAGTGGCTCATCGTCGCTCCGAGCAGGACGCTTGCGCGAGGTTCCAGGGGCGTCCAGCGACTCTTTCTTGACTACAGGGGCGGCTGTAGGTTTCGAATCGCCAGAGCGAGTCTTCTTGAGGATCAAGTCTGAAGCAGAGAAGGAGGAACCCGACCTGCGTGCCCGAGTCTCTATAGAAGGAGAGACGAGTCAAACAACATATAGGCAACAACACAAAATCACCAAGTGAAGAAACTTACCCACAGAAGGGCCAGAAGCGTTGGTTGAAGTCGGCACTGTAGACATCCTAACAACAGGGAGGCGAACCTTATCGCTGTCTCCTTCCGAATTTGACGAGGTCGCACTACCCTCGTTCTCTGAAGATCCTTCCGACGGCTCGGTAAGAGACGCCCCAAAAGTCCTCTGAGCAGAGGTGAGTTTGAAAAGCTTCGACAAGACTCTCTCTGAACCACTCGGCGGCTCTACGTTGTCCGGGATACCTGCAGAACAAAAGAAGGAAGGATAAATAGATGTTAAAGGGGCTTCCCTGATTAATGCAAAAGAAGAACAGAAACTCTTACTAGCAGGGTTCCACTTGTCATGCAAGAACAGACGGCTTTCACGGGACAAGGACGTGATCTCGACAAAGAAAAAACGGTTTGCCCAACCCTTCCCGTTAACCTTAGTGTGTAAGATGAGAGGCTGCCGAGCGGTTCGGGACTGTAGAATAAACCGCCCCTTCCTGACCGTAGGGATACGGTAGGCCTGGAGCAAGTCCGAGATGGTAAAGTCTACCCCCGCAACATCTGCCATCCGACTCACCCAAAAAAGAATCTTCCAGGCTGAAGGTAGCAGTTGTGCAGGGGAGAGTTTGAACCGAGCCAAAAACTCCTGAACAATGGGGGGAAAAGGGAACTAACAAGAAATGGTGAAAGGGAACTCAAAGAAACACACCCAGCCGGGGCGAACCCAGTCCGAACACTCGGCCTCAAGACACAAGGCTACTAAACCCCCAGGAAACCCCCCCTCCAGAAGAATCTGGTGCACCTCCTCTAAAGTCATTGTGTTTGGGACTCTATCGCACTCTTGGAGAATGCCCGAAGGCAGAAAACTATGCTTGGAGGCCGCTCTGTCCCTTGCCATAGAAGAAGAAGGAAGAAACTTGGAAAACGAAGAGGAAGGAAAGAAGGGTAAGAGATTCGTACCTCGGGAGAGATCAACAACAGAGCAGTGAATGATGGATTACCCCAGCAAGGCGCAGTAAATATAGCGAGCCAACGTCTTTTCGTCTGCAAATCAAAGCGCGTAGAGAGATCTAGGCCTTACACGTGGAAGATCTACGATAGCAAGGATCCCGGAGACCAACAGGCGAAAAGATTCGGCGAATTCAAATTCGCCCAAATCTTTTGGGGCTATTGTTGGGCCCAGAAATCACCAGCCCATTAACCGACCCAGCCCACTAGCACGATGCATAAACGCGAGCTTCGGATCACCGAGGAAATCCTCCAGATGACGAGGCCCGACGGTTGGAACTCAACGGTAACGGCCAGGCAGGTGGGACTCGGAACGTGCGGAATGATAGCCACGATCGGAGAGGCAGGAGGACGGAAGTTAACGCTAGTCGCCTGGGATAAATACAGGGTAGAGGCCATAGGAAGAGGATATCGAATTGTACCCAAAAAATCCACCAGTTGTACTTGAAAACTCTGAATTTAATCGATCACCTTGGTTTTGATATTGTGTTTATCGGTTAGTTTGCTCCCACAATCCGAAGTACTCCCTTTGATTGTCACCGATCGAAATTTGACCGAAACAATTATCTTCTCCAAGATGTGATTAGAGTTTGCTCAAATACAAAGGGGATTACTATACACACAGTGCTGGAAAATGAGGAGGAAGAAACTTCTCTCTCCTTCAAAAGCACTCAAATCTCAATCCTCCATGGTTCAAAAAATGAGTAACATATATGCATGTTAGGAAAGACGACATGTCAATGACTAATTCAGGCAAGCACAAGCAACTAGAGATGGACGATGACACGACGTCTTCCTCGGCGATGAAGAGGAAGAAAAGTAATGATACATGATCTATCAACCCCTACAAAATCCTAGTTTCAAGCCTAAGTGGGCTTCTATATATCTTATTTTGCTATATCCATGTTTGACCTTGCGCAGTGGCGGAGGGAGGGGGGGCGGGTGGGTGCGGCCGCCCCCACCGGCGGAGTTAGGAGCGGGACTATGTAGTGAACCGCCCCCAAGGAAGGAGCAAGGGCGGGGGCGGAAAAGAAGATAGGGGGACGTTGGGCGTGGGCGGTGTGCAATGGCAATCGGCGAAGTCGGGTAATGGCATCAGATCCGTCCTGACTCTTGAGCTGCTGAGCATATTGAATTTGGGGAAGAAAGATAGGTTTCAATTAAAAAAATCAGAAATAGATAATGGGTCTATCTATACAAATTGAATTGGGGTTAATATAACATGTCTTGGGCCTCCTCTCAAAAAAAAAAAACATGTCTTGGGCCTTATAGTTTCTCTGTAAATGGGTTTTAATTAAAAAATAGAAATAAGCTAGAATAAAGTTGTGCTAGTTAGTTAGTTAGTTCATTAGTTGACATAAAACAAGAGCCATGTAGACCTTAAAAAATAGAAATAATGTAGCCATTCATAAAATTGTAGTGAAGGTAAGGTTTCGATATATCTTAAATCCGTTCAAATATACTAAGGGATCTAAAATTTTATAAGAAAATTAATAACATTTTTATAAAATTAATTATTTCTAAATACATATAAATTAATAAAATATTACTATTTTAAGAAGCTTAATCTATGTTCTAAGTTAATAGGTTAGAAAAATCGATCTTATATATGTTGTTAAACTAATTCGATTTTTCTAAGGACAGTGTTCGAGGTCCGCCCCCCCTTCCAGAATTTTCTGGCTCCGCCACTGACCTTGCGTACGTAGTAGTACTTGCTTTTGCTCATTATCGACACTTAGTATGGAAACTAGGTCTTTTGGTAGTAGTTTGGTATTTAGTGTTGTTCATCTTGGTGTGTATATATGTTAATAGTTATGTTTGGTGGCAACCTAATATTGGTAATGGTATGCATGGTTTAGATGTATGGACTATGATCATAGTTCGGTGGAATTAATGATGTAAAATATGCAGCTAAAATTATATATAATATGCTATATGTTTATGGTGTGAATGATCGGACTCTCTGTTCCCAGGTTTATGTCCCTTTTACTTTTATTCATTTGCAAAGGTGTGTGCACAGAAAATGTGTGCAATTCTCCAGTGTAGGCGTGCGTGGTTCATGTTTGTGGTGCTCTTTGTTGGACTATGAATTTTGGAACAGGGTTTCGTATAAGGGCTACTTTTGTCTGTTGGATATATTCTGCTCAAACACAATGGTAATAGACTGTTGTTTCCTTTTAACTGTCTCCATTCTAATGATCCTTTTAACTGTCTCCTCTAGTTTTATGATTCAACTTTTTTTACTGGCAAGTTTCCAGTACCCAACAACAATCCTCGGTTGGGTTTTTGTCTGCTAGGTTATAATTACACCGTGGGTATACAATTGTATGTGAAGCCAATAACACAAATTTAAAGAAAATTGAAATAGAAAACGATAATCTGTTGGTGATACAAGTCTATGGCGGATTGAGATGATAATTGTTTTTTTTTAAACAATGAGCTACTAGCTCATTACAAAGCAAACATTAGGTCGCCCCAATATTACAAGACCAACCTAAATCAACATTGCGGATGATCTTGAAAAATTTAAAAAACTAAAGGTTGAAGACTAAACAAATGTCTTAATCTTACTAACGAGATATCATCAAAGCACAAATCCAAACAGGAGGAAGAGATTGCACGATGAATCTGCGGAATGTTGACATGTCTTCTGGCTAAAAAGTCATCAGTTGAATTAGCCTCCCTCTAACAATGAAAAAAAAACACCTCTGAAAAACCCGACACTAAACGTCGGATATCCTGAAAAATAGAATAAATTTACTAGGGAACTTTTCAAAACCCTTGTCTGTAGCCATTTGAGGTAGTACGAATCCAACATGTGTCTCGTGACTGTAACTCAATGGTAGATATAATTGCTAAACTACGCTATTCTTGTAAAATCAATCAGATAAGAGACTACAACCGATTTTATATTCTCACCCATAAAGATGTACGGGCTTAAAACATTTTTTCAACCTAATTTTTTACCTAATAAAAAAAACACCAATTCAAATAACTGGTGATAATTTCGACCAAAAAAAATAGGCTGATGAAATATACACAAAGATTTTTTTGTACGCGCACAACACTCAACCAGAATGAGCGCTCATCCTGGTGAAGCGCTCACTCTGAAGGAGCACTTCACCCGGATGAGCGCTCCTTTAGGATGAGCGCTCGTCCTATTTGAGCGCTAATGTAATGTGGTATTATTTGAATAAATTAATCCTAATATTTTAAATAAATATTATTATAACTTATATTGTTCTTTTTATAGATCCAATTTTATATTAGTCTTCTTCATATTTACAAACCTTTAAATATTTACTAAATAGATTTTATAATATATAGAAATATTCTTTTGATATTATTGAAGTGAATTTGGTATTCCTCTAATCGAAGTTTATAAATTTTTTTAAGTAGAATTATTAGGTTGATAGTGTAGAAATATTATATTTTAAATTAAGTAGATATATTTTGATTTTTTTTTTGGATAAATTAATTTCATAATATTGTGATCATAGTTGATATATTAAGATGAATCAATTTATCTATAGGTCACTAGGATAGATTTCTCAATTGCTTTTTATAACGAGCATGTGTGAGATGATCGACAAGCCAAGCTTGCCTGACGCTCCAAAGGAATCCAGAACAGGGTAACTCGGATCCACCATTGTAGTTGACTGATCAACGATATTGTAGATTGGTGTTATATTGGCTTATATGTTTTCGTAATTTGACAATGAAGTTATCTATTAACTTTTTTATAATTTGAAAATGAGATTACATATTAATTTTTATGAATAGTGTACATTATCTATTGGGGTTTAGGACTTTAGGGTTTTAGGGTTTATGACTTAGGGTTTTAGAGGTTTAGGGTTTATGACATAGGGTTTAGGGTTTACAACGTATGGTTTAGGGTTTGGGGTTTAGGGTTTGGATTATAGTCCCACTTCATATTAAAAAATTATTTTTCATACATATTTCCTTTTTTATCTATTAAAATTTTATTTATCTATTTAAAAAAATAGTTTTATAAATGCAATAGTTTTGTTCGTTCTTTCTAATTTTCCATCTTTTTTCTATGTATCTATTTTTTTTTAAATTTTAATATATATAATAAAATAATTTAACGTTTGAGTCATAGTCATACATGAAACAATGGGTTTAACTAGTTCAAATATCAAAGTATCTCAAACAAAATTGTTGAATAACATAGTGAGAAAACACAATTAATAAATTATTATAAAGAATTCATAATTCAAATCTTATCAAAATTCAATAGTAATAATAAAACTTAATTGTAAAATTTTATGTATCATTGTAAATTAGAAAGAGATGCATAAGAATTCTATAAGTTATGACTTCTCACATTATTAATTGGGTTTACTTACAATGAACAAATTTAGTTTTTATATTTTATTTTTTTCTTTTTCTTAATTAAATTTTCTCTATAGTATTCATTATGAGATATTTGTTTAGGGTTTAGGGTTTAGGGTTTAAAAGACGTTTTTCATTCTTATAAGAAGTCGTTATATTCCTCTCAAATTGTTCATTCTTATAAGAATTTATATTTCTTTAGAATTGTTCATTCTTATTCAAGTACGTATTTGAAGAGATATTTGTTTAGAATGGTTCATTCATATAAGAAATCGTTATATTCCTTTCGAATTGTTCATTCTTATAAGAATTTATGTGGTCCCTTATTCAAGTATGTATTTGAAGAGATATTTGTTTAGAATGGTTCATTCGTATAAGAAATCGTTATATTCCTTTCGAATTGTTCATTCTTATAAGAAGTCATTATATTCTTTTGGAATTGTCCATTCTCATAAGAAGTTGTTATATTCCTTTGAATTGTCCATTCTTATAAGAAGTCGTTATATTCCTCTCAAATTGTTCATTCTTATAAGAATTTATATTCCCTTAGAATTGTTCATTCTTATAAGAACTCATTATATTCATTTAGAATCGTTCATTCTTATAAGAAAGTGTTATATTCCTTTCGAATTGTTCATTCTCATAAGAAATCCTTATGTTCCTTTTTAATCGTTCATTCTTATAAGAAATTGTTTTAATCGTTTAGAATCCCTCATTCTTTTAAGAATCATTATATTCTTTTAGAATCGTTCATTCTTATAAAAACTCGTTATATTCTTTTAGAATCGTTCATTCTTATAAGAAATTGCTATATTCATTTTGAATCGTTCATTCTTATAAGAAATTGTTATATTCATCTAAAATCGTTCATTTTTACAAGAAATTCTTATATTCATTTAGAATCGATGACTCTTATAAAAAAAATTATTATATTCTTTGAAAATTGATATTAAGCAATTGATCGTTCTTATAAAAAACAGTATGTAATTTTTTGTCTATATCAACATATAAACAAAAAATTATATAATTGGAGGCCAAAATCTTACTAGAAGAATTTTTTTTAAATGTATATTAAGCAATTGCATATTCACATACTTTTTTTGGTCAAAATTTGCATCATCTACTTGGATCATATATTTTAGAAATAATTTATTATATTAGAAAATATTAACATATTGACAAAAAATTTGACAATAACACGGTTTATGTTTGCGCTTCTCTGGAACGAGCGCTCTTCCAGAACGAGCGCTCCTCTGCCATAGCCGTCAACCATGGCTGCCATGGCCGGATTTGTAGGTGCTTGCTCGGAGGTCCCACCTCCGCTCCTCTGCTGGCGCTCACCACGATGCCTACCTGCTGCCTGGGATGTCACCGGCATCACCGTCGTCGTCCCATCCGAAGTCGTCACCATCGCTGATGTCCTTGGCGCGCCGAGGTCTTCGATGGCTTCGGATCTGCTGGGTCCTTTTCCGCTTTCATTGAGGCCGAATTTGGAAAGTAGACTAGATTTGGGTTAGATCCAGACAAAAATCGGGGAGGAAGGAGGCCGGATTTGCAGATCTGGAAGTCGAAGGAAGCCGGCGGTTTCGTTGGGCGTTTAACAAAGAACACGAATTAGGCTAGAAGCGGAGGAGCGCTCCATTTTTTTTTAACCTAAGCTCGTCTCAGATGAGCGCTCGTCTCAAACGAGCGGCTCATTAAGGCCGAAAATGGGCCAATTTTTTGGGCTTGGGTTTGTAAGACTTGCGTTTTTTTTAAATAGCGCTCTTTTAAGACGAGCGCTCTTTCCGGACGAGCGCTCTTTTCGAAAGAGCGCTCTTTCGGGACAAGTACTGTGCGAAAACAAAAAAACCCGTGTGTATAAAGTTTTCGCGAAAAAATAACTGGTGATAATATTGGATATTCTAGCTCGAAGAACCAAAAGCTAAACGTGTCGTGTAAACTGTACTGGTGAGGAATCTTGTTGCCGAGTCAACAAAAATAGTCAAAGAAAGGAGGAGCTTATGAAATGGATCAGCAAACCGTGTTGGCCTTGTATTTTCAAATTTTCCGTCGTCTGTATAAATTGCTCAGCAGCGAAGGTGGTCCGGCGGTGGGTGTTGCGTACGGCCGCATTCGTCTGACGCATTTCCATTGCGCGGACCCACACCAAACTCCACTTCCAATCTTTCATCATCGCCAAACCATTCAAAATTCCAATTGTTTGAATTTTGTGGGGTTTCTTAGTCAAATTTGGACTAGATTTTCGTATTCCTCAATCCAATTGACTTGCCATCTTTGGATAATTACAATCCCCCAATTCCCCATGGGCCTCGCCTTGTTCAGTCGTCGTCTTCTCTTTCTTCTTTCCCTTGGAAAAATCTCTCCTACTCTCAATCGCTCGTTCCATACTCAATCGCCAGCTGATCTTCGCTTTCTATTGATACCAACATCACTTACAAGAATCAAACCATGGGCAATTGCTATGGGAAATCCGCCAAGTGTGGCCATGCTTCTTCCGACAGATTTTCTGGTAAATCTCCTAAAACTTCTCTTTTCAATTGATCCCTTTTCTATATTTTCATCTCCCTTTTATCAATTTCTCTATAATTTAAGATCGGAATTGAATTCTGTTGTGTGTTTTACACTGAGAGCATAATAACTTTTCCTTTTCAGGTACCAGAAGGAGTGAAACACCTTCAAAAGATGGAACCAAGAGATTCCCAACAACCAAAGTTAACATATCTGCAATGAGTAATGTCAAGGCCTTCACCTTTGCTGAACTCAAGTCTGCCACACGGAATTTCCGATCAGAGAGTCTCATTGGTGAGGGAGGATTTGGATACGTCTTCAAAGGATGGGTTGATGAGCAAACTCTATCCCCAACAAAACCAGGGAGTGGCATTATGGTTGCTGTCAAGAAGCTCAAATCAGGGAGCTTTCAAGGTCACAATGAATGGCTTGTATGTTGTTGTTTACTGTAACTTCTTAGTCCTTCTGTGCCTATACTTTTGCTTTAATGATTTAGAGTCAGAGATCTTAGCTTGTGTTTGGTGTATTGGATTTTCAGGCGGAAGTTAATAACTTGGGTCAACTTCGGCATCCGAATCTAGTCAAACTTATTGGATACTGCTTGGAGTCTGACAATAGACTCTTGGTGTATGAATATTTGCCTAGAGGCAGCTTGGAAAATCATTTATTTAGAAGTATGCCCATGTTTCATCTTTCTGACCTATACATTCAATTCTTTCCAATTGTAGGTGTGATGTTTAGTTTGTTCTTTGTGCAGAGTCCATTCAACCAATACCTTGGACTACTCGAATGAATATTGCCATTGGAGTTGCTAGAGGATTGTCATTCTTACACAGTATTGATGCAAATGTGATATACCGTGATATAAAGGCTTCTAACATACTTCTTGATTTGGTACGTCTAAAGTAACAACTTTTGCATGTGGATTAGTGCAGTTTGTCTTCTAGGCTGGAACTGGATTGTAAAATTCCATTTTTAACAGCCAGTTTATCCACGTCTTTTCTTGTAAGATTACAATGCAAAACTATCTGATTTTGGCTTGGCACGGGCTGGTCCAACTGGAGATAAATCTCATGTTTCAACCAGAGTTGTTGGTACTAGAGGTTATGCTGCTCCTGAATATGTGGCAACGGGTCATCTTTCCCTTCTGTTTCTAACAAACGTCGTTACATTGCAGCCTAAATGTTCTTTCTCAAGCATATTCACCAATTCACTTACACTTGTGCACTTAGTATAGCCGTTGCGATTTACTTTGCAATAATTTGTTTTCTCTATTGAGTTTTGGAGAGGGAGATGGCTTGGTATACAAAAATTGCATTTGTGATTTCCCTACTTGCTATCATTTCTGCTCTTTTAATCTTGGATCGAAGAACAAGTTTTTTAAAACAAAGGTTTTATCGATGTCGTTTCTTTTTGTTTGTAAGAGCTTGATACATTATAACATAGTCCAGCAAAATTTAAAGGAGATGTTTGAATTGGTTTGGCAAAATTATCTTGTTTTTTCTATGATATTGAGATGAATAGTAAATTTGGAGCATCATGATTAAATAATTCCCCTTTGGGCTTTCTTTTAATACCTTCTATTCTCCTGATGGACCTAGTGATGGAGATTTTTTTTGAAATTTGCTCTCTATCATCCGTACGCTTGCCTTATGAATAGAGAGCAAATTTCAAAAAAGTTTTTCTAGCACTAGGTATTAGTTAGAACTAGACATAAATCAAAAAGAAGGCCCAAAGGGGAATTAGCTGATTTTTTGAGATGTAAACTCCGCATCACACCTAAGTTATATGAGATAAATATGGTGATAACTAGATAGATGCCAATAATGCCATGCTTCTCTGCCGGACTGTCATTGTATTCTAAAACACCGGTAATCTCATGTTGAAACCACATTGTTTCTTGCATCTCCTTTAATTTTTGCCGAAACCACAAAATTACTAGTCATCAGTAAGTTTCATGTGAAATTACAAAATTCTGTTTTTTTTATTCCCGGACCATCGTCATAATCATGACATCATAGGTCTTGACTAGTAACTTCGGAGCATCATGATCACTAATACCTGTTTTTCATCAATCTGGTTGAGCTAAGAACATAGGTGGAGATTGTACCTTGTTGAAACTTGAAACCACATGGTTTCTTGCAGAATGATCCACAAAATCCTAGTTTGATGTTTGCAATTTGGTATCCTTTTCCAATTTGTAGTGGTTCTGTCATGATAATGCAACAATGCAACACTGTAATATATTCACTCGATCCTTTTGTTAATTTTTGAAGTAATGTTGCTTTACAACTAGCTTACCGATAATTATAAACGAAGCAGGTCATTTGACACCGAAGAATGATGTGTATGGATTTGGAGTTGTTCTACTGGAGCTGCTGACTGGAAAACGTGTGATGGACGATAACAATGATGGATCTTCCTCTGGAGAACGTGTGGATTCGCTTGTAGATTGGGCAAAGCCATTCTTGAGCGACAAAAGGCGGTTCTTAAGAATAATGGACACCAGGCTAGGTGGTCAGTACCCAAAGAAAGAGGTGCAGGGGACGGTTGCACTCATCTTGCGTTGCCTTGACTCTGACCCCAGAAGCCGTCCTACAATGGTTGATGTTCTGAATAAGCTGGAGGAACTTTATGTTTTCAGTTCTAAGGACGGTCTGAGGAGTCCTACTGAGATGATCAGCTCATGACTCAAGTATGGAAATGGGTCAGTATAATGAATCTAGTTGAGGATAAGCAGGTAGATTATGTATGGTACATTGGTAGTGTTTGGAAACATGATTATGGAATCATGATGTTTGGATGGAGTAACTCCACAAGTAGAGTTATTATCACCCTAAAAAGAATTAGAGAATCCTATAAAGTCAAAATAGAAATAAGAAGTGGATAAATCTGGATTGTTAAAACGGTTCGACTAATGTGTGCCCATGGGCACACAATAAAAGTGTTAATTTGGGAAATTACGTCAAAACTATTCCCTAAATTGGAATTAATGAACCATTTAAAAAAAATCAAAATTAACAAACAATATCCAGATTTACCAAGATTAGAATTCTTATTTTGTGCCCATGGGCACATATATTCTTTAATGATTCGGCTTTGTAAACTTTGGATTGTTATTTATCATGTGTATTGTAGTGTTGCCTAATTTGTTTCAAACCGTCGTGTGGAATGTCAATTTTGTGAGGCTTTGGTGGGTTCAAATTTGCTCATTATTACACTGGTTTTCGGTCCTCGTTTGGTTCACAATTCCTAGAAATTCAACTTTAATAGGAAGTACCTACAATGTCTATGTTTGATTTATAAAATAAAGGCCGGATAGCTGAAAATCACCCTTATAATAGGTGATATTTCACTTAACCACTCTTTTATTGCAAAATTACAGAAAACCACCCTTATTAGACTCTCCGTTAGATTTTAACCACCTCCGCCCCACTTATCGTTCAATTTCGTTTACGAAATATGACATGGCAATTGTTTGATATTTTTTTATTCTTTTTAGCTTATGTGTACAAAAAAAATGTGCTCTCATCTTCAAATGTCCATCTTCTTATAATTCGTCCCACCAAATGGAACCCCGAAAACCAGAAACCCCAAAACCCCTTTCTCTAGCCACCCTTATTCCACCCCTTCTCTTGAAAATGTAAACCCAAAGTTCCAATTCAATAAAAAATGATGTGAAATTGGAAGGAAGCTCTACCTAATAATCGTTTTTTCCTTGGCTAATCTCCTTTTCTGATGGGGTTTTTGGGTCATGGTAAAAAATATTTAGTCCCATCTCTTAACCCTAAATTTCCCAACAATGATTCCACAGCAAAATCTAAGCCAAAGGCACTGGAGCGGGTAGCTTATGGCTCATTTCTGGTGACTAATAGATGGATTGATTATGCAAGATAGGGATTTGTGGGAGCTTTGCTGATCGACGGTACCACAGACGACGCAACGTAAGATCCGATCTCACAGGCTGGCTCATGTTTTTCTCGGCAAGCTTTGCGAGGCCCGGGGCATTTCTTTCCAGTACGGCTCCGGCCAGCTTGAGAACCGCGACTTGCTCAAGGCGGACCTCATTGGGAGAACGAAACCCTAGCCGATGTCTGCATGGAGAATGGATTGGTGTTGATCAATTTTGCTACAAGTTGTATCTTCCATCTCAAAAAACTAAAGTCCAATCAATTTTTGAGCCTTTCAATTACTTGCTCAGAAGAACCAAAGCCTTTCAATGTCGTTAATCGAATCGCCAATTTCTGGAATTCGAACAAAACCCTTGCAATTTCTGAAATCATCAAACGAATCTCCTCATAACCGAAGACATGCAATCCAGATCTCAATCTTCTAAGTCGAACGAAACCATTGTAACCCCATTTTTGAGTCCGTTGTAATATAATCTTCTAAGTCCAATTAGTGTATGTGCGAGTGCAGCAGCTCAACGAGAGCTTCTTGATTGTGCATCCCTCATTTTCGAGCACAAGAGAGAGATAGAGAGAGAGGAAGGAGAAAGAAAAAGAGAGGAAAAAGTGGGTGAAGGAGTGATCTATCTTGTGAAACCCGAGATTATTTGCCTCTACTTTTGGGATCCGATAATAGGTGTTTGTTGGTAGGTATTTCTCCGTCTAGAAAACCTTTTTTCACAGTACAAGTGTTTGCCTTCATTTGGGGGTTCTAGAGTTGATTCTCCTTGTATTGAAGTTCTCCGAGTGTGAGATTTGAGAACACTTGCATCCATTTTTTGCCTTTGATTGGATGGCATAAAGTGTGTCAAAACCGAAAAGATGGGGGGCTTGGAATAAGAAAGTCAAAGGAAATGAATCAAGCCTTATAGATGAAACTTCTATGGAAAATAATGGCGGACCTAGATAACATCTGGGTTAGGGTAGTAAATGAGAAATACCTTTGTGGTACTCATGTTCTTAACTATAATTGCAGAAAAAAGTATTCCTAGAAATGGAGAAATCTCATAGGAATAAGAGATAAATATGAAGGATTAATATGGAAACTTAGAAATGGGAAAACAATACGTCTTTGGAAGGATCCATGAATACAGAAAATTGCTCTATATACACAAATGCATATTCCATCGATAGTAAACCCAAATGAAAATATTGTTGAATACTTTACTCCAAAAAAAGGAATGGAATATTATGAGATTAAGGGAAGTGCTACCACAAAGTTGGATTACAAAAATATGTAATATAAACATCCCCAAAAATGACATACATGACCGACTATATATACTAATGGCCTAGTAAAAATGGTTGGTTCACAACAAAATTGGCATTAAACATTATAAGTAAGCAACGATTATTAGAAAATAAAAATTGGATTTGGAGGCTAAACGTTCCTCCAAAAGTCAAAAATTTTCTGTGGTGGTTTACCAACAAAACTAGACTAGTGAGGAATAAGATACCTATGACACAAGAATGTCTTTTCTGCTCATGATAGAGAAGATACTACTCACCTATTCTTTCATTGTCCATATACAAGGCAATTGATGTCTCGTATATATGAACACTATAAAAGGCTTATTGCAGATTTGGACACACATAATGAAAGATTAAAGGAAATAATGTTCAGATTATACAAGAATTTGGACAAACAAGCTTTGGCTAAAATAGTTACTGGATGGTGGTCCATTTGGTATAATAGAAATAAACTGGCTTTTGATGAACAAAATAGCATAACAAATCTCTATACATTTAATCTAAATTTATGGAAAATTTGGGACAAGGCTCACAAACAACACAAAGAGGATAATAACCATGAAATGAGAATGACACTGGTCCAAAGGTATAGGAAAAAAGACAAATGGTGAAAACCAAGACATGGATGGTATAAGCTTAATGTAGATGCATCAAAGAGAGAAAATGGGAAAACAACTATTGGATATGTAATTAGAAATAATAAGGGTAAGGTTGAGAGAATGGGTTCTGAACAGATTGGTGATCGATTAATTCTACAAGATGAAACTTTAGTTGTATACAAAGGTGTACAAATGGCAATGTCTATGGGAATTCGGAATTTAGAAATCGAAAGTGATAATAAGATGCTAATTATAGCTCTAAAACAAGATGGAAGTTGTCCATGGGAAATCGAAAATTTAGTGACTGATTTAAGGATACAATGTTCATCTTTGAATGAGTGGACTTTCTCTCACATCTATCGGTATGCAAACTCGTTTGCAGACAAAATTGCCAAATTGGCCCATTCATACCCTATTGTTGTCTTGGGTAACCACCTAGAGCTTCATGCTCTCATCCAACAGGATGCCATTGGTATTGGGTAATCAACCAATACCAAATTCTTACCTAATAAAAAAAAGTAAGGGCTAAATCGGTCTAAAAGAATATTAACAGGTATTTTAGTTAATAAAATTAAGAAGGGGTATATATATTGGGTTGCGTTCAATTAAGTAGGCTTCTTACAATAATAGTGAGGAGATTATGCATCTTTTAGATTTAAAAATATCTAAAAAACTCTCTCAATGACAGACCGGAAAACCAATAATGAATCTCCGGCCGAGTCGGCCATGCAGCTTGATGACACCTCTGGTGGCAGGCCACCGGGGAAACCTCCCGATCCTAGCTCCTCTTGGAAAGACGTCGTGGTTACAGGAGGAGTTTATCAACCGAAAACGGTGATTAACAAAGATTTTCTTGAAGGCAAAATAAGAGTTGCATTCCCGGACGGTGAAGACGGTGACCCGACAATCTCCATTGCTAATGAAGTCATGGACGCTCTAGCCTCTGTTTGGGAATACTCAGTTGTGGTTAAGTTTCTTGGCCATCCGGTGGTGTTCCCGATCATGGAGAAGAAAATAAAAGAGATGTGCAGATTCTCCAATCGGATGCAAATCATCGATCACACTCATGGTTGTTTCCTTGTTCGCTTTGAACACGAGGAAGCATTCATGACTGCCCTTACCACGGGTCCTTGGTTAGTGTTCGGAAGATGCATGATTGTTCACCGGTTGTCCCCAAACCTGAAAACTTCTTCTCCCATCAAGACGACCCCGGTCTAGATTCATATTTCGGACTTGCCAATTACTCTATACAAAGAGCAATTTCTCTTAAAGATTGCAACAGGCATCGGCAACGCTATTCGTGTGGACTCCAGAACGCTTTTCACCAATAGGGGCAAGTTTGCAAGAATCTGTGTTGAGATAAATCTTGAAAAACCTCTCCAGGGGATGATAACTATCAATGGTGACCGATACATGGTGGAATACGAGGGCCTTCCTACGATATGCTTCGATTGTGGCGCTTTGGCCACGTCAAAACCAAATGCCCCTTCAGGCCCCCAATCGCACCCCCGACGGCAGTGCCTGCAGCCACCTCTCAGTCCAATCACGACAAAACGCCTAATCAAAACACAAACAACCAACCATTGGCCTCTTCTTCTTCCACCGCACCTATCACGGCACATGAAACCGCTCACACTGGCAAAGGTTGTTATGGAGAATGGATGAGGCCTGCCAAAAAAGTGAGGCCAAAGAAACAACAACAAAAAGTAGTGGGAGAAGTCAAGGCCAACCATGTAGTGCCCATCAAGCAGAATGCTTCAAATGGAAGTCACGACAAGAATGTTCAGACCAAGGAACTTTCCTTTCCAGCAACGATCCTCGCACGATCTGATATCCGCCTTTTTATTTGTGTTTTTAGGGAGTGTTTTTGTGTCTTTGAGTCTTTTCTTTTAGTTTTGTGTTTTGTTTTGAGTCGTTTGTGTAGGTTTTCGTATTTTCTTAAGATATGGAGTCTACATAATCTTTGGTGGTGTTTTTATAGGTTTTGTAGGAGTTTTGGAGCTTGAAAAAGAGTTTGGAGCATTGCAAGAGAGGGCGGACAAGCTATGAGGAAGATTTGAGTTGATGAGCTAAGGAAGTAGGGCCAAGAAGAGTGAAATCATGAAGAGAGGTGAAGAAATGGACCCAAGATCGAGCTAGGGAGGGGTCGTGCATGAACCAAGATGAGGAAGCTAGAAGAAATGCTCTCAGGACCGACCCTATCAGGGTCGTGCACGACCCATTTGGGTCGTGCATGGCGCCGACCTTCTCTCTATCCCGAGATCTTAAGGATTTATTCTATCTTTGTATTTTAAGAAGGTTATTTTCTCTTGCTTCCTAGTTGAATTAGGACTCTTTTTCTTCTATAAAAGGAGGTTAAACCCTTTAGTTTAGGGGATTCCCTTTTTGGGCATTGGAAAGTACTCTCTAGAGCTGAAGAGAGACTTGGTGAACAAGGTTGAGACTTTTGTAAGACTTCTTCTTAGTTTAATTTGAATTTCGGTTTGGATTGATCATGTCTTCTTCTTCCTTTTTCTCGTCTCTCTATGCCATGAGTGAGTAGTTTTCTTAAATTCTAGGGTTGGGTTAAAACCCAACACAATCATGCATGTCTAAAAACGTGAATTCATAATTTGAATGCTTGATGATCATATCTATCTATCTTGTGCTAAATTCCTTTACGATAGTTGAGGCATATCTTGCGATTAACCTCAGCGAAGGTGTAAGGTTGATTGCTTGATTAGGTCTAATAGGATTATTTATGAAAGTTGATATTCCTAGGTTGAAGGATAGATAGAAAGTTGTTTAATTTGCGAAAGTTGATTGAATAACTTGAATTGTTTGCGAAGAGTCGACTCTTCTATGATCTAAATTGCATGATAGTTGTGAGTTCTTGTTGGAAGCATGTATGATTGTTGTTGTGCTAGCCCTAGCCCTGAGATTTGTCTTTTATATTGATTAAAACTCTTGTCTTTGCTTTGATCTCGACCCATAACGTCGTGCTCGAACCTTTGCTGGTGCCTATGTTTGTTCGTGTGTGATTGTGCTCAGGACCAACCCTCTTGAGGTCTTGAACGAACCACCGCGGTTCGGTCCTGGCGTGGTTTGCTTGTGATTTCTTTGCTTTTAGTAACTTATCGACTAATCTTTTATCACTATTCTCATTCCCGTGGACGATCCTGACTTCGCTATACTCAGGGGGGTCTTGAATATAAATTTATTTGTTCAAGAAACCCTTCAACACGATCAAAGAAAACTCCTAATAGTAGTGGTTCTCGCTTTGCAATACTGGAATATGAAAGTCAAGAAACAGAGACTATCTCTGGCGGCTCAATGAACACCGATAACAATGTGTCCCATCCTCCGACGGCTTTGGCGAATTTGGTGGGAGGAAATTCAAATTCAAATTCTAGCCCAATGCAAATCGTATCGTCAATCCCGGTAAATCCGAAAGTTTTCCAAAACAGTCGTGGAGTTTCCTATGAGAAGACACCTAAAATAAGGCAGCTTAAAGATTATGGCAAGCAAATATCGGTTATGGATAAGTGCAAATCAAGGAGAGATGAAGTGCAATCTTCCATTCTACGTAATCCTTCCAAGTCAACAACCAAATCTTCAATTTTGGAAGAAAAAAAATCTCAACCCAAACAAAACGAGATTCTAACCAAATCCATTCCAAGCAAGATCCCCAATGATTCAGTGGCCCCTCACCGATCGATCCAGCCGTTTGACGCCTCCACAATCGTTATCCTAGACATCCCTAGGGTTTCGTCCGATATCCCTTTGCCTTCCCAAAATCTTATTTTGTCACAAAATACTACTTTTGACTCCCGCGCTCTAGAACCCAATGGCCAGGAGAATGCATCAACTGATCCCGATTGTGATGCACTCAACCACCAACAGCAGACAGAACATTCTGCTATCTCACCGTTGGACGGGCCCGTTCATGCCATCTTTACCCCGTCTAGCGAACAAAATGATCGCCGAGTTCATCCCTTTGCTCATGGAGGAGACATCTCTCTTATGTCAGGTGTCAATGCCGTCGACACTCACTAGTGCAATTGCTCAGCTTGCTGGCTTTCCGATCTTTCGATCTTTACTCAATTTTGGTCTTATGGAGTGTTTAAGTATTATGGTTTAGAATGTTCGTGGAGCTAGAAATTCTAGATTTCATAATTCTCTTCGAGAACTGACTCGCATACATCGTCCTAGTGTCCTAGCTCTTGTCGAGCCTCGCATTAGTGGTGAAAGAGCGGACTCTGTTTGTAATCGAATCCAATATGATGGTTTACTTAGAGTGGAGGTTGACGATCTTGCTGGAGGTATTTGGCCTTTTTGGAAGACCACAGAAGTTACTGTCACACCCATCTCCATTCATAAACAACATATTACTATTGAAATCACTCGCCGTGGTGATGAACCATGACTTCTTTCGGCAATTTATGCAGCACCAAACCCTGCCCGTTGTTTTGAACTCTGGGGCCATTTACAACACTTTGCCCGAATCAATAATCGACCTTGGCTTCTCGCTAGTGATTTCAATGCAACCACCAGCATTCATGAACATCTTAGACATTCAGAAAGCTCAACACAATCGTCTTTGACCTTTGTGGAAACAATTGACGCTCTCCAGTTAATTGATCTTGGCTTCTCAAGCCCTCCTTTCACTTGCTCATCAGGAAATACGGAGGACACTTTTAATGCAGCCAGGCTCGATCGTGGCCTTTGCAATGAAGACTGGCGTTTATGATTTCCACAAGCCACGGTTATGCATCTCGTTGAGCCTTATTCGGATCACCTTCCTTTACTGATACAGACTTGTCCAAGTTCCATGCCTAACAACTCACAACGGCCTTTCAGTTTTCAAGCTACGTGGTTACTCCATTCTAATTTTCACACCTTCTTATCTGAATCCTGGAATTCCGAGATGGATTTATTTTCCTCTCTTGAAGCTTTAATTGTGGATCTTAATTCTTGGAATCGTAATGTCTTCAGCAACATATTCCATAACAAATGCCGGTTGTGGGCAAGGCTGGAGGGTGTTGCCAAAGCGATGGCTTCACGACCATCACAACGTCTTATTGATCTGGATAAGAAACTGAGACAGGACCTTAATATTATCCTTCACCAAGAACAGTTTCTATGGTTTCAAAAATCAAGACCTAATTTTTGTAATATCCGCAATATTTCAAGACTTTAGAAATGAAATTTAATATCATATTTTATTATTATTATTATTATTATCTATTTCTATTTCTAAAATTTTTATAATAAACTTTAAACTTCTCTTGGAAAAGAGAATTTTGTGAAAAAAAAATTAATTAAGTAAAATTAAGGAATACTCCATAAGGAATTTTGGGCAATTTAAAAACTTTGAATAAAATTAGAGCTTATTTTTAAATCTCAAAATTTATTAAAATAAATAAAACAAAATAAAATAAAACCCTTCTCCTTCAACCTAATGCTTTTTACGTAGAATGAAAAGAGACCAATCCATGCTTCTCCTTTCCACCTTAGCCTACATTCCTAGTCATGACATCACCTTGCTTACCTCATCAAGATGACATCACCATTCTCACCAACCCTCCCCAATCACCTTTCTCCCTCCTCTTCTCCATTGGGCAAAATCCATGACAATGGATCATGCTCTACCTATTTAAAGGGGCTGAAATCCCTTCTTAGAATTCACTCACCCCATTCTTCTCCTTCTCATTACAATATTTGCTCTCAATTCCCCCAAAAATCAGCCCCTCAAGCTCTAGTTCTTCATCCAAAATCCCACCAAAGGAGCCCCTCTTCTCCCTCCCTTGGACCGCCGGCCACCACTTCCGACCACCAGCACCACCGCCGACGACCACCGCGCCCCCTCCAGCGCACCGCCTTGCCACCGCCGCCCTCCTGGTGTCGCCCCTCACCGCCGGCACCCTCTACCTCCTCTTCTCCTGTATTCTGTAACACACAGGCAAGAACATCAGTAAACTCTAAAATCCCTAATACTAATTTTTGTAATTTATTTATTTCATTTATGTTATTAAAATATTCTATTAAAATTAAAAAGACTATATAGAACTATTTTGCAAAATTGTTAGATGTATGAAAATATTATGTGAATATTACTAGTGGGAAGAAGGAAATAAATCCATTTAATAAACCATGGTTGAAATTATTATGTGATTAGTAAAGACATTATTCTAAGAAGACCTTATAAAAAGTATTTTTTTTTTATAAATTTATTAGCTTATGATTTTGCCTCTATATTAAATATCACCATTATACCTTCTATAAGCTTTTCCAAGTAATACTTCTACTTATCTCTAAGTGTAGAGAAATACCAAATTATATGGAAAGTTACTAAGAATTAGCCTAATATTATTCTACCTTTCTTATTATATAACCCCTTTGTTAAAAAGGATTTTTATTGAGAGAATATTATTGATAAAGTATTTTCGTAAAGGGAAAATGATTTTAAATAACCCTTGAATATCATTGAAATTAAGGAAATTATTTTTGAATAATCAATAAGTTTTACTTTAAATGGAATAAAAGGATATTATGAAATTAAGATAATAATAAAGGAATATTATTATTTTAATTTAGCTACCTAAATTATTATTATAATAATTTAGAATCTTTCCATCCACCTAAGCTAAGTACACTTGAGAAATCCGAATCTTAAAAGGAATTTCATATCTAAAACCATTCGTAAATTTCCGTGTCGATAGGTCGGGAATCTCGTTCAAAGTCGCGAACCCCACCTCCGTCTTATCGCTAAGTCCGTTATCTTCCGAACCAAAGCAAGTGGATTTTCCCCTTGTGACCTTTATAAATTCGTTTCCGTGAAATTCTCGATGTTGGGAACAACTTGTGTGCTAAGTAATGAATGAACCTAGGAAATATCGATTGTTAGATATAACGACCTTTGTTAGTTTAGTTCGCTATTATTATCTCATAGGACTATTTATGCTAGTGTGATTATGGCTTTGGTTGTTTATGGACTCATTTAGAGATCCACGTTGAATGAACTAGTAAGGGGCGCGGAATAACCGACGCCTCTATATAACCCTTCTAAGTCGTAAGTGCCTACGTGTTTGAAGTACGACTTTCGGGATCATGATCTCATCCGCTCCGATTGCAAGGAGGGATGTGCGTACTCTAGCTAAGTGCCGGGAAACTGGGTTTCCCTTGGTGGATCGGGCTCACCGAATTCCCACCCTTTTTAAATCATTAAATCAAATACGCTACATAAGTGCCAATGCACATTTAAGATATTAAAATCAGACCGATCTCAAATGATCGATCTGGCACTCGGTCCGCTCAGGGCGCGAGAGGTTTAACTCGTATGAATTAATAATGTTCCCAACATATCTTTTATTCTCAATGCTAAAAGAGGTCTACAATTTAGTAGTCTTCTCTAAACTAACGAGCTATCATCACTTAAGATACGCTCTCCCTCGTACCGTTAAAACCCCACATAAATAAACCCTATCTTGAAACACAACCTATTGTTATCTTCATCATTATTTCGCTAAATTACCGAAGTACCCTTGGGAAAGTTCCGTTCCCGCTTGCTTAGTCTCTTAGACTAATTCTTCTTTTCCGCATGTTTGTCTGGCATTTTATCGCCCCTCGCGAATTATGTCAGAACCTAGGATTAATCCCAAGGCGAAAGGTGAAGGACAAAGGAAGGGCAAGAAGTTTCAAGATGTAATCGAATCTCTTTTCGGTTTATTTTCATTATGCTTTAAAGACGGTTTCTTTCATGAATTGTAATTTCCGAACAAGTTTCTAAATCATGTGATTTGGGTTGTAAGAACAAAGTCTTCTTCGGAAGCACCTTTTATTCATCTAAGTATGTTTAAATTCCGCATTTTATTATTCTATATCATTCTAAAAGCCTCGGGTGACTTTAGATGGTAATGTAATACCCGCTATCGTTTTAGGTAGGAAAAATGAATATCTTGAGTTACATATATCGAGTTCTTGATCCGCCATTAGTCCGTTTAAGCTATCTGTTAGAAAATCACCTATCTATTTACAAGTTTATCCATAATATAATGATTAGCTATGAACCTAATTTTATTTTCTTAAGCCCATATCTTTTTATATATATTTATATTTTTTTACACGGGTTCGGTTACCTCAAATATAAAATACTATATAGTCTAATCAAGTGAATTCTATCTTAAACCCAAATCTTCCGTCCTAATTGTTATTTATCTTATCAAAATTTAACAAAATTCTATCCACACTCCTCTTTATATATATTGGCCGCCGACTTCTGGAGATCTTCAAAACCGATCTCCTTATCCAATCTTTGACCTCCGTAATTTTTTGAAGACCCAATAAATTGTTACGGAGAACTAGCCCATCCCTAACTTCCCTTTGTTCTTCGTTCGGAGGAGCCGACAACTAAACAAACTCGTCGATTTTCAGTTCCGGTCGTTTGGTTACGCGGGTGAAGCCGGTCGATCCATACCATTGTCAGCGTCGTCCCTCTCGCTTGAAAGCCTAGTCCCGTAGTTCCGGTGAGTCCCTGGTTCTTTCCGTTTTCAGTTTGGTTGGGGTGGTGTCGGGTCTTAACGAGCGCTAGTGTTCGGTTGGATCCAAGCAAGGCAGGGAATTCGCAGGCGGGCTCTTTTGCCGGTGCTCCCTCGCTGACGCTGGCGTGGCTGCTCGGGGTACGAGTCCAGCTTCGACAACGGGTTGGCTGCGATAGGTTGTAGTCGGGAACCGGGGATCACGCTATTACTTTACACCGGGGCTTTGGGATCTCAGTTGAGGGCAGAGTAGGCGTCGTTTAATTCTAGCATGGTTACTACTTTGCATTTAATTAGATCGATTTAGCTATGGTTAACGTGGGAATGAGTTTTTATGTGAGTCTACTTGCTAATATTTGTCGGGTCGGTTAAATCGGTGAGGGAACTGGGCGAGTTTTTAGATTAAAGGAGGGAGAAGTTTAGTTCTTCGGAATGGGCAGGAAGGAGGTTTTGTGTAATAATTGTAATCACTCGTTTAATGGTTGTGGTGGGGTATTGAATAAGTATTAGTTGGGTGTACAGTTATGTACAAGTGATGTGGTGTTTGATTAGCATGTGACTAGTTAATTACTCGGGTTGTGGGAGTTGTGTTTATATTAGGTGTACTTGGTGTGCAAGTACAGTAGGATGGATACTTAGTGTTTTTTTAGCTTAGATTGATTAGTTAGTAGGTTTGTTTAAGTTAGGTGGTATTAGGTAACTTGGCTTTAGTAGAAGTCGGTTAATTAATGCATTAGCTAAATAGCTTAATCTCTTACAGTGGAAGCTTGATTAATCTTGAATTTGGAAGTTTGTAAATAAAAATAGGTAGTTAGGGTTTGTTAATTAATCTATTCATGTGTAACGAGTTAAACAAATCAATTTGGGGGTCTTAGCTAGCACTGAACTTCGTTAGAGAATTTGGTTTGAATCTGTATTTATGCTCCTCATTATGTTTAGGAGAATCGCTTTTACTCGGACCTTTGAGCTTTCCGCGTTGTTTGAGTTTCTTCCTTTGAGGTAAGTCGTTTTTCGACTTGCTCGATTCTTCTCTACTTTGTTAGATTGCGTATCGTTATTGTAGGGCGAGTTTTGGGAACTAGTCCCGAATACCTTTTTAAATTGTTTTGAACTTCTTGAATTGTTGTGTGCGTAAAATGGTTTAGTGGGAGGGCCTGCCTCTGCACTCGGCGCGATGATGAGCGCCTTGGAAGTCGGATTGCGGAAAAGGAGGAATTGCTTTGCTATGGGATTGTGATTGTAAATGCGTATGTGTCTTGTGTGACTGATATAACTAATTTAGGTATTGGCCTTTAGAGTTATGATTGCGATTGTGGATTCGTATGCTGACTTTAGATAAATGATTTTAAAGCGTTCTACAGTTTCCGTATTCTTTCTAGCTTGGTAGATTAGACGCTGACCCATCGGGGAACATTTTTCAGTTCCAGGTATGAACCAAGGAGCCGTGCAGGAACCTAGGCAAGATGGCGGGCCGGAGTGGTAAAGAGCGCGTGTCATAGTGGGATTGGTTATACTAATTTATTTATATTAGTTAGGATGTTGATTCTAATATTTGTTAGACGGAGTTGGTATTTTGTTACGGTTATTATCTTTTTGGTTCAGATAGTTCAGTTTCTGTAGGTGTTGTGACGTATTTGAATATTTATAATTTTTGGGGATTCATGCATGATTACGTTTTCTAAGTTTTATTAAATAAAGGTTGGATGTTTTATTATGTTTTCTCGTCGTGCCCGAGTTGTAAGGTCCTACAGTGTAGTTGTCAACCTAATTAATAGTACCTTGTAAGGTCTATTTCCTAGTAGCGCCTCGTCGGAAGACGGGGTGTTACAAATTGGTATCAGAGCCAGGTTGACAACAGGGCACATGGAACTGACCAACGTGTGTACCCGAGGTCCAACTTAAAACCAAAACCGGCCGGTATTTTCAAAGGTTTTAAATGGGGTAGGCATGTTGCATATAGGAGGTAGGTGACACGTCACAACTCCGCCGCCATCAGCTGAGGGACATCTTGTAATATAATAACTTGTTAAATATAGTCAACCTTAGTTCTTGTGCTAAGACATTAATTATGGGTATAGGTTCGGCTTCTTGTTTGACAATTGTTTTGGCTTGATTCTTTGTTCTGTTTGATTAAACCGGGATTTCATTGCTTTGTTGCGACTGTTTTTCTTACTTGGTTGTTGCTTTGATCGTTGATTTGCTTGGACGTTTTCATGAATAGGAGATTGATTATTTCTATGTAAGTTATGTTCTTAATTTTATGTTTTGGATCATAAGATGTTCTAGAATCGCGGTTCGGGGACGAACCGTTTCTTAGGGGGAGGTATTTGTAAAACCTAGGAAGCATTCCGGTACTTAGTCGTATTCCGTTCTTCTCAAGTTTATTCTTTCTCAAGTTTCGGGACGAAACATTCTTTAAGGGTGGTGGTATGTAATACCCGCTATCGTTTTAGGTAGGAAAAATGAATATCTTGAGTTACATATATCGAGTTCTTGATCCGCCATTAGTCCGTTTAAGCTATCCGTTAGAAAATCACCTATCTATTTACAAGTTTATCCATAATATAATGATTAGCTATGAACCTAATTTTATTTTCTTAAGCCCATATCTTTTTATATGTATTTATATTTTTTTACACGGGTTCGGTTACCTCAAATATAAAATACTATATAGTCTAATCAAGTGAATTCTATCTTAAACCCAAATCTTCCGTCCTAATTGTTATTTATCTTATCAAAATTTAACAAAATTCTATCCACACTCCTCTTTATATATATTGGCCGCCGACTTCTGGAGATCTTCAAAACCGATCTCCTTATCCAATCTTTGACCTCCGTAATTTTTTGAAGACCCAATAAATTGTTACGGAGAACTAGCCCATCCCTAACTTCCCTTTGTTCTTCGTTCGGAGGAGCCGACAACTAAACAAACTCGTCGATTTTCAGTTCCGGTCGTTTGGTTGCGCGGGTGAAGCCGGTCGATCCATACCATTGTCAGCGTCGTCCCTCTCGCTTGAAAGCCTAGTCTCGTAGTTCCGGTGAGTCCCTGGTTCTTTCCGTTTTCAGTTTGGTTGGGGTGGTGTCGGGTCTTAACGAGCGCTAGTGTTCGGTTGGATCCAAGCAAGGCAGGGAATTCGCAGGCGGGCTCTTTTGCCGGTGCTCCCTCGCTGACGCTGGCGTGGCTGCTCGGGGTACGAGTCCAGCTTCGACAGCGGGTTGGCTGCGATAGGTTGTAGTCGGGAACCGGGGATCACGCTATTACTTTACACCGGGGCTTTGGGATCTCAGTTGAGGGCAGAGTAGGCGTCGTTTAATTCTAGCATGGTTACTACTTTGCATTTAATTAGATCGATTTAGCTATGGTTAACGTGGGAATGAGTTTTTATGTGAGTCTACTTGCTAATATTTGTCGGGTCGGTTAAATCGGTGAGGGAACTGGGCGAGTTTTTAGATTAAAGGAGGGAGAAGTTTAGTTCTTCGGAATGGGCAGGAAGGAGGTTTTGTGTAATAATTGTAATCACTCGTTTAATGGTTGTGGTGGGGTATTGAATAAGTATTAGTTGGGTGTACAGTTATGTACAAGTGATGTGGTGTTTGATTAGCATGTGACTAGTTAATTACTCGGGTTGTGGGAGTTGTGTTTATATTAGGTGTACTTGGTGTGCAAGTACAGTAGGATGGATACTTAGTGTTTTTTTTTAGCTTAGATTGATTAGTTAGTAGGTTTGTTTAAGTTAGGTGGTATTAGGTAACTTGGCTTTAGTAGAAGTCGGTTAATTAATGCATTAGCTAAATAGCTTAATCTCTTACAGTGGAAGCTTGATTAATCTTGAATTTGGAAGTTTGTAAATAAAAATAGGTAGTTAGGGTTTGTTAATTAATCTATTCATGTGTAACGAGTTAAACAAATCAATTTGGGGGTCTTAGCTAGCACTGAACTTCGTTAGAGAATTTGGTTTGAATCTGTATTTATGCTCCTCATTATGTTTAGGAGAATCGCTTTTACTCGGACCTTTGAGCTTTCCGCGTTGTTTGAGTTTCTTCCTTTGAGGTAAGTCGTTTTTCGACTTGCTCGATTCTTCTCTACTTTGTTAGATTGTGTATCGTTATTGTAGGGCGAGTTTTGGGAACTAGTCCCGAATACCTTTTTAAATTGTTTTGAACTTCTTGAATTGTTGTGTGCGTAAAATGGTTTTGAATGTATTTTAACGGAAGGATATTTGTGGAACGTTTTCTCTGTGTTGGTACCGTTCCGACACGGCCCATCGTAGCTGGCGTGGAGGAAGAGTTGGCTACGTTGACCCGTGTGACTGGGAAACCGTGCCCCTTCAAAACGAAAATTATTATCTGTGTGTTTTTGGCAAGTGCTCCAGTGGAGGCTTAGCCGGGGTTAGAAGGGAGATTGTGAAGTGGAGTGAGAGGCCCTGCCTCTGCACTCGGCGCGGTGATGAGCGTCTTGGAAGCCGGATTGTGGAAAAAGGAGGAATTGCATTGTATGAGATTATGATTGTGAATGCATATGTGGCTCTGTGTGACTGATATAACTAATTTAGGTATTGGCCTTTAGAGTTAAGATTGTGATTGTGGATTTGTATGCTGACTTTAGAAATGTTTTTAAATGTTCTGCAATTTCCGTATTCTCTCTAACTTGGTAGATTAGAAGCTGACCCTTCGGGGATTATTTTTCCAGATATATGTATGTTATAGGAAACCGTGCAGGAGCCTTGGCCGGATGGTGGAGTGGATCGTTGACGCGCGTGTCATTAGTTTGGGTTTTTCGGGTGTACTTCGGGAGGATTTATTATTATTAGTTTTGTTGAATTATTTTTTTTATTTTATTGTAATTTATTAAGTGTTGTTTGAAATAGTCTGAGAGGAATTCGGAAAGGGACATTTGGTAATTTTGTATATGCATTCGGGCATTCAAACATGTTTTATATTCAGTTTTATAAATCTGAAAGTTGGATGTTTTACTTGTTTTCTCGTCGTGCCCGCGTTGTAAGATCCTAAAGTGTTGTTGTCAACCCACCTAAGTAGTACCTGGTAAGGTCTACTGCCACGTAGCGCCTTGTGTAAAGACTGGGTGTTACAGGTAAAATCTGAGGTCACTGGCGGTAATACCCAATGTTGAAAAATAGGGGTGTTACAATTGTCTTATTGATGGTGATTTAAATACCCACTTTTATCACTTATCAACAATGGTTCGCAGAAATGCTAAAGAGGTTTTATCTCTCAAGGATGCAAATGGTGATTGGACTACTGATCAACTCGTGATACAGAATCTTGTTCGTGATTTTTTTGCTGCACTTTTTTCGAAAGATCCGAGCTTTACTTCTTCTGATTATTCGTGTGCAGTTTCTTTCCCATCAATTGCTAATGATCAACTCGATTCTGTTGCTCGTCCTTTCTCTCAAGAAGATGTGTGGCTTGCTCTCAAATTGATGCATCCATATAAGGCGCCCGGACCTGATGGTTATCCGACTATCTTCTTTAAAAAAAGCTGGTCGAAAGTGGGTGTCCAAACCACGAAATCTGTTCTGGATCTTCTTAATCATGGAGTATTTCCGCCAAACCTTGTTGATGTCCTTATTTCTTTATTATCAAAGGTTGACACTCCTTCTAAACTGTCTGATTTTTGTCCCATATCGCTCTTAAATGTGGTCTTTAAAATTGCCACTAAAGCTATTGTGAATCGTTTGAAACCGGTTCTTCCTGATCTTATTTTCCCTGCTCAAGCGAGCTTCATACCGGGCAGACAAATAATTGATAATGTGGTGATAGTGCAAGAAGTTCTCCATACAATGTCGGCCATAAATGGCTCCTCTAGATGGATGATGCTCAAAATTGATCTTGCAAAGTAATATGACCGAATTCGGTGGAATTTCTTGTATGAAACCCTTCTGCAGACTCATTTACCATCTCATCTTATTGATGTTATCATGAAGACTCAAACAGAGGGTAGCATGGAGATTCTTTGGCAGGGTGCTAGATCGGGGAAATTTAAACCCTCTCGTGGTGTCCGCCAAGGATATCCCTTGTCACCATATCTTTTCGTGCTATGTATGGAGCGCCTCTCCCACATTATTCAAGAGTTAGTGCTTGATTCTCGTTGGAAACCTGTCGAGATTGGAGGTATTTCACTCTCACATTTATTCTTTGCTGACGATTTAGTCTTATTCGCGGAAGCCTCTTTGGAGCAAGCTTCTATCATTAAAGAATGCCTTGATCTTTTCTGTGGCATGTCTGGTGAGCAAGTAAATTTCCATAAAAGCTCGATCATTTTTCTAAGAAAGTTCGTAACGCGATTAAGAATGAGATCAACTCCTTTCTTTCAATGCCTGTTGCTGAGGATATGGGCAATTATCTTGGAGTTCCAGCAACTTGTGGGAAATTGACGACGAATCGATACTCCTTTCTCCTAGACAAAGTTTCTTCTTGTTTGCCTGGATGGCAAGCCAAGTGCCTCTCCATGGCGGGTCGAACCACTCTTGCAAATTCGGTTCTCACTAGCCTTCCGTTGTATGTTATGCAATCCACCCTTGTACCTCGCTCTATATGCGACGACATTGATCGAACTATTTGTGACTTTATTTGGGGCTCTTCTCTTGACTCTAAGAAGATGTATCTCCTGTCTAAGGAGAAAATTTCACGCCCAAGGTCAGAAGGGGGCCTCGGAATTCAATCTATGCGACAAGCTAATGCAGCGGTCCTTGCTAAACTTGGTTGGTGTGTGCTTATTGAGCCCAATACGATCTGGTGCAGGCTGGTTCGTGGTAAATATTGCCACAACAGACTCGACATTGATATGTTTACCCCTATTCCCCGTTCCTCTCATATGTGGAAGGGCATTGTTCATGGAGCTGCCACTCTGTCAAAGGGGATTCGCATTTCAATTGGTAATGGTCGAACCACTCTCTTTTGGTTGCATCTGTGGATGAATGAAAACCTTCTTATTGATGTTGCTATCACCTCAGTCCCAGACGCTTTACTTGGAGCCACGGTCTCTGAATTTTGGATGGATTCCACTTGGGACTGGTCTACGTTGGCGCCTTATCTTTCAACTTCCACCAAACAAACTATGATTTCGTACAAGGTGAATCCTGATTTACAGGAGCAGGACCGAGTCTATTGGAGCCCAACTCCAACGGGCATCTTTTCAACCAAGTCAGCCATGAAAATTGTGCGCGATCAATCTCCTCTTCCTCAGTCTCCCAACATCAACTGGCGCAGTGTGTGGCGTATTCTGGTCCAACAAAGAGTTCGGAATTTCATCTACTTGCTCCTCAATAATAGCTTGATGTGTAATTCTAATCGTCATCGGCGACACCTTGCTACTTCCTCGGCGTGTCCACGATGCAATGTTGATGAGTCTGAGTTGCATCTCCTTCGTGATTGTACTCATATTCGCCTGGTCTGGCTTGCGCTTTATGGTAACTCCGCTCCTTCAAACTTTTTCTCTCTTAATTTGATTGAGTGGATCATTACAAACATCAAATCGGGTGACAAAGTTGCTTCCTTGTTTGCCAATATGCTTTGGTATACTTGGAAGAATCGCAATTCGCTAGTGTTTAATGGTATCGACATGATTGATTCTCTTTCTGCAACTGTCGTCAATATTGCTGATGTTTACTGGAATTGCAAAAATATAGTCCATTTGACTAATTTGTCTCCCACAGCTGCGGCTTGTAACATGACCAAAAGCTGGTGTGCGCCACCTCCTAGCTGGATTAAGTTGGTTGGTCGGTGGAGGTGGTGTTTTTAGAGATCATGAAGGTAAATTTCTTCATGGATTCACTTTCCAGTATGGTAGTTTTCCCACTCTAAAAGCTGAATTATGGGCTCTATTTTATGGCCTTAAAGAGAGCATCTCTCTTGGTTTCACTTGCTTGATGGTTGAATCTGATTCCACCATGGTTGTCTCTTTACTGAATTCGTCTTTACCAACTGGGCATTCTGATTACTTCCTTGTTCTCCACTGCAAACAGATGCTGGTGAATGCTGGATCGAGTATCCAAATCGCTCATATACCTCGTACCGCAAATACTGTAGTTGATCATCTAGCAAATTTATCTTTAACTACTAGTTTAGATTTCAATAAGGTTTATACACCACCTATGTCGTTAATTCCTTTCCTTGCTACTGATGTAGCTGGTTTATTGTAAACGCTTTTGTTTAAGTTTTAATATATCAAGGGCTTTGCCCTCTCCTCTTTGATCAAAAAAAATAAATTAAGGGATAGGATTTGTTGATTTTTTATTTAATAAATAAGCACAAATCAATCACCATAATTGTATGATAGTTATTTTAATTTTGGAAAAAATCAATATTGATAACCATACAAGATCTCCTCTATCTAAATTGTTTATTCTATTATTTGAATAATACAAATGAACAACATACTTAATACAATGAACACCGAAAATACACACATGAACTACATATGTCATTATGAACAAATCGAAATACATGTGAGGATCGAGATTAAGAGTATAATGAACAGGTACAACGACCTAATGAACAATCACATAATAGATAATGAACAAAAACAAAGATATTAGGAACAAATCGAAATGCAGATGAAAATCGTTATTGAACAAGTACACCGACCTAATGAGCAAATATATATTATTAAACAAACAAAATATTAGTGAGGGTGTGATTGAAATAGTTAAATGTACAAGTACAATGATCTAATGAACAATTACAACGAAAGTTGAGAACTTTAGATCAAAGCAAGTAGATTAAGTGAATTGATTTGTGAAAATTGATTGATTTGCTTGATTAATTCAACGAAAGTTGATAACTTTATGTTAAAGTCATGATATTTATGATTTATGTTATTTGAAATTGCATGATTATGTTGTGGTGAACCCCTATTCTAGAGTTTTTCCTTATATTTGAGTCAAAATCCAAACCCAGGTACCTCGATATCGACCCTGCCCAGGTCGGTACTGACTTGCAATTTTCCCCTTTCTTCTTACTATTTACTTAGTTTTTCTGCTGAATTCATACATTGGTAACGACCCTGACAAGGTTGAGATCGACCCTTTCCAGTGCATTTATTTAGTTGTTTTCCTTTGTTCTTTGCTTTGTTTTGCCTTCTCTTTTGCTTCCTAGTTTAGTAATCAAACATAAACTTGCTTCTTGTAGACGATCCTGACCTCCCTATACACAGCGAGTTCTTGACTACAAATTTATTTGTTGTTAAGTAAATCCCTATCAACAAATTGGCGTCGTTGTCGGGGAAGCAACAGTGTTGTGTTTGATTACTTGTGGGTTTGGGAATAACCCGGGCCCGTTTTTTATTTCTAATTTGTTTCTTTTTGTTTGTTTTCTCAGCTTATGCAAGCAGGACGACGTCGACTTGAATTGAATCAAACAGAGTACTATTCTGAGCTTGAACGTGTTCTTCATCGCAGGAGATGAGAAAACTACACCATGTCCATCACACCTGAAGAGATGGCTCAGCAGATGACTACCCTGCGCAGACAGATGGAAGCATTACAAGCTGATAGAGATCAATTGCGGGAATAGTTGAATACTATTCCGAAGAATGCCAAACAATACATGTACCCAGAACTGAGGGTGCCAGAATCAGCTATTGTGCTTCCCAATATAGAGAAGGCCTTTGAAATCAAATCTCAATTTATAGCCTTAATAAAAAGGGCTCAGTTTGAAGGGAAACCAACTGAGTGCCCTATGGAGCATATTCGTACTTTTGTTGATTTATATGACACCATTGCTGCTGATGGTGTATCCTTAGAATATGACCAACTAAAAAGCTTTTAAATGGTCTCTTGCAAGAAAGGTCCTAAGCTGGTTAGAGAGCCTACCTCCTAGGTCGGTGAGCACTTGGAAGGCTTTGCATGACTTGTTCATGACTAAGTTCTTCCCTCCCGCCAAGACTACAGAATTAAGGAAGCGCATCACTTCTTATCACCAGCTGCCTAACGAGACCTTTGTGGAAACATGGGAGCGATTCGAGGAGATGCTGAGACAATGCCCCACCCATGGACAACCATAATACGTTCTTCAAGAGATATTCTTTCAAGGAATAAATGCTGAGACAAAGAACCGCATCAACCTGCACACTGGTTGCGGTTTCATAGAGATGGAACCTGATGAGGCATGGGCATTACTGGATAAGTTGACCAATTACGATGCCATGTATAGGACTCAGCAGCCACCCCAGCCTCAAAAACGTCTCTACGTCCCAAACAAAGATGATGTTGATCTTGACGTTAAACATCAATTCTTATAGGATGAGATCAACCGTCTCAAGAAATGGGTAAGTTTTCTGAAAACCTCTCAACCTTGTCAAGAATGTGGCTCTCAAGCACATAGTACTTCTGCCTGCACTAACATTGATCTGGTTAGAGCCGCTGAGACATATGCTGAAATGAATTATATGAGAGGGCAATACAGAAACCCACCTAATAATTATGATAGGCCAAACAATTATTGCAATTGGGGAGGTTACAATCAAAGTCAAGACCAAGCACCTCCACCACAAGCAAGGAAGGCTCCTCCTTACAGACCACTAGGATATCAAGAGGCACCTTCATGGGTACAAGGGTTACAAGAGGGCATTAATGGAGTCCATAATAAATTCAATGACGTCCATAGCAAGATTGATGGAGTACACACCAAGAATGATGGAGTCCGTTTAGACCTAAAAGGCGTACAAGTATAGTTGGGAGAGATTGAGACATGGAGAAAGAATGTAAACTCCCAATTAGGTAACCTGGCTGCACAAATCCCGAGACCTCAAGGGAAACTCCAAGGCTGCCCCGAAGAGAACCCGAGAGGCCAAATTGCAGTCGTCCACCTCCGAAGTGGAAAAACACTACTAGACCGTGCTGAAGCCAAGGAGAAAGGGTTCAAACTCAGGAAGATGCCCCCAGCAGGATCGATAACGGACCAAATCGGCTCGATACCGAGCCTAAAACATTCGGTACCGAGGCTCCCCGGGTCATTACCGACCCCAACCTAGGTAAGTCTTCACCTCTAGACCACTCTCTTAGTTCTAGGCTCGATACCGACCCTTCTGAAGCAACCATCGACCCCTCCGTCGACTCGGTAGTGCCACCTCTCGAGCCCGTGTTGGTTCCGAGACCGGTGAAGACTCTTCCCTTTCCTTCTAAGAAATCTAAGGATTCGACAAAAGGGAAGTTTAGGCATTTTGTTAAAATCCTTCAGGGTTTAAATATTTCCATCCCATTCGTTGAGGCCCTAAGCGAAATGCCAGCTTACACAAAATTCTTGAAAGATATTCTTAGCAGAAAGAGGTCTATGTCCGAGCTGACTGACGAGGTCCGATCTTTAGAGCTCCCGGAAAAACTTGGCGACCCAGGTAAGTTTGCTATACTATTGGTATTGGAGCTTACCGGTTTAAAGCTTTATGTGACTTAGGAGCCATCGCAAGTCTACTTCCATTATCAATCTGGTCCAAAACCAACATGGGACCGCTGGAACCCGTCAACATGAAGTTGTACATGGCAGACGGATCCTGTGTCAAGCCTACGGGGGTTGTGGATGATTTTCCAGTTCAAGTGGGAAAGTTCTTTGTCCCAAATGATTTCATTGTCATGGAGATGCCCGAGGACCCAGTGGTACCTATCATTCTAGGGAGACCCTTCCTAGCCATAGCCGGCGCTATCATTGATGTTAGGAGAGGACTCCTAACTTTTGAGATTGGGGATGAGGTGGTGGAATTCCGTTTTAACCCCACCATGAAGGAGACCAATGAAGCCGAGGTCAAGATGCTCTACACCCGCACTGACTTCATTGAATGTGGGGACCCAATTGAGAGGTTGTTGGCTTATGATGCATTCTCAGGCAGAAGGTGGGCGGAGATTGATCCTGCAGCATTGATACCAACCCTACAAGGGTCGTTACCGACGCTTCTGGCGAGAAAAGGTGAACAAACAAGTTCTGCAACATCGATACCGAGCACTACTACCTCGGTATTAAGGCTACTAGCAGGCAAAATCGAGTCGGTACCGACTCCCTCTAGGTCGATACCGACCCCTTTGACAGAAGATGAAGAGCTTTTGGCGATTGATTACCTCGAGGAACTTCTGAAGACATAGCATGAAGAACCAATTCTTATCCCGGCTGAGCCTACTCCAACGCTCAAACCCCTTCCAGATTCCCTCAAGTATGAATTTCTCGGTCCTAACTCTACCTTCCCCGTCATCATCAATGCTAAATTAAAAGATGAGGAAGTAGATAAGAGATAAGCTAGTTTTTGTACTTAGGACCCATAGAAAAGCCATTGGCTATTCTTTGGATGACATAACTGGCATATCCCCTTCATTATGCATGCATAGGATTTACATGGAGGATAATCACAAACCCACAATAGAGCATCAACGTAGATTAAATCCTAACATGAAAGATGTGGTAAAAAAAGGAAATCTTAAAACTACATGATGCTGGATAATTTTTCCTATATCGGATAACCAATGGGTGAGTCCGGTCCATGTAGTCCCTAAAAAGGGGGAATGATTGTTATCGAAAATGAAAGAGGTGAACTAATTCCCACTAGGACCACAACTAGTTGGAGAATGTGCATTGATTATAGGAAGCTAAATAGTGCTACAAGAAAAGATCATTTTCCGCTTCCTTTTATTGATCAAGTTTTAGTTCGCTTAGCCCAGCATGATTACTTTTGTTACTTAGATGGCTATAGCGGTTTCTGGCAGATTCTCATTCATCCTGATGATCAGGAGAAAACAATCTTTACTTGTCCCTATGGGACTTTTGCTTACAGAAGAATGCCATTTGGGCTTTGTAATGCCTCTGCCACCTTCCAAAGGTGCATGATGGCTATCTTCTCATATATGATAGAGGACATAGTTGAGGTTTTCATGGATGAATTTTCTGTATATGGTTCATCATTTGAATCTTGTCTAGTTAATTTGACTAGGGTGCTTAAAAGATGTGAAGAAACCAATATTGTGCTTAATTGGGAAAAATGTCACTTCATGGTCCAAGAGGGGATAGTGCTAGGACACCTCGTCTCTAAGAGAGGGATTGAAGTAGACAGAGCTAAAATTGAGCTCATTGAAAAACTACCTCCTCCCTCTTTTGTAAAAGACGTTAGGAGTTTTTTAGGACATGTTGGCTTCTATAGACGTTTTATTCAGGATTTTTCTATGATAGATAAACCTTTGACTAACCTACTAATGAAATATGTAGTGTTTGAGCTATCTACAAAGTGTCTTGAGGCTTTTCACAGGTTGAGAGAAGCACTTGTCTCTGCTCCTATTATACAGTCCCCAGATTGGACCTTGCCATTTGAAATCATGTGTGATGCCAGCGACTATGCTGTCGGTGCAGTATTAGGTCAACAGAAGGATAAAAAAACTCCACGCCATTTACTATGCAAGTAAAACGCTTGATGAGGCGCAGAGTAAGTATACCACGACGGAGAAGGAATTCCTTGCTGTGGTATTTGCTTTTGAGAAGCTCCGTTCATATCTAGTTGGTTCTAAAGTAATTGTTTATACTGACCACGAGGCCGTTAGATATTTAATGGCTTAGAAGGATGCCAAACCTAGGCTACTTCGTTGGATGCTCTTATTGCAGGAATTTGATCATGAAATCCGGGACAAGAAGGGAGCAGAAAACTTGGTGGCGGATCACCTATCTAGGTTGCTAGTTGAACACATCACGGATTCCAACAATGTTGTACCAATTAACGACTCCAGACCGGACGAGCACCTCATGCTAAATGAGGTCAAAAACTGCCAAAGGCTCGTTACCAACCCTACAATGGTCGGTATCGATCCATCACCAAGGCTGGAGAACGCTGTGCACACTGGTACCGAGCTAGAAATCATCGATAACGAAGCAGGACAACTCTATTACCGAAGGAACTACTATAGCCAGAGGGTCGATATTGACCCATCAAATTCCGGTACCGACCCATCCATGTACATTTTTTTACCTTATTTCCAATTCAAATCCTTCCTTATCTTTTCCTTCTACTTCTCTTCATAATATTAATGCCATTAGAGGGTCAAAAGCCTCGTGGTTTGCGGATTTTGCTAACTACATTGTAGGAGGCGTGATTCTCGAGGGCTTGACTCCACAAAAGAAGAAGTTTCTCCATGATGTCAAATAGTACTATTGGGATGATCCATACTTGTTCAAGCAAGGAAGCGATCACCTCTTTAGGCGCTGTATTCCAGAAGAAGAGATAGAGAGTGTGATCTGTCAATGTCACACTCTCCCAACCGGTGGCCATGCAAAAGGTTTCAAAACCACGTCGAAGATTCTTCAAAGTGGTCTCTATTGGCCAACCATTTTCAGGGACGTACAAGATTATGTGACTTCATGCAATGAATGCCAACGCTTTTGAAACATCACTTGGAGACATGAGAACCCGCTAACAGGGATCCTAGAGGTCAAACTTTTCGACGTTTGGGGCATAGACTTTATGGGACCCTTCCCCTCATCGGGCCCCTATAAGTATATCCTTGTCGCAGTAGATTATGTCTTTAAGTGGGTGGAAGTCGTCGCTACACGGACTAATGACGCCAAAACTGTGGCCAAGTTTATTAAAATTAACATTTTTCCCAAGTTTGGAGTGCCACACGTTCTCATTAGTGATGGTGGATCTCATTTCATAGAAAGAAGTTTTGAAGCTCTCTTAGCTAAGTATGGGGTATCACATCGAGTGGAAACACCATATCATCCCCAAACTAGCGGTCAAGTGGAAGTTTCAAACCGGCAAATAAAGAGCATCCTGGAGAAGACGGTCTCCCGCTCAAGGAAAGATTGGTCATCCAAGCTCGATGACGCTCTGTGGGCTTATAGAACGGCATACAAAACACCCCTACGCACCACTCCATACAACCTAGTTTATGGCAAGGCGTGCCATTTGCCAATCGAGTTGGAGCATAAGGATTTATGGGCTCTCAAGGAGCTTAACATGGATCTCGACAAGGCCGGTGCAAAACGATTCATGGACTTGCAAGAGCTAGCGGAGTTGCGGCTACGGGAGTATGAGAACGCCGAAATCTACAAAGAGCGCACCAAGCTGTGGCATGACAAGAAGTTGGTGCCAAAAACCTGTGACGTTGGTGACAAGGTACTTCGTTTTAACTCTAGACTTCGGTTATAACCAGGGAAATTAAGATCAAGATGGAGTGGGCCATTTGTCGTCCACCACATATATCCCCATGGAGCGGTTGATCTAGTAGACAATAATGTAGCCATCTTCAAGGTCAATGGGCATCGTTTGAAGAAATATTATGAGCAAATCGGCCCGGATGAGGAAATCCGAGCCACGTGGGCTCTAACATCATCCGATTAAGCTAAGGTAAGTTCGTCGGGCTAACGACGTTAAAAATAGCGGTTACGGGAGGCAACCCGCTTTTATTTTATTTTCCTTTTTGCTAGCTTTCTTTTGTTTTTTTTAGATTAGGCTTTAGTTTCTTTTCAAAATATAATGCTTTGAAAAAAAAAAGTGACACAAAAAAGGGGTTGAAATTGAGCAACAAGAAACAAACCCACAATTCAGACACCCACAGGTACGTCCTTTCTTCCCTTCCTTTTTATTTTATTTTCATTTATCCAAGTAAAACCCTTCTTCCACGCCCAAACTCTCGAGCCCCCTTCCTCTAACCCTCTTCCATCTAGAGCCTCTCATAAACCCGACGCACTTCAACCCTCTTACTGATGTCTCTCTATTTGGTGGTGTTTTTATATGTGATTTCCTTTGTAAATATGTTTCTTTTTCCCCTTTTCTTGTGTGTTTTGTTCCTTTTTAGCTTAGTTCCCGTATTTCTATGAGATTCGGAGACTATGCGCATTTTATGTGTTTTGTAGGTAATTTGGCATGGATCAAGGGTCGATTTGAAGGAGGGTCGAGACATGGAGCAAGGCCCGAGCTAAAGCGGGAAAGAGAGAAGCAAGCCATGAAGAAGAACAAGAGAAGCCAACAAAGAAGAAGGTGGAACGAGGTCAGGACCGAGTTGCAACCAACCTCGGGCCCGACTTTGAAGTCTCCAACCTCGGTCCGACATGCACAGTAACTCGGGCCCGAGGTCCTCCGTGTCGGTCCGAGTCGGCCACCGAACTACTTGGGCTCCAAGGCACGAAATTGTGGACTTCCACTTTTGCCCCTCATCTAGTCTATAAAAGGCCCTCTTGTCTTCTAATTAAAGGGGTCCAAAGAAAGGGTTCCAAAGGTTGGTTCCAAAAGGGGTTCCCACACACACACAAAAAGGGGGGATCTCTCACAAAGGGGGGGGTTCCAAGGGAGCCAAGAGGATTCTTGGAGAGCAAGGAGGAAGGAGAGGAGAAGGAGAAGAGAGAGAATCGGCCAAGGGAGAGGAAGATTGATAGGTTTGGTTGATAGATTAGCTTTGCTTTGTTTTGATCTTGTGGATTTAGAAACCCTTGATTGGAATTTGTGGATTGCTTTTGATTTGAATGAAACTTTGCTTTGTTTTGAGATTGATGATGTTGATTGCTTTCCCTTTTGATTTGATTGCTTTCTTTGTTTGCCTTATGGAGTAGATCTCCTTGATCTTGGGTTATGGGGGAAAACCCTAGCTAGGTTTGGGCTAGAAACCCCAATTCCATAGCCTTGAGTGATTGATCTAAGGAACCCACTCTACATAGAGCTACAATTCCTTGCGAAAGTCGGGAATCAAGGCTTGAGATTGGCAAAGTAGCGAAAGTGAACATGTGTCAATCTCAAGACCTTGCTTCGAAGGGGATTTCCCCAATGATCGATGTGTAGAAGTGGTTGGAACGAGGGCGAAAGCACTCGATCCTAGTCCGATCATCACTCATTGCTTGAATTGGGGTGGATAAGCCTTAATCTACTAGGGAAGGAACCCAAAAGCCAAAGATCTACTTTTAATCTTTGAAGTTCGACAAACCCAGCTACCTCGGGCCCGACTTACCCTACGTCGGTCCCGACTTCCTCTTGTCGCCAACATCGGGCCCGACGTGACCTCTGTGTCGGTCCCGACTGTTTTCTTTGTTTTCCTTTGTTTTATGCTCTCCTTTCTAGCTCCCTAGTATCTAGGCACATCGATCGAGTAGACTTCCCGAGTGTTCGACACCCACCACGTACTACAACGGGGTCGGGTTATAAATTGTATCTCTTGACCCTCGCACACCGTGAGAGGCGATCAAAAAGAATGGCGCTGTTGCCGGGGAAGTCTAAGTGCATTGAGTGCCAGTTTGGTGAGTTTCTTGTGTTTTGGTAGTGATTTGGGTGAGGGAATAGCCCAAACCCTTTGTTTGTTTTTGATTTGTTTTGGTTTGTGTCTTTGTTTCGTAGGTGTATGCTAGCTCGTTCCTACCGAGGAACACTTGAGCTTGAGTTTGTAAGTGATGCGGAAAGTATTCTCAAGGAAGCCCGAAGAAGGAAAAGGATGGAGAATCAAGCTCTCCATGTTGATGAGGAGTTGGCTCAACTTAGGGCCGAAATGGCTAGATTGCAACTCGAGAAGGACAATCAAGAGGCGGTGGCAAGAAGAAAACGGGAGAAACGGATGAGAGCCGAGGCTCAACTCAACGCTCTACCCCGGAATGCACGCCAATACATGCATCCGGAGTTGAGGGTACCCGAGCCGGCTATTGTGCTTCCCGAGGTTGCCAAGAATTTTGAGATCAAGACGCAATTCATCTCCCTCATCAAGCATGATCAATTCGAGGGCCGTCCACATGAGTGTCCCATAGAGCACATCAAACGATTTGTGGACATGTGTGAGACGATCTCTACCGACGAGGAGACGTTGGAGTATGTGCTTCTAAAGGCGTTCAAATGGTCACTTGGGGGTAAGGCCACACATTGGCTCGAGAGCCAAGCTCCTAGGTCAATCACAACTTGGAAGACACTCTATGACGCTTTCTTGATGAAGTTCTTCCCGCCCTCAAAGACAACCGAGTTAAGAAGGAAGATTGCAAGCTTTCAACAAGGTCCGAATGAGCCCCTCTTCGAAGCATGGGACCGTTTCAAGGAGATGTTGCGCCAATGTCCTACTCATGGCCAACAACCATATGTGCTTCAAGACATCTTTTTCCAAGGCATCAATCCGGTAACGAAGGACAAGCTCAATCTCCACACCGATTGTGGGTTCATAGACTTGACACCGGATCAAGCTTGGGAGCTACTTGACAAGCTATCCGATTATGAGGCCATGTATGGGGTGAGTCAAGCTAACAAGGAGGTGAAAGTTCAAGGTGAAGGTGCAAGGAAGTTATATGATCCAAAGGGAGAAGACATTGATAGGGATGTGAAGCTCCAATTCCTTGAAGGTGAAGTGAGCAAGCTTAAGAGGCAAGTCCACTACTACAAGCAAAATGCTAGAGCTTGTGAGGAGTGTGGATCCTTTGCACATGCTACACAAGTTTGTCCGAATGAGAGCCAAGTGCGCTTGGCCGAGCGATTTGAGGAGGCAAACTATGTTCGAGGAAATTTCGGTGGAAGAGGCAACTTCAACAATGGTGGTAATGGCCGGTGGAACAACGGTCAAGCTCAAGGCTACAACAACAACTTCAATCAAAACGAGCCAAGGGCGCCACCACCACCATATAGACCACCGGGATTCAATGAGTTACAATCATTTGCTCAAGAGATGAGAGATGGGTTCAAGGAGATGAGGACCCAATTCAATGAGTTTGGTGCATGGAGGAGGCAAGTCGACAATCAATTTGCTCAAATTGCGACTCAAGCCCCGAGAGAGAACGGGAGACTTCCGGACCAACCCGAGGAGAATCCTCGAGCTCAAAACAATCAAAATGAAGTCCGGGCAATTGGATTGAGAAGTGGCCGAAACCTATCCGAGCCACACGTGCCTAAGAAGAATGAAGAGAGTCGGACCAACTTACCCAGCAAGTCGGGTCCGACATTCCCCGAAGTCGACCCAGCAAGAAGATCGACTCCTTCACCATGGACCGAGGTCGAGAGCAACTCGGGACCGACGTACACAGACCTCGATCCAACTCCTCTGTCCAGGACCGAGATTCACAACATCGGGCCCGACATGGTGCCCAAGTCGGTCCAACCAGGAAGTGTTGCAAATGAAGTAGGGAAGTCCAAAGAAGTTGATCCAAGCAAGATTCAAGGTTCAACAATTCTTCCATATCCCTCGAAGAAGCCGAAAGATGTTGTTGAGAACAAGTTCAAGAGGTTTCTCAAACTCTTGCAAGGCTTGAACATCTCTATCCCGTTCACCGATGCATTGAGTGAGATGCCATCTTATGCCAAGTTTTTAAAGGAGATTTTGAGCAAGAAGAGGTCCATAGTTGAAATGCAAGATGAGGTCAAGACCTTGGAGTTACCGCAAAAGCTAGGAGATCCCGGTCGTTTTGCTATAACCATTGGTGTGGGGTCTCAAAACTTCCAAGCCTTATGTGACCTTGGGGCAAGTGTTTCGGTGATGCCCGCTAGCATTTGGAGAAGAGCAAATTTGGGTGAAATGGAGCCGGCCGATATGTCCCTAACTATGGCCGACGGTTCCATCATCAAGGCTAAGGGAATATTGGATGACGTGCCGGTGCGAGTTGGAAAGTACTTTGTCCCCGATGATTTCGTGATCCTAGACATGCACGAGGACCCCTTGGTCCCAATAATCTTAGGAAGACCATTCTTAGCTACGGCGGGGGCAAGGTTTGATGTCAAAAACGGCAAGGTTTCCTTTGAAATTGGGGAAGAGAAGGTCGATTTTCACTTCAACAAGGCTTTGAATGAGCCGGACGCCTTGGCTATCCTCAAACTTGAAGGGAGTGCTAAGAGAAAAGGAGAAGAAGTGGAAGTTGCTAGAGAGGTCATTGTGTTGAGAAGTGGCGAAAGGTTGAATAAACAAATACAAGCAAGAGAGTTGTTGGAGCAATTTGAGGATCAAGATGAGTCAAGAATCAATGCTAGCCCAAGGAGAAATGAAGAGTATCCTTACTTGTATCCTTTTGATGTTGGAAAAGAGGAACATGATGGAGCAAGTAAGGAGAAGAAATCTCATCCGTTGGAGGAGTATGATGAGATAGGCCCGAGATCGGAGAGCCATGCCTATGTAGACCATCGTTGGTGGTTTTATGGGTATGAAGGCAATGGGCATAACAATGGCGAGCAATTCACCGTGTTTCACCCTCCATGAGGTTGAGGTTAGGAAGTCAAGCTAGTGACTCTAAACGAGCGCTTCTCGGGAGGCAACCCGAGATAGTAGCTTTCTTTTCGTAATTTTAGTTTGATTTTTCTTAGTTTAGCTTAGCTTTTCCCTAACCAATCTCTATCTAGTGTTTTGTGGATTTATGGTGTCGTGCATTCTTCAAAGTTGTGTAGGATTTGAGGTGAAATATTTAAATGGAAATATGGGAAAGAAGTTGCAAGAGGATGGAGTAAAATTGGTGACCCGAATACTCCCACATCGAGCCCAAGTAAGTCGGGCCCGACATAGGGACGTCGGTCCATGAAGTCGGTCCAACTCGATTTGACTAGTTGGAATGCCAATTTTGCCCTTGACCTAATTTGTCCTTTTCCCCCATTAAATACTATCCCCCACCTACCTATCATCTTCAACTTCAACCACCACCACAAGACTTCTACCAAGAACAAGTGTACGAGAGGGAGCGGCAAGCAAGGCTCCAAAGAGGACGTAGACGTGACAACCCCTTCGATTGATCCTATACATGCCATTGAAGAATAAGAAATTGTGAGCTTTTCATACTCTTCTCTCTTGCTTTTAAGTTTTGATTTCCTTGTTTGATGGGGACATCAAAATTTTAAGTATGGGGTGGGGGTAAGTGTGTTCATGATTTCACTTGTTTATGTTTGTTTATTATTTTGAGGATATTTGTCTTTTGTTTTTAGTTTGTGTTTGGGATGTTTGCTTCTTGGTTTGTGGTTTGATGAAAAACATGAATGATTAATTTGGTCTTGAATGGATTAGTTTTTGGTTTTAGAGAAATTTTTGCAAAAAATCCATAAAAATTGAAAAATTGTGTTAAAAAACAACAAAAAGATTTTGTGTTTTGTAGGTTTTGGACTAGAAATTCCCATCTTAGATTGCCAAAATAAAAGTTAATGATGATGTGAGCATGTAAATTCCTTTGCATATTTTTGGATAGTTTAGCCTCTAAAATGATGTTGCTTTTGATGTGATCATGATATCTTGCTTGTTTTATTGAACATGTGAGTTCTAGGATGAGTCCTTATGCAACTAAGTATGAGTGACCCTTGTGAGATTGATTTTTGGCCATTTTAGGGATGCTTGTTCATATTTGCATATCCCTCATTTTTCTTGTGTGATTAGCTCATTCATGCTTAGTAAAACTTGCTATTGCGGTGTTTATCTATTTTCCGAGACCGTCATGAGAATTGTCCTAGCATGGTCACATTGAATTTGAACTTTATTCTTCTAGTCACATAAATGTTCCATATCCTACCATGAAGATAATCCTTTGTTTGTAGCCCCGTTCTAGCCTAAGCCTTTGTTTGAAACTCCTCAAAAATATTATTCCTAGCCTTATATGACTTGACCCTTATGGGATTGGACTTTAGAAGAGAGGTTTGGATTGTATTTGAAGAGTAGAGATTCTCTTGGGTTTAAGGGCAAAAGAATGGTGTTATGAATCATGTGGGTAGTGCATCTTTGTTGTACAAAAATGAAAAAAAAGAAAGAAAAGGAAGAAAGAAAATGTTGGAAATGTAAAGTGGAATAAAGCAAGGAGCTTAAGTGAAGAAAATGGTCCGCCCGATGTCATAAGAAAGTCGGTCCAAATGTAGAAAGTGTTGAAAATCCAACAAAAAGCATAAGAGCAAAGATGAAGTGGAATGTTAAGTGAAATTTTGGGTTGAAAGGAAAATGTTAAGTCTTTTGGGTGAGTGTGAAAGTAATTGTGGAATTTTGGTGAAGATGGTGAGATTTTAGGTTGTTCAATCCCCATTGAAAGCACCACAAGACCAAATAATTCCCACCTTGAAAAATACCAAAAGCCCCATTACAACCCGGCCGAATGGAACCTCATTGAGGACCTCCATTGAGCCAAGTTCGAAATTCTTTGTGTACTTTGCATTAGGCATCTCTAGGTGGAGGAATTGGTGATATTAGCTTCAATAGTAAAGTCTTTACTTGCATGATTTTTGAGCTTGAGTGTTCATTGCTAAACCCAAACACATGATGAGTGATACACATTCACATATCCCTAAAGTGAGGCTTAGTTGCATTAACTTTATTCCTTGGAACACTTAATCATGTGTGATGATGTAATCTTGCTTGAATATCGATCACTTGTGCTTAAATTGTGTTTTCATACGAGGCTTTACTTGAAGATTATGTTTCGGTCTTGCTTACATTGTTATTGCTTGAGGACAAGCAAGTTTAAGTATGGGGTATTTTGATGTCTCTCTATTTGGTGGTGTTTTTATATGTGATTTCCTTTGTAAATATGTTTCTTTTTCCCCTTTTCTTGTGTGTTTTGTTCCTTTTTAGCTTAGTTCCCGTATTTCTATGAGATTCGGAGACTATGCGCATTTTATGTGTTTTGTAGGTAATTTGGCATGGATCAAGGGTCGATTTGAAGGAGGGTCGAGACATGGAGCAAGGCCCGAGCTAAAGCGGGAAAGAGAGAAGCAAGCCATGAAGAAGAACAAGAGAAGCCAACAAAGAAGAAGGTGGAACGAGGTCAGGACCGAGTTGCAACCAACCTCGGGCCCGACTTTGAAGTCTCCAACCTCGGTCCGACATGCACAGTAACTCGGGCCCGAGGTCCTCCGTGTCAGTCCGTGTCGGCCACCGAACTACTTGGGCTCCAAGGCACGAAATTGTGGACTTCCACTTTTGCCCCTCATCTAGTCTATAAAAGGCCCTCTTGTCTTCTAATTAAAGGGGTCCAAAGAAAGGGTTCCAAAGGTTGGTTCCAAAAGGGGTTCACACACACACACAAAAAGGGGGGATCTCTCACAAAGGGGGGGGGGGGGGTTCCAAGGGAGCCAAGAGGATTCTTGGAGAGCAAGGAGGAAGGAGAGGAGAAGGAGAAGAGAGAGAATCGGCCAAGGGAGAGGAAGATTGATAGGTTTGGTTGATAGATTAGCTTTGCTTTGTTTTGATCTTGTGGATTTAGAAACCCTTGATTGGAATTTGTGGATTGCTTTTGATTTGAATGAAACTTTGCTTTGTTTTGAGATTGATGATGTTGATTGCTTTCCCTTTTGATTTGATTGCTTTCTTTGTTTGCCTTATGGAGTAGATCTCCTTGATCTTGGGTTATGGGGGAAAACCCTAGCTAGGTTTGGGCTAGAAACCCCAATTCCATAGCCTTGAGTGATTGATCTAAGGAACCCACTCTACATAGAGCTACAATTCCTTGCGAAAGTCGGGAATCAAGGCTTGAGATTGGCAAAGTAGCTAAAGTGAACATGTGTCAATCTCAAGACCTTGCTTCGAAGGGGATTTCCCCAATGATCGATGTGTAGAAGTGGTTGGAACGAGGGCGAAAGCACTCGATCCTAGTCCGATCATCACTCATTGCTTGAATTGGGGTGGATAAGCCTTAATCTACTAGGGAAGGAACCCAAAAGCCCAAGATCTACTTTTAATCTTTGAAGTTCGACAAACCCAGCTACCTCGGGCCCGACTTACCCTACGTCGGTCCCGACTTCCTCTTGTCGCCAACATCGGGCCCGACGTGACCTCTGTGTCGGTCCCGACTGTTTTCTTTGTTTTCCTTTGTTTTATGCTCTCCTTTCTAGCTCCCTAGTATCTAGGCACATCGATCGAGTAGACTTCCCGAGTGTTCGACACCCACCACGTACTACAACGGGGTCGGGTTATAAATTGTATCTCTTGACCCTCGCACACCGTGAGAGGCGATCACTTACCATTGTCGTCGCACAACCACCACCGCTCAGATCCACCGCCGCCAGTGCACCGCCTGCACACGCTCAGTCCGCGCAGCAAAACTCGAGGAGCCCCACCCCGGTACCGAACGAGAACCCCTCTTGTTCGTTATTGCACCAAACTCCCTCGTTATCGATCCAAACTTCTTCTAATTCTCATTCTATTTTCGGATCTAAGGTATGAGTTTTCAAACCTTCACCTTCAATGGTGGATTTCTTGGGGTCAATGGTGATTTTTGGTCGATTTTTGCATATTTAGATCTAGGTTGAAGTTCTTGAGCACGAATTTTTGCCTCTTTGCCTTGATTTGGTGTTGATTATTGATGAATGATGTTCTTCCATGCTTAAGATTGAATTAATTTCGTTTTTTAGCATATGCTTGATTGTTCTTGAAGTTTTCTAGATCTACACCATGTCTCTAGCTATTTTGGCATGAATTTTGGATGTTTTTGGGTAAGTATGGGGTTCTTTGTGCTTGTAATACCTTGAATTAATTTTAGTTGTGCTAAATTGATGCCTTGGACAAAAGATTGTTGGCCAAGAACCGAAAAATTCGGCCCATGCCAAATTCTGAGTTGCAGCATGGTCGGTATCGACACTTAAGGGTCGGTATCGTCCCCGACAGAATGTTGTTTCTTTTATTTTTGTGTGCATTTGGATATAATTATAGGATGTATCTTGTCTCTTTTATGCTTAATTAATTAACTTTTGATAAATTATGCATATTAGCTTTGTTCTCCTATCTATATGGCATGCAATTAAGGTGAAATTGAGTGATTTTTAGCACATGTTTTCAATTCAATTATGGGGTTACTTGGTTTTTGTGTTTTTTGTGGAGCATTACCTTGGAAATTTTTGAATATGCATGATCTAAATGGCTAGCTCAAGCCGCTCAAACAAGAAGTCAAGCAAAAGGCCAAGGAAGATTAGCCCGCCACCGGACTTTATGCTCGAGCTCCATAGTGATTGGGAGGAGAAAACATTCAATGAGTTGATGGACAAGCCTCACAAAACGAGGTGGTTTTCCCGGTCCCATGCCTAGACACTTGGCATATATGAGGAAGTAAAGCAAGCTTTTCTTCATATTGGTGCCTACCATCTCTTAACCGCCGATGAGCCACATTACCCGGCCCTCACATTTGAGTTCATCACCACTCTCAAGCTCTCACCCAACAACCCCGAAAGGCCATGAGGAGTTCAATTTCGGCTTGCTAATCAGCCTTACTCCCTCAAGCTATCCGACGTCAACTGCCTACTTTGATTCCCTAATTTCGACCATGGGTATAAGGCCCCAGATGACTTTAAGTTTGAGGATACATGGAGGTATATCACGGGTAAAAAATTTACCGGTCATGGTGCACTTCCCCCAAAAGACATTGTCAACCCTATTTTCCGCATCATCTTGCGGATCTTAGCAAGTATCATTTGGGCAAAGGCAGAACCAACAAGACCAACAAAGAAAGAGGTGGAATGCCTTTGTACTATGCTATTCAAGGATCCACCACCCATCAACTTGGGTCTCGACTGGCTCAAGCACGTGTTATCCATCCGTGCAAGGTCGGAGGAAATTTATGTGGGAGGCATGGTCACTCGGCTAGCTATAAGGAGTGGGGTCGATCCTTCCAATTACAAAGTGGGACATCCTCCTCAGTTTCTTGACTCCACTTATTGGACATCATCGAGTATTCTTAAGAACGTTGGTGGCATGCTTACAACGACGGTTGAAGGTCAACAAGTCATGGTAACCCCGGCCAAGCTTGAACTTTTATACCTTCCAAATTGGTACTCGGCTTGGACTTCTCAACCTTACCCTTTTTCTCCGTGCCTCGAGGCCGAGTTATCATTGAAGACAAAAGCTTCCCGGTTTGAACGAGATGAGGAGATGCATGATGTTGAGGTCGGTAGCGACCCCCACGGGGTTAGTACCGAGGGATTTGCACACATGGTTGGACACGTTCCTGGGCCACCACAGTTCAGTCTTACTCTTTACCACCCCTTTCAGCATACTAACGAGGGGTACGGGGCCGGTTACCGAGTCCACCATTCGAGTGAGGATAGTTCTAGCTCCTGCACTGCTCCACCTCCATGGGTTGATGATCTTGTGCACAGAATGGAGCTGCTTCAGACCGACCAGCTCAGGCTTTATGATCATCAACATCAATTTCAGGAGTATTATACCAAGCAGAGGAGGATTGATGAGCAGCGTTGGCAAGGGAATGAGGACCGTTGGGCAGAGTCTGATTAGCGTTGGACGGAGACTTATGAGTTCATGACTGCGATGGAGAGGCACTTTCCTCCTCCATCACCACCGGATTACCAGTGATTCCTCCTCTCTTTCAAGTGTTCAAAGGATGTTTTCAAGACCGCTTCAAAATTGATCTTGTGAGTTCGTTTTCTTTTCCCTACTTCTTTATTTTCACCAATTGCTTTTGTTCTTACAGTGGGGACACTGTTAGGTTTAAGTATGGGGTAGGGAGGGAAAAGCAAACTCTTGTGTGTGTCTTTGTGTTTTGCATGTGTTTGTGTGTTTTATGTTTGGCTTTGATGACTAGTCGGTTTAAGTTGTTTAGTTGCTTTCTTTGCTTTCCTTAAAAGAAAAAAACGGAAAAAATTGAAAAAATACAAAAAGATTTTAGGACGGATAAGTACCCCCATCTTTAGTAGTTCTAGGATGGTGATTGCTTGCATGATCATGTAAATCCATTTAGCATGTCTTTGATGGTTTATGCCCGAGTCTACCATAAAATTGTTTTTGTGTGAATTTTTAGCTTGTGATGAAACTGAGCATGTATAACTTTTTAGCATGAGTTTAATTGCAATCCAACAAAATGATTTACCTTGTGAGTTAATTTTGGCCTTATAGGGAGAACATCAAAAATCCCTCTTCTCTTTCTTGTGTGATTTACTCTCTTATGTGTATATTTTCTCTTGAGATTGTGATGGTTATCTTATTCTCGAAGCCTATATAAGATTTTAGTTCATTAAATGAAAAATCATATGATGGAGAGCTTATTTTTCATGAGCCTTATTAATCCTTGTCCACCCTTACATTATCCCTCTTTTTGAAGCCAATTTCTTTGTGCCTTGAAGCCTATTTTTGTAGCTCCCGAAAATTAATTCCTAGCCGATATAAGCTTGACCCTATCCGGGGATTAGGACTTAGTTGGTTGGATTTGTTTTGTGAGTTTGTATGTTGGTTCATTAAAGAAAGGTTGGGATGGGTAGAATGGTAGTCTCATTGTTCAAAAAGAAGTTGTAAAACAAAGGATTCTTGATTTAAAGGAAGAATGCACAAGTAAGGAAAGAATGAAAACTGCAGCCCCGTTACCGACCCTTAGGGGTCGGTACCGACCCTCTCCTTCAGAAAAAAAAATCAGAATTCATTGAAAATTCAGAAAAAGGGGAGGAGAAGAAAAAAAAAGCGAAAAAGTGCAAACAAAGAAAAGAAAAAGGTCAATGATTCTTTTGTATGTGTGTATGAGACTTTCTAGGATGAAAAGAGGTTAATGAAAGTGAGTTGAGCTTTAATGTTTAAGTGAGTTTGGTAAGATGTTCTTGAAAAAGTTTGGTGAGTTGTGTTGAGGGTTTAGGAGTCTATATTCCCGGATTATTAGCACCACAAACCAAAATATTTCCCTGCCTATTTGTTATTACCAAGCCCCATTACAACTCGGCTGAATGGAAACTTCTGTGAAGTTTTTCATTGAGCCTAAGTTCTCTTGATGATTTTACTTGTTTTGACAATCTTTGGTAGAGAGATTGGTGATATAAGTTACAATTTATATGAGTTTTTGCATGTTTGATTGAGTTGAGAGTTGTACTTATAAGCCTAAACACATGAGAGTTGAGTGAAACACATATCCCTTGTGAGGTTGGATTGTGATTGCTTGTGTCTATTAGTTGCTCATATATGTGTGATGACATTAAAGTCACTTATCGAATTTTCACTTGTGTTGAAGTTGCTTTTTGATAAGGGCTATAGCTTGATAGATGTGTTGATGGTTTTGGTTTATGTTTAGTGATTGCTTGAGGACAAGCAAGCCTAAGTATGGGGTATTTTGATGTCCATGTTTTTAGCATAGTTCTAGTATGTTTTCTAGGTCTTTTAGTCTAGTTTAGTTGTGTTTTTGTAAGTGTTTTGTGTCTTTCTAGTATAGTTTGCATATTTTGTGAAAAGTATGGAAACTACACTATTTGTGTGTTTTTGTGTAGGTTTTGAGGTAGATTTGGATGCATTCAAGGACATTAGAAGAGAGGACTAAGCTTGGAAGAAGGAAGCTATGGAAGAAGCCCCCACAAAATCCAAAGGAAGAATGAAGAAACAAGAGAACAAGTGTAAAGACCAACCTCGATACCGACCCTCTAAGGGTCGGTACCGAGGCACTCAGCCCAGCCGACTAGGATATTTGCTTATTAAATGCTTTTATTCCGTAATCTTTATCTTTAGTAGCTTTTGTTTTTATGGAAACTTTTTAAAAGGGATGTTCTAGTATAAATACTCTTGTTTAGACCCTCTCTCCGGTGGTTGGACGCCCCTAGGTTTAATTCTCAAGCAAGTTTAGTTTTTTAGGAGACAAGTTGTTGCTTGGAGCACAAGGAAGAAAGATTGTGGGAGATTTTCTTGTGTTCTAGGTGTGTTCTAAGACAAGTTTGAAGTTTTAATTCAAGTAAGTCTTTAGTTTTAATTTGAATCATGTTTTATCTTAATCTCTTCACTTGTTTTTCTCCAATCATGAGTGAGTACTCTCCTTTTCTAGGGTTGGGGTTAGAAACTCAACATGATTGTGCATGAATGATGATGTGATGAATGAATTGAATGGCTTTTATCTATTCTTCTACTTATTTGTGCAAAAGCTTTGACGAAAGTTGAAGTATTTCATGTTCTTAACTTGATTGAAAGAGAAAGTTGTGAATTTGAATACGAGATAAAGTTTGAGACGAAAGTTGAGAACTTTAGATCAAAGCAAGTAGATTAAGTGAATTGATTTGTTAAAATTGATTGATTTGCTTGATTAATTCAACGAAAGTTGATAACTTTATGTTAAAGGCATGATATTTATGATTTATGTTATTTGAAATTGCATGATTATGTTGTGGTAAACCCCTATCCTAGAGTTTTTCCTTATATTTGAGTCGAAATCGAAACCCAGGTACCTCGATATCTACCTTGCCCATGTCGGTACCGACCTGCAATTTTCCCCTTTCTTCTTGTTGTTTACTTAGTTTTTCTGCTGAATTCATACCTCGGTAACGACCCTGACAAGGTCGATATCGACCCTTTCCCGTGCATTTATTTAGTTGTTTTGCTTTGTTTTGCCTTCTCTTTTGCTTCCTAGTTTAGTAATCAAACATAAACTTGCGGAGTCTTGACAAGGACGATCCCGACCTCCCTATACACAACGGAGTCTTGACTACAAACTTAGTTGTTGTTAAGTAAATCCCTATATCAACAGGTACACAAACTAAATTCCCTCCTAATTTTATAAATTTCATTAATAAAAAATTTACAAACTAATTTTGTAATTTATCAACTTCAAGTATTCAGAATATTCACATTAGTTTTGGGCCGCTCTGGTCCATAAACTATGGCCCTAAAACGCCTAAGAGTGAAGCCCAGCTGGATTCTTACAGCTCACTGCTGATGCCAGAGGAGGATTTGGAGCAGACCCATTTTGACGGATCACTTCCAAAGTCGGAACTCTGAAGTGATAAAGCAAGGCTCTTTGATTGAATTTCCATATAGCAATTCCATCTCCATTGACAAGCTCTGTGTAGTAATTTCTCCGAAGAGAAACAATCATGAAGGCGGTGGTGATAACGGCGCCGGGAGGGCCGGAGGTGCTGAAGCTGCAAGAGGTGGAAGATCCTACAATCGGCGACGACGAGGTGTTGATCAAGGTTGTCGCCACTGCTCTTAACAGGGCTGATACTATTCAGCGCAACGGCGGCTACCCTCCTCCCAAGGGCGCCAGCCCTTACCTTGGTCTCGAATGTTCTGGAATCGTCGAACAGGTCGGGAGCAACGTTTCCCGGTGGAAGATCGGCGATCAGGTCAGTTATTAGTGCCGGTTTCTGCTCTCACTTTCACTTGTTAGCTTTATAGATCATTTTAGGGTTCTTTATTTGTGAGACTCTTTGTCTCTTTCTGAATTTGGTCAAATTTTGCTGAAATTCCGTGCTGATGAGTTCGATAGAAAGCTGTGTTGATCGCTGATTGACCGTCCCCTTTCACGCGGGTGTCAATTTCGGTGTCAATTTCTTGCTCTAGGTCGTCAGATGATGTTGCTGATCAAATTATATTTGAATTCATCACTGTCCAGTTATCCACAGAAACGCCGTTCAATCTCTTTCCTCTATGCCTCTTCTAGAAATGCTTGTGTTTGAGCACTCAAATATCAATTTCCTTGGTGAAATGCTACACTGTTAACTACAAATGTTAAGTTTATTTTGTAGTGATCACAATGCAAATTAAATAATTCATACTGTTCAGTTCATAATACGGCTGATTCTACCAATGAGATGTGCAAAGTCTTACAAACTGTTTGGTTTACCTTGTGTAGATAGATCATAGATGATAATGTGAACTTGTTTGGCATATTGTAGGTTTGCGCTCTTCTTGTTGGAGGAGGATATGCTGAGAAAGTAGCTGTTCCTGCAGGACAAGTTCTCCCAATCCCACCTGGCATCTCTCTTAAGGATGCTGCTAGCTTCCCTGAGGTGGCGTGCACTGTTTGGTCTACAGTTTTCATGATGAGTAAATTGAAAGCTGGAGAGACTTTCTTGGTAATATTTTCATACTTTATTTATTTCATTTGTTTTATGCATTTGAGTGTTTGATTGGAGTCTGGATCTTAAATTTTCCAGGTTCATGGTGGGTCTAGTGGAATTGGGACATTTGCTATCCAGATAGCTAAGTACTATGGTGCAAAAGTATTTGTGACAGCAGGTTTCTAAATATTGTTAATTTCAGATCATTGTTTTCTAGTATGTGTGGGGGTGTTACTTAGTTCACATTTGTTTATTGTGCTTGATAGGTAGCGAGGAAAAGCTGGCTTTTTGCAAGGAACTTGGAGCTGATGTGGGTATAAACTACAAAACTGAAGACTTTGTTGCACGGGTGAAAGAAGAGACTGGTGGAAAAGGTTTATTAATTGAGCCTTTCATACTGAAATATGATTTTCATATGATTGTTTTGTGGGATTGAAACTTTGAATCACGATTGGCATTAATGTGAATGTATTATATCTGGTAGGTGTTGATGTTATACTGGACAATATTGGTGCACCTTATTTGCAAAGAAATCTCGAAAGCTTGAACATTGATGGGAGGCTTTTCATTATTGGCTTCATGGGTGGGACAAAAACTGAAGTAGATCTCAAAACTTTGTTTGCAAGGAGAATCACAGTGCAAGGTATTTTTTACCTTTCAGTTTGTCTCATATCATGTGAATTTGAACTGAATTATGTTCAGTTATTATATGTAGTTCCTTCAGTTACTCTCCTACTTAAGGAGTCCATGTAGAAATTAAGAACATGAGGCTGTGTTCTAGCTAGGGATTGAAGAACACAAAAGAGCTGGAGAATTCCTTGTGTATTCAGAAAATGTTACTCCTGTTCAGCTGTACAAAACTTCACAAGGCTACTGAACACTCTAAGTAGAGTTAAAACTAACCAAAGCTAGGTTCTAACTACTGGTGGCACATAGGTGGCTGTTAGAGCTCATAGGACTGCCACACCAGTACCCTTACCCTCTATCTACAATAATGCAGTTAGTTGCATCATACCAGTTTTGTTTCAAGGGTGCCTTGGGATAACACAATGCATTATCATGCAGGTTTTAATGCAAAATCATGCATTATAATGCAATATATGTGTAATCCAAATGCACCCTATAAAATATGCTTTCTACTTGATTCAATTTTAAAGAGGAAAGCTCAGTCACATCTTCTTTTCTGTATCCCTATCCCTAATATTCTTTGCTTCTCAATGTTTGAAAGTAATATGCTATAACTTATGATCTGTCTTGTGTACCACGTGATTATCCAATTTTTCCGTATTAAGGAATAAATGTATTGTCTGTGTTACCACAGCGGCTGGATTACGCAGCAGAGCTCTTGAAGACAAAGCAAACATAGTGAGTGAGGTGGAGAAGAATGTCTGGCCTGCGATCATGAAGGGCAAAGTTAGGCCCGTAGTTCATAAAGAGTTCTCACTGTCTGAGGCAGCAGAAGGCCACCAACTCATGGAAAGCAGCAAACACATTGGCAAGATTCTGCTTCTTCCATGATCGATATATACTATGGGAAAAGCTGGAAACGAATCCAATTACTTTAGTCTTCTGAGTTAGGCTTTGTTCTTGTGATTTATTATGAAGACATTTTACTTATATGTGATGTAATGCTTGGAACTTGAACTTGCTAAGAAGTCATAGATCTATTTGTAGTAATAAATTTGACAATATGTGGCTGGCTGAGTTTGCTGATACAGTTTCTTGTGGCCAATGGACACCAATTATTATAACCAGAGCTTTAAGATCGTGCTTGTAGAAGAACTGAGCAAATTTGTGATCTCAGCTGCTGAAGATCAGCTGAGAGAGCACGAGAGAGATGAGAGTAAAACCCAGATTCCCATTCATTCAATTTGCAAATTACAAAGAGCGTGCTTGATATGCTTGCTAACCAAGCTGACTCTAACAGTTAACTAGAGTAAAGGAACTCATGGTTAATGGTTTACCATGGTTCTAACAAACTTGCCTATACACCATTAATAGGCCACGTCATGATATAAAAGAAACCGTTACATGATTTCCGTTATCTCAATATTCCCCCTATAAGTTGGAATATCTATAAGACCCAACTTACCCATCAAGAAATCATGTTGAACTTGTCCAAGAGGCTTTGTCATTGCATCAGCCAGTTGTAAGCTTGTACGAATGTATGCTGTTTTGAGGAACCCCTTCTGCACTTGCTCTCGTCTGTAGTGACAGTCAATTTCCAGGTGCTTGGTACGCTCGTGGAAACAGGGGTTTGCTGCTATTTGTTGGGTTGCTTTGTTGTCACAAAATAATGTGACATGCATGGGCACAATTACCTTCAAATTTTGCAAGATATAACTGGTCCAGACTAACTCAACAGTGGTGAGTGCCATACTTCTGTATTCTGCCTCTGCAGAAGATCTTGATACGGTTGTTTGCTTCTTGGTTTTCCAAGAGACAAATGCGTGGCCAATAAAAATACAGAATCCACTGTGAGACCTCCTGGTGTGCAAGCAGGCGCCCCAATCAGCATCGGAGAAGCATGTAACTCTGAGATCATTTTGAATGGGATAGAAGAGGCCTTTCTTTGGAGTGCTCCTGATGTATCGTAACAAATACATGGCAGCCTGCATGTGTGGTACTCATGGTTGAGAGACAAACTGAGACAAGTGTTGAACGGAGTAGGAAAGATCTGGTCTGGTGAGATTAAGGTACAACAGCCTACCTATCAAGCGCCTGTATTTGTTGAAGGAGGGTTTCTTGACAACAAATAAATTTATAAGTCAAGACCCCGCTGTGTATAGCGAAATCAGGATCGTTCCACAGGAAGCAAGGTTGTTCGTTTATCGACTACTAAAAAAAGCATACAAAATCAAACAAAAACACACAAGCAGCCTCGTTAACGACGTTGTCAGGGTCGTTTAACGAACCACCGTAAACAAAAGACTCAAACTAACGACCTAAATAAATTCAGTACCGAGCCAAGTAACTCAGCAATGAAATTCACTTAAGAATAATCAAATAAAAACAAAGATCTAGGACTAGGGACACCTCAACATAGCCAAGCATATAAACTCGTAAGAAGAATAGATCATGCCTTTAAATAGATAGATTTATCAACTTTCGTTAACCATGAAGCAAATTAACCTACTTTTGCAACTTAACTCACTTAATTGTTTGTTTTGGATCTAAAGCTTGAAACTTTCGTATTCAAAAAATATCAACCTTCAAGTTACTAACTTTCTCTTTCAATCAAGTTAAAAACTCAAATTACCTCAACTTTCATCTCGGTATAAACACGACAAACAATCTCAATAATAGATAAAAGGCATTCAACACACAATCTTACTAATCAAACATGCTCAACTATGCCGGGCTTAACCCCGATCCTAGAAAAGAAAACTACTCACTAATCATAACTATAAAACAAATAAACTCTATAAAAGAAACCATTGAAAACAAACTACTACTCAAATTAAATAGAAAATATTGTCTTACAGAAAAATCAGAAGAGAACCGAAAACAAACAAATATCGAACCGAAATACTAGATCAACGAACTCGGTAACTCTCGTCCACCGACCCGACGACTCAACTCCGATCCTCTCCTTGTCTCTCTCGGCTCCTCCTCTTCTCTCCCTATATCTCTATGGTCGATCCCCCCTTTTCTTAAGCTAAATAAGAGGGCTATTTATACTAAAAAGAAGGCTAAAACTAATAAGGCTAGAAGATAAAAACTTTCCTAAAAGATAAAAATAAAATCCTAAAAAGATAGACACAAAATCTAAGAAGATAACAAGACCTAAAATATAATATAATAACCCTAAAAAATCACAAAAAGATACTCTACCGACACGGAAATAATTTCCTGCACAGGGTCGGTGAGTTACAAAGTCAACCCTCGAAATTCCTATCACGTGGCCTCGTTAACGAGCCCTTACAGCCTCGTTAACGAGCCTGGGCTTGATTTCTTCCACACTTCATCTCGTAAAATCTTGGACATTGACTTCTTCAAACTTTTATTCCTCTGTCTTTCACTGTAGCGCTCCAAATTCAGCTCCATATAGCACTTTTCCTTGCTAAAACCTACAAAATACACAAAATAGAGTAGCTTCCATACTTTCTATGAAAATATGCAAAACTATCCAAAAACACACTAAACTAAACCTAAACTTATCAAAAATAAACCTAATAAACAAAGAAAACCTACTAAAAACTATACTAAAAACATGAACATCAAAATACCCCATACTTAGACTTGCTTGTCCTCAAGCAATCACTAAACATTAACCAAAACCAAACAAACATACTCATCAAGAAATAGCCATCCTCTAAAAAGCAACATCTACACATGAGAAAATTATAGCAAAGGATACTTAACATCATTACACATATATGCACCAAATAGACATAAGAAAATACAATCCAACCTCACAAGGGATATAATGTGTTTCACTCAACTCTCAAGTGTTTAGGCTTATAAATTCAATCTCTCAACTCAATCCCATATGCTAAAACTCATAGAAATTGGAACTTATATCACCAATACTCTCCACCCAAGATTTGTCAAAACAAGCAAAAATCATCAAGAGAAACTTAGGCTCAATGAAAAACTTCATAGAAGCTTCCATTCGGCCGGGTTGTAATGGGGCTTGGTAAAGACAATAAGGCATGGAAAATATTTTGGCTATGTGGTGCTAATAATATCCGGGAATCAAAGACTCCTAAAAACTCACATAAACAAAATTCTCATAAAACAACCAAATTCATTCTCTTATTATGCACACTCTTTTTACTTACCCAACATATCCTAGAAAGTCTCATAAGAAATAAAAGAATCTCTGACTTTATCTATAAACACATATGCACTTCAAACTTCCTTCTTTTCTCTTCTCTTTTCTTTTCTCTTTTCTCGCTGCCTCGTTAACGAGCCCACTTCAGGGTCGTTAACGATCCTCGTCGTATATTCTTCCATCAAATAACTTCATTTTGTGCATTTTTTCCTCAAGAGATCTTTCTTATTACAAGTAAAACAAAAGACTTTCAATCTAACCTTCCCAATAATTCCCCAATCACACCAAGCAATATATGTCACCTCTCCTTTACACTCAACAAAAATACCTCTCCAATCTATGTCCTAATCCCCGGATAGGGTCAAACTTATCTCGGCTAGGGAAAATTTTGTGGAGCTAAAAATAAAGGCTTCAGGCTAGAATTGGTTATCAAAAGAAGAATCATGTAAAGGTAGATAAGGAATAATAGGGCTCATAAAAATAAGTTCTCCATCATATGATTTTCACAAGTAATGAACTATAAATCCCATACGGGTCTCAAGAAATAGATAACCATTACAATTCCAAGAGATAATATGCATAAGGAGAGTAAATCACACAAGAAAAGAAGAGGGATTTTAATGTTCTCCCTATAAGGCCAAAAATAACTCACTAGGTAACAATTTTTGTTGGATTGTATCACTTATGCTATAAAGTATATGTGCTCAATTTCATCAAATGCCATCTTCTTCTAAAAACAATTTCAAGTTAAAGATTCCGGCTATACTATTAAAGACATGTTTGCAAGGAATTATATGATTAAGCTAGCAACTACTATCATAGAACCTAAGAAAGGGATATCTATCAATTCTAAAAACTCTTTTTATATATATATATATATTCCCGATTTTTTATTTCTTTTTTCTTTTTTTTTCGAAACTACTCAAAACACATAAACACATAAGACAACAAGTTTTCTATTTTCTCCCACCCCATACTTAAAATTATAGTGTCCCCAGTGTAAGGAAAATAAGAAGAAGGAAAAAGAAATAGAAAAGAAAACAAACAAAGAAAGATAAAAATAAAAATAAAAACATAAAAACTTACAAAGTCTCAAAAGTGGAAAACAAGGAAAAGCTGCATCTTCAGGCTGAATCACTAGTTTGGTGGAGGAAAGTAATGCTCAAAGTTTCCCATTAAATCGTACATCGTCCTCCAACGCTCGGCGTCCTCCGTCTCTCGCTGACGATGCCTCTCATCCTCCATCGACATACGAGCAGAATAGACGGTCTCCCATCTATCCATCCTCCGATGAATGTGGTCCTGCTGGAGGTGGAGTTGCTGCATCTGAGCAGAAAGATCCTCGGCCCACGGTGGTGGTATACTCGATCCTGTGTACTCGGGCTGAGGAGGTGGTGGATAGTGAGGCTGGAAATGGTCTTGATACAACACCGGGTTGTATGGCATGAGTCCATAGGACTGAGGGTCGGTAGGAGCTGGTGGTGGGTCGTCAGAAGCTCTCGGTGCCTCGTTAACGAAGCTAGGTGCCTCGTTAGAAGTATAGGAAGGAGGCTGAAAATGGTCGGTAATGAGCCTGGTGGGCTCGTCAACGAGGACGTTGGTGCCCAAAGCTTCCGTGTCGATATCTTCATCCTCGAGGTTAAGCTCCTCGGTACCGCCCTCGGTGTCGCCTTCTTCAGTGTCATCGCCAAGTACCTCGGTATCCTCATCTTCATCTTCATCTTCATCTTCATCTTCCTCCATGGCTTCTTCCTCTCGCTCAAATCTTGTCTCACACGGCCGTAGTGATAGCTCATCCTCCGGCTTAGGCTCTAACGGGTAAGCATGCCCCGTCCACGCCTCGTACCAATTTGGTACATAGAGTAACTCCAGCTTGTCGAGGGTAGGCCTAACGAAGCGGTCTTGAACTTTTACTTTGAATCCGCCTTCTGCTTGGATGAAAATTCCGGAACTATACCAATAGTTCTTGTTGAGGAGTTGAGCGTGGGCCGGTGTATAGCGAGTGAGGTCAACTCCCAGGTTTTTAGCCAAAAGGCTAACCAAGTTGCCACACCAAACCTCCTTGGACTTGGTTGATTTCTCGACGTAGTAGAGCCATTCGTACCCCAAATTCAAGGGGCTGGGCTCCTCGAAAAGGATGGTGCGGAGACAAGCAACTTCCGTCCTCGTTGGCCTGTTTAACTCTCTCTTTGGCCAAAACATAGCGGCTAGGACTCGGAGAATGATCCTGAAGATGGGGTTGATGATGCTTGCCCCAGATAATGCCGTTGTGGAGGATTGTTCTTCCCCCGTGATGTAGCTCCATGTCCTAGTCACCCTGTAGTCTTTCAAACTGTAGTCTCTAGACGGATTTGGAAGCTCTAAAATTGAGTTGAACTCTGCCATGGTGAACTCACGGCTCACGTTACCGAGCCGAAACCGGATTCGTCCCGCCGAAGTCTTTGACGGGAAGCTCGTCTCTAGAGTGGCCAAGAACTCGAATGTGAGGGCCGGAAAGTGTGGTAGATTCTCCTTCTTCAGGAGATGGGATGCACCAAGGATAAGGAAGGCTTCCTTGACATCCGTGTAGATCCCCGTGTTGAGAGCACTAGACTTTGAGAACCAACGGGTGTTGTGGTCCTTCTCTAAAATGGCACGGTATCGATGCACTTGGCCTTGAGTACTCAAAATCACGTTGTCCATGCGAGGTGGGGATGGGGACCTCTGGTTCCTTCTCTTCTTCTGAGCTCGGGTAGCGGGTCTGCTTGAACTTGCCATGAGATCTACAAAATAATAAAAAAAACTTTTCCAAGATAAGATCCACTCAAAATAGATAGGCAAGAGACCCCATACTTGGTCTCGAAATAGCCTCGGAATTATTCGTTAACTACCCAATTGGGTTGTTTACGAATCTGGACTGGTTGTTGAATTTTGAGATTATGCAGGTTCGTTAACGAGCCTGGGTGGGTCGTTAACGAGCCGCCGAGAACCAGATCGCAGAATTCCGAGTTTACTCTACTTTAAAATCAAGCCAAAATTCGAGCATGAAATCCTCTATTCGCCTCACTAGCCACACAATCGGAAATACGCACCCCATACTTGCTCGATTACCCAACCCGAACATGCTAATTTTTACCCAAAATTTTGACATGCAAAGTTTTAACTTGATACTAGAACAAGAAAAATTCATGCTTTTCACAATTAACTTCTCACCATAAAACATCCAACATGAATATCCCTCTCTAGATCTAGAAAAAACGAAGCAAAAATCACAACTATGGGCAATGTTTAATCATGAACACCGATCCCCTATATAAACTCAATCCTAGACATGAAATTTCTACCCTAAAAATCATAAATCATGCAATTCCAAGTTAGGGTTTAGAAAACATACCGGAGAACCGAGAAATTTGAAGAACAAGGGGTCGGGAATCGGGTGATTAACGAGCTCGGTGGGGGTTATCGAAAGCTTCGGATCTTCGACGGTGAAGGGAAGGATTTCCGACTTCGGTAACGACGGTTGCTCGGTGATGGTTGGCGAAGGATTCCGATCGGTGGGAGGGGGTCTTCAAGATCTTTGGTTGAGTTTTTGATTTGAAAGGATTTGGATGTGAAAGAGATTTGGGAGGGGTAGAAAGGTTATATAGGAGAGGGAAGGGATAGGAAGGGGTAGAGGGGTGGCGGCTAGGGTAGTAAAAAAAAGATAGACTAGGTTAAAAAAAACTTACCTGCCCCGTTTTGCCGAATCGGGTCGTCCGAACCGGGTCGTTAACGACCCTGAGTGGGTCGTTAACGAGCCACCGTAGCCTCTTGGAGTGATTTTTCGATCCCTTCTCCTGCATCTTGTTAGCTCAAAATTTAATCCTAATTTCTATCCTAAAAACTAAAAAGAACTCAAAAGAAAGCTAAGAAAAAGAGTCTAAAAAAAAGAAAAATCTAATTCTATACTAAAAAGCGGGTTGCCTCCCGTAAGCGCTATTTTTAACGTCGTCTGCCCGACGTGCTCCTTTGACTCAAGGTGGTTCCTGTGTAGCTATGTTGGAGTCTTGAGGTACCCCATAATTAGCCATGCAGAGTCTGTGTGCCTGAGTTGCTAAATTAGGTCCCTTTTCTTCTATCAGTATGCCCGGTATTCCTACATGATGGTTAGTGAAGTCCGAAAACCAAGGTGGTTTGGATTCCTCTGTAGTGCATATGATGGGGCATGGTGTAGGAATAAAAGATAAGGAATGACCGTCTTTAGCAGATTCATGATTAGAGTACTTACCTTGGTTGAATTCGTGCATGTCGGACTCGGCGATTTGCCGATGAGGCTCGGTAGGGACGGCTGAATCGAGTTCTGGTTGAGTCAACTCGATTTGTGCGACTGCAATCGGGTCGTTTGCATTCTGATCCAAGTTGAATTCTACCTGTTCCTCTCCAATATCAAAAGTGAGGAGTCCTTTTCGCACATCAACTCTTGCACCTGTTGTGGCTAAAAAGGGTCTGCCCAGAATTATGGGGACATGAGGGTCTTCAGGCATATCGAGGACGATGAAATCATTTGTTATAAAGAATTTCCCGACTTGAGTAGGATAGTCATCCACGACTCTTGTGGCCTTGACACATGATCCATCTGCCATGTACAGATTCATATCTACCGGCTCTAGTGGTCCCATATTAGCTTTAGACCAGATTGAGAGAGGAACTAAACTAGCACTGGCGCCCAGATCACATAAAGCTTTGAACTTGTGGTTGCCTATGCCGATTGTTATTGCAAATCTCCCTGGGTCTCCTAGCTTTTCTGGTAGAGATATTGATATGACTTCATCCTGCAGCTCTGTAATGGATCTTTTCCTGCTAAGAATATCTTTCAAAAACTTTGTGTAAGCCGGCACTTCGCTTAGGGCCTCAGCGAATGGGATGGAAATATTAATGCCCTGAAGAATCTTTACGAAACGCTTGAACTTACTCTTAGTAGAGTCCATAGATTTCTTAGTTGGAAATGGAAGAGATTTCACCATCCTCGGAACCAAGTTAGGCTCGAGAGGTGAGAGTACCGGGTCGTTACTGGGATCGTCAGATGACCTCGGTGGGTTGTTACCGACCCTGATGGGGTCGTTAACTACCCTGGAGTGGAGAGGAAGGCTCAGTCTAGAAAACTTACCTAGGGTAGGGTTGTCAGGAACCCTCGAAGCCTCGTCACCTTGGTAGATGGGCTCGTTATTTGCTCTCGCTGGCTCGTTAACGAGCTGTTTGGTGACGTCCTCTTCCTCCTTGTCCTCAGCTTGAACTCGTTCTGGCAATGTCTTCCCGCTCCTAAGGTGCACCGCTGCTATTTGTCCCCTAGGGTTCTCCTCGGGGCGGCCCGGGAGTTGCCCTGGTGGTCTCGGAATCTGGGCAGCAAGGTTCCCTAGTTGGGAGTCAACACTCTTCTTCCATATATCGAACTCTCCCCATCTTTTATTTTGTTGGTTCAGGTTGGCTTGTACTTCGTTAACCTTGTTGGTTACTTCGTTAACTTTGGTGGTCACGCCGTTAATGCCTTCCTGTAATCCTTGAACCCATGATGGTGGCTCCTGATGGCCTGGAGGTCGATAAGGTGTAGGTCGTCTATCTGGTGGAGGCATTGCATAATTTTGATTGGTATTCTGATTGCCCCATGCCTGATAGTTGTTTGACTTGTCATTGTAGCTAGGCTGGTTCCTGTATGGTCCTCTCATATAATTCATCTCAGCTATTGTCTCAGCGGCTCTAACCTGCTCTATGTTAGTGCAAGCAGAAGTACTATGTGCAGAAGAACCACATTCTTGACATGATTGAGAGGATTTCAGAAAACTTACCTGCTTCTTCAGACGGCTGACCTCATCTTGCAAGAATTGATTTTTAACATCCGAGTCAACTTCGTCTCGGTTAGGTACGTAGAGACGTTTCTGAGGTTGTGGAGTCTGCTGGGTTCCATACATGGCATCGTAATTGGAAAGTTTATCCAACAGTTCTCATGCTTCTGTCGGGTTCATCTCTATAAAACCGCACACAGTATGCGTGTTGATGCGGTTCTTGGTCTCTGCGTTGATACCCTGGAAAAAGATATCTTGCAAAACATATAAAGGTTGCCCATGAGTGGGGCATTGTCGAAGCATCTCTTTGAATCTTTCCCATGTTTCAACGAATGTTTCATTAGGCAGTTGGTGATAGGAGGTGATGCGTGCCTCAACTCCGTCGTCTTAGCAGGAGGGAAGAACTTTGTAAGAAATTGATCGTACAAAGCTTTCCAAGTCTTGATAGACTTAGAAGGTAGGCTCTCCAACCAGCTCAGGGCCTTTCCAGTAAGGGACCATCTAAAAGCTTTTAACAGAACATATTCAAGTGAGACACCTTCAACAGCTATGGTGTCACATAAATCAATAAAGTTTCTAATATGCTCCATAGGGCACTCAGTAGGTTTCCCTTCAAACTGAGCCCGTTTAATCAAGGATATGAATTGAGACTTGATCTCAAAGGGTTTCTCTATCGCAGGAAGCACAATTGGAGATTCTGGCACCCTCAGTTCTGGATGCATGTACTGTTTGGCATTCCTTGGATAGGCATCAAGCTCCTCTTGTAGACGAGCATTAGCAGCTCGTTGACGCTCAGCTTCAGCGGTCGCGCCTTCTTTCTCCGTCTTCAACGCCTCCATCTGATTTCGGAGGTCTTCCATTTGAAGAGCCATCTCTTCCGGTGTGGCCATGGCTCGGTTTTCTCGGAGTCTACGGTGCAGTGAACGTTCGGGTTCTGAGTAATAACCAGTGTTGTCAAACTCGAGCCTTCGTCGTCCTACCGGCATACGCTGAGAAAATTGACAAAGAAAACAAAAATTAAAAACAAAAACGGGGTCGGGCTATTCCCGAACCCACAGATAAACTAACAAACACGTTGCTTCCCCGGCAACGGCGCCAATTTGTTGAAGGAGGGTTTCTTGACAACAAATAAATTCATAAGTCAAGACCCCGCTGTGTATAGCGAAGTCAGGATCGTTCCACAGGAAGCAAGGTTGTTCGTTTATCGACTACTAAAAAAAGCATACAAAATCAAACAAAAACACACAAGCAGCCTCGTTAACAACGTTTTCAGGGTCGTTTAACGAACCACCGTAAACAAAAGACTCAAACTAACGACCTAAATAAATTCAGTACCGAGCCAAGTAACTCAGCAACGAAATTCACTTAAGAATAATCAAATAAAAACAAAGATCTAGGACTAGGGACACCTCAACATAGCCAAGCATATAAACTCGTAAGAAGAATAGATCATGCCTTTAAATAGATAGATTTATCAACTTTCGTTAACCATGAAGCAAATTAACCTACTTTCGCAACTTAACTCACTTAATTGTTTGTTTTGGATCTAAAGCTTGAAACTTTCGTATTCAAAAAATATCAACCTTCAAGTTACTAACTTTCTCTTTCAATCAAGTTAAAAACTCAAATTACCTCAACTTTCATCTCGGTATAAACACGACAAACAATCTCAATAATAGATAAAAGGCATTCAACACACAATCTTACTAATCAAATATGCTCAACTATGCCGGGCTTAACCCCGATCCTAGAAAAGAAAACTACTCACTAATCATAACTATAAAACAAATAAACTCTATAAAAGAAACCATTGAAAACAAACTACTACTCAAATTAAATAGAAAATATTGTCTTACAGAAAAATCAGAAGAGAACCGAAAACAAACAAATATCGAACCGAAATACTAGATCAACGAACTCGGTAACTCTCGTCCACCGACCCGACGACTCAACTCCGATCCTCTCCTTGTCTCTCTCGGCTCCTCCTCTTCTCTCCCTATATCTCTATGGTCGATCCCCCCTTTTCTTAAGCTAAATAAGAGGGCTATTTATACTAAAAAGAAGGCTAAAACTAATAAGGCTAGAAGATAAAAACTTTCCTAAAAGATAAAAATAAAATCCTAAAAAGATAGAAACAAAATCTAAGAAGATAACAAGACCTAAAATATAATATAATAACCCTGAAAAATCACAAAAAGATACTCTACCGACACAGAAATAATTTCCCGCACAGGGTCGGTGAGTTACAAAGTCAACCCTCGAAATTCCTATCACGTGGCCTCGTTAACGAGCCCTTACAGCCTCGTTAACGAGTCTGGGCTTGATTTCTTCCACACTTCATCTCGTAAAATCTTGGACATTGACTTCTTCAAACTTGTATTCCTCTGTCTTTCACTGTAGCGCTCCAAATTCAGCTCCATATAGCACTTTTCCTTGCTAAAACCTACAAAATACACAAAATAGAGTAGCTTCCATACTTTCTATGATAATATGCAAAACTATCCAAAAACACACTAAACTAAACCTAAACTTATCAAAACTAAACCTAATAAACAAAGAAAACCTACTAAAAACTATACTAAAAACATGAACATCAGTATTGCTCAGGATCAGGGAGCAATTCTCCTGCATCTAAACTCAATTTCAGTCCTGATGGCATAGGAAATTTTGCTTCTCTAGCATCTTGTAGTTTAGCATCTCTAATGATGTCATGAATGTACTTGCGATGACTCAGATATGTACCATTAGCATCTCTGTATATCTCCATCCCTAAGAAATATTTGGCATTGCCCAGATCTTTGATTGTGAATTTATGATGCAGTGCCTCTTTTATTGCTTCAATCTCACCCATGTTGTTCCCAGTCAATAAAATATCATCGACATAAACAAACACCACTGTAATAGACTTGCCTTGTGTTTTAACAAATAGGGAATAATCATTAGTGAATTGATCATACCCATATTGTTTGATAAATCTTGTGAGCTCATGGTTCCATTGTCGGGAAGCTTGTTTAAGTCCATATAAAGACCTCTTGATCTTGCATACTTGATTATCTCGAGCAAGAAGATATCCATCAGGAGGCTTCATGTAGATTTCTTCTTCCAAGTAACCGTGCAAAAAGGCGTTGTTGATATCTAATTGGATCAAAGGCCACTCATAGCTGGTTGCCAAGGCAAGGACTATTCTGACTGTAGGCAACTTAGCTACAGGACTGAATGTGTGTTTGTAATCCTTTCCAAGTTTTTGATTGAAACCTTTAACGACCAATCTAGCCTTGTATCGATCTATGCTCCCATCGGCCTTAAACTTGATCTTGTAGACCCATTTGGATCCAATAGCCTTATGCCCTTGTGGCAATTCTGTTAATTCCCAAGTACCATTGTGTTCCAAGGCTTGCAATTCCTTCGTCATTGCCTCTTCCCATTGGGGGGACCCCTTTTGCTTGAGAATACAAATATGGTTCATGAGCTGATCTGACTTGGCTCATGAATGCATAATATGTAGGCTCCTCAGTATGTCCTTTTCCTGTCTCTGTTGTCATGACATAATCATGGGACCACACTAGCACCCTTTTGTCTCGAATAGACCTTCTCAAAGCTGGTTCCTGTACAGTACCTGGTGACACTGAACTCTGTGTGGAAGAAGCTAAGTATGCTTCTGCATCTGATCCGGATGGGAGGCCTGCCATGTTGATCTCATCTGCAACTGTTGACTGTATTACAGATGGAAAAACATTGCTACTATTTCTGACAGCAACTGGAGCATTCTCTATAATCTCCTTGAATGGAAAAACATGTTCATGGAACTCTACATCACGGCTGTAAAAGGTATCTTTAGTAGTCAAATCATACAACTTATATCCCTTTCTTTGAGATGGATATCCAAGTAAGATGCACTTCCTTCCTCTAGGATCAAATTTATCATGCCCTCTTCTAATCGCTGCAACATAGCACAAGCATCCCATTACTTTCAGATTGTCATAGCTATGTTTTCTCCCATGTAGCATCTCAAAGGAGTTTTTCAATTGATACTAACTAAAGGCATTTTGTTGATCAAATAAGTGGCAGTCAAAATATAGTCTCCCCAGAACATCTTTGGCAATCATGCATGTATGCGTAATGCTCTAGCAGTCTCCACCAAATGCCTATGTTTTCTCTCCACTGTTCCATTTTGTTGTGGAGTGTATGGCATGCTTGTTTGATGGAGAATGCCCAATTCTGAAAATAACTGTCTACACTTCTCATTAACCAGCTCAGTTCCATTGTTAGACCTGATTTACTTAGGCTTGGCTTCAAACTGTGTGTTGACCATAGTTAAGAAACTTTTGACTATGTCAAAGACTTGTGCCTTATCATGAATTAAGTAGGTCCAAGTTTCCCTACTAAAATCATCAACTATAGTGAAAAAATATTTCTCACCATTCAAACTTGCAATGTGAAAAGGACCCCAAAGATCCATATTTAATAGCTCAAAGCAAAAATCTGATTTACTATTACTCAATGGAAATGGAAGTCTGTGAAATTTAGCAAGACTACAAGCATCACAAAAACTGACACTGTCATCAAAACTGCCCATATCTTACTAATGTTTCAACTTAGAAAAAGAATGGTGTCCTAATCTGGAATGAAAAACATGTTTATCAACTCCTATGCTTGAAGCTTGACAAACTTTATTAGAACTATGTCCTTCTTCACTATTTGCTTCCATTCTGTAAAGCCCCTTGAATTCCCTTCCGACAGCCACAATCTTCTTACTCATAGGGTCCTGTAATTCACATTTCTAACCATCAAAAGATGCCATCAGTCTTTTCTGTGCAATAACCTTCCCAATGGACATCAAATTGAACTTGAAATCAGGTATATAGAGAACATCTGAAATAAAAAATTTGGCTTAATTACTACACTCCCTGAGTGTGTAACCTTCTTTACTGATCCATCAGGCAAATTTACCAAAAATGGTTGATCTAGAGATTTCAAGCCTACTAAACATTCTAGATAGGGAGTCATGTGATCTGTAGCTCCCGTATCTAATATCCATTCATGTTTAGCAAAATGACCAGAAACTAGATTAATGAAAATACTACCTACGAAATTAGCTGAGAAAGGCATCACCATTTTGCCTTTGAGCATCTTCATCATCTCATTGCATATAGCCTTCATGAACTCTGGATCAAACCTGCCTTGATGCATATCATTCTCTGCATCCAGAGGAGTATTCTGCTGATTCTGCTGACTACCTTCATTGCTAACATGTCCAACAACAATTGGCATTCCATTTTGCTTCCTTTTACCCTTGTACCAATCGGGATAGCCAATGATCTCGAAGCACTCTTCTCTAACATGACCAGTCATATGACATTGTGAACATTTCTTCTTGTCATCTTTACTCTTTCTCTGGTCCTTTTTCTCATTATAAGTGCTCCTTGAATCAGCTTGGTCTCTTTTCTGACCACCGTGGTACTGACTTCTGGTGTTAACACTGAATGCAACTGATTCTGGAACAGCAATTGTCAACTTCTTCTGTGTCTCGACTATGCACAGTGTGGAAAATGCTTTGCTCAGCTTTGGAAGAGGATCCTGTGCTAATATCTGGCTCTTAGTAGCATCATAATCCGCATTTAGGTTCACCAAAAAATGCATCAGTCTGTCACGATCTTCCATCTCTTGAATTCTGGTCAAAACAACATAAGAGCATTTCTCCACAGCACCACAATTACACGTAGGCAAAGCATTCATGTATTGCAACTCCTCCCAACATTTCTGGAGTTTGAAATAATATGTCGTTATAGTCATATTCCCCTGATGCGTTTTGATCAACTCTTGTTTGAGTTGATAAATCAAAGGAGCATTGGCCTGACTATAGCGTTCTAACAAGTCCTTCCACAATTTGTATGCGGAATCGATATAAACGAATGACCCAGAAATCTTAGCAGTCATAGAATTCACAATCCAACAAGCAACCATCCGATCAGCTCTTTCCCATCGTGCTATCTCTATTGGATTTGTTGTAGATGTCACCACAGTACCGTCCATGAACCCTAATTTCAGTTTAGATCCTAGGGCCATACGAATTTGTCGACTCCATATCATGAAATTGGATCCATCAAAGAGCGTTGTGGTTAACGACATACTTGGATAATCCGAGTTTGACAGATGTAGAGGATCACCTTGCGAGTTCCCCTGAGCTTGAGCCATTTGTGCAAGCTGAGCAAGCAACCTGGTGCCCTCTTCTCCACCGGTCATTTTCTCAAAAGCTGTCGCTTCACTTTGATTGTGGAATGATGTAGGTAAACACTCTGGTTCTTTCTTCGCTCACCCTAAATCGATCGATTTTGACCTCCGCTCTGATACGAAGAAGAAATGAGCAAATTTGTGATCCAGCTGCTGAAGATCAGCTGAGAGAGCACGAGAGAGATGAGAGTAAAACCCAGATTCCCATTCATTCAATTTGCAAATTACAAAGAGCGTGCTTGATATGCTTGCTAACCAAGCTGACTCTAACGGTTAACTAGAGTAAAGGAACTCATGGTTAATGGTTTACCATGGTTCTAACAAACTTGTCTATACACCATTACTAGGCCACGTCATGATATAAAAGAAAGCGTTACATGATTTCTGTTATCTCAATACTTGTCAACCTGCCTGATTGTGGAGACAAAATACTTATTTTAGGCTCAATACTCAAACTCTGTGGTTGTAAACTATTGTCATCTCAAATTAATTGTTGTAGGTTGTTGTTTGGTTAGGGGTAAATTACATGTTAGCAAAAGAAATAATCTTTATTATCGGTACAGGGTATTTGTCATAGCCATATATCATCATCATCGACCCAGTGAAGCTCTGCTACAACGGAATCTAGGGGTCAATATGGGGGTACCCCTACCCAAGGGAAAGGGGTACGTCCGATAGACCCAAGGAAAACAGACATTCAGCTATGTGACATTAATAACTGAATTTATTTAGAATGCACCAAAATTGATATATGGACTAAATCTATCTCAAAGGTAGTGTATAAAGGTCAATGAGCATGAGGATGCGCTCCAAGTCATAGCCATATATGTGTTCGATAATTCTAATATTGATATTAAATGATGCTTGATGTTTGGTATATAAAATATTGGTATTCGACACATTAAACTTGATATTCATACTGATATTAATAATCTCATATTTTTGGTGTTTATATTAAACGAGTCCTAATCAAAACTTCTTGTAATCATTCAACATCATTTTGATTAACATATGTGTAATGGTTTTAATTGATACAGATACAAGTGTCAAGGAAATTGCTTATCATAACAAATGCAATAGATATGGATTCAATCTGAAATTCTTAAACAGAAATTCCAAGCTGCCATTCAAAGCAAGAGACCAACCACAACTCAAAAAGAAATTTTTTTTCTTTTTGTTTGGGTGGTTTGTTGGCAGATTCGAGTTTGTTTGTGTACTTTCCGAGATTTTTAACCGAGTTTAGGATGTGGAACGAGTTGTGATGATAGGCACCACGCTTTGTGATTTGGGGCCTCTACCTTCCATATCCCAATTAATATGGTCGCTTGGTCTAGGTTATGTAACATCCCCGACCAAAAAGCATACGTCATTCTGCATTCATATAAGATTAGTAGCATACGGATAGCATATTGACATGATATATAGTGAGTTTTTAAAAGTAATATTTATTTTCTAATTAAGTTTATTATATTTTAAAAAGTTTTTAACTAAAAATTAATTAATAATTATTTCAGGGTAAAGTTTGTAGTAAAGGAGATTTGAGGGTGAAAAGTGTGATTTTTTATAAGTTTTGCCGACCTTTGCTAAGATATATATCTCTTATCCTTCAAAGTTAAGTTATGAAATGAAGTAAAAAAAAAGTACGTACAGAGAGAAAGAGAAAGAGAAGAAAGAAGAAAAATAAGTTTGATTGTTTTGATTTCGGTTGTATTTGGTTGGATCTGGTACAAGATCTCTTTTATCGGGCTTTAATCTCAGAGTATAAGCGTGGTTTGGTAAGTTTTAATTAGTTATTGGTTTATCTGGATTTTATTGATTTTTCCAGATCTAGATCTACAGTTGCTTTTGTTTGAGAAATCAGTTGATCTATAGTTTTCAAAGGGTGTTTTCGATATCGGATTTATATTCGGTAAAAGATTTCAGAGTGATTTTAGGGTTTCTCTTTGTAATGATAATAGGGAGCCCTTTGATCAAGTTTTTCAGAAAGGTTTGAACTAGAAAAATATTTTTCTATATGTATAGTTTATCGATATCAAGTTTTAAAGGATTTGGAATTATGCACAAGAAGTTATAATGCATTCTGGCATTTCATTGCATTTGGGGTTAGAGTTTATAAGAGTAAATAGCCTAATTTGCATTGGGTTATATATAGGAGCACAAGTAAAAGATCGAGGTCAAAGATAAAGGGAAGAGATATAGTATCTGTCTTGAACAGGTGAGTATAGACCGGAGATTCAACCATATGTGCTATATGTGCAATATGGATATATGTTCTATATGAGCTATATAGATATATGTGCTTTATGGATATGTGTGCTATATGAGTTATATGGATATGTATGATAGCTCTGAAATTTCCAGAGTTGTTTGCACAGAAAGTTTGATTACAGATGGCATATGATACATGAATACATGATGCATTTGATTGCATAGCATATTGCAATGACATTAAAAGGACATGTGAGTGTCTCGCCCTGAATTTGTATTACAGGACCTACGGGTCATACAAGATCTTCGGATCATACAGGATCTACGGATCATACAGGACCTACGGGTCATAATTCTACAGGGACCATAAGAGTCCATATACAGTAAACCCGGGGCAGATTCAGGCTTGAACAGTTCACAGAATAATGAATCGGATACATCAGAATTTGCATTTGCATAGTAAATTCATATATGACATAAATAATATGTATGAATATGTATATTGACCAATTGCTTGGCATTGTGTGAAATAATTGATGATGGCTTATATTCACTGTGTATGCGACTCACGTAAATCGCAAAAATAATTTTTCAGGTTCAGCTAGTCTTACTGACGTGTGTCCGTTTAGAGGTCACATTCATACAGGTCGGCCGGCTGAAGCTCAATGCAACCTTCTCCTCCTCATTTTGCATCTTAGACATATGGGTTGTAGAGAAGTTAGAGTAATAGATGTTTTAGCATAAGAAGTAACTACATGTGTGTGTGTGCAACCTTTTATGGTTGTTACTTTCTGCTTTGTGCTTATGTGGATAGTTGTTTTATTTGAATTATCTGTTGATATAAGAAATAAGCTTTTACTAAGCATACGTCATAGGGTATAAGGGTGTCACACCTAGATTTTGGTATTAGAGCAGAGATATGATTCTTTAAGGGCATGCATTTGTAAGCATATATAATTGACATTAGAATTGCATTCATGATGCATAAAGGAGAGAAGGTTCAGCCGTGCCATGTCAATCTATAAGAGCATATCATACAGCACTACATGAACATACATTCCATACACATTAGCCAATAGAAGAGGAACTACAGAGGAAATGGTAAAGGTACAGATGATATATCGGAATTGTATACTAGTGATTCGGCTAAAATCGTTGTTGCCAAGATCAAAGATAAATAACCCTAAACTAACAACTAGTATAGTGTGCAAGTAAGGGGTCGAACCCAAGAGAATCGGGATTCTGATCAATCAGCAGAGAGTAAAGACAGGAGTTTTGGAGTTCAGGCAAGCAAACAAATAAGCAAATATTATTGAGATTAAATCAAGTGAAGGAAAGCAGAGTTCATTCAATCAATTCCACCTTTTTAATCATTCGATCATTGATTCATTCACTTTTCTATTAATTCCCTAGTTAATTCCAATCCTTATAAAAGATATCCGCTTGTCCACGGTCCAAGCGAAACGATGATATGAACAAGAACGCTTAATTCAAATCATATAAAATATTAAGGATAGAAGGATATTAATTCATGCAATCAAGCTACGAGTCTCATGCATAAAATAACAATCAAATACTCTTTCTCAATTCTAGTCCACGGTCCTAGAAAAGAGTTGTTTCAAGGATAAATAAGATTGTACAGACAATAATCAAACTAATCCAAACAATAGAATATCAATCAAATTCAACAAGTTGCGCACCAAGAGAAATCAATTGATAATCATGAAATTAAGCACAAGAGTTTTGATATTAACCAAGGGATAGAAAAGTTACCAGAATCTCACGAAATACATAAAAAGGCTTCCTTGATTAAACAAACTCCAATGGGAAATTAGTTCTTCATAATACTGAAATAAAAACCTAAAAGTAAAGGTATGCTCAAAATTGTGTCTCCCTAAAACTGAAAACGAAACTAAGCTTAAATAGTAGAAAAATATCCGAGACCCTAAGATAGAAAAATACTAAAAAGATAGATAAAAAGTAATGAAGGCGGCGCTGAAAAGCCAAAATCCGCGAGCGCGGAAATAATCCGCGGGCGCGGATCAATCCTCTACCCTCGGCCGCGGATGCTCAATGATCCGCGAGCGCGGAAATTTTCCGCGGGCGCGGATTTATCTGACAGCTTACTGTGTCAACTTCGGAGGTGGTTTTGACCCACTTAGAGTTGGAATTTGAACTCGCCGTAAAATGATGAATTGTAGCTCTTCGAGTTAGCTTTCCAATGATACCAAATTCAACTTCATCCGATCACCGTAGCTCCCGGAATAAGCGTTACAAGAAAGTGGTGTCGAAACAACTCCAAATCAACACTTGTCTTCAAAACTCTTGCAATTCTTCAAATCGTGTCTTCGGTCTTCATATGACAATTATGCTCAAAACTAACCTAAACACACTCAAATCATACCTAAAATACAAGAGTTAAGCTATACTAAAATATAGCGTATCAAATTCCCCCATACTTAAACCTTGCTCGTCCTCGAGTAAGCTCAAAATAAATCTAACAAGAAATCTTATCAAGGTTTACAGCATAGTACAAGGGAAGACAAAAATCACTCACCTCACCAACCCGAACCCAAAATAGAGAAATAATGAGCAAAGACATGAAAGCTCAAACACACACCTCACATATACATGATATAACACTCAAGCTCAAAAAAGTGTAGAGCAACTTAGGATCTACCCCACATATAAAGTGTAATCCCCAAGCCCCAAAGTAGATTATGATCCTAAACACTCTGATTCTACCACTCATTCTACTTAGGCGCCCTTTCCGGTTTTCACCTAATCACTCTTTTCATTTTTCTTAGGTGTGCTCACAAATACTCACATCTCTCATAAACCTCATATTACCCCAGCCTAATGCTGGTCCGGGTTACCTGCTTATTACCTGAGCCGCCCTTTCGGGTTTTCAACTCATCCTAGGATTTTATATGCCTTTTTCTCAATTTTTATGCCTTTTTTTCATTTTTTTATTGTTTTTTTTATTATTTTTTTTCAAAAATTTCTCTATACAAAACATGGAACAAAAATCCCATAAAAATAACGAAAAATAAACTGAAAAGCAACTAACTATGATAGGCGTAATGAGTACTTCCTCCCCCATACTTAAATCCTTCATTGTCCTCAATGAAGTAAAAAGAAAGGAATTAAGCATAGAAGAGGAAAATCAGAAGACTCACATACGAAAGAAGAGATGGAATGAACTCCCGGAATTATAAGCACCAAATTCAGGAACAAACTGATTCGTCTGGGAACAAACCACGAACGTCATCTTCACAACTCAGCAACCAAACCACACCATAGGACGTTTCCAATGAGAATGAACTGGATTCCTCAAAATAATAAAACTCTGACGACGGTAGGACCCCCATACTTGAACAATTCCAAGGAACTAGACATGGAAAGATATAGAAAAATGGATTGATGGGTGATGGTAGAATATGGAAGAACACTCTCTCTTTTTTCTAACTTATCTCGGGGGTTTCACCCGAAAACCTTTTATTTTTTAAATTTTTTTTAATAAAATTTTAATTTCGCCAGGCCGATCCGCGAGCGCGGAAAAATTCCGAGGTCGCGGAAAAATTTCGAGGGCGCAGATTTTCCACTCAGGTTTTGCTTTCTTCGAAAATTGGATAAATTATTCCTGCAAGTTAGCCCGACAAAACCAAAACGAATACTAAAACTAAAACGAAGCTAAAAATAAAAAGAAAAAAGAAAAAAGAAAAAAAAAAGAAAAAAAAAACTTACCTCGGGTTGCCTCCCGAGCAGCGCCTTTGTTTAACGTCGTATGGCCCGACGTCCTTTGCTCAAAATGGATCATCATCTATCTGAAACTGGACCTTTTTCCCTTCATGTGCCATAGATAATAGGCCCTTTAAAACATCAATTACGGCGCTCGCCGTCTTCATAAATGGACGACCCAACAGCAAAACTGGGTCGTATCTCCCCTTACCGATCTCTAGGACATAAAAGTCCGTCGGAAAAATTAAGCCATCCACCTGCACTAAGACATCTTCCAAAAATCCTTTCGGATGCGCTTTAGAGTGGTCAGCCAGTTCAATAGTAATATTAGACTCCTGTAATGGTCCTAGACCTAACCTCTCATAGATGCTCAGTGGCATAACATTAATGGATGCACCTAAATCAAGCATAAAATGCTCAATTTTAGCCTCACCAATTATAACGGGAACAGTAAACCTCCCTGGATCTCCATACTTCTTAGGCAATTGCCTTTGAAGCATGGAAGATACATTTTCAGTATTTTCCACAAGATTAATTTTCTTAACCTGTCCCTTTTCTTTTTGTTTCCTCTTTATAGTACATAATTCTTTCAGAAATTTAGCAAAACGAGGAATACTTTGAACAAGTTTAAGCAAAGGAACATTTACCTCACACTTGGAGAAAGTTTCGAAAATTTCCTTGTCATTAGTTGGCCTCCTGGTGTTCTTCAGTGCCTCGGGAAACGGTGGAGCGGGCTTTTGGGAAGCCATGGGGGGAAACGAAGGCCTGACGTAGCCATCGGATTCTGTCAGAGGGGCGATCCGCGAGCGCGGTTTGGGATCCGCGGGCGCGGATGATCCGTGGGCGCGGAAATTTTCCGTGGTCGCGGATGATCCGTGGTCGCGGATTCTGTATTTTCCTCGATTTCTGCGCCGCGATCAGAACTGTCCTCCGGTGAACTCGGCTGGTTTCTGTTGGCCGAAATTTCAATTTCCAGCTCTTTCCCACTCCTTAATGTCATTGCGCTCACATTCTCCCTCGGGTTAATGGGCTGAGATGGCATTTTTCCTGAATCCTTAGCTTCTAGCCGGTTCAGAGCGGTTGCAATCTGACTTAACTGAATTTCCAAACTCTTCATCGCAGCCTTAGTCTCTTGGTTTTCCTTCATAAGCTGATTGATAATGGTTGGATTTTCCTGAGGAGCCTGGGGCCTTGGCACATAATTCGGCCTGGGAACATAGTTGGGCTGACCTCCCTGTGGTGGAAAAGGTTGTTGAGGTTGTTGATTCCACCTAAAGTTAGGATGGTTTGCCCACCCCGGATTAAAGGTATTCGAATATGGGTCATTCCGGGGCCTCTGTTCATAATTCCCTATAGCATTCACATCAGCTGCTGGCTCTTGCATGATAGGGCATGCATCAGAAGGATGGCTAGATTCACCACAAATTCCACAAGCCCTTGAACTTGAAGCTCCATTGCCCGCCAACAGTTGCTTCATTATAGCTTTCAACTCCCTTACTTCAGCATTCAGGGAATCATTGATAGAATGAACAGACCTACTGTTGGATCTCTTTCTCTGATTTCTGCATTGCTCTGCTAGAGTCTCCAACTTCTCAAACGCCTGCCTAGGAGTGAGATTCTCATAAGAACCTCCACAAGACGCATTCATCAGGCGCCTATCAGCATCACAGAGACCCTCAATAATATAGCAAATCAGGTCTTTATCAGAATAGCCATGGTAGGGACAACTGGCTATGAGTCATTCTGCATTCATATAAGATTAGTAGCATATGGATAGCATATTGACATGATATATAGTGAGTTTTTAAAAGTAATATTTATTTTCTAATTAAGTTTATTATATTTTAAAAAGTTTTTAACTAAAAATTAATTAATAATTATTTCAGGGTAAAATTTATAGTAAAGGAGATTTGAGGGTGAAAAGTGTGATTTTTTATAAGTTTTGCCGACCTTTGCTGAGATATATATCTCTTATCCTTCAAAGTTAAGTTATGAAATGAAGTAAAAAAAAAGTACGTACAAAGAGAAAGAGAAAGAGAAGAAAGAAGAAAAATAAGTTTGATTGTTTTGATTTCGGTTGTTTTTGGTTGGATCTGGTACAAGATCTCTTCTATCGGGCTTTAATCTCAGAGTATAAGCGTTGTTTGGTAAGTTTTAATTAGTTATTAGTTTATCTGGATTTTATTGATTTTTCCAGATCTAAATCTACAGTTGCTTTTGTTTGAGAAATCAGTTGATCTATAGTTTTTAAAGGGTGTTTTCGATATCGGAATTATATTCGGTAAAAGATTTCAGAGTGATTTTAGAGTTTCTCTTTGTAATGATAATAGGGAGCCCTTTGATCAAGTTTTTCAGAAAGGTTTGAACTAGAAAAATGTTTTTCTATATATATAGTTTATCGATTTTCAAGTTTTAAAGGATTTGAAATTATACACAAGAAGTTATAATGCATTCTGACCTTTCATTGCATTTGGGGTTAGAGTTTATAAGAGTAAATAGCCTAATTTGCATTGGGTTATATATAGGAGCACAAGTAATAGATCAAGGTCAAAGAGAAAGGGAAGAGGTATAGTATCTGTCTTGAACAGGTGAGTATAGACTGGAGATTCAACCCTATGTGCTATATGTGCAATATGGATATATGTTCTATATGAGCTATATAGATATATGTGCTTTATGGATATGTGTGCTATATGAGTTATATGGATATGTATGATAGCTCTGAAATTTCCAGAGTTGTTTGCACAAAAAGTTTGATTACAGATGGCATATGATATATGAATACATGATGCATTTGATTGCATAGCATATTGCAATGAGATTAAAAAGACATGTGACTGTCTCGCCCTGAATTTGTATTACAGGACCTACGGGTCATACAAGATCTTCGGATCATATAGGATCTACGGATCATACAGGACCTACGGATCATAATTCTTACAGGGACCATAAGAGTCCATATACTGGTAAACCCGGGGCAGATTCAGGCTTGAACAGTTCACAGAATAATGAATCGGATACATCAGCATTTGAATTTGCATAGTGAATTATATATGACATAAATAATATGTATGAATATTAGGGGTGCTCACGGGTTGGGTCGGGTCGACCCGCGACCCGCAAGTGCGGGTTGCGGATCGGGTCGATGACCCGCAAATTTTTCAGACATGACCCGCGACCCGACCCGCGACCCGACCCGCGGGTTACGGGTTTTGCGGGTCGGGTCGCGGGTTGACCCGCTGACCCGCATGCATTTTAAAAAACTGAAAAAATATGTTTTTTTGCCCTTTTCGCGGGTTGGGTCGCGGGTCGACCCGCGACCCAACCCGACCCGCGACCCGAATTTTTCGACTTTTCCACTATTTCACATTCACACTAACATATTTTTTATTTTTTTTTAAAAAGGGCGCGGGTCTGCGGGTCGACCCGCAACCCGTCGGGTTTGGCCCGACCCGACCCGCGACCCGAATTTTTTTAAAACGTGACCCGCAGCCCGACCCGATTATTGCGGGTCGGGTCGGGTCGGGTCGGGTCGGGTCGGGTCGGGTCGGGGTCGACCCGGACCCGTGAGCACCCCTAATGAATATGTATATTGACCAATTGTTTGGCATTGTGTGAAATAATTGATGATGGTTTATATTCACTGTGTATGCGACTCACGTAAATCGCAAAAATAATTTTTCAGGTTCAGCTAGTCTTACTGACGTGTGTCCGTTTAGAGGTCACATTCATACAGGTCGGCCGGCTGAAGCTCAATGCAACCTTCTCCTCCTCATTTTGCATCTTAGACATATGGGTTGTAGAGAAGTTAGAGTAATAGATGTTTTAGCATAAGAAGTAACTACAATCTGTGTGTGTGCAACCTTTTATGGTTGTTACTTTCTGCTTTGTGCTTATGTGGATAGTTGTTTTATGTGAATTATCTGTTGATATAAGAAATAAGCTTTTACTAAACATACGTCATAGTATAAGGGTGTCACAAGTTATTTGTCTTGTCCGCTGCACTTTCAACTATAGTGTTTTACTCTCTCCCTGCTCCTAAACTTGTTTTTGGTTTCTTTTTTTTTCGATTGTTTGTATTTATACTACTCGGTCTTGTTTTGTGTTTTACTCACCCTGTTCCTAAACTTGTTTTTGGTTTTATTTTTTCCGATTGTTTGTACTTATACTGCTTGAGTTTGTTTTAGGTTTATTTTATCCTTTCTAAGTTCTAATCGTATTCGGATACATTTTTTGACACCTCTCGATTTTTCAAGCCTGTGTAGGATATAGAACTTTTTTTTGGGAGAAGTAGGATATAGAACTTTTGCCTCAATAGTTTTGCTTCTTTCACTTCTTAATATTTTTTAATTTATTTTTTCTTTTAAAATTATCCTAACAAATACAATCATTGCGTGGCATGCGGACGCAGTATAAATTGGATGAAATAATATACTCTTTAAGTCAAGGAACGAACGACCGCTAAAAGATCTGGCTAGCTAGACTACTTGGAACGAACCCTCTTTCTTGTCTTCGTTGGCAATCGAATTTTTTCTCAGTAGTAAGTTCACGGAACTTCTCTTCTGTTTCTCCCTTCTTTCCATGTATTTCTCTATCTGTTTGTGTTTTAGCGTTACCAGTGAAAGCTATGAAAAGAGGGGAAATTGCTGTGATTTGTGCTCAATTCCTGCTTAATTCTAAAATTGATCTGAGATTTTTGTTCACATCGTTTCTTCTTTGCAATTAGAAAGTCGCGGCACCATTGATTCATTTCTCAGGAATGCCGTATAGTATCATAATTGTGTAATTTCCCTCTTCGTTTGTCATCGTCGAGTTTCCAATTACAAGATATATTTCCTGTTCGTTGATGATATATAGGTCGCGTTTTCGTAATTACATTCTCGATTGGTGCTTTTGCCTTGTTTCTCAATCAGTATTCTACATCAGTGTTGCTGGAATTGGTGTCCAAGAATAGTATTTTGATCAAGAAACCCTAATTAACCTGAATTTTCATCTTGGTCAGAAGTAAAAACTGATTCTGTAAACTGCTTGAGAAATTCTTACTCAAATCAATGACTAGTACTGCAGAAATGGATTTTGCAACTATAGCATCAATGGATCGTGGACAACTTACTACAATAGCATCTGGATGTTGTACACTGCTCTCTATGCATTTTACAGTACAACTACTATCACAACATCTTTTTTACTGGAAGAACCCGAAGGAACAGAAGGCTATAATCATCATCATCCTTATGGCTCCCATTTATGCTGTTGACTCATTTGTGGGTCTGCTGGACTACAGAGGAAGCGAAGCATTTTTTATGCTTCTGGATTCAATTAAAGAATGTTACGAGGCACTAGTGAGTGTTTTCTCAGTCATTTATGCCGATTAATAGGCTCACATCCACAACCTAATCCTTGGAATTATTTGATTTTTATGTTTGTAGGTTATTGCTAAATTCATGGCTTTGATGTATAGTTACTTGAACATATCAATCAAAAGAAACATAGTCCCTGATGAAATCAAGGGCAGAGAATTTCATCATACATTTCCTATGAGTCTGTTCTTGGTAAGCAAGTTGAATATTTACTTAATCAGCAGTTGTTTAGCTGTTCACATATGCACGTTCTTATTCTTTTAATCATAAGAATTCAAATTTAATTGGTGAATTTTTCTTGATGCTGTAAATGTTTGTGAAAATCTATCTCTGCAGGGTCGCTCTGCTCGTCTAGACCACCGTACTTTGTCGCTTCTCAAGTACTGGACATGGCAGTTTGTTGTCATCCGGCCCGTATGCTCAGTTTTGATGATAGCATTACAACTTCTTGGACTGTATAACACTTGGATTAGCTGGACTTTCACAATCATCCTCAACATATCCGTTTCACTCGCTCTTTATGCATTGGTGCAATTTTACCATGTTTTTGCTAAGGAATTGCAACCTTACAAGCCACTTACAAAGTTTCTATGCGTTAAAGGGATCGTGTTTTTCTGTTTCTGGCAGGTAAACTTCCCGTTCACTCCTTTGTTGTACCTACTCCAAAATTCTGAATCTCATACATGTACTACCTCCCCGTTCAAAAAAGATTGTCAAATTAGCCCTTAAATCATGATAGGAAATGTTGTCATTTTAGAGTTTCTTATTGGAAAATGCGTGTGTGGAGTCTTTTGATGCAGATTTTCTTTATTCATAGGGTTAGAAATGAGGTAGGTAGTTAATAATTCATAAATTTAAGAAAAAGTTTGTAGTGTAGTTTTTTTTTAAATAGCCTAGTCAAACCCTAAAATGACACTCTTTACTTATACCCTAAAATGACAATCTCTAGTGATCAAACGGAGTATAGTTTGCACCAAATCTGTACACTGTACTTGCACAAATACATCCAATCCCATTTGCTGACTCTTGCCGTATTTTAGCATTACTATGATGATCTATAGATTAAAAGTTGGCACATTTAATTCTCCTTTTAACATTCAGGGAATAGTACTGGAAATTCTGGTGAAGCTTGGGGTAATTCGGTCACACCATTTCTGGTTGGATGTAGAACACCTTGAAACGGCTATCCAAAACGTCTTGGTGTGTTTTGAGATGGTCATTTTCTCTGTCCTCCAACAGTATGCTTTCCATGTCGCGCCTTATAGTGGAGATGTTGAGCGAACATTCAAACTGAGGAAGAATGAGTAGCGATTATGGAAGCTGCTCTACGTATTGTGTTGAAAACCAAAGCAGATGCATATATATGCACAAGTAAAAATATGTCACCTTTTGTACTCTTTGAGTTTTTGTTTTCTGTAATTCTAGTCACCATAGTGCTCGTGGAATAAAGGGATCTTGAACTCGGATATTAAGGGTGTGTTTGGCAGCGGCTTTTGCTGAGTATTCTGATTTTGATATGTTAAAGGGTCAAACAACTAGTCTGTAAGTTTTCAAGGTGCATTTTAAAGTACCTACTGTGAATTGCTATTATTTATTTGTGTCGTGTCTCAAAGGTAGATTGTATATTCTACCATGAAAATTGAAAGGGCAAGGGATAACAGGAAACTTCCATACTGAAAGTGGCTACAACACAAACTAAAAAAATCCAGTAAAAAAAATACGCCGTTGCCGGGGATCGAACCCGGGTCACCCGCGTGACAGGCGAGAATACTTACCACTATACTACAACGACTTTTTTGATTTTTAAGAGAATCAAAGTTTTTTTATAACTTTATCATTTTTTGTAATTATCTGATTTGTTTTTTTATAGCTTAGCTGGGAAAATGAAAACACGACTAAAACATGTCGGCAAGAATAAACAAATGTAAGACAAAGGAGACCCTTGTGAACTAGCGGACCACACACATTACTCCAATTGCTTGATTAAGGGACCTACCTACTAACTAGATCATATATAGAGACATACAGATCGGGTAGTTATGTTAAATCAAGATGCTAAAGCAAATTTGAGTTCTGAGTTTGAAAAAATAACATGTTTAAGCACAAGTATAAACTTGTAGGTACGTTGTCTCAAGCCTTGCCCTATGGAGTACTAGTTTGGATTTATGATTGAAATAAAAAAATAAAATCACTTTTGATTCCAAATTTCTATCAAAAGTCAAGTCATTATTCTCGGAATAGATGCTATGCTAGTACATTTTAACCAGCCAGCAACATGCTATGCTTTAAGCAATCGTTGATTCGAACCACCTAATGACCTAAATCGATGTCTTAGGAGTTTATATAAATGAAAAAGCAGGTGGTTTAGCCAGGATCAATTTAACATAAACTTCCTCCATTAACAAGCTAGGCTAACAGCTGAGCTAGACGTACGTTAACTAATCCACTTCATTATTCACACTCTTCGTATACATACATCATCTTCAATCGACAACGCATATATAGATGATGGAGATGATTATATATGTTCAATGTGGTTGCGTACGTGCAATATTAAATCCATATTACTAATTAATCCATCTACCAGAAGACGTTGACAAGAAAAATAATTTTTTTAATTTATAATATATTCTTACAATAGATTATAAAAATATTTGATTTTTTGTGACAAGGTACGAATTTAGTGAAGACCGATTGATGCTGATCTAATCAATAACATTTTTGTGGATGAGAGTCACCAACTTAATTTGATTAAAAAGCTTTAGGATATTGAAATTAGATGTGCCATATATTTTGGCAATATGCAACCCACCGTCAAATTACCCTCTCTACCAATAAATATGTGTAGCTAGCAATGGTGCTAGAAATGTCATTATGATTTTAAAATTGAAAATCATAATTTTAAGATCCCAAGGACACGAAACCAAGTATCTCCATTCAAAACTTTAATCAAAGTAAGATTATCTCCTTCAAATTCTAGAGATTGACTTCCCAAGGACTTTGCTATAATTATACCATATATAAAGCTAGACTTTTTGCTTGTAAACATATCGATATCTATACCTTTCCGCTCCTATTTTAATCATATGTGATCATATACAATCTCAAAGAATACAGTCAATGGTAGCACTTCCATTTTGTAACTTGGAAATTAACCATCAAAATTAAGTTTATACCATCCAGGTTTTGGTTTATTCCACTTCTCATCTTTCCCCTTCTCTTCCTCCGTAAAATAGGTGTTGTCGTGGAATCGAACTTTTGCTCATATTCACTACCTAGCTTTCGCCTTATTCCATGAGAACAAATCATCTATAACTAGTGTTATTCTCATACAAGTACGGGTTTAATATAAAAATTATTTTCGACTTGTTTTTAAAAAATTTCCCCCAACACATTTTCACAACTAAATCACACTTTTTTAGTGTTATTCATGTACCTTGTACGTGTTTAATATAAAAAATCATTTATAAATTATTTTCAACTTGTTCCTAAAAAAAATTTACAAATACATTTTCACGACTAGTGGAAAAAGTGGGTGGTGGTTTTTGAGATAGTGGAAAAAGTGGGTAAGGTGAAAGTGGTTTAAAAAATTTTAAAATTTTAAAATATTTTCTTAGTAAAATTAAAAAATATTAATTTGTTAATGGGTGGTGGTTTTTGAGATATTGAGTAAGTGAAAGTATTTTAGAAAAAATTGCCAAGTGGTTCAATTTTTTACAAAACTTGATTTTCGCTTTATAATTGTACTAAGAAGATATGATGATAATCACACATCTTTTTATTCCCGTTGTACAATACGCACCACCAAGATATCATAAGCTTTTTCAACCAAAAAAAAAGATATCATAAGCTTTGAGAATTCCTCTTTAGAAAGTAATTTGTAGAGTTTAAACACAATCTCCCTATTTCTTATCTTGACTGCCATGAGTCATGATAATCTCCAAATATCTAGGCTCCGTTCGGCAACGCTTATCTGGATACTTATAAGTACCCAGTTACTTATATGGAAAAAATAAGTTTCGTTTTATGTGTTCGGCAAAATTTGCTTATTTGAAATAAGTTACTTATATATGATACTTATCTGCTGAAAAAATAATCAACACCCCCTAACCTTATGTCAAATAAGCTAACTTTTCTACCAAAATATAAGTAAGCGGGACCCACGTGATTTCCAAATTAAATTAAATTTTTTATTTTCTTACCCTTCATTAATCCATTTTTAGTAATTTTACACCTCTTGCTTAAAATATCAGCAATTCAGTTTACCGAACACATTCTAGATTATTTGGAAAATAAACAACTCATATCAGTATCACTTATCAGCATCCACGATATCAACAACCATAAGTATCAGCATCAATATCAACATCAGCATCAACACCGATAAGTACCGATTTACCGAACAGAGCCTAGTGTTCAGGTTGTTCATAATGTATTTGTGTAAGATGATGGGAGGTTTTATAATGGAATGAACAAAACTGACATTCCAAAGGGACTAAAGTATGTCTCGCATGCAATCAACCTTTTGTTGGCAATTCGCCTTGACATAACCTCCAAATAATGTTTTCACCCTCGACATGTGTGTCCAGCTTCCAAAACCAATTCCAATTTGGGTAACCATGGGATTGATGGTTTTAGAGTAGAATCATTGTCGATTCAATTGTGAACCAATCGTTTTTGTTAGACCACCAGTACAGTCTATTCAGAATATCATTCATAGAAATGCTACTGTCACATACTTGATTTAGAAGATGAGGTGGGAGCAAATCTCGTAATCGTTCCAACTTCTAGATTTTGTTCTCATCTATAAACTCAACAACTCACACTTTAATATAGGATGAAGGTGGAATAGGAATACATAACTAGAGTGGTTTATCCCATGTAGTAAGAAACATTTCACAACTCTAATAATCGAAGTTCCTATCATTGACCAAAATTTTTGGTAAAATTTTGATGTCATTCCATCATGTCCCGACAACTTGTCGAGATGAAAATGTTTGCAACTATAAAACGTTATTTTGAATCGTTTTTCAAAATTTAAAAGCTCGTAGTTGTTAATTATCTTGTAGTATAGAATCAAAGTTAACTTGATTTGTACGTTTTTTTTATGTTAAATTATTTTTAGTTAATTTTTTTGTACGGGCTTACTTCGTAAACGATTAGTTTTTATGTACTTGCTCGATATATTAAACTAGTTTAATTTATCTAAGGTCCGTCACCTCCGACATTCCTGGATCCGCCATTGACTTTGTCCAAGGGATAGCCTCATCTATATACAGTTGGGTGCCTTTCGCAGTAGCATTTGTAAAATGTTTTGGCAAAATCTTTTACATTTGAAAGTTGAAACAGTACACAACGTCCAACTTCCAAGTTTGAATATAGAGAGGTGGCCCAATCATTAACCAAGTGGCCGCTAAAAGAAGACAAGAAGAAAAAGGAGACGGCGGATGAACCACCAGAAAAGCCTTCCTTCACCATTGTAAAAGCAAAGTCAAGCTCTTCATCTTCAATCTTTTTTCTCTCTTCTCCGCTCTCCAATCACTCTATAGATTCTCCTCCAACTAGTAACACCTATCGAACAAATATTAAACCCCCTTTAAACCAGAGAATTTCGAGACACACCAAGAAAAAAACTCCACCTTTCAAGTCCTAATCTTTACCCCTCTCTCCGCTGCCATGAACAGGAAAACAACCGTTACTAAAGAGCTTGATGCGAAGCACACCAAGGTCTTCCTCTTTTCTTTCACTCTCGATTTCAGCGTTCCAATTTTGTTTCAAAACCATTCCTTTATCATGGGTTTCGGCTAGATTTCTACGGTTTCCGTTTCTTTTAAGTTGAAATTGTGATTCATTCCTTTATCTGGGTGAGCATTTGGCCTGCTTGAAAGAGCCCAGATCTCCAAGTTTTGTTCTTTAGCTTAGCAAAGAAGTGGGTAACGCCCAAAGGGCTCTGGAATGTTTTTTTTTCTTTCCTGTTTATTTAAGCCTGTTAGATCAAAAGTAGAGGAAAATTGTTTGTCTGAGTGATACTTCAATGGTATTCCGAAGCCGGTATTTTGACAATTTCGCCATTAAGAACATTGTTTGTCTTTGTTGGATTGCCTTGCAATGTACAATTCACACATATTAATGTGATACTGATGAAGGATAACGTGTTGTTTATGAATTGATTTATACATTCTGTGTTGTATCCAGATATTGGAGGGGCTTCTGAGATTGCCAGAAAATAAGGAGTGTGCTGATTGCAAAACCAAGTATTTAATCCAGAATATTTTCTTAGCAATTGGGTTTCAATTTTCAATTCATCTTTGTATTTATTGATTTTTCTGCGGTTTTTGGTAGAGCTCCAAGATGGGCAAGTGTGAATTTGGGAATATTCATATGCATACAGTGTTCAGGAATCCATCGGAGCCTTGGTGTTCACATATCAAAGGTTAGAATTTCTTCACTTCTCAGTTCTCAAACATAACTAACTATTTCTTCACTAGCATTCTTAGTCATATAAGTGGATCCTCTTAAACTTGATTTCAATTGATGTCTCTTTCTATTGTATTAAGTGGGATTTCTCATTTTCAGAAAACTATAGATAGTGGTTTGGTGATGGATGACTTGGATAGCTCTTGTTAGTGCTGGATTTTACTTATTTGGGTGCTATTTATTGTTGTATTTGGATAAAAGCATGTTTCTTGGAATGAAAAAAATTAGTGGCTGAGAGTTTTGTGGTGGGGTTACTAATGGGTCCTGACTGAGACATCATGTGCAAAAGATTTTAAGTTGCATTAAATTGTCCATATAATGCAATTTAAAACAACATAATGCATTAAGTGTGGTAATCCAAACACATCCTTAGTCTTCTGAAGTCTTAATACAGTCAGTTGCCAAAGTTCTTAAACAACGTTAATCTTGTTGCAGGTGCGATCTGCCATGCTGGATACATGGCTCCCGGAGCAGATTGCATTTATGCAAAGTAAGTTAGATCGACAAGATTCCTAATAATAATCTGGTCGATATCTGCCCAGTAGTTTAGGAATGTGATATTGGAGTGAAGCTTGTATTATTTCTTTGCAGCAATGGGGAATGGGAAGTCAAATGCATACTGGGAAGCCGAGTTACCTCCGAATCACAGTAGAGTTGGAATTGAGAATTTCATTCGTGCAAAGTATGGACTTGTGAGAAAACTGGTATCTTATAGAAATTTTAGTTGTTTTGCTAAGTTTTTTTTTTTTTTTTAGCATAGGAGGTTCTTTCGTCTTCTTACAAAATCTTAACAAATTCCTTAGGTATGTTGAGAAAAAATGGATCCCAATGGATGAGAAACGAAGAGCATTCCCCAAGATTAAAGAAGATGTGAATTTAGGCTATGAATCTAGACCTAGTTCCCGTGATGGGATTAGAGATGCTAAGATCAATCAAAATCTGCATCAACAGAGAATGAGTGTTGATTCATCCTCAATGGAAAATAAAGGAACAGATGCATCATTTTCTAGGCCAATTTCAAAAAATGGTGTTTCACTGAAGGATATTAATAAGAATCAGGCTCTACATGAGTACATGGGCAATCATCAAACTTCAGTAGATTCTGATGCTTCTGCTGTATCAACGCAGGTAAATAGATAAACTGAATTTGAATTATGCAGCAAATACTACTTTCAGCGGTTGAACTTGTGTAGCTATGCACGATAAACCTTATTCACTGGTGATTCACATTCACCATTTTGGAAACCTTATAGAACCATATCCAATAACATGATTAAGATTTGAAAAACTTTTCGTTGGAAAGTGAAAATGAGAATTATATTTATTCTGTCTTGCTTGGATGGCATTTTCTGTGTTTTTATGCTCCCAATACGATTTGCACAGAACCCGCTTATGTATGTGGCTGATCTGCTGAACAGGATGCCCTGAATAACAAAGCAAATGGTATTGTTGAGAGATCAGAGAGTGAAGTAAACAGAGGTGCTAACTCCGTCCATAATTCACATCCTCCAAAGGTTGATTATGCTGATGAACTATTGAGAATGCTTTCTGTGGATGATTCCAACTCTTTGGAGGTTTCTATCACAAATAAATGGGTTGATTTTGATTGTAAGTTCCCTCTCCTTGAACATAAACTACACTAACTCTTTATGGAAAAGTTTGTCATTGTACTGTTGTAATTTTATTAAGAATTGTCTGTCGTCTTAGGATTTTAGGTAATGATTTATTGATGTGTTACGAGATTTGATATTGGAAAGTGCGTATATTTATTCTTTTTATGCAAACTCTCTTTATTCATCAGTTACAAATTACAATGAGTATTTAAGAAATTGTAAATTTGAGAAAAAGTTTAGATTATTTTTGTTTAATGGTTGAATTCATTAATAGTAATTAGTATGTCAACGGCTAAAATAATAATCTATTCTGAACGGAGGTAGTATTTTGGTAGAATATTTCCTCGTCTGCCTGCTGGTTTATGGTGAAATTATCCTCGTTTTTCTGAAATATGTGAGACTCCTCTCTTAAGCCTATCTGAACAAATTGCAGCTGAGGACATTTTAGCAACACCAAATGAAACAATTATAGTGAAGCCATCAGAAAGCAAGATCTATCCTGAGGTTAAAGCAGTAAGCTTTCCTCTGAAGAATGGTCTTATCTCAGCAACAAACTTTCTCAAAGAGACATCAAAGAACTCTGCCCAAGCTCAAAGGCCAGTGAAGAATGCTACTATGCTAAACCCTTCTTCAAAGGTTTGATTTCCTCTCCTTGAATCTCTTTTCCATTGGTTTTTAATGTACCCTCCTCTCAACTTATATTAACATATGGATTTTTTCATGTAGGAAGTTGCATCAAATGGAGATTCTGTTCATCAGATGCTTAATCAAGCTGATAGCCGTTTCATGTCCGCTGCTACACAACCGGCTAACATGCAGAAACATCAGTTCAATGGTAGCATAGTGCAATCTAAGATGCCTAAAACTATGCAGGTGGTTGAGAGAACCAGTAAATGTTTTTATTTTTGTTACATATGTATATATATTCTCTTAGCAAATCTTATTTGATTTCTTCGCTCTGTGGCAGATGCAGAACTTCCAACAGCCATACTTCACTGGAAACAATGTTGCTTCCTATAGAACATCCAGGTACATATATTAACGGTCTTTTAACATTTAGGGCATACAATTAGAGCCTTACTTTTGGATATATATTATTACCCTAAAAGTAAATGCCTCGAAAAAAATAATTTAAAATCCCTAAATACATAAATTACAACAAACTCTTTCACAAAACAATGCCTGAAGGTGCTTTCCAAAGCAAGGTTCTTGAAGTTAGAAAAATCGAATATATTAATTGGTTAAGCAAGATCACAGGTAAAGTAGGAAGGAATTGACCAAGGCATAGGTTAGAAAAACCGATATGAATTGGTTTAGCAAGATCACATGTAAAGTATGAAGGAATTTGGTCAAGGTGGAAATACAATTTCCCCTTTCAAGAACCAAAATCAAAAGGAAAGTTTGAGATAAAATCTTGTTACATTGGACTATAGCATTTGTGAATGATGCAAGACAGAATACATGAAAAATGTTGTTGTTATGTTTTATGTACAGCAACTATGGAGGTACAACTACGGCGCTAAATGGTACAGGAACAGCTCCATCATCAGCACCAGGTGGAGCCAGCTGGCGGGATCGTCCAATGTTACCGGTGTCTGGCCATGACTACGACTTCTCATCCTTGACACAGGGACTGTTTACCAAACGATAGCTCTTCTGTACGTGCACTCATTGAATAGGGTTTGTCTGTATATTTGGTCTTCATTGTACATGATTCATGGTTTCATCTGCAGCATTATTTGGCGGTATTTTTTTTTTTTTTGGTGATTGTATTAAGTAAATGAATGCATAAAACTGTGCTCTATTGCCTATTGGGCACGTAGTACAGTTATTTTTTTCACAATTTATATGATATGGAGAAATAAATTAAGCAATGGATTTGTGGAATTTCGTTCATTTGATCTATATAATCGTGGATAAATGCTAGTCTAATTATAATTTACTATGATGTCCAAGAAAAGCCAAAATCAAATAATCAAACTTCAAAATTAAGGCCGATTATATCACCGGAGATTTTTAGGGTTTGTATTTTTAGGATCGAAGAGGAGAGGAGAAAGAAGGTTTTGTTTATTAGTGTGACATATAAGGTTTTAAAATCTAACTCTATTGAAACTTCGTACAAGCCAAATTATACTTGTTCAACGTTTTGTGACCAAACTCGTATAGGATTAGGTTTATGTCTTTACATCGAAAACTTTAGTCAATTTGGGAGAATATTCCGATTCTACAGCTTGAAGGAAAGACTCATCCTATAAACAATTGACACGTGGACGTCAAGTGAGATTTGGTCGGTGTGGTGTTGAGTGTTTGACGCCGACGAAGACTTGATTGTGAAAGCTACGAAATTTCCAATTTTGACCCCCACTTGGCCACTTCCTCCCGCCGTCCCGCGCAGTCCGTAACTGACTTCAATTTCAAACACAAACATTCCCCAAACAATCGTACAATTCTTCATCCTATTCTTCAATCTTGATTATTATTATTATTATAGGGCCCGCTTGGTTGTCCATTCCGGAAACATAAACGGAAAATAAATGAATCTAGTCTATATTAGTGCCATGATACATAAATGATAAATTTCCTCTTGCCTTGAATCACCTCATTTTTCATGCAAAAATGTACCGCAAGCCCCCTTGCGGTAATCAATCTCTTTCCCTAATTTTAACATGGGGTAAGCAAATCCCCCATTCTCCTCTAACAATTTCCCTTCCCCCTTCTCTAGACCCATAAAAAAAATTTGTTGTCAATGTATTGTGACACATAAGTGGTCTATATTCGTTTCCTTTCCGTTTACGTTTCCGTGGTTGGAAACCAAAGGGACCCTATGTGGTTTCGCTGATCGGATTAGTTTTTCTAAATTTTTTTTTATACATTTTTGATGGTTAGGCGTGTTACTCTTAACACTTAATTAAAGTCATAATACATATAAAGACACGTGACATTTGCCCAATTGGTCATTTTAATCCCTCGCTTTTGTGAATATTCAATTGGGTACCTACACTATACACATTACGACCTATAGGACACTCATGCGATTAGATTTACTAGAGTGTTTTACACTTGCGCTTACATGAAAAAATCGAGTGCCACATCATTGACACTTAACCTACGATTTTGTCAAATTACACTCAAAACCATTCTCTTTCTTCTCTTTCCCTCCTCCATTAACCTGATCTTCATTAACACTGTAACACCCCCCTCCTACCCTGGAGGTATTATCGCCAGTAACCCCGATTAAGACTAAACCGAAGTTACCCAAGGCTTTAAACTGACTGAACAAACTAAAAATCCAAAAGTTGGATTCATTTAAAACATAACTAGAAAATAATAAAATGTTGCAAAAGAACTTAATCTTTAATACTTCAACCTTACAAAGTTTAAGAAGACATTACAGCGGAATAAATACAAATGGTCTTAAAACAACATTAACTTTTATGACAAGATGATAGAACAATCTTCTATCTGAACAAAACCTTTAGTATGTAAACTCTTAGGTTCTTCTTTCCCAACATAGCTTTATAGTGGCCCATCCACAAACTTCGCTCAAATACAACTTCTAGAATCTTTTCTTCAACTTCTTGATCCACTTCTCAAAACAACTTCCAAGAAATACCTGATGTGTCGTATACAACGGTGGACACCAGCCGACCATGCAATTGAATAAAGTGGTCGGGTTAGTCTAATAAAAGACTAAGCAAGTGGAAAAATTGATTGGTTCTTATGGTAGTGACAAAACATATTGGCATCGAAATCCGAATAACAACCGGTCGATGATCCAACAATTAGCAGTCCCATAGAGGATAAGAATGAGGCATGCATAATCAAGAGAGAGGACACCACAGCTTGTGGTTCCTTAACGAAACATGAAAAATTGTTGGGAACTCAAATTAATCACATCACATTTTGAAAAGCCTCCGTCGACTAATCAGATTGACTTAATCAAAGTTTGATTAAGAATCATTCATAACCGGGAGTAAGAATATACGGTTATCGAATAGACCAACCATTCACATATATTAATGTGCCTAACACACTATTCTTATATTACTTTCAAAACTTTTCACAAACAAGTTGACATCTTTTAATCGGCTCGAACTACTGCCGATGGAACACAATACTATCGAGGTCAGAGGGCATGTTTCATCCTTGAACAACGAATAGTACGGGTCCCAATGATGGAGAGATTAGAGGGCCTGTTTCATCCATAATCCTCTACCAACACATATTAATAAATGCACTTAGCTAGAGTGCATAGTCGCCCCTCAAGCGTAGAGCGGGCCATAGTCATGACCTTAGTGTTAGGGGATCAATATTGATACTGCCTAACATGAGTTTTAAAGAGATGCTTCCGAGACTAAGCTCACATCCTTGCACTAGATTAATCTATATCAATGTCTCGGCATGAGACAACTAAACAAACAAGGTCACACACACAACGGACCTAAATCCAGTTCTAGCGCGGAACTAAATGAATAACAATATGGTCATTATTTCTAACAAAACAACAACCTATTATATTTTATTAATCATACAAGTTGTTCCCAACTCAAATATTAAATGGGATTCAATTCCTCATTTAATAACAATAATGCAAGAGAGAACCGTCCACTTGCCTTAGAAGGCAAGCTCAACGTCCTCAGCAATTCAATAGTAATATTTATCACCCTTCTGCCAAATATAACAAAAGGATTTCTCAACAACGAGCTCACGGAAAACACTTCTTAGTTGTATACTCAACTTCTACAACTTCCTAATCGATAAACGATTTGATTTCGTATATCGACTATATAATAAATCCTTAGTTGTCATGCTTTAAGGAGCCATCTTGGCGAATTTATAAGTAATTATCCGCTTCACTTTTGAAACAACTTTCTAAACAAAAAGTGTTCAATAGTAACGGTTCTTAAAGGTGACCAAATCTCGTATCAAACGGATTAACAACGAATCCCGAGTAATTATCCGAAGTCCTTTACCTGCCAATCGATGTCAAAACTTGTATTCGCTATAACGGAAGATCTTGACGTTCGTTTCTCGAGCGGTTTGAACCTGCGGGACCGTATCAACATCAAGATTATAAAAACCATAAATTTAATTAGCAAAGCGGAACCGAAAGGCCCTTACGGTGGCTCCGCAACCAACCCGCTAATTAATTTCGATCGTAATTACCTTTACTGATCCCATGGCTCGTTTGGCTCAATAGTGGCTCGATCCCCAAGAGCTCGAGGGTGGCTGGGTGATGCCCGGTGGCGGCCCTTGCGGTGGGTGATGGTCGGAAAGACTGGTGGTCGCTGGCGACAACACAAAGCGAGGCAGCAAAGGTTGCCGACGGTGATGATTTGAATCCTTTCTTCCCGAGTCCATTGTCGTCGCGCTCTGATTCTTTCTCTGGTTCGATTCATTCATACGAACCCAAAGAGAGGATGAAGCAGATGAGGTGGAGGAGATAAGGGAGATGGCTGGGGCAAGGAGAAGGTAGCCGACGATGAAGGAGCTCTCCAAGTCCGTCGTTTCGTCCAAAACTCTCTTGTTCCTTCCTTTGTTTTGAACAAGTTCGAAGAAGATCAATATGAAAGTCCAACCTCCTCCTATCTCAATCTCGGTTCCTTCCTTAATAAGCAAGAGAAGAGGCGGTTTACAAACAAAACCCGTCTCGGAACGAGACTCGCGTTAAAGCGGTAAAATTATGTACCTCGGGTGGAAAAACTCACTAAACGAAAAACGTCCCGTAAATTATGTAGACCAATAAAACCAATTTTTCATGATTTTATCTTGCTACCTTCAATTTTTAAGGCTTCCGTTTCGTATTTTAAAACCTTTATAGTACATAAAAAGACGGCTTATCCAATAAATATTCTTTTTCCACTGAAAAATCCTACAATTTACATCGATCCATAAAATCATTTCTTTGTGATTTTAGGATATCACCAACAATTTTCTAGGATTTAATCTCCAACAAAAATATTGGATTAAGCGTTAACACGGACAAAGAGGTTAAAAGGATATCCGAGAAAAATTCAAAAATATCCTTAAAAACCACAGTTATTACAAACACATCAGCCGAAAGCATTCACATTAAAGCATACACATTGATGCGACCTTGCTCTGGCTCGGACCCAACTCCTACCATTCTGAGACGGCTTAGACCTTGGAGACCCGCTTGGCTTAGGAAATAATCTTATTTATGTATTATTTATATTTTCGTCTTTTGGGTGTGTGTCCTCTTATGATTAAGAGACCGACCCATTAAACTAGCATAAGGCCCATTAGGACATTAGAGTTTTAGTTGCACCTTTCCCGTTTAAGTAGTTACTAGTATTAGTATTATGGGTTTTGAACGTTGGGCATAGTATGCTTACTAGCCCTAGTCCACCACGCCCACTAGCTTCTAGGGTCTCGTGGATCTCCTCTATATAATGGAGCCACGCCCCATTGTATTTCGCACGTCATAATGAATTAGCCAAGTTTAAGTAGAGTCGAGATTCCTCCTTATTTGGCCCGACATCACCAAATCTTCCAAACCCTTTTCCGTCTAGTCGGTCCTCCCTTGGGCCGACATCTCTTATCTCTGCCTCGCCCCACCCTCGTTCCGACGAACATTAGAGGCTTGCGATTCCATAACATTGGACTCAGGGACGAACATAGGGGTGGGCTGGGGTAGGCCCCAACCCACCCTAAAAAAATAAAATAAAAATAGTGTAAATTTAATATAACAATATAAAAAATAAGTTAAATTTCTTAATAAATTAGTCAAATTAAGGTAATTTAGCCCACCCAAATTTTTTTAGTGAAGATTAGCCCACCGTAAAATAAATTCTTGCGTCCGTCCCTGATTGGACTCGTACTTATCCGGTTACTATTGTCGGAGAAGATCCGAGCATTTCGAGCCCTAGATTCGCCCTTCGTGGAACAAAGATGTGTAGGTTCACATCACACATTAAGTTACTTCTAAATTTATTTGAAATCAAAATATTACACACAAAAAAGGAAGTAGAAGACCTTTATTGTATATGTTTTTCAAAACAAACCATATATATCATCGTTGGATTTGCAACACCTTGGTCGGAGGTGCCACCCCCACCCCTATGTTGGTGCCGAACACCACACCCAACCGTTGCTTGGGTCGTCGCCGAGATCACCGCCGAAGTCCTAGCTGAAGTCGCCGCTGATGTCTTGGACGGGTTTGGATCTGTCGGGTCATTTTCAATTTCCATTGAGGCCGTATTTCGGAAGCAGACCAAATTTGAGTTAGATCTGGAGAGAAATCGGGAGGGAGAGAGGAAGGAGGCCAGATTTGGAGATATGAGTTCTCCCGCTCCAGCGACTGACCAGGCTCGTAGAATGAAGACGAAGGAAGCAAAGAGCGCTCACTTGATTAAAACCTAGAGGAGCACGCTTTCCCGTAGCGTTCTCGCTTAGGACGAGCGTTCATTTGCGGAGGGCTAGTGCAACCCATTAAGACCCAAAAAAGGTCGAGCTTTTTTGGGCTTGGGGATTGGGGTTTTAGGTTGAACGCTCTTTCTGAATGAGCGTTCTTTCCAGATGAGCGCTCTTCCTAGATAAATGTGAAGTGCGAAAAAAATAAACCCGTATGTATAACGTTAATGTAACACCCCCTTACTTACCCTGGAGGTATTACCGCCAATAACCCCGATTAGGACTAAACCAGAGTTACCTAAGGCTTTAACCTGACAAAACTTACTAGAACAAGGTAAATGAAACCGTTTAAAACCTAACAAAATTAAGTAAAACTTTACAGCGGAAAAGAGAAGAAAAGGTCTTATACAAGCCTTAACTTAAAAAAAAATAGTAAATAAATAGAACAACCTTCTATTTAAACAAAATCTTCATCCAGTCTTCCTTAAGTTATTATTTCTGAAACTCAGCTTCGCTTTGAAGTAGTTCAACCATGATCTTCACTCAAGTATAGCCATTGGAAACCTTTCTTCAACTTCTGGAGCTTCAAACCTCTGAATCTGCCTCTTGAATCAACTTCCAAGAAGAACCTGATGTGTCGTAAACCAACAGTGGACACCAGCCGACCATATAAAAGAAAAGAAGATGGACGGGTTAGTCTAATGAAAGACTAAGCAAGCGGAGAAACTAACTTGGTTCTTATGATTGTGACAAAACATATTGGCTTCCAAATCCGATTAGACTCGGATTATGATCCAACAGTTAGCAGTCTTATAGAGAATGAGAAGGAGACTTACATAATCAAGAGAGAGAACACCACCACTTGTGGTTTCCTTTACGAAACATGAACAATTGTTGGGACCTCATATTAATCACATCACATTTTGAAAAGCCTCCGTCGACTAATTAGATTGACTTAATCAAAGTTTGATTAAGAATCATTCGTAACCGGGAGCAAGAATGGTTATCGAATAGACTAACCATCCGGGTACATTAATGTGCCTAACACACTTGTCTTCCATTACTTTCAAAACTTTTCACAAACAAGTTGGCAACTTTTAATCGGCTCGAACTACTGCCGGTGGAACACAATACTACCGAGGTCAGAGGGCCTGTTTCATCCTTGAACAATGAATAGAACGGGTCCCAATGATGAAGATATTAGAGGGCCCGTTTCATCCATAATCCTCTACCAACACATATTAATAAATGCACTTAGCTAGAGTGCATAGTCGCCCCTCAAGCGTAGAGCGGGCCATGGTCATGACTTTAGTGTTAGGGGATCAATATTGATACTGCCTAACATGAGTTTTAAAGAGATGCTTCCGAGACTAAGCTCACATCCCTGGACTAGATTAATCTATATCAATGTCTCAGCATGAGACAACTAAACAAACAAGGTCACACACACAACGGACCTAAATCCAGTTCTAGCGCGAAACTGATGAATAACAATATAGTCATTATTTCTAACAAAACAACAACCTATCATATTTTATTAATCATAAAAGTTGTTCCCAACGCAAATATTAAATGGGATTCAATTCCTCATTTAATAACAATAACGCAAGAGAGAATCGTCCACTTGCCTTAGAAGGCGTGCTCAACGTCCTTAGCAATTCCAACAGTAATCTTTATCATCCTTCTGCCAAATATAACAAAAGGATTTCTCAACAACGAGCTCACGGAAACACTTCTTAGTTGTATACTCAAATTCTACAACTTCCTAATCGATAAACGATTTAATTTCCGAATATCGATATATAATAAATCCATAGTTATCATGCTTTAAGGAGCCATCTTGGCGAAATTATAACTAATTATCCGCTTCACTTTTGAAACAATTTTCTAAATAAAAATTGTTCCTCCGTAAAAGTTCTAAAAGGTGACCAAATCTCGGATCAAACGGATTAACAACGAATCCTGAGTAATTATCCGAAGTCCTTTACCTTCCAATCGATGTCAAAACTTGTATTCGCTATAACTGAAGATCCGGACGTCCGTTTCCCGAGCGGTTTGAACCTGTGGGACCGTATCAACGTCAAGATTATAAAAACCATAAATTTAATTAGCAAAGCGGAACCGAAAGGTCCTTACGATGGCTCCGCAACCAACCAGCTAATTAATTTCGATCGTAATTACCTTCACTTGAGCCATGGCTCGTTTGGCTCGATAGTGGCTCGATCCCCGAGCTCAAGGGTGGTTGATTATTGTCCAGCGGCAGACCTCGCAGTGGGTGGTGGTCGGAGGGACTGGTGGTCGCCGACGGCGTGGCGTAGCGAGGCAAAGAAAGTAGCCAGCGGTGTTGAGCTGAATTCTTCCTTCCCGAATCCGTCGTTCCTCCCGATTCTCTTACTTGTTCAGTTTGCAGCAGCAACAAGTCAAAAAGAATGGAAGAGAGGAAGAAGATGAGGTGTAGGAGGAGGTAAGGAGGTGGCGGGAAGGAGAAGGTAGCCGACGGTGATGGTTTCGGGCAACCGAGCTCGTCGTTCCCTCCCCCAACTTTCCTCCCTCTGTTTTCAATTTACAACAAATTCGAGACTCTTCTTATCTCTATCTCTCTGTTTTCTTTACCTAACAAGGTAGAAAAGATATTGATTTTGGAGCCAAAATCCGTCTCGGGACGGGACTCGCGTTAAAGCGGTAAAATTATGTACCTCGGGTGGAAAAACTTACTAAACGAAAAACGTCCCGTAAATTATGTAGACCAATAAAATCAATTTTCCATGATTTTATCACGCTACCTTCAATTTTTAAGGCTTCCGTTTCGTACTTAAATCCTTTACAGTAGATAATTAAAAAGACGGCTTGTCCAATAAATATTCTTTTTCCGCTGAAAAATCCTAGAATTCCCACCGATCCATAAAATCATTTCTTTATGATTTTAGGATATCACTTTAAATTTTCTAGGATTTAAATTCCAACAAAAATGTTGGATTAAACGTTAAAACGGACAAAGAGGTTAAAAGGATATCCAAGAAAAATTCAAAAATATCCTTAAAAACCACAGTTATTACATTAGTACCCCCTTAAAAATGGTTTCGTCCTCGATACCAAGGAGAACTCGGATCATAAGGAAAGATAGCACAAACACATGCACACACAACCACTACAAACCTATACAGAAGTTTGTAGTACCCCCTTAAAAACATGTTGTTACTTCTGCACAAAGCACAAAACAACCACTGCTTAGTTACCAAACTTCTTCTTTACAACGTTCATTAACTTTGGAAAATGGCTCAGCATTTCCTGTTTAGTTTCTCAAGTCTTTTCTTCACCTCTATTTTTAGGCCAAGGTAGCCTAATCAAAGGTATTTTTTTCTTATTCACGATTCAACCTGGCCTTTCTTCACAGGTGTCATTTGGTTGAATAAGTACATGAGATATACTGAACACATACTATGTTAGAAGAAACACAAGGATGACATTACAAATAGAATGCACTGAAGGTGGCAATGCCAACTATTAAACAAGCTTACCAGTTCTTTCCAATATCTCAAAAGATCTAACATAGCGAGCATTTACGTTGTCTCGCTTTCCCCAGCAGAATACGCCTTTCAAGGCGGATACCAGAACAAAACGTCGTTCTTTATAATGAACTTAACATGCTCTTGCTTTAGCACAACACACAACTGTTGTCGCTTTTGAGCAGTTAGCACCCTTGAACGTTAGTGCGATATCAGTTGTTGTTCTCTTGGCCAAGTCTGGCCCATGAAGAACCTTGTCAGCATTGTCATTCCAACAAATTGGCAACCAACACTTCCAGCCTTACCAAGCCTCAAAAAGAGTCATTTTCTTTATCGTGAAATCAAAATTCTTGTATGTGAATTCACTCAAACTCAAACTACCATTCCAACTCGTGTGGGATTCAAAATACATGTCCTCGGGAGTTTGAATTTGTTTCCTTGCATTGTTCATCCGTTTGATGAGGGAGGCCAGCGCTAAAATTCAATTCACTCCACAAAGCTTGATGTCACTCCTTTCAAAACTTTGACATGAACCACCTATCTCAATAAGAGATAAAAGTCTTTGGAGTTTTATGAAGATCAAAAACTTCGTGCATGAACACCTCAACTAACTTCTGTACTCTTTAAGTCATCTTAATTGCATTAAAAAGAACACTCTCTAGGTGAGTTTATCAACAACCTCCATATGCACCCTTCTTACATTAAGTCTTGAACGACTAATGACAAGAATCCATTGTAACATCTCCCCACTTCCATTCTGAAACAGGAAGAGACTATAACATTTCATCTGGTCTTCTATGTTCAATCAGAACTTCCAGATAAACTAAATGCATCAAAACAAACTCGGTGACATTTCGCTTCATGTCAGTCCATCAAAAGTTTTATCTTAATCCTTATACATTTACTTGTTCCAGGATGAACTAATTAAGCAAACAACTATGCTTCCTTTGAATTAAGCTTTCGAAGCTCATCAACAATAGACACACATGAACAGTCTTGAAAACAAGCAATCCATAATCTTGAATAACAAATCCCGGTGTCTTACTTTCTTGATTTTCTCCATTGATCTTATATAATATTACTTTCTCCATACTACTTTTCCTTGATCTGGTCATCAGATTTTGAATAAAATCCTAGGGTATCCACATAACCTTGTTGTCATCCAAACTAAACCTTTAGTCCTTCTCAAATTAGTTTCTTTACAAGGATTACTTAAAATCCTTACTCAATTTCCTTTTTGAGGTAAAATCTCAATATTACTTTAATCAAGAATATGAGATTTATCCAACACATGACAAGATAATAACCTATCTTGTCAATCCTTTACATTCTTTTCTCAACCAAAACTCAGCTTGGGCATATTGACATTCAAAAGTACTTATCTCTCTCAACTACTTCAAACTACACTCTTACGCATTACTATACCAACATATTGGACAATAATACCTTTAGTCCAATAATTTCCAACAAAATTGTCTCCATTGACAATTTTCAGTCTTTTTCATCAAAGGACTGTTTAGACTTCACTTAACATTCTGACTTGTTGAGCAACCTAACTCTTAGGATTAAAAACATATCCTTACGTGTCCACTCTCTATATCCAACAACTTATCAGTCTGAGATTGAATATCAATACTAATTTACATATCCAAACTCCAGACCCAATGGAGTTCTGCTTAAAATTCCTCACTTGACTATCTTATCTCAAAGAGATTTAAGTTTTCAAGACAACATGAAAACAAATAACAACTAATGGAGAAATTACTAGTACATCCTTTATTCCAAAGAAAGGATTACTACAATATCATTCCTTAGAAAGGGTTCCATCCCAGGAGTCCATATCAACTTACTTTCAAGGACAATTCCGCTAAAAAGACAATGACTTTCTTAGGTCATGACGTCAACCAAGATGAACTACTAGCAAACTGCTTTGAGAATTCCAAAAATCGTTGATTGAAAACAATCCCAAACTTTTAGAGAAGTACGAAGTTACTCCATGCTCTTCAGAGGCCAACACAAATTTGTAAAGAATCTTACCAAATTTCTTTACTTATAATCGAACTGTTTCAGGAAGTTTGACCATACTCCTTAAAAGGTGTAGGATACCAAGGATGTACTAACTCAAAGGAGTTTTACAAGATACTAGATATAGAAATTGCTATAATGCAAAAGAAAGCTTGCATCTTTTCATCTCGAACAACTACACTTGCAAAACTCATATAATTGCAAAACTTATATGATTGCCAAATCATACTAGAAACGTTTTATTCTTTACGATCCAAGTGAAATCACTTATCAAATGGTTATTTCCAAATTCCCATCACAGTCTTTGTGTAATCATTCCAACCTTGACAAGAAATGTAACTTCTACAAATTTCTTATTTCGAACTTAAACCTGAGGAATTATGTGATCTAATTCCACCATGTGATCAGGATGGGGAAATAAAATCAACACAACCCTTTACTGCATTCTCATAGGAATAAAACATGTAATTTTGCCTTACCATGTGATCAAGATGGAAGACAAAATACATTCTTACTCACCACCATGAAAACCGTAGAAAATTTTATTCATGAATTCCATATATCAAATCCAACATTTCTTTAAAAATTCATACCAGAATTCTACAAAGTCATAAGATTTTTCTCAAAGGAGAAAATCACAAAACAAATTCAAATGTTCCTTAAATCATGCCAACTTGACAGGAAACTCGACATAGGTTACTAACATACTTGCTTTAACTTTGAATACTATGGAAACAAAGATTAGCTACTCTATTGAAGAATTGGGCGCGTCAAGCCAATGCATCGATTAAAATTACTGACCTTATCTTAATGATGCTACTAACGCTTTGCCCTAGTTCTGTGCTGACACTTGCACATTAGCTGACTTTACCAACTTGGCAAATGTTTTAAAATCAAAACCGAGTCTCAAAGGAGCTAAGATACTCCAATTCACTTCTGAGCCCCACATTTCCCCTCGAATGTGACACTTCATTTCCTCCTTAGGGTAGAACTTGATGACATACCTTGACTTTTCTTAATTAGACATAGTGCTAGACTTTTCTATAATCCATAGTATTGAGTAATCTCTGCCTGATTTAACTCAATCCTAGCCCAACTTAACTTCACAAGTTCAATAAAAGAGTTGATCGCTCAAATCCACTTACTTGCAAACCTTAGGGAAAATGTGATTCCAACATCTTCATACTCATAACAACTTTTTCCAATGTCGCTCTCAACTTATGTGTCATCTTGACATATTACTTTATAGTGATGTCAAACTCAATACAAAAAAATAAATTGTCAAACTCCACATCTAATTCAATACATCCAATCCTTATATCTCTCTACATATAAGGAAAATCCTTTAATTTCCAATTTCTTTTAACAACAGAATGCACATGGCCAGACAAGGTATTTTTGAACCTATCCCAATTCAACATTGGCAAACAAACTAAAATTCTCCATCATTCCCTTGTCTTCTTACTTAAACATAAGGAGATGACATGTACCTTTTCATTAACTTAACGTCAAACCACATTGCAAAGGAAGAGCTTGTGGTTAGGAAGCTTGCCGACAACTTAACAGTCTCACCAGTTCCACCTTTGGCTTTGGATTTGACTGATATAAAATCTCAAAATCCTAACACAACTGAAATTATTTTTCAGCGATAAGGGCTAAGCCTTATTAACCACAATATTGAATGATTGATATTTTTCTCCCAACCGATTAAAATATCAAAGGCAAACATGCCAAAATTCTTCCTTGCATGATCTTCTCAAAACTGAACTTTATCATTTCCATCCTTAAAGAAACATAAGTCAATACCATTGGCAAATTAGAACATCTCAATGTTGATTCCATTACTAGTCCATTATAGACCTCAAGTCTTTTCTCATTATCCCGAGTTGGGTATCATACAACGAGACTCCAATAACTTTGTCACATAGGTTAGTCATCTGGATATCAACCACTCATGTAATCAATTAACACTTGTGCTAAGTAGTTAATTGAACATAAATACATTACTGATGAACTTTTACCTGTTCAATCCATTTTGACCAATCAACCTTATTCACAACAACCTTGATGATTAACCACTTGTTCACAACTTAAACTGAACCAACATTCTTCCTTTCTTTCTTACTATAATCATAAGAAATTCCCATTCCATTTAGGATTCTCAATCCTCTTAACTCAAAGGATAACAACATATATGAAAATCCGAGTTTGAACACTATCAGGTTAAAAATTGAATTGCATTTTCCAATAGATTAACAATTCAATCGATCCAACACTTGAGCACTTCAAAGCTCTTTAACTTCCCACTGGGCAAAGAAAAGTACAGAATATCCATGATTCTATACTATAGAGTCACAAACACAGTTGTTGAAGAAAGTTTCCAAAGGTAATCCCTTTCTATTCAGGATTCTTTTACATCACTTCATGATCCATACTGATCTCTTAGAATCATTCAAGACTTATAAGATTTTCCAAATCTTAATACTTAGAAGTAGAGGTTCCAACTCCAAACTTCTGTTGATACTCGAATTTCAAGATTCAACAATTCCTATAAAGATATTCTCATGAAAACTCTTACTCTTATGACTTCGATGTCAAATGAACTCACTTTAAAATTTTCTTTTTAAAGACAACATTTGAACTTTCACATTTCAAGAAAAGGAATTAACAATTTCTTTCACATAACTTTGAATCATGAACTTTCTAACAAAAATTCTTAACTTGAAATCTTCCATCATACGAGCTTAAAATAGGAAACCTTCAAACTAGAAAGTCTTTATGAAGTACAATACTTAACTTCAAAATCTCACAAGAAGTTTCCTAATATGGAAGAAACGACGAGGGTACACCCAATTCAGACTCTCAAGAGAGAATAGGAATTTATTGAGAACTTGGTCTAGAACCGGTTCAACTTTAGGAATCTTCACCTAATCTTACTCTGGATCCTTCTCGGAATCCATTCCCATCTCCAGGGAATCAAATGTCCACTATAGGACCTTTTTCACATAAACCATTACAAACTTGTTACCCCGTGTTCTCCAATTCCCTTTCCTCCTTCTATCTCTTCACGAGTCTGGCTTCCAATCTTAACCACTTTTCATAAATGGTTCTAAGATAACATCCATATAGAATTCTCCATAATTCTATATAAAAGATGAAAGTCTTAAGCAAGACTTAGGAACAACCTGGCTTTGATACCACTTCTGTAACACCCCTTACTTACCCTGGAGGTATTACCGCCAGTAATCCCGATTAGGACTAAACCAGAGTTACCCAAGGCTTTAACCTGACAAAACTTACTAGAACAAGGTAAATGAAACCGTTTAAAACCTAACAAAATTAAGTAAAACTTTACAGCGGAAAAGAGAAGAAAAGGTCTTATACAAGCCTTAACTTAAAAAGAATTAGTAAATAAATAGAACAACCTTCTATTTAAACAAAATCTTCATCCAGTCTTCCTTAAGTTATTATTTCTGAAACTCAGCTTCGCTTTGAAGTAGTTCAACCATGATCTTCACTCAAGTATAGCCATTGAAAACCTTTCTTCAACTTCTGGAGCTTCAAACCTCTGAATCTGCCTCTTGAATCAACTTCCAAGAAGAACCTGATGTGTCGTAAACCAACGATGGACACCAGCCGACCATATAAAAGAAAAGAAGATGGACGGGTTAGTCTAATGAAAGACTAAGCAAGCGGAGAAACTAACTTGGTTCTTATGATTGTGACAAAACATATTGGCATCCAAATCCGATTAGACTCGGATTATGATCCAACATTTAGCAGTCTTATAGAGAATAAGAAGGAGACTTGCATAATCAAGAGAGAGAACACCACCGCTTGTGGTTTCCTTTACGAAACATGAACAATTGTTGGGAACTCATATTAATCACATCACATTTTGAAAAGCCTCCGTCGACTAATTAGATTGACTTAATCAAAGTTTGATTAAGAATCATTCGTAACCGGGAGCAAGAATGGTTATCGAATAGACTAACCATCCGGGTACATTAATGTGCCTAACACACTTATCTTCCATTACTTTCAAAACTTTTCACAAACAAGTTGGCAACTTTTAATCGGCTCGAACTACTGCCGGTGGAACACAATACTACCGAGGTCAGAGGGCCTGTTTCATCCTTAAACAATGAATAGAACGGGTCCCAATGATGGAGATATTAGAGGGCCCGTTTCATCCATAATCCTCTACCAACACATATTAATAAATGCACTTAGCTAGAGTGCATAGTCGCCCCTCAAGCGTAGAGCGGGCCATGGTCATGACTTTAGTGTTAGGGGATCAATATTGATACTGCCTAACATGAGTTTTAAAGAGATGCTTCCGAGACTAAGCTCACATCCCTGGACTAGATTAATCTATATCAATGTCTCAGCATGAGACAACTAAACAAACAAGGTCACACACACAACGGACCTAAATCCAGTTCTAGCGCGAAACTGATGAATAACAATATAGTCATTATTTCTAACAAAACAACAACCTATCATATTTTATTAATCATAAAAGTTGTTCCCAACGCAAATATTAAATGGGATTCAATTCCTCATTTAATAACAATAACGCAAGAGAGAATCGTCCACTTGCCTTAGAAGGCGTGCTCAACGTCCTTAGCAATTCCAACAGTAATCTTTATCATCCTTCTGCCAAATATAACAAAAGGATTTCTCAACAACGAGCTCACGGAAACACTTCTTAGTTGTATACTCAAATTCTACAACTTCCTAATCGATAAACGATTTAATTTCCGAATATCGATATATAATAAATCCATAGTTATCATGCTTTAAGGAGCCATCTTGGCGAAATTATAACTAATTATCCGCTTCACTTTTGAAATAATTTTCTAAATAAAAATTGTTCCTCCGTAAAAGTTCTAAAAGGTGACCAAATCTCGGATCAAACGGATTAACAACGAATCCTGAGTAATTATCCGAAGTCCTTTACCTGCCAATCGATGTCAAATCTTGTATTCGCTATAACTGAAGATCCGGACGTCCGTTTCCCGAGCGGTTTGAACCTGTGGGACCGTATCAACGTCAAGATTATAAAAACCATAAATTTAATTAGCAAAGCGGAACCGAAAGGTCCTTACGATGGCTCCGCAACCAACCAGCTAATTAATTTCGATCGTAATTACCTTCACTTGAGCCATGGCTCGTTTGGCTCGATAGTGGCTCGATCCCCGAGCTCAAGGGTGGTTGAGTATTGTCCAGCGGCAGACCTCGCAGTGGGTGGTGGTCGGAGGGACTGGTGGTCGCCAACGGCGTGGCGTAGCGAGGCAAAGAAAGTAGCCAGCGGTGTTGAGCTGAATTCTTCCTTCCCGAATCCGTCGTTCCTCCCGATTCTCTTACTTGTTCAGTTTGCAGCAGCAACAAGTCAAAAAGAATGGAAGAGAGGAAGAAGATGAGGTGTAGGAGGAGGTAAGGAGGTGGCGGGAAGGAGTAGGTAGCCGGCGGTGATGGTTTCGGGCAACCGAGCCCGTCGTTCTCTCGCCCAACTCTCCTCCCTCTGTTTTCAATTTACAACAAATTCGAGACTCTTCTTATCTCTATCTCTCTGTTTTCTTTACCTAACAAGGTAGAAAAGATATTGATTTTGGAGCCAAAATCCGTCTCGGAACGGGACTCGCGTTAAAGCGGTAAAATTATGTACCTCGGGTGGAAAAACTTACTAAACGAAAAACATCTCGTAAATTATGTAGACCAATAAAATCAATTTTCTATGATTTTATCACGCTACCTTCAATTTTTAAGGCTTTCGTTTCGTACTTTAAATCCTTTACAGTAGATAATTAAAAAGACGGCTTGTCCAATAAATATTCTTTTTCCGCTGAAAAATCATAAAATTCCCACCGATCCATAAAATCATTTCTTTATGATTTTAGGATATCACTTTAAATTTTCTAGGATTTAAATTCCAACAAAAATATTTGATTAAACGTTAAAACAGACAAAGATGTTAAAAGGATATCCGAGAAAAATTCAAAAATATCCTTAAAAATCACAGTTATTACAGTTAACACGTTTAAGAAATTGTAAACTATAGTGATCACGAATTGACCGTTTTTGAGGCTAAGCTATCTGTTTTTACTTGACGACAAATCCGAGGCCCCACCAACCATGGGTTGGATGCACCCACTATGTCCATCCATTTCAGACTCTCAGTTGTCAGCATCATCAAAATTTTCTTAGTTCGCCCCCATCAAATTATATGTGTTAATTGTTTGGTTGTTGTTGCAAACATTCAAAGCTACAAACTACCATTCCACAGTTTTTAAGCTCCTAAATGTCCTTTTTTCTTCTACCTTTGTTTGCAAAAGTAAGTGTTGAATAATAATCTAATAAACAATGAAGAAGATAATGGATTCCCATGCGATTTGCCACCCATCAACTGACATTTCAAATCATGATAACATATAACTTGGCTTGCACCTCCAATTTTTAATGAATTCGACGCTTCAACTACGTACATGAATATTGAAAATATATACTACATATTATTTTCAAGCATGGGCGTGCAATATATTTATGTAGTCCATAAATTTTAGCTAGTGTGCATGCATTTGAGCGATCGATTTAATTTAGTATACGTATATATTTCTTTGAGAAATAAAGGTTGTAATTAATTTAATACGTACGTATTGTACTATCAATAATCACGGCGATTTATATATTGCCTTCGAGCATTTGGTTCAGCGATTAAGAGAACTACGAGGTCACCTTTTCGAATCCTACGATAACGGTTCGTACTTTTCTTTTTATACTTGGCTTTCTAGTAATCATACTCTAGACAAGTTCAAATAATAATTGTGACGACTGTTGGAACGATGTTGGGACCTCTGGTTCTAAACATCGGAACAACGATACAGTTCTCCGAGTTTTGATAATGACAAACGCTATAAGGAAACTAATGTGCTTCGATCAAGTATTTCTAAGGAACACAGGTTGAGCAAAGAACTTCTACGAATGACCAAAGATCACAGGAGCACACAATGAAGAGTTCCCATCAAGGGAACTCTGAAGAGAAAAGTTCCCATGAAATGAGAACTCCTAGGAATGACCAGAGAACAAAGGCTTACACGATGAAGAGTTTCTCTCATAGGAACTCTGAAGAGGACAGTTCCCACGACATGGGAACTCACATGTGAGGACAAGGACCGATCAGCGCATATCACGGGATCCTGTCTTGGACAGGATGAAGGCACAGTCTGAGGAGCAGACTGTCAGGATTGATCCAACGGTCCGATCAATTCAAGAAGTTGACCTAGTTCAAATTGAAGTCACATGTGAAGAAAGTACAACTTGGGCATCAAGCAAAGGGCATTTCGGACACAAATGAAAGATGCGATTGAAGCCCAAGTTCACTCGAGTATAAAGCCAAATGAATAGTGCTCGGATTGAGTACTTCTCCCAGAACTCACAAATACCCACAACAGAGAAAGAGAAAGAAGAAGAGAAGTCCCTGGCGGCGAGTGTCTGATCTCGACGACGGTGAAGGTGAAGTTCCCAAGAGCAAGGGAACTGAATTGTAAGGTGTAAGGTTTTGACTCTCTTGTTTTAATTGAGTAGTTCGCTTAGGAACTCAGTTGAGAAGGTTCATTAGTGTTGCTAGAGTTAGGTAGAACTCTTAGGAACAGAGAAGTTTGAACCTGGCTGATTGTAACTAAGGAACAAGCAATAAAATAAGAAAGTCATTCAAAATCTTCCAAGCGGAGGTAGAGGTTTACCCATACAACTAGTTGGTTGTAGTGGGGTTCCTCTATAAGGAACTGTGTTCTTTCAGCGTTTTAATTACTTGCGATATTATTCCTTCCGCTGCCTTGGGAACAGCTTAACAGCCAGTTCCCAAGCTCTTGCTAACTCGTTCACGATCCAAAAATTGGTATCAGAGCAAGGTTGCTCTAGATTTGTGTTAGCATCGCAGGTTTCAAACATGGCTCACGAACTCACCCAAGTCGGTCACAACAACAGCAAGCCACCAAGGCTCATCACTGGTAGATTCGAAGTCTGGCAACGCGACATGAAGAACTGGATGCGCAGCCAGGACTACCAAGCTTGGTGCGTCATAGAGAAAGGGAACTTCAAAATTGATCCAGCGATTGAGAATGACCTTTCAAAATGGGGACCTAATGAGTACAGGTGCATGGAGGCCAACTTCAAAGCCATCCAGTACCTCAAGAATGCCATGTCGGTGCAAGACTGCGACAGAGTGGCAAACCTAGACACGGCAAAGGAAGTGTGGGAAGCCATTCAGCAAATGCACATTGGGAACTCAGACCTCCGAGAAGATCCGTTGATAGCTGCCAATCCCGTTTTGAGGGACTTTGCACCAAGATGACTGGCCTTGGGATCACTAAAGAGGAAGTCACCGACAAAATGAAGGTTCAACAACTCTTCAATGGGTTGACTGGAGAATGGACAAATGAAAGAACGATGTTCAAAGAGAATCCCGAAAACAGAGCTCTTATGCTCCACCAGGTTGTTGGAAAACTGGTGGGATATGAGAAGAGAAAGATAGATGACAGGGAGCAAAAGCGAGCACATCAGGGGATAGCTCTCAAACTTGAAAAGGTGATCAAGGCAGTACAAGAGCAACATGAAGAATCTGAAGAAGATGAGGATGAAGAGCTAGTCCTTGTAACAAAAGCTCTTCGATCTTTCTACAAAGGGAAGTTCAAGAAGAATTATGGGAACTCAGGAAAAGGACAGAGTTCCCAAAGAAAATATGCTGAAAAGGACCTCTCGGATGTAACGTGCTACAAGTGTTACAAGAAGGGACACTTTGCCAAGGAGTGCCCTCAGGAAACGGACAACCGAGGAAAAGGGAAAAAGGCCTACATAGCCACATGGAGTGACGATGAAGACGAGGAGCCTGAATCATGGGCTCAACCTTTCATGTGCGCCATGGCCTTAGGAGAAACCACTGGGGAACAACCCAGTGAGGTAACCCCCGAATCCGTTCTTGCTTCTTTGTCAAATTATGAGAAACCTGAACTGCTTAAAATTCTCACAAGTCTTCTCAAACATAACATTAAATTGCAAAGGAAGCTAGAAAAGTCAGAACAAACTAATGCTGAGTTAGTTGGTCTTGAGCCATGTCCCACCTATGTGCCTCTATTAGACAAGGTTCAATCTTATGTGTCCCACATTGTAGAGTTAGAGGATGAAATTAGGACCCTAGAAAGTGACAAGAATATCTTTCTGTAAAAACTAAGTGAAAAGGTTGAGAGCCCTAAAGCTTCTTGTTCCCAGACCAAATTTGTGCCAGCCAAACACGGCATAGGGTATGAGTCAGAGAGCCCTAATAAAGGGAAGTCCCCCTTGAGTGAACAAGAGATTAATGAATGTAGGGCCTTAGAACTTCAGTGCGAGAAAAGGAAAAATGCTCACTTAGAAGAAAAAATACGTGTTCTGGAAAGTGGAGTGAATGGAGAAGTAGAATACTACACTGGGAACACTGGACACAAGCTATATGTCCAGATAGCCAAAGGGAACGGGTCTAGAGTGGTTAACAAAGAAACTATGGATAGGAACAGGATACAGAGACCGCATCCTAAGTACTACCTAGGAGAATACTACAAGACCTGCTGGAACTGTGGTGCTCATGGGCACTACAAGGAAAGTTGTCCCAAAGCTAGGGCCCAAACTCAAAAGAACAACGAATACTAGAAAAGGCAAAATCACAGATCCAACCCTGCTAGAGTTCCCACCCGTAGAAACACACATAGGAACTCTGTCCTTAACTCTAGGGATCCTTGTGACGTTAATATTGCTGATTACATGTTGTTCGAGAATATCTTTCCTTGTAAGGAACCAGGCAAGAGTCATCTTGCCTGGGTCATCAAAAACTAACTTTTCTTGCAGGTGGCAGTGAGGGGGAACACCACATGGGTCATCGACAGTGGATGTTCAAATCATATGACCGGAAATAAAGAAAACCTCACCTCACTCCACACGAAGGCCGAAGGAGGTCATGTGTCCTTCGGAAACAAAAACAAAGGGGAGATTATAGGAACAGGGGAAGTGCTACTAAACAAATCAATCAAGATCAGCAACGTTAACCTGGTGAAAGATCTGGGTTTCAATCTCTTAAGTGTGTCTCAAATATGTGATCAAGGGAACAACATTGTCACCTTTGATTCAAAAGAGTGTCTGGTGATCAACAAGAAGACCAACAAAATTATCCTAAAGGGAAGAAGGTCCAACAACATTTATGTGGTGGATACAGAATTTGAGCCACCAAAGAAACTGTGCCTGGCAAGTTCCCTTGATGAAACGGAACTTTGGCACCGAAGGTTAGGACACGCAGGTATGAACCAAATCTTGAAGCTCTATCTACAAGATCTCGTCGTCGGTCTCCCACGAATCAACCTTGAAGGAGTCAAGATGTGTGAAGCCTGTGTTCGAGGAAAGCAAACAAGGACCTCCTTCAAGCCCAAAAGGATGGTGAGCACGACCAGGCCCTTAGAGCTAATTCATATGGATCTTTGCGGTCCCATGCACACCGAAAGCTATGGAGGAAAGAGGTACATGTATGTTTTAATCGATGATTTTTCACGATTCACATGGGTGCTATTCTTGAGATCAAAATCAAATACCTTCAAGGAATTCGAAGTCCTAATCACAAGAATGGAGGTCAGCATGGGACTCAAACTCAAGGCTCTCAGATCTGATCATGGAACAGAGTTTGAAAACTCACAGTTCCTAAGATACTGTGACAAACATGGGATCTCTCATAACTTCTTGGCCCCTCGCACTCCTCAGCAAAACGGAGTTGTCGAAAGGAAGAACAGGACCTTGGAAGACATGGCTAGAACTATGTTGTTTGAAAGTGGAGTTCCAGAGTACTTTTGGGCTGAAGCTATCTCCACAGCTACTTACATCTTGAATCGAGCCATGATCAGACCCTTGATCAAGAAGACATCCTATGAGCTCATCAAAGGGAGAAAGCCAAATATCGCTCATCTAAGGACCTTCGGATGCAAATGCTTCGTCCACAACAATGGGAAAGACAACCTTGGAAAATTTGATCCCAGGAGCGATGAAGGGATATTCCTTGGATACTCTTCCCATAGCAAGGCGTACAGGGTCTATAACAAGAGGACCAAGAAGATAGAGGAAAGCATCCACGTCATCTTCGACGAGAAATCTGTAAAGATGGGAATAGAGGTTCAAGGAAAGGGAACTCTGTTCAAGCTGGTCAGACAAGAAGAAGAAGACGACGAGGATGAACCAAGAAAGAAAGATGAAGACTATCCAAGTGGGAACAATGCCCCACAATCAGGGAACAACGAAGGAGATCAAAACTCCACAAATCAAAGCTCCTTTGAATTTCCCTCTTCAACACAAGAACCACAAGATGCCTCCAATTCTTTTGTTCCCCAAAATGAAAATGCACCAGAATCTAGTGTTCAGGGGGAACAACGAGGGAACTCCGAAGAAAATCCTGACGAAAGTCCCAGCGAAGAAGCTGAACATAACTGTTCTCCTGAGGAAGAGGAGACTCAAGACACAGATGGAGAAGAGTCAAGGGAACAGGTTGACGTCTCACACATTCTAACAAGAAACTACCACCAAAAGAGAGATCACCCCATCGACAACATCATCACTCCATATGAAAAAGGTGTTCTAACTCGCTCTTCTCTCAATAATTTTTGTGCTTTTAATGCCTTTGTTTCAATGGTGGAACCAAAAAGCATCAAAGAAGCTCTAAAGGACCCAGATTGGATCCAAGCTATGCAAGAAGAACTACACCAATTTGAGAGGAACAAGGTGTGGAAGCTAGTTCCTAGGCCCAAAAACAAGAACATCATAGGAACTCGATGGGTCTTTAGGAACAAGCTAGATGATACTGGGGTCGTAGCTAGGAACAAGGCTCGTCTGGTTGCTCAAGCCTATAGACAAGAAGAAAGAATCGACTATGACGAGACCTTCGCACCAGTTGCAAGGATCGAGGCCATCCGCCTTCTCATAGCCTATGCAGCCCACAAAGGATTCAAGCTATACCAGATGGATGTGAAGACGGCATTTCTAAATGGGCATCTCAAAGAAGAAGTATACGTAGCTCAACCCCCAGGATTCGAAGATGAGAAGCTACCCAACCACGTCTACTTCCTGGAGAGGGCCCTCTACGAACTCAAACAAGCTCCTCGAGCATGGTATGACAGGTTTGCTCAGTTCCTTCTGTCTCATGGATACCTTCGAGGTTCCATAGACAAAACTCTTTTCCTTAAGAAAGAGTCTAAGAATATCTTGATTGTTCAAGTTTATGTTGATGACATTGTTTTTGGAGCAACTAACGAAATTCTTGTAGAGAAGTTTAAGGACCTCATGAGCAGTGAGTTTGAGATGAGTCTCATAGGGGAACTCACGTTCTTCCTAGGACTCCAAATATCTCAGACAAAAGAGGGAACAAGGATTCATCAACAAAAATACATCACTTGACACCTTGGTTGTCGGAGTGAACGGGGTTGACTCGATATCGGGAGGGACTCATACGTAGGGAGTCATCGGATTCTTCCATTAATTCCACTGCGTGGAGCCCTTCTCTTCTTTTTTTTTGGTTAGCTAGCGCACTACGGCTTGACTTGACGTTTACTGCTTCTACTAGCCAGAGAGAAATGCTAGTCAAGTATGGGATGGACCACTCAAGGCCCATCGACACTCCCATCTCACCAAACTCCAGGCTAAATGCCGATGAAACAGGGGTAAGTGTCGATCAAAGGAACTTCAGAGGTATGATTGGCTCTCTCCTATACTTAACTGCTAGTAGGCCTGACATCATGTTCTCAGTGTGCTTATGTGCACGTTTTCAAGCTAACCCCAAAGAATCACACCTAAAAGAGGTGAAGAGGATTTTCAGGTATCTCAAAGGGAACGACAATTGTGCCTCTGGTATCCAAGGAACAGTTCCCTTGAGCTCATTGCTTATACAGATGCAGATTTTGCTGGGCACCTAGTTGATCGAAAGAGCACATCAGGAATGGCCCAGTTCCTTGGGTCATGCCTAGTCTCATGGGGATCCAAGAAGCAAAATTCAGTGGCACTCTCCACAGCTGAAGCAGAATACGTGGCTGCCGGATCATGCTATTCCCAAGTACTATGGCTCAAGTCCCAACTTCAGGATTACGGTATGTCATTTGGCCCAGTTCCTATACTCTGTGATAATACTAGTGCCATTAACATTTCCAAAAATCCTGTGCATCATTCTAGGACTAAGCACATAGACATTAGGCATCATTTTCTACGTGACAATGTTGAAAATGGGAACATCTCTATGCAACACTGTAGAACGGAAGAGCAAATTGCAGACATTCTCACCAAAGCTTTAGACAGACGTCCCTACCAGCGTTTTCGAATGCTTCTAGGGATGATAACTCTAAACTAAACGAGTCCCTGTTTGTCTCTCCCTCAATGCTTGATTAGTCTAACTAGAAATGCATGATAGGGAACTGTAGGACTCAGTGCTTTCATTTTGCCATATTACTAGTCTAGAGCTTGATATGTATAGAGGAACATTATCTCTTTTAGCCCAAAATGATCAACCAGAGTTCCCTTTAACCCTCTCTACAAGCCACTATGACGGTTGATCATAAAACCTACCCTAAGCTAAGGACCAGACAAACGTTTCTCATGAGCCAAACTCTTTATCCCAAAATCAAGTTGCAATTGTCTGGTTCTCTTTTGAGTTTCTCGGCCTCACAAAGAAAATTGAGTGTGAGTTCCCCTAACCTCTCCACTCAATATGACCTTTCTAGAGATCATGGGAACTGGTGCTAACAAGCAAGGGAACACTGGATCTAAAAAGATGAACCGTCACTAGGGAAATGGGAAATTGTGTCAGCCTCTGAAGCGTTTTGGGCCAAGCATTCAAAAAATCAAAAGACTTCCCCTGGAAGAAAACAACGCATGTCAGAGGCGTGCTCGAGAAGTTGAAACGGCTCTCCGCTCTTATTGGCCAACGGTTATCGAGGCCTTTCTCAACTTCCCTTTTTACCCTCGTCTCCCTTCCTCACATAAAACACCATTTGCTATTTCTGGGCACTTCTTCATCTCTGACCCTCTGCAAATCATCTTCTCCGCATCCCTCTCACCCCCTCTTTCGAGAAAAGCTCCAAACTTCTTTCCTTCCCCAGAAAATTCACAATGGCTCCAGCCCATTCTTATGCCGAGATGAAGGCATGGATTCAAAACAACCCTAAAGCCCTTTTCCTCACCATGATGGCGGACGTCGAGAAGGAGCAAAATGAAGCTCTTCGCGATGTTCTCATCGAGGGACTTTACAATTATGTAAGTCCCTTCCTTCCTCCTCCTTCGGCGGCGCAACCTCCAGCACCGCCGACCTCCACTCTTCCACCTCCCTCTTCCTCCACGATTCGCATCGTCGACAGTTTCGGATCCGAACCCCCTTCCAAATACGAAAAACCCAAATAATCCAAACACAAACACTCTTCCAAAGATCCCTCCAAATCCAAACACCACTCCTCAAAATCCAAACACAACTCCTCCAAACGCAAACACTCACAAATCTCCACTCCTTCATCCCCATCTCTCCCCATTCCAAAGAAAAAATCCCTCATCAACATGGAGGAGGTCCTTAATCTGTCCAAACCCGACGCCTATGCCGTAGTTCACCCATCCGAGGTCGAGAAGCTCTTTCTCCCTCGTCCCCAATCAATCTCTAAGACCTCAGGTCCCAGGGACTCCACGATAATCTCTTCCTCCCCTGTTCCCATGGTTGAGGGAACTACTAACCCTCCTCCATCCTCTTCCTCCCCCAGAGTTCCCCCACCCACCTCACCCATTCCCACATCCCCCATCACTTCAAAATCTGCCTCTGGGACCTCCAGTCCCAAGGCTCGCACTCCTACTCCTCCTCCTTCCACTCCCAAGGTCCCAACTCCACAAAATTCTCCTCTACCTCCCTCTTCTCCCACCACACTAAAACTCCCTTCCACACCTTCTTCGGCCCAGAAAACCATAGACCTCGACTCCGACGAGGATAATCTCCCCATCAGAGTCCTTGCTCGCCAGAAGGCCAATGCACCCATCGTGATGGGAACTGCTGAAGAGGAAGCCCAACTAAAGGCCCTCGAGGAAGAATTCGAAGGCGCACTCAAAGGGCCTTCCGAAAACCAAGGGGGCAAAGCCCAAGAAGAAGGGAACCCAGCACCAACTGACGGTGCTGAGACAAGCAGTCGTCGTCAGGAAGACGACGAGGAGGAAACAGGGCTGACCTCCTCCAATGATGAAGGGACCTCCAGTGATGACGCTGAAGAGGAAGAAGAGGCCCCCACTTACAAAGAGCTTGCCAGCATCCCTGCTCCTGAACAACAAATGGTGGTGTCGGCACAGGTCCCAGAGGAAAGGACCTGCCCACTGCTGATCGAAGCGGCTGACCCCCCTCAGCAAAAAGGAAAGACTACGGTCTCTAGGGGGAACTCCAAGAAGAAAGGGAAAGGAACTGTGCCCAAGAAAGTCCATATCTCTGAGAATCGCAAGCTCCTTCCCCCACTCATCCTCTCTGAAAGACAGCTCGTCGATGAAGGGCTAGGGCAACTATGGGACCTGATCAAAGCCCAAGGATGGGACCACATGTGTAGTGAGGCCGTGAGTATTGATCCCTCTCAGGTGCGCCGATTCTACAACCATTTTGTGGTCCATGACAACGGCACCAAGGGAACTCTCTCCCTCGAAGGAGATGACTTCATCTTCACCACATCTACAATCCGCCTTCAACTACAGGTCCCTGTCCAGGGCCTCCAGGAACTGCCCACCAAGAGCTGGGGCGACTTCAATAGCGAGGTGATCTATAACACGATCTACGAGGGCCGTGTTCCCACCACTGGCACCTCTACTCATCACCTATCCCTCATAGCCAAGTTGGCTCATCAATTCATCATCAACATGGTGATCCCTCGCCAGGAGAAGCGCCTTGTCATCAACATCCCTGATGCCATCATCCTCTACCACTTCCTCCTCAAAAAGCCCATAAATCTTCCTCGCAAAATTCTGGGGCACATGGAGAAGTGTATGGCTTCCAAATCCCACTCCCTCCCTTATGCTGGCCTCATCTAGAAACTCTTGCTCAGAGAGGGTCTCTACGACACATCCAAGGAAGAGGTCACCATAGGTAGGGAACTGGACATCTCTGTGGTCCACAAAATGCGGCACTCTGAGCCAGTGGAGGAACAAGAAAGGCTGCCATCTGGTGAAGGCACTCAGGATGGGAACACTCAAGTGTTGGTGCACATTGCCAACACTCTCGACAAGATAGCCAGGGAACAAGAAAAGATGGCAAGGGACCAAGAACAAATTGCTAAAGGCCAGGAAAAGCTTATAAAAGTCTTGACACGGCTTTGTGATGCCCTGTTCCCACCAAGCCCATGATCTTTTCCTTCTTTTTCCTAGCCTCAATATTCCCACAAATAGTCTCTTGTGTTCCTATGTACATTTTTATTGCTTAAGTAATGAATGGTTTTTAGTATGATTGCGTGTTCTTTTCCTTCCTTATCTATGCGTTTACTTGTTTTCGATGATGTCAAAATGGGGAAAGACAAAAAATGCGAGATGAGTTAAGTTGAAAAGATATCACAGAATACGCTATAGCTAAGGGGGAACAATTGCATAAAAAGCTAAGTACGAACTCAGTGATTCACAAGAAATGGCTCCCTAGGAACACGCGTAGGAACTCATTTGCATATCATGCTTTGAAATACTTGCTGATTTTTTGTGATAGGTTTGTCATCATCAAAAAGGGGGAAATTGTTGGAACGATGTTGGGACCTCTGGTTCTAAACATCGGAACAACGATACAGTTCTCCGAGTTTTGATAATGACAAACGCTATAAGGAAACTAATGTGCTTCGATCAAGTATTTCTAAGGAACACAGGTTGAGCAAAGAACTTCTACGAATGACCAAAGATCACAGGAGCACACAATGAAGAGTTCCCATCAAGGGAACTCTGAAGAGAAAAGTTCCCATGAAATGAGAACTCCCAGGAATGACCAGAGAACAAAGGCTTACACGATGAAGAGTTTCTCTCATAGGAACTCTGAAGAGGACAGTTCCCACGACATGGGAACTCACATGTGAGGACAAGGACCGATCAGCGCATATGACGGGATCCTGTCTTGGACAGGATGAAGGCACAGTCTGAGGAGCAGACTGTCAGGATTGATCCAAGGGTCCGATCAATTCAAGAAGTTGACCTAGTTCAAATTGAAGTCACATGTGAAGAAAGTACAACTTGGGCATCAAGCAAAGGGCATTTCGGACAAAAATGAAAGATGCGATTGAAGCCCAAGTTCACTCGAGTATAAAGCCAAATGAATAGTGCTCGGATTGAGTACTTCTCCCAGAACTCACAAATACCCACAACAGAGAAAGAGAAAGAAGAAGAGAAGTCCCCGGCGGCGAGTGTTTGATCTCGACGACGGTGAAGGTGAAGTTCCCAAGAGCAAGGGAACTGAATTGTAAGGTGTAAGGTTTTGACTCTCTTGTTTTAATTGAGTAGTTCGCTTAGGAACTCAGTTGAGAAGGTTCATTAGTGTTGCTAGAGTTAGGTAGAACTCTTAGGAACAGAGAAGTTTGAACCTGACTGATTGTAACTAAGGAACAAGCAATAAAATAAGAAAGTCATTCAAAATCCTCCAAGCGGAGGTAGAGGTTTACCCATACAACTAGTTGGTTGTAGTGGGGTTCCTCTATAAGGAACTGTGTTCTTTCAGCGTTTTAATTACTTGCGATATTATTCCTTCCGCTGCCTTGGGAACAGCATAACAGCCAGTTCACAAGCTCTTGCTAACTCGTTCACGATCCAACAACGACCCTAATCCTTAACCTATAAAAGAAAATCACGTCGATTTATTACATTTGTACACATCAATGTATCATATTGGTCGATAAATGTCAAATGCTATATTAAGTTTGTTACTGAATAAATAAAATTATCTAGTGTAGTGACTTAGCCATGCATCACTAGTTAAGAAGATAGAGATTATTAAGCAAATTAAAGCTCGTTTGTTAGAAATTCTATATGTGAATTTCTAAAACCATATAGAGCTCGTTTGGCATTTATTGAGGAAAGGAAATAGTTAAGAGTATGAATCTAGTCCATTTTTAATTTATAATTCATTGATCAAAATCGTAATCATTACCCTTCCTTCTCCATTTTTTATGTAAAATTTGAGATAATTCTCCTCACCCCCTAACATGAGATAATCATATCACCTATTCTCCTCTAACGATTACCCTGCTTCCCTCACTTTTCTTGCAAAAAAAGAGAATCACTACCATTTTACATATAAATTTATTTCCTTTCCCTTTCCTTTACTCATTTTTATATCAACGGGGACATAGTAAATTAAAAAAACTAGCTGTACCCGTCGTGCCATCCACGACTACGACTCAACAATTTTTAGATATATTATAAATATGATATTAATAAATTAAATATAAAAAATAAATAAAAATGCAAAATAGTGTAAATTATTAGAAAAATTTAATCAAATTCAATTCTTTAAAAATCTTTTCTATAAAAAGTTAAAAAGATAATTAATAAGAAAAGATTAAAAAATATAGAATTTTTTTAAAGATAAAAAATCTTCTATATTTACATAAACAATTCAAAAAGGAAATTAAGGAAAAGATAATATAACTTTTTTAATAAAAATTTAATTTAGGCAATTAATTATATAGATATTTAAAAAAATTATTTTATTTTATCAAAAATTGATTTAAGAAAAATATTTTTTTATAAATAGATAAAAAGATAAAGATAAAATAATTTTCATTATTTTTAATTAAAACTCGGATTAATTTTTCCACTTAAATAAATAGAAATGAATTAATTTGAATATAATATAAATAATTCTTTTAAAAATAAGGTGGTGCCATAACTAATGTGGTGGTTAGAAAAGTTACAACTTTAATAAATTATATAGATAGATATGACTATTTTTATTTCAAAGATATATATGTAATCACGTGTACATTTGTTTTCTTATCTTTATTTTTAATTTATCTTTTACAAATATAATAAATATAATGTGCTTTTTTATCTATATTGGTCAAATCTACTAATATTATTTTATCTTTATGTTTCTTGGAAATGAATTTTTACAATATTATTTTATCTTTATGTTTACTTAGAGATAACTTTTTTGCATAATTAACTATTTAAATTTATTATTTTAATAAAGGGGTGATGTGGCGCAACGTGGTGACAGAAATTGCTTCGACTTTAGTTATTAGTAATGAATATATTGATTGATTATCAAAAAAATACATAATGGAAAATTATAACCAAAAGATCATAATTGAAAATTGTAATCTTAAACTGGCTTTATATGTATATAAATTGTCAAAAATATCATAAATGAAAATTTCAAGATGAATCATAATCATAATTGGAAATTAAAGATTTGCTAACAAATATAATTAGGATTTTATGTGCAAATATAATATAATTTTGATTAGGATATTAATCTTTTCAAAAGAAATTATGATATAATAATAATTTATAGTTTTTTTATGATTATGGTGATTTAGATTACGATATGATCATTCAAAAAAAAATTACAATATATCAAATCGTTTCTAATATAGTAATATCCAAAAAACTAAAATATATTATTTGTTGATAACAAATATTTTACATTATATTTGATGGTGTACCAATAAGCTAAAATTAAAATCTGGTCAAATAATTATAAAAAAATGTCTCAAAAAAATATTTTTGTATGAGGATAAACTCAAAATTTAAATTACGGGTTTAAAATGATTGGTTATTATCACTTAACAAAAGTAATATATTTTATGTTCATTCTCAATTTTTTAATTAATTAATGTGTTTAACAAAAAATATGAATTTAAACTAAAAAAAGGAATGGATAAGAAGGATATAGAAAATTATGGATTTTATTTTTGTAAAAAAATTCAAAAAATTTTAATATATTTTGAATATAATTCTTTGGTAACAGTGAAGATTGACTTAACAATATATCCTTTTTTTTTTGGTTGAAACTTAACAATATATCTTAATTGTGGAGATTATCTCTGTACGTATATATTTTGATTCATTTTTTTTGGTAATATCGTAACTCATCTTTTCGATGTATTTTTTGGGCAGATTGTATATTCATTTTTTTTGGTAACTAGTTGTACCCGTCGTACCATACGATTCAGTATCTTAAATATAAAATTTAATATCAGTGATTTATTGCTCGTAGAATGTATAATTTTTTTAATCAATATAAATGATTAAATTTAATATTAAGAATGATATATTAAAAAGAAAATTAGAAAAATATAATATAATTTTTTTTTAAATTCAATTTAGGTAATTAATTATCTAGATACTGATTTTTTTTATCAAAGCTTATTTTAAGATAATTTTTTTACATAAATAGATAAAAAGATGAAGATAGAATAATTTTTGTTATTTTTAATTAAATTTTGACTTTAAAAATTATTCTTTTATAGAATTTTTTTAATGAGATAGACTTAATTAATATAAATAAAAATTAATTTTAAATGTAAGGTGGGGCCAAAATTAACTTGATGGCTCAAAATTTAGACAACTAATTATCTAGATATTGAATTTTTTTTATCAAAATTTGATTTAAGATAAATCTTTTACATAATTAGATAATATAAAGATAGAATATTTTTCTTTAGTTTTTAATTAAATTTCGAATTTAAATTTTTTTTCACATAAATAGATTGAAAAGAATGTTAATGAAAAAACTAAATCAATATAAAAAAATTAATTTTTAAATTTATGGTGGGGCCAGAATTTACTTGGTGGCTCGAAAAGGTATAACTTTAATATATAGTTATAGATATTGAAACAATAATAATTTTGTACAATAGTTTAAAATATTAGAAGATAAGTTGGCTCCGTTCGGCGCTTCAAGCCTGATATGAGTTGATGTTGATGTTGATGCTGATTCCGTGATTGATGCTGATTTTACTAGTTGATTTTAGGGGTTGAAATTATTAGCTTATTTTTATAAAAAAAATATGTAGGTGTTCGGTAGATAGAGTTGATTGAGACTGATTTTATAAAAAGATGATGTAAAATTACCAAAAAGGGTATATTTATAAATATCCACATATTAGAGATTTTTTTTTCTTAAATTGAATTTGGAGGGCATTAGAAGGAAAAAACACAATAAGGTTGAATAAGGTCGGAGGGGGGAGTTGATTTTTTGGTCAAGATTTCAACTCCCATCAGCTTGTATAAGCTCTTGTAAGCTCCCTCAACTCCTAACGCCGAACACCATCTTGGAACTTTATTTTTTTACCATAAGCTTGAATAAAGCTGTATAAGCTCAAAATAAAGCCCGCCGAACGGACCCAAGGTCTCTTTATATATTTATGGGAGTTTTTTGTTAGAGTATATTGGAGTGTTGTTAGGATAATTAAATATGTTAAAGAATATTTTTACATGTAAAATTTTCAAAATGTGTAACTGAATTTCCAAAAAACATGGTTACTTTTAGTTCAAATCCAATATAAAATATCACATGAAAATTAAAATATTTTTAACCTAAATTACTCAAAACACAAACAAATTTTACAGTAAATTATCAGATTGGAAGTTTAACAAAGCTTTACTTTTAACCTTGTCGAAGCCCGAATGGAGATCAAGGAGAGCAACCAGCATAAACTTAGATAAGAGATCTTACTTGTTTTAAACAAAAATGCGATTAAGAGATTCCGATGGGGTGTGGAATTGGGGAAGAGTAACGATAGATCTCAATGACACATCCAAATTAAACGATGAAAATTAACAATAGATTGACCGGGAGGGGGATGGAGAGTAGCGACAAATCGATCGGTGAAAACCAAAGAAAAATGAATGGACAATTCCATCTAGAGTAGGAAGGGTCGTAAGATGCTTCTCCCATGAAGGACATACACCACCATCAATTTGTCAGTGTAGAAAGACGGGAATCACATAGTTACTATTTGACTTTTAATTTAGAGAAGAAAGATTTGAATAATGTATGTTTAATGGGTTATTTAAAATTAATTAGCAAAATCAATAGAAATTTGTAGATTATGTGACAATATGATGTGTCCATAATATATGAATGACATGGAAAATTTTGACATGTGAAATATGACATGGAATTTTTATAATAAAGTCTAAATTATAAGAAAATGACACGTGTAAAAATATGAGGTGGCTTAATGTAGGATTGCCATGTGGCGAAATCCTAGGTGGCGCAATGAGAAAGCTCCAAACCTTATTGCTTTTATATATATAGTAGATTACCATGTCAACATATAAAAAAAAGAATATTACGAAATTAAATGGCCATAGTTATTAGTTACTCCATCCGTAAAGTCTACTTGTCTTTTTAAAGTTAGACACATATATTAAGAAAGTTTTGTATTAGACAAAAATGTCCTTAATTAATTGTTTACTTTATACTCCCTCCGTATAAGTCTATTTGTCTTTCTAGCCTTAACTAGTTGTCTAATTCTACTTGTCTTTTTAAGTATTTTATCCAAAATTTTCCAACTTTACCCTCAAACAACCGATGCAATTAATTGCACACACACATCTCAAGAAATAAAGTAGGTAGATTATAGGGGTAATGTGGTAATACTAGCTCTTGCCTTAATATATGTGTAAAATGTTTAAAAGACAAGTAGACTTATACGGAGGGAGTGCATTGAAAATGAAAATGGGACAAATTTAGTTCACTTTTTCATTAAATGTAAGGGATTAAAGTGGGAAAGTTGGGTCTAAATTATATAAAATGACAAGTTTTTTGAACAAGATTTTAAATCTAAAAAGATAAATAGACTTATACGGATGGATTATTACTTTCTGTGGGAAAGTTGGGTCTAAAATATATAAAATGACAAGTTTTTGAATAAGATTTTAAATCTAAAAAGATAAATAGACTTATACGGATGGAGTATTACTTTCTCAACTCTACTATAGAGTTTTTTTCTTAACCCAATTGAAACTAAAACCCTAATTTTGATGTATTATTGGAATCGGGGTTAATGAGCAAAAAAAAGTCAAAATTTACAGCTAGCGGATTAAGCTGATCCTCTTGCATCGGTCATCCTTCATACTGTAGTAGTACTCCGTATTATTATGCGGGGATTATCCTTTCAAGGGCCAGGTCCACCAAGATTTGGGCCCCACAACCACCAACACTATCTTTTGCAAAGCAAAGTATCCAGACTTCCGGAGTATGTAGTTAGAATTGGACTAGTTGATGACCCGGGCCTTGCCCGGGAGTTTTGTAATAAATTTTTTAATATATTAATTTATATGTAATACATTATTAGGTTATAAATTGTTTGAAATAATATATTAATTTTTATGATCAATAAATAGTTAATGTTAGAAATCAAGTATTGTAATAGTATTTGTAAAAGTACTGGTGAATTAATAAATTACAATCGTTTTATATTGTAGGTTTTTGTTTCTATGCTAATGAAATATTTTGTTTTAATTTGCAATGTAATGGTGTTTTTAAACCATTTTTTAATGTTTTTATAGCATTATTCCATATAACTACACATGAGATGTTGCTTTGTACATTTATTATTTATCTATTAGAATTATAAGAAAGAGAATTTAAGCAATATGATTGTATTGATGTTCTAAAAAAACGTTTTTCTAATTAGAGTGAAAACGACAGCTAACTAAGGCATAGGACCTGCACCTTGCGCAGTGACTTTTTTAAATAAATATTGGACTATTGTTTTAAATAATATGTAGATAATTAGATATAAAATTAAAAAATAAATTAAATTAAGAAAATTGTAAGTTCATTATAATGCAATTTTTACCTATATTATTTAATGAATTTCATATTGATATATGGGTAGAAGATAATTTATCCAATCTCATACCAAATTGATAAATAAATATTAAATAAGGTGAGTTAGTGAATTACATATTATAAAATTGGAAATTATTTCATTAAACATGTAGATGATGGAATCTCGTACCAAATAGATAAAAAGTTTATTATTAGATAATGTGTATGGTTATATAAAATTATTAAATAAGGTGAATGTGTGAATTACATATTATAAAATTGGGAATTCTTTCATTTAGATAAAAATTTATTCAATCTCATACCAAATTTATAATTAAATATTGATATATATATATATAATAGATAGAGATAAAATTTTATCCAATTTCATGCCAAATTGATAAAAAAATATTATTAAAAATAAGGTGTGTGAATTACATAATATATAATTCATTATTATAAATAGGGTGATTGGAATAGTAATTATTAATGACGAATCTGTCCAAAATAATATTGCTATATATAATAGATAGAGATAAAAAAACTTCCAATTTCATGCCAAATTGATAAAAAAAATCTATTATTAAAAATAAGGTGAGTGAATTACATAATCTATAATTTATTATTAAAAATAGGGTGAGTAAAATATAAATTCGTAATGACGAAACTGCTCAAAAGTGCTTCAGGTTTAAAAGATATATTAATTAATTAATTAAGATGTGGCAGTTAATACTTAATACTGTCCATCTGTCGATAAAAAAAAACTTGCTAAATATACTGTAAAAAAAATACAAAAGTCACCTGCGCATGATGAATCAATATATTCATCCATTATTAAAACAACGGAAACATCTTTCTAATTTAAATTTTTTACATCTTGAGAACTTACTAGAGTTTGAGTCCATTATTTCTTATTTCAGGTACTATTAGTTAGTCGAATCCCGTGATATTCATGGGATAATTTTACTATATACAATATTATGATATTAATATAAAATTAATAAAAATTTACCCTAATACATTATAAAGCGGAACCAAGTCTGTTGTAAAATTTGCGCCACGTGTCATTTTTAAATAAATTAATGTGAAATTATATTTTAATAAATTCTATAACAACTTATAGTAATCTTGCTATATATACTAAATAGATAACATGTTTATATAATTTCTTATGTATATATAATTTTCTATATATGGATTATGTATTAGTTTACTACAATAGATAACATATTTATATAATTTTTATATACATAAATTCCTATGAGATGATATTTTTCATATTAATTTAATATTTTTATCTCTTAAAAAGATTTAGGGTATTAAATTTTTTTGTTATCTTTTAAGAAGGCTTGAGCTCCAAGTATAAAATTTATATCTATATAATGATATAATTTTAAATAATACATATTGTTATGTTGATATATTTTTATTTTGAGAAAAAGATATAATTTTATGTTGATGACTAAGATTATATGTAAATATCAAAAAAAAAATTCGAATTTTAATATTAAATTAATGAAATTATATTTTCTTTATCTTTTTATGCGTTTATATTAAAGATTTTTTCTTAAATCAAAGTTTGATTAAAAAAATAGAAAGATTTACAAATCTTGATGAATACATGCTTAAATTGAATTTTGATAAAAATTTATATTATATTTTTCTTAATTTCTTTTTTATTGTATTTATGTAAATATAGAATATTTTTTTATCTAGCCCCACCTTACATTTAAATTTTTTTATCTCTATGTTTTTTTTGTAATTTAATAGGGATGATAGGTTGATTAATACATTGAATTTTGTAAATTTTCATATACATTAATTTCCTTTATATTTTATTTCTTCGTTATGTAAATTTAGTATGGAAAACAGCTTTATAGATGGATTGAAATTTGCAAAATAATATATAGACAATTTTCTCTGTATTTTATCTCTTAAAAAACCAAGTATTTTATACATATTAGTGTCTAAAAAAATAAGAAAGTATTATTTAAAAATATTCAATAAAAAGTAAAATCAATATTTTTATAATTTCAATCTAAATTTGGACAAGATCTCCACAAATAATGGAAAAATATTTAAAAATATATTCAATTAAAATATGGAGTACAAATACAATCTAAGAAAATAATTTGTCTATTGAATAATTTATTATGATATTATATAAATATATTTAGTAATTTAAATTAATATCGTACAATTGTATAGTTTTTTAGTAAAATTATCCTGTGAATATCACGGGACTTCAAGTTGTATATAATATCGTAATAAATTTAGGTAATTTATAAAAAATCTGTAAGATTGTCCCCCATATTTTATCAATATATAGATAAAACATTATATACTTGAAGTCCGTGTCTTGTTAAAAAATAAAAAAATTTATTGTGCATACAATTAATATAAAAAATATTAGATCAAGTCATTATCAACATATAGATAGAAAAAATATATACTTGGATCCCAAATCTTGTTACAATTTTAAAAAATATGCATAAAAAATTTCAACATATATATCAAGTTATTATATTATAAAAAATTAGATATATAGAAAGAATGAACACGTAATTATACTATTTATTATTAGAAAATATAACATTATTTTATTCAAAGAAATGCCACGTGGCACAATTTTTTTCGAGATACATGATTTCTGCTTTATAATGTATTAAGTAGAATCAACGAGGGTTCATTTCTACGAATTGATCATTATTTTTATTTCTAAAACTTTAAATAAAGAAATTGATAAAAATAACATAATATTATTTTGATAATTTAATATAACTATTTAGATTGAATTTAAGAAAATGATATTTTTTTAAGAAACGGAGTCAATTAATTAATAGGAAAATTGATAAAAATAAATAAATTACGAATAAAATTTTGATTAAGAAAATATAACAATATATTATGTTTTGTGTTTTATCATTTTATATAGTTTTTTTTTATTATCGTAGTTACAAATTATGATTAGAAAAGAGAAATTTCGATACATAATTTTTTTGTCATGACACTAACGTCACCTTTTTTTCTTGTCCAAAGAGACATGACACGATCTCGATCTTCACATTTCATTCTTTATTGATAAAGAATGAAATTAGCTAGCTAGATAGAAATTAAACGGGGAATGATAGTTAATTAAACATCTTGCATAACGAAATAAAAATATGTGTATACGGTATACCTAAAGTCGACGATTCAGAGAGTAATACATGAAAAATTAACCTAATTAATGTATGATAATCAAGGCTATCTAGTTTTCGAATAAATATGACGAAATTAGATGGTACAGTCTCATTACCCACAAAAGTTTGGCACTGAAACACCGGCATTATACTCTAGTAACTAGTTTTTTGTCTTTTCCAAGGAAAATGAGTGTGCTATAGTTCTTTGCTCTTGAATCTTCATGTGACGTTTTTAATACTTCTTCGTCTTGACTATTAGTCCACCGTTCAAAGATATATGTTGGGCAAGTTATATCAGAATTTTCGATGTTGGCCCCGCAATATGCCAGTTGCAACTTGACGACATGCTTTTATGCCGGCTAGCCTATCAATAGAGCAGGAGTTCGGACCCAGACCGAACAGGCTCTGATACCATGTTAAATTCCGATGGACCAATATGACGTGGGGGTACACACGTCGGTTCATGCGCATATGCGCGTTAGGCTCAACACAAAAGTTGGGACTTAGCTGGACGAGTATATAACTAAGCAGGTTACTCCTCCTATTGCCAATTGATTTTATGATGGACCAGCTAATATTGACAAGTGTTCATTGGTGTATGTCTTGTGCAATTTTGGCAGGTTATGCTTCCATAAACAAATCTTCTCAGAATGAACAATGCTCTAATACAGAGCAAAAAAAGAAAACAAAAAAAAAATGCAAACGTCTAATAATACCCCGCCGTCAAAAAAAATAAGAAAAAGAAATTAAATCTATACTACTATATAAACAAATCTTCTCAGAATGAACAGTGCTCTAATACAGAGCAAAAAATGAAAAAAAAAATGCAAACGTCTAATAATACCCCACCGTCAAAAAAAAATAAGAAAAAGAAATTAAATCTATCTGCATTTATTACTCACATATGTACCTTCTAATAGAGAAGATAAAAGGAAAAAAAAAATAGCAGCCTACTTTACAAAAAGTCAAAAAAAGCGGAACATAATTAATTTTTTTTCATGCCAGTCTGCCTAATCAATTTGGAGGGCGGCGATAGCAAACGAGAAGGAGGTGCAAGGACAATCTAAAATATTGATATCTTTTATGTATATCTAATTTGGTTGAGGGTAAAATTATTTTTAAGTTTCTCTAAAAAGAAGATTATTTTTAAATTATTTAAAAGATTAATTAAACTATCTAAGATTTAAATGAAGTAAAAAATTAAGAGATTACTAGATTACAAGGCATGGCTAAAAAATAACATATATTTTGTGGTTATCGCTTAAAAATTAATTTGATTAAATTTAAATTTGAAAAATTACTTTTAAGATATAGAAAAGGTGGAAAGGTAGTTATTATATATATTACTGAATAAATGAAAGTTAGTGAAAATGAATAGTTCCCTCTAATAAGTAGTGAAAATAAATAAATAAAAAATAGTCCTTAATTAGTACTAGCTCTATATTTTATAGTTTATTTAGGCTGGAGTTGTGAAAAAACTCTATCAATAGAATTGAAAAGATCCTGATCGTTAAATAACAATTCAACGTCTAAGATTGAATTCTTCTCTCTCCATATCAACTTATATTTTTTTTATTTTTTTCCGAAGGATTCATTAATTTTCTATATGGTTTTAGTAACTTCACTCATAGAATTATTTAACACCTCCACCAGAATAGTAACCGTGGTCAACAAATACGAAAGGAGCAGCTTGCGTGAGTATTCGAAATAGATTTGGCTAAGTCTTCAAATTGATTTTGTGCGCTAATACTTTATTTAGTTCGTTTTTTACCTTAGATATATTTACATTTCTAAGGAAATGATTAAGGTGAAAGGCGGCCGCACAAGGCGGTGCAAAAATCTCGAGCGCCCTTCACTTTTTGGACGGTTTGTTGTCGTCTTTTGCTGAATTTCAATTCAATTTGTCCTCTTCGCAGGCGCCAGTCAATGACGGTGGGAAAACTATTTTGACTTTTGAATGCTTTTAAGGTTAAACAGCAGAAAACGACAACGTTGAAGAGGACGAAGATTAAGGCGGCTGATCAATGGCGGTGGGGGAAACCCCGAGTATATAAGGATGCTTCTTGTGGCTTTGTTCAGAATTTGTTCGTGATCACCTCTACTCGTACTTACTGTTTGATTTGCTCCCACGGAATTTAGGGTGAGTTCCATCTCTGCCCGTAATAATGTTTTCAAGTTTTTGATTTCTCAATTTTGTAGTGAATCATATATAGTTGTTCTTGTTATTTTCGGCAGTTTGAAATTAGTGATATCCTTTAATATTGTTATAGTTTGAAATTAGTGAGCTGTTGGACTTAATCCTTACTGCATCGGCCGTTATCGCTTGGAAAGAACATTAGTTTAAGGTTGTCTTATTCAGACTAGCCTTGATCTGTGACAATCTCATGGGAATTGAATTATACACTTCAAGGATTTGTTTGTTGATTTGTGCGCTATATTTCTTTTCGTTGTTTGCTGCTTTGATCAGGATGATCATTTCGTAAATTGTAGGTAGCCATCAACTTTTGCAGCAGGTAAACATGAAGACATGTATATATATCTACTAGCTTAGAAGCGGAGCAAATCGTATGTCTCCATTTTACGTCCCACCCTAATGTCCCACTTTTATTATTAGACCATCTGTCATTAATTTACCAAAACCTTTTTTTATTTAAAAAACGGATATCAACCTCATATCTAAGTACAAAACTCTGGTTCATGGCTTTCACTCCTCTACCAACAAATTAACAACTCAATCGGTATCAATTTCAATTTGCTCCACTTGCTTTAGGCGTAAAAAATTAAGGTAAAAGATTATAAATTGGTTTAGTCAATTTTTTGACCACAAATTAATTTTATCAATTCAAAAAAAAATATTTTTCATATTTTTATTTTATTTTTATCTATTCATAAACACCCATCTCCAATATGTTTCAAAGAAAAAAATTGGTAGAAATTCGAAAAAAAAGAAAAATAATTTTTAGATGACATAAAAATGGGTAATTAATTTTATTTATAATGCAAAATAACATAATTAATATATTAGATGACATAAAAATGGGTCTTAAAGTGAGGTGGAGGAGTGAAAAAACTGGTTTGAGGGGGTAAAATCTCAAAAAATGGAATGTGCATTGTGAATGGTCTAAAAATAGTAATATATTTTGAAATTGAATTTATTTAAATTTAATTATTTTTTCAATAGGGTTTATTAGAGTTTTAGTTCCCAAAATTAAAATTCTTAAGTACAATATCCAAAGATAATGTATTATGTTACCTAGATATTTATTTGGCAGGAAATAAAAGGTTTGAGATCAAGATAAATATTAGCAATGGTGACATGACACTATTTTTTTTTGACATGACACTAATTAATGTTGCCAAGATTATGCAAGTTTATTTGGGTTTTCAATAGTAAAAAGAAATTATAGATTGAGTAAATATTTAACACGTGGACTAATCATACAAATAGGACATGAGTGTGGGATACAAACACGGGACAAACGATTTGCTCCGCTTAGAAGTGCTAAAAGTTATTACATGCATGTGCTAGAAAGAAAGGATTGTACTGAAGTTTTGGATGGTACCTCCCTACCTCTATACAAATCATGTTGTGAGCTCAGCTTACCATAAATTATTAGTTTTATTCGATTTAATGGATTTTATGGTTATTTCTCAATGACAATACTTTACACTAATCAAGCAAGGCCATTTTTGTAGCTGGCCTGATTCAAAAAAAAAATAGATGAAGAAGGTAGCATTAGTATTATTTTGTATGGTGATTACTACTTACTTATTAGGGACCAGTGATTTTAACTTAATTGGGATGGCTTTATGGAATAGGTGTTGTTTTAGGTTTTCAAATCTGTTATTTGCGACCATGTTTAAAGGAGCTTTATGAATTTTGGATAAGTTAGGAGTTTTTCATTAACTCTGTAAATATATTCAAGCATTCACAACTTCTAACGTATGTATTTGTCAATCGGTGGTCATCAGACAATGGAGAGAACATGGTTTCAAGACACTGCTATCTTCAAGAAAAAGCGGTCTGACTTTTTGCAAATATTCAAGGTAATATTGCTTTTGTAGTTATTTATGATTAACGTACGTGTACTATAAAACTTGACCGTACCCCTTACCAAAAAAAGCTATAAAACTTACCTTCACAGTAATTAATTTGTTAGATTTAAGATTGGTTTCCTCATTTTTTGCGGAAAAAGGGACCTTGTCATTTCTGTATTGTCTGCCTTGACAAAATTATGCACTTACAATAACCAATTTAATATACTCCGGTATAATTTAATTCCTTTGTATGAATTTCTGAATGGATCTAGCTAACATCTCAATTTTAATTAAATACTTGCACGATGTACAATCTAAAATTAATGATGTTGTACGGATTACTTTACTACACCACAAATCCTCGAGGAGGAAGGAGTTGAAGTTCTTCTCCACTATTTCTACAAGATGAAAGGTGTTGAGTCCTCCTTTTAAGGGAGTGTAGAAAGAACGTAAATAGCAATGAATTTGAGTACGTACATCTTACTATTTCTTAATTACTAGCATATTAAGAGATATTTAGTACCTTATAATTAAAAGGGTGAGCCTAACTATTAAATTATGTATGATTCAGGTTCTTTGACAAGCCAGCAACGGTAAAGACGAACGTAGTGCTTTATAACACATGTTGAAGAAGTGAAATACGTGGTGAAAATGCTACCCATATGACTATGCACGGTCATCTACTTTATCATCTTCGTATCATTTAGATCATGCTTATGGTGTTTAAGACTTTTAAATGAAGCTAAAAATGGCTACGGAAATTAAGGGATGACTCAAAAATTTAAATTAGAATTTCATTCAGTTATATTTTTCATATGTACGTTTTTTCCTTAAAAACTATTAATAATTACATATAAGTAAAACATTTGTGTTTTTTATGCTAAATAGAGAATCTATGTGCATCCCTTAAAAACTATTAATAATTGTATATAATTAAAACATTTTTATTTTTTATGCTAAATCGACAATCTATGTAAATGTTATTTCCTAATATTACACCAATCAATAAAAAAATATATTCACGCGGCGCCTTACTAGTATGTATATATGGTGTGATTGTGATCGAAGTATACAAGTGGAGTACGTACGTGTAAACTGAGATTTTAAGCCGCAAATATATAATATCGTACGTCGCACTGTGCACGGACATGTTAAGTTGTTTGAGATGAGCACAGAACAAAGATAGAGATATCGATCGTATAAGTTGTATTCATAAAATATATATTATTATATAACTTCCGGACGTACATACAGATATTTTTCTCACTCGTCAGCAAGATCGATCATCGATGTATATATCGATCTGTCATTACTTATAAGTATCCACGTATTCTTGCAAATAACCAGAAAAGTGACCCGTATAAATAATATTAACAAGCATATACGTCGACCATGTTATAATTATTAAGCTTTAATTGAGTATACGGAGTGCTATTTTTGTACCATGTACACTTGTCACATAAAACAAAATGTTATATATACATATGAACATTCAAATTGGATTCATCATTCAATTCATCCATCTGAGAAATTATATAATAATAATACATTTGGATTGATCCAATCAATAATAAACTGTGATCAATTGATAAATTTGATCGTTATTTTTTAAATGTGATTAGTTCAAGTCCTTAACAATCTATGTACGTGTCAGCTATTCAGCCCATCGATCTTAATATGATGATATTATGTTGATTTTCTGCTAATTCTATATGTAACGTAATAGTGCTTCTCAAAGAAAATGAAAAAAGAAGAAGAAGAGTTGAACTATGCCATGTTGTATCTGACATACGTTGACAAAAATTAAATATATAATTAACTGTTGACAATAACTAACTTATTTTATTTTAATACTATGATGTGCCCGAATTCTTCGGTTTTCTTATGTACTTATAACTTGCGTAAGGTATAGTCATTTATTTATTTTTAGATTTTTACATAAGAGTTTTGTTACAACGAGAATGATAAAACTGAAAAAATACGAAATTTAACGTGATTTACAAATAAATGTAACATGGTCTATAGATAGATAAATCGAATTCTTTTTTTTTTACACAAAGAGAACATATTATAATAAGAGTATTCTTAATGGTTGTCCAAAATCTTGAGCATCAAAGAGAGAGACAACAAAAAAATAATAAATGGAAGAAAGAGAATGATGACCAAATAAAAATTGGGCATGGTGATGACCAAAATTAGTTTTAGGCAATATCTTGACATGATGACAAATGACATTTGGACCACATGATTTATTTTGAATGTGAATTTGGGTATAAAAAAATCAAAAAGAAATAATATTTTAATTGATGACCAAATAGGTTAGGCAACCATTTTAAATATATATAGTCTGATTAAACCCTAATTAGATTATGAATCATAAGCCCAAAACAGATTACGAGGCCATGTAATAGATCGAAAATATAGCATACTGTTTTGATAGGTGGATTTTTACCCCCGAACCCCTTGCCAGGGGACTTCACCCTCTGGAACCCCTGGTGTTGTCGGGGGCTCCACCCTCTGGAACCCTTAGTATTGTCGGGGATTCTGCCCCCAAAACCCAAGGATTTAATTTACATTTTTTTTCTTTTTGTCAAGAACAGCGTCATGAAAATCAAAACAAAAATTTCACGATATTCCTAAAATCAGAACTATTTAATTGGATGCTCAAAAACTAATTTGCACTTTTCATCTAATAGCGGAGATATTTATCTATATATTTATCGGCTGAAGTATCAACCAGCCAACACATAAGTTTGAGAATATTAAAATTATCAACTTCTTTTTAAATTAAAAATAAAACTAAATATAATTATTAATATTGTAAATTAAACGATTTTTTTATATCCACATTTAATAAGCTAAATAACTAAATGATAAGAGAATAATTATGGGCTTTAAGTAATAAAGACTCAACGCATTAAAGAGACTCAATGTCTTAATAGGAGGGGCGGGTTTAGGGGGTGCGGGCGGGGTCGGCTAACCCCCACATCGGGCTGGAGAAGCGATAAGTTTTACCTAAAGAGCTCGAGAGATAAAAAAAAATGAGCTTTCGCCCCCATATCTAGCCTAGGGCTGGACAAAGCGAAAAGTGGGGAAGAGTGGGGGCGAAATTGGAAAGAGCGGATAATATTAATCTGTACAAAGTCCACCTCCCCCCTTTCAGATAATTCTGGATCCACCTCTGCTTAATAGTGATGATAAGAAACCTTAACCTCCATTTTCATTATATAAGGGGTGCCTTTGTTAATTGTTCTTCTCTTCTCTCTATTTTCCTACCCCCTTCTGCCTTGACAATTTTGTAAAAATATTTGGTGCCATCTATGGGAAGAGAAGGTCAATCCGTGCTCACCACGCGAATTGAAGTTGTTGAACCGCCCGCGTTCAAGACCGACTCAATCGAAGCCATCCGCGAGCCCTACCCGAGGAGCCGAATCCACGCAGTTGTGTACGAACCGTTTGAGATCGAAGCCCAACACTCGCATCAGTCACTATTCCAATATGTTCGAAGTCGCGACAAAGTTGAGATCATACGAAGTCACGAACAGAACTGCTAGCCAACCGCGTTCGAGGAAGCGAGCCCGATCCAAAGACTCGTCCGATCTAAGGGAGCCTCATCTGATCCGAACCACCCGAACCGATCCCCTTCAATATACGTGTTCGCTCGAAGCCATCTTTGACCTACCATGTACACTTGAATCCATCCGTGACCCACCATGTCCGCTCGAAGCCATCCGCGATCTAGCCCGAGCCCGTTAAAGAACCCCGACTCGAACAACAGAGGATTTGGAAGACAAGCAAGAGGCCACACGCAGGACGAAGGAACGATATCAGGAGCAAACCCCTCAGTAGAGTTGCGATCAACACTAGGCCAAATCCCATCGCGAAGACATTGTCGAGGATCAGAATCAAAGGCAGACAACAGGGACGTTTGCTAGTGCTAACATGGATCTGACAACTTTTCCAAACAAATGATCGACGACAGAGGGACACAGAAAGTTGAGAACATCGCACGAAGGTGATAGCGGAAACAATCTTGGAAGAGGGAGATAAGGCAAAGACCACGAGTGGGGCAAAAGAACGAGATCAAGAACGGGAGTTGGCAAAGTCATGCGAGGAGGTCTGTCGTTTAAAGCAACCTTGGAAAGGATGTAGGGGCATATTCGCAAATCCAAACAAGTTAACCCTAGTTGAGAGCGGTTCATGGATCAAGACACCAAACGACATGACGAGGATGTTCAGGGTAGCAAAGCTGGGATAAAAAAGCAAGCAACTTCGTCATCCCTAAGAGTCGATGCATAATCTAATGATCTTGCAACACCTCGTTCGAGAGCCACGACTATTAGACCGAGATGATTCAAGAGGTATCGGAAAGAAGATCAAGTATACTTCGCTTTTCGTTTACACACTAGGCCAGGAAAGTCGTCCTAAGTGATGAAATTGCGCCTCAAGAGGCTGATGTGTGTTTTGCCTGAAGAATTGCTGAGCAGAATTTTGACCAACCGTTCGAGTGCTAAAATTTTTGGAATAAGACAATCCACATATCACTACAAAGCTGACGAGACAAAATACAAATTATCTCCAAACACCAACTCAGAAACCACCAAGAAAGAGGGTGAAAAGGCATCTCAAGTTTGTTGCATGGAAGAGTGATACATACAAGAGCCGAGTTTGGACGCATATTCAAGGAGTTACAGAAATTGAAAAATTATGAGCCTTATATGGATGGAAAGCTGAGGAAATCATCTATACTTCATCTTTTGGCATCAAAATCACAAACGCACTCAAACAAGGCCAAAATCACAAATCAAGCCGAGCATCCACGTTCCTGCCACAACATAGCGTTGCTGCCTTGCAGGAGCTCGTTTAGAAGTCATGGTTGCCAAATCGAGACGATTCTAGAGGCGTTAGAAAGGCAAGAAAACGAAAACAACCCATCTTCAGGAATGAAATCCAGAGTCTTGCTCGAAGTGGATCAAAACTGAGTGCGAACACGAAGCAAGAGAAAGAACATGAAGGGTCCGTGAAGTGGGTAAAGACGCGGCCGATAGAAGCTAAAGGATCTAGACGGAAAAGACGTCTCGTGAACCTGGAACATGTCTCATTTGAAGAGATTTTACATATAGAGCCTTATTAGATACGTAGCTTTATAATGTCTTTTTACATGAACGTAGGACGTATTTAGAAGTCTCGAGCTTAGGATATATATGTTAGTGAGGCAAGGACAACAGTTAGTGAAAAGCATTTTTCTTTGCAGGTATCGCGGAGACGTACACGAATGAACGCTTTGGATCATTTACGAATAAATGAATGAGTGTCCCCTTGGAAATAAAAAGTCGGGACATACACGAACAAAACGCTCTGAATCATTTATGAATAAATGATGAGCGGTCCCCTTGGATGTAAACGAAATATTGCATTGGACCATTTCGCTTGGATGGTTCTGAGGATGTACCATTTACGAATGAATGCTCTCAAATGGACGTACACGAACCAAACACTTTGTGCATTTACGAATGAATGGAGAAGCCGTCCCGCAAAACTAACCTAATTTGCTAACATAACAATTACGAATGTGATTACGAATGCGTATGTGATTATTAATGTGTATCTGATAACGAACATGGAAATCGATTATAAACGAGTTCTGAAAACGCAAAAGAGTTACGAGCTCCGCAATCTGAATTTTACAAGTATGATCGAAATGATAATCGTGTATTACTCGCGCAAAATAGTCAAATGTTAGTATTTACACACGCAAATACGTGACATTGGATGGACAATTTAGAAACGATTTTTTATACCCGATTTAATAAGCCAAATAAATAAATGATAAATGAATAATTATGGGCTTTAAGGAATAAAGGCTCAATGCTTTAAAGAAGCATAATGCCTTAATAGTGATGATAAGAAACTCTAATCTCTATTTTTCAGTATATAAGAGGTGTCTTTCTTAATAGGAAAGATATTCTCTATTTTTCTGATTAATTGTTCTTACTTTCTCTCTATTTTCCTATCTCCTTTTTGCCTTGACAATTTTTGCATAAATAAATATGACTATTACATTGATGAAGAGAGATTCGAACTTGCAATCTAATGATCACGGACGTCATTATCTATTAACTAAATGTTAGTGCACAAAAACTTCCCCTTCAATTCGTCTTTAATGCACTAATTAATAACTCCTCCTCTTCCGCTCCTTCTTCGATCTCTTGACCTAGAAACCTGCAAAACAATGGACACAAGGGGCGAGGACCCCCTAATCCACCTCCGATGCCTAAGTCAGAAGAGCAATTGTCGTTTTGAGCGACGAGGTACAACAAGAGAGCGGTGAATCCCTGAATAGTCGAGCTAAGCGAGTATTAGCCTGTCCAGAGTTTCTGAATATGCCGATGTGCACATGTGTCTCTCCCTACACGTCTAGGGCGTGTATTTATAATGGAAGAGGGAGATCAGGGGGCCTTATTTAATTATTTTCTAGGGTTGCTCAAAACCCAAGCTAGAAATATTCCCACCTTCTCCGGGTTTAATTCTATCATATTTGCAGGATAGAATCTTCCATAAAGTTTCATAACCACCATATATTTTATAATATGGAAAATAACGAAAATAATAATAACTGCGCAGTAATTTTAGAAATACCTTTTAATAGCGAAAATAACTATGGTAACTATGTTTGTTTTACCCGCTCACAAATGCCCCACCTACACCGCCTTACATGTCTTACCATGTTTGGCGACGTAGGGTACAAAGGGTTTCAAATCGGAGTGGCCAAGTGGATTGGTCGATGTCAAGTCCCCTAACGCTTTCGTATATTCGTATATTCGTATATTTGTAAATTCGGATACACATGAGCGAATATCATATGTTTTATGAGCGAATATCATAAACTCGTATTTATGAGCGAATATCATAAACTTTCTCATACACGCATATGAAAAATCCATTAGTGCGATTAACTAATGTTGCGCTATATATTTTTTATGCAAGACTCAAGCTAATGCAAAAAGGCCGACTTTTATTAATAAATAAACGTGAATGTTATGAACTTACAAAGCTAAGTGGAATGAATGCAAAAAACGAAAAAACCTAAGGGCCTCATCAAAACCCACGTGGGAAAAAGAGTGCCTTGTCTATATGAAACTCCTAGTCCCGAGATCCCTGCGCAGGGGAAGACGGGTGATCGTGCTCACGATCTTCGTCTCGTGAAGCGAGGCTGTCAGCTGCAGTGCCGCGATCGTGTCGAGGTGACCCGCGATCGCGGTCTTTAGTGCTGCGGTCGCGGCGTGGCGACCCGCGGCCGCGGTTTTGCCCCAGACCCGGGGTCTTACGCTCAGCTTGAGCGCCGCGGTCGCGGCCCTCAGACCCGCGATCGCGGTTTCATTGCTAGTCTTTAGCTTTCAACTCGTCTTCCATTTTCTGCATAAATTCCGACTTAGGGCGATTTCCATTGGAGCATAGACGAGCATCCAGCTGATTCGCCTAGACACGAACGATGACGTCTCCATCTCTGAATTGAACCATTTGATGGAGGGTCGATGGTACCGCTCCAATCCCATGGATCCAAGGCCTCCCCAAGATCAAATTGTAGGGTGAAGGCACATCAACGATCAAAAACTCAACGGTCATCACTTTTTTGGCCAGGCTGACTTGGGTTTTATACATTCCAAGCGGGTATGTTGGATAGCCACCAAGTCCAGTTAACTGCATCTTGACCGGGATCAAATCTTCGCTGTTTTTCCCAAGGAGTTTGAAGACTTCAAAGTACATGATGTCAACCGAACTTCCTGGATCAACAAGAGCACGACGCACTTTAAACCCTTCTAGCTCGACTGCTAGAACCAATGGGTCATTATGAGGAACTTGGACTGTCGCAAGGTCCTTGTCTCTAAAGACTAGTCCATCCACCGCACGCACGGGGGAAGGAGGTCGTCGTGGCTCGGCCTGTTGAACTCTCATTACTTCAAGCTCATGGAAAGATTTCCTGAAGTTACTCCTTGCTTCATCATCTTCATGCCTGTAAGATGCCGAAATTGTCTGGATGACCTCAATCTGTTTCTGCCCCGGCTCATCATTTTTCTCAAGCCTATCTTTCTTGATGAACTCCTACAAGTACCCCTTTTCCACCAGACTCTCCAGATACCGTTTAAATGACTCACATTGTTCGGTCATATGTCCCTGAACCCTGTGATACATGCAGTACTTTCTGCTACGTGGATCGTCTTCACGACATTCTTCTTTGGGGGGATATTGGAAAAAGCCTTCATGCTTATGCGAGGTAGGATCCGATAGATCGGCACACTAAATGTGGTGTAAATCGCTCTAACTTGGCCTTCTCCCTTGAAGTTCTCAGCACGGCGGCGAATTTTACGAGGAGGAGAGGATGATCTTCCTCTTATCTTGAAAGTGTCCTCCTCTAACCGCACATATTGATGAACGCGCTCTTGAAGCTCGACTATTGTGGAGGGAAGATGAAGTGTAAATTCCTCTCTCAACTTACTATCTGCAAAGATCGCTCTTTTAAAGGCAGTGATAGCGGTCCTAGGATCGCACCCTTCAATTTCCGCATAGCATTCCATAAATCGATTGAAGAAGCGACGCAAGCTTTCCCCCTTCTCTTGCTTGAGACCGAAAAGTGTGTCGAGCGAAGCAGCATCTCGACTGTTAGCTATGTATCGCTTCACGAACATAGAAGCCAACCGTCCCCAACTCCGGATTGACCCTGGCCTAAGACTCTGAAACCACTTCAAAGGACCTTTACCAAGGCTACTCGGAAACATCTTGCACATGATAGCCTCCTCAGACACCCACAACGCCATTTTATGGGTGTAAGAAGCTATGTGGCTTACAGGATTTGTGTTTCCGTCGTACAGAGCAAAGGATGGTGGACAAAATTTTGACGGCGGTAGTGCTCGTTGGATATCTGCATGGAACGACGTTGATGTTAGAAAAGCCAACTTATGCTCTACTTGATCTCGAGCCGATTGCAAGGTAGTGCCTTGCGCTCTTAAAAGATCAAGTAGCATGTTCTGGGTACGCTCAAGAGCTCGGGCCCTTCCTTCAATTCTCTCAAGGTTAACATTCCGACGCTGGTTGCGCCGTCTCTTCCTGCTTTCCTGGCCTCGATCACGATTAGGCTTGGGATTTTCAGAAGGATTATAACGATCGTTCTGCTCGTGCGAAGAACCGCGTCGATCGTCTGACCCGCGGCCGCGGTCTGACCTACCGCGATTGCGGTCCCTCGTGCCGCGAGCGCGGCACGAGGGACCGCGAACTTCGGCCGCGATGATTGTTGTGGTCGTCGGCTTCGCCCGAGTCGCTAGAGGACGGCTCGTCAAGCTGAGGAGGATCCGTGGCTCGTGACCTCTTACGCGGGGGTGACTCGTGGCGATGATCTCTTCGCCGGCTCCTTGGAGCCCTTCTGTCGCTATCGTAATCAACCTGTGTATCGCCTGGCCCGTCAGAACTGATCGATTGAGGACTACGACGGTTTATCCAAGGAGCGTTTTAACTTGGCGACCTCTTCTAGGGCATGTTCTAATCGAGACTCGGCTTCTGCACACCTCGTTTGGTATTTCTCGTGCTCTCTTAGAGCGTTAGCCAAAGCGTGGGTAATCTCATCTTCTTCTTCATTCTCGTTGGTGGTAGATGCCCCATTTCCGCCATTTGGAGCGGACGATAGGGCGATACGATTGTCACTTCTCACGGGATCGGACCCGACACAGCTAGATTGGCCTTGCTCTAAACGTGGGCTAACCAAACCAGGGTTTGGCTCGCGAATAGAGAGCGAAGGCTCGGAAACACGCGGCCCGCGGTCGCGGTTCTCAGGACCGCGGGCGCGGTTTGACTGGCCGCGGTCGCGATTTTGTCCGGCGATTGCGGTCGCTCGAACTGGTTCGCCTTGCCCTTGAACTCTTCGATTTTCTTCGTTCTCAGCCACACGCATGGCCGATTCCCATGCTTGATCAAACCCGGATGATTCAGGCCCTGAAGTATCACGACCGACGATTCTGTCGCTTGACTCGGACCCCAAACGGTCTGTGCGATGAATAGCCGTACTAGCGAGAGAGGGGCCGGGTCACGATTCAAGTTGTTTTCAGGCACCAAGGTCTGATCTTCCGAGCGAATATCAAAATTAACCTGATCGATCTCCATTAGGGCACGGTTTTCCGAGCGAATTTCGGCTTGACCGCCGACCCGCGATCACGGTGTGCAGTACCGCGGTCGCGGTCTATAGCGCCGCGATCGCAGCCTTCAGTGCCGCGCTCGCGATTTCGTTTCTTCGGGCATGGTTCGCGCGGTTTCGCTTCGCGACGATGCCCTGGTTTCTTCAAAGTTGACTTCTTGATTCTCTCGAATCGATTCCAGCACCATAACTGCGTGGATCGAATACTCGTTCCCCACGGACGACGCCATTTGTTAGTGCACAAAAACTTCGCCTTCAATTCGTTTTTAATGCACTAATTAATAACTCCTCCTCTTCCGCTCCTTCTTCGATCTTTTGACCTAGAAACCTGCAAAACAATGGACACAGGGGGCGGGGACCCCCTAATCCACCTCCGATGCCTAAGTCAGAAGAGCAATTGTCGTTTTGAGCGACGAGGTACAACAAGAGAGCGGTGAATCCCTGAACAGTCGAGCTAAGCGAATATTAGCCTGTCCAGAGTTTCTGAATATGCCGATGTGCACATGTGTCTTTATAATGGAAGAGGGAGATCAGAGAGCCTTATTTAATTATTTCCTAGGGTTGCTTAAAGCCCAAGCTAGGAATATTCCCACCTTCTCCGGGTTTAATTCTATCATATTTGCAGGATAAAATCTTCTATAAAGTTGCATAACCACCATATATTTTATAATATCGAAAATAACAAAAATAATAATAACTGCACAGTAATTTTAGAAATACCTTTTTAATAGCGAAAATAATTGTGGTAACTATGTTTGTTTTACCCGCTCACATTAAATTTATAAGATTTGACAGTTAATAATTAATAGTAGTAGGAGCTATGCTATATGTTTGTTATTGTAGATCGTCATTTAAGTTTAAGTCGTGCAAATATTCAATTAAATGAGTTTTAAATTGTTTTGCATAGAGCTTAATTCGAACGATGTTAGATGAGTTTCGTTATGGTGCATTATATATACGATTATAATGTTATTTCTATTATATGTATAATACACTCGATCGATCTACAAGCATGTTCATATAGCACTCCCTTCCATTCATTCATTCATTGCAACAACCTTGGTGCTATTCTTTTAATTTATTGTCCGTAGTACAAACTAAAAGGCTCAATTATCGATAATTATTAATCAAGAGCTAGTTTATGAAATATTTATTTATTTATTACTCCGTATTAGTTAATTAAAGAGATGTTTGGTCAACTTGGGAGTGTCATAGGTACCCCATGTGGAATGTGGTGTTGCCGGGTTGGCATCATTGTACACTGTATTATAGATGGGCTTGTCGACTTCTTACTCACTATTGACTTTGAGTTCTTGCCCGTATAGATTTCATCCTCATTTATGATGATTATAATTACGCTAAATATAGTACTAGAGAATTAATGTTTAATCTATACTCCGTACGTTGTATAAAGGAAAACTTCGAAATTTATGCATTATTAATGATGGCTTCATCTTTGCTCAACGTTCTTTGTGACTCATCGAGCCCTCGTCGTCGTCGGATGAGTCTCTTGCCACTTGTCAGGCTCCAGATTTGAGATCTCCAAGCTTCGGATCTGAGACCTTCAGGCTCCAGATCTCTACCTCCATCGCGGAGACCTCCGTCTTCGCCAACTGAGACCTCAGCCCGGCCAGGCTTCCCCTCGTTGTTGGCTGAGAACTCAACCCAGGCTCCCCCTAATTGTCGGTGTCTCCCATCTGAACTGTCTTGGCGTCTCCATTGTAGCCTTTCCTATCAAAAGGGTTAGGTTGTCTCAGTCAAATGGGTCAAACAGGCCGACTCATAACCCGACCTGTAAAACTTGTAAACTAGGTTACGGTCCGAATCACGAGTCAAGTTTATTTTTACGGTACGGGTCAGTATTGGTGATTTGTGAAAATTCATCAATCCATTTGGTATAAGTTGTAAATGATAAGTGTGAGAATTTCTATGGGTATCACTCGGTCTTGCGGTGTGCGGGAGGCACGAACAATGTGATCGGCCCTAAGTATTTACGAAGGGTTTAAGGGAAAAGGAAAACATGGATAAGGCAAGGGGCGCTCGTACCAAGTATCGGCGCCTAGCGCTCGACGTTAGCGAATCGTGGTATCGAGGGCTAGGCTCTCCAATGCTCGGTGTTGGCGCATGGGACTCGACCTTGGCACATGCTAGGCATCGAAAGGCACCGTTATCGAAGGCAAGACGTGCCATAGCACAGCCGACACTGGCCATTGGTGCTAGCGTGCCATGTCACATGCCTGCACTGGCGTGCCTTGGCTTAATCGCGCCTTCACGCCGATGAGGCCTTTCTCGAGTTTGGCCATTTCTAGCGATTTGATCCGCCTTCTAAGGATTTGGAAAGAAAGCTTTGAATTGCATTATCTATCCAATTATGATGTTTGTTGGTCATAGTTTCTTGTATTAATAGTTGCTTAATTAAGAATAGTATATGAAATTCTCTATTGCACGCATTGAATTGCATTATCTGTTTAGTCGGTGTTAGGAACTCACGATCATTAACACTAAAACAACATCCTCAATTTTAATAATGACAAACACCATGGGAACTAACGTCAATTGCCAAGTATTCCAGCTTAATAGGTTGCACGTCATAAAAGCATAGATCAACGAGTTCCCACACCATGGGAACTAATCCAACGACGAAAAAGAGAATGACCAACCTCGGAATAGAATAGGTTGCATGTCGCAAAGTAAAGAACAGAGTAACAAGTTCCCACACCATGGGAACTAATGCAACGACGAAAAGAAAGCAACCAACCTCAAAAGAGAATAGAGTTCCCACACTATGGGAACTGGACATGAGGAACATGAATCCCACAGAAGTCAGTAAGAGTTCCCAGGAGAAGGGAACCGAGAAGACGAGAGTTCCCTTTGGATGGGAACTAGCACATGCATGAAAGCGACATCTCAACGCATTTTCAAGGATCCTGTTTATTCCGGACACAGAGGCATCTTAGACCATCAGAGCCTCAGCACAGAGAAGACAACCATCCAACGGTCCGGATTGATTCAAGAGTTGACAATTCAAATTCAAATCAAAGTCACATGTCAACCTTAAGGAATCAGACTTGGAGAGCAAGGCAAAAAGGGTATTTAGGACAAATACCTCAACTGGATAAGGGTTTCTCATCACACCTATTTAAACCCGTCAACAATCACCTTGCTGCTCACTTTTCACATTCATCAAATCCAAACAGTAAGAGAGAAGAGCTGAAAGAGCCACTCAAGTGAAGATTGTAACGTTGGTGAAAAGTCCCCGGCGCCGAGCTAATCTCGACGACGGTGAAGAGAGAAAAGAGTTCCTAGGTCTAGGGGAACTCTAGAGGAGAGAGAGAGAGAGAGAGAGAGAGAGAGAGAGGGAGAGAGAGAGGTTTGAGTTTCGTTTTGTCTTTAATTGTGAGCGTTCACCGGGTTAGGGTCGAGAGAGTGCATTAGTGTTGCCTAGGGAGAGAGTCCTAGTAGAAACAGAGAAGTTTGTACTCTGCCTTGTAACCTGAAGGGAACTAAGCAATAAAGAAAAGGTAACTCATTCGAAAATCCTCCGAAAGGGAGGTAGAGGTTTACTCACGTGATTAGTTGATCGTTGTGGGGTTCCTCTATGAGGGAACTGTGTCTAGTGTTTTTATTTACTTGCATACTTGTTTATTCCGCTACATGTGGGAACTGTTCGATACTGTTCTCATAACTGATTTCAACTAACCTATGAACCAACATTATCTATCCAATTATGATGTTTGTTGGTCATAATTTCTTGTATTAATAGCCGCTTAATTAAGAATAGTATATGAAATTCTTAACAAATGTACATTGGTTTTTAAACCAAAAATTATAATTTTTATTACAAAATTATAGTCAAATAATATTTCATCAATTATGAACAAAATTATTTATAACGAAGGGTGTATATATATAATTTTTTATCGGAGAAAAGGACATGTGTGTAATTGTATATGGACATAACAAAGGTGTTGAGAATGTAAAAAGTAGGAGTTTATGTACAAATTGTAATGGGTGCGTGAATGATGTAGCAGAGAGAGAAATTGAAAAAGTAGAAGTGCATGAGACTGTAGCAAGTGCATTGTTGCGGATTCTCTAATACTTCTTCATAAAATCATACATGAATCTGAAAATGATTCTTTCACAGCTTCTCAAAATACTAATCCTCAGTATCCCTCTTAATCCTGAATTACGAGTTAGTGACTCCTTACCACAATTAAGGAGATATACCAAGGAACATAATCCACCCAAACATCTATGAGATTATCATTGCTCTTTTTCCACTTTATCCTTTCATGTCAATCTGATTTCTCCTAACCAACTGCCTTCCTCTCACGTTGCTCTCATTTCTAAACTTGCCTCCTACAAAATATTCTAAAGCCTCACAAGATCCTAATTAGACTATTGCTATGAAGAAAGAACTTGAAGCACTTGAAGCCAATAATACTTAGGATTTAGTTTCTTTGCCTAAAGGAAGAAGGTTGCAGGATGCAAATTTGAGTACAGAATTAAACTTCACACATATGATCTACTAGAAAGACACAATGCATGTCTAGTGGCTAAATGATTCACTTAAACAAATGGAATCTATATTATGAGACTTTTTCCCCTATTGTCAAGACAACAACTATTAGGAGCACGATTTTTGTTGTAGCCTTAAAGAATTGGAAGCTACATCAACTTGATATAAATAATGCTTTCCTACATGGAAATTCAATGAAAGAGTTTACATGCGTACCAGAAGGGATTCTCAATCCTCTCAAACTTGTTGATGTTCGTATTTTTGGTATAGTTTTTAGTATGTTTTCTTAGTTTATTAGGATTAGTTTTGATAAGTTTAGGGTTAGTTTTATGTGTTTTTGGATAGTTTTGCATATTTTGTGAAAAGTATAGAAGCTACTCCGTTTTGTGTATTTTTGTAGGTTTTAGCAAGGAAAAGGTGTTGTTTGGAGCGGAATTTGGAGCGCTATGATGAAGGATGGAGGAATACAAGATGAAGAAGTTGAAGTCTAAATTTTTGAAGCTGAAGTGTTGAAGAAGCCAAGCCCAGGCTCGTTAACGAGGCTGTAAGGGCTCGTTAACGAGGTCACGAGATGAAATTTTCGAGAGTGTGATTCTGTGACTCACCGATCCTGTGCGGGAATTTATTTCCGTGTCGGTAGAGTGTCTTTTTATGATTTTAGGGTTATTATATTATGTATTTTAGGTCTTGTTATCTTTCTAGATTTTATTTCTATCTTTTTAGGAAAGTTTTTATCTTTTAGCCTTTTTGTTTTCTAGCCTTATTAGTATAAATAGCCCTCTTATTTAGCCTAGAAGAGGGGGGACGAAGTAGAAAGGAAGAAGGTAGAGCCGAGATAGAGAGAGGATCGGAAGTCGTGATCGAGAGCTCGGTGGACGAGAGTTACCGAGGTCGTTAATCAGTATTTCGATTCGGTGTTTTGTATTTTTCGGTTTCTTCTGAATTTCTATAAGACGATATTTCTTATTAATTTGAGTAGTATTTTGTTTTCAATGTTCTGTTTTGATTTTATTTGCTTCTTAGTTATGAGTAGTGAGTAGTCTTCTTTTCTAGGGTCAGGGTTTAAACCCGACATAGTTATGCATGTTTGATGAGTAAGAGTATGTGTTGATTGCCTTTTATCTATTTTTATGATTGTTTGTTGTGCTTAGACCTAGATGAAAGTCAAGGTGATTTGAGTTTTTAACTTGATTGAAAGAGAAAGTTATAGACTTGAAGGTTGATATTGTTTGATTACGAAAGTTTCAAGCTTTAGATCCAAAGCAAGCAATTGATTGAATTGGTTTATGAAAGTAGATTAATTTACTTGCTAGCCAATAAAAGTTGAAAATTTATCTATTTAAAGGCATGATCTTATCTTCTTACGAGTTTTTATATGCATGACTATGTTGTGGTATCCCTTATCCTAGATCTTTGTTTTTATTTGAATTCTCTTTAGTGATATTCGTTGTCGAGTTCGTAGACTCGGTACCGAACTGGTTTAGGTCGTTATTTTTAGTCTTTTGTTTACGGTGGTTCGTTAACGACCCTGACAACGTCGTTAACGAGGCTGTTTGTGAGTGTTTTGCTTGTTTTAGTTGATTGTTAGTAGTCGATAAACAAACAACCTTGCTTCTCGTGGAACGATCCTGACTCCCCTATACTCAGCGGGGTCTTGACTTATAAATTTATTTGTTGTCCCGAGTGAAGACCCGTCTAACACTTGTTTTCAAGCTAAAGAAGTCTCTAATGGCCTAAGATAATCATCTCGATAATGGTTCTTCAGACTCACTTATGTTGTTCAAACGTTACCCTTGGCTTTATTCTGTTTGAAAATGAGTACTCTCTATTTACTAAGAGAAAAGGATCTCTTATTAATCTTGTTGTTCTATATGTAGACGATCTATTGATTATTCAATCAAATGAGTATGAAATTCACTCATTAAAAGCCTATATTGACTTAGAATTCAATGTCAGGGATTAGGATTGTTACCCTACTTCTTAGGCTTGGAAATCTCTTATTTATCAAAAGGTATTGCTCCGACTCAAAAGAAGTGTACACAAGAGTTACTTTCTGAGATTGATATTTCTCATCTTAAGCTCATATGTACTCCTCTCCCTTTTGGTTGCAAATTACTACCTAAGATGGTGTGCTCATGACAGAACCTACAAAATACAAAATGTTGATTGGAAAATTAAATTTTCTTGCACATACTAGACTTGAGTACTTGACTTGAGTGATGATGTACAAACTCTAAGTCAGTTTATACAAAGACTCTATTCGTATCATTATGAAGCTCTTCTTCACACAAAGGTATGCAAGAGGAACAACAAGAAATGACATTCATTCAAATCGTTGTGATCAACTTGTTTTAACCGCCTATTCATATTCATATTGAGTGTGCTATTAGTAGGTGTTCTGTTACAGTTTACGTCATTTTACTTGGCTCCTCTCCCATTAGTTGGAAGTCCAAGAAGCAAGGAACATTTTCTAAAAGCTCTGCAAAAGCAAAATACCATGTAATGGTACAAGCTGCTACAGAGGTCACATGGCTAATCAATTTACTCAAAGATGAAGGAGTTGATGTTATGCAACCCATTCAGCTATATTACAATAATTAATAGTTTTGCCTTACAAATTGCAAGGAACTATGTGTTTTATGAGAGAGCAAAGCACGTTGAGGTTAATGCTCATATTTCCTCGATACATAGTGCTATAGGAAGCCTTTTTTAGTTGTCATATATCCCGACTATTGAGCAACTGGCAAATGTCTAACTAAAGTCTTACCTTCATTACAATAACAATATATTTTGACCAAGCTTGGAACTCTTCTTTCAATATCTTAAGCTTGGGGGGGGGGGGGGGGGGGTGTTTAGAGTATTATACAAGCTATTGTACTAGTTAGTTCTAGTTAGTTAAAAGAAGTGGTTGATCGATGTACTTTTAGCTAGTTTTAGTGCAGTGGCAGAACTAGAAACTAAATGCTTAACTAGAATTAGTACTTAAATATAGATTTTCTATTACACGATAGTCAAATTTTTTTTGTATCAGGATAGTCAAATATTTTAATACAACCTATTGTTGTGAAACTCTCGAGTTTAATTATAATTTGAAGGTATGGAGTTTAGTAAAAGATAGAAGCATTTTGACTAGATAAATAACATGTAAAAGTGGTTTGCGTATGTCAAGTCTTCAAACATGCATAACTTTTTGCTCGAGTATCGGATTGGAACATATAATATATCAAATTGAAACTCTCGATAAGAGTAGCATATGTACTTAAACAAAATAGATTGGGGTCCATGGCCTCTTCCGGCCCTATACTAATTCCGCCCCTGCTTCAGTGTCTAGCTTGTGTAAGAAAGAAGCAGATGAATGGAAAATACCTCTCTGATTTTCACATGTTCTTACACTATTCTTTACTGCAACATAAATTTAGTTAAGAGCATAGTGATTAGCTATTATACTATTATTGCGCGCAAGAGTTAATTTACACTATACTAGCTTGTTGAGAAGATCGGCTTGATTACAAGTTTGAAAATGTAAACCTACTCAAGCATTTAAAACCGCGTTATCATATAAACGGGCGAACTGGAGTTAATCGGTGTGGAAGACAAGCTTAAGCGTTAAGTTAAATTTAACAGGTCATTATCTTTTTAGTTTCTTTGTTTTTTGGTGAAGCTAGGTTAGTACAATTGAGAGAGATGTGCACTAAGCTGAGACCGTTAATAAGCTTGAGCGAAGAGTAAGCTTCTTTTCAATCTGCAATTTGTGCATTACACTTTACCAAATTCCTTTTTCTTTAATTGCATGTGAGACCTGATCCGTTAATTGTATTAAGAAAACATATTTCTAATGATTTAAAAATATGTGAAATGTGAAAGAGTGAGTGTAAATTAGATGTCAAGTGGAAGCCAGAAAGGGAAATGGGTACAGAATGGTCGGTTGGGTGGGTGGGCCCACGTGCATGGGCCAGACCGTTGCTTCTGGAATCTGGATCCCCTCCGTATGTAACGGTCAATTGTTTACCCTCTCTACGTACAATTATTTTTCTCAAATCTCAATCAATCCCATCATATTTTTCTTTTTCCCCCCAAATTCATAAATTCATTTGTAAGATTAAACCTTTTTTTTTCTCTCGCGCTTGGTTCACCCGTACGGGTTACGTCCAGACTGGGGTACTAAATGGGATTACGACAGACCCCTCCGAACGACATTGCGGGGAATCGAACACACGGTTCGTCCTACCAAGCGTAGCCCCAACGCCACTACGCCAATGCACCGTTGGTTGTAAGATTAAACCTTTTAAGTAATTCATACAAATCAAACTAGACGACCGGTTTTTTAAGAGGGATTATCTTTTATAGTAAATTTCAAACACGTGATCTAGTTGATAAATATTATGAAGGTAAATTGACTTACGTCGAATAACTATACTCAATAAAATTGAAGGATGATTATACAAGTGAAGGGACGAAGATAATAATCAAACTTAAAACCATCAAACATACTCGTACCTCCTACTATACCATCCATATAGACTACCTTTTTTTTATATATTTTACAAAGACAGAAAAAATTATACAAAATTTTGCTCTGCCGATGGTTTCCTGCTTGGAAGCTTTTGTGGTGGAGGCTATTCCGCGCACATCTAACACCGAAGCGGATGCACTAGCGTGGTTAGGTTTTGCCCTACCGATGGAGGTGGGAAACTGTCTGATGGTTGAACGGAAGTTGTCGTACAGTGTCACTAGTGGCGTTTTCTCCATTCACGCCAAGGGGTGGATATATGGCCCCTATCATTCATTACATCGTCGACGGAACCCTTCCCGAGGATCCCATCAATGCAAGAAGGCTTCAATTGAAGGTTGCGCGCTCTTGCGTCATCGACAATAGGCTGTACCATCGAGTATTCGCAAAGCCTGATTTGTTGTGTGTAGACGAGCCAACGCAAGGGTAGATTCTGTGCAAAACTCATGGGGGATTTGTGGAGGCCACCCGGGCTAGCGCTCACTGTCTCACAAGATAGTGCGGCTTGGTCTGTACTGGCCTACCTTGAGGCAAGAAGCCAAGGCCCATGTCCAAAAATACGGTAGGTGCCAACGACACGCTAACATCTAGCATGCGTATGTGACCACTCTACACTCACTCCACACACCTTGCCCATTCGTAATGTGGGGGATGTACATTTGGTACATTCTTGAAGGTCGCGGGGTAAGTGCAATACATTCTTATCATCGTCGATTATTTCACAAAGTGGGTAGAAGCCGAGGCAATGGACAAAATCACAGGCTTGAAGGTATCCTCGTTCCTTTGGAGGAACCTTGTCTATCGATTTCGGGTTCTAATAACCATCATGACTGACCATGACTCTCAATTCTATTGTGAGGAAACATGTACTTTTTGCACGACTCTAAGCATCACTCTTAAATTATCTTCGATCGCCCACGCTCAATGCAATAGGCGTGTAGAGAACGTGAATGCTCACATCCTGGAAGACCTGAAGAAGCACCTAGGCACAACTCAAGGCCGATGGGCTGAACTCTTGCCTTTGGTATTGTGGACATACCGCACAGCATCGCGTCATGCCACGAGGTAAACACCCTTTGAGATGACATACCGCACAACAGACGCATTGATTCCCGTCGAGGCTCTGGTCTCATCGGTCAAGGTATTTGACTTCAACGAGAGATAAATTCAGCGGACCTGAATGCAAAATTGCATTTAGTAGAAGAGTGTCGCGATGTGGCCACAATAAGGTTTGTAGAATACAATAGGCGGGTCATAGTGTGCCATGATAAGAAAATCCGCTGAAGGAATTTGGTAAAAAGGAACCTCATTTTACACAAGTGGGATGGGGAAAGCTCGAACAAAACTGGGAGGGCCCATATTTTCTGAGAGAAGAGGTCGCCCCCGGCACCAATAAGCTAAAAGACTCGAGGGTCAGACTTTGGCAAAGACTTGGAACATCGAGCGCCTCAAAAGGTAATATGTGTAAGCCTTCAGGTAACCCCGTCACCAAATTTTGATTATACATAGTGTGACGAATCATTTTCGCAAACTCTTTTTTAAGGATCGCATGATTTATCCTCCACAAGCTTCCCGCTTGGGGTTGGAAACAACCAAGTAAGGAAAGCGCGATCATTTGGGAGTGATCCTGAATGATCGACACAATCTGTCCTCCCCAAGCTTCCCGCTTGGGGTTGGAAACAACAAAGTAAGGAAAGCGCGATCATTTGGGAGTGATCATGAATGATCGACACGATCTATCCCCCCAAGCTTCCCACTTGGGGTTGGAAACAACCAAGTAGGGAAAGCTCGATCATTTAGAAGTGATCCTGAATGATCGACACAATCTCTCCTCCCAAGCTTCTCGCTTGGGGTTGAAAACAACCAAAAAAGGAAAGCGCGATCATTTAGGAGTGATCCTGAAGGATTGACACAATCTATCCTCCCCAAGTTTCCCGCTTGGGGTTGGAAACAACCATGTCAGGAAAGCATGATCATTTGGGAGTGATCTTGAATGATCAAAATAATCTATCATCCCTAAGCTTCCTGCTTGGGGTTGGAAACAACCAAGTAAGGAAAGTGTGATCATTTGGGAGTGATCTTTTATGATCGACACAATATATCCTCCCCAAACTTCCCGCTTGGGGTTGTAAACCACCACGTAAGGAAAGCGCGACCATTTGGGAGTGATCTTGAATGATCGACACAATCTATACTCCCAGGGTTCTCGCATAGGATCACCAAGAAATAATCTATGAAAGGGTGCAACTCAAGTGCGGCTTGGGGTTGCACCTATTCTCTTGATAATGCGCACAGTCCAAGCTACGCTTTGGATCGTCGTAGATAATTTGTGAAAGGGTGTAACTCAAGTGCGGCTTGGGGTTGCACATACTCTCTTGATAATGTGCGCGATAGCTTGGATCGTCGCAAATAATCTATGAAAGGGTGCAACTCAAGTGCAGCTTGAGACTGCACCTACTCTCATGATAATGCGCACGGTCCAAGCTACATTTTGGATCATCGCAAATAGTCTGTGAAAGGGTGCAACTCAAGTGCGACTTGGGGTTGCACATACTCTCTTGATAATGTGCGCGGTCCAAGCCATGCGTGTGATCATCGTAAATAATCTATGAAAAAGTGCAGATCATCGCAAATAGGTTATGCCTCGCCCCCTCCCTTTGTGGCCCGATTTGGCGCAAATTGCGCGCACCTCGAGCCATGGGGTTAGGTGGGATGTGAATAATTGGAGCACCCATCAAAATTAAAAAAAAAACATAACTCGAAACAAAACAACAGAAGAAACCTAAGCAGAACGCACAATGCATAGGCCACATATGGCAAAGATTTAATTACAAGCTCCTAGGAGCAACAATCTGTTCATTACAAGCCCATGCGGGGCCACAAAAATCACAAAAAAGCATTCATTTTGGGGTGTCAAAGATTGGGGGATCCGCATGGAGCTGGGTGTTGGGGAAGGCGTGTAGGACTGGCATATTGTCAATCATATCCATGTACTAATGTTGGACGACACCCTCAAGTACACCCCCTTGTTCGATTGGCAACGCCCCTGTTGATTGTCCACTGGATCCTCATGTTTTCCCTCTTCAAGATAGAACCTACATTCGCCCTCAGGCTCTTCCTCGGGTTCTCCCATGTCCTTCCCATAATTCGCAATGAAGAAGATAATCCGTGGGTCGATATATTTGTATTTCACGACTGCTTGCCTACCCTGATCCGCATTGCTTGACGTAACATCCCCTCGCTCACGACGCCCAATAGCTCCTAATACTCTTCACTCTTGAGGTACTCCAAACCCGCCTTCTCCATGATAGCTTGTATATAGGAGTAGTTAAGATGCATGTTTTATATATGTTTTAGTTAGTTTTAGGTTAGTTTTTATGTAGTTTTTAGGTTTTTGTGTTGTCGGGTATTATGCGCTAGTTTGCTCGGTTTTACAGGTTTTTAGGTTCAGGAGCAACAGCGGGGCGAGTACAGATGGATTATGGTGGTGATGGACGAGACAAGAGAGCTAAGGGATGCTAGGAGCATGGATGAAGAAGAGCCAAGACAAGGAGAAGACAAGCCAAGTGCTCGGGATTGATCCCGAGCAACGAACCCGCGCATTCCTAACTGGTTGCCAATTGCGCGGGATTGCAAGGAAAGCGCGGCCGCGCTTTTGTGGAACGAAGCCGCGCAATCGGACTTCTTCGCGGACAAGTTGTTTTGGGCTGGGATTTGGTTTTGGGCTGTGGGCTTATATCTTATCCGAGTGTATGGGGTTTAAGATAGCTTTTGAGGGATATTTTTAGTAGACATATAAATACTTTATGTTAGTTTTATCATTATCATAACTTTGATCATACTTTTGGAGGCTAGGGTTTTCTCTCAAGGAAGAACCTTTGAAACCTTTGTAAGTTTGATTTTAATTTCATTATGAATTTGCTAATTTCTCTAGTGTTTGACTAGTTATTGAAGTCATGATTTGTATGTAGTTGTGAGGTTTGATTGATTCTCAACAAACTTGAATAGAAATTATTCCCTGTGCTTAATTGAATCAGAATTATTCTAGGGTTTTGTTAGATTAGCTACCTAATAGAATTTCTAGGTTAATTTACAACTGAATCTGATTAATTACCGGTCGGAGTTAATTTGATCAAGAGTAGACTTTAATTAATTTAGTACCGGTCGGACAAGTTGATTAAAGTAGGGAATAAATTCACAAGTCACTTAGATGTCTGGTTGCTCTGAGTTATTTGTTTCTATTGATAACTTGAATCGTCATGCTGTTATTTAATTGAATCTAGAAGGTCTTCTAGATTGTTAAATAATTAGGGTTGTTAGACTGGTTGTTCTATCAACTATATATGAAGTTCGGGTTTTAATCCTTAGAAGGATCACTATCCATAATAGATTATTCAAGTGAGAAGAGAATCAAGAGAATCAATGATCAATGAACCAATATCATGATGGATCTAACTAGTTGAACACGTTTGTCTTTCATATATTCAAATCATCCTTGCATTCATATTTATTTCTATTTTTGCATAGTAGCTTAGATAATCATTCTGAAAACCCCCATATTAGTTACTTGGCACCTAAGTAATTGCATAAATACACGAGTCTCTGTGGGATCGACTCTTACTTACCGCTCTACTGAGTTGGTTAAGCTAAGGTTTCTTTGATAGGTATAAACGACCACAGAAAATACCTCATCACTCCACCACTTCATTGAGCTCTTTGATGCACTGTTAGAGGCGGCTGACCTCCTCCTCCTCCTCTTTTGGATTTGCCTCCATTGACTCGGAATACTTGCGCTCTGCGCAGAAGTTTTCCTTTGCCTCAGACAATGCCACCTTCACTTTTTCGTGCTCCTCCTTGAGAATCTTGACGCATTTTTCAAAGGCAGAAAGCTTTTCCACTACCTTCTCAAGTTCGGCTAGCCTCTTAGCTTGTTTGGCCATCTTTGACTCCTCAACTATGAGCTTGTCATAGAATTTTGTGGAGTCTGCCTCCAAGTACTAGATGCGGCGGAGCTTGTAATTGGCAAAGAATGTATTCTGCAAAATCACTCAGGTAAATAAGAACATTCAATAAAGGAAAATCTTTAAAGATATACACAAAAAAAAAATTACCATCTCCGAGTAATGGAGAGATTCATCGATGAGTTCGACCGAGGAGAGCGCATTCGCCCACCGAATCTCATTGGGAAATTCCACATGCTTATAGCATCTTAATGATTCCTGGGACGGCTCTGGGAAGTGGAAGTCGAGACTTTGCGCCCCCTCGCTCTCGATGGGCACGCTTTCCCTTGTGCTCGGAGTCAGCACTAGCTCGTCCCCCGCAGCGTGGGTGAGGGCAATGGTGTCCTCCTTTTTTTCTTTTTCTTCTCCGCTGGGGTAGGAGATTCCACTCCCTTTCTATTGGCGTTGTCCTTTTCAAGGGGCACCTCCATCATCTTGGAAGTAAGCGTCCTACTGACCGTCTCTTTGGTAGGGATTTTGGTTTCAACTTTGGTGGTTGTGGGAGGTTGAGAGCCCGAGGCCTTGCCGCGCCGGGCGGTTGTGAGGCAGACGCCTTATTGGCATCCCCTTATTTCCTCATCCTCGCAGCCATTGCATTGGCATCATCTTTGAAAAACATAAGAACAAAGTTTAGTCAACAATAAAGAGTGAAAACATGGGAAAAGCCCGATTGTGATTATTATCATCCTCCAAAAAGTAGAGACTCAGTCTTGTGCGGCCAAGGTGATCCTGGGTCAAAAGGTCTTTGTGTGACCTCAGTTTCTCTGCATCGAAATGTTTCTTATACTTGTTTATCGCCTTCTAAGACACTTTGGTTGGTTTTTTATAAGAAAGCGACAAGGTGGAAAAGTTAAAAGTGCTCTAGTAAGGTTGCGGATAAAAAACCATTTCCCCTCCAATTTCTCAAGATTGAAGGAATGGTAATAAGGTCCGTGTTGGGCAGGCTAAGGTTTATGAAGCCACCTTAAGGCTTCAACAACAACATTGTTTGCATGGTGTCGGGCAGTGTTCTAAAAAACACTAGGTCGAGGCTAGGCGGTGGGCTGGGGCCGAGCGCCTAGACGGTTAGGCGGGGGCCTAGGCGGGATCTGGGCAGATTAGGCGGATTGGTATGATTTTTTTATATAGGATTATTATTTGTAATTGGTAAGAATATATAAATAAAGAATAATACTATTATAATGTCTCTGTATAAATTCAAGCCTAGAGCCTTCTTTGAGTCCGCCCAAGCTACTAAGAAGGCTGCCTAGCCCGCCTAGAAGGCCACCCAACCTGCCTAACCAGCCCAGCCCGCCTAGCTTGCACAACTTTCCTAGCCCGCCCAGCCCGCCTAGCCGCCCAGAACACCGCCTAGGGTAAAATTGGGACGGTGAACCACCGCCCAGCGCCTAGGCTGTTTTTTAGAACAGTGGTGTCGGGCCCCAACTCTTAGAACAACTCGAGGCATCAAATAGTGTACGCAGAGGTACCTCCACACTTTAGGAAACAATTGATCTACCGAAATGCTTAGCCTCCACAAGTAATTAACAATTTGTCCAGCAAGATGGAGCTGAAAACCGGCCTGGAGGCTAAGATAATACACCATCGCGCATCCCTCGTAGCAATCCATGTAGTTACCTACATCCTCGGCTAATTCTAACCCAACTCCCTCAGGCCAAGCGAAATCCATGGCGAACTGAAGAAGTTTTACCATCCCTAAGGTTGATCCTGCGTAGTGGGGAAGAAACATCCCGAGCTCCTCGTTCGGTTCATGGGAACGTGTTCTTTGGTCACGAATGGAACCGCCAAAAACATGATCGTTGATATATCAAGGGAAAAATATAGGTTATTTTCTAGAATCGGAGGTGCGCGTTTCAGATCTAAGAAGTTCCTCGTTTGACATCGAGGGTGAGGCCACTTCAACTCCCAAGTGTATGTGGGCACGTAACATTCACGGGGTAATAGAGACTTCGGAACGAGTTGGGGAGGGTTCACTAAAGAGTAGAGAGGGAGAAGGTGGATTTTACGAGTCGCTCTCCTCGCGCTAGGAACTGCTAAATCAACAAACTCTTTGTAATACTTATCCCACTTGTTAACTTTAAAACCTTGCGGTGTGCTTGAGGAATGGCTCTTGGACATGAAAAACAGAAGTACAAGGCATGATAGGCGGGCACTTGGAAAAGAAAAGAGTGTTAGGGCACATGTGAGGAAATTTCAAATAAGATAGAAAGTGGGTAGAGCGCATTCCTAAGGTTCTTTAAGAAAGAATAGATTGTTCAAATGGAAAGAAGTGGACAAACAAAAAAACAAGAATGCACTCAGGACCAAAGAGATAAAAAAGGTGCAAACATCCCATCACGAAAGGAAAATCAGTTAAGTTTCCTTAATAACATTCGAAATTCAAAAATAAAAGAGGAACACACCAAGAGCCGCGCAAGGAGGTGCCCAGCGAACTAGACGACTCAGGCTGTTGGAGGTTCATAGTATTGTGGTGGCGCACCACCTCTCCTACAATGCTACCCCAGAAAAACGATGACGACGAGAAAGATAAGATCAAAGTTGGGAAGGTCACACATGATTTAACCGACAATAATTCTGTCTCCAACCCGAGCACCCAAGTAAGGCGGCGCAAGCCCAGGAACCCCACTGATTCCCACCGAAGCCGTAACCGAGAACACTATTGGACCCAAAAAATCCAAGTACAATTTCAAGTCTGTCATCGTCACAAAGACCGTCATCTTCATAAAAACCAAAGACCGTCATCGTCACAAAGGCCGAAGACCATCATCGTCACAAATACCGAAGACCGTCATCGTCATCTGACTATCCCTTAGCGCCAACGAGATCACGAGATCTCCGGGTCAGTTACAACCGCCTTTGACCATATCTCCCACAACGTCCATGACCTATTCTTCAGCAAGAATAAGCCTAAACCCTAGTATGAAGGTGGGGCTGGTCACAAGCCTATTTTTTATGATACGGTTACTTTTAATCTCTCTCTAGCTTGTAAATATTTATAAGAGTTATCTCAGCCTTGTAAAAGGAAAGAACCAAGAGAACAACATAACCCACGACACAACTACATTGATACATTGTAACGCCCCCTCTCTCGTAATCAAAACAACCTCGTAGCTTACATTGCTCTCGAAGACCACCGTCGTCTAAGATGAACACCGTCATCTGAGCAGACCACCGTCGTCTGAGCAAGATTGCTAGCATCTACTGTCGTCTTCCCAGCAGTTTTTGCATGACTATGGGTCCTAAACCCCAGATCTAAGATTGTAAGCGCTTGTTTATGACTAATAAAAGGAGATAAGCATTTCTTCTTCATTTGTATTGATTTTGCATTTAGTTCCATTACTTTTATTGCTTTCATTAATCATTTTCATCTGTTCTCCCGTCAACCCGATCCAATCATATACCTTTAGCTATCAAATGCTATCAAGGACACTAAAGTGATCAGTTGTTCATTTTTTGTCCAAAATAATTTGGCGCCCACCGTGGGGCTGATAGCTAAAATCCAACTGATCAACCTCCTACCAAACACCAACCGTTCACCATGGATGACCTCTTTGCTCGTCTCGATGCTCTCGAAAAAGACCTTGATGAATTCAAAGCTGAAACATCCAAATCCAATGCCCGAGCGGCGCAACTAATAGTTGAAAAATGAATTTTTGAGATCTTAGGTACACACGAGCAAGACTGTAACCGTCGCATGAGCTTTCCCTGAAGAGACTATGACCGTCGTAGGAGCTTTCCCTGAAGAGACTGTGATCGTCCAAAATCCTACAGTGGTTACCTTTCCTTGAATGACGATGATGACCCGAGATACTTCCTCTCTGGGGGTCCCATTCTAGCAGCCGACAAAAGACGACGGGATCACTCCCAACCTTCTCGATATTGAGGAGGTCATCAAGAAAAAGATCCAAGAGAAATTAAAGCCTCTCTATGAGACGATTGCAAGGATCCCCGGAATCCCACGTCCCATCGAGAAGGAACAACCTCTCCTTTTGTGGAATCCATTTTCGTCATAGATTTTCCTAAGGGGTTTCTTGTTCCAGACATGTCAAGCTACGACGGCACTGATGACCCTAACGATCATCTTCTGATCTTCAAGCAAAAGATGATGATGACTTCCATCCCTCAAAATGATCGTGAAGCCATCATGTGCAAAAGCTTTAGGGCAACTCTTGAGGGCCCGATCCTAAGATGGTTCATTAGTTTTCCACCAAGATCCGTGGAATCATACGCAAATCTCGCCGACTTATTTAAAGTTCAATTCATGAGTAGTCGACGACTTGAAAAGTATTCAAATGACTTATTTCGAATTGCGCAGGGGTATGATGAAACTCTTCGAGATTACATGACCCGTTTCGTTCAAGGGAAAATCAAGATCCCCAAATGCGATGTCTCGACATCCATTGAAGCATTCTGTCAAGGTCTTCAAACGACCAATGAACTCTACAAAGAGTTGACCATGTACCCATGTGCAACATTTGAAGATGTTCAAGCTAAATCAATGGCCCAAATTCGCCTAGAAGATAAGGGAGATAATCTCCCTGAAGATGACCTTCTGGAATCTGATCCTAGGACCCTAGAAGATGACCTTCAGAATCCAACAGATAGTGACTCTGACCATGAGACCTCATATGATGACGAGAGTGGTCACGGTCATGATCACAGTCACAATCACGGTCTAGTCACCCAAAATCGCAAGGAAAGCAGGTTTCATCCGTATCATTTCTAAAAAAAATTCTAGTTTACTATTATGTTTTTCTTTATGATTTCTTTCGAATAAAATACTAACTTGAGCGTCATAGGGTCGTTGGGGAAACCCACAACCAATCCTCCTAGTTCTTTGAATCTTGTCATGCAGAAGCACATGAGATGTTGATCCCCAGCCATGGTCACGATCAGTCAGAAGACAGAAATCATCAGTTACAATCACAAGGCACTAATCGCTAATTATGATCATAAGGCACTATTCGCTAGAACAAATGAGGCGCTACTCGCCAACAACCGTAGCTTCTATCGCTAGCAAACAAGGCTTTATCCGCCAAGGCGGTACTCGCCAGAATAGGGACTCCCCTGAGGACAACGCTCGAAACGCCGAAGATGCTAGTTATCGCCAAGGAAGACATTGGTCATCGTCTGGCTAAGCACTCCTGATCTTAAGCAGCTGCAAATCAAATGGTTGACAAATGACTTTTGCAGGGGTCTTTGTCCATTAAAAGACCTCGGTTCCTGAGGCACAACTCAAAAGTTTCTACATAGTTGCATCTTCGCAAGACAACAAGTCTCTATACTCTTGGTTAACGGCGTTGACCGAGTCTAAGATATTGGCTAGCGACTTCGATCAAGTAAATGTCCAACGCCGACAGTTTTCATCAAGTTAAATGCCCATGGCTGCACAACTTCCCTAGAACCAACGCTAAAGGCTAACAACTTCGGTTTGGTCCATGCCTTTAGCCGACGAGTTCGATCAAGTCTGTGCCTTTGACCATTGACTTCCATCGTCATAACGCCCGATGTCTAGTAGCTCAACAACTTCCAAACGTAATTGTTCTCACGAAGACGGTGAAGCATCCGACAAAAGACATTAAATTCATCTCGCCCGTCTCCTCGCCTTAACGACTAAGACGAATTTGGGGTATTTTTGGACCCAAAAAATCCAAGTACAATTTCAAGTCTGTCATCGTCACAAAGACCGTCATCGTCACAAAGACCAAGACCATCATCGTCACAAAGACCGAAGACCATCATCGTCACAAATATCGAAGACCATCATCATCATTTTGAGTATCCTGCAGCACCAAGGAGATCCCGAGATCTCCGGATCAGTTACAACCGCCTTTGACTATATCTCCCACAACGTCCATGACCTTTCTTCAGCAAGGATAAGCCCAAACCCTAGTATGAAAGTGGGGCTGGTCACATGCCTATTTTTTAGGATACGATTACTTAATTCTAGCTTGTAAATATTTATAAGAGTTATCTTAGCCTTGTAAAAGGAAAGAAGCAAGAGAACAACACAACCCACGACTCAACTACATTGATACATTGTAACTCCCCCTCTTTTGTAATCAAAACACCCTCTAGGCTTACATTGCTCTCGAAGACCACCATCGTCTGAGCAAACCACCGTCGTCTGAGCAAGACTGCTAGCATCTGTTGTTGTCTTCCCAACAGTTTTCGCATGTCTACGGGTCCTAAACCCCATATCTAGGCTTGTAAACGCGTGTTTATAATTAATAAAAGGATATAAGCATTTCTTCTTCATTTGAATTGATTTTGCATTTATTTTCATTACTTATTTATTGCTTTCATTAATTGTTTTCATCTGTTCTCCCGTCATCTGATTCAATCATATACCTTTGGCTATTAAACCCTATCAAGGACACTAAAGTGATCAGTTGTTCATTTTTTGTCCAAAACAAACACCACCAGAGAAATGCGGAAACCCTCCCAAAATGAAGTTAGAGAAAGAAGGCGAGACTTACTTGAGTTTCGGGGTGAAGAGGAGGCAAAATTATTACTCATTGTGAGTCGTTGGTTGCGTCTTTTGTCTTAGAAACTAAAGCGTCGCACTGGCGGAGGGGAGAGAGAGAGAGAGAGAGAGTTTGTGTGGAGAAGAGGAAGTGTAATGGGGGAAGGCATTTAGACCCTTTTATAGTTGGCGATATTGGACTAACCGTCCACTTGTCGTCCCGAACTTGTTTGGGCCCATTAATACAATCAAACCTAACGGCCCAAATCAAGAAAAGGCAAGGGCCAAAACCGCCAAAATAAAAACATCGCGCACAATGCTAAAAAGAAAGAGCTCACACAAACCAAGGGTAAAAATCGCATGTCGTAATGAAAAAGAAGAAAGAAGTGAAGTGCATATTTTTGCCTTGTGGGTCTCACGTGCAAACAACAAGTCATGGGGTTGTGATAGTGCACGAATAAAACCATGCATAAACAGACAAAAAAGATGACCCTCGCTTAAGAACAATGAAGTTGGGCATTCAACGGGCCCCACGGTGGGTGAAAATATGGAGAACGTATTCCCCAAGATGTTTTCCACCCCAACCAAAAACAGTACGCATTCCATACGCAAAAGTCGAATCAAGATTATTGAAGAAGGGCAAAAAAGGGAAGAAGGGAAAAGCGCATACTCATGCCAAAGAACGAAGGGCAAACCGCACGCTTATGCCAAAGGAAGAAGGGTTGAGGAAGGAGGAAGAGCACACAGCGCGGCGACTCAACCCGCATCGAAAGATTTAGAAATATCACAATCGCATATTTGACCAATCATGGTGTGCTGCTGTCTACGCCAATCAAGATCCGCCTCTTTTTCAACCAATAAAATGGAAACAACTCTCTCGCCCCACATTGGAAAACTATAACATAATCTCTCACCGAACACTTATAAATAGAAGAAGATGGCAAAGGTTGCCAAGGTCGAAAACACCTCTAGCTCAAGGCTTATCTTGTCAACAAAGTTCGACGTGTTGAAACATTTGTAGAAACCGCGCTATCATCGAAGCAAGGTCGACAAAAAGACCTCAAGTAGCTAAAAGGGTTTTCCAGTTAGAGTATAATCAACACGCACTATTTGAAAAAAGGTGCGAATAATCAAAATTGTAAACACCACTAGAACATTGACCGGTTTGGCACGTCAAATAAGAGAGTAAAAGTCCCTGTTTGCCCCTTTAAATAACCATAAATCTCGATCCTAATGCTCGTTTATTTCGAATTTCAACAGTTTCATTCTAAAATCAATTGACAATAAGAGGAGTAATTCATAGATTATATACTATTTTACTTTTAAGTCTTAACTTCCCATGTGGGAAGACGTATTCCAACATAGTCTTGCAAGTTCAACTAGCCTGACTCAATTGACACTGGGACAAACAAGTATAGAATTTCAATCTTTTTATGACTAGTTTAACAACGAGTGGTGACATCTCACTCTCTTTTTAGCCAACTGATTAACTCAAATAACAAGTGGGCCATTGGCCAAACCCAAACAAATGGGTTGGTAGAATCACTTGTATAAACAACCAAGAAACGGACCCAAGACCAAACTCAGTATAATACCATGTGAAAGTCCGTGGGCCATAAACCAAAAGGTGATGTGTATGTAAACTCAATATATGAGCCTAGTATGGTTCTATCCTAAAATTAATTGGCAATAGGAAGAGTAAATCATAAATTATTTACTAGTTTATTTTAACTCTCAACTTTTCATGTGGGACACTATCATTTCATCCCATTAAACCATATGGCGATTGATGGTTGAGTAGGTTTATGAGAAATTTAGGTAACAAATTTCAATTATAGGTTAATTTTTAAGATTGAATTCCTTTGAGTATTTTGTATTTATGTATATGACATTTGAGTAAAGATAAAGAGTCAATGTTGTCAGGATCGAGATTTTTGAATCGGATTGATCATATTTGTAGAATTGGATTGTTAGGATCGTAAAATCCTACAACGTACATTAATTTAATAAAAGGATAAAAAGAACTAATATTAATATTGTATATATATCACTCAAATATAAAAGTATTCATAAAAACGTAAATACTATTCATCAAACACTACACACAAAAATCTATATATAAGATGAATTATTTTTTTAATGTTCCGATACATTTCTTGTAACAAAAGATTAAAAGAATGCAATTTTCATATTTTGCCTTTTTATTTAATTTTTAATAAAAAAATGGATCATTTATGAATAATTTAGTGGACAAAAATATCCAAAATGATGATTTATAACTTAATTTATGTGATTTAGTAAGATCTTACGATCCTACTTACGATTCTACGATCCTGTACAATCCTACTACAATCTCATATGAATACCCTACTATGATCCTACTTGTTACAATTCATTACACACGATTCAAATCGTTTTGTAAAATCTGAATCATAAAATCTTAGAATTATACGATCCAGATTGGAATTTTGATAATATTGAAAAGAGTATCTCAGTTATATATCCTAGACGCTTCGAGAGCACAATCTTATTCAGCCATCTCATAATTACGGTACAAAAGTGAACTTCTCAACTAATATTAAGAAAATAAGAGCTATGAAAATAAGACACTAATCGAGTATACTTGATACTTGTGCGCTATAAAAAAACTATAAGATTGTACGAACTCGCGAATAGTGAGGTTTATATCTACTTGGACTGCTTTATATAATTGAATAATATTATACCACTTTTGAAATAATGTTGCAACGATAAATCCTAAAATAATTCTGAAGAAAAATCATGGAAGGTTCACTTGTACTGTCGATGACCCGCCACCCCTTCTCCAATGAGCTTTCGATCTTATGTTATCGTCTTCTGTGACGACGAGGTGGTGGCTTGGTGAGGACGAGGAGGTGGATGACATGTTAGTGAGGATGATAAGGTGGGCAACAACTCTTGGCGGCTAGAATGGAGACGTCGTTGTGGGCGAGTGGTAGGGTCACAACAATCGGAGGAGGCTCTTGATGACGAGCGCGAGTGGTGGCGGGGTTGAAGCAGTCGGAGGATGCTTGTACTTTTAAAGGTCAATAATGGAGAAATCAAATTCAAAACGAATTAGGATGAGAAATTAGATATTTTTGATTAATTTGAGGTTGGGAAATCCAAATTTGGCCTCAATATGGGAAAAGATTAAGGGAAGGGGACGAATTTTTTGAAGTCAAAACTTCAAAAGGGCTTTAATGAGGTTCGAGATTAAATCTGAAAATTGGATGCAATATTAAGACCCTTCGAGGCGATATTTAAAGGGTTTTTAAAGGTTTGAACGTGTAGAATATGGATCTACATTTTACTTCGAGAAAGAGGTACAATCGTGCAATTAACGAATTCAATTAATCTTCCTTGAACAAGTTGAAGAAATCCTGGTCGACAAGCTTGTTGGAGTCGGGAGGATGGAAGCTCTCACCGAAGAGCTGGAGAGGTTCGAGGACACCGTCAACGTCCATGGCGAGGACGGATCCGAGCTTTTCAATCTCTGATGCTTAATCTTCTCTGAAAGGCCTCAAAGTCGTCATTAGATCGTTCTTCACCGTCTATGGTCTTTAAAAAAGAAGAAAATTTTGAAGATAGTTAAGAAAAAAAACGACAAATTTTAAAAGGCCTCAACGTTGTAAACTTGTAATTGATGTAATTTATTCATGAATTGATGTACATCTAAGGTAAAATGCGTAGCGTCTTTTTTCTAATTTTTTTAAAAAAATTGTATTTTTTCCTTTATAATAAAAAACTAATATAAATCATTGATTTTTTTAGAAACTTAGGCCACCCACATCGGTTACTATCACCGATTCATAGTGTCAGATCTAATATTAAATAATCAAATTTTTGCTTGTCCCAAGAAACAAAGGTGCATGAGATGAACCAGAGGCAACAAATTCATGGAGCGGTGCATTCGCGTGTGCGCACGTACCGTCCAGCAAAACACATCATTTTACACCTTATCCAAATCAAATGCAGCGTTTCAGTACAGATTTGGCAAAAAAATATACTAAAAGAAGGCTCCACGGATTTGGCAAATTGCCTAATCAAACGCACCGTCTATTAAAAAGATTTTTTTTTGCAATAAATTATTCTAATTTTTTAATCTTTTCATAAGCACCAATATTATATATATGACAATATTTAATTTAATTATATATTTTAAAGTTGTTTTAAGTTATTTTTTAAGTTGTACTTGTATGTGATTTTTATGGGAGAAATGAGTATATATATATATATGTAATTTTATATGGAGATAGAAAAAAGTGTAACAAATGGAAAAGATAGGGATTCATGGGATGTATGGATGTAGAAATAATTTATATTGCGTGCATAAATGATGTGGAAGACCGAAAAATAGAAAAAATAAGGGTGTATAGCAATGTAGGTGGTGCATGGCGAAGAGATTTATTCTAATTTCCTAAGTGATCCTTCTCCGTTAATATTTACGTATTAAACCCAAAAAAAAAGTAAATTGTAATAAACCCATACTCTCATCTCATCCGTACATCTCTTACTTCCATATCTAATCCAACGGTTCCCGTTCAATATATCTGAAGTTGTGTTGGGCCCTACACCCTCCTGCTGTTATATATTTCCCCATCCATCCATCTCCACTTTATACCAACCAACCAACTTGGCAATTCCCACCACCAACGCGCTCCTCTCCCTCTTTCACTCCTCGAAGCTCTCACCGGAAAAAATGGCGACCACCTCCAACGCTCTGATCCACTCTCTAAAACTCATCCTTATGTCCACCGGCGTTCTTTTCATCGCCATCCTCCTTACTCCGCAGATCTTTAACTTCACCGCCGCCCAATTGCCGGCGATCTGGAGCTCCCTCCGCTCCTGGCTCCGTCCTCCTTACCTCTACGTCATCATCAATGGAATCATAATCACCATCGCCGCCAGCTCCCGGATCCATCATCACTACATGCATCCTCACGCCACCGCGGTCGGTGACGAAGAATTCCGCCACATCCACCACCACGCCGAATCGATCCGCTCCTCAGACGCCGTTTCTATTGATGCATACTCCAGAGCCGAGCCATTGGCACCTATCATCTCGGTGCCGGATCCGGAGATTACATCTGGTTTCAGTTTCTCTTTCACCACTGTTAATCCGGAGAAGCACGGTAGGGCGGAGGTTTTCGCGTATGATGAAACGATGACGTTTGGAGCGAGAGAAACCGAAATCGTTCAGCCTGTTGTGGATGAAGAGGAGGAGAAGGCGATTGCGCCGAAAGATCATGTGCTGGAGAATCTAAGCTATTACGCTCTCGATTCTGTTGAAGGTGGCTCCGCAGAGCCGGAATTGGCTCTCAGAAGTGTGCGGACGACGCCATCTCCTCAGCCGCAATCGGCGCCGCTTTCTAGGCAAGAGACGTTTGAAATTGTTTCGTCGTTTTTCCAGTCGCAGATGGAGAAGCCTTCGCCGCCGTCGAGGTTCGGTCAGCTTCGGAAGCCTTCGAATCTAACTTCATTGGACGAAACGGCGGCTTTTGAAGGGAGAGACAGAGGAGTAGTAAAGCAGGAGAAGGCGGAAAAATACACTTTCGCTCCTCGGAAGACGCCGTCTCTTCCACCGCCAACGGCGCCGCTTGCAAGGCAGGAGACTTCTGAGATTGTGTCGTCGTTCTTCCAATCGCAGATCGAAGAGCCTTCTCCGGCGATGAGGCTCGGTCAAAACCGCCGACTATCCAGAGCCACTCCGGAAAACACTCTAACTTCATTAGAGGAAACGGCGACGTTTGGAGGAATTAATGAGGTAGTTAAACAGAAGACGGTACAGAACTACACTATTGCCCCTCAGACGACGCCGTCCCTTCTTCCGCCACCGGGGCCACTTGCAAGGCAGGAGACTTCCGAGATAGTGTCGTCGTTCTTCCAGTCGCAGGTCGAGAAGCCTCCACCGTCGGCGAGGTTTGGTCACAATCGGAAAACAACCCGATCTACTGCAGAAGGTACTGTTCCTTCATTGAATTCCATTAATTTCGTGTTCTAATTGTTCTTTTCATGTAGTGGATCGATCTCCTACCAAACAAAAAATCAGTATATATAATTAAAGCACACAAAATAAATGGTTTGAATTTGACATGTGGATCGTAAGAGCGCGCTTACAATCGTTGACTCTTGACTAATTTGTATGTCACGCTCACAACGGAATATATACACGTGCCCGTGTTGCATCCAAACACAGCAACGAAAAGAACCTTGATTTTGATTAGTAGGTCCTAATTGAAGGTTAATTAAATTAATTTAACCTACATGTAAATTTGTATTTTTTACATTCAATTCTTTGAATTTAAAATATTTAATTGTCTCCTAATCCTATAGACTTAATATTATAAGTTTTCTAAATAATTGAATGTTAATTGTAAATGAATGTGATAACTTATATGTAAAAAAGATATACAACTTTAAAACATCATTGATAGAATATAATATTTAAAAAAACTAAATACGTAAATATTTAAAAAAAATTAAATAGAATTATTAACCCGTACAAATGCACGGGTATATACTTCTAGTTTTTACTGAAAATAAATAAGCTGTAATTTAAAAATGTATTTATTTTAATTTTAATGAATAGGTGGAGGAAAGGCGCTCCGAGTGGCGAAGCCGAAGCGGAGCGAGACGCTGGAGAGCGCGTGGAAGACGATAACGGAGGGGCGTCAATTGCCGCTCACGCGCCACTTGAAGAAATCGGACACGTGGGAGAATAACAGCCGTCAGCCCGCTTCATCTGATCCCTCGACGCCGTCGCTGGTGAAGAAGTCGGGAACGTTCACGGATCGACCCAACCGCTCCACGGTGGCAGCGGCGGCGCTGAAGAAGGATCCCTCACTGAGTCAGGAGGAGTTGAATCGGCGAGTTGAATCATTCATCAATAAAGTAAACGAGGAAATGAGGTTGCAGAGGCAGCAGTCGATGCAACAATACATGGACATGATCAACCGCGGAGCCCACTAATTAATTAATCTTAATTACTAAGAAAAAGGATCAAATGGTACCATTTAAATATAAAAAGGGATTATAGGGCAATTTAATACAGTATATTTCTCTGTAAAGATAAAATTGCTTGTATTTTTTATTTGGAAAATTGTTATTCAATTAATTAAGTTTGTAGTATAAGGAAGTAGGCTAAAAAAAACCTACAGGTCAGGTTTATATTGGTGTGAAAAAAACTGTAGTGTCATTTTCATTTAGATGTTCCATGTAATTTTTTTTTTACATTTTTGAAACAAAGAATTTTGTGATGTTATATAATACCATTACATTAAAATTTATCGTATTACATTAAGGTTTATCTTACTAACAATATCAGCACTAAATAATTAATCAGCCAGAGCAACTGTGCAAGAAATATCACTTGGGTATCACTATCAAATCATGACTTCTTAATTCGATGAGGATGAGATGTAAACAGTAACAAAAACAAAGCGTGCACTAGAAAAAGCATACGGATCGAAATTTCATATGGCTGGGTTGTAGTGGTAAGTGGTAACGATGTCCCACATGTACATATCAATTAAAGGTAACAGAGAAAGTTGGCAAGTTTTTGTAAGCAGAATAAAATTAAAGTGGTTAAACCAACCAATTAATAATTCAAGTATTTCACATACCCAAACCAAATGATAGTGACGAACGTGACTGCTAACGCTCTAAATTCGATTCACTCGAGCAGGCTCCATCAAAATGTCCCTTTAATAATATGACGTATCAATTTCTATACTCCCAAGTATATATCAATAGCTTACATCTGACCTTGTCGATCGTATCTGAAAAATTCATAAACCGATCGATTTGCAATAAACGATAAGCATCCACCGATTACCAGATCTAAGGGTTTTACATATTATTTATGACAAAAAAGGTTTTTACGTATTAATTAAGTACTTGTGGCTTTGTCAATAGGGTTGTATACGGGTTCAGTGGCGGATCCAGGATCGACTGGATGGGGGGCGGACTTTGAACAAGCTTAATGCTAAATTTTTTTTTAAATAAATCGAACTAGTTAAACTATCAAATTAAATAGTATATGTGCTAAAAAATTAAATAATATACAAGAATAAGACTACAGATAGTTTGATATTACAAATCAAACTACATTTGACCCTCTGTTTCATGATAATTGACATTTACGAGTATTTAAAATTTGAAAACAATTTAAAAATAATTTCATTTACAATAGTTACAAACACTTGCCTCTTATAAATATTAAATATCACTAAATTTTCACTCAGCCATTTAGCTCCTATTTTGTTAAAACATTTATAGAAAAATTAAATAATTTAGATTACCTTAAATGTAAAATTATATAGAATTCATATATAAAATTTGACTTTTTCACCAAATTACTCTCCAATTTATATCAATATTATGTTGAATAATTTTAGGCCCCTTTCCAATAAAAAATGCCCAATAAGTAAACAGCCGATTTAATGAATAAATGATAGAGCCCAGTGGATCATTGCAAATTCCGTTTAAATGGCCCAACATTTTGTTGAATTGAGGCTTTTGCCTTTTTCTTTTTTTCTTTAAAAAAAACAAAGTGTTTCATTGGCCTTACAATTTTAAATGAAACGCAGTGTTTCATAGAACCAGTTTTCATTCATTATTCATCTTCCCCCCACCCAATTATTTTTCAGATCTGGAAATTTGCCGCTACAGCCTACACCTGCCTGGAACTTCGACGTTCTTCGACTCCTCCACCAGACTCGCCGCCGTCGTCCCACGCCCACTCCAGCCACTCGCATCTCGCTTTCCCTGCCCCCTCGGTACTGGTCGTGCTGCCCCGCTTTGCCCCTATCCGGCGCTGTTACTCCCCAATCCCCGTTAATTTTTCCGGCGAACGGGGGGGCAGTTGCCCACCCCTGCCCCCCCTAAATCCGCCACTGACGGGTTGGAAGTGGATTAGGTGTTTCGGGTCACATGTTATGAAATGATCAACTATCAAACAGAATTAGGGCCCGTTTGGTTTCCAACCACGAAAATTTAAACGGAAATGAAACGAATATAGACCACTTATGTATCACAATACATTCACAACAATTTTTTTTATGGGTCTAGAAAAGGGGAAGGGAAATGATTAGAGGAGAATGGGTGATTTGCTTACCCCATGTTAAAATTAGGGAAAGAGATTGATTACTGCAAGGGGGCTTGCGATACATTTTTGCATGAAAAATGAGGTGACTCAAGGCAAGATGAAATTTATCATTGATGTATCGTGACAATAATATAGGCTACGTTCGTTTCCTTTCCGTTTATATTTCCGGAATAGAAAACCAAACGGGCCCTTAGTGTTAATGCACAAAAATTAGTCTTTAATGTACTGGTTAAATACTCCTTTCTTTATCTTTCATTTCAAGTTCCTCTTCAACCTAAAACTCGCAAACAATTGACACATGGGACGAGATAGGCTGTTTTTTTTGTTTTATCAATTTTAACGTAATAAGAAAATTAAGGGTTCTTGTGAACTCGTCTCCGAAAGGATTCGAGCAAACACCGAATCTTTGACTTGATTACGTATTGGGTCTCGTCAATGCGATTGCGGAAGTGGTTTGAGTGAATGAGAGGTTCTTTGACTGAGAATCGAGATTGTTGTAGAGATTAGAGGTGATCGAATCAAGGGAGACTCGATCTAGAGGGAAGGAGATTGGGCAAAAGTGACGCACAAACGAGAATATAAGAAGCGAAGCTTCAACGTGTAAACTCGTAATGTGATTAGTGTGTAACCTAGTTAAGGACGTTGAAATCTCCTTATATAGGAGGCATCCAAACTAGGGTTAAATCAACACACAAAAGGTGGCAGAGTAGAGGGCTAGATGCAATCTAGGTCCAACGTCCACATAAGCACATATATGAGTTTCTAAAACTAGCTAGAAAAAGAATAGAAAGGTTCAATATAAAAAGAAATACTAGACATTAATAACAAATAAAGATAGGACGTCGTGACCAAGGGTACGAGAGTGTTGAGACCAAGGTATGACATGGCCTTGTTTCGGTCAATTTTGTGCGGGTACAAAAACAACAATAACAACTATAAACTTGTTTGCCAATAAGGGACTAGATAGGTATTGTCATGGATTATAACATATTTGACATGATATAATTTATATTATCAATCCTTGTTATCCGTACATGCATGAGTTATGCCAGGACTCATGACTCATGAGCCCTTCATATATAGTCTATGTTTTTGGTATGAAGTAAGTTTTTTTTCCTCTTACTTTTAGGGGAGGAAATTTCAAAATATGGAGCTCCCCATTTGTGGAAGCTACCTACCGAATTGAACACTCGTGTATTATTGGTACTTTACTCTTTTTCATGGCCTGCAATACGATAATCGCGGCCTTTGTTGCCACTATTAGTTTGCCTCTAATCAGCAGTCTCCATCTTGTCTCCTTTATCTCTACCAATACTCTCTTTTAATTTGGAACCTCAATAATGTTTGTAAAATGAGTTACCTTGATATGGATCTGTTTCTCCAACCGCCCTCTTCGCTAAATGCCTAAATGTAGGTGTTAACTTAGCAAACACTTCTAAGTAACAACAATATGATTTATAATGAATCTGTTTTGTCTTGTTTTTTCAGGTGAAAACTAAATATTATAGAAATGGAGGTTAAGAATTTACAAAAGGAACGATATCATGATGCAGATGTAAATTAAAATAATGTAGAATATAGATGTGTGCTAGACTGCAACAAAAAAAGAAACATGCGTACAATTCAAATTATAGCTTTTGTTGGGACGGTGTTGGGAGCTCTGGTTCCAAACATCCGAACAAAGATGCTTGTCTCCAGTTTTGATAATGACAAACGCCATGTGGGAACTAACGTTTTACATCCAAGTATTTTAAGGGAACATCAGGTTTGACAATGACTCTCTAAGAAGCTAAGGGAATGCAAAAGGAACACAAGAATACACGATAGCAAGTTCCTATCAAAGGAACTCTGGAGAGAACAATTCCCATCGCATGGGAACTCACATGTGAAGACATGACCGTTCAGCGTGAGACGCGGGATCCTGTCTCAGACAAAACAAAGGTTCAGTCTGAGGAACAGACTGAGGCGAGCGATCCAACGATCCGATTGACATTTGAAGTTGACTAAGTTCAAATCAAGTCACATGTGAAGATTGAAAACTTGACATGCAAGACAAAGGGAATTTTGGACTACATGAAAATGAAGATTGCAACCCAAGTTCAAATGAGTATAAAGCCAAATGAATAGTGCTTGGAATAAGTACTTCTCGCAGAACAAATATCCACATACAAAGAGACAAGATAGACAAAATGAAGAGAAGTCCCCGACGGCGAGTGTGCGATCTCGATGACGGTGAATCCATGTTCCCAGGAGTTAGGGAACTGTGACAGTGAGCTCAAAGGTGTAAGATTGGATTTATCTTGTGTTTAGTTGAGTTGTTCGCTTAGAAACTAGGTTGAGAAGACTTGCTAGTGTTGCTAGAGTTAAGAAGAACTACTAGGAATATTGAAGTTTAAGTCTTGCCTGTTGTAATTAACTAGGGAACAATCAATAAAACAAGTAGATCGTTCAAAATCCTCCAAACAGAGGTAGAGGTTTACCCACACAACTAGTTGGTTGTTGTGGGTTTCCTCTATAAAGGAATTGTGTCCCTTATTTTAGTTTTTACTTGCGATTGTTTTACTTCCGCTACCTTGGGAACCCTCTACCACTAGTTCCCAAGCTCTTACTAACGCATAACGATCCAACAATTGGTATTAGAGCAGGCACGCTCTAGATTTCTGTGTTAGTATCGCAGGTTACAGGATGTCTCAGGAACTTACTCAAGTCGGACATGGGAATAACAAGCCTCCAAGGCTTATCACCAGAAGATTCGAAAACTAGCAACGCAACATGAAGGATTGGATGCGCAGCCACGACTTTCAAGCCTGGTGTGTCATCGAAGTAGGGAACTTCGAGGTAGACCTAACCATTCGCAATGACTTCACCAAGTGGGGACAAAACGAATGGAAGTGCATGGAAGCAAACTTCAAGGCCAAACAGTACCTCAAGAACGCCATGTCGGAACAAGATTGCGACAGGGTAGCAAATTTGGAAACGGCGAAGGAGATGTGGGAAACCATTCAACAAATGCACATAGGGAACTCTGACCTCAGAGAGGACCTCCAAATGAACACTAGAAGGGAGTTCTTCAACTTCCGAATGGAGATGGGAGAATTTGTTGATAGCTACCAGTCTCACTTTGAAGCCATATGTACCAAGCTTACTGGACTTGGGATTACCAAGGAGGAGATCACCGACAAGATGAAAGTCCAACAACTCTTCAACAGCCTAACTGGTGAATGGGCCAACGAGAGGGCCATGTTCAAAGAGAATCTTGAGAACAGGAATCTCATGCTTCACCAAGTCTTTGGGAAGTTGGTGGGACATGAGAAAAGAAAGCAAGATGACAAGGAGCAAGAAAGGGAGCACAAAGGAATTGCCCTAAAATTGGAAAAGATGCTCAAATCCGTTCAGGAGCAACAGGAGGACTCTGAAGAAGAAGAAGATGAGGAACTCGTCCTTGTCACCAAGGCCCTTCGATCCTTCTACAACAAAGGGAAATTCAAAAAAGGCTATGGGAACTCGCAAAGGGGTCAGAATTCCCAAAGCCGACCCACGGAGAAGGACCTCACTAATGTCACCTGTTACAAGTGCTACAAGAAAGGACACTTCGCCAAAAACTGCCCACAGGGAATTGACGACAGGAAACAAGGGAAGAAGACCTACATTTCCACCTGGAGCGACGACGAGGATGAAGATCCCGAACCTTGGGCACACCCAGACATGTGTGCAATGGCCATAGGGGAGACCACTGGGGAACAATCCAGTGAGGTAACCACCAAAACTATCATTGAGTCCTTATCTAACTATGAAAAACCTGAGTTATTGAAATTGCTCTCTAGCCTTGTTAAGGATAACATAAAGTTGCAAAAGAAGCTAGATGAATCGGAACACACAAATGTTGAGTTAATTGGTCTTGAATCCTGTTCCAATTGTGTGAAACTTATTGATAAGCTTCAGTCCTACCTAACCCATATAGTGGCCCTTGAGGATGAGATTAAGACCCTAGAGAGTGAAAAAAAATGAGTTCCTACAAAAGCTGAGCAAGGGAAATGTGAGTCTTGAAGCCTCGAGTTCCCAAACCAAATTTGTCCCTACCAAACATGGGATTGGGTACAAGTCTGAGTGCCCAAAGAATGGGAAGTCTGCTCTAAACGAACATGAGATAAATGAGTGTAGGGCCCTAGAACTCCAATGTGAAAAACAAAAGAATGCCCATCTAGATGAGAAAATACGTGTCCTAGAAAGTGGGGTAAGTGGAGTGAGAGACTACTACATTGGGAACACTGGGCATAAACTCTATATCCAAAAGCCAAGGGAAATGGGTCAAGGGTCTACAACAAGGAAACCATGGATAGGAACAGGTTACAACGACATCATCCCAAGTACTACTTAGGTGAGTACTACAAAACCTACTGGAATTGTGGTGCACATGGGCACTACAAGGAAAGTTGTCCCAAAAAGGAAGCTCAAGCTCAAAGGAATCACGAGTATTGGAACAGGCAAAACCAAAAAGCTAACAAACCTGCTAGAGGTCCCACTCATGGGAACCAACATAGGAACTTCACCTATTATTCTAGGAACTCTCGTGATATCAATATTGCTGATTATGTTATGCTTGAATCCGTCTTTCCTTGTAAGGGACCAAACAAGAGTCATCTTGCATGGGTCACCAAAAACTAACTCTCCTTGTAGGTTGGAAGTGAGGGGGAACAACACTTGGGTCATTGATAGTGGCTGTTCAAATCACATGACTGGGAACAAAGACAATCTCACCTCACTCCACACACAAGCCAAAGGAGGTCACGTTTCCTTTGGCAACAAAAATAAAGGAGAAATTATAGGAACAAGCGAAGTACTATTCAACAAGTCATTGAAGATTAGCAATGCCAATTTAGTGAAGGATTTGGGATAAAATCTCTTGAGTGTATCTAAGATATGTGATCAAGGGAACAACATGGTCACCTTCGACTCAGAAGAATGCTTGGTCATCAACAAGAAAACCAAAAAAACCATTCTAAGGGGAAGAAGGTCCAACAATGTCTATGTGGTGGACACAAACTTTGAACCACCAAGAAAGCTGTGCCTTGTAAGCTCCCATGATGACACGAAACTCTGGCATAAGAGGCTAGGCCATGCAGGCACAAATCAAATTTTGAAGCTATATCTACAAGACTTGGTCATTGGTCTTCCACGAATAAACATTGAGGGAGCCAAGCTTTGCGAAGCATGTGTTCGTGGCAAGCAAACCAGGAGTTCCTTTAAGCAAAAGAAGGTGGTAAGCACAACAACGCCCTTGGAACTAATTCACATGGATCTCTATGGTCCCATGAAAACGGCCAACTATGGTGGTAAAAGGTACATGTATGTGTTAATTGATGATTTTTCAAGATTTACATGGGTTATTTTCTTGAGATCCAAATCAGATGCATTCAAGGAGTTTGAGCCCTTCATCAAGAGAATGGAAGTTAGCATGGGATTGAAGCTCAAGTCTCTCAGATCTGATCATGGAACTGAGTTCAAGAACTCAGAGTTCCTAAAATTCTGTGACAACAACGGTTTTTCTCACAACTTCTCGGCACCACGCACACCCCAACAAAATGGAGTTGTGGAAAGAAAGAACAGAACCTTGGAAGACATGGCTCGCACCATGATGCTTGAGAGTGGAGTTCCTGAAAGTTTCTGGGCCGAGGCAATCTCCACAACAACATATATTCTAAACCGAGCCATGATTCTTCCCATGATCAAAAAGACCTCATATGAGTTAATCAAGGGAAGAAAGCCCAACATTTCTCATCTCAGGACCTTCGTTTGCAAATGCTTTGTTCACAACAATGGGAAAGACAACCTTGGGAAGTTTGATCACAGGAGCGACGAAGGGATCTTCCTAGGATACTCCTCTCAAAGCAAGGCGTACAGGGTGTACAACAAGAGGACCAAGAAGATCGAGGAAAACATTCATGTCGTCTTCAACGAACAATTTGTGAAGATGGGAACAGAGCCCCACGGAAAGGGAACTCTGTTCAAACTAGTTAGACAAGAAAAAGACGACGATGATGATGATGATGAGCCAAGAAAGCGAGATGAGGACTATCCAAGTGGAAACACTGTCCCACCACCAGATAACAACGAAGGAGCCCAAAACAAAATGATAAAGACTCCTTCGTAGTCCCCTCTTGATGAGGTATTTTCGGTGGTCGTTAATACCTATCAAAGAAACCTTAGCTTAACCAACTCAGTAGAGCGGCAAGTAAGGGTCGATCCCACAGAGACTCTTGTATTTTTGTTATTACTTTTATGCCGAGTAACCAAAGGGTTTTTTTTATGAATGATTATCTAAACTACTATGCAAAAATAGAAATAAATATGAATGCAAGAATGGTTTAAATATATGAGAGACAAACGTGTTCAACTAGTTAGATCCATCATGACATTGATTCGCTGATCATTGATTCTCTTCTTACTTGAATAATCTATTGTGGATAATGATCCTACTAAGGATTAAAACCCAAACTTCATATTTAGTTGATAGAACTACCAGTCTAACAACCATAATTAAATAACAACCTAGAAGACCTTCTAGATTCAATTAAATAACAGCATGACGATTCAAGTTATCAATAGAAACAAACACTTAGAGCAACCAGACATCTAAGTGACTTGTGAATTTATTCCCTTCTTCAACCAACTAGTCCAACCGGTACTAAATTGATTAAAGTATACTCTTGATCAAATTAACTCCGACCGGTAATTAATCAGATTCAGTTTTAACTAGAAATTCAATTAGGTAGCTAATCTAACAAAACCCTAGTTTAGATTCAATTAAGCACATGGAATAATTTCTATTCAAGTTTGTTGAGAATCAATCAAACCTCACAACTACATACAAATCATGACTTCAATAACTAGCCAAACACAATAAATTTAGCTATGCATAATTAAATTGAAATCAAACTTACAAAGGTTTCAAAGTCTGCCTCCAAAGAGAAAAACCCTAGGCTCCAAAAGTTGATCAAAAGGTTATGACCATCCAGAGAGAGAAAACTAAAAACAAGGTTTAAATACCCCTAAGATATCCAAAGATAAAGATATATCCCGAAATTCCATTAAACTAGTCGGAAAAGACCTAATAAAGTCCAACCCGAAGCCCAAAACACGCGGCCCAACTCTCCCGCGGCAGAATGTGAGGCGCGGTCTTAACATAGAGTGGCGCGGCCGCGGCACATGCCTTCCTAGCCCGCGGAACTCTCGGTTCAGCATTTCAGGCGACACTTCAAAGGCTGTTTTCACCCCTTTTGAGTTGGAATTTGGACTCGGAGTAAAAATATGAATTGTAGCTCTTCGAGTTAGCTTTCCAGTGATAGCAAATTCAGATTCATCCGAGCACTATATCTCCCAAACCAAGCATTGCAAGATAGAGGTGTCAAAACAAGAACTCCAATGCATAGCCCGAGTTTAAGCGTTCTTTTCCCTCAAGCTCTTGGGTCTTGGTTCTTCCAATCTTCATTTGTATTACTCTAAGCTTCCTCAAACTCCTCCATAGTCCACTAATATCCATCCCGTTCACGCTTGTTTACCGAAAGATCTGCAAAACCTAACAAAACAAGCGCAAAACCCGAATTTCCTAGAAAACCTAAAAACCTAAGAACTAGACTAAACTAAGCTAAAACCATGCAAAACAAAGATAAATATGCGTCCTAAACACTACCTAAATGCAAGCTATCACCTCTACAACAGAAGAACATCAAGATGTCTCCCAATCCAACACTCTTGTTCCAGGAGATGAAACAATACCAGAGTCTAGTGTCCAGGGGGAACAACGAGGGAACAATGAAGAAAATCCCGAAGAAACACTCAGTGAAGAAGTTGAGAACAACTGTTCCCATGAAGAGGAAACTCAAGTTGAAGACGAAGAAGAAACAAGGGAACAACTTGATGTCACAAACATTCAAACGAGGAACTACCACCAAAGGAAGGATCATCCCATCGACAACATCATCACTCCCTATGACAAAGGTGTGCAAACCCATTCCTCTCTCAACAACTTTTGTGCTTTCAACGCATTCGTCTCACTGGTGGAACACAAGAGCATCAAGGAAGCTCTAAAGGATCCAGACTGGATTCAAGCTATGCAAGAGGAACTCCACCAATTCGAGAGAAACAAAGTGTGGAAACTGGTTCCTAGGCCCAAGAACAAGAATATCATAGGAACTCGATGGGTCTTCAGAAACAAGCTTGACAACACTGGGGCAGTGGCTAGGAACAAGGTCCGTCTGGTTCCCCAAGGGTATAGGCAAGAAGAAGGAATCGACTATGACGAGACCTTTACACCAGTTGCAAGGATTGAAGCCATTCGACTCCTTATTGCCTACGCCGCCCACAAAGGTTTCAAATTGTATCAAATGGACGTCAAGACAACATTCCTAAACGGGCAACTCAAGGAAGAAGTCTATGTGGCACAACCACATGGTTTTGAAGATGAGCATTTCCCAGATCATGTCTACTTCTTGGAGAGGGCCCTGTATGGTCTCAAGCAAGCTCACAGGGCGTGGTACGACAGGTTTGCCCAATTTCTCTTGTCTCATGGATACGTTCGTGGTTCCATAGACACAACCCTTTTTATTAAGAAAGAATCAAAAGATATTCTAATTGTCCAAGTGTATGTTGATGATATTGTGTTTGGTGCTTCTAATGAGTTTCTTGTTGAAAAGTTTAAGAATTTGATGAGTAGCAAGTTTGAGATGAGCCTCATAGGGGAACTCACGTTCTTCTTAGGACTTCAAATATCTCAAACCAAGGAGGGAACAAGGATCCATCAACAAAAGTACATTAGAGAGATACTAGTGAAGTATGGGATGGAACACTCTAGGCCCATCGACACCCCCATCTCACCAAACTCAAGGCTCAACGTAGATGAAACAGGTATAAGTGTGGATCAAAGGAACTTTCGAGGTATGATTGGGTCCCTTCTCTACTTAATTGCTAGTAGACCCAATATCATGTTCCCCGTGTGCCTATGTGCGCGTTTTCAAGCTAACCATAAGGAATCACACCTGAAAGAGGTGAAGAGAATTTTCAAGTACCTCAAAGGGAACGACAACTTGTGCCTTTGGTATCCAAGGAATAGTTCCCTTGGGCTTGTTGCATACTCAGATGCAGATTTCGCTGGGCACTTAGTTGATCGAAAGAGCACCTCTGGAATGACCCAGTTCCTAGGGTCATGTGTAGTATCATGGGGATCAAAGAAGAAAAACTCCGTGAAACTTTCCACAGCAGCAGCGGAATACGTGGCTGCCGCCTCTTGTTGTTCCCATGTTCTATGGCTTAAGTACCAACTTCAGGATTTCGGTATGTCTTTTGGCCCTGTTCCCATAAGATGCGATAATACAAGTACCATTAACATTTCCAAAAATCTTGTGCATCACTCACGTACTAAGCATATAGACATTATGCATCATTTCTTGCGTGATAATGTGGAACATGGGAACATCTCTATGGAACATTATAGAATTGAAGAGCAAATTGCGGACATTCTCACTAAAGCTTTAGACAAACATCCCTACCAGCGTCTCCGGATGCTTCTAGGGATGATAAGTCTAAACTGAATTAGTCCATGTTTGTTATTCCCTCAATGCTTGGCTAGTTTATCTTGAAATGCATGATAGGGAACACTAGGAATAATTGCCTTCATTTTGCCATATTACTAGTCTAGAGCTTTTGATGTCAAAATTGGAACTTCATTTGTTTAGGCCTAAAATAATCAACCAGAGTTCCCTTAACCCTCATTACAAGTCACTATGACGGGTGATCATAAAACCAACCCTTAGCCGTGAACCAGACAAACGCTTCTCATGATCTCAAATACTTGTCCCATTATCGAGTTATAATTGTCTGGTTCCCTTTTGAGTTCCCTAGCTTCACAAAAGAATTTGAGTGTGAGTTCCCTTGTCTACTCCACTCAAACCTAACCTTCCAAAGATCATGGGAACTGGTGTACATTATGATCTCTAGCAACGGAACACTGATTTCTCGAGAAATTGGAACGCCACTCGGGAAGTGGGAAATGTGTCAGAATTCGAAGCGTCGAGGGCCAAATATTTGAAACGCTCGATGTGACTTCCCATGGAATTAACGACGCGTGTCCCAAGCATGTTAAAGAAGTTGAAACGGCTCTCCGCTTTCATTGGCTGACAGCTGAAATGGAAAAGTGCTTTTACCCTTTTTCCCCCATCCTCTTTCCACTTAAAAGACCTAATTTTGCCATTTTTGGGATCTTCTTCCACCTTCGTCCTCTGCAATCCTTTTCCCTTCCAATTCGAGCAAACCTCCAAAACCCCTCTCTTCCCAAAAATCTCATGGCACCCACTCACCCAGACCACCACATTCGTGAGTGGATCAACACAAACCCTAAATCCCTCTTCGCCTTCATGCTCCGAGAGGTGAATAACGAAAAAGATCCAGCCACTCGAGAGAAACTTTATAAGGGCCTCCATGACTATGTGCGCCCCTACCTCAACAAGCCCCGCACCGGATCCTTGCTTCTAGAAATTCGAGGTTCTCGGGCAATCCTCTTTTGCTCTTCCAGCGGCGCAAACCCTTGCGCTTCCATCCTCCACCACCACATCTCAACTAACTCTTCCTTCCTCTTCCTCTCAACCACAACCACTCTCCACCTCCTCCGGAACTGTCATCCACGACAGTTTCGGTCCCAAACCCCCAAAATCCTAAACAAAATCCAAAAAACGCAAAGACTAAAAATCTTCTTCTTCCGAGCCCTCAAAGAAAAAGAAGAAGTCTGTTCTCTCCATCGATGAGGACCTCAATCTCTCTCGTCCCTCTTCTTACGCTCCACCATCACCACCACCACCCCCCTCTCAACCCTCAACACTTCCTCCTTCCTCTGGTTCTGGGAACTCTCAATCCCAACATCCTCCTCCACCTACTCCTCTTTCTAATCCTACTCCCATCTCTGGGAACTCTAGTCCCAGAGATCCAATCCCCACCTCTTCTTCTCTCCCTACTGTCGATGGGACCTCTAATCCTATCGACCCACCTCCATCTTCTCTAAACACCACCAACCTTACACCGCCTACCTCCCCTAAAGCCAAATCCCCTCCTCCTCCTCCTCCTCCTCCTCCTCCTCCTCCTCCTCCTCCTCCTCAGGTCCCCTCTCCCTCACATCAAAAATCCCCTCTCCCCACCACCACAGAAATCTCTTCCTCCCCCTCCCTGGCAAAGCAACACATCAACCTCGACTCGGACGAGGATTCCTTGCCCATTGCTGAGGTTGCCCGCCGAAACGCAAGGATGAAGGCTCCCATTGTCATTGGAACCGCTGAAGAGAACAATCGCCTTGATGCCCTTGAGGCTGAGCTCGAGGCAGTAATCCACCAGCCTCCCTCCTCCAAGCGCCCAACAGACCTCGGCGCCCTTGATGAGGAACTGATTGCAGAGGAGGAGGACGCCCACAAGGATGGGGCCCCAGCCAAAGCTGATGATGCTGGAACAAGTCAGGGTCGTCAAGAAGACGACGACGATGAGGAATTGGGCCTCTCCTCCGACTTTGAAGGGAACTCGGATGGCGATGGAGCCGCCGAGGTTCTCGACGCTAAGGCACTCGCCAGGGAGCATGCCCAAGCGTTGGCTGACGAACAAGAAGGACGTTAAATGGTGGTGTCGGAGGGTGCTCCCAAGGAAAAGGATCCTCTCCTTCTGCTGAAATCCGCTCCCTCCCCTCCAAAGAAAAGGAAGGTTGCTGCCTCCAAGGGACCCAAGAACAAGAAGGGGAAGGGAACAGAATAGAAAAGAGTTCCCATCACAGCGGATAGAAATCTTATTACGCCGTTGGTCCTCTCTAAGTCCCAACTCATGGAGCAAGGGCTTGGGGAGCTCTAGGAACTCATCAAGGCCTAAGAATGGGAACATGTGTGCGACTCTGCTGTGACAGTCAACCCTGAACAAGTGCGCCTATTCTACAACAACTTCGCCATGAAAGACGGAGCTCCTCAGGGCACTCTTTTCTTTCAAGGCGATGATTACATCTTCACCGCCTCCACCATTGTTGAGAGGGTTTTTTAACTCGACAACAAATAAATTTGTAATCAAGACCCCGCTGAGTATAGTGAAGTCAGGATCGTCCACGGGAAGCAAGGTTGTTTGATTACTAAACTATAAAACAAGAAAGCATAGAAACAAACAAGACTACGATAGCCCTCGGTACCGACCTTGACAGGGTCGGTAACGACGCTGGGTTTCAACACAAACGAAGCAAACAAGACACAAACAACTGCAGGCTCGGTACCGACATGTGTACCTCGGTAACGAGTCTGTACGAAGTAAAACGAAGGTAATTCAAAGGCGAAAACAACTAGGGTAAGGGTTTACCAGGACATAATCATGCATATGAACTAGTGTGAAGGATAAATATCATGCCTCAAAGATAAAGCTATCAACTTTCGTTGACTTAAACAAGCAAATCAATCAATTTTCATAAATCAATTCACTTTCTACTTATTTTTGAATCCAAAGCTCGAAACTTTCGCTACCGAACAATATCAACATTCAAGTTCACTACTTTGTCTTTCGATCAAGTGATAAACTCAAATTACTTCGACTTTCGTCTAAGTATAAGCACAAAACAAGTAGTTAAGGGATATAAGGCAATCAAACATTCAACACACACATTCAATCATGGATAACTATGTGGGGTTTCAACCCCGATCCTAGAAAGGTAAACTTCTCACTCATGATTGAAATAAAGCAAACAACTAAATTGAATGACAACATTGAAATAAAAGCTTACTTGAATTATAAAAATCTCGTCTTTTGATACAATCACGTTCAGAATCGATGAGCAAGACAAAAAAAACTCGAACTCTCTTCCTCTCTCTCTCTCTCTCTCGATCGACTCCAACGTGTTCTCCAAAACTAACGTTTCTCAAAAACTCACGAACGAACCCTTAAACTAGACTAGAACAAGGGTATTTATACTAAGAGAAACTATCTAACAAGGGTCCTAAAAGATAGAAACTTTCCTAACTAAAAAGATTACGAGATAAAAGATAAATTTTCTGAAAGTCGACGCCGCCTACCGACACTGGTCACCTCGGTAACGACCTGCACAGGGTCGGTAGACTCTTGTTGAATTCTCCAAGTAAAACTCTGTCGCACAGCTCGGTACCGACCCTCACAGGTCGGTAATGAGCTCTCTGTTTTGGTTTTTTTTTGTACATTCTTCATAGCTTCTTCTTGGATTCAACGGGATCTTCAAGGCGTATTCTTTCTTCTCTTCCCTCTACACACTCCACCATCAACCACTTGACTCTAGCTCTCTTGAAATGCTCCCTTCTGCTTCGAAAACCCTATAAAAACACAAAAACAGAGTAGCTTCCATACTTTTCATAAAATATGTAAACTTATCCAAAAACACAGAAAACTAGCACTAAAACTTACTAAAACTAAACTAAACAACCTAAGAAAAACGCCCAAAACTATACTAAAAACATGAACATCAAAATACCCCATACTTAAGCTTGCTTGTCCTCAAGCAATCAGAAGACAATAACCAAAACCAAACAACATGCTCATCAAGTAATAGCCCTTATCTAAAAAGCAATTTCCAAAACATAGCAAAAATAGCAAATGACTATTAACGTCATCACACATATATAAGCACCAATAGACATAAGCAACCACAATCCAACCTCACCAAGGGTAATGTGTTTCACTCAACTCTCATGTGTTTAGGCTATAAATTCAATCTCTCAACTCAATCTTATATGCAAAAACTCATAGAAATTGGAACTTATATCACCAAACTCTCCACCAAAGATTTGTCAAAACAAGCAAAAAATCATCAAGAGAACTTAGGCTCAATGAAAAACTTCATAGAAGTTTCTATTCGGCCGGGTTGTAATGGGGCTTGGTAAAGACAAATGGGCTATGGAAATATTTTGGCTATGTGGTGCTAATAATATCCGGGAATCAAAGACTCCTAAAAACTCACACATAACATCAAAACTCTCATAACAAGAACAACATACCAAACTCATTTCTCTTTAAGCTCTTTCTGTTTCACTCACCATTAAATCCTAGAAAGCCTCATAAAAACATAAAGAGTCCCTTGGTTTAAACTTTTAAAGACTGCACATCTTCCTTTCTTTCTTCCTTTTTCCTTTTTTTTTCTACACTTTTTCATTTTGTTCTTCTCTCGACATACCTCGACACCGACCTGAAATTTTCTTCTTCTTTCTACTCTTCGGTACCGAGCCCACATAGGCTGGTATTGATCTGACATGCCTTTCTTCCTTTGTGCATTCTTTTTAACCAAGAGACCTTTTTACATACTTTAAAACAAGAGACTTCCAATCTACCCCACCCAAACCTTTATTTTGAACCAACACATATCTTTGCACTCTACAAAACAACTCCTCTCCAACTAAGTCCTAATCCCCGGATAGGGTCAAGCTTAACTCGGCTAGGGATAATTTTGTGGAGTAACAATAAAAAGGCTAAAGCTCAAATTGGCTATCAAAACAAGGATAATGTTAGGGTGGATAGGGATTAATAGGGCTTATGAAAAATAAGTTCCCTATCATATGACTTTCACAAGTAATGAACTATAAATCTTATATAGGTCTTGAGAAATAGATAACCATCACAATTCCAAGAGATAATATACATAAAGAGAGCAAAACACACATGAAAATTCAAGGCTAAAAACAAGAACTCACAAGGTCAATTTTTTTTTGTTGGATTGCAATTACTCATGCTACAATTATACATGCTCAGTTTCATCATATGCTATTTCTCTATTTAAACAATTTCATCATAAGACTCAAACTATACTCTCAAAAAGATGCTGAAAGGAAATTACATGATCATGCAAGCAAATAACTATCATAGAACCATAAGAAAAGGGTACTTATCCGTTCTAAAATCTTTTTTCCAATTTTTTCAATTTTTTTGTGATTTTTTCCTTTTAAAACAAGAACAAGAACAACTAAGAACAACAAGAAACAGAACAAACTAACACAAAAACAAACAAGCAAGCAAGTTTTCTTTTCCCTGCCCACCCCATACTTAAAAATTACAGTGTCCGCACTGTAAAAAAGCAAATCATAAGAAAAGATAGGGAAAAGAAAGAAACTCACAAGATAACTATCGAAGCAGAAGAAACATCCTTGAAAACGAGATCCTCATTGGTTTGGTGGTGGGAAGTAGTGCTCAAAGTTGCCCATAAACTGGTACATCATTCGCCATCGCTCCTTATCAACCGTCACACGCTGCTCCATCGTCATCCAACGAGCGTCAGCTTGTTGCTGCCGTGCATCTTCAAGAGCCATGCGAGCTGAGTACACATCCTCCCAATGACTCATCCGTTGTTGGAGTTGTGTCTGCTGCAAGTTTAGCTGCTGCATCTGAGAAGACAGATCTTGAGCCCATGAAGGAACATCGGTACTGGGGTAGTTGGTTTGAGGCGACGGCTGGTAATGGGCATGTTGTTGGAAGTGGTCGTGATGGACAAATGGAGCATAAGGCATGACACCAAACGAGTGTGGCTCAGTAGGCTGATGAGCAGGCGCTGTGTCGAAGTGGAAAGCCTCAGTGCTAGCCTCGAAGTACTCGGTACCGATGCTAGGTTGCTCGGTACCGAGGTTGGCGGTGTGTGCTGGGGCCTCGGTATCGAACTGTGGGACTTTGGTACTGAGCCCTGCCGTATCGGCTGGCTCATCCTCTTCCATAGCAGCTCCTTCTCTCTCATAACTCTTCTCGAATTCCCATAGTGTCGGCTCGTCTAGAGGCTTCTTGGCCAAGGGGAACTGTTGAGACGTCCAGGATTCATACCAGTTTGGCACATGTAGCAACTCCAGCTTGTCCCGAGTAATCACCACGGTCTGTCCAAGCACCATGGTGGCTACTCCACCTGGAATTCTCTGAAAACTACCAAAAGACAACAATACTTTGAATCCATCTTCTGGGGACGGTGTGTGTTGTAGCGCGAGAGATCGACATCGAGATCCATCGCCAAGAGGCTCACCAAGTTGCCACAGCAAACTTCTTTTGAAGAGGCCCCATGCTTCTCCACGTACTTGAGCCATTCGTACCCCAAATTCATGGGGGCGGGGTCCTCGAAGAGAATAGTCCGAAGGCATCCAACCTTCGTCCTCATCGGCCTGGAAAGCTCTTTTTTGGGCCAAATAGTTGCACCCAAAACTCGGAGGATAATCCTGAAAATGGGGTTGATGATGTGTGCCCCTGGAAGTGCCGGTGCAGTCGGGTTGACCTCCCCGAAAATGTAGCTCCATGTGTCTGTGACCTTAAAATCATCGGGAGCCTTGTAATCACAGGAGTGGTTGGGGAAGTCGAGGAGGCGGTTGAACTCAGTCATGGTGAACTCATGGTTAACATTGCCCAATCGGAACCTAATGCGTCCTACCGATGTTTTGGACTTGAAGCTAATGCGGAGAGTGGCAATGAACTCGGCAGTGAGGGCCGGATAATGCGGGACATCCTCCTTTTTGAGGAGATGTGGCACATCGAGAATAGCAAAGGCGTGCTTGAAATCCTCATAAATTCCGTTGGCCTTGGCACTTGACCTCGAGAACCATCTAGTGAGGTGGTCCTTCTGGATGACGGAGTCGAAGATCATCAATTGCTCCCTAGTCGGCAGGATGACTTCATCCATTCTCGGAGGAGATGGAGATCTTTCGATCCTCCTCTTCTTTCCTGCCCAGGAGTTGGCCCTGCTTGTGCTTGCCATTTGGTACCTGAAAACACCATAAATATCCAAGGTAAAATCCACTCAAATCAACAAAAAAAACCCATACTTTCATTCGGAAATGGCCTCGACCCACCTCGGTACCGAGCCAAGAGGGTCGGTATCGAGGTCTCTGGGTTTAGCTCTGGTTCTGGGCAATCACAGGTCGTTACCGACCCTCTCAGGTCGGTAACGAGCCTGGGCGAGAACATTACACATGAGTTTCCGACTCCCAAATCCCCAAATTTTTGACAATTTAGCACAATTTCAAGCAGGATTCCACACAAAAACACACAATCAAGTACTTCCAACCCTATACTTGCTCAAAGCCCTATCTAATCATGCCAAAAATTGCCAAAACTCATGGTGAAAATCATGCAAATCAAGAACAAGTTACTTCATGCTTTTCTATTATCAAAGTTTAATGTAAAATCGAGCATGAAGAACGGAAAATCAAACAAGATTAATCACCAACATAGAGGCATGGAAGCACGATGGCAATAAGCAAATGCAGTCTCGAATTCACACAAAGATCTAGATATGAAAACTAACCAATTTTACCATGAATCTTCAAGAAAAGAGTTTAGGGTTCAAGAAATCATACCGTAGTCTTGTAGAATTGAAGAACGAAAATCCGAATTGCAAGGGTAACGAGGGCGTGAAGCTTCGGTAACGAACACACGAGGTGTTATTCGGTATCGAATGGGGTGTGGGTTTGAGGACGAATGCGGTGTGTGGCAGCATGGTGTGGAATCCGAATGAGAATCGATTAGATCTTTGAGAGATTGGTGAGGATTGGGGTGGGATTTGTGGTTTGAGAGAGTTTATGAAGGCTTAGAGTAGAGGTGGAGTGGGAAGAGAGGCAAGGAAGAAAGAATTTTAGGTTTAGAAGACTTACCTGGGTCGGGCGTCTCGTTTCTGAATTTTTGTCGCAGGTCGGTACCGACCCTCACAACTCGGTACCGAGCTTGGGCGACTCTTTTTTCGCGTCTTATCGTGCCCTACTTTTGTGACATGTTAGCTCAAAAATATCCTATCTCGTAAACTTCTAATCTACTAAAAAAATCAAAAGAAAGCTAAGAAAAAGAACTATAAAAAGAAAAGAAAACTAAACTAAACTAAAACCGGGGTGCCTCCCGTAAGCGCTATTTTTAACGTCGTCAGCCCGACGAACTTACCTGGGCTAATCCGACGATGTGAGAGCCAAAGTGACTCTAATCTCTTCTTCTGGGTCGGGTTCCTCATAAAATTTCTTCAATCTGTGTCCGTTGACTTTGAAGATGGCACCATTATTATCGACTAACTCTATTGCTCCGTGAGGATATATGTGGTGAACCGCAAATGGTCCACTCCATCGTGTCCTTAGCTTCCCTGGAAATAAACGGAGTCTAGAGTTGAAGAGAAGTACCTTGTCACCAACTTCATAAGTTTTGGGCACTAATTTCTGATCATGCCATCGTTTGGTACGCTCCTTATAGATCTTAGCGTTTTCGTACACCCTTAGCCTCAACTCCTCTAGTTCTTGCAAATCCATGAATCTTTTTGCTCCTGCTACGTCTAGGTTCATATTGAGCTCTTTGAGAGCCCATAATGCCTTGTGCTCCATCTCTACCGGCAAATGGCATGCCTTGCCATACACTAAATTGTAAGGAGTGGTGCGTACGGGCGTCTTGTACGCCGTCCTGTAAGCCCATAGAGTGTCATCCAATTTAGATGACCAATCATTCCTTGAGCGGGAAACCGTCTTTTCCAATATTCTCTTGATTTTCCTGTTTGAAACTTCAACTTGGCCACTAGTTTGGGGATGATAAAGTGTTGCCACCCGATGTGATACCCCATACTTGGCCAGAAGTGCTTCAAAACTCCGCTCGATGAAATATGATCCACCATCACTAATGAGGACTCTTGGTACACCAAACCTGGGAAAAATGTTAGTGTTAATAAATTTAGCCACGGTTTTAGCATCATTGGTCCTTGTAGCTGTTGACGAGGGTTTCTTGACAACAAATAAATTTATATCAAGACCCCGTTGTTGTATAGCAGAGTCAGGTTCGTCCGCAGGGAGAAAGTCAGTGCTAAGTTTTGTTACTTGTTACGCAAGCAACCAATAAAGTAAGGGTTTTTATAAAGTAAGAGAGAAATCTAAGGTTTAGGGTATCCCCACACAACAATTATGCATGCCAAACGCTAATGAAGCATAAAGATCATGCTTTTATCACATAAAGGTTCTAACTTTCGTTAACTAAAGCAAGTAAATCAATCAACTTTCATCCTATCAATAAACTTACTATCTATCTCTTCTACTTCAACTAGGATTGATCCGCTTTTGCTTCAAAACCCTAATCAACTATTCTGATTCAAGGTCTCTTCTTTCGCTTCAACTATGAATGAGAAATTTCCTATCAACTTTCATCTCAAGGATTAAGAACAAGAGAATAGATTCATACAATAAAAACAATCAAGACATGATCATAAACAAGCATGCATAACCATTGTTGGGTTTAACTCCAACCTTAGAGAGGAAGACTACTCACAAAGCATGAAAAACATAAACAACTTATATTAAATAAAAAGGAAAGCTTACAACTTTGAATCCAAACGATAGTTCTTCCCTACAAATCCCCCTCGTTGCTCCCTCTCACGTCTCTCCTCCCCTCTCATCTCCTCTCCTCCTCCTCTCTTCTCTCCCCTAACTTGAATGATAAGAAAACTAAAGAGGGGACAAGTGTATTTATACAGAAACTATTCTATCTTAAATCTATCTCTAAGGAAATAAATCTTCTAATAAGATATATTCCTTCTATCTATCTAATAACATAAAAGAAAATAAGATAAAATCTTTTAATTAAACACCGACTCAGACACGCTGCTCCTCGAGATGCCTCGTTAACGACCCTGTTTAGCACTTCGAACAACTTTGAGTAAAACTTGCGTAGCGGATTCGTTACAACTCTGTTTGACTCGATTCTTTTTCCTATGTTCTTGTAATGAAATTCTCTATCTCTTTCCAAGCTCAAACTTGATCTTCAATGACTCTAATTGAGCTCTTAATCTTCATCTTCTCTTCATTCTTGAGTGCTATCTTTCACCGGTTTTTGCTCCTTTCTTCAAAATATGCTTCAAATAGCTTCTAAAAACCTACAAAACACCACCAAAGCTTATGTAGACTCCATATCTCAAGAAAATACAAAAACTTACACAAACGACTCAAAACAAAACACAAAACTAAAGAAAAAGACTCAAACACACTAAAAACACACCCTAAAAATACGACTAAAAAGGCGGACATCAGTAGCAACGACCTCCACCCACTTAGAGACATAATCGACCGCAACCAGGATATACTTGTAGGGGCCCGACGAAGGGAAAGGTCCCATGAAGTCTATGCCCCATACGTCGAATAATTCGACCTCTAATATTCCTGTCAGCGGGTTATCATGTCTCCAGGTGATGTTTCCACAACGTTGGCATTCATCACATGCTGTCACAAAATCCTGTACGTCCCTGAAAATAGTTGGTCAATAGAGACCACTTTGAAGAATTTTCGCCGTGGTTTTGAATCCTTTTGCATGGCTACCTGTAGGAAGTGTGTGACATTGACAGATCACACTCTCTATCTCTTCTTCCGGAATACAGCGTCTAAAGAGGTGATCACTTCCTTGCTTGAACAAGTAAGGGTCATCCCAATAGTACTGTTTGACATCATGTAGAAACTTCTTTTTCTTTTGTGGGGTTAGTCCCTCGAGAATTATGTCGCCTATGATGTAGTTAGCAAAATCCGCAAACCAAGGGGCTTTTGACCCTCTAATAGCATTAATTGCATGAAAAGAAGTAGAAGTAAGAGATGAAGAAGGAATTGAATTAAAAGAAACGAGTTCAGGTCGAGAAAACGTACCTAACTAGGTCGTTACCGAGTCTGGTTGGGTCGGTGTCGACCCTGAAGCTTCTATATTCCCATCGGTAACGACCTCTTGAGGCTCGGTATCGCACTTCTCGATTAAGGTATCGATGCGCCTTGTTTTGGTGCCGATGTGATCGACGCCCTCCAGCTTCGGTGATGGCTCGGTACAGACCCCTTTAGGGTCGGTAACGAGGGTTTTGCCATTTCCAACCTCATCCAGCATGAGTTGTTAATTGGCACTTCATTGTTGGATTCAGTGATGTGTTCAACTGGCAACCTGGATAAGTGATCCGCCACCAAGTTTTCTGCTCCTTTTTTTATCTCTGATCTCATGATCAAATTCATGCAATAAGAGCATCCAACGGAGTAGCCTAGGATTGGCATCCTTTTTGGCCATTAGATATCTAACAACCTCATGGTCAGTATAAACTATCACTTTTGAACCAACAAGATAGGAACGGAATTTTTCGAAAGCAAATACTACAACGAGGAATTCCTTCTCCGTTGTAGTATACTTACTCTGCGCTTCGTCAAGCATCTTACTTGCATAGTAGATGGCGTGGAGCTTTTTGTCCTTCCGTTGTCCTAGAACCGCGCCAACAGCATAATCACTAACGTCACACATAATCTCAAAGGGCAAGGTCCAATCCGGGGACTAAATAATAGGAGCGGAAACAAGGGCTTCTCTTGACCTGTAAAATGCTTCAAGACAATCTGGAGACAACTCAAACACTACATCTTTCATCAGTAGGTTAGTCAGTGGTTTAGCTATCTTAGAAAAATCTTGGATAAAGTGTCTATAAAAACCAACATGCCCTAGAAAACTCCTAACGTCTTTGACATAAGAGGGAGGATGTAGTTTTTCAATAAGATCAATTTTTGATTTATCTACTTCTATCCCTCTTTTTGAGACGAGGTGTCCTAGTACAATTCCCTCTTGAACCATAAAATGACATTTTCCCCAATTAAGCGCAAGGTTGGTTTCTTCACATCTTTTAAGTACACATGCAAGATTAGCAAGACAAGTATTAAAGGAAGAACCATACAAAGAAAAATCATCCATAAAGACCTTTGCAATGTCCTCTATCATGTCAGAAAAAATAACCATCATGCACCTTTGGAAGGTGGCAGAGGCATTACTGTTTGAGCCAAATTTTACCAAAGGTAGAACCTTGGCTTAGATCGGGCCTTGATCGAATGAACTAAGAAGAATGCGAACGAATGTGTGTTTTTATTGATGTAGAAATCAGGAGAAATAGTATGAATGAAGCGTCCCTTTCCGCTAAGGGTTACATTGGCTTATATAGCCCTCTAGAACATATCCTATCTTAATCAAAGATACAATCTTATCCTTAACTAACAAATCTCGGTGTATTTCTATCTTACAATGAATACAACCTGGAGAAAAATCTATCTTGTAACAAACATATCTCGAATCCTCTCTCCTCTAACCGACTTATCTGATCCCTAAGATCTTCCGTAATCCTGTATGCGTCAGAGATTCTCTGTCTATGGCTCAACGCTTCATCACCTAAAATCTGGGTCTAACAATTACAAAGCTCGAATGGCATTCTCCTATATGTAAAAGTCCCATAGGGACATGTAAAGGTAGTCTTCTCCTGATCATCAGGATGAATGTGAATCTTCTCCCGAGGAATTTGTTCGAATTGTATTTGCTCGAAATTCTCGGATAGTGTTTTAACCACATTGAGGTAGCTAGCCATCCTGTCATCTTTGGCATCGAAAATGCCTAGGATCTGATTGATGATGAGTAAGGAATCAGCGCGTACCTTGATTTTCTTGATGGATAGGTCTTTAGCCAATTCTAACCCAAAGATGAGAGCTTCATACTCCGACTCATTGTTAGTAGCTTCGAAGTTGCATCTGACCGCCTGAGCTATCGTTTCCCCCCTTGTCGACTTTAGCACGACACCGAGCCCTGCTCCTCTTGTGTTTGAGGCTCCATCGGTGTTTAGTATCCATTCTTCCTCAGGTTCGTCGAGGGATGCGGTCAAGACCTCCTCTTTAGCGCTTTCTTCAAGAGTCGGGGTGAAGTCGGCAACGAAGTCGGCCAGTACTTGTAACTTGATTGCTTTTCGAGGTTCATATCTGACGTCGTACCCGCTTAGGTGGATTGCCCACTTTGCCATCCTTCCTGAGAATTCTGGTTTTTGCATGATCTGTCAGAGGGGGTAGTTCGTCAGGACGATGATAGTGTGTGACTCGATGTATGGTCGGAGTTTATTCGAGCACATCACGACCGCCAGGACCAGTTTTTCCGTTGGAGAGTAGCGCGTCTCGGCGGACACCATTGTTCTGCTTACGAAGTAAACTGGAACCTATTGGCCGTCCTCTTCGTTGACCAGGACTCCTCTTAGGGCGCGATCCGATACAGCTAAGTAGAGGTGTAGCACCTCCCTCGGAGTTGGTTTAGCCAGTAGTAGGGGATTGGCGAAGTAGCCCTTCAGCTCTTGGAAGGCGGCCTCGTGTTTTTCCGTCCACTGGAAACTCTTGTTCTTCTTTAGTACTTCGTAAAATAGTCGGTACTTATATGAGGATTTGGAGATGAACCGATTGAGTGCATCTATCATGCCGGTTAGCTTCTGCACGTCTTTCACGCTTCGAGGGGATTTCAGGGAAGCAATTGCCCGCACTTGGTTTGGACTGGCCTCAATCCCTCGCTTGGTTACCACATGCCCCAAAAAGTCCCAGATTGTACCCCGAAGATGCACTTTTGGGGATTCAGCTTCATGTTGTATTCTTCGAGGACCTTGAACGCTTCTTTTAAGTGCCCCTTATGTAGGGAAGCGCTTGTGCTCTTTACCACCATATCGTCGATATACACCTCCATTGTTTTGCCAATGTGGTCGCGAAACATCCGGTTGACTAATCTTTGGTAAGTAGCCTCGGCGTTTCTCAAGCCGAAGGGCATTACGCGATAGCAATACGTTCCCTGCCCTGTGATAAAGGAGGTTTTCTCTTGATCTTCCGGTTCCATCTAGATCTGGTGATAACCGCTGAATGCATCCATGAAGGTAAGGAGTTCGTGACCCGCGGTTGCATCCACCATTGTGTCTATATGGGGGAGAGGGAAAGAATCCTTAGGGTACGCTTTGTTGAGGTCGGTGAAGTCCACGCAAACTCTCCACTTCCCGTCTTCTTAGGCACCACGACTACGTTAGCTAGCCAATCGGGGTACTTTACTTCTCTGATTTTTCCGGTGTCTAGTAATTTTTTGACCTCTTCATCGACCACTTGTATTAATTCAGGCGAACTTTCGTCTCTTTTGCCTGACTGGAGGATGCTTAGGATCTACGTTGAGTTTGTGTGTGATGATGGAAGGGTCTATTCCAGTCATTTCTTCGTGACTCCAAGCGAAGCAGCTCTTGTGACTTTTCAGGAATGTTACCAATTCTTCTCTGACTAGTGGCTCCAGATTTTCCCCGATCTTGACGACCTTTCCTTCCTCTAAGGTCACCTCCTCTGCTTTTTCTCCGTCTTCAGTTCATTCCGGCGGAGGAGTGACGTTCTGTAATTGCTATGCCTCAGGTCTCAGAGTGGTTGGCTTGAGGGCTGCCTTATAACACTCCCTAGCCAACCTCTGGTCCCCGCAAATTTCGTCTATTCCCCATGGTGTTGGAAATTTCACCGTTTGGTGGTAGGTGGATGCTACTGCTTTCATGTCGTGTAACCATGGTCGTCCCAAGATTATGTTATAGCATGAAGGACAGTCCATTACGAGGAAATTGACTTGCATATTTATGCCTTTGGCGAAGGTTGGGATGGCGATGTCGCCCACAGTGTGCTTGACCTCACCGCTGAATCCTACTAAGGGCACCGGGTGCTTATGAATGTCGTTTTCAGACAAACCCATCTCTTTCAAGGCGGTTAGGGTCATGAGATTCGTGGAGCTCCCTGTATCGATCAGTACCCTTTTCATCAACACGTTCCCAATGTGCAGGGATATTACAAGACCATTGTGATGCGGTTCAGAGGTGTTTTCTGCATCGGCGTCGTCGAACACGATGGCTTGTCCTGGAGATTCTCTGGCGCGGTGTCTTGATGACGGTGGTCGATTGAAGCTGCTTTCTCTTGCGTGGCGTTTTGCTGCCGAGTATGATAGTCCGCAGATGCTTGACCCTCCGGATATCACATTGACCACTCTGTCAGGTGTTGGAGGATTTCGCCTTTCTTGGTGCTCGGGTTGGAGATTCTCCAGCAAACCTTTGGGTACTCGTGCATCTGGAGCCACGTCTTTTATCCTTCCTTCCGCGACTAGGCAGGCCAATTCTTTTCGGAGCATAAGGCAATCTCGCGTCCAGTGTCCGTGATACTCGTGGTAATCGCACCACTTAGACGTGTCCCCCCGGGTGGGGAGTCCTGTCTTTTCTTGGCCACCTCACGAGTTCTCCTTGTTTCGCCATGTTCCGGAGCAGCTTTTCCGTAGATATGTTGAGTTTGAAGGAGTCGAGTGAGGGTGGCATGGGTTCTCGCTCCTTGTCATTCGTCCATCGTGCCTTGGCCACGTTGACCTGCCCTGAGGTAGGCCGTGAGTAAGGATGGGCGCAGCGGTCTCTCCTCTGATCTGTTGAATCACGCCGGCTGTCAACGGGTCCCTTTCTCTCGGTTTTCTCCGTCTTTGAAGATCTCTTCCTCAGGGACCTATCTTCTTCCAACCGGACGTATGCCAAAGCCCTGGCTTGTACTTCTTCGAACGTAGCACAAGGGTGCTTAGTTAGTTCCTTGTACAGGTCGCCATCGGGGGTGACCCCTTGCCTGAATGCTTCCACTGCGGTCGTCACGTCGCAAGATGGGATGGAGATCTTCTCACGATTGAAGCGATCCAAGAATTCTCTTGTAGTTTCTTGGTTCCGTTAGCGGATCCGGTAGAGGTCGCTGGATTGCTTCTCAAATTTGCGGCTGATGGCGAATTGAGACCGGAAAGTGTCCGAGAGGTCTGCGAAGGACCTAATGCTTCCACGTGGGAGGTTGATAAACCAAGTTAGCGCCGGACCCGTTAAGGTTGTGCCGAAACCCTTGCACATCACCGCCTCTTTGGAATGGGATGGGACCGCACTCGTCATCATCTTCTGTTTGTATATGGCCACGTGCTCGTTAGGGTCCGTAGTCCCGTTGTACGTGGGCATGCTTGGTACAGAGAACTTTTTTGGAATCTCTACTCGGGCGATTCGACGAGAGAACGGAGATTCGTCAAACCCGTCAGGTGCTTCAGGCTCCAAAGGTTGGAAACCTTGGCTTCCCCTCCGGAGTTGGTCAGCGATGACACTTATTTGTTCGGTCACCTTTCTTCGGATGGCTGCGTCTAAATCGATTGGTTCGCGCCGTTCTCGATCTTCCCCATCGGTGCCATCATCTTCGATCCAGACTTCTTGAGATGGCGCTCAGCGTTGATTAGCCGCTGACCGGAGATTGATTGGAGGATTATTGTCGTGGAAGACTTCCTCGTGGCGGGCTTGTCCCATGGGCTCCGGAGTCGCATCTCGTTGTGCGGGTGCCTTATCTCGGGGGTCCGGGTTTGTACCCTTTCCAGAAGTTCCTTCTCCAGCGTTGAAATCCAGCCTTCTTATTATTCCGTTAGTGCGCCGGGTGATGCGTAGGGAGCGACGCCCTGTAGCCAAGACTTCATATTGTTGCTTGAGTTGGATGTTTTCGGCGGTGAGGCGTTCTACATGTGCATCATAAAAGCTTTGCTGGTCGCTCAACGCCTTTTGGAGAAATTCCATGCGCTGTCTGAGGTTCGTCATCTCCTCCTCCTGAGACCGAGCGCCCTGGTTTTCAAGATTTTGGTCGTCCCCGACGACCGGAGTCTTCGGACTTCCTTCGCCGTTTTCAGACATCGTGTTCCTTGATTCGGAAGGAAGTAGAATGGTGATTCTTCTGATGGTTGTATCCAAATTGTTTGGGCCAAAATTTACCAAAGGTAGAACCTTGGCTTAGATCGGGCCTTGATCGAATGAACTAAGAAGAATGTGAACGATTGTGTGTTTTTATTGATGTAGAAATCAGGAGAAATTGTATGAATGAAGCGTCCCTTTCCCCTAAGGGTTACATTGGCTTATATAGCTCTCTAGAACATATCCTATCTTAATCAAAGATACAATCTTATCCTTAACTAACAAATCTCGGTGTATTTCTATCTTACAATGAATACAACCTGGAGAAAAATCTATGTTGTAACAAACATATCTCGAATCATCTCTCCTCTAACCGACTTATCTGATCCCGAAGATCTTCCGTAATCCTGTATGCGTGAGAGATTTTCTATCTATGGCTCAACGCTTCATCACCTAAAATCTGGGTCTAACAATTACAAAGCTCGAATGACATTCTCCTATATGTAAAAGTCCCATAGGGACATGTAAAGGTAGTCTTCTCCTGATCATCAGGATGAATGTGAATCTGCCAAAATCCGCTATAGCCGTCTAAATAACAGAAATAATCATGCTGGGCTAAGCGTTCCAATACTTGATCAATAAAAGGAAGCGGAAAATGATCTTTTCTAGTGGCACTATTGAGCTTCCTATAATCAATGCACATCCTCCAACTAGTAGTGGTCCTAGTGGGGATTAGCTCTCCCTTTTCGTTTTCAATAACAATCATTCTTCCTATTTAGGGACTACATGGACCGAACTAACCCATTGGCTGTCCGATATAGAAAATATGATCCCAGCATGAAGTAGTTTAATGATTTCCTTTTTAACCACCTCTTTTATATTAGGGTTTAACCTACGTTGATCTCTATGGTGGGTTTATGATTATCCTCCATGTAAATCCGATGCATGCAAAGAGAGGGGGATATGCCGGTTATATCATCTAGGGAATAGCCTATAGCTTTTCTATATGTCCTAAGCACAAAAAGAAGCTTCTCTACTTCCTCATCTTTTAGTTTAGCATTGATGATGACAGGAAAAGTAGAGTTAGGACCAAGAAATTCATACATGAGAGAGTCTGGAAGGGGCTTGAGCGTTGGAGAAGGCTCAACTGGAATAAGAATTGGCTCTTCAGGTTCCATCTTCAAGACTTCTTCAAGGTAATCAAACGCCGAGATCTCTTCATCCTCGGCTAAAAGGCTCGGTACCGATGTAGAGGGGGTCGGTACCGAATGGTCTTCGTCTACTAGGAGACTCGGTACCGAGGTAGATAGGCTCGGTACCGAGACTACAAGAACTATCTCGGCCAATCTTTGACCTGAGAGTGTATCACTTGCCAAAAGCCTTCCAATAGGGTCCCCACATTCAATGAAATCATTGTGGGTGTAGAGCATCTTAACTTCGGCTTTATTTGTCTCCTTCATTGTAGGGTTGAACCGAAATTCCACCACCTCGTCCCCGATTTCGAAAGTTAGGAGTCCCCTCCTAACGTCAATAATGGCACCGGCTGTGGCGAGGAATGGTCTCCCTAAGATGATAGGCACCACCGGATCCTCGGGCATTTCCATGACTATAAAATCATTGGGAACAAAGAATTTGCCTACATGTACTGGAAAGTCGTCTACAACTCTTGTTGGCTTGACGCATGAGCCGTCTGCCATGAACATCCACATGTTGATTGGCTCCAATGGTCCCATGTTGGCTTTTTACCAAATCGACAATGGTAGGAGACTTGCACTAGCACCTAGATCACATAAAGCTTTGAATCTGTGGGTGCCTATGCCAATGGTGATTGCAAATTTTCCTGGGTCCCCTAGCTTTTCCGAGAGCTCTAGAGATCGGACCTCATCTGTTAGCTCTGTTATCGACCTTTTCCTGCTAAGAATGTCTTTCAAGAATTTGGTGTAAGCCGACATTTCGCTTAGGGCCTCAACGAATGGTATAGAAATATTTAAGCCCTGAAGAATCTTAACGAAACGCTTAAACTTGCCTTCTATTGAGTGCATAGACTTCTTAGTAGGGAAGGGGGGAGACTTCATGAATCTAGGAACCAAAGCGAGCTCGAGAGGTGGCACTACCGGGTCGACAATCGGGTCAATCGGTGCCGCGGAAGGGTCGGTACCGAACCTGGTGGGGTCGGTATCGAGCCTGGGACTAAGAGAGTGGCTCGATGTAGAGAACTTACCTGGGTTGTGGTCGGTGACGAGCTTGGGAGCATCGGTACCGAGTGTTTTAGGCTCAGTAACAACCCTCTTCGACACGTTATCGATCTGCACCGTGGCGTCTTCTTCGGTACCGGGGTCCCTTTCCTTAACTTCGGCACGATCTGGTAGCGTTTTTCCGCTCCTGAGGTGTATGGCCGCTATCTGTCCTCTAGGGTTCTCGTCGGGGCGGCCCGAGAGTTGCCCTTGCGGCCTCGGAATCCGTGCAGCTAGGTTCCTAGTTGTGAGTCAACGCTCTTCTTCCAAATATCGAACTCTCCCCATCTTTTCATTTGATTATTAAGGTTGGCTTGGACTCCATTGATTTCATTCTTTACTCCATTAATCCCTTCATGAAGTCCTTGCACCCAAGATGGTGGTCTTGATAGCCTGGAGGTCGATATGGTGCGGGCTGTCTATCCGGAGAGGGGCTACATAGTTTTGATTTTGATTTTGATTTCCCCAAGTCGGGTAGTTGTTTGGCCTGTCATAATTAGCAGGAGGATTTCTGTATTGCCCTCTCATATAATTCATCTCAGCATATATCTCAGCGGCTCTAACCTGCTCAATGTTAGTGCAAGCAGAAGTACTATGGGCAGAAGAGCCACACTCTTGACAATTTTGAGAGGTTTTCAGAAAACTTACTTGTTTCTTCAGACGGTTGATCTCATCTTGTAGAAATTGATTTTTGACATCGGGATCAACTTCATCTTTATTTGGGATGTAGAGACGTTTTTGTGGCTGAGGTGGTTGCTGGATCCCATACATAGCATCATAATTGGTTAGTTTGTCCAGCAACTCCCATGCAGCAGTGGGATCCATCTCAATAAAACCGCAAGCAGTGTGCATGTTGATGCGGTTCTTCGTTTCAGCATTAATCCCTTAAAAGAAGATTTCTTAGAGCACATATGGTGGTTGCCCATGAGTAGGGCACTGTCGGAGCATCTCCTTGAATCTCTCCCACGTATCCACAAAGGTCTCATTAGGCAGCTGGTGGTAGGAGGTGATACGCTTTCTCAACTCCGTTGTCTTAGCAGGAGGGAAAAACTTTGTCAAAAATTGATCATAGAAAGCCTTCCAAGTCTTGATAGACTTAGGAGGTAAGCTTTCTAACCAGCTCAGGGCCTTTCCTGTAAGAGACCACCTGAAAGCTTTTAACAGAACATATTCTAGAGAGACACCTTCAACAGCAATAGTGTCACATAAATCAAGAAAATATGTTCCATAGGGCACATAGTAGGTTTCCCTTCAAACTGAGCCCATTTTATTAAGGATATGAATTGAGACTTAATCTCAAAAGTCTTCTCTATCTCCAGAAGCACGATTGTAGACTCTGGCACCCTCAGTTCTGGATGCATATACTGTTTAGCATTCCTCGGATAGGCATTGAGTTGCTCCTGTAGAGTGGTTTTCTCAATCTGTGTGGCTTCGAGATGCCTCTGGAGTGCAACCGTCTGTTGAGCCATCTCTTCAGGAGTCATCGCCATGGCTTGGTTTCCTCTTCTTCTGCGGTGAAGGGTGCGTTCAGGTTCAGAATGATAACCAGTGTTATCAAACTCGAGCCTGCGACGTCCTGCTGGCATAAGCTGAGAAAACAGATAAAAGAAAACAAAATTAAAAACAAAAACGGGGTCGGGCTATTCCCAGACCCACGAGTAATCAAACAAGCATTGTAGCTTCCCCGGAAACGGCGCCAATTTGTTGAGAGGGTTTTTTAACTCGACAAAAAATAAATTTGTAGTCAAGACCCCGCTGAGTATAGCAAAGTCAAGATCGTCCACGAGAAGCAAGGTTGTTTCATTACTAAACTATAAAACAAGAAAGCACAGAAACAAAGCAAAATAGAAACAAACAAGGCTACGACAGCCCTCGGTACTGACCTTGTCAGGGTTGGTAACGACGCTGGGTTTCAACACAAAGGAAGCAAACAAGACACAAACAACTGCAGGCTCGGTACCGACCTGTGTACCTCGGTAAAGAGTCTGTACGAAGTAAAACGAAGGTAATTCAAAGGCGAAAACAACTAGGATAAGGGTTTACCACGACATAATCATGCATATGAACTAGTTTGAAGGATAAATATCATGCCTCAAAGATAAATCTATCAATTTTCGTTGACTTAAACAAGAAAATCAATCAATTTTCATAAATCAATTCACTTTCTACTTATTTTTGTATCCTTGAAACTTTCATTACCGAACAATATCAACATTCAAGTTCACTACTTTCACTTTCGATCAAGTGATAAACTCAAATTACTTCGACTTTCATCTAAGTATAAGCACAAAAGAAGTAGTTAAGGGATATAAGGCAATCAAACATTCAACACACACATTCAATCATGCATAACTATATGGGGTTTCGCCCCCGATCCTAGAAAGGTAAACTACTCACTCATGATTAAAATAAAGCAAACAACTAAATTGAATGAAAACATTGAAATAAAAGCTTACTTGAAATATAAAAATCTCGTCTTTTGATACAATCACGTTCAGAATCGATGAGCAAGACAAAACAAAACTCAAACTCTCTTCCTCTCTCTCTCTCTCTCGATCGACTCTAACGTGTTCTCCAAAACTAACGTTTCTCAAAAACTCATGAATGAACCCTTAAACTAGACTTGAACAAGGGTACTTATACTAAGAGAAACTATCTAACAAGGGTCCTAAAAGATAGAAACTTTCCTAACTAAAAAGATTACGAGATAAAAGATAGATTTTCTGAAAGTCGGCGCCGCCAACCGACACAGGTCACCTCGGTAACGACTTGCACAGGGTCGGTAGACTCTTGCTGAATTCTCCAAGTAAAAGTCTATCGCACAGCTCGGTACCGACCCTCACAAGTCGGTAACGAGCTCTCTGTTTTGGGTTTTTTTGTACACTCTTCATAGCTTCTTCTTGGATTCAACGGGATCTTGAAGGCATATTCTTTCTTCTCTTCCCTCTACACACTCCACCATCAACCACTTGACTCTAGCTCTCTTGAAATGCTCCCTTCTGCTTCGAAAACCCTATAAAAAAACACAAAAACAAAGTAGCTTCCATACTTTTCACAAAATATGTAAACTTATCCAAAAACACAGAAAACTAGCACTAAAACTTACTAAAACTAAACAAAACAACCTAAGAAAAACACCCAAAACTATACTAAAAACATGAACATCAACCATTCGCCGCGAACTTAATGACCCCGTCAAGGGCTTGGACTCCGTTCCACTCAAGAACTGGGGCGAGTTTAACAAGGATGTAACAACGACGTCTATGAGGGTCTTGTTTTGGAAATAGGGACCCCTTCTCACAACCTCTCCCTCATTGGAAAGCTGGCTCACCAGCTTATTATTACAGTTGTGATCCCTCGGCAAGAGAAGCGTCATCAACTCAACATCCAAGACGCCGTCCTTCTCTACCACTTCCTCCACAAGATGCCCATCAACCTTCCCTGCATAATACTTGGGCATATGGAAAAATGCATGACCTCCACCTCCCATTCCCTACCGTATGCTGGCTTGGTGAAAAAGCTCCTGGTCAAGGAAGGCTTGTACGACGACTCCAAGGAGGAAGTGACCATAGCAAGGGAACTAAACCTTTCCGTGGTCTAGAAAATGCGTCACTCGGAGCATTCCGAGGATCAAGGGTCCCTGCCCTCCGGTGAAGGCACAAGTGTTGGGAATACTAGGGTGCTTATGCACATGGCAACGACTCTCGACAACAGAGAGGTGTAAGTCTTGCCTGTTGTAACTAGGGAATAATCAATAAAACAAGTAGATCATTCAAAATCCTCCAAGCGGAGGTAGAGGTTTACCCACACAACTAGTTGGTTGTTGTGGGGTTCCTCTATAAAGGAACTGTGTCCCTTATTTTAGTTTTTACTTGCGATTGTTTTACTTCCGTTGCCTTGGGAACAGTCTAACCACTAGTTCCCAAACTCTTACTAAAGCAATACCAATCCAACAACATTATAAAAATTAGTTAATTTATATTTATTTAGGATTAATTTTTAAAAGGATTTATTAATTTTTAAAAGAATCATGCACGACTACATGAATTTAATACTTAATTTATTTAATGAATATGATTTTGATTTAATATAAAAAAATTATTTAGTAGAAAAAATTATATAAAATTTTACAATTGGCTTAATGATAATTTATTTATGCAAAAATATAAATAAACATTCTTTGAATTAGAATCATTTAAATTTAAAAATCTTTTACAAAAAGTATAAAAAGGTAAAAATAATCTATATTCTTGCAATTTTTTTTTATCAAATTCAATTCTTAAAAAAAATTTGAATAAAAATTAAAAATATACTTAATAAGAAACGATGAAAAATATAAATAAAGAATGAATTTTTAATGATAAGAAAATCAATCATATTTACATAAGTAATTATCTAGATTGAAAGTTCTATTTTTATCAAAATTTTATTTAAGATAAATCTTTTACATAAATAGATAAAAAAATAAAGATAAAATAATTTCTTTAATTTTAAATAAATTTCGAATTTTTTTTTCTTCATATAAATAGATAGAATTTAATTAGAAAAACTAAATTAATATATCAATCTTAATATATAATATAGGGTTCCGGTGTAAATATCTCTTAAAGTGAAAACTAAGAACAAATTAGGAGCGTTGGATGAGGAGAATGGACGGATGAGATTAGAGCAGACAAAAAGGAAAAAAAAAGACTACTAATGGAACGAAATGTAATTTATAAAAAATATCATAGCATTCCAAAAATACCCTTTTTCCAAACCCTTCCCCTTCCTCCAAATCTCTCTTTCACGCAATAGAGAATTCTTCACCGCCGCGTATCTTCTCTGCTCCTGAAAGTCTACAAATTCAACTCCAAAAATTAATAGGTATGAACTTTTCGTTCTCAATTGAATTTTGTTTTCTATGTCTTTATGCCATCCGTGGTATGAACTTTTTGTGCTTCATCGCCATTTTTTTGTTCTATTTATGAGAAGCTGAAGCACAAAAAAATCAATGGAAGTTCAGCCAAATTGTACTCAGCAATAGGGGGAGAGATAAGAGATGACTGTAGGGCCACCTATGAGTGACACGTGGAAAGCTGTCTCGAGATTTTTATGAAGAGCCGACCCTTCCATCAGCCATGTGAACTTGGTAAGTATATACTCCCTCCGTTTCACAATACTTGTTCTTAGACAAAATTTCACACATATTAAGGAAAAAAAAATTTCCCCAAATTACCCCTATTAAAAGTACTCTTTCTTTTTGGGAGATTCAACCAAATAAAAAAGAAATTTGGGGTGAAGTGTAATGTGACATATACACCAAAGGTAAAAATGGGTAAAATTTTTATATGAACATCTATTTTGAAACAAAAAATAAAAGCTTTAAGAACAAGTATTGTGAAATGGAGGGAGTATAAATTATTTTACCGACTATTAATTTGGTAATTAAGAAAGTTGATTCATGTACTGTTTATGTATTGTATGAGTTTGATGTCTCAATGGTCATAAAAAATCTTGCTCCCTTAATCTACATTACATTATTCATTTAATTTTTGTACTATGGGCAAAAACTCTATATTACATATTCGTTAGGCTCATTGTATGGATCGGATGGACTTGTTCTTTTGGATTTACACCCGTCATTCTAAGTTCTAAGTTTTAATGCTAATTTCAGGAGCGATTAATAGGATACTGCATCCAGCATGGACTATTCCTAGTTTATGAATTTGTTGATAATGGAAACTTGACTGAACATTTGTGTGATATAGGTAACTCGATCTCATAAATTTTCTTTGGTGGAGTGTTAGGACAGATGAAAACATGTTGTTTGATAAAACATTTGATAGCCTATTAGCTCAAATGGTAGAGCAATGTGTATGTGCAAATTGATGTGAGTTTAAATGTCACATAGGCTAATTCTATATACGCTTTATATATTTTGGTTCATTATAACTCTTCTTTCGATTCATTATTTTGTAAGCTCGGGTTCATAATAGTTCATCTTACACTTCATGTCTTTTAAGCCATATTATAGTTGTAATTTTGGTTCATGACATTTTTTCGTTTGGTTCATAGTACATTAAAGATTGGTTCATAATAGTGCATCTTACAATTAAGGTCATTTAAGTCATACTAGTTGTAATTTTGGTTCATGACATTTGTTCTTTTGGTTCATATCACATTAAAGTTTGGTTCATTATATTTGTTCTTTTGATTCATGTGTTTTTAACCGTACTTTTTATTTCAATTTATACTTTGATGTGACTATGCTAAGGCCATCACATCGTGAAATAGTGATGTGTGCGTGTCTGGTTAGAAGGCCACGACTTGTGTGGTTCATTGCTTGGCTTGTGAGAGTGTTTTATGACATTTGGAGATTTTTGGGTCTATTTTGTTATTTGTTAAACTTTTCCTAAGGCAAATGTCAGTTTTGCCCTTAGGTCTTTCTTTATAAGCCACTCGGGCTCTAGTTTTTTGGCAGACAAGAATTGATGAACACATCCCAATCTTTTGTCTCCTCTTAAGCACATTTTTCCTTTGTTTTTTCTTTCAATTTTCAGCTTAGATCTTGTGGATCGTGAGTCATATCAATCCAAGCCTGGAGATTCGATCTAGGTGAGTCACATCCTAGCCCGAGCCTCCTAGTTCAAGTTAGATTCAAGGTGAGTCATATCCTTGAGTTTTGCTTGTCCATATCCAATCCTCAATTCACCATCACCATCAACTTTCCCATCATTTTTAATCCTCAACATCACCATCTCCTCCTCCATCAAACTCGGATCCATAATCCCCTTCAAAAACACCATCAACACAAGTCGAAATCTCTTCTCGGTGGATTCTGCAACACCTCAGTAAAACTGGAATAACTTTATATCCACAAAAGATTTTGATCTCAAATTTTGAGGTATTAAAGAAGACTCATATATCTAACTCTGGGAGTTGGAATCACCCAATTCCGAGTCCGGACGAGGGAGATCTGGCCTCGTGAAGCCAGAATAGAAGTTCCTCCATCAAGATTGCTCGGGTCTTCCTCGGATTGCCTTGCACCGCTTACAACATCAAGATCCTTCATCATGTGTTATCAGAGCCATGCATGGTACTCTTTCTTTGACCTTTGATTGAGCAATCTAGGGTTGCAAGTGCTCTTAGAAGCCACCCTTGATTGCCTTTGTCGATTTGCTTGCATTGCCTTAGATTGGGGTTGTTTGCCTTGTGTTGTCCTGTGTTGTTGTGTGGCTGAGTTATATGAACGTGTAACTCTGTTTTCAGCCAATAAATTTCGTCCCTAGGTTGAAGAAGATAGCCCAAGTGTTTTCTAATTCAATTCTCAAACCGAAAAGCCTCAAAACCCCTTTGAAACAACCTTTCATTTTTGGTGCATTTAAGGGTGTCTTTTGTGGGTTGTGTCCAAATCCGAACCAGTCTCAAAACAGCCACGTCCCTTCCCATTTTCCATGCACATGTCTTGCATTTGAAATTGTTTAGGCTTGGTTTAAGATACGGGAACGACATCAAGTTGTTAAATAGAAATTGTTTGTTGCTTGTAGTCTGAATTGTGGTTGTTTGTTACTTTTTTTTAAAAAAAATCAGAAAAACCTTGCCGGCGGCGTAAAGCTAATAAGGGGCCAGGCACAGAAAAAGAAACGAGGCTAGAAAAACCTTGTCGGCGGCGTAAAGCTAATAAGGGGTCGGGCACGGAAAGAGTAGTCCAACTAGGGAGCCTAGCAATGGCCTAAATCTTTGCATAAATTGTTGTTGTGTAAAACACTTGGTGCCTAGTAGCTTCTTTTCCTATAAGTCCTTGTTGAGTTCGGGTACTTGTGTATGCATTGGATTGTTCTTTGCCTAGCCATACCTAACTCCTTGCCTTGACCTTGCACTTGCATTCCTTTGCTCTTTCTTGGTTGATTTAGGAGGAACTTGTGTTTTGGCATTACTTGTGATCTGTGGGATAATCTTGTTTGTTGAGTGTGTGCAAGATGTCAAGAACAAGTACATATTATGAGGAGTTCCATTTTAAAAGGTCTTATATTCCATATTTTGACGGCCGATCCGATGCCAATGCTTGCTTTAGCTTGGATCTCCAAGCTCGATCATTTTTTTGACTATTATGGCAGCTATCTTGAAGATATGAAAGTTACTTATGCCACTAAACGCTTAATCCATGGGGCTTGTAATTGGTGGTATGATCACAAGGAGAGAAGGAGGCGTAAAGGATACCATCCCATTAGTACGTGGCAAGAGCTCAAACAAGCTCTCATGGAGAGGTATGTACCACAAGTGTATGTTGAGGCTTATCCTTTTTACCCTTCATATTCTACTTGCGACATTAATGTTGTAGGACATGGAGCATGGGATTTTCATTATCAAGCTTGGGATTTTCATCATCAAGACCAAGCTTCCATGAGGGGCGCCAATGAGCCTTGGTATCCAACACCTAGAGGACAAGCCACATTTGAAGAACCACCTTATTGTCCTTCAAAGAGTGTGGAGCCACAAAAAGTCCAAGAGAGAGGTAAGGAGCATTCATCTTGCTTGGTTCCACCACCTCAAGTCTTTGAACCTTCACCTAAGGTGGATGTTTCAAAACCAATCGAGAAGCCTCTCATCCAAGAAGTTGTGGTTAACCTTACCTCCAAATTCGTGGACGAAGCTACTTCAAAAGAGCCACATCATGAACCTCCAACAGAAATTGAAGAGAAGGTTGATTCCAAGGAAAAAGTGGAGGAAGTTGTGGAATTATCTCCTAAAATCAAGCTTCATCCTGCCATCACTCCTAGCTCCATCCATTCTTTGGCTACCCCATGGATGGATGCTTTCCCTATGGTTCCCTCCAGTTTACCCTTCCTATATCATGAGGAGAATCCCACCAAGAAAGAAGAGAAAGGGAAGACTATTCGACTCTCCAAACCAAAGGAAATTGTTCACACCATCAAGGGGAGTAAAATTTTCTTTCTACTTCTCTTTCATGAATCTTTGTTTTCTAATAAAGAATTAGGTCATTTTCCCTCACCCATCTCTCATCTTTTGAAGGAATGTGAAACCTTCTTCTCGGATCAATCTGCACCACCTTGGAAAACATGGTGTAACTTTCAACTCAACGGTCTAATGCTGCTCAAATTTGGAGGAAATAAAGAAGACTTCTTGAGCTCAAACTGGGACTTTGAATCACTCAATTTGGAGTTCGGAGCTCAGAGAACGACTCTAAACAAGTGCAAGTTGAAAACTGTCCCCAGCATCACCGAGGAGATCCCCTTGAACAGACGTGTCTACTTTAACACTTTTGGGATAGACTTGCCACTAAGCTATGGTGTTCATGAGATTTTCACTTGGAAGTGCACTCGGATTCGAGGACGAATCCTTTTTGAAGGGAGGGAGGATGATGTGACTATGCTAAGGCCATCACATCGTGAAATAGTGATGCGTGCGTGTCTGGTTAGAAGGCCATGACTTGTGTGGTTCATTGCTTGGATTGTGAGAGTGTTTTATGACATTTGGAGATTTTTGTGTCTATTTTGTTATTTGTTAAACTTTTCCTAAGGCAAATGTCAGTTTTGCCCTTAGGTCTTTCTTTATAAGCCACTCGGGCTCTAGTTTTTTGGCAGACAAGAATTGATGAACACATCCCAATCTTTTGTCTCCTCTTAAGCACGTTTATCCTTTGTTTTTTCTTTCAATTTTCAGCTTAGATCTTGTGGATCGTGAGTCATATCGATCCAAGCCTGGAGATTCGATCTAGGTGAGTCACATCCTAGCCCGAGCCTCCTAGTTCAAGTTAGATTCAAGGTGAGTCATATCCTTGAGTTTTGCTTGTCCATATCCAATCCTCAATTCACCATCACCATCAACTTTCCCATCATTTTTAATCTGCAACATCACCATCTCCTCCTCCATCAAACTCGGATCCATAATCCCCTTCAAAAACACCATCAACACAAGTCGAAATCTCTTCTCGGTGGATTCTGCAACACCTGAGTAAAACTGGCATAACTTTATAGCCACAAAAGATTTTGATCTCAAATTTTTAGGTATTAAAGAAGACTCATATATCTAACTCTGGGAGTTAGAATCACCCAATTCCGAGTCCGGACGAGGGAGATCTGGCCTCGTGAAGCCAGAATAGAAGTTCCTCCTTCAAGATTGCTCGGGTCTTCCTCGGATTGCCTTGCACCGCTTACAACATCAAGATCCTTCATCATACTTGTAGATTGATTGAATACTAACTATGGTTTTAAATTACATTGTTATTAAAATAGTTAATTGGAAGTAGTAGAAATCACTACAGATGTTCTGCAGAATGGAAATGGTCCATTTTGAGAAAACAATATAAAAGATTGATCCTTGATTGTTTGTTGCATATGGTGCATTTTGTTGAATGTATAGACTCATTTTGCTTAATTGATTAAACATTTTTTCAATAACATTTTACATGTGTCAACATTTCATTATCTCATCTCACTGACAAATAAAATGAATATCTAATGGTTTTTGCTCGATGATATAAATGGCATAATCTGTCACATTAACTTAAGTTGTGTATTTTACAGAGATGGGTAAAAACATTTTAGACTTTGAAATCTGTTTTGTGCGGTTCATAGTGTTCAATATGAAGGTTCATAGTGTTTAACATGAAGGTGCATGAATTTTAAATAATCAGTTCATTTAACAGAAAATGCATAAAATTTGTAAAGAAGGCATTCAGCTCATTGGGTTCAATGTAAAGTCTAAAACAACCTTAAAAGCTATTACAATGTAGCAAAGTGTTTTGTTAAACACAAAGTAACATTAAAAACAGACAACTTAATCCCCAAAACAGATAACAACTACTAAAAAGACAAATAGAGAACTAGAACTTCAATGTTTAATCTTGAGAATGAAATAAGAATAATGTTATGATAAGTGAAGAATGTAGCCATCACTAGTTTCATCACGATCATCCAATGGAACTCCATCAATATTCTCATCATTATCTAGACTCTTCTATGAAACTCTATTAATACTAGCATCATTAATTATCCGAATGAGTCAAGGTGGGATGACCGGAACTTGATGAATGACCTACAATAAAAAAAAAGAAAAAAAATTAAGCTAATTTATAAGCAACATGAAACACATAATGGACAATAAAAATGTGAATTTTTTTTTTCTTTTGGTTCACAAATATTGTCATTATGGTTCATAATATTACACTATAAGGTGCATTGAAAATCACAATGCGGTTCATGTAAAAAACAAAAAGGGAATTCATTAAAGAGTACGGTTTATCAACAAAATTCGGCTCATGAATGCGCAACAAACAACTAATAGCCATAAGTTAATCCAAAATTCAAGCAATCAAGCAAGATTTTGGGTTTTTAGGGGAAAAAAAAGGTTCAGACATTTTATCAAACACTTGGTGGGCAATCAAGCAAGCATACAAAATCAACCTCTATTTCTAATCAAATCCTTCAAATTACAATTCAAATAAATCTTTATTTTGTAATCTCTATCAATTCTATTGATCAGTTCACCATAATCCATAAACAAAGATGAAAAAATCATACCTAAATCCATGAAACCCCATGAACATAGATTGAAAAACCTAAATAAAAAAAAATCGTTCCTAATTCCATTAATAAAGAGAGGATTGAAGGAGAATTTTAATCAAGAGCGCAAGGGAGATCAAGAGCACATTGGAGATTGAAGAGCATAAGTGAGATCGAAGAGCACACACAAAGTCGACATAGAACGAAAATACGTACAATAGAAAATTGGGATGCAAGTTAAAATTTAATATAAAATACAGTAAAATGACAAAAACAACCCTCCAACTTTAAAAAAGGGGAAGCGTGTGGCACCATCTAAGCCCTTAATCTCACAAAATCAAAGGCTGAGATTTGTTCTCATTTTATAGGATAAGAGCAATTCTCATTTGATCGATCCCCATTCAATATAATAATATCTAATGTTCTATAATTTATTTTAATTTAGATAAAGTCTTTTAGATCTATCCTAGTTCCTAATACATAATAGATAACATCTTTATTTATATAGAATCTTTCTTGGATTAATTTATCATATTTCTATTTATCCTAAAATAATATCAACATATATAAATTCTTAAAATAGAAAATCCTATGTTGCGAAATCCTAGGTGGCATAGCGTGGGAACAGTACATAGCAAAATCCTAGGTGGCGCAACGTGGTGGCCTTATTCCTTGCGTCTTTTATATATATAAATTCCTTGAATTAGTATGCTAATTTTATGCCCTAAAGACCTAGGTTAGAAAAATCGATCCTGAGTTCCTTTATTTTTTTGTGGCTATTTAGTAAATTATATTCATGAATGAGTAATCAAATAAAGACTAAGATGTAATATAGATGGAGCAAATTTTTTGCATGAAACATAAGATAATCTTCCATGAAAAACTTCTTGTTCAGATGAATATTCGATCACGTGATTTCTCACACAAGCAAAAGTGACCATACTGGCATCAATAACGTAAACTTTGTCACTTGCCTTATGATACACCTCAACCCGAGTCGATCACAACAGCGGGTCGACCCGTTCGTGTGGGTCGTCTTCTGATTAGGTTTAGGGATTAATTTTATAGTATTTTGATTAATGTAATTTTTTAAACAGAGTATTATAAACTTCTTCTCGGGTTTTCGTTACGGTTCTTTTCCTCGACGCTTTATTTGAACAGTTAGGGCTTAGTATAAATACCTTATTATAATTCTTTTACCATTATCGAAGAAAATAGTTTTCCCTAATTTTGTCTATTCTCCCTCCTTTCCCTTCGTCACTCTCCCTCCAGCCCGACGACCTCTTCCTTCCTGGTTACTTATAGTTTGGGTATCAAGCTCTTGGTCCGGTTGCTCCTTGAGACTTTTCTGATCCGATCGGATAATGAATTCTTGACCCAATAAATACTGATGTCATTTTTGTACATCGGAAAATAAAGGCGAAGAGCTCTTTGTGATATGCGGAGGAGACACAGCAGCGTGGGCCTAGTGTCTTGCTGAAGAAGGCAATCAATTGTTCCTCTTGTAATAGAACGTCACCAATAACCTCATCCGAAGCGTCGATCACCCTTGGGTGGATCTCTTGTTTCGTAGGGTGCCCGAGGTATTCTTTTGGCCCGGGATGCGTGGTGATGTTAAGTGATTTGTGGACTCTTGTCTTATTTGCCAATCCCCAAAGTATATTACCAAGAAGCCTGCGGGTCTTTTACAACCTCTTCCGGTACTGCATAAAGTATGGGATGAAGTGTCCACGGATTTTATTACAGGTCTCCCACCTTCCCGGAGTTTCACAACGATTCTAGTGGTGGTAGATCGCCTTTCCAAGTATGCCCATTTCGGCACCTTGGGTGCACATTATGACGCTACCAAGGTCGCGTCGTTGTTTATGGAGAATGTGGTGAAGCATCACGACATACCGGCATTCATTTTATCTGACAAGGATCTGATTTTCACGAGTTCCTTTTGGAAGGAGTTGCATCACTTGAGTGGTACAACCCTACGCCATAGTTCGGCATACCACCCTCAGACGGATGGTCAGACGGAGGTTAAGAACAGGAGCTTGGAACAATACTTTCGCGCATTCACACAAGGATGACCGAAGTGTTGGGTCGATTTTTTTCCATAGGCTGAATTAGCATTGACTTGCACATTTCATGAAGTTTTGCACATGTCACCTTTTCAGGCTCTTTATGGTCGGGAACCGCCAGCCTTGCTGCGCGCGACGCAACCTTCTGATATCCAGCTTTTTAGTCGTCTTTTTAGGGTGTGTTTTTGTGTGTTTGAGTTTTTTTCTTTAGTTTTGTGTTTTGTTTTGAGTCGTTTGTGTAGGTTTTTGTATATTCTTAAGATATGGAGTCTATCTAAGCTTTGGTGGTGTTTTTATTGGTTTTGGAGCTATTTTGGAGCATATTTTGAAGAAAGAAGGAAAGCACTTAAAGATAGCACTCAAGAGAGACATTGAAGATCAAGTTCAAGCCATGAGAGGAGTTTAGAGACCCGTTACCGAGCCTAAGGAGAAAGAATCAAGGAAAAACAAGGTGTAGCGAACCCTATACCAAAGTTTTACTCTCAGTTACAAGCCTGCTTTCAATGCTGAACAGGGTCGATAACAACCCTATGAGGGTCGATACCGAGGCTGGATGGGTCGTTACTGAGGTGTTCAGGGTCGGTAATGAGGCTCTCAGCAAAAGAAGAGAAGTGAAGAAATTCAGGATACCGAGGGTCTCGTGTCGGTAGGAGCAGCAGAGTCGGCGCATTTAATGCACTTTTATCCTATCTTTTATGTCTTTAGATAGTTTTAAGGAATATATCTTTTAGAGATTTATTTCCTTATAGATAGCTTTAGATAGATTAGTTTTCTCTATAAATACTCTTGTGTAGCACCTTGAATTAGAATAGTCAATTTCGGGTTTTGAAGCGAAAGCGGATCAATCCTAGTTGAAGGAGAAGAGATAGATAGTAAGTTATTTGATTGAACGAAAGTTAGTTGATTTACTTGCTTAGGATAACGAAAGTTAAAATTTATATGATAAAAGCATGATCTATTTGTTTCATTGGCATATGTATGCATAATTGTTGTTGTGGGGATAACTTAAATTTAGAATTTCTCTCTTTTGATTTAAAAATCTAAACTTTCTCTCTTACTTGTGCTCTAAGTAAGAACAGAACATGATACTGACTTTCTCCCGTGGACGAACCTGATTCCCCTGTACTCAGCGCGGTCTTGATTATAAATTTATTTGTTGTCAAGAAACCCTCTCAACAAATTGGCGCCGTTGTCGGGGAGATTTCAATAGTGCTAAGTTTTGTTCTTTTAACGTTTTTCGGGACATTGTCGAGTCGGTAACGACCCCCTAGGGTCGGTACCGTCCCTGTCGGCAAACTTAGATTTTCTTCTTTCTTCTGTTTTTTAAGCATCACTATCGAGTCGGTAATGATCCTTACACAGTACCGACCTTGTCGACAGAACTTAGTTTTTTGCTTTTCAGTTTTTGTTTACCGGATTACTACAGGCTCGTTACCGACCCTCTGGGCCTCGGTACCGACCCTCCTTTGAGAACCCGTTTAGCTTTTGATTTCGTTTTTGTTTTTGTTTTTGCTTCTAGTGTATGACAACTAAAGGAAGTCGTGTTGTCTCTAATCCAGTAGTAGACTCTAAACCCTAGCGATCCTTCCACCGCAGATTACGAGAAAATAAAGCAATGGCAACCGCTGAAGAGATGGAACAACAGATGGCCGACCTCCGAGTAGAGATGGAGCGGCTCCAAGCTGAAACAGATCGTGAAAAGGAACATACTGCTCAGTTACGGGAACAATTAAATGCCTTCCCAAAGAATGCCAAACAATATATACACCGAGAACTGAGGGTGCCAGAATCTACAATAGTTCTCCCATAAATAGAGAAAGCTTTTGAGATCAAACCTCAATTCATATCCTAGATCAAAAGGTCTCGGTTTGAGGGAAAACCCACTGAGTGCCCTATAGAACATATTCGAAATTTCTTTGATTTATGTGACATTATTGCTGCTAACGGTGTCTCTTTAGAATATGTTTTGTTGAAAGCCTTCAAGTGGTCTCTTACAGGAAAGGCCCTGAGCTGTTTAGAGAGCCTACCTCCCAAGTCAATAAAGAAGTGGAAAACTCTGCATGACTTGTTCATGACAAAGTTCTTCCCTCCTACCAAAACTACAGAGTTAAGGAAACGCATCACCTCCTACCACCAGCTGCCTAATGCGACCTTTGTGGAGACATGGGAGAGATTTAAGGAGATGCTTAGACAGTGCCCTACCCATGGGCAACCACAATATGTACTCCAAGAAACCTTCTTCCAAGGGATAAATGTTGAAATGAAGAACCACGTCAACCTGCACACTGCTTGCGGTTTCATAGAGATGGATCCCGATGAGGTGTGGGCATTGCTTGACAAGTTGACCAACTACGACGCAATGTATGGAATGCAGCATGCCCAACAGCCCCAACGAAGGCTCTATAATCCAAATAGGGACGAGATAGACCCCGAAGTGAAGCACCGGTTCTTGCAAGATGAGATCAATCGTCTGAAAAAGAAGGTAAGTTTTCTTAAATCATCTCCATCTTGTCAAGAATGCGGGTCTGAAGCCCATGCTACTTCCGCATGCACTAACTTGCAACAGATTCGTGTTTTTGAGGCATATGAAGAAGCTAACTACATGAGGGGTCCATATAGGAACCAAGGTAATACTTTTTATGCAAGGAGGAATAACAATCATCCTACCTGGGGCAATCATGCATATGGACGGAGCCAAACTCCTCAACAAGATCAAAAGGTTCCACCTTATAGACCTCCGGGCTATCAAGAGACGCCATCATGGGTGAATGGACTTCATGAAGGGATCAATGGAGTGAAAAACGAGATTAATGGAGTCCAGGCTAACCTAAATAATCAAATGAAAGGTGTACATGCCCAATTGGGAGAGTTAGATACATGGAGAAAGAGCGTCAATTCCAAATTAGGTAACCTAGCTGCACAGATTCCAAGACCTCAAGGGCAACTCCCGGGCCGCCCCGAGGAAAACCCTAGAGGATAAATAGCAGCCATACATCTGAGGAGCGGGAAGGAGTTGTTGTATCGAACTGAGCCCAAAGAAAAAGAGCACAGTGATGAAGATGATACCCTAGTCAAGCTCGTGACCGACCCCAACAGGGTCGATATCGAGGCTCAACTTGTCGTTACCGACCTCACATAGGTCGATACCGAGCCCTCCAAGCCAGGTAAGTCTTCTGAACCAAACTCTGATCTCGTTACCGACCACCCCCCCAAGGTCAGTACCGACCCTTCTCCAGTACCAGTCGACCCTCTTGTCAACTCAGTAGAGCCTCGATCCGGCCCTCTTTCTACTCCAAGTCCATCTAAAACTCTTCCTTTCTCGATTAAGAAGGCTAATGATGTCACGGAAGGAAAGTTTAGATGCTTTGTTAAAATTCTCCAAGGCTTGAACATCTCTATACCATTTATTGAAGCCCTTAATGAAATACATGCATACAAGAAATTTTTAAAAGAAATCTTAAGCAGGAAAAGGTCCATATCGAAGCTGACAAATGAAGTACGATCCTTAAAGCTCCCAAAAAAGCTAGCTGATCCATGTGAGTTTGCTATTACCATTGGTATTGGAACTCACCGTTTTAATGCTTTTTGTGACCTAGGTGACAGTGCCAGCCTCCTAACTCTATCTATTTGGTCGAAGGCCAATATGGGATCGCTGGAACACATCAATATGAGGTTGTATATGGCGGATGGATCTTGTGTCAAGGCAACAAGAGTCATTGAGGATGTCCCTATCCAAGTTGGAAATTTTTTTGTTCCCAACGACTTCATTGTTCTAGACATGCCAGAAGACCCTGTGGTGCCAATCATTCTTGGAAGACCATTTTTAGCCACCGCAGGGGTACAATTTGATATTAGGAAGGGCCTTCTCACATTCGACATTGTAGAAGAGAAGGTCGAGTTTTACTTCAATCCGGACGTGAATGAGGTTGCTAGTTGTAGTAGTGAAGAGCCTACCGACCCACCATGGGTCGGTACCGATCCTTCTCTAAGTACAAGACAGTGCAAGGAATTCACACCTATCGAGGAACTTACCAACCCCCATGGGTGGGTAACAACCCATTCCTGAAGGAGTACGATGCTGGAGATGGATTCAGGCACGATACCAAGGCACTCCCTGACCTAGGTAGGTCGGTAACAACCCACATAGCCTCATTGACGAGCACCTTTCTAAGAGACAAAGGTGAATCTTCTTATGCTGATTTGTTTGATTCTGGTCATGATCCTTTCCCTCATCCTTTTTCTACATTACTTCCTACTATGCATACTACGAAGGAGTCGAAAAACCCTTGGCTTTCGGATTTTTCTAACCCTTATGTAGGACTTCCAAGCATTCTTGTTGATGATAGAGGACAACATCTCTTAGAAAGAAGCTTTGATGGTGTTTCGGCTAAGTATGGGGTTTCTCATGATCCCTACAAAGCTGGAGAGAAGCCACCTTAGAGCCAAGGAAAGTTCGCCGGGCTAACGACATTAAAAATAGCGCTTACGGAAGGCAACCCGCTTTTTGTTTCCGATTTTAATTTTTCTTTCTTAGATCTTTTTGCTAGCTTTCTTTTGACTTGTTTTTAGGTTAGAGTAGTGTAGTAGGGATAGAAGTTTTTCTAAAGTGACTCAGGTACAAAAAGAAGAAGATAAAGGGCTACATTAAAGAAAAAACAATTCAATGAAACTCGGTGCAGGAACAACGAAAGAAATTCGGTGGCAGTACAACAAGCTCGGTAACGACCTCACAAGGTCGGTACCGACCTCTATAGAAATTCGAAAAATTCAAAACTCCTCAGTGATCAATGGTTTCAAGCAGCTTCAATTTTATTTTGTGAGTTCCCTTTTCTTTTCCTCTTTATCTTTTTGTGTTTTAAACAGTTATGACACTGTTTGGTTTAAGTATGGGGTGGGGGAAAAGGAAACTCAGTTTTTGTGTCTTTGTTTGTGTTTTTAAGATTGATAATGGTCCACTTAGATGTCCTATGATATGCTTTAACTTGCTTGATCATGTAATTCCATAGCATGTTTGGATAACTTTGCTTGAATCATGTTGAAAAATTATTTTTATGTGGATATTTAGCATGTGATGAAATTGAGCACATATGATCTTAAGTAGAAGTGACTTGAATCCAACAAAAAATGCTACCTAGTGAGTTGTTTTTGGTCTTATGGGGAGAACATAAAAAATCCCTCTTCTTTTCTTGTGTGATTTACTCTCCTTATGCATATTATCTCTTGTCATTGATATGATTATCTATTTCTTAAGACCTTTATGAGATATTAATTCATTACATGAGGAATCATATGATGGAGAACTTATTTCATTAAAGGCTCAAAACATATACAACCCCTTGTACTTGTGCAAATTGGTCATTTTAACACCTCACCTTTGGTTTGGACCTATTGAACACATAAACTTAATAATTTGGACTTATTAAACACCTCTTCGTTGACAACCTTATTGAGTGTAAAACACGCGCACTGACATATCCTAATTTTTTGTCCACATGTGGGCCACATAAGATCAAAATTTGCCACATAAGCCTAATTTATGCCACATAAGCCAAAACTTGCCACATCACTTAAAGATGAACTAATTTTTTCTACCAAAAAAAGGTGAAATAATTTTTTTTATTAAAACAAAAAAACCCAGACCAGAAATGAGTTTTACCCCATCTCTTCCATGGTGAATCAATCAATGGCAGCTAATCCATGGCAGCCATCCCGCTCTTCTCCGTAGCTAATCCATGGTAGCCATCGAATCCTCCAGCCGGAGAAGCCAACCGAGTCGCTTGGCGTCGCTACAGATCAACCAGTCGATGGAGTGGAATGTCGCAATCCCGCTCTTCTCTCCGGTCACCTCTCCTCAGATGTCGATGTTCATGCAGGCGATGAAACCGAAGATCGATTCGTGAAAGGACGAACACAACCACCAAGATCACAACGACTAGACTTCCGCCGCCGAATCCGACCAGAACTTGGCCGCGGTGTTCAAGAAATGGCAGGCCGAGTCGTTCGGCTTTGAGCCGGATCCATTAGCTTCGTTTGTCGTCTCAGAAGGTTCTAGGAAAGTTCATTGATTTGATAAACAGGGGCAGAGAGAGAATCAGGATGGAACGACTGTTGATAGGGTTTCTTGACAACAAATAAATTTATAAGTCAAGACCCCGCTGAGTATATCACAATAGCGGGGTCTTGACTTAAAAGCAAACAAAAAGACTTAACTAACGACCTAAATAAATTCGGTACCGAGCCAAGTAACTCAGCAACGAAATTCACTTTAAAATAATTCAAATAAAAACAAAAATCTAGGACTAGGGACACCACAACATAGCCAAGCAGATAAACTTGTAAGAAGATAAGATTATGCCTTTAAACAGATAGATTCATCAACTTTTGTTGACTATTTAAGTAAATTAACCTACTTTCGCATCCTAATTCACTTAATTGCTTGTTTTGGATCTAAAGCTTGAAACTTTCGTATTCAAACAACATCAACCCTCAAGTTACTAACTTTCTCTTTCAATCAAGTTAAAAACTCAAATTACCTCAACTTTTATCTCGGTATAAACACAACAAACAATCTTGATAATAGATAAAAGGCATTCAACACACAATCTCACTTATCAAACATGCTCAACTATGTCGGGCTTAACCCCGATCCTAGAAAAGAAGACTACTCACTAATCATAACTATGAAACAAAAAATCATTTAAAAGAAACTATTGAAAACAAATTACTACTCAAACTAATAACAAAATATTGTCTTACAGAAAATCAGAAGAAACCGAAAATATGCAAAGTACCGAACCAAAATCTCGATCAATGAACTCGGTAACTTTCGTTCACCGACCTCCGACTCGACTCCGATCCTCTCCTTCAATCGATCCTCCTAAAAATCTCTCTCTAAAAAATCTCCCCCCCTTTCTAGGCTAAACAAGAGGGCTATTTATACTAAAAAGGCTAAAACTAATAAGGCTAGAAGATAAAAACTTTCCTAAAAAGATAGAAATAAAACCTAAAAGATAGAAATAAAATCTAAAAAGATAACAAGACCTAAAATACATAATATAATAACCCTAAAAATCATAAAAAGATACTCTACCGACACGGAAAGAATTTCCCGCACAGGATCGGTGAGTTACAAAGTTAAACCTCGAAATTTCTATCACGTGGCCTCGTTAACGAGCTCTCACAGCCTCGTTAACGAGCCGGGGCTTGGTTTCTTCCACACTTCATCTCGTAAATCTTGGACTCTGACTTCTTCAAACTTGTATTCCTCCGTCTTTCACTGTAGCACTCCAAATTCAGCTCCATATAGCACCTTTTCCTTGCTAAAACCTACAAAATACACAAAATAGAGTAGCTTCCATACTTTCTATGAAAATATACAAAACTATCCAAAAACACATAAAACTAAACCTAAACTTATCAAAACTAAACCTAACAAACAAATAAAAACCTATTAAAAACTATACTAAAAACACGAACATCAAAATACCCCATACTTAAACTTGCTTGTCCTCAAGCAATCACTAAACAATAACCAAAACCAAACAAACATACTTATCAAGATATAGCCATCATCTAAAAAGCAACATCTACACATGAGAAAAATATAGCAAAGGATTATTAATGTCATCACACAAATAGACATAAGAAAATACAATTCAACCTCACAAGGGATATAATGTGTTTCACTCAACTCTCAAGTGTTTAGGCTTATAAATTCAATCTCTCAACTCATCTTATATACAAAAAACTCATAGAAATTGGAACTTATATCACCAATACTCTCCACCCAAGATTTGTCAAAACAAGCAAAAATCATCAAGAGCAACTTAGGCTCAATGAAAAACTTCATAGAAGCTTCCATTCGGCCGGGCTGTAATGGGGCTTGGTAAAAACAATAAGGCATGGAAAATATTTTGGCTATGTGGTGCTAATAATATCCGGGAATCAAAAGACTCCTAAAAACTCACACATAACTTCAAAAACTCTCATAAAAACATACCAAATTCACTCTCTCATTATGCACACTCATTTTACTCACCCAACACATCCTAGAAAGTCTCATAAGAAATAAAAGAATCTCTGATATTATCTATAAACACATATGCACTTTGAACTTCCTTCTTCTCTTCTCGCTGCCTCGTTAACGAGCTCACTTCAGAGTCGTTAACGAGCTTCATCGTGTACTCCTTTTTCTTTTTCCTTTTCTCCAACAAACAACTTTATTTTGTGCATCTTTTACTTATCAAGAGATCTTTTTACAATTTAAACAAGAGACTTCCAATCTACCCTTCCCAATAATCCCTCAATCATAGCAAACAGTATATGTCACTCCTCTTTTTTACACTCAACAAAAATACCTCTCCAATCTAAGTCCTAATCCCTGGATAGGGTCAAGCTTATCTCGGCTAGGGAACAATTTTGTGGAGCTTAAAAATAAAAGGCTTCAGGCTAGAATTGGCTATCAAAAGAAGGATTATGTAAAGGTGGGTAGGGAACATTAGGGCTTAAAAAAAAGTAAGTTCTCCATCATATGATTTTCACAAGTAATGAACTGTAAATCCCATATGGGTCTCAAGAAATAGATAACCATCACAATTCCAAGAGATAATATGCATATAGAGAGTAAATCACACAAGAAAAGAAGAGGGATTTATTGATGTTCTCCCTATAAGGCCAAAAATTCCTCACTAGGTAACAATTTTTGTTGGCTTGCATCACTTATGCTATAAAGTATATGTGCTCAATTTCATCAAATGCTATCTTCTTCTAAAAATAATTTCAAGTTAAGAATCCGGCTATACTATTAAAGACGTGCTTGCAAGGAATTATATGATTAAGCTAGCAACTACTATCATAGAACCTAAGGAAGGGATATCTATCAATTCTAAACTCTTTTTTAGATTTTTTTTTCAAATTTTTCAATTTTTTATTTTTTCGAAACTACTTAAAACACATAAACACATAAGACAACAAGTTTTCTATTTTCTCCCACCCCATACTTAAAATTACAGTGTCCCTACTGTAAGAAAAATAAGAAGAAGGAAAAGAAATAGAAAAGAAAACAAACAAAGATAAAAATAAGAAAAAGAAAAACATAAAAACTTACAAAGTCTCAAAAGTGGAAAACAAGGAAAAACTTCATCTTCAGGCTGAATCACTGGTTTGGTGGAGGAAAGTACTGCTCAAAGGTACCCATGAAGTCATACATCGTCCTCCAACGCTCAACATCATCCGCCTCTCTCTAACGATGCCTCTCATCCTCCATCGACATGCGAGCAGAATAGACGGTCTCCCATCTGTCCATCCTCCGATGAATATGGTCTTGCTGGAGGTGAAGCTGTTGCATCTGAGCAGAAAGATCCTCGGCTCATGGTGGTGGCATACTCGATCCTGTGTACTCGGGCTGAGGAGGTGGTGGATAGTGAGGCTGGAAATGATCTTGGTACAGCACTGGGTTGTATGGCATGAGTCCATAGGACTGAGGGTCGGTAGGAGCTGGCGGTGGGTCGACAGAAGCTCTCGGCGCCTCGTTAACGAAGCTGGGTGCCTCGTGAGGAATGTAGGGAGGAGGCTGGAAATGGTCGTTAACGAGCCTGGTGGGATCGTCAACGAGGATGTTGCTGCCCAATACTTCCGTGTCGAGGTCTTCATCTTTGAGGTTTAGCTCCTCAGTTCCTCCCTCGGTGTCGGCTTCTTCAGTGTCATCGCCAACTACCTCGGTATCCTCATCTTCATCTTCATCTTCATTCATTGCTTTACCTTCTCGCTCAAATCTTGTCTCACACGGCCGTAGTGATAGCTCATCCTCCGGCTTAGGCTCTAACGGGTAAGCATGCCCCGTCCACGCCTCGTACCAATTTGGTACATAGAGTAACTCCAGCTTGTCGAGGGTAGGCCTAACGAAGCGGTCTTGAACTTTTACTTTGAATCCGCCCTCGGCTTGAATAAAAATAGCGGAGCTATACCAATAGTTCTTGTTGAGGAGTTGAGCGTGGGCCGGTGTGTAGCGAGTGAGGTCAACTCCAAGGTTTTTAGCCAAAAGGCTAACCAAGTTGCCACACCAAACCTCCTTGGACTTGGTTGATTTCTCGACGTAGTAGAGCCATTCATACCCCAAATTCAAGGGGTCGGGCTCCTCGAAAAGGATGGTGCGGAGACAAGCAACTTCCGTCCTTGTTGGCCTGTTCAACTCTCTCTTTGGCCAAAACATAGCGGCTAGGACTCGGAGAATGATCCTAAAAATGGGGTTGATGATGCTTGCCCCAGATAATGCCGTTGTGGAGGATTGTTCTTCCCCAGTGATGTAGCTCCATGTCCTAGTCACCCTGTAGTCTCTAGACGGATTTGGAAGTTCTAGGATTGCATTGAACTCTGCCATGGTGAACTCATGGCTCACATTACCGAGACGAAACCGGATTCGTCCCGCCGAAGTCTTCGATGGGAAGCTAGTCTCTAGAGTGGCCAGAAACTCGGATGTGAGGGACGGAAAGTGTGGTAAATTCTCCTTCTTCAGGAGATGGGATGCACCAAGGATAAGGAAGGCCTCCTTGACGTCCGTGTAGATCCCCGTGTTTATAGCACTGGACTTCGAGAACCAACGGGTGTTGTGGTCTTTCACTAGAATGGCACGGTATTGATGCACTTGGCCTTGAGTACTCAAAATCACGTTGTCCATGCGAGGTGGAGATGGGGACCTCTGGTTCCTTCTCTTCTTCTGAGCTCGGGTAGCGGGTCTGCTTGAACTTGCCATGAGATCTACAAAATAATCAAGAATTTTCCAAGATAAGATCTACTCAAAATAGATAGGCAAGAGACCCCATACTTGGTCTCGAAACATCCTCGGAATTATTCGTAAACTACCCAATTGGGTCGTTGACGAATCTGGATTGGTTATTGAACGTTGAAGCTATGCAGGGTCGTTAACGAGCCTGGATGGGTCGTTAACGAGCCGCCGAGAACAAAATCGCAGAATTCCGAGTTTAAATCTACCGTAAAAATCAAGCCAAAATCAAGCATGCAATCCTCTATACTCCTCACTAGTCACACAATCGGATATACGCACCCCATACTTGCTCGATTACCCATCCCGATCATGCTAAATTTTTACCCGAAAAGATTTTAACATGCTAAGTTTGCATCTTGATACTAGAACAAGAAAAATTCATGCTTTTCACAATCAACTTTTCTCAATGAGATATCTAACATGAATATCCATCTCTAGATCTAGAATTACGAAGCAAAATCAAACTTTCATGGGCAAAATTCCAACCATGAACATCGATCCTCTATATGAACTCAATTCTAGACATGAAATTTCTACCCTAAATACCATAAATCATGCAATTTCGAGTTAGGGTTTAGAAAACATACCGGAGAACCGAGAAATTTGAAGAACAAGGAGTCGGAAATTGGGTGAGTAACAAGCTCGGTGAGGGTTATCGAAAGCTCGGATCTTCGACGATGGAGGGAAGGGTTTTCGGGTTTCGATAACGACGGTTGCTCGGTGATGGTTGGCGCGGGATTCCGATCGGTGGGAGGGGGTCTTCAAGATTTTTGGTTGAGTTTTTGAGAAGGTTGGATTTGGGAGGATTTGAGGGTGGATTTTTGGAAGGGGTAAGAGGGTTATATAGGAGAGGGAAGGGATAGGAAGGGGTAGAGGGGGCGGCGGCTAGGGTAGTGAAAAAGATAGACTAGGTTAAAAAAACTTACCTGCCCGTTTTTGCCGAATCGGGTCATTCGGACTGGGTTGTTAACGACCCTGGGTGGGTCGTTAACGAGCCACCGTAGCCTCTTTGAAGTGATTTTTCGATCCCTTCTCCTGCATCTTGTTAGCTCAAAATTTAATCTTAATTTCTATCCTAAAAACTACTAAAAAGGAATCAAAAGAAAGCTAAGAAAAAGAGTCTAAAAAAGAGAAAAAATCTAATTCTATACTAAAAAGGGGGTTGCCTCCCGTAAGCGCTATTTTTAACGTCGTCAACCCGACGTGCTCCTTTGACTAGTCCGATGATGTGAGAGCCATGGTAACTCTGATCTCTTCGTTCGGGTCGGGTTGTTCATGGAACTTCTTGAGCCGGTGCCCATTAACTTTGAAGATTACACCTCGGTTATCGATCAACTCTACCGCTCCATGAGGATAAATGTGATGAACCACGAATGGCCCACTCCATCGTGTCCTGAGCTTCCTTGGGAATAATCAGAGTCTAGAGTTGAAAAGAAGTACCTTGTCGCCGACGTAATAAGTTTTGGGCACTCATTTCCGATCATGCCACCTTTTAGTGCGCTCCTTGTAAATTTCAGCATTTTCATACGCCTTCAACCTCAGTTCTTCTAATGCTTGCAAGTCCATGAATCTTTTTGCTCCCGCCGCGTCGAGGTTCATGTTGAGCTCCTTTAGAGCCCATAATGCTTTATGCTCCATCTCGACTGGTAAATGACATGCCTTGCCATACACTAGATTATAAGGAGTTGTGCGTAGAGGTGTCTTGTATGCTGTCCTATATGCCCACAGAGCGTCATCCAATTTGGGGGACCAATCCTTCCTAGAACGGGAGACTGTCTTCTCCAATATGCTCTTTATTTGCCTGTTTGAAACTTCAACCTGGCCACTAGTTTGGGGATGATAGGGTGTTGCCACCCGATGGGATACCCCATACTTAGCCAAAAGTTCTTCAAAACTCCGCTCAATGAAATGGGAACCACCATCACTGATAAGGACCCTTGGAACACCGAACCTAGGGAAAATGTTGGTCTTGATGAATTTAGCCACAGTCTTGGCGTCGTTAGTCCTTGTAGCAACAGCTTCCACCCACTTGGAGACATAGTCGACCGCAACTAAGATGTACTTGTAGGGGCCTGATGCAGGAAACGGTCCCATGAAGTCAATGCCCCATACATCAAATAGCTCAACCTCTAATATCTCGGTTAATGGATTTTCATGTCTCCAAGTGATGTTGCCTGAGCGTTGACATCCATCACATGCTGTCACATAAGCTTGCACATCCTTGAACATGGTTGGCCAATAGAGACCACTTTGAAGAATCTTCGCCGTAGTTTTGAATCCTTTTGCATGGCCTCTAGTTGGAAGTGTGTGACATTGACGGATGACATTCTCGATCTCCTCTTCTGGAACACAACGCCTAAAAAGGTGATCGCTCTCTTGCTTAAACAAGTAGGGATCATCCCAATAGTACTGTTTTACATCATGGAGAAATTTCTTCTTCTTTTGTGGGGTAAGGCCCTCGGGAACCACGCCTCCCGCAAGATAGTTAGCAAAATCCGCAAACCAAGGGGCTTTTGACCCTCTAACAGCATGGATTGATATTGAGGAAGAAGAAGTAGAAGTAGGCGAAGGAATGGAATTGATTTGAGCTAGTTTGGTTTCAGAAATCATACCTGGATGGGTCGTTAACGAGCTTGGAGTCATTATTTTATCCTCGGTAACGACCTCCCGTGGCTCAGTAACGACCTGATTGACTATCATGCCGACCCATTCTGAAAGTTTATCCTTGTAATTTGCGCCTTCCAGCCTCGGCACCTCGTTAACGACCCTAAAGGGGTCGGTGACGAGAGTCTTATGGAGTTCGACCTCGTTCAGCAGTAGGTGTTCGTCAGGTCTGGAATCGTTTATTGGTACCTCATTGTTGGACTCGGTGATATGCCCTACTGGCAATCTGGATAAGTGATGCTCCACTAGATATTCTGCTCCCTTTTTATCTCTTATTTCATGGTCAAATTCCTGGAGTAAGAGCATCCAACGAAGCAATCTAGGTTTGGCATCCTTTTTAGCCATTAAGTATCTAACGACCTCATCGTCAATATAAACAATCACTTTGGATCCAACAAGGTAGGACCGGAATTTTTCAAAGGCAAATACCACAACAAGGAACTCCTTCTCTATTGTGGTATACTTACTCTGCGCTTCATCCAGCGTCTTACTGGCGTAATAGATGGCATGGAGCTTTTTGTCCTTCCGTTGCCCTAAGACTGCGCCAACTGCATAGTCACTAGCATCACACATAATCTCGAAAGGCAATGTCCAATCAGGGGACTGCATAATGGGGGCAGATACGAGGGCAGCTCGTAACTTGTAAAATGCTTCAAGACATTCTGGAGACAGCTCAAACACTACATCTTTCATTAGTAGGTTAGTCAAAGGTTTAGCTATCTTAGAAAAATCTTGAATAAACCGTTTGTAAAAACCAGCATGCCCAAGGAAACTCCTAATGTCTCTTACAGAAGAAGGAGGAGGTAGTCTTTCAATAAGCTCAATTTTTGCTCTATCTACTTCTATCCCTCTTTTAGAGACAAGGTGTCCTAGTACTATCCCCTCTTGAACCATGAAATGACACTTTTCCCAATTTAACACAAGATTGGTTTCTTCACATCTTTTAAGCACTCGTGCAAGGTTAGCAAGACAAGAATCAAATGAAGAACCATAAACAGAAAAGTCATCCATGAAAACCTCTACAATATCCTCTATCATATCCGAAAAATGGCCATCATACATCTTTGAAAGGTAGCAGGGGCATTGCAAAGCCCAAATGGCATTCTTTTATAAGCAAAGGTTCCATAGGGACATGTAAAGGTTGTTTTCTCCTGATCATCAGGGTGAATAGGAATCTGCCAAAAACCGATGTAGCCATCTAAATAACAGAAATAATCATGCTGGGCTAAGCGTTCTAACACCTGGTCAATAAAAGGAAGCGGAAAATGATCTTTTCTAGTAGCACTATTAAGCTTCCTATAATCAATGCACATCCTCCAACTAGTGGTGGTTCTAGTCGGAATAAGCTCTCCCTTTTCATTTTCTAAAACAGTCATCCCTCCTTTCTTTGGGACTACATGGACCGGACTTACCCATTGGCTGTCCGATATAGGAAATATGATCCCAGCATCAAGTAATTTAATAATTTCCTTTTTAACTACATCCTTCATGTTAGGATTTAACCTACATTGATGCTCTATGGTGGGTTTATGATTATCCTCCATGTATATCCTATGCATGCAAAGGGAAGGGGATATGCCAGTTATATCATCTAGGGAGTAGCCTATGGCTTTCCTATGCATCCTAAGCACATTCAGGAGTTTTCCTACTTCTTCATCATTTAATTTAGCATTTATGATGACAGGCAAAGTTGAATTAGGACCAAGGAATTCATACCTGAGGGAGTCTGGCGGGGGTTTAAGTTTTGGGGACGGTTCAGCAGGGATTAGAATTGGTTCTTCTGGCTCCGTCTTCAACACTTCCTCAAGATATTCAAAGGCTGAAATTTCGTTGTCTTCTGCCAGGGTCGTTAACGAGCCTGCTTCTTCTGCCAGGGGAGTCGGTAACGTGGTTGGGGAGCTCGTTACTGAAACTGCAGAGGTTATTTCCGCCCATCTTTGACCTGAAATTTCATCACCTAATGCTGATCTTCCAATAGGGTCTCCACATTCAATGATCTCCTTGTGGGTGTAGAGCATCTTGACTTCGGCTTTATCAGTCTCCTTAATTGACTGTTTGAATCGGAATTCCGTCACCTCATCCCCAATTTCAAAAGTTAGGAGTCCCCTCCTAACATCGATTATGGCTCCAGTTGTGGCAAGGAACGGTCTTCCCAAAATAATAGGCACCACTGGATCTTCGGGCATTGTCATAACGATGAAGTCGTTTGGAACAAAGAATTTGCCCACTTGAACTGGAAAATCTTCTATTACCCTTGTTGGTTTGATGCAGGATCCGTCTGCCATGTAAAGCCGCATGTTGATGGGCTCTAGTGGTCCCATGTTAGCTTTAGACCAGATTGAGAGAGGAACTAAACTAGCACTGGCGCCCAGATCACATAAAGCCTTGAACTTGTGGTTGCCTATGCCGATCGTTATTGCAAATCTCCCTGGGTCTCCTAGCTTTTCCGGTAGAGCTATTGATCTGACTTCATCCTGCAGCTCTGTAATGGATCTTTTCCTGCTAAGAATATCTTTCAAAAACTTTGTGTAAGCCGGCATTTCGCTTAGGGCCTCAGCGAATGGGATGGAAATATTAATGCCCTGAAAAATCTTTACGAAACGCTTGAACTTACTCTCAGTAGAGTCCATAGATTTCTTAGATGGAAATGGAAGAGATTTCACCATCCTCGGAACCAAGTTAGGCTCGAGAGGTGAGAGTACCGGGTCGATACTAGGATCGTCAGGTATGCTCGGAGGGTCGTTAACGACCCTGGGATAGGGAGGAAGGCTCGGTTTAGAAAAATTACCTGCGGTAGGGTCGTCAGGAATCCTCGGAGCCTCGTCACCTTGATATATGGGCTCGTTATTTGCCCTCGCTGGCTCGTTAACGAGATGTTTGGTGACGTCCTCTTCCTTCTTATCCTCATCTTGAACTCGCTCCGGCAATGTCTTCCCACTCCTAAGGTGCACTGCTGCTATTTGTCCCCTAGGGTTTTCCTCGGGGCGGCCCGGGAGTTGCCCTTGTGGTCTCGGAATTTGGGCAGCGAGGTTCCCTAGTTGGGAATCAACACTCTTCTTCCATATATCGAACTCTCCCCATCGTTTATTTTGTTGGTTCAGGTTGGCTTGAACTTCATTAACCTTGTTGGTCACTCCGTTAATGCTTTCATGTAATCCTTGAACCCATGATGGCGGCTCCTGATGGCCTGGAGGTCGATAGGGTGAAGGTCGTCTATCTGGTGGGGGCACTGCATAGTTTTGATTGGTATTTTGATTGCCCCATGCTTGATAGTTGTTTGACCTGTCATGATAACTAGGCTGGTTCCTGTATGGTCCTCTCATATAATTCATCTCAGCTATTGTCTCAGTGGCTCTAACCTGCTCTATGTTAGTGCAAGCAGAAGTACTATGTGCAGAAGAACCACATTCTTGACGTGATTGAGAGGATTTCAGAAAACTTACCTGCTTCTTCAAACGGTTGACCTCATCTTGCAAGAATTGATTTTTAACATCCGGGTCAACTTCGTCTCGGTTCGGCATGTAGAGACGTTTCTGAGGCTGTGGAGTCTGCTGGGTTCCATACATGGCATCGTAATTGGAAAGCTTATCCAACAGTTCCCATGCCTCCGTCGGATTCATCTCTATAAAACCGCACGCAGTATGCGTGTTGATGCGGTTCTTGGTCTCTGCGTTGATACCCTAGAAAAAGATTTCTTGCAAAACATACAAAGGTTTCCCATGAGTGGGGCATTGTCTAAGCATCTCTTTAAATCTTTCCCATGTTTCAAAGAATGTTTCATTAGGCAGCTAGTGATAGGAGGTGATGCGTTTCCTCAACTCCGTCGTCTTAGCAGGAGGGAAGAACTTTGTAAGAAATTGATCGTACAAAGCTTTCCAAGTCCTGATAGACTTAGAAGGTAGGATCTCTAACCAGCTCAGGGCCTTTCCAGTAAGAGACCACCCAAAAGCTTCAGCAGCTATGGTGTCACATAAATCAAGAAAGTTTCTAATATGCTCCATAGGGCACTCAGTAGGTTTCCCCTCAAACTGAGCCCGTTTAATCAAGGATATGAATTGAGATTTGACCTCAAAGGGTTTCTCTATCGCGGGAAGCACGATTGGAAATTCTGGCACCCTCAGTTCTGGATGCATGTACTGTTTGGCATTTCTCGGATAGGCATCAAGCTCCTCTTGTAGACGAGCATTAGCAGCTCGGTGACGCTCAGCTTCAGCAGCAGCGCCTTCTTTCTCAGTTTTCAACGCCTCCATCTGATTTCGGAGGTCTTCCATTTGAAGAGCCATCTCTTCTGGTGTGGCCATGGCTCGGTTTTCTCGGAGTCTACGGTGCAGGGAACGTTCAGGTTCTGAGTAATAACCAGTGTTATCAAACTCAAGCCTTCGTCGTCCTACCGGCATACGCTGAGAAAACAGACAAAGAAAACAAAAATTAAAAACAAAAACGGGGTCGGGCTATTCCCGAACCCACAGATAAAATAACAAATTCGTTGCTTCCCCGGCAACGGCGCCAATTTGTTGATAGGGTTTCTTGACAACAAATAAATTTATAAGTCAAGACCCCGCTGAGTATAGCAGAGTCAGGATCGTTCCACAGGAAGCAAGGTTGTTCGTTTATCAACTACTAAAAAGCAAAAAAAATAAAACAAAAACACTCACAAGCAGCCTCGTTAACGACGTTGTCAGGGTCGTTAACGAACCACCGTACACAAAAAGAGTTAACTAATGATCTAAATAAATTCGGTACCGAGCCAAGTAACTTCACAACGAAATTCACTTTAAAATAATTCAAATAAAAACAAAAATCTAGGACTAGGGACACCACAACATAGCCAAGCAGATAAACTTGTAAGAAGATAAGATTATGCCTTTAAACAAATAGATTCATCAACTTTCGTTGACTATTTAAGTAAATTAACCTACTTTCGCATCCTAATTCACTTAATTGCTTGTTTTGGATCTAAAGCTTGAAACTTTCGTATTCAAACAACATCAACCCTCAAGTTACTAACTTTCTCTTTCAATCAAGTTAAAAACTCAAATTACCTCAACTTTCATCTTGGTATAAACACAACAAACAATCTTGATAATAGATAAAAGGCATTCAACACACAATCTCACTTATCAAACATGCTCAACTATGCCGGGCTTAACCCCGATCCTAGAAAAGAAGACTACTCACTAATCATAACTATGAAACAAAAAATCATTTAAAAGAAACTATTGAAAACAAATTACTACTCAAATTAATAACAAATATTGTCTTACAGAAAATCAGAAGAAACCGAAAATATGCAAAGTACCGAACCAAAATCTCGTTCAACGAACTCGGTAACTTTCGTTCACCGACCTCCGACTCGACTCCGATCCTCTCCTTCAATCGATCCTCCTAAAAATCTCTCTCTAAAAAATCTCCCCCCCCCCCTTTCTAGGCTAAACAAGAGGGCTATTTATACTAAAAAGGCTAGAACTAATAAGGCTAGAAGATAAAAACTTTCCTAAAAAGATAGAAATAAAACCTTAAAGATAGAAATAAAATCTAAAAAGATAACAAGACCTAAAATAAATAATATAATAACCCTAAAAATCATAAAAAGATAATCTACTGACACGGAAAGAATTTCCCGCACATGATCGGTGAGTTACAAAGTTAAACCTCGAAATTTCTATCACGTGGCCTCGTTAACGAGCTCTCACAGCCTCGTTAACAAGCCTGGGCTTGGTTTCTTCCACACTTCATCTCGTAAATCTTGGACTCTGACTTCTTCAAACTTGTATTCCTCCGTCTTTCACTGTAGCACTCCAAATGCAGCTCCATATAGCACCTTTTCCTTGCTAAAACCTACAAAATACACAAAATAGAGTAGTTTCCATACTTTCTATGAAAATATACAAAACTATCCAAAAACACATAAAACTAAACCTAAACTTATCAAAACTAAACCTAACAAACAAAGAAAACCTACTAAAAACTATACTAAAAACACGAACATCAACGACGAACTCGGGAGCAAGAATCCTTCACCGTCGGCATATGTTCTCCGCCTCGTCAAAGTCTACAAACGTTGTGCAACCAAAGGCGATTTCTCCTCACCAACGACGAACTCGGGAGCAGATTTGAGCCAGGGAAGAAAGGAAATCTTCAAGGTAGAAGAAGGAAAAAAAAGAAATAGAAAAAATGAAAATCAGAATGTAGGAAAAAAATAAAGAGGTTTTTTTTTTTTTTTTTTTTAATATTAATGCCATGTCAGATTTAATAGGAAACTTCACTCACCCATTAGCGTTTGATTTACACGCACATCACCACATCAGCGACCAGGTGTTTAATAGGTTCAAATTGTTAAGTTTAAGTGCTCAATATGTCCAAACCAAAGGTGAGGTGTCCAAATGACCAATTTGCACAAGTACAAGGGACTGTATATGTTTTGAGCCTTTCTTTAAACCACTTTTTATCCTATTTTTTATCTACCTTATCATTATCCTCTTTTTGAAACCAATTTGAGCCTTAAAGCCTTTTATTTTTAGCTCCACAAAATTATGTCTTAGCCGATGTTAGCTTAACCCTATCCGGGGATTAGGACTTAGTGTTGGTTATTGTGATGGTCTTGTTGATAAGAGATGTATTGGTTCAAGTGTAGGATAATATGGGATAGGTATTTGAAAGTCTTGAAGTTTATCATGTAAAAGAAGTTTGATTCTCTGAATGCACTTACAAAAGAAGTGGAAAGAAAAATGATGAGCATAACTCGTTACCGACCCTGGTATGGTCGGTACTGAACCTCCCACAAAGAAAAAAAAATGAAGATGAAAAGGGAAGAAGAAAAAGCTAAAAAAAGGGGTTGAATAGTAAAAGTGTACATGAGCCAAATTTCCTTGTTATTTTGAGCAAGATTAGTTGGGATATTAAAGGGGTTGAAAGAAGTTGAAGTTTGTTCTTTAATGTTTGAGTGAATTTTGTATGTTCTTTTGAGAAGTTTTGGTGAGTTGTGTTGGAGAGTATAGGAGTTTATCTTCCCGGATTTTTAGCACCACAAACCAAAATATTTCCACACCTTATTGTCATTACCAAGCTCCATTACAACTCGGCCGAATGGAAACTTCTATGAAGTTTTTCATTGAGCCTAAGTTCTCTTGATGATTTTTATGTGATTTGACATCTCTAGTGGAGAGTTTGGTGATCTAAGTAACAATGACTATGTTGATTTTTGCATATTGGATTGAGTTGAGAGTTATTATTCTAAGCCTAAACACTTGAGAATTGAGAGAAACACATTACCCTTGTGAGTTTGGATTTTTAGTTGTTTTTGCTTGAGGTTGCTCATATATGTGTTATGACGTTAGATTCACTTGTCTATCTATTTCTACTTGAGCTTTGATGTTGGTTTTTGATAAAGCCATTGACTTGAAGAATGTGTTGATGGTTTTGATTGATGTCTAGTTGATTGCTTGAGGACAAGCAAGTCTAAGTATGGGGTATTTTGATATCCGTCTTTTTAGTCGTGTTTTTAGGGTGTGTGTTTGAGTTTTTTTCTTTAGTTTTGTGTTTTGTTTTGAGTCGTTTGTGTAGGTTTTCGTATTTGCTTAAGATATGGAGTCTACATAAGCTTTGGTGGTGTTTTTATAGGTTTTGGAGTTGTTTTGGAGCATATTTTGAAGAAAGGAAGAAAACACTTAAAGATAGCACTCAAGAGAGACGTTGAAGATCAAGTTCAAGCCATGATAGGAGTTTAGAGACCCTTTACCGAGCCTAAGGAGAAAGAATCAAGGCAAAACAAGGTGTAACGAATCCTATACCGAAGTTTTACTCTCAGTTACAAGCCTATTTTCAATGCTGAACAGGGTCGATAACGACCCTGTGAGGGCCGTTATCGACCTTGTGAGGGTCGTTACCGAGGTGTTCAGGGTCGGTAACGAGGCTCTCAGCCAAAGAAGAGAAGTGAAGGAATTCAGGATATCGAGGGTCTCGTCTCGGTAGGAGCAACAGAGTCAGAGCATTTAATGCACTATCCTATATCTTTTATGTCTTTAGATAGTTTTAAGGGATATATCTTTTAGAGATTTATTTCCTTATAGATAGCTTTAGATAGATTAGTTTTCTCTATAAATACTCTTGTCTAGCACCTTCTTTTAATCATCAATTGCCTTAGGGGCACATTAGGGAGAAGAGAAGAGAGATAAGGGGCGAGATAGAGTAGATAGAGAGGCGAGTTTGAGCATTGCTTGAAGAACAAGTTTTGTTTGGATTCAGTTGTAATAAGTTCCTTTCATTAATTCCAATTGCTTTGTTTTCAATTATGGGGTGTGAGTAGTCTTTCTCTCTAAGGTTGGGGATAAACCCAACAATGGTTATGTATGCTTACCTTTGCTCATGTCTTGATTGTTCTTATAATAATTCTTCTTTCTTGTTCTTAACTCCTTGAAACGAAAGTGGATAGGAATTTCTCATTAATAGTTGAAGCAAAAGCGGAAACCTTGAGTCAGAATAGTCAATTTAGGGTTTTGATGCGAAAGCGGATCAACCCTAGTTAAAGTAGAAGAGATAGATAGTAAGTTATTTGATTGAACGAAAGTTAGTTGATTTACTTGCTTAGGGTAACGAAAGTTAACAACTTTATATGATAAAAGCATGATCTATGTGTTTCATTGGCATATGTACGCATAATTGTTGTTGTGGGGATACCTTAACTTTAGAATTTCTCTCTTTTGATTTAAAAATTTAAACTTTCTCTCTTACTTGCGCTCTAAGTAAGAACAAAACTTGATACTGACTTTCTCTCGTGGACGAACTTGACTCCCCTGTACTTAGCTGGGTCTTGATTGTAAATTTATTTATTGTCAAGAAACCCTCTCAACACCTTCCGGGCTTCCTTCTGTAGCGCTCGCCAAAGTGTAGAAGGGTGAACAGCTCCTCCACACCAACCTGCGTAAAATGAAACAACAGATGGTGGCTCAAGCTAAATCCCACCATCGTGACCTTGAATTTGCGGTGAGCGATTTAGTATTCTTGAAACTTTAGCCTTACCGCCAACATTCAATCGCTCGACCCTTGTCTGCCAAGTTAGCTCGCCGTTTTTATGGCCCTTTCAAGGTTATGGTGCGCATTGGCGCGGTTGCGTACCGATTCGCCTTACCGGGGAACGCCAAACTACATAACGTCTTTCATGTCTCCTTGCTCTGACCCTATGTGCACGATGGCTCAGTACCGGAAATACTTTCATTCCCACAGAAGTTCATCAATGATCGACCGATCTCCCTGCCATTGCGTGCCATTGTTGAGTGCAACATTCTTGTGGATGGTCAGCCTCGTTTGGAATGGTTGGTCGTGTGCAGTGTGGATCACTTGCAGCGCGGTTTTCTCGATTTACGCCTTGAGGACAAGTCGATCATCAACGGGGGAGAGATTGATACGCCTCAGCCCGAGTCGATCACAAGAGAGGGCCGACCCGTTCGTATGCGTCGTCTTTCGATTAGGTACAGTGATTAATTTTATGGTATTTTGATTAATGTAATTTTTTAAACAGAGTATTATAAACTCCTTCTCGGGTTTTCTTTATGGTTCTTTCCAGCGGCGCTTTATTTGAACCATTAGGGCTTGGTATAAATACATTGTTATAATTCTTTTATCATTATTGAAGAGAATAGTTTGCCCTAATTTTGTTTGTTCTCCCTCCTTTCCCTTCGTCGCTCTCCCTCTAGGCCGCCAGCTGTAAGTAACCAACTTGAAGAAACGTCTCAGATTACAAGCACCAACTCGGATCTTCAAGATATCCGAGACAATCTTCAAACCATGTTGCTAGAACTCCGCACTACGCGTCAGGAACAAGAAGCACATCGTCAAGAACAACACGCACAACGCCGGGAACACGAGATTCAACGGTGTAGGCTGGATCAGGTGTTTCATATCATGGATACTCGTAATATCATCGATGAAGCAACCCGGGGTATTCATGCGGCATATCCGCACGCGCAATTGTGCCAGCAACTGCCAAAGGGCCAGCCGATCAACCAACAGTAGCCACCGGCTCTCCTGCCGCAAACCGCCGGTCATCCTCCAAGAACCGCCACTTCCTCCGGCAGCGGTCGCTACAAACCAACAGCACCCATCGGTTAACAATTATCAACCACTGCCCCGCCGGTCGTTCTCCAACAACCGCCACCTCCTCCGGTAGCGGTTGCTGCTAACCAACAACACCCACCGGTCAACAATTATCAACCACCGGCTGCTGCACCTCCGCACGAACACCAAGCTGTCATGCTTGCTCGGCACCGCCAAGGGGATTATCCAAAAATTAGGGTTGATGTCCCTCGTTTTAAAGGTTCTGACCAGACGGGATGCGTATATATGGTTCAGTGTTACTTTGATTACTTTCATACTACGACTGCAGATCGTCTCTAACTTGTTGGTATGCTCTTTGAACACCCGACATTTAAGTGGTTTCGTTATCAACGACGAAACAACTACATCCGGACTTGGGATGCCTTTCTGGAAGCCGTAAAGTAGAGGTTCGATCCTCACCACTATGAGGATTATGTGGGTCTACTGGCGAAGTTAAAACAGAAGACGTCAGGTCTGGAGTACCAAACCGAGTTTGAGGGCCTTCTGAATAAGGTGGAAGGGCTATCGGAAGCCACTGTGATTTCGTTGTTCAAAGCCGGGTTGAAACAGCCTGTGAAACACGAACTCAACTTGGTAATCCCACGACGATAGCTCAATCCTTCGCCTTGGCTTGGGAGTTGGAAACTTCCTATGTAGAGACAGTCTCTAGTTTACCAAATCAACGACGCTAGAATTCACTTGGATTTCGGGCTCCAAGCGTGGCCAATCCACCGCAGGCGCTTCCGCCCAACACACCTCCGTCCGCCGCGGCTACTACCTCTTCTAATGGTCAATCCATTACCAATCTGCATGTCCGACGTTTGTCGGCGGCTGAACGGGAAGAGCGCACTAAGAAAGGTCTATGTTGGAATTGTGATGAGCAATATGTGCCCAGTCATCGTTGTAAAAATCGTTTCCTGGCATTATTGGGTAGCGACGATCCAGATGATGCGGACGCTATTGATGGCGTCGAAGCTTTAACAATTCCAGGGGATATATCCAGTGTTCATTCTATGGAGGGCCGAACAAATCCTAGATCTCTAAAAATTCTAGGATCCATTCACGATATGTTTGTGCAAGTTTTAATTGATGGAGGTAGCACCCACAATTTTATCCATCCGTCCGTCGCTGAAGCATTGCACCTTCAGTTATCGGACGTGACGCCCTTCGGGTTTACGTTGGAAACAGTTCCTCGTTTCTATGCACTCATCAATGCACTGCCACCCGGTAATGTCACAGAATCCTGTTTTCCCTATTGATCTGTTTGTTATAGATATCCATGGACCACAGGTTGTTCTTGGCGTATAGTGGCTCCAAACATGGGGCAAGGTGTCGCATGATTATGTGAAATTGACCATGGAGTTTGCATGGGAAGGTTAGTCGATACTGTTGCCTGGTGACTACACCCCTCCAAAGGTGATATCTCTTCACGCCCTCCATTTGTTGTACGCGATGGCGGAGGTCGCAAAGTGTTTCAAGGTGATATGGGTACAACCCGAGTCGGGCCCGGCAGTGAGCGACATCCCGACCGATGTGCATCCGCGAGTTCGTGAGCTCCTCTTATGCCACAACTCCGTGTTCCGACTTCCCGCCGGTCTGCCCCCCAACGTCTATGGGACCACCAGATTCATTTGCTCCATGAGTCCAAACTGATCAACATCAGACCATACTGGTATCCTTATTTTCAAAAGACGGAAATTGAGCGACAAGTACATGATATGTTGAAACAGGGGATAATTCGGAATCGCACAAGCCCCTTCTCGTCTCCCGCGTTGCTCGTTAAAAAGAAAGATGGTAGTTTCCGCTTCTGCATCGACTACAGAGCACTGAATACCGCTACCATGGCAGATAAGTTTCCCATCCTAACAGCTGATGAATTATTTGATGAGTTGGGTAATGATGTCTTCTTTAATAAGCTTGACATGCGTTCAGATTACCATCAAATTCGAATGCACAGCCCGTACATTCACAAGACAGCGTTCCGCACACATGACGGTCACTTTGAATTTTTGGTCATGCCTTTTGGATTGACCAATGCGCCATCTACATTCCAAGCCGCCATGAATCAGATTTTTGCGAAATATTTGCGCGACTTCGTCATTGTTTTCTTTTACGAAATCTTGGTTTACAACTCTTCTCTGGATCTGCACATTCACCACCTTGATATTATGATTCAGATTCTGTAGGCGAATCACTTCTTTGTCAAGAGCTCCAAGTTTTTGTTCGGCACACAAATAGTGGAATACTTGGCCCATATTGTGTCTATTGATATCCTCCTTTCTAGGTGTGTTTTTAGGGTGTGTTTTTGTGTCTTTGAGTCTTTTTCTTTAGTTTTGTGTTTTGTTCTGATTCGTTTGTGTAGGTTTTCATATTTCCTTAAGATATGGAGTCTACATAAGCTTTGGTGGTGTTTTTATAGGTTTTAGAGCTATTTTGAAGCATATTTTGAAGAAATGAGGAAAGCACTTGAAGATAACACTCAAGAATGAAGTGAAAGCCGAAGAAAAGAACTCCAATAAAGACATTGAAGATCAAGTTCAATCTAAGAAAGAAGTAGAGAAACTCGTTACATAGGAAAAAGACTCAAGTCAAACCGAGGTGTAACGAACCCGATACGGAAGTTTTACTCAAAGTTGTTTTCAATGCTGATGGAGCTCGATATCGAACCTACCCAAGTCGATACCGAGGTGCACAGAGAAGCAAAATTCGAGAATTCAGAAGAGAGATCTACCGACCCTAACGACGTCAATACCGAGGCTCCCGTGTCGGTAGAAGACTTTCGAGTCGGCACAATTAATGTATTTTTATCCCTTTTTATTAGTTTCATTTTATGTTATTAGATAGTTTTAAGGGATATATCTTTTATTAGATTTATTACTTTATAGAATGGATATGTCTTTTAAAGATTTATTTCCTTATAGATAGCTTCTAGATAGATTAGGTTTTTCTCTATAAATACTCTTGTTCTAGCTTTAGTTTGGGGGCCAGAATTAACCTAGTTTTAGGGTAGAAAGGGAGGGGAGAGGCGTGAGGGAGAGAGGGGAACGAATTTTTAGGATTACTTGGAAGACAAGTGTCATTGTGGATTTGGTTGTAATCTTTTCCTTTCTCTTTAATTTAATTTAGATATTTTTAATAATGAATTTTGAGTAGTTTTCCCTCTCTAAGGCTGGGGTTGAACCCAACAATGGTTGTGCATGCTTGTTTATGTTCATGTTTGATTGTTTTTATTGCATGAATCTATTCCCTTGTTCTTAATCCTTGAAACGAAAGTTGAAGGGAATTTCTCATTCATAGTTGAAGCGAAAGCGAAAACTTTGAATCAGAATAGTCAATTTAGGGTTTTGAAGCGAAAGCGTATCAATCCTAGTTGAAGTAGAAGAGATAGATAGTAACTTTATTAATTTAACGAAAGTTGATTGATTTACTTGCTTAAAGTTAATGAAAGTTAGTGCCTTTATGTGATAAAAGCATGATCTATGTATTTCATTAACGTTTGGCATGCATAATTGTTGTGTTGGGGATACCTTTACCTTAGATTTTCTATTTATTGATATAAAAATCCATGCTTTTCTCTCTTACTTGCGCTCTAAGTAAGAACAGAACTTGATACTGGCTATCTCCCGTGGACGAATCTGACTCCCCTGTCCTCAGCGGGGTCTTGCTTATAAATTTATTTGTTGTCAAGAAACCCTATCAACAAATTAGCATTGTTGACGGAGAGATTTCAACAGTGCCAATTTTAGTTCTTTCTAGCGTTTTTCGGGACTCAGACGAGTCGGTAACGACCCCCTAGGGTCGGTACCGACGTTGTCGGCAAACCCGTTTTCTTTTTCTATTTGTTTTTAAGGTCACTGTCGAGTCGGTAACGGCCCTACCCAGGTTGGTACCGACCTTGTCGACAGATCTCAGATTTTTCTTTCAGTTTTTATTTTTCGGGATCACTGCAAGCTCGATACCGCCCCTCTGGGCCTCGGTACCGACCCTCCTTTGAGAACCCATTTTTCTTTTGATTTCGTCTCTATTTTTGTTTTTGCTTACAATGTATGCCAACTAAAGGACGCCAAGTTGTCTCTAATCCAGTAATTGACCCTGAACCCGAGCGATCCTTCCATCGCAGATCAAGAGAAAATAGAGCAATGGAAACTCATGAAGAACAGATGGCCGACCTCCGAGCTCAGATGGAGCGGCTCCAAGCTGACAGAGATCGTGCAAGAGAGAATGTTGCACGTTTACAAGAGCAGTTGAATGCTTTCCCTAAGAACGCCAAGCAATATATGCACCCAGAATTGAGGGTTCCACAGTCAGCAATCGTTCTCCCACAGATTGAGAAGAACTTTGAGATCAAACCTCAATTCATATCCTTGATCAAAAGGGCTCGGTTTGAGGGAAAATCCACTGAGAGCCCAATAGAACATATTAGAAATTTCCTTGATTTATGTGATACTATTGCTGCTAACGGTGTCTCTTTAGAATATGTTCTGTTGAAAGCTTTCAAGTGGTCTCTTGCAGGTAAGGCCTTGAGCTGGTTAGAGAGCCTACATCCCAAGTCAATAAAGAAGTGGGAACTCTGCATGACTTGTTCATGACAAAGTTCTTCCCATCTGCCAAGACTACGAAGTTGAGGAAGCGCATCACCTTCTATCACCAGCTGCCTAATGAGACCTTTGTGGAGACATGGGAGAGATTCAAGGAGACGCTTAGACAGTGCCCTACCCAAGGGCAACCACAATATGTACTCCAAGAAATCTTCTTCCAAGGGATCAATGTTGAAACGAAGAACTGCATCAACCTACACACTGCTTGTGGTTTCATAGAAATGGATCCCAATGAGGCGTGGGCATTGCTTGACAAGTTGACCAACTACGATGCAATGTATGGCACACAGCAAGCCCAACAAACCCAACGAAGGCTCTATTATCCAAACAAGGACGAGGTAGACCTTGAAGTGAAGCATCAATTCTTGCAAGACGAGATCAACCGCCTGAAGAAGCAGGTAAGTTATCTTAAATCATCTCCTTCTTGTCAAGAATGTGGGTCTCAATCCCATGCTACTTCTGCCTGCACTTACTTGAAACAGGTCCGTGCTGCTGAGGCATATGAAGAAGCTAACTATATGAGAGGTCCGTATAGGAACCAAGCTAATAATTTTTATGCATGGAGGGATAACAATCAACCCACCTGGGGCAATTATGCAAATGGCCACGGGAGCCAACCTCCTCAACAAGAACAAAAGGTTCCGCTCTATAGACCACCAGGATACCAAGAGCCACCTTCATGGGTACAAGGGTTACAAGAGGGCATTAATGGAGTCCATAATAAGTTCGATGGAGTCCATAGCAAGATTGATGGAGTCCAAACCAACCTTAATAATCAGTTGAATGGAGTATGAGCATAGTTGGGAGAGCTAGAAACATGGAAGAAGAGCGGTGACTCCCAACTTGGCAACCTGGCTACACAAATTCCGAGACCTCAATGGCAATTATCGGGCCGTCCCGAAGCGAACCCAAGAGGCCAAATTGCAGCTATCCACCTCCGAAGTGGAAAAACATAACCGGACCGTGATGAGGCCAAGGAGAAAGAGTCTGATACCGAGGAAGATGCCCCATCAGGATCAATAACGGACCAAATAGGCTCATAACGAACCTAAAACACTCGATACCGATCCCTCTAGGCCAGGTAAGTCTTCTAAACCGAATTCTCAGCTCGGTATCGACCCTTCTCCAGCACCGATCGAGCCTCTTGTCGATTCGGTAGGGCCTCGATCCGGGTCTCTCTCTATCCCGAGTCTGTCTACAACTCCTCCTTTCCCGATTAAGAAATCCAATGATGTTACGGAAGGAAAGTTTAGACATTTTGTTAAAATTCTTCAAGGGTTAAATATTTCTATTCCATTTACTAAAGCCCTTAATGAAATGCCTGCCTATACTAAATTTTTAAAAGAGATTTTGAGCAGGAAAAGATCTATCTCAGAGATGTCAAGTGAAGTCCGATCTATAAAACTCCCTGAGAAACTCAGTGATCCAGGTAAGTTTGTAATTTCAATAGGTATTAGAACTCACCGTTTTAAAGCTTTATGTGATCTAGGTGCCAGTTCCAGTTTATTACCATTGTTTATCTGGACCAAGGCTAACATGGGACTGCTGGAACCCATCAATATGAGGTTGTACATGGCGGACGGATCCTGTGTAAAAGCAACCGGAGTCGTTGAGGATGTCCCAGTTAAAGTTGGCAAATTTTTTGTCCTAAACGGCTTCATTGTTCTAGACATGCCTGAAGACCCTGTGGTACCAATCATTCTTGGAAGACCATTCTTAGCCACCACAGGGGCGCGAGTAGATGTTAGGAAGGGGCTCCTCTTATTCGATATTGGGGAGGAGAAGGTCAAGTTCCGTTTCAATCCCGATGTGAATGAGACCGCTGTTGTAAAGAGCGTTAACGAAGGGCCTACCAACCCACCATGGGTCGGTAACGACCTTTTCTTGAGACGCAAAACGAGCAGGTTCAAGGAGGACGTGCATATCAAGGAGCCTACCGACCCCCCATGGTCGGTAACGACCCTTTATCCGATGAAGAAAGATGATCAGCTATCCGTTACCGGGCTAGACAGGCACATTACGTAGGCATTCCTTGACCCAGTGGGGTCGGTAACGACCCCCTGCACCTCGGTATCGACTCCCTTAATGAGCCCTTCTTTGAACAATCAAGGTAAGTTTTCTTGTTCTGATTCAATCAGTTCTGGTCATGATCCTTTTCCCCATCCTTGTTCTACATTAAATCCTACTGTTAGTCATATGAAGGAGTCAAAATATCCTTGGTTTTCGGATTATACTAACCCTTATGTAAGAATTCCGAGCATACTTATTGATGATAGAGTACCAAATGTCTTGGAGAGAAGTTTTGAAGCTTTTCCATCTAAGTATGTGGTGTCTCATGATCCCGACAAAGCTGGATGGAAGCCGCCCTGATCCGCCAAGGTAAGTTCGTCGGGCTAACGACGTTAAAAATAGCGCTTACGGGAGGCAACTTGCTTTTAGTTTTTGCTTTCTTAGATCTTTTTGCTAGCTTTCTTATGACTTGTTTTTAGGTTAGATTAGTGTAGTAGGGATAGAAGTTTTTCTAAAAAGTGACTCAGGTACAAAGATGTGGAAGAAGTGCTACAAAGAAGAACAAACCGAATCAATAACACTCGGTTTACGAGAGCAACAATGAGTACTCGGTGTACAAGCATGCCAGGTTCGTTACCAACCTTCACAGGTCGGTACCGACCCCTACAATAATCCGAGAAAATTCAACTCCTCAGTGATCAATGGTTTCAAACAGCTTCAGTTTTATTTTATTAGTTCCCTTTTCCTTATCCTCTTTATTTTTTTATGTCTTTGCTTTAAAAAGTGAGAACACTGTTTGGTTTAAGTATGGGGTATGGGGAAAAGGAAACTCAGTTTTGTGTCTTTCTTTTTGTGTCTTTGTTTTGTGTTTTTAGGATTGATAATATTCCACTTAGATGTTCTATGATAGTAAATTTCTTGCATGATCATGTAAATCCATTTAGCATGTCTTTGTTGGTTTAGCCCGAGTCTACCATAAAATTGTTTTTGTGTGAATTTTTAGCTTGTGATGAAACTGAGCATGTATGACTTTTAGCATGAGTTTAATTGCAATCAAACAATATGATCTACCTTGTGAGTTAATTTTGGCCTTATAGGGAGAACATCAAAAAACCCTCTTCTTTTTTGTGTGATTTACTCTCTTATGTGTATATTATCTCTTGAAATTGTGATGGTTATTTATTTCTTGAAGCCTTTATTAGATTTTAGTTCATTACTTGTCAAATCATATGATGGAGAGTTTTTTTCATGAGCCTTATTAATCCTTATCCACCCTTACATTATCCCTCTTTTTAAAGCCAATTTCTTTGCGCCTTAAGCCTTTTATTTTTATCTCCACAAAATTATTTTCCTAGCCGATATAAGCTTGACCCTATCCGGGGATTAGGACATAGTGTTGGTGTTATAATTTTGTTGAGTGAGATGTATTGGTTCAAGTGTGGGGTAATATGGGTTGGGTAAAGTAAAATATCTTGCAATTTGTTATGTAAAAGGAGTTTGGTTCCCTGAATGCACTTGCTATAAAAGAAAGAAGAAGAAATCAGAACAATGATATCGTTATCGACCCTAGTAGGGTCGGTATCGAGCTTCCCAGCAAGAAAAAAAGGAGAAGTGAAAAATCAATGAAAAATCCGAAAAAAGGGAAGAGTTGAGCAGTGAATAAAGTGCATGAGCCAAATTTCCTAAGTGTTTGTAAGAAAGATTAGTGGGATTTTAAAAGGGGTTAATGAAAGTGAGTAGAGTGCATAATGTTTGAGTGAAGTTTGGTATGTTCTTTTGAGAAGTTTTGGATGTGTGTAAGTTTTTAGAAGTCTTGATTCCTGGATATGTTTAGCACTACATAACCAAAATTTTCCATGCCTTATGGTTATTACCAAGCCCCATTACAACCCGGCCCAATGGAAGCTTCTATGAAGTTTTTCATTGAGCCTATGTTCTCTTGATGATTTTACTTGTTTTGACAATCTTTGGTAGAGAGATTGGTGATATAAGTTACAATTTCTATGAGTTTTTGCATGTTTGATTGAGTTGAGAGTTGTACTTATAAGCCTAAACACATGAGAGTTGAGTGAAACACATATCCCTTGTGAGGTTGGATTGTGATTGCTTATGTCTATTAGTTGTTCATATATGTGTGATGACGTTAAAGTCACTTGTCTAAATTTCACTTGTGCGGAAGTTGCTTTTTGATGAGGGCTATAGCCTGATAGATGTGTTGAAGGTTTTGGTTTATGTATAGTGATTGCTTGAGAACAAGCAAGTCTAAGTATGGGGTATTTTTATATCCGCCTTTCTAGTTGTGTTTTTAGGGTGTGTTTTTGTGTTTTTGAGTCTTTTTCTTTAGTTTTGTGTTATGTTTTGAGTCGTTTGTGTAGGTTTTCGTATTTCCTTAAGATATGGAGTCTACATAAGCTTTGGTGGTGTTTTTATAGGTTTTGGAGCTATTTTGAAGCATATTTTGAAGAAAGGAGGAAAGCACTTGAAGATAGCACTCAAGAATGAAGTGAAAGCCAAAGAAAATCACTCCAATAAAGACATTGAAGATCAATTTCAAGCTAAGAAAGAATTAGAGAAACTCGTTACAATGACATAGGAAAAAGAATCAAGTCAAACCGAGGTGTAACGAACCCGCTACGGAAGTTTTACTCAAAGTTGTTTTCAATGCTGATGGAGCTCGATATCGACCCTGCCCAGGTCGATACCGAGGTGCGCAGAGAAACAAAATTCAAGAATTCAGAAGAGAGATCTACCGACCCTGACGGGGTCAATACCGAGGGTCCCGTGTCGGTAGAAGACTTTAGAGTCGGCACAATTAATGTATTTTTATCCCTTTTTATTAGTATCCTTTTATGTTATTAGATAGTTTTAAGGGATACACATCTTTTATTAGATTTATTTCCTTATAGAAGGGATATGTCTTTTAAATATATATTTCCTTATAGATTGCTTCTAGATAGATTAGGTTTTTCTCTATAAATACTCTTGTTCTAGCTTTAGTTTGGGGGGCCACAATTAACCTAGTTTTAGGGTAGAAAGGGAGGGGAGAGGCGTGAGGGAGAGAGGGGAACGAATTTTTGGGATTACTTGGAAGACAAGTTTCATTGTGGATTCGAGTGTAAGCTTTTCCTTTCTCTTTAATTTAATTTAGATATTTTTAATAATGAATTGTGATTAGTTTTCCCTCTCTAAGGTTGGGGTTGAACCTAACAATGGTTGTGCATGCTTGTTTGTGATCATGTTTGATTGTTTTTATTGCATGAATCTATTCTCTTGTTCTTAATCCTTGAAACGAAAGTTGAAGGGAATTTCTCATTCATAGTTGAAGCGAAAGCGGAAACTTTGAATCAGAATAGTCAATTTAGGGTTTTGAAGCGAAAGCGGATCAATCCTAGTTGAAGTAGAAGAGATAGACATTAAGTTTATTAATTTAGAGAAAGTTGATTGATTTACTTGCTTAAAGTTAACGAAAGTTAGCGCCTTTATGTGATAAAAGCATTATCTATGTGTTTCATTAATGTTTGGCATGCATAATTGTTGTTGAGGGGATACCTTTACCTTAGATTTTCTATTTATTGATATAAAAATGCTTGCTTTTCTCTCTTACTTGCGCTCTAAGTAAGAACAAAACTTGATACTGACTATCTCCCGTGGACGAACTTGACTCCCCTGTACTCAGCGGGGTCTTGATTATAAATTTATTTGTTGTCAAGAAATCCTATCAACATCTATCGGCCAGCTACTCGCCGACCCGGATAAACTTACCGCCATGTTCAAGTGGCCGCCTCCTAAATCGGTTCGCCAACTCCGCGGATTTCTCGGCTTGACCGGCTATTACCGCAAACTCATTCGTAATTACGCGTTGTTGGCAAATCCGCTTACAACCCTCTTACAGAAAGACAAATTTAGTTGGACTATTGCGGCTACTGAGGCTTTTGATCGCCTCAAAATAGTGATGATGACCCCGCGCGTCTTACAGCTTCCGGATTTTTCCAAGCCTTTTATCTTGGAAGCCGAGGCTTCAGATGAGGGTATTGGTGGCGTTCTATTACAAGAGGAACGACCTATTGCCTTCTTCAGCAAGACACTGGGCCCAAGCCGTCGTGGCTCCTCCACATATCACAAAGACCTCTTCGCTATTGTTTCTGCGGTACAGAAATGGCGTCAGTATTTATTGGGTCGAGAATTCATTATCCAATTGTTGAAAGGGATTTACTTAACAACAAATAATAATTTGTAGTCAAGACCCCGTTGTGTATAGGGAGGTCAGGATCGTCCACGGGAAGCAAAGTTATGTTTGATTACTATTCTAGAAAGGAGAAAAACACAAAACTAAAAAACAAAATAGAGAAGAATCAACAAGACAACGATGCAAACACGTCGGTACCGACCTTTTCGGGGTCGATATCGATGTTGGTCTTAGACTCGAACTAAGCAAACAACGCAGGATAAGCACAGGTTCGGCATCGACCTAGCAACCTCGGTACCGATGTAAACAGAACGTAATATGAAGTTTTTCAAAGGAGTAAGAGATCTAGGACAAGGGTTTACCACGACATAATCATGCAATTAAGATAGTGTGAATTATAAATAACATGCCTTGAACATAAAACTATCAACTTTCGTTGATTTAAGCAAGCAAATCAATTGACTTTCATGAACCAATTCACTTTTCTACTTATTTTTTATCCAAAGTTCATAACTTTCATTATCAAACAATATCAACATTCAAGTTGTAAGCTTTCTCTTTCGATTAAGCAATACACTCGAATTACCTCAACTTTCATCAAAGCATAAACACGAAACAAGTAAATAAAAGATAAAAGGCATTCATTCATCACATATCAATCATGCACAATCATGTCGGGTTTTCAACCCCGATCCTAGAAAAGAGAACTACTCACACATGATTGAAAAGAAACAAACAAAAAGATTGAAAGAGAACATCATACGAATTAAAACAAAGCTTACTTGAATTAAAATCTGAAAACTTGTCTTTAGAACACAAACTTCTTCTCCAAGTAATCTCCAAAACAAACTAAAAAGCCAAAATACAAGAGAAAAGGGTGCGTGTTTGAAGTTTTTCACGTCTCTCCCGTATTCTCCAACTGACTAACTCCCCCTAAACTAGGTTAAAACAAGGTATTTATACTAGAAAAGCTATCTAAAAAGTTTCCATAAAGATAGAACTTCCTAAACTAAAACGATTGCGGAATAAAAATCTTAAAAACTCAAAGTCGGTCATGCCTACCGACACAGGGGACCTCGGTGTCGACCCTGTCAGGGTCGGTGGCTCTTGCTGAACTTTTCCTCGTCTTGTCTTTGCTGCAGACCTCGGTACCGAACCCACAGGGTCGGTATCGAGCCTATTTTTCTTGATCTTTTGTACTTTTTCATAGCCTCTTTTGGATTTTCTGGGATATTTTAAAGCGTCTTCTTTCTCCCTTAGCTTGACCATGCTCCGCTATCTCCTCTCTATCTCAAAGTCTTCTGAATGCTCTCATTTTGCTCCAAAAACCTACGGAAAACACAAAAATGGAGTAGCTTCCATACTTTTCACAAAATATGCAAACTTATCCAAACACATACAAAAAAAACACTAAAACTCAACTATACTAAGCTAAACAACCAAGAAAAACACTTAAAAACTATGCTAAAAACACGAACATCAAAATACCCCATACTTATGATTGCTTGTCCTCAAGCAATCGCTAGACATGGACTAAAACCAAACAACATATTTATCAAGTAATAGCCTTTATCCAAAAAGCAACTTCAAAGCATAGTGAAAATAGCAAGTGACTCTTAACGTCATCATATATATATAAGCAACAAATAAACATAAGCAATCACAATCCAACCTCACTAAGGATAATTGTGTTTCACCCAACTCTCATGTGTTTTGGGCTTATAAGTTCATCTCTCAACTCAATCTAATATGCAAAAACTCATAAAAATTGGAACTTATATCACCAAACTCTCCACCAAAGATTGTCAAAACAAGCAAAAATCATCAAGAGAACTTAGGCTCAATGAAAAACTTCATAGAAGCTTCCATTCGGCCGGGTTGAAATGGGGCTTGACTATAACAAATAGGCGTGGAAATATTTTGGCCATGTGGTGCTAATAATATCCAGGAATCAAAGACTCATAAAGACTCACACATCTCCAAAACTTCCAAACAATATACCAAACTCACTTTTGTTCTTTATGCACACTCACTTCTTTCACTCACCCATTACAGTCCTAGAAAGTCTCATAAACATAAACATAAAGAAACTCTTGGCGTCGAACTTTAACTTCTTTGCACACTTTCTATTTCTTATGTATCTCCCTTTTTTTCTTTGAATTTTCTAGGAAAGGGTCGGTATCGAACCCACAGGGTCGGTATCAAGCTGCAACTTCTTCTTTTTCTTTCATTTTTCTTTTTTCGCAACTAATCCTCGGTATTGAGCCTGTGAAGGTCGGTATCGAGTCTGTGACTTCTTCTTTCCTTTCTTGTGCACTTTTTACCAAGAGATCTTTTTACAATTTTGAAACAAGAGACTTCCAATCTACCCCAACCAACCCCTTTATAATCGAACCAACATATATTTTGCACTCAAACAAAAACAACTCCTCTCCAACTAAGTCATAATCCCCAGATATGGTCAAGCTTACATCGGCTAAGGAATATTTTTGTGGAGCTATAAATAAAAGGCTTAAGGCTCAAAGTGGCTTCAAAAACAAGGGATAATGTAAGGGTGGATAAGGATTAATAGGGCTCATGAAAAATAAGTTCTCTATCATATGATTTCACAAGTAATGAACTAAAAATCTTATAGAGGTCTTGAGAAATAGATAACCATCACAATTCCAAGAGATAATATACATATAGAGAGTAATTCACACATGAAAATTAAGGCTAAAATAAAGCTCACAAGGTCATTTTGTTGGATTGCAACTACTTATGCTAAAAGTCATATGCACTCAGTTTCATCAAATGCTATTTCACACTTAATCAAAATAATTTTATCATGAGATTCAGGCTATACTATCAAAAACATGCTAAAAGGAATTACATGCTCATGCAAGTTAAAGCAATCATAGAACCATAAAATCAAGGGTTCTCATCCGTTCTAAAAATCTTTTTGTGACTTTTCAAAAAAAAAAATTGATTTTTTGATTTTATATATGAAAAGGAAAGCAATTAAAGCAACTTTAAAGGAAACAAACTAACATAAGAACATAAAAACGACTAAACAACTAAAAACACTAGAAAACACTTTCTTCCCCACCCCATACTTAAACTATACAGTGTTCTCACTATAGAAAAAACAAAGTAAAGCATAAGAAAATATAGGGAAAAGAAAAGAACTCACAAAGTGGTTGTTGAAGCATAGGAAACATCCTTGAAAGAAGGATCATTGAGAAAGAGAGGGAATCAGCGATTTTTGGGTGGAAAGTAAACCTCCATGTTGTCCACGAACGCAGCGATAGACCTCCAGCGTTCGTCATCCTGTTGTCGACGGTCCTCACCTGTCCTCGAGCGAGATTCGGCGATCCTGTTGCGTTCATCCTCAACTGCGATATGAGTCGCATAAGCCTCTTGGAACTGGTTCATCTGATCGTTGAGGTGATATTGATTCATGCACAGGTGCTCCATCCGGGAGGCCAAGTCATTCACCCATTGTGGTGGGGCATCGGAACTAGAAGCATAGTTGTTGGAATGGTACTGTTGCTACTGCAAACCGGGGTCATATGGCACAATACCGTACTCTGGTGACACGGTAGGGTTCTGATCAGGCACGGTATCGAAGTGAAAGGCCTCGGTATCGACCCCATAATTCTCAGTACCGACCCTAGGATGCTTGGTACCGACTTCAGCTGCAGGGGCTGGAGCATCTTCTTCCATGGTTGCCTCCTCTCGTTCATATCTGGACTCAGATATCCGCAATGTGGCCTTATCTTGGGGCTTCTTGGCAAGGGGGGACGTTGTAGAGGTCCAAGCCTCGTACCAATTAGGCAGGTACAAGAGCTCCAACTTGTCTCGAGTAACAAGCACTTGGTGACCTTGAATCGGGGTGGTGATCCCGTCCCGGCATCTTTAAAAAATCCCGGAGCACATCCAGTAGTTCGTGTCTAACTTTTGCGGACGGAGTGCACTGTAAGGTGTAAGATAGATCTTAAGAGCCAAGGCTAAGAGGCTCACCAACCCTCCACAATAAACACCTTGCAAATTGGCTCCGTTTTGCTCCACATGCCACCCATTCATACCCCAGATTCATAGGAGCGGTGTCTTCAAAGAGAATTGTACGGAGACATCCGACCTCCGTTCTTGTTGGCCGAGAGAGCTCCTTTTTGGGCCAAATAGTCAAGCCCAAAATCCTAAGGATGATGCTGAAGATCGGGTCGATGATGTGTGAACCCGGGAGAGTAGGTGTTGAGGGGCTAATTTTCCCAGTGATGTAACCCCAAGTTTCTGAAACCTTGAAGTTGTCTGGTGCGGTGTACTCACGGGAGGGGTTAGGAAAGTGGAGGAGTTGGTTGAACTCGGTCATGTTAAACTCATAGCCCTCATTTCCTAGCATGAATTTGATCTTCCATGGGGATGTTTTGCTGTTGAATGTAGTACGGAGAGTGGCCACGAATTCAGAAGTGAGGGTCGGGTAGTGAGGAATCTCCTCCCACTTGAGGAGGTGAGGCACACCGAGGATGGAGAAGGCATGCTTAAGGTTTTCATAGATTCCCAATTGCCTCCCATTGGTCCATGAAAACGACCTTGTGTGGTGAGGTTTGTCGAGGACGGAGTTGTAGATTGCTCTTTGTCGATCGGTCTCCAACACGACATCATCCATACGCGGTGGAGATGGAGATGGAGATGGATTGGCTCTCTTTTTCTTGCCTGCCCTTGGGTTATCTCTGCTTGAACTGGCCATTTTAGGTACCGGAAAAATCACAAGAAATTAAGGTAAAATCTACATATGAAAATAATACACCAAAGAAACCCCATACTTGCATCGAAACCACACTAAAATGCAAAAATTGGCTATTCTTTTGAGGGTCGGTACCGAGCCTGAAAGGTTCGTACCGAGGTCTTTGGACTAAAACTTGGTCTTGGTGAGTGACAGGGTCGGTATCGACCTTGTAGAGGTCGATATCGAGCCTGTTTTCTAGAATTTTGCACCAAAAGTCGAGTCTCAAAGCCTCGAATTCAAATAATTTGTCACTTACACAAGACATCTTAAGCATGATTCCAAAGCAATACCACATAATCAAGTACCTACAACCCCATACTTACTCCAATCCCTATTTAATCATGCCAAGATTTGCCAAAACTCATGGTGTTAATCATGCCAAATCAAGAATAAGTAACCTCATGCTTTTAAAATTGAAAGGAGTTGCATTCCAAACATAAGGAAACAAAATTCATCAAGACTAAACAACAACATGCATACCGTAGACTAAACAACAAAGGCACAAATTTAGAAACAAAATGCATTCTCGGACTAGATCTAGATCTAGGCATGAAAACCGCCCAAAAATTACCATAAATCTTATAGAATTGCAAGTAAAGAGTTAAGGTTGAGAAGCCATACCGTAGATCTAAAGATTTAGAACCGAAAATCAAGAGGACTGAGAGTAACGAGGGTTATGACTCGGTAACAAACAAGTTTTGGGTTTTTGCTCGGTATTGAAGGCAGTGGCTCGAGGTGGAGTGCATGGATTGAATGGTGGAGTGTGTATGGTGTGATCTTGAGGGATTGGTGGTGAGTAGTATGCAAATTGCTTGAGAGCGTTTTGGTTTGCTTGGTAGAGGAGGCGTGGGGAAAAGAAAGGCAAGGAAATTTTAGGTTATAAGAGACTTACCTGCTGCGAGAATTTCTGGATTTTTGCAAGGTCGGTACCGACCTTCACAGGGTCGGTACCGAGCCTATCTCGGCTCTTTTTCTAGCTTCGTTATCAACCCGACTTCTGTAACACTTTAGTCAAAACATTCTATTCCGCAAACTTCTAATCTACTAAAAAAACTCAAAATAAAGCTTACAAAAAGAACCCTATAAAAAGCAGGAAGTAAAACTAAATTGGGTTGCCTCCCGTAAGCGCTATTTTTAACGTTGTTAGTCCGACGCACTTACCTTGGCTAGTCCGACGATGTAAGAGCCCAAGTGGCTCTAATTTCTTCCTCTGGGTCAGCTTGCTCATAGAACTTCTTCAACCTGTGTCTATTGACTTTGAAGATGGCTCCATTGTTATCTACTAGATCCACTGCTCCATGAGGGTATATGTGGTGGACCACAAATGGTCCACTCCATCTTGATCTTAGCTTCCTTGGAAATAAGCGGAGTCTAGAGTTAAAGAGAAGTACCTTGTCACCAACTTTATAAGTTTTGGGCACTAATTTCTGGTCATGCCATCGCTTTGTACGCTCTTTTTAAATCTCAGCGTTCTCGTACGCCTTTAGCCTCAACTCCTCTAGTGCTTGCAAATCCATGAATCGGTTTGCTCCGGCCTTGTCGAGGTCCATATTGAGCTCTTTGAGAGCCTATAATGCCTTGTGCTCCATCTCGACTAGCAAATGGCACGCCTTACCATACACTAGATTGTAGGGAGTGGTGCGTAGAGGTGTCTGTACGCTGTTCGGTTGACCCATAAAGCGTCATCAAGCTTGGATGACCAATCCTTCCTAGAGCGGGAGACCGTCTTCTCCAGGATGCTTTTGATTTGCCTGTTTGAAACTTCAACTTGGCCGCTAGTTTGGGGATGGTATGGTGTTGCCACCCGATGTGATACCCCATACTTAGCCAAGAGAGCTTCAAAGCTCTTCTCTATGAAATGTAACCCGCCATCACTAATGAGGACTCTTGGTACTCCAAACCTGGGAAAAATGTTAGTCTTAATAAACTTTTCCATGGTTTTAGCATCATTGGTCCTTGAGGCAATGGCCTCCACCCACTTAGAGACATAATCAACCGCAACAAGGATATACTTATAGGGGCCCGATGAGGGGAAGGGTCTCATAAAGTCTATGCCCCAAACGTCGAATAGCTCGACCTCTAGTATCCTTGTTAGCGGGTTCTCATGCCTCCAAGTGATGTTTCCATAGCGTTGGCATTCATCACATGAAGTCACATAATCATGTACGTCCCTGAAAATAGTTGGCCAATAGAGACCACTTTGAAGAATCTTCATCGTGGTTTTGAATCCTTTTGCATGGCCACCTGTAACAAGTGTGTGACATTGATGGATCACATTCTCTATCTCTTCTTCTGGAATACGGCGCCTAAAGAGGTGATCACTCCCTTGCTTGAACAAGTAAGGATCATCCCAATAGTACTGTTTAACATCATGGAAAAACTTCTTTTTCTTTTGTGGGGTCAATCCCTCGGGAATCACGCCTCTTACAATGTAGTTAGCAAAATCTGCAAACCAAGGGGCTTTGACCCTTTAATAGCATGAATAGAATGAAAAGAAGTAGAATAAAGAGATGAGGAAGGATTTGAAATTAAAAATAATGGAATTAGGTTGAGAAAACGTACTTGGCTGGGTCGGTACCGAGTCTAGGTTGGGTCGGTATCGACCCTTTGGATTCATTAATCCCTTCGGTAATGACCTCTTTTGGCTCTGCATCGAGCTGTCCAGCCACGATACCGATGGTTTCTGGCTTGGTATCGGTGTGATCAGCGTTCTACAACTTCATTGATGGGTCGGTACCGACCCAATTAGGGTCAGTAACGAGCCTTTTGCAATTTTCGACCTCATTCAGCATGAGGTGCTCGTCCGGTCTAGAGTCGTTAATTGGTACAGCATTGTTAGAGTCGGTGATGTGTTCAACTGGCAACCTAGATAAGTGATCCCCCACCAAGTTTTCTGCTCCTTTCTTGTCTTGGATTTCATGATCAAATTCATGTAATAAGAGCATCCAACGAAGTAGCCTAGGTTTGGCATCCTTTTTAGCCATTAGATATCTAACGACCTTATGGTGAGTATAAACTATCACTTTAGAACCAACGAGGTAGGAACGGAATTTTTCAAAAGCAAATACCACGGCAAGGAATTTCTTCTCTGTTGTGGTATACTTACTCTGCTCCTCATCAAGCATCTTACTTGCATAATAGATGGCGTGGAACTTTTTATCCTTTCGTTGTCCTAATACTGCTCCAACAGCATAATCGCTAGCGTCACACATAATTTCGAAGGGCAGGGTCCAATCTAGAGATTGTATGATAGGAGCGGAAACGAGGGCCTCTCTTAACCTGTGAAAAGCTTCAAGACATTCTGGAGACAACTCAAACACTAAATCTTTCATTAGTAGGTTAGTCAATGGTTTAGCTATCTTAGAAAAATCTTGGATAAAACGTCTATAAAAGCCAGCATGTCCTAAAAAACTCCTAACGTCTTTAACAAAAGAAGGGGGAGGTAGTTTTTAAATAAGCTCGATTTTAGCTTTGTCTACCTCTATCCCTCTTTTTGAGACGAGGTGTCCTAGTACAATCCCTTCTTGAACCATGAAATGAAATTTTTCCCAATTAAGCACAAGATTGATTTCTTCACATCTTTTAAGCACACAACTAAGATTAGCAAGACAAGCATTAAATGAAGAACCATAGACAGAAAAATCATCCATAAAGACCTCTATTATGTCCTCTATCATGTTAGAGAAGATAGCCATCATGCATCTTTGAAAAGTTGCAGGGGCATTGTAAAGCCCAAATGATATTCTTCTATATGCAAAGTCCCATAGGGACATTTAAAGGTTGTTTTCTCTTCATCATCAAGATGAATGGGAATTTGCCAAAAACCTCTATAGCCATCTAAATAGTAGAAATAATCATGCTGGCCTAAGCGTTCTAAAATTTGATCAATGAAAGCAAGAGGAAATTGTTCTTTTCTTGTGGCACTATTGAGCTTCCTATAATCAATGCACATCCTCCAACTAGTTGTGGTCCTAGTGGGGATTAGCTCTCCCTTTTCGTTTTCAATAACTGTCATCCCACCTTTTTTAGGGACTACATGGACCGGACTAACCCATTAACTTCTGATATACGAAAAATTATCCCAGCATCAAGTAATTTTATAATTTCCTTTTTCACCACATCTTTCATGTTAGGATTTAGCCTACGTTGATGCTCTATGGTGGGTTTGTGATTATCCTCCATGTAAATCCTATGCATGCATAATGAGGGGGATATGGCAGTTATATCATCTAGGGAGTAGTCGATGACTTTTCTATATGTCCTAAGTACAGAAAGCAGCTTCCTTACTTCCTCGTCTTTTAATTTAGCATTAATGATGACATGGAAGGTAGAGTTAGGACAAAGAAATTCATACCTGAGGGAATCTGGAAGGGGCTTGAGCCGGAATAAAAATGGGTTCTTCAGGCTTTGTCTTCAAGACTTCTTCAAGATAATCAAACGCCGAAAGCTCTACATCTTCTGTTAGCAGGCTCGGTATCGACCCAGAGGAGGTCGGTACCGAATTGATTTTGCCTGCCGGGAGACTCGGTACCGAGGTAGACATGCTCGGTATCGAGACTGCAGGATTTGTCTCAGCCTATCTTCGTCTTGAGAATGCATCAAACGCCAACAACCTCTCGACTCGGTCTCCACATTCAATGTAGTCATTGTGGGTGTAGAGCATTTTGACCTCGACTTTATTGGTCTATTTCATGGTGGGGTTAAAACGGAATTCCACCACCTCATCCCCAATTTTAAAAGTTAGGAGTTCCCTCCTAACATCAATTATAGCTCCAGCTGTGGCGAGGAATGGTCTCCCTAGAATGATAGGCACCACCGGGTCTTCGGGCATTTCCATTACAATGAAATCATTTGGAACAAAGAATTTGTCCACTTGTACTGGAAAGTCATCAACAACCCCTGTAAGATTGACACAAGATCCGTCCGCCATGTATAACCGCATGTTTATAGGCTCCAGTGGTCCCATGTTGGCGTTGGACCAAATTAACAATGGCAGAAGACTTGCACTGGCACCTAAGTCACATAAGGCTTTGAATCGGTGAGCTCCTATTCCGTTGGTGATTGCAAAATTTCTTGGGTCGCCTAGCTTCTCTAGGAGTACCAAAGATCGAACCTCGTCCGTCAGCTCAAACATAGATCTTTTCTTGCTAAGAATATCTTTCAAGAATTTTGTGTAAGCCGGCATTTCGCTTAGGGCCTCGGCGAATGGTATGGAAATATTTAAGCCGTGAACGATCTTTACAAAACGCCTAAACTTGCCTTCTGTTGAGTCCTTAGACTTCTTAGGAGGGAAGGGAAGAGTCTTCATCGATCTCGTAACCAAAGCGGGCTCGAGAGGTAGTGCTACCGAATCGACAAAAGGGTCGAGTGGTGCTGCAGAAGGATCGGTATCGACCCTAGTGGGGTAAGTACCGAGCCTGGGACTAAGGGAGTGGCTCGGTGTTGAAGACTTACCTGAATTGGGGTCGGTAACGACCCGTGGAGTATCAGTACCGAGGGTTTTAGGCTCGGTATCGATCCTTTTTGGTTCGTTATCGAGCCTGGGCGGAGCATCTTCCTTAGTAGCGACCTTGTTGTCCTTGGCCTCAGCACGGTTCGGTAGTGTCTTTCCGCTTCGGAGGTGTACAACTGCGATTTGTCCTCTCGGGTTCTCTTCGGTGCGGCCCGGGAGTTGCCCTCGAGGTCTCATTTGTGTAGCCAGGTTTCCTAATAGGGAATTGACATTCTTCCTCCATGTTTCTATTTCCCCCAATTGTACATGTACGCCTTTCAGGTCGGAGCGGACTCCATCGATCTTGTTATGGACTCCGTTAATCCCTTCTTGTAAACCTTGGACCCATGAAGGTGGCTCCTGATAACCTGGAGGCCTATAGGGTGTGGGTTGTCTATCCAGTGGAGGGGCTGTATAGTTTTGATTTTGATTGAAATTTCCCCAAGTCGAATAATTGTTTGGCTTGTCATAATTAGCAGGAGGATTTTTGTATTGACCTCTCATATAATTCATTTCAACATATGTCTCAGCGGCTCTAACCTGCTCAATGTTAATGCAAGCAGAAGTACTATGGGCATAAGAGCCACATTCAAGACATTATTGAGAGGCCTTTAGAAAACTTACATGTTTCTTCAGACGGTTGATCTCATCTTGTAAGAATTGATTTTTAACGTCGGGGTCAACATCTTCTTTGTTTGGAACGTAGAGACGTTTTTGAGGCTGGGGTGGCTGCTAGGTCCCTTACATGGAATTGTAATTGGTCAATTTGTCCAGTAATGCCCATGCCCCATCAGGCTCCATCTCTATGAAACCGCAAGTCGTATGCAGGTTGATGCAGTTCTTTGTCTCAGCATTTATACCCTGAAAGAATATCTCTTGTAGAACGTATTGCGGTTGTCCATGGGTGGGGCATTGCCTCAGCATCTCCTTGAATCGCTCCCACGTCTCCACAAATGTCTTGTTAGGCAGCTAGTGATAAGAAGTAATACGCTTCCTTAACTCCGTAGTCTTGGCAAGAGGGAAGAACTTAGTCATGAACAAGTCATGCAGGGCTCTCCACGTCCTTACTGATCTAGGATGTAAGCTTTCTAGCCAGCTCACGGCCTTAACTGCAACAGATCATTTAAAAGCTTTTAGTTGAACATATTCTAAAGAAACAAAATGAGCAGCAATGATGTCACAAAAATCAATAAAATTACAAATATGCTCTATAGGGCACTCAGTTGGTTTCCCTTCAAACAGAGCCCTTTTTATTAAGGATATAAACTGAGATTTAATCTCAATGGCCTTATCTATCTCGGGAAGCACTATTGCTGATTCTAGCACCCTCAGTTCTGGATGCATATATTGTTTCGCATTCCTAAGGATAGAATTCAATTGTTCTTGTAAACGAGTACTGTTTTCTCATTCTCGTTCGGCTGCAGCAGCAACAACGTCTCGGTCATCTTGTAATGCCTCCATCTGTCTACGGAGGGTGTTCATCTGCTGGGCTATCTCCTCAGGTGTGACGGCCATCGTACGGTTTTCTCATCTCCTGTGATGAAGGACGCGTTCAGGCACAGAATAATAATCAGATTGATCTAATGCAAGACGATGTCTCCCTTCTTGCATAAGCTGAAAAGACAAACAAAACTAAACAAAAACGGGGTCGGGCTATTCCCAAACCCACAAGTAACCAAACAAGCATTGTTGCTTCCCCGGCAACGGCGCCAATTTGTTGATAGGGATTTACTTAACAACAAATAATAATTTCTAGTCAAGACCCCGTTGTGTATAGGGACGTCAGGATCGTCCACGGGAAGCAAAGTTATGTTTGATTACTATTCTAGAAAGCAGAAAAACACAAAACTAAAACAAAACAGAGAAGAATCAACAAGACAACGATGCAAACACGTCGGTACCGACCTTGTCGAGGTCGGTATCGATGCTGATCTTAGACTCGAACTAAGCAAACAACAAAGGAGAAACACAGGTTCGGTACCGACCTAGCAGCCTCGATACCGATGTAAATAGAACGTAATACGAAGTTTTTCAAAAGAGAAAGAGATATAGGACAAGGGTTTACCACGACATAATCATGCAATTAAGACAGTGTGAATTATAAATAACATGCCTTGAACATAAAGCTATCAACTTTTGTTGATTTAAGCAAGCAAATCAATTGACTTTCATGAACCAATTCACTTTTCTACTTATTTTTTATCAAAAGTTCATAACTTTCGTTATCAAATAAATAAAAAATTATTAGCTTTTTTCGACAATAATAGTCAAATCATAAGAATTAAAAAACAATATCAACATTCAAGTTGTAAGCTTTCTCTTTCGATTAAGCAATACACTCGAATTACCTCGACTTTCGTCAAAGCATAAACACGAAACAAGTAGATAAAAGATAAAAGGCATTCAATCATTCATCACACATCAATCATGCACAATCATGTCGAGTTTTCAACCTTCATCCTAGAAAATAGAACTACTCACACATGATTGAAAAGAAACAAACAAAAAGATTGAAAGAGAACATCATACAAATTAAAACAAAGATTACTTGAATTAAAATCTGAAAACTTGTCTTTAGAACACAAACTTCTTCTCCAAGTAATCTCCAAAACAAACTAAAAAGCCAAAATACAAGAGAAAAGGGTGTGTGTTTGAAGTTTTTTACGTCTCTCCCGTATTCTCCAACTGACTAACTCCCCCTAAACTAGGTTAAAACAAGGTATTTATACTAGAAAAGCTATCTAAAAAGTTTCCATAAAGATAGAACTTCCTAAACTAAAAAGATTACGGAATAAAAATATTAAAAACTCAAAGTCGGTCACGCCTACCGACACAGGGGACCTCGGTGTCGACCCTTTTAGGGTCGGTAGGCTCTTGTTGAACTTTTCCTCGTCTTGTAGACCTCGGTACCGAACCCACAGGGTCGGTATCGAGCCTGTTTTTGTTGATCTTTTGTACTTTTTCATAGCCTCTTTTAGATTTTCTAGGTTCTTTTAAAGCGTCTTCTTTCTCCCTTAGTTTGACCATGTTCCGCTATCTCCTCTCTATCTCAAATTCTTCTGAATGCTCTCATTTTGCTCCAAAAACCTACGGAAAAAAAAACGGAGTAGCTTCCATACTTTTCACAAAATATGCAAACTTATCCAAAAACATACAAAACAAACACTAAAACTCAACTATACTAAGCTAAACAACCAAGACAAACACTTAAAAACTATGCTAATAACACAACATCACCAATCGGATCAGAAAAGTCTCAAGGAGCTTCTTTCACAAGTAATTCAGACACCTGATCAACAGTTCTTTATCAGAAAACTCATGGGCTATAAGTTCCGCATCGAGTACAAGCTGAGCGCCAACAATCGGGTGGCGCACGCCCTATCTCGTTGTATGATCGATGCTGACTTTGAGTTGAAATAGTTTTTGGCCTTGTCCGCACCATTGCTTGATCTTCTATATAAGGTTCGCATGGAGAATACTAAATATGCCGACCTTATTGAGTTACACTCGGCTGCTGCACAAGAGTCACAAGGAATCTCCTCTAAAATCCGATGTCCTTATAGAATTCCATGCCTCACCGAGCACCGGTCACCTTAAGGTGGATCGCACGTTTCGTAGGGTGACCGAGGTATTCTTTTGGCCTGGGATGCGTGGTGATGTAAAGGGATTTGTGGACTCTTGTCTTATTTGCCAATCTACAAAGTATAGCACCAAGAAGCATGCGGGTCTTTTACAGCCTCTTCCGGTACGGCATAAAGTATGGGATGAAGTGTCCATGGATTTTATTACATGTCTCCCACGTTCCCGGAGTTTCACAACGATTCTAGTGGTGGTAGATTGCCTTTTCAAGTATGCTTATTTTGGCGCCTTGGGCGCACATTATGACGCTACCAAGGTCGTGTCATTGTTTGTGGAGATTGTGGTGAAGCATCACGGCATACTGGCATCCATTTTATCTAACAGGGATCCGATTTTCATGAGTTCCTTTTGGAAGGAGCTGCATCGCTTGAGTGGTACAGCCCTAGCCATAGTTCGGCATACCACCCTCAAACGGATGGTCAGACACCCGCCGGCCATGCAATTGAATAAAGCAGTCGGGTTAGTCTAATGAAAGACTATGCAAGTGGAGAAATTGACTGGTTCCTATGGTAGTGACTAAACATATTGGCATCGTAATCTGAATAACAATCGGTCGATGATCCAACAATTAGCAGTCCCATAGATAATATGAATGAGGCATGCATATTCAAGAGATAGGACACCACAACTCGCGGTTCCTTTATGAAATATGAACAATTGTTGGGAACTTATATTAATCACATAACATTTTGAAAAGCCTCAAAGCTTGATTAAGAATCATTCATAGTCGGGATCAAGAATGGTTATCGAATAGACTAACCATCCAGGTACATTAATGTGCCTAACGCACTTATCTTATATTACTTTCAAGACTTTTTACAAACATGTTGGTAACTTTTAATCGGCCTAAACTACTGTCGATAAATTATTTGCATTCCGGTATTACCAAGATAAGAGGGCCTATTGCATCCATGATCTATGGCCAATAACCGGATTCCATGTGCACCTGGTGATATTAAGATGAGAGGGCCTATTTCATCCATGATCCTTGACCAACACCTAGCGTCCAATTGCACTTAGCTAGAGTGCACAATACCTCCTCCAGCGTAGAGCGAGGCGTGAGTCATGACTCGAGTATTGGGATACGTTAGCCAACTACACCCCTCAATACAGACTGTATTATAAAGAGGTCATTGGAGACTTGGCTTCTACCCTTGAAACTAACTTAGTTCAAAACAATGTCTCAGCATGAGACAACTACATAGATGTTTTTGGAGACTACACTCCCATCTCTAAACTACTTTATTTCACAAAAATGTCTCAACATGAGACAACTAAACACATAAGGTCACACACAACGGACCTAAATCCAATTCTAGCGCGAAACTGAATAAATAACAACATGGTCATTATTTCTAACAAATATAACAACCTATCATATTTTATTAAGCACACAACTTGTTCCCAACACAAATATTAAATGGGATTCAATTCCTCGTTTAATAATATTAATGCAAGAGAGAACCGTCCACTTACCTTATATGAGATATCTCCACTTAAAGCGATTAGTTCCATCTCGAACGACGTGCATCCGAGACTCGAGCTTGTGTTGTATCTAACGACTCATATTAGGGATTTGCTTGCACGCAAATTGAGGCGACACGTGAATCAAGATGTTCCATCGGAATCCATGGCACGCATATCGGGGAAACTCGGGTCAAAACACCTTTCCATGTTCCTTTCATTTTAAACCAAAAACATCCAGAAATCAATGAGCGACAGACCACCTTCTCCGATGTCTCACGACTTCGTCTCACATCCGTTTTGAACGATTCATGCGACAGTTTGAAGTCCTCATCACCTTCTATCTACTGTTGGCAATTGATCTTTAATTCATTGAAGGCAGGCGGAGACCAGAGGCGACAAAAAGCACTCGCCGAAACTGAATTTCTAGGCAAAATAAACCAGCAACAAATTTGGTTACGATCTCTTGTTCATCGACTCATGGAGGCGACACCACGGTCGGAGAGGCAACTTCACCGGCGACAGATGAAACTATAACTCCCCCTCTATCTACGGTCATCGGTTCCAGCAAGATAGCTTGCCGGAAGACAGCGTACGGTGGTGGCAAAAACAGCTCATGGGCAGTCGGAAAAACTAAAGCTAAAAACCAGGTTCATCGAGTTAGTTTCGCCAATGATTGGCGGCGACACCAGGCATGGAGTGGCATGACTAATGGCGACAGATGGAAGCCCACGTTGCCACCTTCAAACTATTGGCAATGGTTCCTTGATTGGTGTCTATACGACGGCGAACGAGGCCCGCAAACATCGCCCATCACTACTTCGTAAATTCTGAGAAAAATCAGTACCCCAATATATTTTCGTGGATTTTGGCTCGACTCTTGAATGGGCTTTCTCACAACTGATAGAGGGGTATTATAGAGCACTTAATCCTCGATATTTAGCAACTCGAATCATCAAATTTGGTTGAGAAATGAGCCCGCAATCGTGTTTTGAAAGTTAAGTCGATTTCTAAGCTTAAGCAAATGGATAATTTTGTGGGAGAACAATGCCAAAATTCGCCCAAGGTTGATCAACTTAGATCATTTGATACCTCCCATGGCCTTCCCCTCTTTCCCCTTTCATTCAGCAATCTGAAAAGCCATCAACATGGCTCGTCTTCATCGTGCCAGCATCCGTTGGAAAGTAGAGGAGAAGTCAGAAGTGGTGAGCGAAGAGAAAGGGCAACGCAGCAGCCTACAGGCTAGCTCTACGAGGTGGCAAGCCTGACGCTGAAACGACGGTGGTGTGACGAAGGCGGGTCATCCTGGGGCGTCAAGTAGCTCACGCAAGTCGAATGGGGAAGACAAAGATAAGAACATGTTATACCCCACATGTTTCCATGAAGGAATAGAATTCTGGATAGCCAAAATGGCAAGTGTTTCTCATGCTTGCATGAAGTCTTGGGTTCGAATCCAACCATCTATTTTTCTTTTCCATTTGCCTTCAACCCAAAATTCCTCTTGTTACACCTTTTTTAAAAATTTAAATTTCACACTAAATACAATTTAACTTGTCAAAAATTCATTTATAGCGGAATAAAATTAAGTGTAACTCTTCACTTAGTAATAACTCGAAAGTAATATCTCTTTATTAAAAGAGAGGATATTATAGCATTCACACAAGGACGACCGAAGCGTTGGGTCAACTTTTTACCATGGGCTGAATTAGCATTGACTTGCACATTTCATGAAGGTTTACGCATGTCACCTTTTCAGGATCTTTATGGTAGGGAACCGCCAACCTTGTTGCACGCGACGCAGCCTTCTGGGCTTCCTTCGGTGGCGCTCACCACAACACAGAAGCGTGAACAGCTCCTCCGCACCCACCTGCGTAAAAATGCAACAACTGATGGTGGCTCAAGCTAACTCCCACCGTCGTGACCTTCAATTTGCGGTTGGTGATTTAGTATTGTTAAATCTTCAGCCTTTTCGCCAACATCCAATCGCCCGACCCCTGTCTGCCAAGTTAGCTCGCCGTTTTTATGGCCCTTTCAAGGTTACGGAGCGCATTGGCGCAGTTGCATACCAATTAGCCTTCCCGGCGAACGCCAAAATACATAACGTCTTTCATGTCTCCTTGCTCCGACCCTATGTGCATGATGGCTCGGTACCGGCACAACCTTCTTTCCCACAAGAGTTCATCAATTCGATCGATCTCCCTGCCATTGCGTGCCATTGCTGAGCGCAACATTCTTGTGGATGCTCAGCCCCATTTCGAATGGTTCGTCGTGTGGAGTGACGGTTCAAAGGACGACGCGACTTGGGAACCCGTGAATCACTTGCAGCGCACTTTTCCCGATTTACACCTTGAGGACAAGTCGATCGTCAACGGGGGAGAGATTGATACACCTCAGCCTGAGTCGATCACAATAGCGGGCCGACCCGTTCGTGTGTGTCGTCTTCCGATTAGGTTTATGGATTAATTTTATAGTATTTTGATTAATGTAATTTCTTAAAAAGAGTATTATAAACTCCTTCTCGGGTTTTCTTTACGGTTCCTTCCCAGGACGCTTTATTTGAACTATTAGGGCTTAGTATAAATACCTTGTTATAATTCTTTTATGATTATCGAAGAAAATAGTTTGCCCTAATTTTGTCTGTTCTCCCTCCTTTCCCTTCGTCACTGTCCCTCCAGGCCACCGGCCTCTTCCTTCCTAGTTACTTACAGCTTGGGTATCAAGTTCTTGGTACGGTTCTTGCATTGAGAACTGTATCACATCATTGGATTTGAGGTTTGTAGAATACTCAGAGATGTTGTAGGTAATACCCGATCTATCCATTGAGCTTTGCAAACAGTCCAACGGAACAGGGCCCCTGAATGTTTTGGGGCCCCAAATATGTTTTGAGCCCTTGAATGTTTTTGGGGGCCCAAATATGTTTTGTGCCCCTGAATGTCATGGGGACCCAAATATGTTTTGGGCCCTAAATATTTAAAATTACTCTATATTTAATTGGAGAGAATAATTTATATGTATGGATGTTTAGCCTAGTGGTAAAATAGGGTGATAAATTGCCAATAGCAACATTTTCTCCCTTCTTTTATTTTTTCCCCTCTCGCTTGCTCAAAATTATGTTTTGATATTTTCATTGTTTAGTATCCTCTCTGTACCTCTATTCTCTCAAGCTGATTCCTATTTGTATATGTAAAATAAAATTATTTTTCTTGTTGATATTTACGGTATAAAAATAGCTTTCCACTAAAGAAAAAATAAAAAATTAGGTGAATATATTATTGTTTGGTTCTATCGAGTTGAGAAATGATGTCCGCCTTTTTAGTCGTGTTTGTAGGGTGTGTTTTTAGTGTGTTTGAGTCTTTTTTCTTTAGTTTTGTGGTTTGTTTTGAGTCGTTTGTGTAGGTTTTCGTATTTTCTTAAGATATGGAGTCTACATAAGCTTTGGTGGTGTTTTGTAGGTTTTTTAGAAGCTATTTGGAGCACTTTTGAGAAAAAGAGCAAAACCGGTGGAAGATAGCACTCAAGATTGAAGAGAAGATGAAGATTAAGCACTCAAGTAAAGTCATTGAAGATCAAGCTTGATCTTATAAAGAGATAGAGAATTTCGTTACAAGAACATAGGAAAAAGAATCGAGTCAAACGGAGTTGTAACGAATCCGCTACGCAAGTTTTACTCAAGGTTGTTCGTTGTACCTATCAGAGTCGTGCTCGACCCAACCAGAGAACAAGCCCTCAGGAACGGCCCTATTAGGGTCGTGCGTGGCGCCGACTTTCTCTCTATTCCGAGATCTTAAGGATTTATTCTATCTTTTTATTTTAGGAAGGTTATTTTATCTTGATTCCTAGTTGAATTAGGACTCTTTTGCTTCTATAAATGGAGGTTAAACCCTTTGTTTTGGGGGGAACCAACACCAGTCTAGGGCCCGAGGGGCACGAGAGAGGAGGCGAGAGAGAAGTTGGTAGGAGAGGATATAGAGTAGAGATCGGTGGGTGTTGCTTGGAGAACAAGTTTGTTTTGAATTCAAAGTTGTAAGTTTTTTCTTTTTAATTCAGTTTTGTTTTCAATTATTATGCTTTGTGAGTAGCTTTCCTCTCTAAGGTTGGGGTTGAACCCAACAATGGTTGTGCATGCTTTCTCTTGATCATGATTTGATTGTTTTTATTGCATGAATCTATTCTCTTGCTCTTAATCCTTAAAGCGAAAGTGGATTGGAATTTCTCGTTCATAGTTGAAACGAAAGCGGAAACTTTGAATCAAAATAGTCAAATTAGGGTTTTGAAGCGAAAGTGGATCTATCCTAGTTGAAGTAGAAGAGATTAGATAGTAAGTTTATTAATTGAATGAAAGTTAGTTGATTTACTTGTTATAGTTAACGAAAGTTAGCGCCTTTATGTGATAAAAGCATGATCTTTATGTTTCATGAGTGTTAGCATTGCATATTGTTGTGGTGATACCTTTATCTTAGATTTTCTCTCTTACTTGATAAAAACCCTTGCTTTGTTTGATTGCTTGCGTAATAAGTTACAAAACTTGATACTGACTTTCTCCCTGTGGTCGAACCTGACTCCGCTATACTCAGCGGGGTTCCCCGGCAACGGCGCCAATTTGTTGAAGGGTCTCTTGAACAAATAAATTTATATTCAAGACCCCGCTGAGTATAGCGGAGTCAGGTTCGTCCACGGGAATGAGAATAGTGCTAAAGATTAGTCGATAAACTACGAAAGGCAAGGAAATAACGAGCAAACAAAGCCAAGACCGAACCGAAGTGGGTCGTGCACGACCCTAAGAGGGTCGGTCCTGGGCACAATAACACACGAACGAACACAAACAAGATCTAGGGTTCGAGCACGACTTTAGTAGTCGAGATCAAAGCAAAGAAAAGAGTTTTAATCAATATAAAAGACAAATCCTAGGGCTAGGGCTTCCACAACAACAATCATACATGCTTCCAACGAGAACTCACAATTATCATGCAATTTAGATCATAGAAAAGTCAACTTTCGCAAACAATTCAAGTTATTCAATCAACTTTCGCAAATTAAACAACTTTCTATCCATCCTTCAACCTAGGAATATCAAATTTCGCAAGTAATCCTATTATAACTAATCAAACAATCAACCTTACACTTTCGCTTTTGGGTTAATCGCAAGATATGCCTCAACTGTCGCAAAGGAATTTAGCAAAAAATAGATAAATATGATCATCAAGCATACAAATTATGAATTCGTATTTTAGACATGCATGATTGTGTTGGGTTTTCACCCAACCCTAGAATTTAAGAAAACTACTCACTCATGGCAAAGAGAATCGAGAAAAAGAAAGAAGAAGACATGATCAATCCAAACTGAAATTCAAACTAAACTAAGAAGAAATCTTACAAAAAGTTTCAACCTTGTTCTCCAAGTCTCCCTTCAAATAACCAAAAAGCGGAATCCTTAAACTAAAGGGTTTAACCTCCCCTTATAGTGGAAAAGGAGCCCTAATTAAACTAGGAAACAAGATAAAATAACCTTCCTAAAATAAAAAGATAGAATAATCCATAAGATCTCGGAATAATGACAAAGTCGGCGCCACGAACGACCCAATATGGGTCGTGCACGACCCTAACAGGGTCGTGCCTGGGGGCTCGTTTTCTTGATTCTTTAGTTTGGCTCGTGCACGACCCATCTTATATCGATCTCAGGTCGTTTCTTCACCTTTCTTCATGATTTCACTCCTCTTGGCTCTTCTTCCTTAGCTCATCCACTTCAAATCTTCCTCATAGCTCGTCCGCCTTCCCTTGCAATGTTCCAAACTCTTCTTTTAAGCTCCAAAACTCCTACAAAACGACACAAAAGTTGCGTAGCTTTCGAATCTCAAGGAAATACGAAAACTAAAGCAAAAAGACTCAAAAACATAAGACCCAAGCACGAAAACCACTCAATCTAATCTATCTAGACACTAAAAACCCTACCTAAAAAGCGGACATCAAAACACCCCATACTTAGACTTGCTTGTCCTCAAGCAATAATCATGCAAAATCAAGACTAATAACACAATCTTCAAGCATAGCCTTTGTCAAAAACATTTTAAACACAAGTGAAAAAAGTAGACAAGCAATTTTAACGTCATCACATATGTATGAATCTCAAGCGTAGGCAATCACAATCCAACCTCACAAGGGATATTAATGTGTTTCTCTCAACTCTCGTGTGTTTAGGCTATTAAATCAACTCTCATCTCAATCTTTATGCAACATCAACTTTATCATTGAGACTTATATCACCAATCTCTCTACCTAGAGAAGTCAAGACACATCAATCATCATAAGAACTTAGGCTCAATTAAATCTTCATAGAAGACTCCATTCGGCCGGGTTGTAATGGGGCTCGGTAATAACAATAAGGCATGGAGTTATTTTGGCTATGTGGTGCTAATAATATTCGTGAAGCAAAGACTCCTAAAAACTCACATTTACCAAAACACTCAAAAGATAACCAAACTCTTTCTTTTCTTTATGCACTTTTTCTTTCACTCACCCATTTATTCCAATTTATCTTGCTTACAAACAACAAGGAAATTTGGCTCATGCACACTTTTCATTATTCAACTCTTTCTTCACTTTCTTTTCCTCCCTTATGATCTTCATTTTTTTTTCTGTGGGAGGTCGGCCGAATCTGCATTTTTTTTCCTCTTTGTTTTTCCCCTTTCTTTCCACTTCTTTTGTATGTGCATACAGGGAACCAAATTCCTTTTACATAGGAAACTGCAAGACTCTCAAATACCCAACCCAAAATTACCCCACACTTGAACCAATACAACTCACTCAACAAAACCATCACAACAACCAATACTAAGTTCTAATCCCCGGATAGGGTCAAGCTTATTTCGGCTAGGGAATAATTTTGTGGAGCTAAAAATAAAAGGCTCTAGGCTCAAATTGGCTTTAAAAAGAGGAATAATGTAAGGGTGGATATGGGTTAATAGGGCTTATGAAAAATAAGTTCTTAATCATAATTAACATGCATGAATAAACTCATAGCGGCTTCAAGAAATAGATAACCATATCAATAACAAGAGATATATGCATAAAGAGAGCAATCACACATATAAAGAAGAGGGATTTCATGAAGGTCTCCCTATAAGGCCAAAATTCATCACTAGGTAAAAATTTTGTTGGATTGCAATTACTTCTACTCAAGACACATATGCGCAATTTCATTACAAGTCAATTTTCACAATCAAAAGCAATTTCTCAAGACTTGGGCTATACTATCCAAATATGCCAAAGAAATTATACGATAAGCATGAAAATTAGTTCTCATCATAAGACATCTAAGATGGAGCATTCTTCTATCCTAAAACAAAGAAGCAAATTTTTTTGAATTTTCCGACATTTTTCAAAAAAAATTCAATTTTTTTTTCTTTAACAAACTAATCAAACAAGCTTAAAACAAAAAGACTCAATTATGTACAACATGTGAGATTTCTTCTTCCCCTACCCCATACTTAAATCTTGCAATGTCCCCATGCTAGAAAATGATATGAAAAAGTAAAGAGAAAAGAAGAAGAAAACTCAAAAAGAACTCTTGGAAGCTTAGAAGGTGGATCTCATCATGGTGAAGGTGGAGGCCATCATACTTAACCTCAATGGAGAAGGGTGTTTTCGGAATTTTCAGATAGGGCCGTGCACGACCCTTATAGGATCGATCTCGACCCCCTGCAAGTGGTCGAAAATTACCTTTAGTTGCACCGCATGTAAAGTCGTCTTTTATCGTCTTTTTGAACCCAAATTTGAGGCTTAGGACCCTGCAAAAATCCCACGAAAATTCTATCCCAAACAAAAGTATTCTACCCTAGTCTAAAGAAGGTTAGAAAAGAAATCTAATCTAAAAAAACAAAAAACATAATAAAAAAAATCTAATCTAAAGACCGGGTTGCCTCCCGTAAGCGCTTGTTTAACGTCATTAGCTTGAAGACTTATCTTAGCTCATCAGGGCGGCTTCCATCCAGCTGTGTCGGGATCATGGGAAACCTCATACTTAGATGGAAAAGCTTCAAAGCTTCTCTCTAGGACATTCGATCCTCTATCATCCACAAGTATGCTTGGAAGTCCTACATTAGGGTTAGAAAAATCCGAAAACCAAGAAGGCTTCGACTCTTTCACAGTATGCTCAATAGTAGGAGTTGTAGAAGAAGAATGAAAGAAAGGATCATGACCAGAATCAATTAGATCAGAGCAAGGAGACTTACCTTTTTCATTCTGAAGAGGGGTCGTTACCGAGGGTATATGGGTCGTTATCGACCCCACTGGATCAAGGAATGCCTCGGTATCGTGCCTGTCTAGCTCATTAACAGGTTGGAATTCACCCACAGCGTTGTGATTTTTCAAAGAATGGTCGGTACCGACCCACCATGGGGGCCGGTAGGATCCTCGTTGATGCTTTTGGCGACCTCATTTGTGGCAGTATTGAAGCGAAACTCGGCCTTCTCTTCTCCAATGTCGAACGTGAGAAGTCCCTTTCTAACATCTACATGTGCCCCTGCGGTAGCTAAGAATGGCCGCCCAAGAATGATTGGCACCACAGGGTCTTCTGGCATCTCCATCACTATGAAGTCGTTGGGAACAAAGAATTTGCCTACTTGCACAGGAACATCCTCTACGACTCCAGTGGCTTTGACGCATGATCCATTTGCCATGTAGAGATTCATATTGACAAGTTCCAGCGGTCCAATATTGGCTTTGGACCATATAGAAAGTTGAAGAAAGCTTGCACTAGCACCTAGATCACATAGAGCTTTAAAACGGTGAGTTCCAATACCTATTGAAATTGTAAACTTACCGGGGTCGCCTAGCTTCTCGGGGAGCTCCAATGACCTCACCTCATCCGTTAGCTCTGACATTGATCGCTTCCTAGATAAAATCTCCTTCAAGAATTTAGTATAAGCAGGCATTTCATTCAAGGCCTCGGCGAAAGGAATGGAAAGATTCAAGCCTTGAAGCAACTTAACGAAGCGCTTAAACTTTCCTTCCGTCGAGTCCTTGGGTTTCTTAGAAGGAAAAGGAAGTACCTTAGGTTGGGATTGAATAGAAATAGAAGGGTTAGAAGACTTACCTGGTGAAGGGAGGTCGAGCTCGACCCCAGTCTGATCGGTCGCCCCTTCTTCCTCATTAGAAGCATCCTCAGGATCGACCCATGAGGAGGTCGTGTGCGACCCTAAATGGGTCGTGCGCGACCCTAAATGGGTCAGTCCTGAGGCTTGTTCCTTCTCCTTATGATTGGGTGGCTCGGGCAACGCCTTGCCACTCCTTAGGTGCATGGCTCGGATTTCACCATCGCTTGGTCGACCTCTAGGATTCTCGTCGAGGCGGCCCGGGAGTTGTCCATGAAGTCTCGGGATTTGAGTAGCTAGCTGGCCAAGTTGGGAATCGACATTCTTTCTCCATGAGTCAAATTCTCCAAACCTTGCATGAACACCTTTCATTTGCGTAGTAAGCTCGGCTCGTACTCCATTAATGTCAGCTCGGACTCCGTTGATTCCTTCTTGCAGCCCTTGCACCCATGATGGTTGCTCTTGATAGCCCGGAGGTCGGTAGGGAGGGGGCATTGCTCTTGTTGAGGAGGTTGGCCTCCTTGCATTGGTCCATAATTGGGATTGCCCCAAGATGGTTGAGCATTATTCCTCCCTGCATAGTTGTTTTGGTTCCTATAGGAACCTCTCATGTAGTTCACCTCCTCATAAGCCTCGGCGGCTCGCACTTGCTGCAAGTTAGTGCAATTGGAAGTAGTATGGGCGGGAGACCCGCATTCTTGACAAGATTGAGAAGATTTAAAGTAACTTACTTGCTTTTTCAATCGGTTGAAATCATCCTGCATGAATTGGAACTTCACATCCCGATCAACCACATCGGATTGTGGTTCATAAAGCTTCCTCTCCATTGGCTTAGCTTGTTGGGTACCGTACATGGCATCATAGTTGGTTAGTTTGTCCAACAAAGCCCAAGCTTGATCGGGATCCATCTCAATGAACCCGCAATCGGTGTGAAGGTTGATTCTGTCCTTTGTAGCGGCACTAATCCCCTGAAAGAAAATCTCCTAAAGCACATAGGGTGGTTGTCCATGAGTAGGACATTGCCGAAGAAGCTCCTTAAACCGCTCCCAAGTTTCCACAAAAGTTTCATTGGGAAGTTGATGATAAGAAGTGATGCGCTTTCTTAGCTCTGTAGTCTTGGCCGGTGGAAAGAACTTTGTAAGAAATAGGTCGTGCAAAGCCTTCCATGTAGTAATCGACCTAGGAGGTAAGCTTTCGAGCCAAGTAAGTGCCTTTCCGGATAAAGACCACTTGAACGCCTTCAAGAGCACATATTCAAGTGACACGCCATCGACAGCGATAGTGTCACATAAGTCGGTGAAGTTTTTGATATGCTCCATGGGACATTCAGTGGGCTTTCCCTCAAATTGAGATCTCTTGATAAGAGTGATGAAATGAGACTTGATCTCGAAGGCGCGCTCAATTTCAGGGAGGACAATAGCTGATTCGGGAACCTTAAATTTCGGATGCATGTATTGTTTGGCATTCCTTGGGATAGTGTTCAGTTGCTCCTGAAATCGATGTGCAGCTGCAGCCTGAGCGTCGCGGTCCACGCGCATGCGCTGCATCTCAGCGCGGAGTTCCTCCATTTGACGAGCAAGAGTCTCAGCGTCGACCATTGCTCGTTTTTCTCTCAAACATCGATGGAAGGATCTTTCGGGTTCGCTGTCGTAATCTATCCCAAAGGTTCTCCAGGGAAAACGAGATGGCATACACTGCGAAAAAAGACAAAGAAAACAAATTTAGAAAACAACAAAAGGGTAAGGGCTAGTCCCAAACCCAAAAATCAACTACACTAGGCACTATTGCACACTTGATGTTCATGTTTTTAGTATAGTTTTTAGTAGGTTTTCTTTGTTTATTAGGTTTAGTTTTGATAAGTTTAGGTTTAGTTTAGTATGTTTTTGGATAGTTTTGCATATTTTCATAGAAAGTATGGAAGCTACTCTATTTTGTGTATTTTGTAGGTTTTAGCAAGGAAAAGTGCTATATGGAGCTGAATTTGGAGCGCTACAGTGAAAGGCGGAGGAATACAAGTTTGAAGAAGTCAATGTCCAGGTTTTACAAGATGAAGTGTGGAAGAAATCAAGCCCAGGCTCGTTAACGAGGTTGTAAGGGCTCGTTAACGAGGCCACGTGATAGGAATTTCGAGGGTTGACTTTGTAACTCACCGATCCTGTGCGGGAAATTATTTCCGTGTCGGTAGAGTATCTTTTTGTGATTTTTTAGGGTTATTATATTATATTTTAGGTATTGTTATCTTCTTAGATTTTGTTTCTATCTTTTTAGGATTTTATTTTATCTTTTAGGAAAGTTTTTATCTTCTAGCCTTATTAGTTTTAGCCTTCTTTTTAGTATAAATAGCCCTCTTATTTAGCTTATGAGAGGGGGGGATCGATCGATAGAGAGATAGAGGAGGAGCCGAGAGAGCTGAGGAGAGGATCGGAGTTGAGTCGTCGGGTCGGTGGACGAGAGTTACCGAGTTCGTTGATCGAGTATTTCGGTTCGATATTTGTTAGTTTTCGGTTCTCTTCTGATTTTTCTGTAAGACAATATTTTCTATTTAATTTGAGTAGTAGTTTGTTTTCAATGATTTCTTTTATAGAGTTTATTTGTTTCATAGTTATGATTAGTGAGTAGTTTTCTTTTCTAGGATCGGGGTTAAGACCGGCATAGTTGAGCATGTTTGATTAGTAAGATTGTGTATTGAATGCCTTTTATCTATTATTGAGATTGTTTGTTGTGTTTATACCGAGATGAAAGTTGAGGTAATTTGAGTTTTTAACTTGATTGAAAGAGAAAGTTAGTAACTTGAAGGTTGATATTGTTTGAATACGAAAGTTTCAAGCTTTAGATCCAAAACAAACAATTAAGTGAGTTAAGTTGCGAAAGTAGGTTAATTTGCTTCATGATTAACGAAAGTTGATAAATCTATCTATTTAAAGGCATGATCTATTCTTCTTACGAGTTTATATGCTTGGCTATGTTGAGGTGTCCCTAGTCCTAGATCTTTGTTTTTATTTGATTATTCTTAAGTGAATTTCGTTGTTGAGTTACTTGGCTCGGTACCGAACTGGTTTAGGTCGTTAGTTTGAGTCTTTTGTTTACGGTGGTTCGTTAACGACCCTGACAACGTCGTTAACGAGGTTGCTTGTGTGTTTTTGTTTGATTTTGCTTGCTTTTTAGTAGTCGATAAACGAACAACCTTGCTTCCTGTGGAACGATCCTGACTACGCTATACACAGCGGGGTCTTGACTTATAAATTTATTTGTTGTCAAGAAACCCTCCTTCAACAAATTGGCGCCGTTGCCGGGGAAGCAACGTGTTTGTTAGTTTATCTGTGGGTTCGGGAATAGCCTGACCCCGTTTTTGTTTTTAATTTTTGTTTTCTTTGTCTGTTTTCTCAGCGTATGCCGGTAGGACGACGAAGGCTCGAGTTTGACAACACCGGTTATTACTCAGAACCCGAACGTTCACTGCACCGTAGACTCCGAGAAAACCGAGCCATGGCCACACCGGAAGAGATGGCTCTTCAAATGGAAGACCTCCGAAATCAGATGGAGGCGTTAAAGACAGAGAAAGAAGGCGCTGCCGCTGAAGCTGAGCGTCAACGAGTTGCTAATGCTCGTCTACAAGAGGAGCTTGATGCCTATCCAAGGAACGCCAAACAGTACATGCATCCAGAACTGAGGGTGCCAGAATCTCCAATTGTGCTTCCTGCGATAGAGAAACCCTTTGAGATCAAGTCTCAATTCATATCCTTGATTAAACGGGCTCAGTTTGAAGGGAAACCTACTGAGTGCCCTATGGAGCATATTAGAAACTTTATTGATTTATGTGACACCATAGCTGCTGAAGGTGTCTCACTTGATTATGTTCTGTTAAAAGCTTTTAGATGGTCCCTTACTGGAAAGGCCCTGAGCTGGTTGGAGAGCCTACCTTCTAAGTCTATCAGGACTTGGAAAGCTTTGTACGATCAATTTCTTACAAAGTTCTTCCCTCCTGCTAAGACGACGGAGTTGAGGAAACGCATCACCTCCTATCACCAGCTGCCTAATGAAACATTCGTTGAAACATGGGAAAGATTCAAAGAGATGCTTCGACAATGCCCCACTCATGGGCAACCTTTATATGTTTTGCAAGAAATCTTTTTCCAGGGTATCAACGCAGAGACCAAGAACCGCATCAACACGCATATTGCGTGCGGTTTTATAGAGATGAACCCGACAGAGGCATGGGAACTGTTGGATAAACTTTCCAATTACGATGCCATGTATGGAACCCAGCAGACTCCACAACCTCAGAAACGTCTCTACGTACCTAACCAAGACGAAGTTGACTCGGATGTTAAAAATCAGTTCTTGCAAGATGAGGTCAACCGTCTGAAGAAGCAGGTAAGTTTTCTAAAATCCTCTCAATCATGTCAAGAATGTGGTTCTTCTGCACATAGTACTTCTGCTTGCACTAACATAGAGCAGGTTAGAGCCGCTGAAACAATAGCTGAGATGAATTATATAAGAGGACCATACAGGAACCAGCCTAGCTACAATGACATGTCAAACAACTATCATGCATGGGGCAATCAGAATACCAATCAAAATTATGCAATGCCTCCACCAGATAGACGACCTGCACCTTATCGACTTCCAGGCCATCAGGAGCCACCATCATGGGTTCAAGGATTACAGGAAGGCATTAACGGCGTGACCACCAAAGTTAACGAAGTAACCAACAAGGTTAACGAAGTACAAGCCAACCTGAACCAACAAAATAAAAGATGGGGAGAGTTCGATATATGGAAGAAGAGTGTTGATTCCCAACTAGGGAACCTTGCTGCCCAGATTCCGAGACCACCGGGGCAACTCCCGGGCCGCCCCGAGGAGAACCCTAGGGGATAAATAGCAGTGGTGCACCTAAGGAGTGGGAAGACATTGCCGGAACGATTTCAAGCTGAGGACAAGGAGGAAGAGGACGTCACCAAACAGCTCATTAACAAGCCAGCGAGAGCAAATAATGAGCCCATATACCAAGGTGACGAAGCTTCGAGGGTTCCTGACGACCCTACCCCAGGTAAGTTTTCTAGACCGAGCCTTCCTCTCCACTCCAGGGTAGTTAACGACCCCAACAGGGTCGGTAACGACCCACCGAGCATACCTAACAACCCCAGTGTCGACCCGGTACTCTCACCTCTCGAACCCAACTTGGTTCCGAGGATGGTGAAATCTCTTCCATTTCCAACTAAGAAATCTATGGACTCTACTGAGAGTAAGTTCAAGCGTTTCGTAAAGATTCTTCAGGGCATTAATATTTCCATCCCATTCGCTGAAGCCCTAAGCGAAATGCCGGCTTACACAAAGTTTTTAAAAGATATTCTTAGCAGGAAAAGATCCATTACAGAGCTGCAGGATGAAGTCAGATCAATATCTCTGCCGGAAAAGCTAGGAGACCCAGGGAGATTTGCAATAACAATCGGCATAGGCAACCACAAGTTCAAAGCTTTATGTGACCTGGGCGCCAGTGCTAGTTTAGTTCCTCTCTCAATCTAGTCTAAAGCTAATATAGGCCACTAGAGCCGGTAGATATGAATCTGTACATGGCAGATGGATCATGTGTCAAGGCCACAGGAGTCGTGGACGACTATCCAACTCAAGTCGGGAAATTCTTTATACCAAATGATTTCATCGTCCTCGATATGCCTGAAGACCCTCATGTCCCCATAATTCTGGGCAGACCATTTTTAGCCACAGCAGGTGTAAGAGTTGATGTGCGAAAAGGACTCCTCACTTTTGATATTGGAGACGAACGGGTAGAATTCAACTTGGATCAGAATGCGAACGACCCAATTGCAGTCGCACAAATCGAGTTGACTCAACCAGAACTCGATTCAGCCGTCCCTACCGAGCCTCATCGGCAAATCGCCGAGTCCGACATGCACAAATACAACCAAGGTAAGTACTCTAATCATGAATCTGCTAAAGACGGTCATTCCTTATCTTTTATTCCTACACCATGCCCCATCATATGCACTACGGAGGAATCAAAACCACCTTGGTTTTCGGATTTCACTAACCATCATGTAGGAATATCGGGCATACTGATAGAAGAAAAGGGACCTAATTTAGCAACTCAGGCGCACAGAAGCTACACAGCTAATTATGTGGTACCTCATGACTCCAACATAGCTACACAGGAACCACCTTGAGTCAAAGGAGTACGTCGGGCAGACGACGTTAAAAATAGCGCTTACGGGAGGCAACCCGCTTTTAGTATAGAATTAGATTTTCTTTTTTTTAGACTCTTTTTCTTAGCTTTCTCTTGAGTTCTTTTTAGTTTTTAGGATAGAAATTAGGATTTAATTTTGAGCTAACAAGATGCAGGAGAAGGGATCGAAAAAATCACTCCAAGAGGCTACGGTGGCTCGTTAACGACCCACTCAGGGTCGTTAACGACCCGGTTCGGACGACCCGACTCGGCAAAACGGGGCAGGTAAGATTTTTTAACCTAGTCTATCTTTTTTTTACTACCCTAGCCGCCACCCCTCTACCCCTTCCTATCCCTTCCCTCTCCTATATAACCCTTCTACCCCTCCCAAATCTCTTTCACTCTCAAATCCCTTCAAATCAAAAACTCAACCAAAGATCTTAAAGACCCCTTCCCACCGATCGGAATCCTTCGCCAGCCATCACCGAGCAACCGTCGTTACCGAAGCCGGAAATCCTTCCCGACACCGTCGAAGATCCGAAGCTTCCGATAGCCCCCACCGAGCTCGTTACTCACCCGATTCCCGACCCTTGTTCTTCAAATTTCTCGGTTCTCCGGTATGTTTTCTAAACCCTAACTCGGAATTGCATGATTTATGATTTTTAGGGTAGGAATTTCATGTCTAGGATTGATTTTATATAGAGGATCGGTGTTCATGATTAAATATTACCCATGGTTGTGATTTTTGCTTCGTTTTTCTAGATCTAGAAAGGGATATTCATGTTGGATGTTTTATGGTGAGAAGTTAATTGTGAAAAGCATGAATTTTTCTTGTTCTAGTATCAAGTTACAAACTTTGCATGTCAAAATCTTGGGTAAAAATTAGCATGTTCGGGTTGGGTAATCGAGCAAGTATGGGGTGCGTATTTCCGATTGTGTGGCTAGTGAGGAGAATAGAGGATTGCATGCTCAAATTTTGGCCTGATTTTAAAGTAGAGTAAACTCGGAATTCTGCGATCTGGTTCTCGGCGGCTCGTTAACGACCCACCCAGGCTCGTTAACGACCCTGCATAATCTCAAAATTCAACAACCAATCCAGATTCGTAAACAACCCAATTGGGCAGTTAACGAATAATTCCGAGGCTATTTCGAGACCAAGTATGGGGTCTCTTGCCTATCTTTCTTGAGTGGATCTTATCTTGGAAAAGTTTTTTTGATTATTTTCTAGATCTCATGGCAAGTTCAAGTAGACCCGCTACCTGAGCTCAGAAGAAGAGAAGGAACCAGAGGTCCCCATCCACACCTCGCATGGACAACGTGATTTTGAGTACTCAAGGCCAAGTGCATCGATACCGTGCCATTCTAGAGAAAGATCACAACACCCGTTGGTTCTCAAAGTCTAGTGCTATCAACACGGGGATCTACACGGATGTCAAGGAAGCCTTCCTTATCCTTGGTGCATCCCATCTCCTGAAGAAGGAGAATTTACCACACTTTTTGGCCCTCACATCCGAGTTCTTGGCCACTCTAGAGACGAGCTTCCCGTCAAAGACTTCGGCGGGACGAATCCGGTTTCGGCTCGGTAACGTGAGCCGTGAGTTCACCATGGCAGAGTTCAACTCAATCTTAGAGCTTCCAAATCCGTCTAGAGACTACAGTTTGAAAGACTACAAGGTAACTAGAACATGGAGCTACATCACGAGGGAAGAACAATCCTCCACGGCGGCATTATCTGGGGCAAGCATTGTCAACCCCATCTTCAGGATCATTCTCCGAGTCCTAGCCGCTATGTTTTGGCCAAAGAGAGAGTTAAACAGGCCACCGAGGACAGAAGTTGCTTGTCTCCGCACCATCCTTTTCGAGGAGCCCGGCCCCTTGAATTTGGGGTACGAATGGCTCTACTACGTCGAGAAATCAACCAAGTCCAAGGAGGTTTGGTGTGGCAACTTGGTTAGCCTTTTGGCTAAAAACCTAGGAGTTGACCTCACTCACTACACACCGGCCCACGCTCAACTCCTCGACAAGGGCTATTGGTATAGTTCCGGTATTTTCATCCAAGCCGAAGGCGGATTCAAAGTAAAAGTTCAAGACCGCTTCGTTAGGCCCACCCTCGACAAGCTGGAGTTACTCTATGTACCAAATTGGTACGAAGCGTGGACGGGACATGCTTACCCGTTAGAGCCTAAGCCGGAGGATGAGCTATCACTACGGCCGTGTGAGACGAGATTTGAGAGAGATGCTGAAGCAATGGAGGAAGACGAAGATGAAGATGAAGATGAGGATACCGAGGTCCTTGGCGATGACACAAAAGAAGGCGACACCGAGGGCGGTACCGAGGAGCTTAACCTCGAGGATGAAGATATCAACACGGAAGCTTTGGGCACCAACGTCCTCGTTGACGAGCCCACCAGGCTCGTTACCGACCATTTTCAGCCTCCTTCCTATACTTCTAACGAGGCACCCAGCTTCGTTAACGAGGCACCGAGAGCTTCTGTCGACCCACCACCAGCTCCTACCGACCCTCAGTCTTATGGACTCATGCCATACAACCCGGTGTTGTATCAAGACCATTTCCAGCCTCACTATCCACCACCTCCTCAGCCCGAGTACACAAGATCGAGTATACCACCACCATGGGCCGAGGATCTTTCTGCTCGGATGCAGCAACTCCACCTCCAGCAGGACCACATTCATCAGAGGATGGACAGATGGGAGATCGTCTATTCTGGTCGTATGTCGATGGAGGATGAGAGGCATCGTCAGCGAGAGACGGAGGACGCTGAGCGTTGGAGGACGATGTACGATTTCATGGGCAACTTTGAGCACTACTTTCCTCCACCAAACTAGTGATTCAGCCTAAGGATGCAGTTTTTCCTTGTTTTCCACTTTTGAGACTTTGTAAGTTTTTTTTTTATGTTTTTCTTTTTTTTGTTTTTTTTGTTTGTTTTTCTTTTCTATTTCTTTTCCTTCTTCTTATTTTCCTTACAGTGGGGACACTGTAATTTTAAGTATGGGGTGGGAGAAAATAGAAAACTTGTTGTCTTATGTGTTTATGTGTTTTGAGTAGTTTAGTTAAAATAAATATAAAAAATATAAAAAAAAGAGAGTTTTAGAATTGATAGATATCCCTTTCTTAGGTTCTATAATAGTAGTTGCTAGCTTAACCATATAATTCCTTGCAAGCATGTCTTTAATAGTATAGCCGGAATCTTTAAACTTGAAATTGTTTTTAGAAGAAGATAGCATTTGATGAAATTGAGCACATATACTTTATAGCATAAGTGATACAATCCAACAAAATTGTTACCGAGTGAGTTATTTTTGGCCTTATAGGGAGAACATCAAAAATCCCTCTTCTGTTCTTGTGTGATTTACTCTCCTTATGCATATTATCTCTTGGAATTGTGATGGTTATCTATTTCTTGAGACCCGTATGGGAGTTATAGTTCATTACTTGTGAAAATCATATGATGGAGAACTTATTTTTATGAGCCCTGTTATTCCTTATCTACCTTTACATGATTCTTCTTTTTGATAACCAATTCTAGCCTGAAGCCTTTATTTTTAGCTCCACAAAATTTTCCCTAGCCGAGATAAGCTTGACCCTATCCGGGGATTAGGACTTAGATTGGAGAGGTATTTTTGTTGAGTGTAAAGGAGAGGTGACATATATTGCTTGGTGTGATTGGGGAATTATTGGGAAGGGTAGATTGAAAGTCTTTTGTTTTACTTGTAATAAGAAAGATCTCTTGGAAAAAAAATGCACAAAAATGAAGTTATTTGATGGAAGAATACACGATGAGGATCGTTAACGACCCTGAAGTGGGTTCGTTAACGAGGCAGCGAAAAGAGAAGAAGGAAGATTGAAGTGCATATGTGTTTATAGATAAAATCAGAGATTCTTTTATTTCTTATGAGACTTTCTAGGATATGTTGGGTGAGTAAAATGAGTGTGCATAATAAGAGAGTGTGTTTGGTATATGTTTATGAGTGTTTTGTGTATGTGTGAGTTTTTAGGAGTCTTTGATTCCCGGATATTATTAGCACCACATGGCCAAAATATTTCCACACCCTTTGTTATTACCAAGCCCCGTTACAACCCGGCCGAATGGAAGCTTCTATGAAGTTTTTCATTGAGCCTAAGTTTCTCTTGATGATTTTTGCTTGTTTTGACAAATCTTGGGTGGAGAGTATTGGTGATATAAGTTCCAATTTCTATGAGTTTTTGCATATTGGATTGAGTTGAGAGATTGAATTTATAAGCCTAAACACTTGAGAGTCTAAGTATGGGGTATTTTGATGTTCATGTTTTTAGTATAGTTTTTAGTAGGTTTTCTTTGTTTATTAGGTTTACTTTTGATAAGTTTAGGTTTAGTTTAGTATGTTTTTGGATAGTTTTGCATATTTTCATAGAAAGTATGGAAGCTACTCTATTTTGTGTATTTTGTAGGTTTTAGCAAGGAAAAGTGCTATATGGAGCTGAATTTGGAGCGCTACAGTGAAAGGCGGAGGAATACAAGTTTGAAGAAGTCAATGTCCAGGTTTTACAAGATGAAGTGTGGAAGAAATCAAGCCCAGGCTCGTTAACGAGGCTGTAAGGGCTCGTTAACGAGGCCACGTGATAGGAATTTCGAGGGTTGACTTTGTAACTCACCGATCTTGTGCGGAAAATTATTTCCGTGTCGGTAGAGTATCTTTTTGTGATTTTTTAGGGTTATTATATTATATTTTAGGTATTGTTATCTTCTTAGATTTTGTTTCTATCTTTTTAGGATTTTATTTTATCTTTTAGGAAAGTTTTTATCTTCTAGCCTTATTAGTTTTAGCCTTCTTTTTAGTATAAATAGCCCTCTTATTTAGCTTATGAGAGGGGGGATCGATCGATAGAGAGATAGAGGAGGAGCCGAGAGAGCCGAGGAGAGGATTGGAGTTGATTCGTCGGGTCGGTGGACGAGAGTTACCGAGTTCGTTGATCGAGTATTTCGGTTCGATATTTGTTTGTTTTCGGTTCTCTTCTGATTTTTCTGTAAGACAATATTTTCTATTTAATTTGAGTAGTAGTTTGTTTTCAATGATTTCTTTTATAGAGTTTATTTGTTTCATAGTTATGATTAGTGAGTAGTTTTCTTTTCTAGGATCGGGGTTAAGCCCCGCATAGTTGAGCATGTTTGATTAGTAAGATTGTGTATTGAATGCCTTTTATCTATTATTGAGATTGTTTGTTGTGTTTATACTGATCGCCTCTCATGGTGGTGCGAGGGTCAAGAGATACAATTTATAACCCGACCCCGTTGTAGCACGTGGTGGGTGTCGAACACTCGGGAAGTCTACTCGATCGATGTGCCTAGATACTAGGAAGCTTGAAAGGAGAGCATAAAACAAAGGAAAACAAAGAAAACAGTCGGGACCGACACTGAGGTCACGTCGGGCCCGAGGTTGGCGACGAGAGGAAGTCGGGACCGACACTGGGTAAGTCGGGCCCGAGGTAGCTGGGGATGTCGAACTCAAAGATTTTAAAAGTAGATCTTGGGCTTTTGGGTTCCTTCTCTAGTAGATTTAAGGCTTTTCCACCCCAATTCAAGCAATGAGTGATGATCGGACTAGGATCGAGTGCTTTCGCCCTCGTTCCAACCACTTCTACACATCGATCATTGGGGAAATCCCCTTCGAAGCAAGGTCTTGAGATTGACACATGTTCACTTTCGCTACTTTGCCAATCTCAAGCCTTGATTCCCGACTTTCGCAAGGAATTGTAGCTCTATGTAGAGTGGGTTCCTTAGATCAAGCACTCAAGGCTATGGAATTGGGGTTTCTAGCCCAAACCTAGCTAGGGTTTTCCCCCATAACCCAAGATCAAGGAGATCTACTCCATGTGGCAAACAAAGAAAGCAAACAAATCAAAAGGGAAAGCAATCAACATCATCAATCTCAAAACAAAGCAAGGTTTCATTCAAATCAAAAGCAATCCACAAATTCCAATCAAGAGTTTCCAAATCCACAAGATCAAAACAAACCAAAGCTAATCTATCAACCAAAACCTACCAAATCTCCCTCCCTTGGCCGATTCTCTCTCTTCTCCTTCTCCTCTCCTTCCTCCTTGCTCTCCAAGTATCCCCTTGGCTCCCTTGGAATCCCCCTTTTTGTGTGAGAGAGTGGGGGGGAGGGAACTCTTTCTTAGAAGACAAGAGGGCCTTTTATGGATTAGATGAGGGGCAAAAGTGGAAGTCCACAAATTCGTGCCTTGGAGCCCAAGTAGTTCGGTGACCGACTTGGACCGACACGGAGGACCTCGGGCCCGAGTTACTGTGCAAGTCGGTCCGAGGTTGAAACTTCAAGTCGGGCCCGAGGTTGGTTGCAACTCGGTCCAAACCTCGTTCCACCTTCTTCTTGTTGGCTTCTCTTGTTCTTCTTCATGGCTTGTTCCTCTCTTTCCCGCTTTAGCTCGGCCTCGCTCCATGTCTCGACCCTCCTTCAAATCGACCCTTGATCCATGCCAAATTACCTATAAAACACATAAAATGTGCGTAGTCTCCGAATCTCATAGAAATACGGGAACTAGGCTAAAAAGGAACAAAAGGCACAAGAAAAGGGGAAAAAGAAACATATTTACAAAGGAAATCACATATGAAAACACCACCAAATAGAGAGACATCAAAATACCCCATACTTAAACTTGCTTGTCCTCAAGCAATAACAATGTAAGCAAGACCGAAACATAATCTTCAAGTAAAGCCTCGTATGAAAACACATTTTAAGCACAAGTGATCGATATTCAAGCAAGATTACATCATCACACATGGTTAAGTGTTCCAAGGAATAAAGTCAATGCAACTAAGCCTCACTTTAGGGATATGTGAATGTGTATCACTCATCATGTGTTTTGGGTTTAGCAATGAACACTCAAGCTCAAAAATCATGCAAGTAAGGGCTTTACTATTGAAGCTAATATCACCAATTCCTCCACCTAGAGATGCCTAATGCAAAGTACACAAAGAATTTCGAACTTGGCTCAATGGAGGTCCTCAAAGAGGTTCCATTCGGCCGGGTTGTAATGGGGCTTTTGGTATTTCTCAAGGTAGGAATTATTTGGTCTTGTGGTGCTTATAATGGGGATTGAACAACCTAAACTCTCACCAACTTCACCAAATTCCACAATTACTTTCACACTCACCCAAAAGACTTTACATTTTCCTTTCAACCCAAAATTTCACTTAACATTCCACTTCATCTTTGCTCTTATGCTTTTTGTTGGATTTTCAACACTTTCTACATTGGACCGACTTTCTCATGACATCGGGCCCGATGTTGCTTGTAACTCGGTCGGACCATTTTCTTCACTTAAGCTCTTTGCTTTCATTCCACTTTACATTTCCAACATTTTCTTTCTTCCTTTTCTTTCTTTTTTTTTTTTTTATTTTTGTACAACAAAGATGCACTACCCACATGATTCATAACACCATTCTTTTGCCCTTAAACCCAAGAGAATCTCAACTCTTCAAATACAATCCAAACCTCTCTTCTAAAGTCCAATCCCATAAGGGTCAAGTCATATAAGGCTAGGAATAATATTTTTGAGGAGTTTCAAACAAAGGCTTAGGCTAGAACGGGGCTACAAACAAAGGATTAACTTCATGGTAGGATATGGAACATTTATGTGACTAGAAGAATAAAGTTCAAAATCAATGTGACAATGCTAGGACAAGTCTCATGACGGTCTTGGAAAATAGATAAACACCGCAATAGCAAGTTTTACTAAGCATGAATGAGCTAATCACACAAGAAAAATGAGGGATATGCAAATATGAACAAGCATCCCTAAAATGGCCAAAAATCAATCTCACAAGGGTCACTCATACTTAGTTGCATAAGAACTCATCCTAAAACTCACATGTTCAATAAAACAAGCAAGATATCATGATCACATCAAAAGCAACATCATTTAAGAGGCTAAACTATCCAAAAATATGCAAAGGAATTTACATGCTCACATCATCATTAGCTTTTATTTTGGCAATCTAAGATGGGAATTTCTAGTCCAAAACCTACAAAACACAAAATCTTTTTGTTGTTTTCAACACAATTTTTTTTTTTTTCATCAAACCACAATTTCTCTAAAACCAAAAACCCATCCATTCAAGACCAAATTAATCATTCATGTTTTTCATCAAACCACAAACCAAGAAGCAAACATCCCAAACACAAACTAGAAACACAAACTAAATATCCTCAAAATATCAAACAAACATAAACAAGTGAAATCATGAACACACTTACCCCCACCCCATACTTAAAATTTTGATGTCCCCATCAAACAAGGAAATCAAAACTTAAAAGCAAGAGAGAAGAGTATGAAAAGCTCACAATTTCTTATTCTTCAATGGCATGTATAGGATCAATCGAAGGGGTTGTCACGTCTACGTCCTCTTTGGAGCCTTGCTTGCCGCTCCCTCTCGTACACTTGTTCTTGGTAGAAGTCTTGTGGTGGTGGTTGAAGTTGAGGCTCCGGGCGTGTCCATTGGTCCTCACGGGAAGGGAAGTTCCCGCTCATCCACGTGTTAAAGCTATCTTGGACCCGCCACCTTTGGTCTTCCACCTCCCTAAGCTCTTCCACCTCTCGTCTAGTGTAGCCGAGGGCCCGGTTCATTTCTTGTTGGCTAGCTTGGAAAGAACTTTGTTGTTGAAGCATTTGTTGTTGTTGTTGGTACATTTGTTGTTGTTGTTGGTACATTTGTTGTTGATGGAGATTCACTTGAAGGACCTCTTGGAGAACATTTTCTTGTTGAAGTTGGAGATGAGCCATTTGGTTGGCTAAGAAGGACATGTCCACCGGTTGTTGTTGCTCGGGAAACACCATTCCCGGACCGTACCATTGGGCATAACCTTCATAACCGCCACCTTGGAATTGCTCTCGCCTTGCACCGCTCCCTTCTCCACGCTCATAATGCCTCGGGACCTCACCACCATGGAATGAACTGGACCGACGTTGAGGGAAGTCGGGCTCGACTTGGTGTGTACCTCGGTCCGCCAGTGTTGGAGCTTGGTGCGTGGCTCGGAGGTTGGCCATCAAACTTTGGAAGCGCTCATATTCTTCATTTTGCTCTTGATAGACTTCCATGTCTTCCCCACGAGGTGCAAACACGAAGTTGTCTTGGTCGGAATCCGGTGTAGATGGAGGGGAGGTAAACCGAATGTGTTGAGATTGTTGTCGCTGCCCCTCTCTTGCACCTTCGGGGTCACCAAATGAGTGTGGCTTTCCGGACCACACTTGGTACCAATTTTGATACCGAGAAAGGTCATAGAGGTTGTGCACTAACCGGATCGACACACCTTCATAGTTTGAGTGAGGGGCCAAGGAAATCATGTAGAGCTTCTCCTTGATGATGTTGGCCTTCTTGAAATACTTCATGTTCATATAGTCCACACCATTCGGAGCCGGAGAATACTTGTCAAGATCAACTCCTAGACCCATGGCGAGCCTTGCTATCATCCCACCGAAGTAGATCCAAGAGGAGCTTTGGAAGTCTCGCACCATCTTGACCCACTCCCATGCAGGGTTCATGGGCTTCTCGGTGTTGAAGAGCATCTCATGGAGCAACATGATCTCCTCCTTCATCGGCTTGCTCAACTCATGACGAGCATAGATTGCACACCCCAAAACTCGCACCATGACCCGAAAAAGAGGGCTAGCAATCTCGGTTGTGGGGGCGCCCTTTCTCATCTCACTCTTCCCGGCCACATGACGCCACACTTGGTTCACCTTCTCATTGTTGACGCCGGCCTCTTCTCTTGGGCATGGGAACCCGAAGTAGGTAGCCAAATCCCTAAGAGTGAGATTGTGGTCCTCGTTGCCCAATCGGAAAGTGATCGCCCCTTCCTCATCCTCCACGTTATCATAAGTGCACTCGAATGTGGCCATAAATTCCGAGGTGAGGGCGGGGTAGTGAGTGTTGTCCCACCTTAGCATTCCATTAAGACCGATGTGGGAGTAGCATCTTGGAAGGGCTTGATCCATGTCCATCTTCCTCACGGCTTCCCAATCAAGCCACCTCGTGTGGTGCTCAAGCGCCATATATCTTTCATAATTCTCCACTTGCTCATCATCCTCCAAATAGACATCATCCAACTTCGGCTCTTTCCTCGTCTTTTTGGACTTCTTCCTTGGCCTTTCCACATGAGAGGATGAAGCTCTTGTCTCCATGGTACCTACACACATCCAACCCAACAAAAGGATCCAAGATAAACTCCATACAACTCAACAAAAGCACTCATCAACACACAACAACATTTCAACACAAAGGGAACCCCATACTTAGTCTCTAAACACACATGCATCACAATCCAACATGAATCATCATGGATATCTTCTAACAATGGCTAAGCAAATGATCATACTACATCATGATTAGGCTATAGCCAACAATGAAACACATGCATCCACATGATATCACAAGAAGAAAGCAAAAACAACATGGATCGACTTCCAACCTATGTCGGGCCCGACACATCCTCAACCTCGGTCCGACATGTTGGACTGACTTCCACAACTCGGGCCCGACTCTCCTGGGCACTTCGATCTCGACCTAATTCATGCTTCGACTTCTAGCCTTAAATCAACCCAAATCACTCTATCATGCACTTAAATTTCAAATTCAACCATCAAACATCCCTAATCGAAGTTCTAAATGGATCTAAGCATGCATAAATAACTTTAAAGCTCAATTTCACAAATCATGCAAATCCACCATTGATGCTCAAGCTCAAGCTCTCAATCAAACATGGCATTACTCAATCTATGCAATGAAAGCACAAAATCTTCAAGGAAATAGGTAAAGATCGAGTAACACATACCGGATTTGAAGAGTATTGAACTTTTAAACAAATAAGCAACTTAGAACTCAAATTTTCTCAATCTAGATCGAGATGGGGGATGAAGAACGAGATTGAACTCGAGATTTCTATTTGGAATCGGATTTGGGAGGCCTTTTTGTGAGTGGATCGAGATGAAGTGGTGAGATGTGTGGATCGAGTATGGTGAGGGTAGGATGGCCGACTTTGAGAGTGTGGGGAAGGTGAGTTGTATTTTGGGAATGGTGGTTGATATGAAGATGATAGGTAGGTGGGGGATAGTATTTAATGGGGGAAAGGGACAAATTAGGTCAAGGGCAAAATTGGCATTCCAACTAGTCAAATCGGGTTGGACCGACTTCATGGACCGACGTCCCTATGTCGGGCCCGACTTACCTAGGCTCGATGTGGGAGTATTCGGGTCACCAATTTTACTCTATCCTCTTGCAACTTCTTTCCCATATTTCCATTTAAATATTTCACCTCAAATCCTACACAACCTTGAAGAATGCATGACACCATAAATCCACAAAACACTAGATAGAGATTGGTTAGGGAAAAGCTAGGCTAAACTAAGAAAAATCAAACTAAAATTACGAAAAGAAAGCTACTAACTCGGGTTGCCTCCCGAGAAGCGCTCGTTTAGAGTCACTAGCTTGACTTCCTAACCTCAACCTCATGGCGGGTGAAACACGGTGAATTGCTCGCCATTGTTATGCCCATTCCCATTGCCTTCATACCCATAAAACCACCAACGATGGTCTATATAGGCATGGCTCTCCGGTCTCGGGCCTATCTCATCATACTCCTCCAACGGATGAGATTTCTTCTCCTTACTTGCTCCATCATGTTCCTCTTTTCCTACACCAAAGTTATCCAAAGAATTCCTAGGAGATTCTACCAATTCATCTTTCAAGTCACTAAGGCAAATGTAGGAGTCTCCTAAGTCATCTTTCAAATCACTTAAACAAATGTAGGAATCAAAAGTTTGGGAAGAATTGTGGTCATCACCAACATCAAAAGGATATAAGTAAGGATACTCTTCATTTCTTCTTGGGCTAGCATTGATCCTTGACTCATCTTGATCCTCAATTTGCTCCAACAACTCCCTTACTTGTATTTGTTCATTGAAGCTTTCATCACCCCTTAATGCAACAACCTCACTAGCAACTTCCATTTCTTCACTTTCTCTCTTGGCACTCTCTTCAAGTTTAAGGATGGCCAAGGCGTCCGGCTCATTCAAGGCTTTGTTGAAGTGAAAATCAACCTTCTCTTCCCCAATCTCAAAGGAAACCTTGTCGTTTTTGACATCAAACCTTGCCCCCGCCGTAGCTAAGAATGGTCTTCCTAAGATTATTGGGACCAAGGGGTCCTCATGCATGTCCAAGATCACGAAATCATCGGGGACAAAATACTTTCCAACTCGCACCGGAACGTCATCCAATATTCCCTTAGCCTTGATGATGGAACCGTCGGCCATAGTTAGGGACATATCGGCCGGCTCCATTTCACCCAAATTTGCTCTTCTCCAAATGCTAGCGGGCATCACCGAAACACTTGCCCCGAGGTCACATAAGGCTTGGAAGTTTTGAGACCCCACACCAATGGTTATAGCAAAGCGACCGGGATCTCCTAGCTTTTGCGGTAACTCCAAGGTCTTGACCTCATCTTGCATTTCAACTATGGACCTCTTCTTGCTCAAAATCTCCTTTAAAAACTTGGCATAGGATGGCATCTCACTCAGTGCATCGGTGAACGGGATAGAGATGTTCAAACCTTGCAAGAGTTTGAGAAACCTCTTGAACTTGTTCTCAACAACATCTTTCGGCTTCTTTGAGGGATATGGAAGAATCGTTGCACCTTGAATCTTGCTTGGATCAACCTCCTTGGACTTCCCTACTTCACTTGCAACATTTCCTGGTTGGACCGACTTGGGCACCATGTCGGGCCCGATGTTGTGAATCTCGGTCCTGGGCAGAGGAGTTGGATCGAGGTCTGTGTACATCGGTCCCGAGTTGCTCTCGACCTCGGTCCGTGGTGAAGGAGTCGATCTTCTTGCTGGGTCGACTTCGGGGAATGTCGGACCCGACTTGCTGGGTAAGTTGGTCCGACTCTCTTCATTCTTCTTAGGCACGTGTGGCTCGGGTAGGTTTCGGCCACTTCTCAATCCAATTGCCCGGACTTCATTTTGATTGTTTTGAGCTCGAGGATTCTCCTCGGGTCGGCCCGGAAGTCTTCCATTCTCTCTCGGGGCTTGAGTTGCAATTTGAGCAAATTGATTGTCGACTTGTCTCCTCCATGCACCAAACTCATTGAATCGGGTCCTCATCTCCTTGAACCCATCTCTCATCTCTTGAGCAAATGTTTGTAACTCATTGAATCCCGGTGGTCTATATGGTGGTGGTGGCGCCCTTGGCTCGTTTTGGTTGAAGTTGTTGTTGTAGCCTTGAGCTTGACCGTTGTTCCACCGGCTATTGCCACCATTGTTGAAATTGCCTCTTCCACCGAAATTTCCTCGAACATAAATTGCCTCCTCAATTCGCTCGGCCAAGCGCACTTGGCTCTCATTCGGACAAACTTGTGTAGCATGTGCAAAGGATCCACACTCCTCACAAGCTCTAGCATTTTGCTTGTAGTAGTGGACTTGCCTCTTAAGCTTGCTCACTTCACCCTCAAGGAATTGGAGCTTCACATCCCTATCAATGTCTTCTCCCTTTGGATCATATAACTTCCTTGCACCTTCACCTTGAACTTTCACCTCTTTGCTAGCTTGACTCACCCCATACATGGCCTCATAATCGGATAGCTTGTCAAGTAGCTCCCAAGCTTGATCCGGTGTCAAGTCTATGAACCCACAATCGGTGTGGAGATTGAGCTTGTCCTTCGTCACCGGATTGATGCCTTGGAAAAAGATGTCTTGAAGCACATATGGTTGTTGGCCATGAGTAGGACATTGGCGCAACATCTCCTTAAAACGGTCCCATGCTTCGAAGAGGAGCTCATTTGGACCTTGTTGAAAGCTTGCAATCTTCCTTCTTAACTCGGTTGTCTTTGAGGGCGGGAAGAACTTCATCAAGAAAGCATCATAGAGTGTCTTCCAAGTTGTGATTGACCTAGGAGCTTGGCTCTCGAGCCAATGTGTGGCCTTGCCCCCAAGTGACCATTTGAACGCCTTTAGAAGCACATACTCCAATGTCTCCTCGTCGGTGGAGATCGTCTCACACATGTCCACAAATCGTTTAACATGCTCTATGGGACACTCATGTGGACGGCCCTCGAATTGATCACGCTTGATGAGGGAGATGAATTGCGTCTTGATCTCAAAATTCTTGGCAACCTCGGGAAGCACAATAGCCGGCTCGGGTACCCTCAACTCCGGATGCATGTATTGGCGTGCATTCCGGGGTAGAGCGTTAAGTTGAGCCTCGGCTCTCATCCGTTGCTCCCGTTCTCTTCTTGCCACCTCCTCTTGATTGTCCCTCTCAAGTTGCAATCTAGCCATTTCGGCCCTAAGTTGAGCCAACTCTTCACCAACATGGAGAGCTTGATTCTCCATCCTTTTCCTTCTTCGGGCTTCTTTGAGAATACTTTTCGGATCACTCACAAACTCAAGCTCAAGTGTTCCTCGGGAGGAACGAGCTAGCATACACCTACGAAACAAAAACACAAACCAAAACAAATCAAAAACAAACAAAGGGTTTGGGCTATTCCCTCACCCAAATCACTACCAAAACACAAGAAACTCACCAAATTGGCACTCAATGCACTTAGACTTCCCCGGCAACGGCGCCATTCCTTTGATCGCCTCTCATGGTGGTGCGAGGGTCAAGAGATACAATTTATAACCCGACCCCGTTGTAGCACGTGGTGGGTGTCGAACACTCGGGAAGTCTACTCGATCGATGTGCCTAGATACTAGGAAGCTAGAAAGGAGAGCATAAAACAAAGGAAAACAAAGAAAACAGTCGGGACCGACACTGAGGTCACGTCGGGCCCGAGGTTGGCGACGAGAGGAAGTCGGGACCGACACTGGGTAAGTCGGGCCCGAGGTAACTGGGGATGTCGAACTCAAAGATTTTAAAAGTAGATCTTGGGCTTTTGGGTTCCTTCTCTAGTAGATTTAAGGCTTTTCCACCCCAATTCAAGCAATGAGTGATGATCGGACTAGGATCGAGTGCTTTCGCCCTCGTTCCAACCACTTCTACACATCGATCATTGGGGAAATCCCCTTCGAAGCAAGGTCTTGAGATTGACACATGTTCACTTTCGCTACTTTGCCAATCTCAAGCCTTGATTCCCGACTTTCGCAAGGAATTGTAGCTCTATGTAGAGTGGGTTCCTTAGATCAAGCACTCAAGGCTATGGAATTGGGGTTTCTAGCCCAAACCTAGCTAGGGTTTTCCCCCATAACCCAAGATCAAGGAGATCTACTACATGTGGCAAACAAAGAAAGCAAACAAATCAAAAGGGAAAGCAATCAACATCATCAATCTCAAAACAAAGCAAGGTTTCATTCAAATCAAAAGCAATCCACAAATTCCAATCAAGAGTTTCCAAATCCACAAGATCAAAACAAACCAAAGCTAATCTATCAACCAAAACCTACCAAATCTCCCTCCCTTGGCCGATTCTCTCTCTTCTCCTTCTCCTCTCCTTCCTCCTTGCTCTCCAAGTATCCCCTTGGCTCCCTTGGAATCCCCCTTTTTGTGTGAGAGAGTGGGGGGGAGGGAACTCTTTCTTAGAAGACAAGAGGGCCTTTTATGGATTAGATGAGGGGCAAAAGTGGAAGTCCACAAATTCGTGCCTTGGAGCCCAAGTAGTTCGGTGACCGACTTGGACCGACACGGAGGACCTCGGGCCCGAGTTACTGTGCAAGTCGGTCCGAGGTTGAAACTTCAAGTCGGGCCCGAGGTTGGTTGCAACTCGGTCCGAACCTCGTTCCACCTTCTTCTTGTTGGCTTCTCTTGTTATTCTTCATGGCTTGTTCCTCTCTTTCCCGCTTTAGCTCGGCCTCGCTCCATGTCTCGACCCTCCTTCAAATCGACCCTTGATCCATGCCAAATTACCTATAAAACACATAAAATGTGCGTAGTCTCCGAATCTCATAGAAATACAGGAACTAGGCTAAAAAGGAACAAAAGGCACAAGAAAAGGGGAAAAAGAAACATATTTACAAAGGAAATCACATATGAAAACACCACCAAATAGAGAGACATCATATACCGAGATGAAAGTTGAGGTAATTTGAGTTTTTAACTTGATTGAAAGAGAAAGTTAGTAACTTGAAGGTTGATATTGTTTGAATACGAAAGTTTCAAGCTTTAGATCCAAAACAAACAATTAAGTGAGTTAAGTTGCGAAAGTAGGTTAATTTGCTTCATGATTAACGAAAGTTGATAAATCTATCTATTTAAAGGCATGATCTATTCTTCTTACGAGTTTATATGCTTGGCTATGTTGAGGTGTCCCTAGTCCTAGATCTTTGTTTTTATTTGATTATTCTTAAGTGAATTTCGTTGCTGAGTTACTTGGCTCGGTACCGAACTGGTTTAGTCGTTAGTTTGAGTCTTTTGTTTACAGTGGTTCGTTAACGACCCTGACAACGTCGTTAACGAGGTTTCTTGTGTGTTTTTGTTTGATTTTGCTTGCTTTTTAGTAGTCGATAAACGAACAACCTTGCTTCCTGTGGAACGATCCTGACTTCGCTATACTCAGCGGGGTCTTGAATATAAATTTATTTGTTCACAAAACCCTTCAACAAGAAATAATTTAACAACATAGATATTATAGGTTACTAGGTGGCAAACTCAAACCTAAGAGTAATAATAGGTTAATGGGTCCGAGTTTGAAAAAATGTGATCAGATTAATGGGTCGCGGCTTTTATATAATAATAGGTTAGTAGTAATGAATTTTACAAATTCTCCCATCACTTTTTTGTCATTTTAATTGTATTTTTTATTCATTTTTGGTGAAAAATCTTATATGTATTATATATGTTTCGCATGGGGCCGAGTTTGAAAAAATGTGATCAGATTAATGGGTCGCGGCTTTTATATAATAATAGGTTAGTAGTAATGAATTTTACAAATTCTCCCATCACTTTTTTGTCATTTTAATTGTATTTTTTATTCATTTTTGGTGAAAAATCTTATATGTATTATATATGTAAGTAAGATCTAATTGTTCTTTGTTTTTATTTAAAAGATTATATGTAAGTTAGAATTTTCATATATAATATTTGCAGAGGGCCCCACATTTCGATTGGACGCCCTTGGGTTATACAAGTTACATCAATTGTTATTTTTTATTATATCGGGGACTCACATACTATCTAAATATTCTAAGCTCATTTGATAAGGCAATTATCTCAACATGATGATAGAATGATAGATGTTTGCAACTTGTAAAAATTGGCCATACCAACTAAAAATTCTAAGCTTATTATGTCAATACTTTCTAAATCCAATATATCTGTTCTGGTTCAATTGAAGATGGGCACGTACGCTCCAAACAGGTTGGCCTAATAGTAAGACGTAGGGGGGGGTGGAGGCTCCTAGGTTCGATTTCCGTCTCCGCCCTTTCACTTGGGTGAAAATTGGCTAAGTCTTTATCATCCTTCCTTCTATTGAGTTGAGTCGGTCGATGCACAATGGTTTACCTAGTTTGTGATCCTTTTCACTAGGTCATAAGCCCGAGATTTACCATCGAAGGTGGGTTTCTCATCATAAAAAAGGTTACATATAAATCCTTCAACTTTATCGATTCATTTAATAGTCCATGATCTATGAAAAATATTATAATCGGTCCCCTACTTTATAATCTTTTCGATTCATCAAACAAAAAGACTATGATTAAGAGCAAGCTCGGCCACAAAGCCCCAAATATGTGTAGAACGATGAGAAGAATTAACTCAAATTAGAGAAGCATGGAAGATATACTTATCTAGTATAAAATTTGTCAATGAGATGAGAAGAATTAACTCAAATTTTGCATGAAAAATGGGAGAAGGACAGGGTTTATCATTTTGATGAATGAATAATAACCTAAAAATAAATTAAATACATTTCCTTAACCATTTTCTTTCCATACTCAATACTAAACGAGCCCTAATTGTCTTCTAATAGACAAAAAAAAACTAGGAACGGTACCACCAGTTACCACTTACCCACTATGTTTAGCTTGGTCAATAGAATGAGTTCTGAATTCATCGATTATCTACTGATCTCTCTTGTGACAAGTTTTCGTCAAATTTTCAAAGGTCTCAAGTCATTTGTTTTTTTGGATCAGATAGAGTGATCTAAAAGTTCGTAGGTCTAGTAAAATTGCTAACTGAACTCAATAGTTCTAGAGGCCTATAATTCAAAGGTGCGAAATAAGTTCTTCATACATGGTAGTTTGTACAGTGTAACAATAAATTTTAGCATTATTTATGAGTGTTTTAGGATGTTATTGTAAGTATGTTGTAAAAGTCGAAGTCAAGAGTTTAATGGAAGAAATCAAGAGTTATAAGGATGATTCAAGACAAGATTAGATTTGAAGTGTTGATTTGGAGTTATTATTTCGACACCTCTATCTTACGATACTTTGTTCAAGAGCTACGGTGGTTGTTTGGAGCTCATTTTGGTGTCATTGGAAAGATAACTCGAAGAGCTACAATTCATGTACTCCATAATACGCTGGTTTTAGTACAGCGTAAGTATGTATTTTTACTAGGATTTCTGAGTGTTTTAGGCTAGATTAGGATGTTTATTTGTAAAATCAAAAAAGCCTATAGTTGAAGATTTTAAAGACAGAAGTCCTAAGTTCGAGCTGAAGACCCGCTTCACAGCGGTTGCAGGGAATAAAAGACTGAAGTTTTTACGGAGAGCAAGACTCTTGCCCTCGGGTATGGATCCAAGAGCGAGGTGAAGAGAAGATCCGAGGGGGCGAGAGTTCACATGACCCGCGAGCGCGGGTCTCGACCCGCGGTCGCGGGTGATCAAGATTCCGCGGACGCCGATAGAGGTTGGAGCCGCGCTCGCGGCTTGTGACCCGCGCTCGCGGGTGGCAGTTTTCCAACGGCCGACTCGAGTTTTATTCTATCTTTATTTATATTTATATCTTTAGTATTTTCGGATATTGTTTTGAGTATTTAAGCTTAGTTTCGTATTCAGTTGATCTATCTAGATTTTATTTTAGTTTAACTGAGTTTTTATTTCTATTATGGAGAACTAATCTTCCTTGGAGTTTGTTTGATCAAGGAAGCCTTTTTATTGAATTCGTGAGATTCTGGTAACTTTTTTATCCTTTGGTTAATATCAAAACCTTTGTTTTAATTCCATGATCTATGTTTGATTTTATAAGCCTGATCAACTTGTTTGATTGACTTAGATCTACTATTTGGATTAGGTTTGATTGTTGTCTGTGCAATCTTATTTATCCTTGAAACAACTCTTTTCCAGGACCGTGGACTGGAATTGAGAAAGTGTGTTTGATTGTTATTTTATGCATGAGACTCGTAGCTTAATTGCATGATTTGATATCCTATTATCCTTAATACTTTGGATGATTTGAATTAAGCGTCCTTGTTCATATCATAATTTCGCTTGGACCGTGGACCAGCGGAAATCTTTTATAAGGATTGGAATTAACCTAGGAATTATAGAAAAGTGGATGAATCGATGATCGAATGATTAAAAAGGTGGAATTGATTGAATGAACTTTGCTTTCCTTTAATTGATTTGAAACCTAATACTGTTTGCTTGCTTAAACCCCAAAAATCCTGTCTTTGTTCTTTGCTGATTGTTCAGAATAACGATTCTCTTGGGTTCGATCCCTTACTTGCATGCTATACTTAGTTTGTCATTTAGGGTAATTTATTTTTGATCTCGGCACAACGACTTTAGTCGAGTCAAATTTTGGCGCCGTTGTTGGGGAATAGGTTTTACTTTTCTGATAAATCGGCGTTTCTGACGACCCGCGCTCGCGGCCGGACCCGCGCTCGCGGTTTGAAACTCGCCCTCGCGGTTTGGTTCTTCCAGAATCCCTGAATCGGTAAGAACCTATCTTATGGTTCTTACCCGTTCTACTGATAATTCGCCTGTTGTTCCGTTTGATCCAGAAATTAACAGGACTCTAAGAGAACTGAGACGTCAAGTCCAAGCTTCAGTTTTAGGAGTTCAGTTTGATCCAGTAACATCTTCTTCTTCTTCCTCATCTGACTCAGAGGTTGAAGAACAGTTCATAATAATGGCAGATCATACTATTAGGCAACTGACTGCGCCTAATCTACAGCAACAACAGCTTGGCTTCAATTTCCCGCACTAGGGGAAGGTGTGAAGTTTGAGCTTAAGTCTGGTCTTCTTCATTACTTGCCTAAGTTCCATGGATTGAGTGCGGAGGATCCGAACAAACACCTTGCAGAGTTCCATTCTGTCTGTCTGGGAATGAAGTCGATTGATGTGACTGAAGATCAGCTTATGTTGAGGGCTTTCCAATTTTCTTTAGCTAACGCAGCTAAGGAATGGTATCCATACTTAGCACCTGAGACGGTTACTACATGGGCTCAGATGAAGGGTGCTTTTTTGGAGAAATACTTCCCTTCTGCCAAACAGACATCTATCAAGAAGCAGCTGAGCAGTCTGGAGCAAGGTGATGATGAGAATCTGTATGAATATTATGAGCGTTACAAGAGGCTCATAGCCAGCTGTCCCTATCATGGCTATTCTGAAAAAGATCTGATTTGCTATATTATTGAAGGGCTTTGGGATGCTGATAAGCGCTTGATGAATGCGTCCTGTGGAGGTTCTTATGAGAATCTCACTCCTAGGCAAGCGTTTGAAAAGTTGGAGATTCTAGCTAGGCAATGCAAGAATCAGAGAAGGAGGTCCAACAATAGGTTTGTAAATTCTGTTAATGATTCCTTGAATGCTGAAGTAAGGGAGTTAAAGGCTATGATGAAGCAACTGTTGGTGGGTAATGGAGCTTCAAGTTCAAGGGCTTGTGGAATCTATGGTGAAACAGGCCATCCTTCTGATGCATGCCCTATCATGCAAGAGTAAGCAGCTGATGTCAACGCTATAGGGAACTATGATCAACCAAGGCCCCGGAATGACCCTTATTTAAACACCTACAATCCGGGGTGGGCTAACCATCCTAACTTTAGATGGAATCAACAACCTCAACAAAATTTTCCACAACAAGGAGGTCAGCCCAATTATGTTCCCAGGCCTAATTATGTATCAAGGCCCCAAGTTCCTCCTGAAAATCCCGCTATTATTGCTCAACTTATGAAGGAGAATCAAGAGACCAAGGCTGCAGTGAAAAGCCTTGAAAATCAATTAAGTCAGATTGCAACCATTCTTAATCGTTTAGAAGCCAAAGACTCGGGGAAACTGCCATCTCAGACTATAAACCCGAGAGAGAATGTGAGTGTCATCACATTGAGGAGTGGGAAGGAGCTGAATATTGAAGTCCCAGCCAGCGGAAACCAACCGAGCTCGCAGGAGGACAGCCCCGATCGCGGTACAGAAAAAGAAGCTGAAACTGAGCATCAAACAGAACCCGCGACCGCGGACCAAAACCGCGCCCGCGGGTCCCCACACGCGCTCGCGGGTCCCTCCTCCGACAGATTCCGATAATTACGTTCGGCCTTCGTTTCCTCCCATGGCTTCGCAAAAGCCTGCTCCACCATTTCCTGAGGCACTATAGGACACCAGGAGGCCAGCCAATGACAAGGAAATTTTCGAAACCTTCTCTAAGTGTGAGGTAAATGTCCCTTTGTTTAAACTTGTTCAAAGTATTCCTCGTTTTGTTAAGTTTCTTAAAGAATTATGTACTATTAAGAGGAAACAAAAAGAAAAAGGGCAGGTTAAGAAAATTAATCTTGTTGAGAATGTAGAAAATGTTTCTTCCATGCTTCAAAGGCAATTACCTAAGAAGTATGGGGATCCAGGGAGGTTTACTGTTCCCGTAACCATTGGTGAGGCAAAAATTGAGCATTCTATGCTTGATTTAGGAGCATCCATAAATGTCATGCCACTTAGCATATATGAGCGGTTAGGTCTAGGGCCATTACAGGATTCAAATATTACTATTGAACTGGCTGATCACTCTAATGTGCATCCGAAAGGATTTGTGGAAGATGTTTTAGTGCAGGTGGACGGTTTAATTTTCCCGACAGACTTTTATGTCCTGGAGATTGGTAAGGGGAGATACAACCCATTTTTACTGTTGGGACGTCCATTTATGAAGACAGCGAGCGCCGTAAGTGATGTATCAAAGGGCCTATTATCCATGGCAAATGAAGGGAAACAGGTCCAATTTCAATTAGATGATGAACCGTTCTGAGCTAAAAAAGACGTCGGGCCAACGACGTTAAACAAAGGTGCTGCTCGGGAGGCAACCCGAGGTAAGTTTTTCTTTTCTTTTCTTTTTATCTTTTTAGTTTAGTTTTAGTTTCGTTTTGGTTCTCTCGGGCTAACTTGCAGGTTAAAATAACAAATCTCGGAGAGAGTGTAGCCCGAGGCTGGACCCGAGGTCGCGGCTGGACCCGCGACCGCGGTCCCAGACCTGCGCTCGCGGGTCAGCCCTGACGGAATTCACTTTCTTCTTTTCGGAAAAAAAATAAAAATAAAAGGTTTTCGGGTGAAACCCTCGAAATAAAAGGTTTTCAGGTGAAACCCCTGAAATAAAAGGTTTTCGGGTGAAACTCCCGAAAAAGCCCGAATCAGTACCAACCCGAGCCCAAAACAATACAAAAATTTCCTAAGCCCTCCTAAAAATTAATAAACCTTGTCTTCTTCATTCCCTCACAAAAACACCTCACTCATAACTCCAAACAAAAACTTCAAGCTCCAAATCACCTTCAACCTCATATCCACCACCGTGCCGACGTTCCTACCCTCGCGACCAACTCAAACCCACGCGCGTGGCCATCGACTCGAGCCCGCGGCTCGCACCACCACCGGAAGATACTCAAGGTAGTAGGAGTTTTGCTCGGATTGAAGGTTTGGGAAATTTCTGCTTTAGATCTGCACCGGTTAGTACTCGTTTTACCCTTTGGAGCTTGATTATTGTTGTGTTGAGGTCGAATTGTTGTTGTTTGAAACGAAATTGAGGAAGATTTGGGAGATCTCGATTCGCCATTGTTGGTTCGCGATTCAGATCTGCTCGACACCAGAAACCGTGATCGCCCCTGCTGACCCGCGCTCGCGGGTGAGATTCTGCCAGAAACCGCGCTTGCGGTGTATTACACGCGCCCGCGGGTAGACCTCCTCGTCAATCCGCGCCCTCGCCTTGCTACACGCGCCCGCGGTTATCAGTTTCCGAGTAAGTCTTCCTTCAATTCTGTTTAATTCAGTATGGCATATTTCGATTTACAAAATCTGACTGATGGGCAGAGGGAGTTGTGGGATAAGTATGAGACTAGAAATTTTGTGAGTACCAAGTTTTTTGATATCCCGACATTGATAGATTTGGGATTTAGGGAGTGTACAGAACAGTTACTAGAGACTAGGGGTTTAGGTAGATTCAGTACTATGCCTATTCCTACCTACAGAGGGCTGACTATAGAGTTTCTGTCTATATTCCGGTATTCTGATGGGGTTTTGAGTTTCAATGCTTGTGATAGATTCTGTACCATGTCCCGTGAGGAGGCTTATCTTAATTTTGGGATTACTTCACCACCTACTAAAGGGTGGAAGAGTATATTGACAGATGCCAGATTCTTTGATTTTTGGTATGCACTTATTGGCTCCCCATTTGACACTAATTATGGGGAGACGAACAGTAAGATTCCCCACCCTTGTGTGCGTCTATGTCACAAGGTTTTAGCTATGGCATTTCTAGGGCAGGGAGAGGTGAACAAGGTATATGCGCATGATATGAGGATTATTAGGTGCTTGTTTCCTTTTCCATCTGAGTGCTCAGACTGGTTTGGATTATTTATTGCATCAGCTAGGAAGTATCCCAAGAGAAAGGGGTTGATAGGATTAGGTGGCATGGTTACACATTTAGCCATGAGATATGTTACTATTGAGCAGATTGAGGCCCGATATGGAGGACGTCTGACTAATGGTTACAGATATACACATTAGGTGTTAGTTAGGGCTGGTTGTTTGAGAGGTTCAGCTGAGGGGGGGTTGGACTTGGTTACATGGGCATCCTCCTACACCTTTTCTGCGTCTACCTAGCGCATTACAATATGGAATTACTGTATATGACTTTCACTTACAACCTGATATAGACGCTCCTATGGATGAGGTTGTTGAGGAGGATTATGAGGATGATGTTGAAGGTTGGGATGAGCATGTTGAGGCATATCACTCTAGATTTTCTTCTGAGCCATCTGGATGGGCTCCGGGTCCACATTCTACAACTGGTTGGGGTGTTCCTAACCCAGCTACACATGCATCTACTTCTGCATCTACATCTGCTCCTTCTGGTTTGCCTTGGACTGCTGATATGAGTTTTGAGGAGCGAGTTTTGAGTGGACTGCAGCATTTATCAATCCGACAGGATGCACTTTATGAGCACCAGAGACAGGCCGCTTTATTCTTTCGGACTCAGTGGCCAGATTTTCCACCATTTCCTCCACCAGATCAGCAGTGAGTCTTCTGATTCCTTCTTCTATACTTTGATTTATATTTCTTACTACATTGGGGACAATGAAGAGTTTAAGTATGGGGGAGGGGATTCACTGCTTTGCTTTGTGATATATGTACAGTTGCATGTTATTTCTGTCATTTGATTCAGTTTTTTTTATAAAAAAAATGAAAAAAATGAAAAAGCCATAAAAATAGAAAAAAGGCATAGAAAATCCTGGGATGAGTTGAAAACCTGAAAGGGCGGCTCAGGTAATAAGCAGGTAACCCGGACCAGCATTAGGCTGGGGTAATAAGAGGTTTATGAGAGATGTGAGTATTTGTGAGCACACCTAAAGAAAAATGAAAAGAGTGATTAGGTGAAAACCCAAAAGGGCGCCTAAGTAGAATGAGTGATAAAATTAGAGTGTTTAGGATCATATTCTACTTTGGGGTCTGGGGGATTACATTTTAGATGTCGGGTAGATCCTAGGTTGCTCTACACTTTTTAGAGCTTGAGTGTTATATGTTGTATTGGTGAGATGTGTGTTGAGCTTTCATGTCTTTGCTCATTATTTCTCTACTTGGGTTCGGGTTGTGAGTTGAGAGTTTTTTAGATTTTGCATATTCCCTTATTACTTCATGTGGATCTTTGATAGGATTTATTGTTAGATTTATTTTGAGCTTACTCGAGGACGAGCAAGATCTAAGTATGGGGGAATTTGATACGCTGGTTTTAGTACAGCATAAGTATGTACTTTTACTAGGATTTCGGAGTGTTTTAGGCTAGATTAGGATGTTTATTTCTAAAATCAGAAAAGCCTACAGTTGAAGATTTTGAAGACAGAAGTCCTAAGTTCGAGCTGAAGACCCGCTTTACAGCGGTTGCAAGGAATAAAAGACTGAAGTTTTTACGGAGAGCAAGACCTGTGCCCTCGGGTATGGAGCCAAGAGCGAGGTGAAGAGAAGATCCGAGGGGGCGAGAGTTCACATGCCCCGCGAGCGCGGGTCTCGACCCGCGGTCGCGGGTGATCAGAATTCCGCGGACGCCGATAGAGGTTGGAGCCGCGCTCGCGGCTTGTGACCCGCGCTCGCGGGTGGCGGTTTTCCAGCGGTCGACTCGAGTTTTATTCTATCTTTATTTATATTTATATCTTTAGTATTTTCGGATATTGTTTTGAGTATTTAAGCCTAGTTTTGTATTCAGTTGATCTATCTAGATTTTATTTCAGTTTAACCTAGTTTTTATTTCTATTATGGAGAACTAATCTTCCTTGGAGTTTGTTTGATCAAAGAAGCCTTTTTATTGAATTCATGAGATTCTGGTAACGTTTCTATCATTTGGTTAATATCAAAACTCTTGTTTTAATTCCATGATCTATGTTTGATTTTATAAGCCTGGTCAACTTGTTTGATTGACTTAGATCTACTGTTTGGATTAGGTTTGATTGTTGTCTATGCAATCTTATTTATCCTTGAAACAACTCTTTTCCAGGACTGTGGACTGGAATTAAGAAAGAGTGTTTGATTGTTATTTTATGCATGAGACTCGTAGCTTGATTGCATGATTTGATATCCTATTATCATTAATACTTTGCATAATTTGAATTAAGCATCCTTGTTCATATCATAATTTGGCTTGGACCGTGGACAAGCGGAAATCTTTTATAAGGATTGGAATTAACCTAGGAATTATAGAAAAGTGGATGAATCGATGATCCAATGATTAAAAAGGTGGAATTGATTGAATGAACTCGGCTTTCCTTTAATTGATTTGAAACCTAATACTGTTTGTTTGCTTAAACCCCAAAAACCCTGTCTTTGTTCTTTGCTGATTGTTCAGAATACCGATTCTCTTGGGTTCGATCCCTTACTTGCATGTTATACTTAGTTTGTAATTTCAGGTAATTTATTTTTGATCTCGGCACAACGACTTTAGTCGAGTCACTCCGAGTTTGTTGAAAGGAATTTACTTAACAACAAATAAATTTGTAGTCAAGACCCCGCTGAGTACAGGTGAGTCAGGATCGTCCATGGGAAGCAAGGTTGTGTTTAAATACTATTCTAGAAAGCAAAAGAACACAAAAACGGAAACAAAACAAGGAAGATTAACTAAACAACGGCTCGAACAAGTCGGTACCGACCTTGTCAGGGTCGGTATGACGCTGGACTTGAACTAAACGAAGCAAAACAACGCAGAGAAACACAGGTTCGATACCAATCTAACGACCTCGGTAACGACGCTGAACAGAACGTAGTATGAAACTTTCAAATAAGAGAAAAAGATCTAGGACAAGGGTTTACCACGACATAATCATGCAATCGAGATAGTGTGAATCATAAATATCATGCCTTGAAAATAAAGTCATTAACTTTTGTTCATTAAAACAAGTAAATCGGTCAATTTTCATAAATCAACTCACTTTCTACCTATTTTTGATCCAAAGTTTGTAACTTTCGTTATCAAACAATATCATCATTCAAGTTCATAACTTTCTCTTTCGATTAAGAAACCAACTCGAATTACCTTGACTTTCATCAAAGCATAAGCACAAAACAAGCAGAGAATAGATAGAAGACATTCAATCATTCATCATACATCATTCATGCACAATCATGTCGGGTTTTCAACCCCGATCCTAGAAAAGAGAACTACTCACATATACTTAAAGAAAAACGAACAAAACACTTGAATAAAGACATTACTTTGAATTTAAACTAAACTTACTTGAATTAATAATACTTCTTGTCTCAAAAAACAACCAGAAATCACACACTTCTTCTCCAAGTATCCTTAAAGAACAAACTAAATCAGCAAAAACAAGGGAGAAAGATGCGTGCTTCTTTCGAACTTCTCCCGTCTCTCTCCAAAATTCGATCTAAACCCCCCTAAAGCTATTAAAGACAAGAGTTTTTATACTAGAAAAGCTATCTAAAAAGTTTTCATAAAGATAGAACTTTCTAAAACTAAAAGATTACGAAATAAAAACATAAAAATCTCGAAGTCGGTCGCGTCTAGCGACACAGGGGACCTCGGTGTCGACCCTGTCAGGGTCGGTAGACTCTTGTTGAACTCTTGTTTACTTTGTCTTTGCTGCAAGCCTCGGCACCGAACCCACAGGGTCGGTAACTAGCCTGTTTTGACTTGTTTCTTTGTACTTTTTCATAGCTTCTTTTGGATTTCCCGGGGTCTCTTCGAGTGTCTTCAATTCTTCCTTAGCCAGCCATACTCCTTTGTTTCCTCGCCATCTCGATGTCTCCAGAATGCTCCAACTTTGCTCCAAAAACCTACAGAAAACACAAAAAAAAACAAAGTAGCTTCCATAATTTTCTCAAAATATGCAAACTCATCTAAAAAGACACAAAGCTAACACAAAAACACAACTAAACTAAGCTAAACAACCAAGAAAAACACTTAAAAACTAAGCTAAAAACACGAACATCAAAATACCTGTTGGACCCAGATTTTAGGCAAAGAAGCGTCGACTCATAGTCAGGAAATCTCCAACGCATCTAGTGCTACGGAAAATCTTCAAGATTGATTAACTCGGTTACAGGAAGAAGAATCTGAGATACGTTTGTTACGAGATATATTCCTCTCATGATTATACTCAATATAAGATAGAGATAAGCTAAGATTTGTTAGTTAGAGATAAGATTATATCTTTAATGAAGATAGAATATGCTCGATGAGGCTATATAAGTCGATGTAAACCCTGGGGGAAAAGGGACGCTTGATTCATACGATTTCTTGTGATTTCTACATCAATAAAAACACAATTTCGTTCATATTCTTTTCGGTTTATTCGATCAAGGCCCGATCTAGGTCAAAGTTTCGCCTTTGGTAAATTTTGGCTCAAACAATTTGGCGTCCACCGTGGGGCCGTGATCGATACAACCATCAGAAGAATCAGCATTCTACTTCCTTCCAAATCAAGGAACACGATGTCTTAAAACGGAGAAGGAAGCCCTAAAACTCCGGTCATTGAGGACGACCAAAACCTTGAGAACCAAGGCATGCGGTCTCAGGAAGAGGAGATGACGGACCTCAGACAGCGCATGGAATTTCTCCAAAAGGCGTTAAGCGACCAAAAAAGCTTTTATGATGCCCATGTAGAGCGCCTCACTGCCGAAAAAAGCCAACTCAAACAACAGTACGAGGTCTTGGCTACGGGACGCCGTTCCCTCCGCGTCGCCCGACGCACTGACGGAATAGTGAGGAGGATAGATTTCAACGCTGGAGAAGGAACTTCCGGAAAGAGTGAAGACCCGGACCCCCGAGACAAGGCACCCACACAACGAGACGCGACTCCAGAGCCCATGGGCCGAGTCCGCCGTGAGGAAGTCTTCCACGACAATAACCCTCCAATCAATCTCCGGTCAGCGGCTAACCAACGCCGAGCGCCATCTCAAGAAGTTTGGATCGAAGATGAAGGTACCGATGGGGAGGATCGAGAACGGCGCGATCCAATCGATTTGGACGCAGCCATCCGAAGAAAGGTGACCGAACAAATAAGCGTCATCGCTGACCAACTCCGGAGGGGAAGCCAAGGTTTCCAACCTTTGGAGCCTGAAGCACCCAACGGGTTTGACGAATCTCCGTTTTCTCGTCGAATCGCCCGAGTGGAGATTCCAAAAAACTTCTCAAGGCCTAGCATGCCCACGTACAACGGGACTACAGACCCTAACGAGCACGTGGCTGTATACAAACAGAAGATGATGACGAGTGCGGTCCCGTCCCACTCAAAAGAGGCAGTCATGTGCAAGGGGTTCGGCACAACCTTAATGGGGCCAGTCCTAACATGGTTCATCAACCTCCCACGTGGGAGCATTAGGTCCTTCGCAGATCTCTCGGATACTTTCCGATCTCAGTTCGCGAGCAGTCGCAAATTTGAGAAGCAATCCAGTGACCTTTATCGGATCCGCCAACGGTACCAGGAAACTACCAGAGAATCCTTGGATCGCTTCAATCGCGAAAAGATCTCCATCCCATCTTGCGATGTGATGACCGCAGTGGAGGCATTCAGGCAAGGGGTCACCCCTGATGGCGGCCTATACAAGGAACTAACTAAACACCCTTGTGCTACATTTGAGGAAGTGCAAGATAGGGCTTTGGCGCATGTCCGGCTAGAGGAAGACAGGTCCCTAAGGAAGAGGTCTTCGGAGACAGAGAAAACTGAGAGAAGGGGACCCGCCGAAGTTCAGCAGACCAAAGGAGGGACCGCCGAACCCATCCTTACTCACGACCTACCTCAGGGCAAGTCAATGTGACCAAGACACGATGGACGGATGACAAAGAGCGAGAACCCATGTCACCCTCACTCGACTCTTTCAAACTCAACATATCCACGGAAAAACTGCTCCGAAACATGGCGAAACAAGGAGAACTCGTGAGGTGGCCGAGAAAAGACAAAACCCCTCGCTCAGGGAAAGACACGTCCAAGTGGTGTGACTACCACGAGTACCACGGACACTGGACCCGCGATTGCCTGATGCTCTGAATAGAATTGGCCCGCCTAGTTGCGGAGGGAAGAATAAGAGACGTAGCTCCAGATGCTCGAGTACCCAAAGATTTGCTGGAGAATCCTCAATCCGAGCACCAAGAGAGGCGAAATCCTCCAACGCCTGACAGGGTGGTCAACGTGATATCCGGAGGATCAAGCATCTGTGGATTATCGTACTCAGCAGCTAAGCGCCATGCAAGAGAAAGCAGCTTCAATCGACCACAGTCATCAAGACACCGTGCCAAAGAATCTTCAGGACAAGCCATCGTGTTTGACGACACCGATGCAGAGAACACCTCCGAACCGCATCACGATGGTCTTGTAATGTCCCTGCACATTGGGAACATGCTGATGAAAAGGGTACTGATCGATACAGGAAGCTCCACGAATCTCATGACCCTAACCGCCCTGAAGGAGATGGGTTTGTCAGAAAACGACATTTATAAACACCCGGTGCCTTTAGTAGGATTCAGCGGCGAGGTCAAGCACACTGTGGGCGACATCGCCATCCCAACCTTCGCCAAATGCATTAATATGCAAGTCAATTTCCTCGTGACGGACTGCCCTTCATGCTACAACGTAATCTTGGGACGACCATGGTTGCACGACATGAAAGCCGTAGCTTCCACTTACCACCAAACGGTGAAATTTCCAACACCATGGGGAATAGACGAAATTCGCGGGGATCAGAGGTTGGCTAGGGAGTGTTACAAGGCAGCCCTCAAGCCAACCACCCTGAGACCTGAAACATAGCAATTACAGAAAGTCACCCCTCCGTCGGCGCGAACTGAAGATGGAGAAAAAGCGGAGGAGGTGACCCTAGAGGAGGGAAAGGTTATCAAGATCGGAGAAAATCTAGAACCATCAGTCAGAGAAGAATTGATACATTTCTTAAAAAATCACAAGAGCTGTTTCGCGTGGAGTCACGAAGACATGACTGGAATAGACCCTTCTGTCATTACACACAAACTCAACGTAGATCTTGAGCATCCCCCAGTTAAGCAGAAAAGACGAAGGTTCGCCCCAGATCGAATACAGGCGGTCGATGAAGAGGTCAAAAAATTACTAGATACCGGGAAGATCATAGAAGTGAAGTACCCCGATTGGCTAGCTAACGTAGTCGTGGTACCCAAGAAAAACGAGAAGTGGAGGGTTTGCGTGGACTTCACCGACCTCAACAAAGCTTGCCCCGAGGACTCCTTCCCTCTTCCCCACATAGATACAATGGTGGATGCAACTGCGGGTCACGAACTCCTCACCTTCATGGATGCATTCAGCGGTTATCATCAGATCCAGATGGAACCAGAAGATCAAGAGAAAACCTCCTTCATCACAGGGCAGGGAACATAATACTACCGTGTAATGCCCTTCGGTTTGAGAAACGTCGGGGCCACTTACCAACGGTTAGTCAACAGGATGTTTCGCGACCATATTGGCAAGACAATGGAGGTATATATCGACGATATGGTGGTGAAAAGCACAAGCGCCTCCCTGCATAGGGGGCATTTGGAGGAAGCATTCAGAATCCTCGAAGAATACAACATGAAGCTGAATCCCCAAAAGTGCATCTTCGGGGTACAATCTGGGACTTTCTTGGGGCATGTGGTAACCAAGCGGGGTATTGAAGCTAGCCCCGATCAATTTCGGGCAATCGCTTCCCTGAAATCCCCTCGAAGCGTGAAAGACGTGCAAAAGCTGACTGGCATGACAGCTGCACTAAATCGGTTTATCTCCAAATCCTCAGATAAGTGCCGACTATTCTACGAGGTACTAAAGAAGAACAAGAAATTCTAGTGGACAGAAAAACACGAGGCCGCTTTCCAAGAGTTGAAGGGATACTTCGCCAATCCCCTACTACTGGCTAAACCAACCCCGGGGGAGATACTGCACCTCTACTTAGCCGTATCGGACCGCGCCCTAAGCGGAGTCCTGGTCAAGGAGGAAGATGGCCTACAGGTTCCGGTCTACTTCGTAAGCAAAACAATGGTGTCCGCCGAGACACGCTACTCTCCAACGGAAAAACTGGTACTAGCGGTCGTAATGTGCTCAAATAAACTCCGACCATACTTCGAGTCACATACCATCATCGTCCTGACGAATTACCCACTCCGACAGATCATGAAAAAGCCAGAATTCTCAAGAAGGATGGTGAAGTGGGCAATCCACCTAAGTGGATACGACATTAGGTACGAACCTCGGAGAGCAATCAAGTCACAAGTACTGGCCGACTTCGTTGCCGACTTCACCCCGACTCTTGAGGAAAGCGCTAAAGGGGAGGTCTTAGTCTCATCCTTGGACGAACCTCAGGAGGAATGGACACTAAACACTGATGGAGCATCAAACGCAAGAGGAGCAGGCCTCGGCGTCGTGCTAAAGTCGGCAAAGGGGGAAACGATAGCACAGGCAGTCAGGTGCGACTTTGAAGCTACTAACAACGAGTCGGAGTGTGAAGCCCTCATCTTTGGGCTGGAGTTGGCTAAAGACTTGTCCATCAAGAAGATCAAGGTACGCGCTGATTCCCTGCTCATCATCAATCAAATTTTAGGCATTTTCGATGCCAAAGATGATAGGATGGCTAGCTACCTCAATGTGGTTAAAATATTATCCGGGAATTTCGAACAAATACAATTCGAACAAATTCCTCGGGACCAGAACACTCCAGCCGATGCCCTAGCCGGTCTAGGCTCAACCCTAGACCCCAGGGAGTACGATAACATACCGTTAGTCCACTTATTACAGTCGGCTATAACTGAAACATCGGTGACGCAGGTCGCTGAACCACCACCAGAGCAACTTGCCTCGGATATTCTCCAAGCACCCGCCAGCCCAGTGATCGAGTCGGACAGCCAATGGACCAAGCCATACCTTGATTGGTTCCTACACGGCAAAGTACCCGAAGACAAGATCGAAGCTAAAGCCTTAAGGTCAAAGGCGACACGATTCGCCGACTTAGATGGGGTCCTCTTCCACAAGTCCGCCTCAGGTTTCCTACAGCGGTGCGTAGAAAGGAAAGAGGTTGTGAGAATTATGCGCGAGGTACACAGCGGAGATTGCGGCAACCATACTGGGGGTCGAAGCCTTGCCAACAAGATCCTGAGGCAGGGGTGGTATTGGCCCTGTATTCGCCAGGATGCCATTAAGTATGCGCAGTCATGCGAGGCATGCCAGCGGCATGCACCAGTCCCACATCAACCTCCAGAGATTCTCCACCTGTCGATCACTCCCTGGCCCTTCATGCGATGGGGGATGGACATCGTCGGCAAGCTACCCCCATCCACAGGGCAAAAGGTGTTCTTCCTCGTCATGACAAATTATTTTTCTAATTGGATTGAAGCTGAAGCCTTACGGGAAATCAAAGACAAGCAAGTAATCTCCTTCATCAAGCGCAACATCTTGAGCAGGTTTGGGGTTCCCGCAGAGATTACTTGCGACAATGGGTCACAATTTATAAGCAAGAAGATGCGTGACTTCTGCAAGGAGTGGAACATTGACTTAGTCATGTCCACTCCCCGATACCCCCAAGCCAATGGACAGGCCGAAGCTAGCAACAAGGTCATCATCAATAACCTAAAGAAGCGGCTGATAAAATCCAAAGGGAAGTGGGCTGAGGAATTACCCTACGTGCTCTGGGCCGATCGCACCACCCCAAAGGGAGCCACCGGACAAACCCCGTTCTCACTGGTACACGGCTGCGAGGTTGTTATCCCAGCCGAGGTCCTAGTCCCAACTGCAAGATACGGACTCGCTACCTTAGAAAGCAACGGACGTGAGCTCGAAGCAGATCTGGATACTATCCAGGAACTCAGAGAGGCTGCCCATGCTCGGATCACGAAGTACCAACAGCAAGTGGCCAGGAGCTACAATAAAAATGTTCGAGTGAAAAGTTTCCAACTTGGAGACTGGTTATTGCGAAAGGTTTTCCAGAATACAGCAGAAGCAAACGCTGGCAAGCTAGCACCCACCTGGGAAGGGCCATACAAAATCACTAAAATCGCGGGAAATGGAGCTTACCAGTTAGAATCCAGGGATGGAAAGGCGGTACCACGAAGCTGGAATGCAACCCACTTGAAAAAGTACTACTTCTAAATTAACTCATTGTCATGCTTTATTTCTAGACATGTCTTAGCTCTAGCTTAGAGAATCTTTAGGCAATTTTTGGCTTTTTTGAAATAAACAACTCGGGGCACTTGCCCACACTGTCGAACAAAGTTTCAAAATTCCTAGTTTATCAAATTTGTTTCACACATTTTTGCATAATGATTTGTGAGAAAAATATTCTCCCATTCTTGCGCACTCTCTTATTGCTCAAAAACGCAAACACATGCTAATCAAAGTTCTATACAACATGAAACGCGTCCAAACATAAAAAACATTGTTGAGACACATGGTTATACCGTCTAGAAACGACGAAGTCATCACGCATACAATGTCGATGAAGTAACCCATAAGATGGTTACCAGAAACCACTGTTGAGACACATGGTTATACCGTCTAGAAACGACGAAGTCGTCACGAATACAACGTCGACGAAGTAACCCATAAGTTGGTTACCCCCTATCTAAGTCTGATCAACAAAACATCCGATTAGTACGGGAAGGGGAAAGCTATAGCATATAACCCAAAATGGCCATATGCGCGGGACGCCGCGATGACACCTACATCCTAATTTAAGGATCCATTGCCCAAGAACACGTCAATTCCTAATGACCCTTGGCAGTGGCCAAAGGTAGCCTAATCGTAACTAACTATGTACGGCCCTTTGCAGAAAACTAAAACACCCAAAACGCGAAATGTCATGCACGAGATTCACAATAACTCGCTAATGAGAGGAGCACCAAAACTCCCTCTTAAAACGCTAAAACCTAATGCGTACCCCACTCGCGAGCAACAAGTTCATGGAGATTCTCCAGGAATCTACCTATGCTAATATACCACGCAAAGGTTCCTCCTTAACCATGGCCTTCTCGCAATCTCCTTCCTTGCTGGTTGGGGCCCCATCATCATCGTCTTGACACTTTTCCTTGTTTGGAGAGCTAACATCATCCTCCTGGTCTTCAGCCACCAGATACTCCTTGCCGGGAGGGGGATTGCCAGCAGGGTAGTATTCCTCCAAGATCTCCAGCTGCGTCTTCAAGTCCCACTTGGCGCTCTTACCGTCAGCAAAGTCCTGCAGCAGCTCCACTTGAGACTTCATTGTGTAATACGCTGCCACGTTCACCACCACCTGGGAAAAGCTTTCGATCTCCTTCTCTGCCTCCGACGCCTTCACCTCGAGTGATGCCTTTTCAAACTGAAGATCCTCCACCTGAACCCTTAAAGAGTCCACCGGCGATTAGAGTTGGCGAGCCTTCCTATCCGACGAAGCGGCCAATTCCCTCGCTTGCTTCTCTTTTTCCTCCAACACCCTCATTTCCTCCTGGCAACGACCATTAGTGGCCATTAGCTCCTGGAAGGCCTGGAAAAGTAGAAGAATGAGGATAAGTCAGGCAGAAGGCAAATGAGTGTTAAGAAAACGGCAACGAATATCTAAGGGCTCGGGTAAGTAGACCTACCACTCTTAACGTTGCGCCCACATGGCTGAATGCGACATCTGGGGTTAGGGTTTGGAAATCCATTTTTACATTCGGAAGCAGCGTGTCCCCGAAAGTGCTGAGGAGAGCTTTCAGTTCTACCTTCTTGGCAACATGCGAGGTTGGAGAATCGTCAGTTCTTTTCTGCTTCAACGAGAGAGACTTCTTAGCCTCGAAGCTAGGAGGGGGAGACGTGGGAAGTCTAGGACCACCAGATCTGAGCCGTCGGACCATTACCGCGGCAGAGGTGTCCACGCCAGCGCCTAGAGAGTTTAAAAAAAAAAGAAGGGGGACGTGGATTTAAAAGTGAGCTTAAGAGAATTAATCGCATGGGGAGCGGAAAAAAGAGTAAACAACCAACCTGATTTCTTCTTAGAGGAGCTCATCATATCAGAGGACAAGGGAGTGACTTCTGTTTCGGTTTTGTCTTCGTCGGATTCTGGAGATTCTTCGTCTTCACCACTACCCACTGGGTCAGGACGGATATTTTTGGGTTTTCGTTTTTCAGCCTTAATCTTTAGCAAGCGTCGACACACGCCTGTATCCGTGCTCTTGGAATTGATTCCTACTGGAACTGCACAAACAGGTCAAACATGAAAACAGGGAAACAAGAATGTGTAAAAAAGAAGAAGATCAGATCGTCTTACGAGATGTGTTCCATTCATCTCGAAAGACGTCTTTCACTTCATCATCAAGATCGCCTAAAGACGCTTTCTCAACGAAGAAGAAGCGGGATTGCCAGCACCGGGAAGATATTTTCAGCTTAGGAATAAGAGGGTTTTTGGTGTCCCTAGCATGCAAGGTGATGCGACCTGCCCTCTGAGGAACGATTTTGTACACCAACAAGAGCTCTCCCATGGTCATTTCTAAACCCCTCTCTGCAGCAAGCTCGTCAATTCGGGCAAGTGTGCGCCAGGTAGTCTGGAGGATTTGGCAAGGAGAAACTTTTAGGGTTTGGATAAAGTCTCGGATGAAAGGAGAGAAGGGAAATTTCAAGCCCAAGGTGAAAGGATAATCAAGGAAACAGATCCACCCCGGTCGCACCCAATCGATGAGTGCGACAGTCGGGGCATGGATGCGGGTCCCCTCAGGAAAGCCGCCAAAGGAGATCCAATCGGCGATCTCCTCCGGCGTCATATCACAACGATGGAGGTCTTGGGGACCCATGGCTGAAGAAGAAGTAAAAGGCGAAGGTTTGGCCATGGAAATTGAGCAGAATAAAACTAGAGAGGGGGAAAAAGAAACGTTACCTGAGGAGTCGAGAGCAAGATTGGGGAGGAAGGAGGACGAAGGCGAAATGATGATAAAAAGAATAAAAGCCTCTCAGGTCATTAAGAGGAGGTGATAGAAGCAGATCCCGTTTTCCAAGGCATCTCCAAACGTCTTATCAAGCTTAAATGCAATTTTCGAAATTTGAATTTAAATTTCGAAACTGCATTTAGGGGTATTGTTGGACCCAGATTTTAGGCAAAGAAGCGTCGACTCATAGTCGGGAAATCTCCAACGCATCTAGTGCTACGGAAAATCTTCAAGATTGATTAAGTCCGTTACAGGAAGAAGAATCCGAGATACGTTTGTTACGAGATATATTCCTCTCAGGATTATACTCAATATAAGATAGAGATAAGCTAAGATTTGTTAGTTAGATATAAGATTATATCTTTAATGAAGATAGAATATGCTCGATGAGGCTATATAAGTCGACGTAACCCTTGGTGGAAAAGGGACGCTTGATTCATACGATTTCTTGTGATTTCTACATCAATAAAAACGCAATTTCGTTCATATTCTTTTCGGTTTATTCGATCAAGGCCCGATCTAGGTCAAAGTTTCGCCTTTGGTAAATTTTGGCTCAAAAAATACCCCATACTTATGCTTGCTTGTCCTCAAGCAATCACTAAACATAGACCAAAACCAATCAACACATTCCTCAAGTAATAGCCTTTATCAAAAAGCAACATCAAAGCATGAGTGAAGATTAGCAAATGACTTTTAACGTCATTATACATATATGAGCAACAAATAGACATAAGAAATCACAATCCCACCTCACAAAGGATAATGTGTTTCACTCAACTCTCATGTGTTTAGGCTTATAAGTTCATCTCTCAACTCAATTAAATATGCAAAAACTCACAAAAATTGGAACTTATATCACCAAACTCTCCACCAAAGATTGTCAAAACAAGCAAAAATCATCAAGAGAACTTAGGCTCAATGGAAAACTTCATAGAAGTTCCCATTCGGTCGGGTTGTAATGGAGCATGGTAATGACAATAAGGCATGGAAATATTTTGGTTTATGGTGCTAAAAATATCTGAGAATATAGACTCCTAAAAACTCACACATATCCAAAACTCTCATAAAGGAACATACCAAACTCACTCTTCTTTATGCACACTCTCTTCTTTCACTCACCCATTAAAATCCTAGAAAGTCTCATATACATAAACATAAAGAAACTCTTGGCTTTGAACTTTAATGCACTTGCACGCATTCTTTTTCTCTTTTTCTTTTTCCATTTTTTCCCTCTTCCTTTTCTTTTTCTGAATTTTTCTTCTTCACTGGAAAGGATCGGTACCGACCCCACTAGGGTCGGTAACGAGTCTGCGTTCTCTTCTTTTTCCTCTGCTGGGATAACCTCTGTACTGGCCCTTAAAGGGTCGATAACGAGTTGAAACTTCATTCTTTCTCTTTTCATCTAACTCGTGTACTTCTTACCAAGAGATCTTTTTACAACTTTTAACAAAGAGACTTCCAATCTACCCCAACCAATCCCTTTCTTTTCGAACAAATATATATTTTTCACTCAACAAAACAACTCTAACCAACTAAGTCCTAATCCCCGGATAGGGTCAAGCTTATATCGGCTAGGAAATAATTTTTGTGGAGCTACAAATAAAAGGTTTCAGGCTCAAATTGGCTTCAAAAACAAGAGATAATGTAAGGGTGGATATAGATTAATAAGGCTCATGAAAAATTAAGTTCTCTATCATATGATTTCACAAGTAATGAACTAAAAATCTTATAGAGGGTTTGAGAAATAGATAACCATCGCAATCTCAAGAGATAATATACATATAGAGAGTAAATCACACATGAAAAGCCAAGGCTAAATAAGCTCACAAGGAAATTTTGTTGGATTGCAATATACTTATGCTAAAAGTCATATGCACTCAGTTTCATCACATGCTAATCCACACTTAAAAAAACATTTCATCATGAGATTCAGGCTAAACTATCAAAAACATGCTAAGAGGAATTATATGGTCATCCAAGCAAAAGCAATCATATAACCATAAAATCAAGGGTACTTCTTTGTTCTAAAATCTTTTTGTGGTTTTTCAAATTTTTCAATTTTTTTTTAATTTTTTTATGCAAAGGAAAGCAACTAAAACCAACAAACAAGACAACAAACTTTAAACAAAAAACAAAAGAACACAAAAGTTTTATTTTCCCTCCCCACCCAATACTTAAACAATACAGTGTCCCCACTGTAAAAACAAAGCAAGACAAAATAAAGAGATAAGGAAAAGAAAATAAACTCACAAAGTAGTTGTTGAAGCATATGGAAGCATCCTTTGACATCCTTGAGACATTCTTGAAAAAGAGAGGGAAATCAGGATGGAGGTGGGAAGCGCCTCTCAAAGTTGTGCATGAACATAGCCATGGCCCTCCAGCGTTCTTCACCCTCTGCCCAGCGCTGCTCACTTGTCCTCCAACGAGACTCAAACATCATGTGACACTCATCCTCAACTGCCATCAGAGTTGCATAAGCCTCTTGCCACTGATTCATCTGATCATGTATGTGGTATCGATGCAAACACAGTTGCTGCATTCGGGAAGCCAAATCAGTCACCCATTGTGGAGGTGGATCGGAGCTGGAGGCGTCGGTACTGCGTTGCTGCTGGTGATGGTGGTGCTCGGTACCGGGCTGGTGTTGCTCGGTACCGGACTGATTCTACTGAAAAAGGGGGTCGGTACCGACCCTGTTGGGGTCGGTACCGACCCTGTTGGGGTCGGTATCGGGGTCATATGTCACGATACCATACTACGCTGGCACGGTAACATTTCCATCAGCATCGGTCATCCCCTCGGTAACAGTGTCATAAGCCTCGGTACCGACCTCTTCAGCATACGCCGGTGCATCTTCTTGCATGGTGTCCTCCTCCCTCTCGTACCGTGACTCGGATATCCTTAATGAAGGATCATCTTGGGGCTTCTTAGCAAGCGAAAACGGTGTGGAAGTCCAAGTCTCGTACCAATTGGGGAGGTACAAGAGCTCCATCTTATCCGACGTGATGAGCACTTGGCGACCATGAACCGTAGTGGTGATTCCCTCCCGGCATCTTTGAAAAATCCCTGAAGACACCCAGTAGCTTGTTCCTAGCTTTTGCGAAAGAAGTGCACTGTAGCGTGTAAGGTCGATCATACAAGCCAAATCTAGGAGGGTCACCAACCCGCCAAAATAGATCCCTTGAAGTTGTGCCCCATGTTGCTCCACATATGTCACCCATTCGTACCCCAAGTTCATAGGACCGGGGTCTTCAAAGAGCATGGTGCGGATCCAATCTCTGTCCTTGTTGGCCAAGATAACTCCTTTTTGGGCCAAATAGTGGAGCCCAGAATTTGGAGGATAATGCGGAAAATCGGGTTGACTATGTGAGCACCAAGGAGGGTGGGTGTTGTAGGACTAATTTCCCTTGTGATGTAACCCCATGTTTCTGTAACTTTGAAGTCGTCTGGTGCTGAGTAATCGCGGGAGGGGTTAGGAAAGTGGAGAAGAGTGTTGAACTCGGACATGGTGAGCTCATAATCCTCATTCCCGAGCGTGAATCTAATCTTCCCCACCGACTTCTTATTCTTAAACTGGGTGCGAAGGGTGGCCACAAATTCAGATGTGAGGGCCGGGTAGTGAGGTATTTCTTTCCACTTTAGGAGGTGAGCCACACCGAGGATGGAGAAGGCGTTCTTGAGGTCCTCATAGATTCCCAACTGCTTTCCATCAACCCTTGAAAACCACCTCGTGTGGTGAGGTTTGTTGAAGACAAGGTTGTAGATCTCTCGTTGCTCAACGGTCTTCAACACCACATGATCCATGCGTGGTGGAGATGGAGAGGGTTATGATGATGGAGAAGGAGATGGGTTGGCCCTTTTTGTTCTCTTGCCCGCCTTCTTGCTAGCTCGGCTTGTACTTGCCATTGAAAAACCTGTAGAAACCACAAACATACCAAGATAAGATCCACTCATGACAATAACACACCAAAGAACCCCATACTAATTGAAACCAGACTTTTGCAAGTGAATTTTAATATTTTGAAGGGTCGGTATCGAGCCTGTCAAGCATCAAGCTGTGCACTGGGTCAAAAAGGGTCGGTATCGAGCCTGTGTTTCTAGAATTTAAACCCAAAGTCGAGGGCCAAGGCCTTGATTTCAAATCATCCGATACTTATAAAATCCTTTCAACCATGAATCCAAACAATACCACACAACCAAGCACCCACAACCCCATACGTACTCAAAACCCTATTTAAACATACCAAAATTGCACAAAAATATGGTGTAAATCATGTCAAATCAAGAGCAAGTAACCTCATGCTTTTATAATGTAAAGTAATTGAGTTCTAAACATAAGGAAACTAAGTTCATCAAAACACAACACCAACATCAAAGCAAAGAGGCACAAATCAAGCATGAACATCTCAAACTAGATCTATATCTAGGGATGAAAATCAATCAAAAATCACCATGAATACTCAAGCATAATTGAATTTAAGATTCAGGGTTGAGAAACATACCAAAGATCTGAGAATGAAGAATGAAAAACAAATGGTTTTGAGGGTAACGAGGGTATGCGAATCGGTAACGAACAAAAGTGGAGTTTGCTTGGTACCAGGGTGGAGATGCGCGGTTTGCAAAATCGGTGTGGGACGTGGTCCGGGTGGTGGTGCGACAGCAAGATTTCGGTGGTGCGAGGATCTCAGATGGAGTAAATGGTGGCAAAGAGGATTGGAGAGCAAAGGGTGCATTTTTGGTGATAGAGGAGGTACGTTGAAGGAGAAACAAAGAAATTTTAGGTTTAAGTACTTACCTGGGGTCGGCACGCGTTTCCGGATTTTTTCGCAATGGGGGTCGGTACCAACCCTGTGAGGTTCGGTATCGAGCCTGTCTGGGCAACATTTTGCTCACGTCGTTATCGACCTGACTCTTGTAGCACTTTCAAATAAACATTCTATCCCGCAAACTTAACTCTACTCTAAAAAGAAGTCAAAAGAAAGCTAACAAAAAGATCTAATAAAGGAAAAACTAAACCTGGTTGCCTCCCGTAAGCGCTATTTTTAACGTCGTTAGCCCAACAAACTTACCTTAGCTAGTTCGACGATGTAAGAGCCCAAGTGGCTCTAATTTATTCCTCGGGGTCGGCTTGCTCAAAGAACTTCTTCAGCCTATGTCCATTAACCTTGAAGATGGCTCCATTGTTATCTACTAGATCCACCGCTCCGTGAGGGTATATGTGGTGGACCATGAATGGCCCACTCCATCTTGATCTTAGCTTCCCTGGAAAAAGGAGGAGTCTAGAGTTAAAGAGGAGTATCTTGTCACCAACTTCATAAGTTTTGGGCACTAACTTCTGGTCATTCCATCGCTTGGTACGCTCCTTGTAGATCTCAATGTTCTCGTATGCCTTCAGCCTCAACTCCTCTAGCTCTTGCAAGTCCATGAATCGTTTTGCTCCGGCCTTGTCGAGGTCCATTTGAGCTCTTTAAGAGCGAATAATGCCTTGTTCTCTAACTCGACTGGCAATTGGCACGCCTTTCCATACACTAGATTGTAGGGAGTGGTGCGTAAAGGTGTTTTGTACGCTGTTCTGTAAGCCCATAAAGCATCATCAAGCTTTGATGACCAATCCTTCCTAGAATGGGAGATCGTCTTCTCCAAGATGCTCTTGATCTGCCTGTTTGAAACTTCAACCTGGCCGCTAGTTTAGGGATGGTATGTGATAGCGATGAAATGGTCGTGCAAATCATGACTATTCAAAAGAGTCCAAACTAACTTAAAATCGTAGTATTTAGGAAGTTCCGGGTCGAATCCACAAGGAGACAAGTTTTATCTTTTGTATGAGTTCTATGTCAAACAAGTAATAAAAGGGGTTTTTGAATTGTAACTAAGAATGCAAAACTAACAAATTAACAAGTTTGTGAATAACAATATTTGGGAAGATAGCTTAGGCAAATAAATATCCACAATCGTATGACAAGTTGATCCTTGATTCCATTCACCTCAATATCACAAGCAATGGATTTTCCAATTCCTTTTCAATTCTAATTAACAACACAACCAGATACTATTAGTTCTAACTAATTAAACAACCATGAAACCATCAATGATTCAATTTAATAGCAGCAGTAAGGATAGGAATATAATAGGATACAATTCTAACATAAAACAACCAGTTTTTACCTTAGAATGTAAATCAAATCTGTTCTACATAAGACTAGCACAACCGAATACTAGTATAATGCAGTTGCTACTTCAATCTAGAGATACTCAACCACTAACACTCTAAATCTAGCAATAGATCAATAACAACAAACCCTAGTTGATCCGGCTAGAAACTGTTGAAATAAATCATAAACATTCAAGCAAGAGAGAAGATTAAATCCATGCAATAGATAAGGAATTAGAAATCTCACAACTTTATTCAAAATGATACTTCAATTGTCTGACTAAGGACAAGGGCTTAGTTTTCCATAGAAAATATGAAAAACTTAGAATGAAAAGTTTGAGAATGAGAATTAGATAGATGAGAGTTTCTTCTACCCTAAAAAACCCTAATATAAAGAAGGAAACTAGGTCCAAACAACATAAATACAAAAGATATAAACCTAATATAATAATACTATAATAAAAAATCAACTCGCGGGTTTGAAATATCGGCCCAATAAAAGGCGGCGGTCGCTGCCCCATAGGCGGCACCCGCTGCCAGCATCTCGGTTCAGCATTCAAGTCACACTTTGGGGGCTGTTTTGACTTCCTTTGAGTTTGAATTTGGACTTGGAGTAAAACATGAATTGTATATCTTTGAATTAGCTTTCTAATGATTCCAAATTCAACTTCATCGGACCACTATAGCTCCCGAACGAACACTTGCAAGACAGAGGTGTCGAACTAGCAACTCCAATGGATGGCCCGAATTCAAGCGTTCTTTCCCCGGTTTCCATTCCTTTCACACTTGTTCACTTTAAGACCTGTAAAACAACGTAGAACAAGTGCAAAAACCCAAAACTCCTAGACACTCTAAGACACTAAAGAAACTAACTAAAACTACCTAAAAACAACGCAAAAGAAACGGAAACATGCATCCTAAACACTACCTATATGCAAGCTATCAAATTCCCCCATGTTTAAACCTTGCTTGTCCTCAAGCAAGAAGTAGATCAAGTCACACCACAACATAGCAATCCAATCATCCATCTCATAATCCATAGAGCAAGTCAACATATAACTATAACATCATCAAGACGCCCTAGCGTGCAATTGACTAAAGCAAAGAGCATAGACAATTCATCCATTCTAGACCATACCAAGTTAATGTGTTTGCACTCAAAATCAAGTGTTTATAGGTATGTGTTTCACTCAAATCTACAATGAAAAACTAGACTACCATAGGCTTGCATCAGCATCCTAATTCTCCACCGTTGTGGACCAAACACACAACAAAAATCATGAGGTCTTTTCAAGGATTGTAATGGGGCCAAGGTAAAGAGAAATCGGAGGGGATTATATTTGTTCATGTGGTGCTAAATCCGGGATAAATAACTAACTAAACCCAAACCCAACACTTTTCACTTCTTAATACTTCCAATTCTTCATACAACTCCATAAATAGACTTAAGCTCTTTTTTTTTCTTTTTTTTAACAATTTTGCCTCTTTTTTCAACTCATTATAACAATTACGAAGACTTATTCTTTGAAGCCCACTTTTTTCAACTTATTCTTCATCTTCATTTTTTTCTCACTTTGCACACTAGAGTTGTATTCCTTTCTTCCAGTTCCACCTTTTCTCACACTTCCCCCATACTTATCCACAACCACACAAAAAAAATTCACCTAAAGTCCTAAATCCCGGATGGGTCAAGGTTATATAGGCTAGGAATTATTTTTGTGGAGCTATCAAAAATAGGCTTTAAGGCTTAAAAGAAATGGGGTGTCAAAACATGGATCTTGTAAGGTAGGAAGGAAAATAATATGCTAAATAAGAAACATGCCTCAATCATATTAATGTCATGCGTTATAGTCAAGTAAAGCAGCCTTGAAAAAAAGTCATAACGCAAGTTCTAGAGCTAGCAATTCACAGTGATACACTCAAGAAATAGAGAACAAATAATCAATAAAAGGCCAAAAACAATCTCACAAGGTTAATTGTCTAGAACTTCAAAATATATCTAAAACTCAAGCTCATCTACATGCTCAATCCTATAATCAAAGTATATAATCAAAGATCATGCTCATTTCATAGAAACTTCAACATTTCAAACAAGTCATGGGTTAGAATCCATACTTAACTTAGAAACACAAGAGGTCTTACACATTTGGGGAAATAAGAACCTAAAATCCAATTTTTTTTATTTTCTGAATTTTCTCAATGCAAAACATAAAGTAAACATGCCTAATCTAATGCAACTACATGAATGCAAAGCAAGTAATTCCCTTCCTCCATGCTTAAAACTTACTTTGTCCCCAAAGTAAAGTAAAAGTAAAGAGAAGAAAAAAAATTCACAAACCAACTATTGATCTGGGTAAGGGAACGGTGAGCAACATCAGAAGGGCAAAAATCAACATCAGAGAGGTGGCGGGCAGCGCCAGGGGCGGCAGTCGCCATTTTTTTCGGAAATTTGAGGCGGTTAGAGTCTTCGTCGCGTCAGTCGCCGCCTGACGGGCGGCGGGCGCCGCATATTTGGTGGCGGTCGCCGCCGTTAATGTCGTGGCCAAGTCTGTTTCGATTTAATTGGCGGCGGGTGCCGCCAGGTCCTCTCCTTTTTTGCATACATGCAGGTTAGTCCAACATAGAAACAAAAGAAAAACCGAAACAAAAACAACTAAGCTAGAAAAAAAGGAAGTACCTAGGTTGGGTTGCCTCCCGACAAGCGCCTTATTTAACATCATGGTTGGATGTTTATTGACAAAATAAGACATTGTCAATGCCCTTAACAGCCTGTCAAAAGCCTGTGAACACATCTCACAAGAAGATAAGTAACACAATGATAAATTGAAAGTGAATATTATACCATTCAAAAACCATTTCAACTTATCAAACTTATGTGCCCAATTTTTATGAGATGGCATATGCTCAAACAAATTCAACACGAGTGATGATGTTAGAAAATACTTACAGTATGGGTCAAAGTATTTGTCACCATTACCACTTTCTTCAAAGATGAACTCCGTATATTTTTCATCTTCCACCTTGTGTTCTAGACTTGGTTCCTCATCTTGCAACTCCATAAGCTTTGGATGTGAGGTGGGGAAACTGAAACATGGGATCTCAAGGCCTAACATAGGGAACATCATGACAACGGGGGCATTAACAGATGTATCATCTTGATTTTCTCCCTCATTGTTGTCTACTTCATCAGCAAAGAAGTCATCATGGTCGACAAAATAGTCTTCTTCCAAAATCACAAAACCCTCAAACTCATGACTCCACATGGGAGAAGATGATTCAGGCTCCCTAGGCTCTGAAAGTATCTCTTTGTCAGCACAGAATTCCCTTGGCTCTATAATGATCTGCTCAACTCCACATGGGAGAAGATTATAGGTGAGAATACATATTGGGCATCAAATTCATCTTCATAACCCACATCAAGTGTTTTAGATTGCTCCTCAACTTGTATTTGGGTGTTTGACTCATGATTGTTTGATTCCAATGTGATTCCACCATTTCTTTCACACAACTCAAAAGGACATGAGGTTGTGGAATGAAAATGTGAAGAACATAACTCACACTACTCCCTGATCAAAGTATCCATCAATGTAGAGAGATCCCTATTTATATCCTCAAGAAACGTATCAACCGGTTGTGGCAGTGGGGAAGATGACTCAACCTGAAAGCTTTGATAGCTCATAAAACATAAGAAATCCCAATATTCCTCGGATCCCATATATAAAAGCCTCTCATTGCTCATGTAGTCAGCCAATCCCCTTGTCTCAAGATTCATACCATGAATAACTCCCATGTTGACCTGTCTATCATTGTATTGGAATCCCCATGTACCAATTTTGAACACATGGTCTTGAAATCTAGAAAAATAATCATGGAAGTGTTCATCCTGCAGCTGTCTACACTCGAGCAAAGCCATAGATTAGTAGCATCGGTGTTATGAACTGTAAGATAGGTTCATAACACCAAGATTGGCACAAAATCACACAAAAGACAATTATTGCCTCCCCGACAACGGCACCAATTTGATAGCGATGAAATGGTCGTGTAAATCACGGCTATGCAAAAGAGTCCAAACTAACTTAAAACTGTATTCTTTAGAACGTCCGGGTCGAATCCACAATGAGACAAGTTTTATCTTTTGTATGAGTTCTATGTCAAACAAGTAATAAAAAGGGTTTTTGTATTGTAACTAAGAATGCAAAACTAACAAATTAACAAGTTTGTAAATAATAATATTTGGGAAGATAGCTTAGGCAAACAAATATCCACAATCGTATGACAAGTTGATCCTTGATTTCACCTCAATATCACATGCAATGGATTTTCCAATTCCTTTTCAATTCTAACTAACAGCACAACCAAATAATATTAGTTCTAAATAATTAAACAACCATGAAACCATCAATGATTCAGTTTAATAGCAGCAGTAAGGATAGGAATATAATAGGATACAATTCTAGCATAAAACAACCAGTTTTTACCTTAAAATGTAAATCAAATCTCTTATGTATAAGACTAGCACAACCAGATACTAGTATAATGCAGTTGCTACTTCAATCTAGAGATGCTCAACCAATAACACTCTAGATCTAGCAATAGATCAATAACAACAAACCCTAGTTGATCAGGCTAGAAACTGTTGAAATAAATCATAAACATTCAAGCAAGAGAGAAGATTAAATCCATGCAATAGATAAGGAATTAGAAATCTCACAACTTTATTCAAAACGATGCTTCAATTGTCTAACTAGGGACAAGGGCTTAGTTCTCCATAGAAAATATGAAAAACTTAGAATGAAAAGTATGAGAATGAGAATTAGATAGATGAGAGTTTCTTCTCCCCTAAAAAACCCTAATATAAAGAAGGAAACTAGGTCCAAACAACATAAATACAAAAGATATAAACCTAATATAATAATACTAGGATAAAAAGAAACTCGCGGGTTTGAAATATCGGCCCAGTAAAAGGCGGCGGTCACTGCCCCATAGGCGGCACCCGTTGCCAGCATCTCAGTTCAGCATTCAAGTCATACTTCGGGAGCTGTTTTGACTTCCTTCAAGTTTGAATTTGGACTCGGAGTAAAACATGAATTGTAGATCTTTGAATTATCTTTCCAATGATACCAAATTCAACTTCATCGGACCACTATAGCTCCCAAACGAACCCTTGCAAGACAAAGGTGTCGAACTAGCAAGTCCAATGGATGGCCCGAATTCAAGCGTTCTTTCCCCAGTTTCCATTCCTTTCACACTTGTTCACTTTAAGACCTGTAAAACAACATAGAACAAGAGCAAAAACCCAAAACTCCTAGACACTCTAAGACACTAAAGAAACTAACTAAAACTACCTAAAAACAACGCAAAAGAAACGGAAACATGCATCCTAAACACTACATATATGCAAGCTATCAGTATGGTGTTGCCACCCGATGTGATACCCCATACTTAGCCGAGAGAGCTTCAAAGCTCCTCCCTATGAAATGTGAACCACCATCACTAATAAGGACTCTTGGTACTCCAAACCTGGGGAAAATGTTAGTCTTAATAAATTTGGCCACGGTTTTGGCGTCATTGGTCCTTGTAGCAACGGCTTCCACCCACTTAGAGACATAATCAACCGCGACAAGGATATACTTATAGGGACCCGATGAGGGGAAGGGTCCCATAAAGTCTATGCCCCAAACATCGAAAAGCTCGACCTCTAGGATCCTTGTTAGCAGGTTCTCATTCCTCCAAGTGATATTTCCAGAGCGTTGGCATTCATCACATGAGGTCACATAATCATGTATGTCCCTGAAAATGGTTGACCAATAGAGACCACTTTGAAGAATCTTCGTCGTGGTTTTGAATCCTTTTGCATGGTCACCGGTGTGGAGAGTATGACATTGACGGATCACACTCTCTATCTCTTCTTCTGGAATACAGCGCCTAAAGAGGTGATCACTTCCTCGCTTGAACAAGTATGGATCATCCCAATAGTATTGTTTGACATCATGTAAAAACTACTTCTTCTTTTGTGGAGTCAAGCCATCGGGAATCACGCCTCCTACAACGTAGTTAGCAAAATCCGCAAACCAAGGAGTCTTTGACCCTCTAATAACATGAATAGAATGAAGAGAAGTAGAAGAAAGAGATGAGGAAAGATCTGAATTGGGAGGTATTGAAATAAGGTGAGAAAACGTACTTGGATGGGTCGTTACCGGACTTGGATGGGTCGTTATCGACCCTCTGGCTTCAGTAATCTTCTCAGTAACGATCTCTTTTGGCTCGGTATCGAGCTGTCCTACCACGGTATCGATGGTTTCTGGCTCGGTACCGGTGTGCCCAGCGTGCTCCAGCTTCGTGATGGGTCGGTACCGACCCGTGCAGGGTCTGTAATGAGCCTTATGCAATTTTCGACCTCGTTCAATATGAGGTGCTCGTCCGGTCTGGAGTCATTGATTGGTAAAGCATTGTTGGAATCCGTGATGTGTTCAACTGGCAACCTAGATAGGTGATCCGCCACCAAGTTTTATGCTCTCTTCTTGTCTCGAATTTTATGGTCGAATTCATACAATAAGAGCATCCAACGAAGTAGCCTAGGTTTGGCAACCTTCTTAGCCATTAAATATCTAACGGCTTCATGGTCAGTGTAAACAATCACTTTAGAATCAACAAGATAAGAGCGGAATTTTTCAAATGCAAATACCATGGCAAGGAATTCCTTCTCCGTCATGGTATACTTACTCTGCGCCTCATCAAGCGTCTTAGTTGCATAATAAATGGTGTGGAGCTTTTTATCCTTCCGCTGACCTAATACTGCACCAACAGCATAATTGCTAGCATCACACATTATTTCAAATGGCAGGGTCCAATCCGAGGACTATATAATAGGAGCAGAGACAAGTGCTTCTCTCAACCTGTGAAAAGCCTTAAGACATTCTGTAGACAGCTCAAACACTACATATTTCATTAGTAGGTTAGTCAAAGGTTTAGATATCTTAGAAAAATCTTGAATGAAACGTCTATAGAAGCCAGCATGTCCTAAGAAACTCCTAACGCCTTTTACAAAAGAGGGAGGAGGTAGTTTTTCAATGAGCTCAATTTTGGCTCTGTCTACTTCAATCTCTCTCTTAGAGACGAGGTGTCCTAGCATTATCCTCTCCTGGGCCATGAAATGGCATTTTTCCCAATTAAGCACAAGATTGGTTTCTTCACATCTTTTAAGCACCCTAGTCAAATTAACTAGACAAGAATACAATGAAGAACCGTAAACAGAAAAGTCATCCATAAAAACCTCAACTATGTCCTCTATCATATCTGAGAAGATAGCCATCATGCACCTTTGGAAGGTTGCAGGGGCATTACAAAGCCCAAATGGCATTCTTCTGTAAGCAAAAGTCCCATAGGGATAAGTAAAGGTTGTTTCTCCTGATCATCAGGATGAATGAGAATCTGCCAGAAACCGTTATAGCCATCTAAGTAACAAAAATAATCATGCTGGGCTAAGCGTTCTAAAACTTGATCAATGAAAGGAAGCGGAAAATGATCTTTTGTTGTAGCATTATTGAGCTTTCTATAGTCTATGCACATCCACCAACTAGTTGTGGTCCTAGTGGGGATCAGTTCTCCCTTTTCATTCTTTATGACAGTCATTCCCCTTTTAGGGACTACATGGACCGGACTAACCCATTGACTGTCCGATTTAGGAAAAATTATCCAAGCATCAAGTAGTTTTAAAATTTCCTTTTTCACCACATCTTTCATGTTAGGATTCAACCTACGTTGATGCTCTATTGTGGGTTTGTGATTATCCTCCATGTAGATCATATGCATGCATAACGAAGGGGATATGCCAATAATGTCATCCAAAGAGTAGCCAATGGCTTTTCTATGGGTCCTAAGTACAGAAATAAGCTTCTCTACTTCCTCATCTTTTAATTGAGCAGTGATGATGACGGAGAAGGTAGAGTTAGCACCGAGAAATTCATAACTGAGGGAGTCTAGAAGGGGCTTGAGCATTGGAGTGGGCTCAGCCAGGATAAGAATGGGTTCTTCATGCTCTGTCTTCAGAACTTCCTCGAGGTAATCAAACGCCAAAAAGCTCTCCATCTTCTGTCACAGGGGACGGTATCGATCCAAAGGGGGGTCGGTACCGAATCGATTTTGCCTGCCAAGAGCTCGGTACCGAAGTAGTGGTGCTCGGTATCGACGTTGCAGAACTTGCCTGTACACCTGTTCCTGCCAGGAGCGTAGGTAACGACCCATGTAGGGTCAGTATCGATGATGCAGGATCAAATTTCGCCCACCTTCTGCCCGAAAATGCATCAAAAGCCAACAAACTCTCGATTGGGTCCCCACGTTCAATGTAGTTAGTGTGGGTGTAGAGCATCTTGACCTCGGGTTCATTGGTCTCTTTCATGGTGGGGTTAAAACGGAATTCCACCCCCTCATCACCAATCTCAAAAGTTAGGAGTCCCCTCCTAACATCAATTATGGCTCCAATTGTGGCTAAGAATGGCCTCCCAAAAATGATAGGCACCTCCGGGTCTTCGGACATCTCCATTACAATGAAATCATTTGGGACAAAGAACTTGCCTAGTTGAACTGAAAAATCATCTACAACCCATGTAGGCTTGACACAGGATCCGTCCTCCATGTATAACCTCATGTTTATAGGCTCCAGTGGTCCCATGTTGGCCTTGGACCAGATTGATAATGGTAGTAGACTCGCACTGGCTCCTAAGTCACATAAAGCTTTAAACTGGTAAGCTCCAATACCAATAGTAATAGCAAACTTACCAGGGTCGCCTAGTTTTTCTGGGAGCTCCAAAGATCGGACCTCGTCGGTCAGCTCAGACATAGACCTCTTCCTGCTAAGAATATCTTTCAATAATTTTGTATAAGCAGGCATTTCGCTTAGGGCTTCAGCGAATTGAATGGAAATATTTAAGCCCTGAAGAATTTTAACAAAACGCCTAAACTTCCCTTCTGTTGAATCTTTAGACTTTTTAGAAGGGAAAGGAAGAGTCTTCATCGGTCTCGGAACCAAAACGGGCTCGAGAGGTGGCGTTACCGAATCGACAAGGGGGTCGATTGGTGTTGTAGAAGGATCGGTATTGACCTTGTGGGGGTCGGTACCGAGCCTGAGACTAAGGGAGTGGTCTAGAGGCGAAGACTTACCTGGATTGGGGTCGTTAACAACCCATGGAGTATCGATACCTGGTGTTTGAGGTTCGGTATCGACCTTGGTAGGTCCATTATCGATCCTATTGGGAGCATCTTCGTCGATACCGGGATCTTTCTCCTTGGCCTCAGCACGGTCCGGTAGTGTCTTTCCGCTCCGGAGGTGGACAATTGCAATTTGACCCTTCGGCTTCTCTTCAGGGTGGCCCGGTAGTTGACCATGAGATCTCGGAATTTGCACAGCCAGGTTACCTAATTGGGAGTTTACATTCTTTCTCCATGTTTCAATTTCTCCCAATTGTACCTGTACGCCTTTCAGGACAGAACGGACTCCATCGATCTTGTTGTAGACTCCGTTAATACCCTCTTGTAGACCTTGAACCCATGAAGGTGGCTCTTGATAACCTGGAGGTTTGTAGGGTGTGGGCCGTCTATCCGGTGGGGGGTGTATAGTTTTGACCTTGATAGGAGTTTCCCCAAGTGGGATAGTTGTTCGGTCTGTCATAATTATTAGGAGGATTTCTGTATTAACCTCTCATGAAATTCATTTCAGCATATGTCTCAGCGGCTCTAACTTGTTCAATGTTAGTGCAAGCAGAAGTACTATGGCCATGAGAGCCACACTCAAGACATTGTTGAGAGGTTTTCAGAACACTTACCTGTTTCTTTAGACAGTTGATCTCATCCTGCAAGAATCGATTTTTAACATCGGGATCAACCTCTTCTTTGTTTGGAACGTAGAGATACTTTTGATGCTAGGGTGGCTGCTGGGTCCCATACATGGCATCGTAATTGGTCAACTTGTCCAATAATGCCCATGCCTCATCAGGTTCCATCTCTATGAAACTGCAAGCAGTGTGCAGGTTGATGCGGTTTTTTGTCTCAGCATTTATTCCCTGAAAGAATATCTCTTGAAGAACGTATTGTGGTTGTCCATGGGTGGGGCATTGCCTCAACATCTCCTTGAATCGCTCTCATGTTTCCACAAAGGTCTCATTAGGCAGTTAGTGGTAAGAGGTGATGCGTTTCCTTAACTCCGTAGTTTTGGCTGGAGGAAAGAACTTTGTCATGAACAAGTCATGCAAGGCTCTCCACGTCCTAACCGATCTAGGAGGTAGGCTCTCTAACCAACTTAGGGCCTTTCTTGCAAGAGACCATTTAAAGGCCTTTAATTGAACATACTCTAGAGAAACACCATCATCAGCAATGGTATCACATAAATTAATAAAATTCTGAATATGCTCCATAGGGCACTTAGTGGGTTTCCCCTCAAACTGAGCCCTTTTATCAAGGATATAAATAAAGATTTGATCTCAAAGGCCTTCTCTATCTCGAGAAGCACAATTGTTGATTCTGGCACCCTCGGATCTGGGTGCATGTACTGCTTGGCACAACTGTTCCTGCAATTGATCTCTATCAGCTTGTAATGCCTCCATCTGTTTCCGCAAGGCAGTCATCTGCTGAGCCATCTCTTTAGGTATGACAGTCATGGTGCGCTTTTCTCGTATCCTACGATGAAGAACATGTTCAGGCTCAGAATAGTAATCAGTTTGATCAAATTCAAGCCGATGTCGTCCTGTTTGCATAAGCTGAGAAAACAAACAAAAAGAAAACAAATTAAAAATAAAAACGGGGTCGGGCTATTCACAAACCCACAAGTAATCAAACACATCATTGTTGCTTCCCCGACAACGGCGCCAATTTTTTGAAAAGGATTTACTTAACAACAAATAAATTTGTAGTCAAGACCCCACTGAGTACATGAGAGTCAGGATCGTCTACGGGAAGCAAGGTTGTGTTTAACTACTATTTTAGAAAGCAAAAGAACACAAAAACGGAAACAAAACAAAGAAGATTAACTAAACAACGACTCAAACAAGTCGGTACCGACCTTGTCAGGGCTGGTATCGACGCTGGACTTGAACTAAAACGAAGCAAAACAACACAGAGAAACACAAGTTCGGTACCGAGCTAACGACCTCGGTAACGACGCTGAACAAAACGTAGTACGAAACTTTCAAATAAGAGAAAAAGATCTAGGACAAGGGTTTACCATCAACTTTCGTTGATAAAAACAAGTAAATTGATCAACTTTCATAAATCAACTCACTTTCTACCTATTTTTGATCCAAAGTTTGTAACTTTCATTATCAAACAATATCATCATTCAAGTTCATAACTTTCTCTTTCGATTAAGAAACCAACTCGAATTACCTTGACTTTTGTCAAAGTGATATCCGCTTTTTAGGTAGGTTTTTAGTATCTAGTTATATTAGATTTGGTTAGTTTTTAGGGTAGAGTTATAGGTTTTTGAGTCTTTTTGTTTTATTTTTCGTATTTCCTTGAGATTCGGAAACTACGCATCTTTTATGTCTTTTTGTAGGAGTTTTGGAGCTTGAAAGAAGAGTTTGGAGCATTGCAAGAGAAGATTGAAGATTAAGCGCTCAAAGTAAAGTTATTGAAGATCAAGTTTGAGCTTAGAAAGAGATAGAGAATTTCGTTACAAGAACATAGGAAAAAGAATCGAGTCAAACGGAGTTGTAACGAATCTTCTACACAAGTTTTACTCAAGCACGACCCAACCAGAATTGTGAGCTCTCAGGCACGACCCTATCAGGGTCGTGCTAGACCCACCCAAACTTGTAAGCCTCAGGACCGACCCTAGGGGGGTCGTGCACGACCCACTTTGGGTCGTGCAAGGCGCCGACTTCACCTTATTCCGAGATCTTTATGGATATATTCTATCTTTTATTTTAGGAAGTAGTTTTATCTTGTTTCCTAGTTTAATTAGGACTTCTTTTCCTCTATAAAAGGGGGGTCTCTCTCTAGTTTTTAGGGAAATTGGTTCTTTGAGAAGATTAAGAGGAAGACTTGGAGGACAAGTTGGAGAAAATTGTAAGACATCTTTGTTTTTATTTGAATTTTCGGTTTGTTTCTATGATCATGTCTTCTTCTTTCTTTTTCATGTGTGAGTAGTTTTTTTAGATTCTAGGGTTGGGTGAAAACCCAACACAATCATGCATGTCTAAACTTGAATTCATGACTTGAATGCTTGAAGATCATATCTATCTATCTTGTGCTTAAATCCTTTGCGAAAGTTGAGGCATGTCTTGCAATTAACCTAAAAGCGAAAGTGTAAAGTTGATTGCTTTGACTAGTTCTAATAGGATTATTTGCGACAGTTGATATTCCTAGGTTGAAGGATAGATAGAGAGTTGTTTAATTTGCGACAGTTGATTGAATAACTTGAATTGTTTGCGACAGTTGACTTTTCTATGATCTAGATTGCATGATAGTTGTGAATTCCTGTTGAAAGCATGTGTGATTGATGTTGTGGTAGCCCTATCCCTAGGATTGCCTTCTTATATTGATTAAAACTCGTTAATTTGACTCGATCTCGCCCTCACCAAGGTCGTGCTCGAGCCTAGTTCCTTCGTTTGTGTTCTTGTGTGTTTGTGCCCCTTCGTGTTTATTTTGCTTTTCTTAGTTTATCAACTAATCTTTGGCCCTAATCTCATTCCCGTGGACGAACCTGACTCCGCTATACTCAGCGGGGTCTTGAATATAAATTTATTTGTTTAAGAAACCCTTCAACACAAAGCATAACCACAAAACAAGCAGAGAATAGATAGAAGGCATCCAATCATTCATCACACATCATTCATGCACAATCATGTCGGGTTTTCAACCCCGATCCTAGAAAAGAGAACTACTCACACATACTTAAAAGAAATGTAACTTAAATGAAAATGACTCAAAAATTAAAAATCTTAATCATTAAAAGAACCGTAGTTCACTACAATAGAATTTTATTTACAATAGATGTAACAACGGAAGGAAAACTTATTTTCTAAAAAGGAATTATTGAAAATGCGAGAGTGGTTCAAGGAAGACTCATATGATGATGAGTTCCTTGGCTTAAAGAGAAGGTTGGTGCACCGCCTTGCGGCTGCGTTGCTCCTCGCGAAAATTCTTCCTTCCTTCAACCTTGTCTTGCCTTGATCTTTAAGTCTTAAAACTACTCCTCTGAATGCGTACCTCCTCTTGACTTCTTCGACTTAGAGATATAATCCTTCCTTGATATGTCTCCTTATTGCGTCTAACATTGGATCCTTGGTCTTTGAGAAACATGCCTTTGCATCCTAATGTCCGAACATGCAAGGAAAAAAAAGAAAAGAGAGTGGATGGGCTAGTCTAATGAAAGACTAGCAAGAGAATGGCGGCTAAGGTATTAACGAAACGTGTTGGTATCGATCTCCAATGATGGTGATTGGTCGATAATCAAACAGTTAATACCTCCATCGAAAAAGAAGAAGCCTACGAAATTTCAAGGTAGCTATGATATTACGAAGATGTGATTTTACTAAGAACAGATTTTACACTCTTGCCCAAGAGGAAAAGAATTGAACTTTCTTTGGAGATAGGACACCAAAAGGATGGGGGTCCTATCAAAGCGTAGGTTGACACTATTATCGAACAAAAAGAAATACGAGATTTCTTTGGACGTAGAATACCACATGAGTGTGGTTCACTACATAATAGATTGAGAACTTTATTATCTCGAAAAGTATACAATAGTATACTTTGACTAGTGAATTGAATAGGCATAGCGAGAACTCTAGCCTAATTCATGGTTTCGGAAATTTCGGCATAGCAGAAGACTTTAGCCTAATTTGTGAAGTTGAAATGCGACATAGCGTAAGACTTTATCCGACATTTCTATTTTATGTGGTATTGCTTAAGACTTTAGACAAACTTTCTATTTCGACATTGATTTAAGACTTTAACCAGCATTTATTTTTCGTGTGACATTGCTTTAGACTTTAGACGAAACCTTTCTATTTCGTCATTACTTAAGACTTTAGTCAACGGGGTAAGAGTAGAGTCATGACTTATATAGAAGAACGTTATAAGAAGGTGTTCCTAGACTTATGTCTAACACCTTATGATTCAGGTAGAACTCTTGCGCGAGGCTATAAGATCGCGAACGAAGAGAGATAGACCTAATCTGAGGTTCACATTATAGAAACGAAATATTAAACTTCATGATTCCATTTCTATCTTAACTTATTAGAACAATCCGTTTGTATTAAAGGAAGTTAGCTTGAACTATTATTTTTTAATAAAATAATCTAAACATGCCTAATAATATTATTTTCATTATAATATTATTTTAAAAGATTATTTATAATTTATTTAAAATTATAAATATATTAAGTGGCATGCTAGAGTTACTTTTCATGAACATATCTTATAAGAGTTCATGGAAAATCTTCATTTTGAATTTTAGAATAAATACTATTTATTCTGGAAATAATTTTTAAGGTAATAATAAATAGATAACAGGACGGAACGGGATTTGGGCTAGAACTGAGATTATGGGCCAACACCACACTCTTCTCCCAATTACAAGTTGATTGGATTTATGGATAGTGAGATTGGGCCTCTTCCTTCACCACTTCCTTCGGCCCAGCAGGAGAGGGCTCAGCCCAGGAGGAAAACGAGCCCAACTGCTCCCTCTGTCTCCTTTCTTCGGTTTGGACGTCCCTAGTAGAACAGCAACAGCAACTTGCAGACACACCAGCAGCAACGATGCTCGATCGATGGCGAGGTGCGACGGTGGCGACGCCTCTACTTGGCGACGACGGCGATTCGCAGGTGAGGGTTCGGTGGCCGGAAAACGGAGAGGAGAAGGGGCGGAAGATTTAAAAGGAAGAAAAATTTCAGATTGGGGATTTATGGAAATCTGAAATTTGAAGGCTTGCTCTTGGGTTTTTGTTTATGGAACGAGAATGAGAATCAGAAGGGGGATAGATGTGTGTTTAATCCCTTGTTCATCCTCCTTTTTATAGGCCAAGAGGAAGCCTTAAAAAATCTGATTCATGAACACCTCTAGGTGAGGCCAATGGCCTCCATGGGGAAGAGGAAAAGTAGAGTGATGGAAAGTAGATGGTAATGAGACAATTCGGACGGTGCGTCAGGCTTTCCGGCGAGGATCCGATGGGTAAAACCCGGCTGGGTTAGAGGGAGAAACCGGCGGTTCAAGGGGGAAAATCCAAGGAGGGGAGGCTTTCAAGTAAAATGGCTTTAATCATAAAGTAGAGAAAAGTGAATGACAGTGGTTGGTGTGGCCTTTGTGTGTACCGACGTCCAGGGTTCGAATCTCAACCCTCTTCTTTTATTTTTCCTTTCATTTAATAGCAGATGGGCTGCTATTTGGGCCGCGTGACTCGGACTCATCTTAGGCCCAAACCGAGTTGTTAAGGTGAAAAAGAGATAGATGAATTTGGCCCGCTCGGTTTATTGTTTTGTTAAAAAAAAGACCGTCTTTATTAAATATTTAAAATTTACCAAATTATGTATAAAATAATTTCATTTACAAATTATATTCAATGTCCATTTTTAAAGATGGCATTTGAATTTCGTGTATAAGAAACTAAGAAAACCCTCATATATTTTTTTTAAAAAAATTATACAAATCATCAAAAGAAAAAATTGGGATATTACATCTTGTCTTAGAAAACAACCACAAATCACAAACTTCTTCTCCAAGTATCCTTAAAGAACAAACTAAATTAGCCAAAACAAGGGAGAAAGGTGCGTGCTTCTTTCGAACTTCTCCCGTCTCTCTCCAAAAATCAGTCTAAAACCCCCCTAAAGCTATTAAAGACAAGAGTATTTATACTAGAAAAACTATCTAAAAAGTTTCCACAAAGATAGAACTTTATAAAACTAAAAGATTACGGAATAAAAACATAAAAATCTCGAAGTCGGTCGCGTATACCGACACAGGGGACCTCGGTGTCGACCTTGTCAGGGTCGGTAGACTCCTGTTGAACTCTTGTTGACTTCGTCTTTCCTGCAAGCCTCGGTACCAAACCCACAGGGTCGGTAACGAGCCTGTTTTGACTTGTTTCTTTGTACTTTTTCACAGCTTCTTTTGGATTTCCCGAGGTCTCTTCGAGTGTCTTCAATTCTTCCTTAGCCAGCCATACTCCTCTGTTTCCTCGCCATCTCGATGTCTCCAAAATGCTCCAATTTTGCTCCAAAAACCTACAGAAAATACAAAAAACAGAGTAGCTTTCATACTTCTCTCAAAATATGCAAACTCATCTAAAAAGACACAAAGCTAACACAAAAACACAACTAAACTAAGCTAAACAACCAAGAAAAATACTTAAAAACTAAGCTAAAAACACAAACATCAGAGTTCAAATTACCACTCAAAGTGGGTCAAAAAAGCCTCTGAAAGTGCCACCTAAATGTCGTTGACAGAAGAATCGCGACCGCAGGTGATAAACCACGATCACAATTGCAATACGGAAGTAGAAAGGAGAAAAATTGAATACCGCGACCATGGGTGACAAACTGCGATCACAGTGTTATTGGTTTCGCGCAACAAAGATTCTTTTTGGATTCATCTTTATGTTTTATTTCTTATTTTATATTTTCGGTTTATTTTTTGTATTTTTAGTTTTATAAGACCTTTAGTTTGAGTTTTAGAGATCAGATTATTACTCTAGTTTGAAGAACAAGTTAGAGAAAATAAATATCTTGTGAGATTTCTATTCTAGTTTTATTCCTTTTGATTAGTATCAAATACTCTTATGCTTATTGTTGATTGAATGTTATTAATTTCTTCTAGCTTGTGCAACTAGTTGAGATTGAAACTATTCTATTGCTAGGGTTTAGTATTTTCGCGTTGAAAAGCTTGATCTTTAATAGCAAACTCAATATCTTAGGACTCGTTGAACTAAAATTGTTGATAAGAGATTTGATTATGTGTTGAATGCTTAACTCGTTTTTTAGTACTGCATGTATCTTGGTTATCCTTGTTCTTAATGCTATTATTCTATTGAATATTGATTATTTCATGATTATTTGATAATAAGAATTCTCAAGGCTCGTTAACTTGTTAATTTACCTAAGATCAAGAAAGAAATAATCAATTGGATAAAAAAGACTAGATTGATTATCAAATAATCTAACCAAAAGTGGATATTTTTGGATGAAACTGCTTTCTCATAATTATTGCAACAACGTCTACTATTTGTTTAATTACTTTCTACCTTGTTTTAGAATTAATCAATCAATCAAAACCCTCTCTTTGTTCATAGTTGGTAAAACTACTTGCTTAGAAATACAAATAACTAGATTTTCTTGGGTACGACCTTGCTATACTAGTCAAGTAATTAGGGATTTATTTTTGATATGGTGGCATCAACAATTATCAACTTGTCAAATTTTGGTGTTATTGTTGTAAGTTCTATTTCTTTGTCTTGTGTGTTTACCAACTATTGTGTGGACCCATCATACGTTCCACACTCGTGCTACTAATCCATGACTTTGTTCGAGTGTAGACAGTTGCAAGATGAACACTTCCATGATTAATTTTCTAGATTCTAAGACTGTGTTTGAACTTGGTGCTTAGGGATATCAGTATAGCGATGGAGAGGTATGCAGTTGCATTATCAATGGTATGAACCTTAAGACTCGAGGGTTGGCCGACTACATGAACAATGAAAGGCTTCTTTATATGGAACGTGTGGAATGTTGGAATTTCTTTTGTTTTATGAGCCATTAGAATATATAAGTTGAGTCATCTCCACTAATGCCCAACCGGTTTAGACTTTTGAGACTTCTCTTGAGGCTATGATCATGAATCTCTCTGTGAGAATGGATGATGTGATTATGGAGCATTGTGAATTGTGTTATTCAATTTTCCATTCCACAACCTCATGTCCTTTTGATGTGTGTCAAAAGAGAGGGATGTCATACTGGAATCAAATACTCTTGAGATAGACACCTAGATGCAAGTTGAGGAGCAACCCACTACACTTGAGTTGGGGTATGGATATATGACGGACAAAAGAAAGGGACACATGGATATATGATGGACAAAAGCAAATATCTTCTCGTGGTGTCTTCTCTACTCTTCTCGTGGTGCTACGCACTACCTGTTCCTCATGTGCTTCATCAGTTCCTGTTCATGCTTTGTTCAACGTTCGTTTGATGGTGTTTTTATTGCTTTCTAGTATTGGTTGATAGCTTTTTTGCTCTCTCTTGTCGATTTATTCGGCTGCCATTTTTCGGCCTTTCGATCTACCAAGCTTGTCTGGTACATCGAATTGCTTTTCTTATCAAAAAAGTTATAAATGCCTTTCAAGAAACTAGATCATACCCATGGCAAATTGAAATGAACATAACATAGAGGCTTGTCTCAAATATTTTAAGGGCCCTAGGGCGAAATAAAATTTGAGGGCCCCTTAAACATAACAAATAAATGGGTCTTTTTTAGTATAATAAATAAATAGGCCTTTTCATACAATTTTTATTTATTTCTTACATCAGATAATCAGTGTGCCTTTTTTAGCATTAATAGACTTTTTTTTTGGTCTTGGTCACTGTTTGTAAGAGTCGAAATGAAAACCTAATGGTACTACCATAAAGTTTTAAATGCTTGACTAAATGCTCAAAGACCCCTTAATGGACTTTTTTAACTTTAATGGGCCTATTTTTACGAGTGATAATTTTCTATCTGGAGGCCTTTATATTTTGGGGGCTTGTTGCGACTGCCCCTCCTCGCCTACCCAATTAATTGGGCCTGATAACACACATTAGGATAAGTTTACAATATTTCGAGGCTGTTAGAATTAATCACGTTACTCGTCTTGGTAATGTATTTGTGAACTTCTAATTCTGAATCCGAAAAGATGATCTAAGTTGATTTTTCACCTTAACTCTTAAAAAATATCTAATTAAGATTAAAAAAAAAATACTTGAACCGAAGAGGGAGAAGAAGAGGAGGTAGGTGACGTTAGCAGTCTCAGAATCGAATGCGCAATCCAACACGCTACCTCTCTGCAACTCCCCCCTTTTCTCTTCTTCTCCCAACCCCCGCGTTCTCCCCTTCCTCCTCCTCCTCCTGTAAGTCTCTCTCTCTCTCTCTCTACAAATCCCCTCTTCTCTCCTCTACTTCTTGGAATTTCTTTGTTGTTTTCTCACTGCTTCACGACCGCTTTGATTTCTATGCTTTCTATTCATATAGATCACAATGATCTCCGTGCTAATTTCGTGTTCTTACCACCGTCCGATTGATTAAGACCTCTTTTTTTGTTTCGATTTTCATGTTTTTAGGGTTTGTGTGTTGGATCTTCTCTGTCGCTTGATTTTTTCCGCTGGTGTTTCTGGATTTTTCTAGTCTGTGGTTTGATTTTGTGCGTCTTTGAATCTAACTGCTGTTGTTGTTGTTGTGATGTGTGCGTGATTGTGTGTCCAGCGACTCTGATTGCGCGTGACCCATTCTCTTCTCCAAATTCCTCCCCCAATTTCTCATAAACCCTAACTCCGAATCTCCTCCGCCCTAAAATTACCGTCCTATGGAAACAATGGAGGTGAAGCTATGGAACGACAAGCGCGAGCGCGAGATGTACGAGAATTTCGCCGAGCTTTACGCCATCATCAAGGCCACTGAGAAGCTCGAGCGGGCGTACATCAGGGATATTATTCCTCCATCCGAGTACGAAACCGAATGCCAGAAGCTAATCGCACATTTCAAAACCCTCTCTTCGTCGCTGAGAGACACCGTCCCCAACATTGAGCGGTTTGTGGAAACCTACAAGATGGACTGCCCTTCCGCTCTCAATCGCCTTGTGGTTTCCGGCGTGCCGGCGACCGTCGAGCACAGGTCGGCGGCGGGAGCGTCCTCCTCCGCTTCCACAGCCATTATTGCAGATGTTGCCGACTGCGTGCAGAATTTCATCACAGCGATGGACTCTCTGAAGCTGAACATGGTGGCTGTGGATCAAGTGTATCCTCTGCTGAAGGACCTCTCTACTTCTCTCAACAAAGTCAGCATTTTGCCCCCCGATTTCGAGGGCAAGACCAAGATGAAAGAGTGGCTCGGAAGGTTGTCGAAGATGGGGGCTGCTGATGAGCTCACTGAGCAACAGGCTCGCCAGCTTAACTTTGATCTGGAGTCTTCCTACAACTCGTTCATGGCAGCTTTGCCCAATGCTGGTTCCTGATGATTCTTTTGGGTAAGGATTGTAAAAAGAAAGTCATACATTCTGTCTTTTCACATTTTTTGCTTTTGATCTTTGAAGTCTATGTAATATGATATGATGATGACTAGTTTCTTGGGATAATGATGGATTGCTTGATAATATAACTAAAAAAAATGTTTGCTTGCGTAATTTCTTCTATGGCAAACTGAGTTTTGCTGCCTTGGTTTAGCCTTGTTTGTGCATTTGATATGGTATGAGGAAAGTTCTCTGGGTTCAATAAGCTGAGCATGTAGACCTTTTGTGTTTATTTTCCTCTTGAATGCCTGGGTATCCATTCCTCCATGATGATGTTACAGCAGATGCAATAATTCATCTCTATGAGGTAATTATTTGTTTGATGTGTTCAACACCATAGGGGCTAGCAGTAGCACTTGAATTATAAGGCGCCATTAAGTGGAATGTTTCTTTTTAAGGAAGGATGAGAGTAAAAGAGGGGTGTACTGGCTAGCATTAGTATTTAGTAGGTGATGTAATCCTTGATGATTAGAGGACGAAACACCTAACTGTGTTTATCTTAAATAATTATTCTGACTTTGTGGTGGTCACAAAGTATGTGAGCAAGTTTTGGTTGGAAAGCACTTGTTACTTTGGCTCAGATTGAGCTGTTATACTTAAACCAACTCTTGTGATAGAATAGTTTAATGTTGATTATTAGTGCAATTGTTTAAACTGATCAAACCAACAAGGAGGAGGAAGTAATAATTATAATTCATAAATGTGAGCAACATGATTAGTAGTATAATTGAGGGAGTTAGATAGGCCCCCACTCCCTTTAGAAGAAATACTTGAGATGAAACTGCAAGAAGAGTGTTACGTGAGAAATGGGCAGAGATGTGAATAAATAATCATATGGGAGTAAATGAGAGGAATTTCATTTTCAACTGCTGTGCTTCAGGCTTGTTGTATTGTATTGTATGGGGCAGTGTGGCCACAAAGCTAGGCCCCTACCCTACAATACCAAAATGTGCATGGACATGGACATGGACAGAGAGTGAGTACAGCTCAATAGCTCATGGAGTTGGTTTTCTGATCCTCATTCATTATCATGACTTGTCTCTTTGAGCCTGCTACATCAATCATGCATTCATGCACACTACCCCTCTTTTCTTTCCTCTTTATGTTTTACACCCTATAAAATTGTCATTTCAGAATTTCCACTAGGAAAAAACAAAACCCATGTAGCAATTTAATGTGTTCAAATTCGAGTCTCAATCAGAAAATAGAAAATCATGTTATATACTACAAGGTTATAAACCATTGTCCTAAATTTTAGAAATATACTAAGTTTATATTTGATATGTAACTTTGTTGATTTTTTTCATGAATTTTTTTTCTTTTCTAGATTGAAAAGAAATACTATGAATGTCAAACCTTGAAAACCATACAAGTATACAACTCTCATTTTGCCTGCAGTAAAAAATTTACATTGTTGCCGGAGGTATTCACAGGTAGACCGGTAGTATGGCTAGATTTGTAACACTTCTACCAACAACAGAGAGTCCTTTCTAGCAATATTATTTACTCATTTGCTATAGTGCTTTACTCAACCCCATCTTCAATATCAAAGCTTTTCATGCTTATATCTACTTTCTTTGGACTTTTTTTGTTTGTGGTTTCTCGTATCAGTTTATCCGGCTATCGCATCTCCCGTTTTCTCGATTAATCACTTACCTTATTAACAAAAAAAAACCCAAGTATCAAGTGCCTTACAATATTTATATATGAAAAATTACATAAAAAATCAAAAGTTGATGTCTTGTAAGTGACTGGAGCTTCAAAAAGTATAACTGGTAGATAAAAAGTCTACAAACAAATTCCCATCACAATCGTACTATGGCACCAATTTGTGTGGGGTTGCATTTGCACCTTGCTACTTGTGTTATGTCTAAAAGAGGCGTATTTATTATAAAGGAATGTGGATATTGAGCAACATTATGCAGTTTCACCATTAGAGGTATGGACCCCTTCTACCATTGCTAAACTGTTGCTGCTTTTACAACCAGATACGTTGCATTGCCTTGTGTTTAACCACTTTTATGATGTCACTGTGAGAAGAAGATAACTTTGTATATCGCGTTACCATCAAAAGAAAATAAGACCACTCCAAAGATATGATTCACATCAAGTCTACAAGGATATATTTCTTAAATCAAATTTATGTTGCGTGTAGGGCCCTATTATCGTACAAGTGTTGATCAATTAGGTATATTCAATGGGAATGGGATAACATAAACGTATCAAAATTGAGACCTCTTTAGAAAAATGCAAATGAGACCAGACTTACCCATCTTTATAAGATGGTGTAAATGTTACCTTCAAAGTATAAGTTTAATCTAATTTTATTCTCAAACCAATAAAAAATATAAGTAAGAACTCACTATTGTTACATGATAGCCTTTTTTTACGATGGATGATGGATCCATATTTGGTGGTAACTCGATCAAGAGTTCTTAAACTAGTAAACAAAGCTCACGAATCAGGTAAATCGGTTTACGCTGACCGGTTCGACCCAATGGAATAAAGAATGATGCTCAAGTGAATGAACAGAGGCAAGGATCGAATCTGTGACCTCTCAAAATCCTCACATACCTCCTACCAGGGGCGGAGCTACCCCATGCCCAGTGGGGGCTACAGCCCCCACTGGGATTTTCAAAAAAAATAATTTTTTAAAAAAAAAAATAGTAAAAAATCGGTAGTATATTATTTGATACTCCCTCTGTTTAGTTCGATCTATTTGTTCATCTAGACTTAATTTTTTGTTTAGTTTTATTTGTCCCTCTACGTATTTTGTCCAAAATTTTTCAATATTATCCTTTGTATTTATCCAATCAAAAGTAAGACACATTTAATGTATCCACCATTCACCTTTTATTAATATAAATTTAATAAAAAATAATTTAGTAAGAATACGACGTATGTGCATTATACTATAAGGACAAATAGAACTAAACGGAGGGAGTAAAACTAGTTTATTTTGTCAGAAAAAGAAGATTATTTTTTCATATATATAAAATAAATTAAATTGATTTTTTATACCGAAAATTACTAAATTTTATGAAAAAATAAAAATTTTCTATATAATTTTTTATAGTATATAGAAAAACACAAATTTTTTCTATATTAAAAAAAACTCCTGGCGAAGAAAGCAAAAAAAAATTACTCAAAAAAATTTAGCCCCCAGTGACCAACATTCCTAGCTACGCCACTGCCTCCTACTAGGGGTGTCCAAAAAAGAACCTAAACCAATATTATCGATACGGTTTTGGTTCATGACTTTGCATATAATGGTTAGCCTGAAAACCGAAAATATTTTTATATTTTTGTAAATATTAGTTATCTTTGCTTTGTTTTAAAATAAACATGACTTTAGAAAAATAATTAATTACTTACTTGGTTATATCTACTATGTAGCAATTGTAAAATTCGGAACTATCATATTGATTTTTTCTTCTTAATTATTTTATATAATTTAAATGATAATTAACTATTTTTATTTTTTTCTAATAGAAAATACATTGATAATTGCTTTTAATATACATCAATTAAATATATGATCACATAGAACAACAATTATAACTCTTGTTATGCCATGTTTGTTGATTAATAATTATTAATTTTTTAATTTTTTTCTTAATAAGTGTAATATATCAAATACAAGTTACAGATATCGGATTCTTGACATAATAAAAATACCAAAAATAAGTGTCAGTTCTAAAAATCAATGTAAATTTACATATTTTTATTCTTTCTTATATAACTGTATATATCTTTTTTCTATGTAGGGCTCGTCGTTTCCTATACTTTACCCACAAACAAGTCTCATGCTTTGGGTATCCCCCTGAGAAATTTGGATCCGTCACTGCTTTCAGCACCTGATTTTAACATCAATATCGAAAAACTTTAAAATCATCAACACCATAAGTTTCAGCACCGATAAATATCCCAGCTGCTAATAAAATGGAGCCTAAACCACCCAATTAAAGACACATATTAACTTATATTAGTCCCAAATTTGTACGTGAAAATTTATATTCCAACGGACCAACACTTTCTAATTGAGATGTCTACTTTCTGCTGTTTGTGTTGGGTTGGGGTGCATGTGAACGTGCACTCCTAGTCTCCTTTAATGGTATGCCATAGTCTTGGTTTAAATATACCAATTGCTTTAATAGAGTAATTGGTAGATCCAGTTTGGAGTAATTATGGACTATGACTCTTGATTTGTTCCTAGCTAATACCCATTAATATTAAATGTAGTCTTGAATTATATGATTGTCTGAAACTGCTTTATTACGGAGTATCTTTTTTCATATGACAATGATCCATGGCACTACAGATTGTAAAATGACTTATAAGTTATAACTACTAGTAGCACTTGGGCTAAGCAAGAAATTAGGAAGAGGGTGTATTATATTTAGCCTCCGTTTAGACCGCTTTATTAAATGAATTAAGTTGTATTAAATTACATTAAACATAATCTAATGCAACTTAATGCATGGAGCGCATCTTCAGGCTTATTTATTTTTATATAGTGCATTTGACATGAATATAATCCCTAAATTTATATTGGGGTTGATGGTGCCCGAATAAAACCGTGTGACAGTGGACAAAATAGCTGACCTCCATTAAGAAAATGATGACATCGAAAACACTATACGGGTCTAGCATGCTGGGAGGCCTCCAATGACATCCGATGTGGGCGTCCCCGAAGAGATTCCCCACCCCTATCAAAAAACACATGTGCAGACAGTGCACACGTTACATGCTTGGGACATATCAATTTTGCCTTGGGCATAAAGAAAGAGAAGTGAAAACAGCGTGCACGTTACACATAGAAGCGCAAATAGTGCGCTCATACCAAAGAAAGAAGGATACAGAAGGAAAGAAGAGTAAGGTGCACGTTGCTGCCAAAGGAAGAAGGATAGGGAGAAGACACACAGCGCGACGACTCGTCCCACATCGGAAGGTTCAGAAATACTACAAAATCGCACCTTGCGCCAATCAGAATTCACCTCCTTTTACACCAATCGGAAACCACCCCTTTTCAACCAATCAGACACAAGCAGCTCACTCATCCCACACCGAGAATATTGTAGATATAGCTCCGCCCAACCTCTATAAATAGGCTAAGAGGGTGAGGGTTACAAGGGCCGAAAAATGCCTCTAGCTCAAGACTTATCTTGTTAACAGAGTTCGACGTGTTGAAACATTTGTAGAGACCGTGTTATAATCAAGGCGAGGTTGATAAAAAAAAAACTCAAGTCACTAAAAGTATAATCAGTGCGCATTTCCTAAAAGAGAGTGTGGATAATCAAAATTGTAAACAACACTTGAGAGTCGATTGGTTTGGCACGTCGAAATCAAAGAGTGAAGGCATGTTTGGCCATTTAAATAATCACAAGTCTTGATCATAGCACTTGTTTATTTCGGGTTTCAACGGGTGCATTAATTAACTAAATTCAATTATTATTGTCACATAATTGAATATTAGTTTTTCTTGGGTTTGTGTGGGCGATGATGATAATGCCTAGGCCTTTTCCATATATCCTCTCAATTTTATATCGGGTCAAGGATGTGTGCGTCTTGACCACCTAGATCCCGCTCAAGGCGAGTTAACATTTAGTGTTGTTGCTGTTAATTAATGCATTAAATGAAAGCGATTTACACACGGACCCCTTATATGCACCTCATTATAAACATATTTTATATTTTGAAAAGTGTGAAATATTTTATAATGATATTTGGTATCTTGAAAAATGTGAAAAATACATTCGTGATTATAAAAAAAACTTGTTGTTTATAATATTATTTTAAACATCTTCAAAAGTGTAAGAAATAGAAATATGAGCTAGAAAAAACTTTGAAAACAGGGAAGAAACAAAAGACCAAGATTAAAGCTTTATTACAAGAGAATTAAGGAAAAGGAAATATTTTTTTTCCCCGAAAAATACTATTTAATCTATAACTATATATTAAAGTTGTACCTTTTCGAGCCACCAGAACGATTCTGACCCCACCTCATATTTAAAAAAATAATATCAATTTATATTATCATAACTTCTTTCTATTAAATCTTTTTCAACTATTTAAATATATTTCTAACATCAAACAAATATCTATTTGGTATAACAATATCTTTTGAAAGCTTCCTTAAACAAGTATTTAAAATTAAAGATAAATAATTTAAAATAATTTAAAATAAATATAAATATTTTAGCATATATCTTTTGACGAATTTATTTATAGATATATATTGATTTTATTTTATAATAAAAAATTAATGATAAATATTTATAATGTTTAAAATTAATAAAAATAGATAATAAAATATTGAATAAATATATTGAATGAAATATTTGATAATCCCTAAATTTATGTACATAGAAAGTAATAAAATATGAATAATATAATATTTAATCTTATCTAATCTCTACTTTATCGAAAGAAAAAATGAGTTTAGTCCCATCTTAAATTAAATTAATTAAATTTTAAATATTTTATATAATTAAATTATCTTTAGCTTTCATACTTTATTATATCTTATTTATTAAGTTAACTATTATTTTTTATATTCTTATCTCTTCCATATTTAAATATATAAATTTTTTTATTCATATTTTATCTTCTTTTTTAAATTAAATATCTATGAAATATCATCAAAGAAAAAGATAAATTTAATTATTTTATCTTAATAATATATCTTCATTCTCAACATTAAATTTAATGATTTATATTGATTAAAACAATTATATATTCTACGAGCAATAAATTTATATTATATTTGAGTCACGCTCAGGTGGCTTAATTTCATAGGGTGAGAGATGCGAGCATATTTGGACCGTCAGATTAAAAAAATTAACGATGCAGATTAAAACAGATGGGTTTGGAAGAAAATCAAGAAAAAGGCCGGTTCATTTAGAGTGGCACACACGGGTAAATAAGGTAAAATTTTAATTCTATTGACGATATTACCCTTCTATAATTAAAAAAACTCATTTTGCCCCAAAATACCTAAAACACACTTCAATGCATACGCTTCTCTCCCCCAAAAGAATCCCACGCAGAGGTCGCCCCTAAACTTCAATCTGTCTCTCTCTCGCACTCGAATCCATCAAAATCTATGAAAATCGAAAAGCAAATCAAAAAGAAAGCACAACAAGGTAAGTGTGATTTTATTCCTATTTCAATTCGAATTTTAGGGTTCAATAATTCTACTTTAACACATTCTAGGGTTTTTATGAATGTATTGTTTAACATTCAAAATCTAGTTCATATTAGGGTTGAAAAATCACATATTAATGGATTTTGTGATCAGATCTAGGCAAATTTGATATCATAGGTTGATATAAATTTTTGGTGTATAATTATTATTTGTGGGCTAATTTGATGATTGTGGGTTTTGCCTCTTGATATGTTCCAATTCGTTGACTCAGATGGATGGATTTTGAATTGACACAGATAACAATTCTTACAATTTGATGCTTAAGGCATGTATCAAGGCCAAAGAAATTGTACAATTCGAACATTTCGCATATTATGGTTCATATTAGGTGATGTGTTTGTTCATGACTTTGTATGATATAGTTCATGGATATTTTAGTTTATAGTAGTTACTTTAATGACTATAGGTTTATAGTATACTAGAGTGCTAATCCCGTCCGTTGGACGGGGTAAAAGTTATATTTTTTATTTTTTATTTTTCAAGTGTCTAAAAATTTGGAAATGTTAACATATGATTAAGTGTACTAAATTAGAATTTATTGAATTGCATTATAAAACACCATAAATAATTATATTACTAAAATAAAATAAAATGATGCAAATCATAGATAAATAAATTATTATTATTTATTTAATTGGTGTAAACCACATAACAATTTAAAATATAATAAATTCTTTTTCCATCTAAATTTGGTTCGTAGTTCATGTATTATTTTAATTTTATATGCTCAATATACCACCGATTTTAGAGGTTTATTTTTTATAATTAATTTATTTTTTTCAAATTCAAATTAATTTAGTTCTCATACATATGAAATTGTGAATAACCAACATATAATATCCGAGTTATCCGTTTGCGAACCGTTAATTAAGCCTTGTTTTAAAGCCTATCTCCTTGCCAATCCACTTTCCTTATTTTATTTTTCTCGTTGGGCTGAAAGCCCATTTGCTTTTGGAGAATTAAAACAAGAACTAAAAGCCCGATCCATTCCCGCTCTTGCCTGTTAGCTCCCCCAAACCTAATGTCTTGGAGCGCCGCTCCATTCAATTCCAACTGAGAAGGGAAATGTGCACTCGACGCCTTCCATCTCCCTCTCTGCCTCGCCTATCTTACCTGCCAATCTCTCCTTCTGATCTTCTTTTTCTAAGCCTCGCCAACATAAGTTCGTCCACCAGAAAACCGCCGCGAGCCATCGTTCTGTCGGCAAGTTCTGTTCGCCATCTTCAGTTCCGACCTCGTCCTTTCTCTCCTTGTTCCCAACTGAACTGGTGTCGCAATGTCGATAGGTCTTGTTCCTCGTGGTTGGGCTCGAGTCCGATCGAGAACCACAGGTCGTTGCTACACACCGGCGCCAACGGGAAGAGGCTGGGGTGCGATGTTGGGGGTCGTGTGGTGTGTCGTCCAGCACGGGCTTACCTACTCAACCAATTCCGCTCCAACCAAGGTCGAGGTCACCGATCCAAACAAGTTCAGCTTCGAGGCAGCATACTCCATCAAGAAGAGCCGTTCCGTTCGAGTTTTTGGGTGCGAATCTGATCGTTGAAAGGTCAGATAACTTTCCTTTTTATTGATCGGGCCTTATTAGATCCGATCCATGGGTTGCTTGCCTTTTGAATTGGCCTGCTGGATGGAACGTACATGCTCTGAGGTAGCACTATCTATATAGTGCAAGGCTTGTAGGCTGTTGGGAAGGTGAAAGGCTCACATATTACTATGATCTTATCCTACTATATTGAAGAACGAAGGTGAACGGACCGCTCTTACGACATGGAAGAAGTTGAGAGGCTAACTAAATAATAAAGTACAAGGCATCAATATATTATATGTCGGCTCCAGTATCCATCTTTTGAAATTAGCTAATTAATTATATGTTAGCTCTATCTTTTGTCAATTACAATAAAAAAAGTGCAAAAGGAAGTTCAAACAACTGTTCGTATAACATTCAAGAAGGAACGTAAGAGGTTAACACACGTGATATGGTGCACTAATTGTGACAACTTCGTGTGCCCATTCGTATTCCAAACTCCAACTATTTGTTAATGGTATTTTCTATATATAGTTAGGTGTTTTGACATAGTTTGATGTGTTTATATAGCTAGGTGTTTTGACATGATTCTTGGGGTTGTTTCTTTATATAGTTAGGTGTTTTGACATGATTCTTGGTTCATGTCATTATTTGGTTAGGTTCAAAACATTGTCAATAAGGTTCACAGATTTTAATTCATAAAATATGTCATGTATTGTATTTCATAAATGATATTTTGTGGGTTCATGTCCTTATGCGGTTCGGTTCATAGCAATTGTCATAAAGGTTCATGAAATTTAATTCACACAATACTTGTTATTTGTGTTATATATTCTAGTTCATAAATGATATTTCGTGGGTTCATATATTTGAATGTTAGGGTTCATAATAAGTGCTCTTATGGTTCATGAACTTTTTGCTCGTAGTAGTTAGTGTCATGACTTTAATTGCAATTTAAACACATGGAATGTCAATATGGTTCATGACGTGTTATCAAAGAAGAAGCAATAAAAATAGAGAAAATTTTAAAAGATAAAAAGAGCCCAAAATTCTAAAATTTACCATTTAGGCATTTTATCGAACACATGGTGGGCAATGAAGAAAAGTATGGCCATTAGCCTTTGTTTTCAATCTAAAAGTTCAAATCGCAATGCAAAACATACACAAAATCTTCATGCATTTGGATAAATTCAACAAAAATCGATGCAAGGAACACAAATACATGTAATTTGAAGAGCAAATCTCATAACTTTGAAAAATCCCTAAATTTGATATAAACCATTTAAAATCAACCAATAACAAAATCCATGAAGATATAACAAAAATTGGGGACAAATCAACAACAAAATAGAAGAAGGAATGAGAAAATGAAAAAAGGAGAAGGATTTCGATTGAAAAGCATTGAAGTCGATCTACACATGTACCAAGCTGGAAGATGGTTGAATAGTAAACATGAGGAAGAAAATAATAGAATAGCAAAAAGACGAAAATAACCCTCCGTGTCCTCCACTTATAAAAATTCACTTAAACGCGTGTAAACATCTTGGCCATTAAAACCCAACGATCGGACGGCTCACAATTGCCCGCATAAAACACTGTAGTGTTAATATGCATGTGATCGTAATTCTATTATATTTTATATTATATTTTTATTTATTAATACCCTATTTATAATGTCTATAAAATAACGAATCGTTGGGTACAACTAATTTTCATTATTTATTTTTTCGGTTGAATTGAAATTCTCTTTTTTTTAGCTATGTAAACCAGCAGCATGTGATGGTTTGACGATGACCCCATGTGCTATATATATTTTTAAAGCGAATAAAGCTTTTTTTTTTCTCTTAATTCTGATGGCATCTTTTTTTTTGTTTGAAATTCAGATGGCATCTTTTTGATAGCATTATCTCTTGTCCTTTTAAAAATTATTTAAGTAATATCATAGCTGTTTTTTAATTAATTAACAACAAAATCGTCTTGCTATTTTTTTAAACCCGAAAACCCTGAATTATTTAGGCTCAACTCTGTATTGAGTTTTGAGTTTTGAGATTGGATCGAACCGACACTGAATTTCCCTAATCCCATCGGGTTTGATTTTTGATCCTCCTACACTACACCTCATACACCGGAGCAACACATGATCATTGCCCAATCCCCCACGTGGACAATCCTTGAAATCGGAGAACCTTGTCAGAACTTCCCTCTGATCCAACGACCTTTATTAACCAACCAATAATTCTCCAGCGACTTCATTAACCACAGTCGCCGCCCCCCCCTCTTTCAGAGTCAACCTCTTCCTTGTTTAATTACCGAAATCACCTCCCCAAGTGTTATTAATTACTCCACTTGACCCTTTATCTCGAAATATAACCTTACCTTGCTAATCACCTCCCCAAGTGTTTTCAATAACATTTTCCAATTTTATAGCTTGAACTGGAGTAGCAAGTTACGATAGGAAACTACCTCTCTAAATTACGTTTTTTTTTTTTTTGCAATAATATTGTACAGTAGTATCAACTTCATAAAAAACTACAACCTTTTAAAGTTATTATCATTTGAAGCACTTTTTTTTTCAATTTATTACGGAGTAGTAAAACTTTAGTATCATAATTAATAAATATCATAATTAATAAATAAAATAATGGCTAATGAGTGGTCAGTGTAATTAATAGCTTCATTAAAATCTGTGCTAAGAAAGCTAAAAAGACAAGTTGTGCGGGGACATGAAAGGAGAAACTAAATAGATGGGGGTAGTTTCGGGATATTAAAATTACAAACTGTACAAAATGAGCGCGTTCGTGCTCTTTTTGTAGCCGTCGGCGCTGAAAGCCCGAAAAATCGTTGAAGATTCATTCCCTTTCTTTTTTTTCTCTCTTTCTCTACTTTTTGTCCAGGTGATCGGAATCTTCGCGGTAGGTTTCGGAGAGCGAATTTAACACGAGTTGTTGGAGATCAGGTGGGAATTTTTCTACTGGACTTGGTTTGTTTGAATTTGCTGTGCTTTTCGGGAGCCAGAGCTCGATTGAGACCGGATAAGGCTGGATTTACCGGATTAAACGTATCGATTGAATCTGATTTTCATTCAGATCTGGCGAAGAAGGGGAAATTGATAGCGGTGAGGGAAAATGCAGACTAGGTATATGGAGAGATCGAATAGCATGAGGGGGAAGCGAGCTCTGGATTCAGCGGAGGCTGAAGATAATGGCCAGCCCGATCGCAAACGACCTGCTTTAGCAAGGTCTTTCTCCTTCCTTCTTTCGATTTCTGCTCAACTATTATTGATGTTGACTTTTTCAACTCTTTTTATAACTTTTTGTTGATGTGTTAATTTGTTGTAATTAGTAAGCGAGAGATTGAAGGTTTGTTGCTTAGTCTGTGAGTCGGGAAAGAGTAGTCGTTTTTATAGTAGTAGTTACAGCAGTGGACCTAGTGATGGCAGTGAAGGAAGGAGAAGAATTCTGTGCTTTGTCTTTTCTTTTGGTGATGTGAAAATTTCAAGGAAGGTGTAAGAGAGATGATATAGGTTGCCTCTTCTGTCATTAAGTGTGCTAGAAGCTTGTTTTGGTTGGAACTTGGAAGGGGACCGCTTTCTTCTTCTTCAGAAGTTATTCAAGGGAACAAAAATGGTTAACTTTCTAGGTTTGATGGAAATATAATTGAAAGCAGTTAGTAAATTCTTTCTGATGCTCTTCATATTTACAGCAACAGTGGAATTTTAGGATATCCCTGAGCAAGGTTTGATATCTGTATATCCTTCTGAACCTTTATGATGGGTCACTTATCTCAATCACAGGAAATCTGGACACCATTCTTCGCTTGTGATCTATATTCACTAACCTCTTTTTTTTTTAACGAGGGACCCACCTTTGGTGGTAAACCCCAGGTCCGTGAACTAGCCGGCAAAGCGCACGAACCAGGTAAACCGGCTTACACCGACCGGCTCGACTTAGTGGTAGGAATAATGGTGAGACTTTGTTTTTTCACCCAAGTTTAGGGGCGGAGGCAAGGATCAAACCTGGGACCTCCCAACATCCCCCGTGCCTCTTACCACTAGGCCACCCCATGTGGGGCCACTAACCTCTTTTCCAATTTATGAAACAAATTAAAAAGAAGAACATAGAATGAGTCAATTAAGTGTTTCTTACAAAAAACTAAAAATGTTTTTGCACAAGGCATGTTTGCATAAGTGTAGCCAAGGTAATAGTTGATACTACATAGGACATGATGCACTTGGAGGCTTGGCTAGTCTTTAGCTCTACTTTTTACAAGTGTCACAAACTTGCAATGTGCCTGAATTAATTTTTATTTTGCTGCAGTGTAATTGTTGAAGCACTCAAATTGGACAGCCTGCAGAAGCTCTGCTCATCATTAGAGCCTGTTCTTCGAAGAGTTGTAAGATAATCAAACTTATGTATGATTCTTTTTCTTCTTGAAAAAGAACCTAGGATGACTTTCCTCCCATTTTTTTTTTTGTAAGGCTTTGTCTCAAAATTGGAGTTTGTTATTGAGAGCTAATTTAGGGAATACAAAAATACTGGACAGGGAATATTAGTACATGATTACATGCTTCAATGTCTCAGTGTGTATGTAACCAATCTCTGGTGCTTTTTTATCTGACTTATGTCTGAATGTTATACAGGTTAGTGAAGAAGTTGAGCGTGCTCTGGCACGGTTAGGAAGTGGTAAACTTGTTGGAAGGTAAGATGCTCTCTATAGTAATCACTAAGACCTAAAAAGTTGATATTTATAATCAAAGCTGTAGTTTTTCTGAAAGTTAATTTTTGATTGATTAAATACAGGGCTTCACCTAAACGTCTAGAAGGGCCTGATGGAAGAAATTTACAACTACACTTCAGGACCCGGTTATCCCTACCCCTTTTTACTGGAGGCAAAGTGGAAGGAGAACAAGGAGCTGCTATCCACATTGTCTTAGTTGATGCAATCACTGGCCAAGTTATTACCTCAGGTCCAGAATCCTGTGTAAAGTTGGATGTTGTTGTGCTTGAAGGCGATTTCAACTACGAGGATGATGAGAGTTGGTCCCAAGAGGATTTTGAAAACCAAATGGTGAAAGAGCGTGAAGGAAAGGGAGCACTCCTGAATGGTGACGTGCAAGTCCAACTCAAAGAAGGAGTTGGAACACTTGGTGAACTAACATTTACTGATAACTCAAGCTGGATAAGAAGCAGAAAATTCAGACTAGGTTTAAAGGTTGCATCTGGCTATTGTGAAGGCATTCGCATCCGCGAGGGAAAGACTGAGGCCTTCACTGTCAAGGATCATAGAGGGGAATGTGAGTTCATTCTCTATGTTTTGAATATATTCTTAGTCAAAATGAAAATATTCTTGCATTTATGTACATTAATTTTCAGTATACAAGAAACACTACCCTCCTGCATTTAGTGATGAGGTCTGGAGATTGGAGAAGATTGGAAAAGATGGTTCTTTCCATAAGAGATTGAATAAAGCTGGAATACAGACAGTTGAAGATTTCCTGAGATTTGTAGTCAGAGACCCGCAGAAGTTAAGACATGTAAGAATTTGTAAATTTGTCAAATGTCGCTATTAAGAGCATCTGCAGCAGTGATTATTTGAGCCTCATAATATCTTAAGATTAATAAAATATTAATAAGTTGCTATTTGGCAGGATACTCATCATATTTAGTATCTTTTGCCTGATACTACTCTCTACTTGTTATCTTGGTTCTCGGCCAATTCTAAAATTTGTTTAAGAAACTCCACATCGTATCTAAGTATCACCATTAGAGATACTCTCAGGTTCCATCCACAGCTATTTAATGTGGATCTGTTCGGAATTTTGCAGATTCTTGGAAGTGGCATGTCAAATAAGATGTGGGATGCACTTATAGAACATGCAAAGACCTGTGTGCTTGGAGGGAAGCTTTATATTTATTACCCGGATGATGGTCAAGGCGTTGGTGTTATCTTTAATAATATCTATGAGTTTAGCGGCTTGATTGCAGGAGGACAATACTTCTCATCTGAAACACTTTCTGACAGTCAAAAGGTCAGTGAGTGTATCTACATGTATCCATAGTCACTTTGCTATCTCTTGTGAATTGGGGATGCATAGAATTTGACTGTAGACACTGGAAAAAGCTGTTAATTTGAATTATTGCTAGACTGATCTGCTTATTGTGTGTGCAAATAATCCCTTTTGTGTTATCATGGTTATGTGTTTGTGTTGTGAGCATTTGATTGCTCTGATGCAAGTTAGAGAATGACTGATTTATCTAGCACTTCGACATACATCGATTTCAGGTTTATGCAGATACCTTGGTCAAGAAAGCATATGATAATTGGATGCATGTTGTGGAGTATGACAGCAAAGCTCTATTAGGTCTTAAACAGCATAAGAATGGCGGTTCTTCTGAAATTGAAGGTGCTAGCCATCGAAATTTCAATCCCTATGGTCAGCAACTTCCGCTACCAAGCTTACCTGCTGCTGCTCCTTTTCAACAACCACCCATGGAATCAACCATGAAAATTGGAGGTATGAATCACACTTTAGAAGGCAGTCATCCCTTTCATCACTTAATCTGAACCAGACTAAAAGAAAATCAATGCCTCTAAGTGCCTGTTTGGATGCATTATAAAGCCGAAAAATTTGTGTTGTTTGGTACGTCCAAACTATAATGTTTTACAATACATTAATTTAATGCATATTAAATAAATACTGCATTCTGAATTTTTTATAACACAATAATGCACAAGTTTTCTTACAGTGCACAACATCCAAATAAAGCCTAATATCACAAGGGATTTCAAATGTTTGTTTTCAGGCTATAATGGTAATATGACTGCAAAACTATCGATTCAGCCACAGACCATGAACCTCAACAATGGCTCCATTCGGTTCAATTCCGGTTCACTTCCAGAGAACCAATCATCACATCAGAGTCATCATCAGACTGAGGTCATTAGAAACAACAATAACAACAACAACAACAACAACAACAACAACAACAACAACAACCATAATAGTGCATTCTCCCTCACACCTACACCATCGTCCTTGGCTTATCAGCCAATAGCAACTCCAGATTACACTTCATTCAGGGGAATTGAGGATTTTGTATCAGAAGAAGAAATCCGTCTTAGAAGCCATGAGATGCTTCAGCATGAAGACATGCAGCATCTGCTTCGTATGTTCAGCATGAATGGCCAAGCCCCTGCCCCATCGCCTTATATGCCATCTTCATCCCTCAACTACAATTTTGACGAGGATAAATCTCGTACTTCAGGTAAAGCTGTTGTGGGATGGCTTAAGCTCAAAGCAGCACTTAGGTGGGGAATCTTCATCAGGAAGAAAGCTGCTGAAAAGAGAGCTAAGCTCGTTGAGTTGGATGATACATAACCCCTGGTTTGCATCTAATGATTAAGCTTTGTGGTAGCAATTTGAGTATGAGGGTTTCTTGCAAAAGACCTCCTCCATTCACTAAAACGACTAAGGGTGTGCTTTGGATTATTGCATTTAATGCAACATAATTCATTAAATGTGATAATCCAAACGCACCCTAATCTGTCGCATATATGAAACAATGGATTTGGTTGTTCAAGTAAGATGGTGAATGGGCCAGGGGAGTTGTCATTATGAAGAAGATAACTGCTAGACAGACGGAGCAGGCCTCGTTTGGTTGGTTTATTTTTTGCTTTTGTGTTTGAATTTTGTTGTAAGAAATAGATAAGACAAGAAGAAATACTGTGTTATGACTTTCCTGTTGTGTTGGATCGCCATTGTACGAACTATCATAAGGTGATTAATAGGTGTATTTTAAAAGGGGAAATTGCAATCTACTACCCTTTAATCCAGAGTTTGCAAATTGTGGCCAAAACAGATGTTTGACCCAGTTATCAATATCATCACGACTACCAAGGACCTCTTGGTCTAGTGGTAATTGGCACTAGGTCGTTTAAGTATTTGTCCAGAGGTTTCGAGTTCGAGACTCTCTGACAGTGTGTATGCAGCAGAGAGGCTTGGGAGGAGCAACACCCCTAACAGGGTCCAACCTAACTCCGGTCCGGACATAGGCACAAAGTGCCGAACCGGGCGAGGCCCTGCCCGTCAAAAAAAAAAAAAAAATATCATCACGACTACTTTTTTTTTTTTTGGTAGAAATATCATCACGACTACTAATCCTGAATTGTTCTTATTACATATCTTTCTGGCTTTACTGGAATTTTGTGAAAGATTTCAAATTTGAATGAAATTGAAACAAATCAAAACAAAGAAAAATACAGAATGCCCTGGATAATAGATCAAGGGAGAAGGGAAAAAGCTATGTTGTTGCTTCAGAATCTGAGCGAGCTAACAAGATGGACTTAAAGTAGAAAATTGCTTTCTAATAATATTAAGCCAATTATTGTTTTAACAAAATCAATTGTACACATCAATGATCAATATCATAAACCTTTAATCAATGATAATGTTTATGTATATAAGATTAAAAAACAGTAGTTAATATATAAACTCACTCAATGTTGTTCGATTGTCGGTTCATGTTTTAAAGAGTTTAAAAATTAAAGGGATCTCGATCAAACAAATCCCCTGATCAATATAAGTATACAATTATGCAAATACAACCACCAAGAATAAGCAACCAAACCATCATTTTAATATGCACAAAAAATCAAGTTTTTTCCCGGAAAATTACTCACACAAAAGAGACAAATAATAGTGCAACTTGGTCAAAATTTCACCGGACCAAAACCTGTAACAAATCATTCCGATAACTCATCTGTAATAAACATCAGCAACATGGTGCTTTCTCAGAAAATGCAGCAAACTATCATCTTCGTCATGCTCACGAAATACAATCTTCGCACTCGGTGAATTCTTCGGAAGCCTGAGGATCGTGGCTTGAACATGACTTGGCAGGGAATTGTTCTTGATACCCTTCTCCTGGTGCAATCTCCGAGAAGCAACCAGCACCATTACGTCCAAAACAGGAGTCTTCTCCAAGAAATACGCCGCAAGATTTATATCTGTTCTATTGTTTCCAAAATTGATCAGTTTCACATTCTTTAAGCGATCGAAAGCTCGTGTGGGTGGCTTAACCTTTGATGTACGGAACTCCAAAACTGAATCATCGTCATTGGAGATCACAGAAAGCTACAAATTTGATATATTCAACGCTAAATTAGTTACTGTAATTTCCCAAGAGAGATTGGCATTACAAGAGATTGGATTCTGCATTCTCTACGGTGATTACCATTTACCTCTACGGTGACATTCTCCAGAATTGGACAGTTGCAATGATTGAAGAAGCAGAAGACATCTGTGCTAAAAAGTCCGAACAATGGACTATTTACAAGCTCCAGATTCTTCAAATTACTGAACGTCACTCGAAAATCCTTCACCAAACTCGGCTGCAAAAGAGATAAGAGCACAGCAACGCAAATCAACCCCAGCAAATTCAAATCGTGAATTGAAAACTGAAATTGATGTGAGAAATCAAGCATCAGTGAATCCAATTTCTCCATTTGATATTAGCCATTGGTGTTATGTCACTTACCACATGGTGCCCTAGATACAAAGCAAGCCTGGTGACATGCGAAAGGCTAGTCAGAACTTCCATGAAAATGTACAGAACACCGCCGAATTCGTCTCCTCTAGTTCCGACGAACGCCTGCTCCAGCATTTCAACGTCCTCGAAAACGCACGAGTCCAGGTGACCGGCGCTGAGCAGTACGGATCGGATCCTCCGACCCGAAACCTCCACGGAGGACGCATTCGGGCACTCGTAGACCGTCACCGTCTCCAGACTCGGTTCTGAGCCGACTCGGATCCGAGTCAGCGACCCGCACTCCCTCAGCACCAACTCCTCCAGGACGGGGGAGCTCGCGAGCAGCGATTCGAGCATCGCATTGGTCACGTGCACGTCACGCAGGCACAGCGATCGGAGCCGCCGGAGGCCGGCGATTTCATCTGGCACGGAAAGGATGCATCGGCTGAGGCTGAGGCGAGTTAGGGTTTCAGCGCAGGAGAAGAGCGCGGCGGAGGGGAGTTCGAAGGCCTCGCTTCGACCGATGACGTAGTCTCCGGCGGTGAGGAAGTGGTGGCGGATGTGGCAGCAGAAGTCGAGGTCGAGCTCCTCGACGAAGCGCCCGGCGGCGAACTCTATCCAGCCGGCGGCGGCGGACCTGTGGTCGGAGGCTGCGCCGGGGTTGAAGGTTAGCCTGAAGCGGCGGATCCTAGGGCCGGAGTGGTGGTGGAGGAGGGAGGCGACGGCGGAGGCGAAGTCGTCGCGGCGGGGGAGACGGCGGGAGAAGTCGTCGCCGAAGTCGAAGGCGGCGGCATGGCGGAGGTGGTCGAGGGAGAGGCGGCGCCACTGGGAGGAGACGGCGGAGGAACGGACGACGGAGAGAGTGGGGAGGAGAGAGAGGATTTGGTGGAGCACGGAATCCGGTAAAATGCTAAGCCTATCTACGCATTCTTGAATTTCTTCCGACTTGTCTTCTGGAGTTTGATCAGGTTCGTTGTTCTCCATTTTCCGATTTTGACTTTTTTTTGGGAGGTTGAGTGAAAGGTGGTTACAAATCTTATAGTTCAATATTTCGATGGTAAATTTTACAAAACCATCCGTGAAATAATAGGAGTTTTATGCACATAACCACCTTTAAAGTCAAATATTGTATTAAATCACCCTTACAAAGTGTCCGTCATTAAAACACCACCCAAAGTCATTCTTCATTAAATAATGTAACGACTCTGTAGTTTCTCTTCAATGATGGCATATAGCCATATAGCGAGCAATGAAGACAATAGGGTTGGAAGTGGTGGGTGTCAATGGTGGAAAAACTACCGGTTCGGGAGGTGTTTCACCATGGTTCCCTGCGATCAACCGACTTCATCCTTGAGCGGAGATATCGGCGAGCTTTTTTTCGTCTTCCCATAAACCGTAGGGCCATAGCTGAGAGAGTGCAAAGAGTACTACTGCACAGGATCCCATTTAGTCCCTTTTTATTTATTTTTTAAATAATAGACAAAAATTAAGTAAAATCAGTTTATTGTAGTGGTTAAGCCCTAACATATGTGTAAGTAGGTATGTTCGAGTCCCACCAACCAACCCCTTATTTTTCATTAGCTTCTACTTAAATATTTTGCATATTTTGCACAGGGCCCCTCAAAACTTTTAATATATAAGGTGATACCGTGATGGATGGTTTCAATACAAGATATAAAATCTGGGAATAATAACATCCCTCTTTCCTTGCCTATTAATTAAATATATTGACTTTCATATTATATATATAAAGGGTAGTTATTTTTTGTGACTAGTATATATATTGTACGTTGAAAGAAAAACAGGTGACTAGTATATATATTGTACGTTGAAAGAAAAACAGTTGACAAATATTCAGACTTCTGTTTTTACGTACAAAGAAAAGAGAGAAGAGAGAGTCAAAAACAATTCTAATCCATCAAAGAACAAATTAAAGGAAAAGACTAAGGAAGAGAACAATTGAACGGAAGAATCCGCTGCAAACTACAAATTGATGAGCATGGATCAAAGTTAGTAAATCTGTCTTGCTTTGGTTGAAATTAGGGTTAAATTAATTCAAATATAGATCCAAATTGGGACTGATTTCATTATGAGAAATCGATAAAACACTTTCAATTGGTATCAGAGCGGTTTATGCTTAATTGATTTACCCTAATTTTTGTTCTCGAATTGAACCGTTTGAGTTCGTGTATGGATTTGTCTCTTTGAATTTGCCGATATCAGTTTAATGTTCGCACTTGAACCCCTTCTTAATTATTAACGATTCAATTGCGTTCAAACACATGAAACGATCTTACGGTGATCATGTGCATTCAATTGATAGTGTAATTTATTAATGGGAAAATTATCTATATATCCTTCAAATATTTCAAAATTAGTTATATATCCTTCAAAACTTTAAAACTAGCCATTTATCCACCAAATTATAATATTATTTATTTTTTTATCCATATTCTTTTTCACCTATTAAATATAATTAAAAAACTCACTAAATTTATAAAACCTAAACTACCCTCGACTAATTACTTAAGTACTATTTAAAAAAATCTTTAAAAGTAATTTGTCCATGGTATTTAACTATTGCAATCATATACGTACCCTCACTCCCAGGCCATGTTTTCCGTCATATTGTTATATATAATTAAATTGATTTACCGATTGGAATATTAATTAATTTATATTTATCTTTCTTTATTTCTTTCTTGCTACTCTATAATTAAAGGAGCATTAATTTTATGCAAATACCATGTTGAATTGGAAGAGGAACATAGACCCCATAAAACCATAGCTAGTATAACAGTAGAATCTATGTAGAGGCTAGAAGAAACAACAAATGAATCATGCAAGTTTAGAAATAGTTGTAGATATTATGAATTCCATGTTTATACAAGTTCATCAGGAAATACCTATTTAGACCCTAAACAAAGGAATTTGAAGATTTGAAGCTATAAATCATGTAGAGAAAGTAAGAACTAATACAATTTTAACAAAGAAAGTAGATAAAACGAATTATAGAAATTGAGAAGAAAATTAAGTTAATTTGATTAACTTACAAACAATCGTCAGAAGTCTTTGTAAGGAAGAATGAAAGAAGAAAACACTCGATCGGTATAATGAGATAAGAGGAAAATATTATTTTTTTAATCACAATTTATTAAATAAGGTAAGGTTATCTTAGGTAGTATAGATTTAGTGAGATTTTTAAATTATGTTTAATGGGAAGAAAAAAATTATACATAAAAAAGAAAATATTATAATTTAGTGAATAAATAACTAGTTTTGAAGTTTTGAAGAATATATTCTTGATTTTAAAAGATTTGAAGGATATATGAATAATTTTCCCTTTATTAATTGAATTTGTCAAGTTATTGCTTTGGCATGAACTGATTATATACATATGAAGGTGATTAATTCTGTTGGATTTGCCATCATGCCATGTGCGCATTCATGAGTATATATGAACGGGTTGATAAATACATGATATTTATATACTTTTTAATGCTGCATGATTTAGTGATCAACCAATACAATTCATAATTAAGAATGTGTTAATTGGTTTTCTTTGTGCACAGTACATGTGATTACATATAAGAATTCCATATTTGTGTTTGGGTACGTCAGATCACATGAAGGTTATTATTAGAGTTAAAAATTGGGGTAATCTGTGTTATTAGGATTAGACGCATTAATGTATTGTCTTTATAAGGGTATGACTTGTTAGTCATCAAAATGGCCTAGTTATATTTAAATTTAGATATTTAAAATAACAATGTTCAATTATTTATGATTAAAGCGATGCTAATAATGACATTAGAGTTTGATTGAATAATTGTTTTATTAATTATATTTTAGGAGATTACCCAAAGGTGGATCATTGAATACAGTTAGTAATACTAAAGGGGATTGATCACTATATACATAGGTTGGATAGTGTGTATATCCAAAGATAGCATGCTTATTTAATTTGTGTATACTGTGATTATCTATTAAAGTATATAAGTTTTTAGCATCAATGACTATGTGTGCGCATTTAAGTATTGTCCAAAGGTTGCTTGAATGTATGCTTTAAAGTGTTTTAGGAATTTTGAATCTGTATTAAGTACTCAAGCGCTAATAGGTAAGCATGTATAAATGTTTGCAGCTTCATCAAATGCATTTGCATCCGCAAACTCTGTTGTGAAGTTCAATGGGCTGAACTATGATGATTGGTCCGAACAGATCCGGTTCACACTGGGTATTATGGCATTTGACCTTGCAATACTAACTGATGAGAAACATTCGGCCATTACAGATGATAGGTCCGAAAGTGAAAAGTCTCGTTATGAGGCATGGGAGCGGGCTAATAAGTTGAGTTTGAACCTCATGAGGATGACGATGGCTGAAAGTATTAAGCCATCTATGCCCAAGACAGAGAATGAAAAGGAATTCATGCAAAAGATTAAAGAGTGTTCACAATCGGATTTGGCTGACAAGTCGATAGTAGGCAGCCTTATCAGTCAGCTGACTACGCGGAAGTTTGACTGGTCTTAGCCTATCCATGATCATGTGACACACATGTCGAATTTGGAAGCAAGGTTAAAGACCATGGGGATGGATGTAAATGAGACGTTATTGGTCCAATTCATCATTAACTCTCTGCATGTTGAATTTGGCCAGTTCCAGGTGAATTATAACACCATTAAAGATAAGTGGAACTTTTAGGAATTGAAGGCCATGTTAATACAGGAGGAAGGGAGATTAAGGAAGATGAAAGATCAATCAATTCATCTCGTAGGTCATGATGGTGCCAGCAGTAGTAAAAGGAAGCCAGGTAAAAAGGACAAGAAGAAGGATAATGCCCTAAAGGGTCCTGAGAGTAGTATTCGAAAGGAGATGAAGTGTTTCTTTTGTAAGAAATTGGGACACTTCAAGAAAGATTGTCCTAAAAGAAAGGCATGGTTTGAGAAGAAAGGTATGCATTATAGTTATGTTGTCTTTGAATCAAACCTTATAGAAGTGCCTAATAATACTTGGTGGTTGGATTCTGGTGCTACTACTCATGTGTCTCATGTGAAACAGGGATTCAGTTCGATCCATTCCATAAGAGGAAGTGAGCGGTACTTGTTCATGGGGAACAGGATGAAGGCACGAATAGAAGGCATAGGGACTTATAGTTTGATTTTAGACACTGGTTGTCGCATCGATCTTGAAGGATGTCTTTATGTACCTGATTGTGCTAGAAATCTTGTTTCTATTAGTAGGTTGGACACTTTAGGTTTTTGTGTTAAGTTTGGACATGGTGGATTTTCATTGTACAGAAATGATTACTTTTATGGTAGTGGTACTTTGATTGATTCGCTTTATAGGTTCAATCTTGATATTAAATTTTCTGAATCTTTGTTTCATGTTGAAAGTCAAGGAATTAAACGTAGTGCATCTAATGAAAATTTTGCTTACTTGTGGCATCAAAGAGTTGGTCATATTTCCAAAGAAAGACTAATGAGGTTGGTGAAAAGTGAAATCCTTCCTCAATTGGATTTTAGTGACTTAAATGTGTGTATAGATTGCATTAAAGGAAAGCAGACTAAAAACACAGTAAAGAAACCTGCCACAAGGAGCACTCAGCTGCTTGAGTTAATACACACTGATATATGTGGTCATTTTGATGTCCCTTCTTGGACTGGTGAAAAATACTTTATCATTTTATTGATGATTACTCACGTTATGGATATGTATATCTGCTACATGAAAAGTTTCAATCTGTGAATGTTTTAGAGGTGTTCATAAATGAGGTAGAAAGGCAGTTAAATAGGAAAGTAAAGGTAGTGAGATCTGATAGAGGTGGTGAGTTTTATGGTAAAACTAGTGAAAGTGGACAATGTCCAGGTCCATTTGCAAAGTTCCTCGAAAGTAGAGGCATTTGTGCTCAATACACAATGCCTGGTACACCTCAACAAAATGGTGTAGCTGAGAGGCGGAACCGTACATTAATGGAAATGGTTAGGAGCATGTTAAGTAATTGCTCATTGCCCCCTTCGTTGTGGATATATGCATTAAAGACTGCTGCGTATTTACTTAACCGGGTTCCAAGTAAGGTAGTTCCTAAGACCCCTTTTGAACCGTGGACGGGAAGGAAACGTAGTTTAAGGCATCTACGTGTTTGGGGTTGTCCAACAAAAGTAAGGCTATATAATCCACATGAAAAGAAACTTGATCTAAGGACAGTCATTGGTTTCTTCATTGGCTATCCTGAAAAGTCAAAGGGGTATGTGTTTTATTGTCCTAGCCATAGTACGAGAATTGTTGAGACATGTAATGCTAGGTTCATAGAAAATGGTCAATCTAGTGGGAGTGGTGAATCACGAAAGGTGGATATTCAAGAGATTCAGGTTGAAGTTCCTTCACCTATTATTCCACCTATAGTTGTTGTACCAATTGTTGCATCACAGTCACATGACGTATTGGAACAACAAAATGATGTCCAAATCCCACAAGATGACATTATAGTGGATGAACCAGTCATAATTCAAGAAGAGATTAATGAACCACAAGAACAATTAAGGAGGTCTGTAAGGGAAAGATGATCTGCTATTCCAGATGATTATGTGGTTTATGTTGTTGAAAATGAATGTGACTTATGCATTGATGAAGATCCAGTCTCATTTAGTAAGGCCATGGAAAGTGACAATTTCGATAAATGGTTGATTGCCATGAAAGAAGAAATTAAGTCTATGGGTGATAACAAAGTCTGGGACTTAGTTGAGTTGCCTAAGGGTTATAAGACAGTTGGGTCCAAGTGGGTCTTTAAAACGAAAAGGGACTCAAAGGGCAACATTGAAAGATATAAGGCCAGACTTGTTGCTAAGGGCTTCACCCAAAAGGATGACATTGACTATAAGGAGACCTTCGCTCCAGTTTCAAAGAAGGACTCCTTACGGATTGTTTTGGCCTTGGTGGCTCATTATGATTTAGAGCTTCACCAGATGGATGTGAAAACCGCCTTTCTAAATGGTGAATTAGAGGAGGTAGTATATATGGACCAACCTGAAGGATTCTTGGCCACAGGAAGTGAACAAAAGGTGTGCAAGCTGAGAAAGTCAATATATGGACTAAAACAAGCTTCTAAACAATGGTATTTAAAGTTTAATGATACCATCACGTCATATGGTTTTGTAGAGATTGCCGTTGACCGGTGTATCTACATAAAAGTCAGTGGGAGTAGATTTGTAATTTTGGTCCTGTATGTTGATGATATTTTGCTTGCTGCAAATGATTTAGGGATGTTACATGATGTAAAGAAGTATCTCTCTAAGAATTTTGAAATGAAAGATATGGGTGAGGCATCATTTGTGATTGGAATAGAAATCTTTCGAGATAGATCACAAGGATTGTTAGGGTTGTCTCAGAAAGCTTACATTAATAAAGTCTTAGAGAGGTATAGAATGGACAAATGCTTTGCAGGGATAGTTCCAATACAAAAGGGAGACAAATATAGTAAAATGCAATGTCATAGTAATGAATTGGAACGTAAGGAAATGGAAAGGATTCCATATTCATCAGTGGTTGGGAGTTTGAACTATGTTCAAACATGTACTCGACCTGATATCAGCTTTGCTGTAGGAATGTTGGGTCGATATCAAAGTAATCTCGGTATGGATCACTGGAAAGCTGTTAAGAAGGTTCTCAAGTACTTGCAAGGCACCAAGGAGCATATGCTTACATATAGGAGATCCGATCATCTAGAGGTCATTGGATATTCAAATTCAGATTATGCCGGATGTTTGGATAGTAGGAAGTCTACATTTGGCTACATGTTCCTATTAGCTGAAGGGGCAGTGTCATGGAAGAGTGGAAAGCAGTCTGTCATTGCTACTTGTACTATGGAGGCTGAGTTTGTGGCATGCTTTGAGGCCACTATTCATGCATTGTGGATGTAAAACTTTATCTCGGGGCTTGGTATTGTCGACAGTATATCCAAGCCGCTGAGAATTTATTGTGATAATTCCGCAGCCGTCTTCTTCTCGAAGAATGACAAGTACTCTAAGGGTGCTAAACATATGGAGTTGAAGTACTTGTCGGTAAAGGAGGAAGTGCAGAAGCAGAGAGTGTTCTTTGAGCATATTAGAACGGATGTCATGGTAGCGGATCCGTTGACTAAAAGACTACCTCCCAAGGCGTTCATTGGCCATGTCGAGCGTATGGGAATTATAGATAAAGCCTTGCTATTTTGATTACAGTTTGCTCATAATGTAGACACTTAGAATTCGCTTATAGTTGTGTTTTTGCTTTATTGGACATGTTATCACTATTGTTTATGTATACACTATGGTTGTTTGATGACATGTATTTCTTGGGACTTATGGTATTGCTCAAACCTTAAAGAAATTTAAAGTTGGGATTGGTTTGTGATACATGGAAGGAATCTTGTCGCTCAATGACTTGTGACCGCCATGATCCAATTAGTTCTAACTTGATTAAAGTAAATGAGTTTATGTTGGACTTGATATAAGAGTGCGTGCTTAAAGTATATATTAAGTCATCAAATCGTCACATGGACCAAGTGGGAGAATGAAAGAATATTTTCTATATTATAGTGGTCCATGTAACTTAGTTTTAATTATAAAAGATTAAGTCCATTTACATAATATGATTTTAATATATAAGGTGATACCGTGATGGATGGTTTCAATAAAAGATATTAAAATCTGGGATTAATAATATCCCTCTTACCTTGCCTATTAGTTAAATATATTGACTTTCATATTATATATATATAAAGGGTGATTACTTTTTGTGACTAGTATATATATTGTACGTTGAAAGAAAAACAATTGACAGATATTCAGACTTCTGTTTTTACGTACAAAGAAAAGAGAGAAGAGAGAGTCAAAAACAGTTCTCATCCATCATAGAACAAATTAAAGGAGAAGGCTAAGGAAGAGAACAATTGAACGGAAGAATCTGCTGCAAACTACAAATTGAAGAGCATGGATCAAGGTTAGTAAATTTGTCTTGCTTTGGTTGAAATTAGGGTTAAATTAATTCAAGTCTAGATCCGAATTGGGACTGATTTCATTATGAGAAATCGATAAAACGCTTTCAAAAACTACGAAACGACCCTACGTAAACGCTTTCATCCTTGTGGGCCACTATGGTTGATTCAAAATCATACATACCGAAATTTCTTTCAACATAAATCATACAATTTGCCCTATCTAGCTTACATTTTGAATTGATACTATCGATCTCTAGCTTTAACTGTTGGTGGGTTCAATTTTTTATTTTAGGGCTCTTAATTTTAGGCTATGGCTATATCTACACTATTTTTTGGCTATGTATATGCGGATTAGTGCGCCTAACTTAGAAGTGCATTTTGGTGCACGTATGTTAAGTGTACAAGAGTATAACGGGAAAAAATTATGTCTAGGGGAATGGCGTGTTGGGATTTATGGAGTCTGATTCGAGATTAGGCGAAAAGAGAAGAAAAGGCGAGCGAGGAGCGAAACCGCGACCGCGGCCAAGAAAAGCTCGGGGTAGCGCAGGGAAAGCATGATCGGGTTTTTCGGTGGCAAGCCATGCAATTGGGTGCGTCCGCGAGAGTCGGGTTACTTGCTTGGAAAGTTTGACGGGATCTTCTTTTGGATAGATTGTGTCTACAATTTTTGGTAGATGAAATTTTCTATCATTAATGGATAAAATATATTAGATATTAGGAAAGAATTATATCTAGGAGATATTGAAATATTCTATCCTTTCAATATCTTGGAATATCTTGTATCTATCTTTAGGTCTTGTGTTCTCTATTTAAACCCAACTAGGTTATTGTAATTGGTGTACTATTCTAAGCATTGTGCTAAGAAAAACCTGAAAGCAAAGAGAGGAAAAAATCAGAGTGCTAGAGAGATTAGGTTAGACTGATCAGATCAGTGTAGATCAGTGGATCAGGTCTTGTAATCCTTGAAAGTCTCAGATCTAGTGGAAAGTCCCTGGCTTGGTAGTGCCCCCAGACGTAGTCATTCTGACGAACTAGGTCAACAAATTCTCTTGTTCTTCTATTGTTTATTTTCTTATTTCTCTTGTGAATATGTGAGACCGTTATTGTTGCAAGTAGGGTTGAATTTTCCCAACAAGTGGTATCAGAGCCAGGTTCCTACAGTTGTAATGGACGGAAAGATTCATGTGGAGAAATTTGATGGGACAGACTTTGGCTTTTGGAAGATGCAGATTGAAGATTACCTCTATGGTAAAGAGCTTCACTTGTCTTTGGCAGAGAAGTCGGTGAATATGAAGGACGAAGAGGGTCAAGCATCTGAGGAGGAGTTGGAAGATGCAGCAGCAGAGTACGTTGCGGATGCATTGATTCTGAGTACCTCGAGTTCTGGTGGGAGCATGATAATGGTTTCTAGTAGGCAGGAGGCCTTGAAGGAAGATCCACAGTTCAATGGTCAGGAGATTATTGAGAAACAAGATAGAGAGTCAATTCCTAACTCCTATCTAATGTTGAAACATGAGCCAGAAGACTTTGCAGAGAGGAAGAAAGTCAAGTGGGCTGACATGGTGGAGGAGGAAGCTTACAAGGAGGAGTCCATACGACAGGTGGCAAGTGTGGTGGGAGAAAACCTTGCTGACAAGCTTGAGAAACTAAAGTCATGCAAGGCTTCAGACGGGCTTACGTAAGTTGAAGGCCTGGCACTACCAAGATTGAAGGACTGCTTTTCTTATATTGTTTATTTTCTTATTTCTCTTGTGAATCTGTGTGACCATTATTGTTGCAAGTAGGGTTGAATTTTCTCAACAAGTGGTATCAGAGCCAGGTTCCTACGGTTGTAATGGACGCAAAGATTCATGTGGAGAAATTTGATGGGATAGACTTTGGCTTCTCGAAGATGCAGATTAAAGATTACCTCTATGGTAAAGAGCTTCACTTGTGTTTGGGAGAGAAGCTGGTGAATATGAAGGATGAAGAGTGTCAAACATCTGAGGAGGAGTCAAAAGATGCAACAGCAGAGTACGTTGCGGATGCATTGATTCTGAGTACCTCAAGTTCTGGTGGGAGCATGACAGTGGTTTCTAGTAGGCATAAGGCCTTGAAGGAAGATCCACAGTTCAATGGTCAGAAGATCATTGAGAAACAAGATAGGGAGTCAACTCCTAACTCCTATATGATGTTGAAACATGAGCCATAAGACTTTTTAGAGAGGAAGAAAGTCAGGTGGGCTGGCATGGTGGAGGAGGAAGCTTGCAAGGAGGAGTCCATACGACAGGTATCGAGTGTGGTGGGAGAAAACCTTGCTGACAAGCTTGAGAAACTGAAGCCATGCAAGGCTTCAGACGGGCTTACGTAACTTGAAGGCCCGACACTACCAAGACTGAAGGACTGCTGAAGAAGAAGACAATTACAATTGGAATCGGTCTCTAGGTGGGAGATTGTTGGGATTTATGGAGGTTGATTCGAGATTAGGCGAGCGAGGAGCGAAACCGCGACTACGGCCAAGAAAAGCGCGGGGTAGCGCAGGGAAAGCACGCAATTGGTGGTAAGTCGCGCAATTGGGTGTGTCTGCGAGAGTCGGATTACTTGCTTGGAAAGTTTGACAGGATCTTCTTTTGGATAGATTATGTCTTCTATTTTTGTTAGATGGGATTTTCTATCATTAATGGATAAAAGATATTAGATATTAGGAAAGAATTATATCTAGGGGATATTAAAATATTCTATTCTTGTAATATTTTGGAATATCTTATATCTATCTTTAGGCCTTGTGGTCTCTATTTAAACCCAACTAGGTTATGCTAAGAAAAACCTGAAAGCAAAGAGAGGAAAAAATCAGAGTGCTAGAGAGATTAGGTTAGATTGATCAGATCAGTGTAGATCAGTGGATCAAGTCTTGTAATCCTTGAAAGTCTCAGATCTAGTGGAAAGTCCCTGGATTGGTAGTGCCCCCAAACGTAGTCATTCTGACGAACTAGGTCAACAAATTCTCTTGTTCTTCTATTGTTTATTTTCTTATTTCTCTTGTGAATCTGTGAGACCGTTATTGTTGCAAGTAGGGTCGAATTTCCCAACATGGCGTGCCTAAGTAAGGCGCACAGTATGGTGCGCCTTGCTTAGGCGCATAAGACAACCTTGTGCGCCTTATTTAGGTGTACCAGAAACGTTCAGATTTTAGAAAAATATAACCATTGGTGCACCTAAATTAGGCGCACCAACGGTCATTTTTCCAACTGTCAAATTTGAGCCTATAAATACCTAATACGTGTAGTCCTCATCCAAAACACAACACCTCTTCCATCTTAATTCATCATCATGTATCAAATTTGTGAGCGCAGTGACGAAGAAAATAATTGGAATCAAAGTGAAGACGAAGAAGAAGAAGACGACAATTGGATAGCTGGTTGCGATTCGATTCAAAGTCTTGATGTAGAGTTCGGTGATTGGGATCCAAGCGACGTATTTGTGGTTAGTCTTAAATTAGTTTTTTTTAAATTTTTATATTCATATTAAATTAGTAGGAGAATAGTTATATGAGAATATTTGTAGGAGAATAGGGTTGAGAGAAAAGCGTAATTAGTAGGTTTTATTTATTTAGATCCTCATAATTTCGTTATTGTTTATTATTTAATAAAGATTATGTACTTGTTAAGTTTAGCGTAAATACATTATTAAGAAGAATAAATTCATAATTTCAGGGGGGGACTATTCGGAGTATTTTATTAGTGATCAAACGTGGGATTGTAAAGAAGAAGTATATGAATGGGTGAAAGGTAGAGGAAAGGAGTTGGTGATGGATTTGATCATGAAAGCATCAATTCTGTACCAAATTAGTATCGTTTGTGAAAGGTTTTATCCAGAGAGAACAAGTAGGCCAAAGGTGAATAAAGACAACCCGGAATTGCCCGCTCCTAAAATCCGAAGATCCAAGTCGAAGAAGTGTAGTGTACGTTTGAGCTTTTTGGTTGTCGTATGAAGAAAGAGCCAGGGGTCTCTAATCCAAAATGGGTATTGGGTGTGGTCGAAGGTCGCCATAATCATCCACTTACTTGGGACTTAGGTGGGAATGCATTCATGGGTCGAAAGACCCCAGAGGAGTAGTTGATGGCTAGGAGGTGAGGTGATGTAGTCTCTCCTATTAGGGACAAGAGTACGGACGAGGTGCATATCCTTTTTCTACTAATAAGGAGTCGTTGCGTCTATTGAAGAATGATATGTTGTATTTCACATAGCATAACTAGGACTAGATAATACATTTTATATATAGATTTAGGTCTTTTTAGTGCTTGTAATGACAAATGAAGAGAAGACCGAAGATTGAAGGAATTAGAAGATTTGAAGACTGATTTAGAAGAATCAAGAGAAAATTGCGGATTAGAGCAGTCCGCGGTGGAGCCAAGTTTTAGATCCGCGATCGCGGTGGCACAAGGCCGCGGTCGCGGTCAAACGTTGACTTAGATCGGAGTTTCTACAGGTCCGTTATCGCGGAGGCTACTCACCGCGCCCGCGGAAGTCCACGTCAGCAAATATCCGAGGCAACGATTGCTCTATCTATCTATCTTTATTATAATTATTTCCTATTATTTTATTTTCGTATGTATGGCTTGAGACTTTATTAACCTAGTTTTCAACTTTGTTTTTGGGATCTATCTCTTAGACCTAGTTTTGCATTATTCAGACTTTTGTATTTTCTCTTCTATGGAGAACTAAACTCCTAAAGTTCTATTCAAGTTGAAGCTTTCGGATTCAAGTTTATTGTGAGATTCTTCCATTTAGGTTTATTTCTACAGGTTATTTCAATTCTCTTCTACATAATTTATATTGGTTGTATTGATTCCTTCAGGCCTAGCTAACTTGTTGGAGTTTAATACTCTCTATTGCTAGATCTTGATTTTCTCGTAGCAAAACCTAATCTTTGTAGCAACTCAATGTTTTAGGACTCGTTGGACTAAAACCATTGAGAAAGAGATTTGATTGCACGCTTATTGTTTGACTTGTTGGAACTCAATTTTCATGTATCTTGCATATCCTTGTTCTCATTGCTAATATCCTTGTGATTTATGGTCGTTTCATGAATTGTTTGGATGTTAAGTATTTACATGACCCGTTGGCGTGTTTATTATATCTGATCAGGATAGGAATAACCAAAGGAAATAACTTGTTTGAATCAATGACCAATGAATTGATGAAGGAAGTAGATACTTGAATAGGATTGTTTCCCTAAATTGATAAAAAACTCAAACTTTACTTTGTTTTATTGCTTGTCTTGTTTAATTGAATTTCCTAGTTTTAGAATTTTAATCAAAACCCCCTTTATTACTATTCTGAGTTGATAATAATATTGCTTTGAATTACAAGTGTCTCTTGGGTACGACCCCTGATGGTGCTCAAAAGGGCGAGATAGGAGGTGGGACCGGTGTACGAGGGTTAGCGGGCCCAGCGGGGTTCCCAAAGTCGAACCTGGGCCCATTGTCGTACCCCTCTCAAAAAACAAGCAAAACACGACCTTTGCGAGGCCTCGAAACCTCGGCAACGAGGTCTAAACCTTGTCACCCAGAAGCTGACACCCCCACCCGTCTGAACCACTCAGCTGTTGCCGCTCCCCCAACCAATGATCACATGCCTCACAACCGAACCAATCAGAGGCCTTGATCTCGGGCGTCCCACATCGAGCAAACGCCGAAACTTAACTCTTCAACTCTCTATAAATAGAGGAGAACCTCGTAGGTAGCAAGGGGTCGAAAAACATCTTGAAATCAAGAACTATCTTGCTCGTTGAAGATCGACGTGTTGAAACATCGTCAAAGACCTCGCTACAGACAAGTGAAGTCCACAAAAAGACTTCAAGTCGCACAAAGAGTCCTCGTCCACATCAGAGACCTCGCATCATCATCTCGCAGGCCACAATCACCCCGCTCTAACTCAAAATCCTCGACCTCGCCGCCAGAGGTCGTCAAATAATCTGTGGGTGATAGAATCTCGTAGCAATTAGGAGATCTCGAACCTTGTTAGATCGAGATCTCGAATACTCTTAGAAGGTCTGAAGTGTAATCTTGTTTGCTTGTAACCTCGTAACCTGTAACCTCGTCATAAAAAAACAATAAATAAAGAGCAAGTGTTTGCACAATCGAATAAAAGTAATCTCGTTTCTTGTCTTCTAGCGTTGGTTTATTTCGGGTTTCATCACTGGCGCCGTCTGTGGGAACCTCTTCATCCTAAGCAGTTTCCCGATTTGTGCAAACCTTGGCTTTTGAGTCCCTCAAAATGGCATGTCCAAACAACTTCTTCCCCCAACACCCCGATAACATGCCCGAAACCTCGCAATGGATGGGCACGGGACCACTGGGTTATCCGTTCGTGGTTCCTCCGGGGTGGGCGCACCGGCGCACAATGCGCCACAAAACCCTTACCCATTCCAAGGGTATGAGCCGGCCGGCACTCCCCCAAACCCATATCCCTACCCGGGATATGGACAATTCCAGCAGGGCTTCGCCCTTTCATACGTCCTCATGCCCGCCCCAGGCCAACCCCACCCCGAGTATGTACCCGCTTACGTCCCTAGGCATGTGCCAGGGCCGGAGACATCGACCAATGGCTCGTCTACGGAGCCCCCCCCCCCCCGGGATCCCATGCAAATCTCGAAGTCTCGCTCTCGACGTTCGAGGCTGCAGGACTCGGAGTTGTCCGACACGGCCGGAAGCGTGAGGCACTCCTTGAAGTCCCTCTCACGACGACACCACGTCGAGGCCGGAAGCCGCTCCCCATTCGTGGATGAGATTCAAAGCGCGCCTATGCCCAAGGGTTTTCATAGGCCACATATGGGGCTTTACGACGACTCGACAGATCCGGAGCATGTGAAGCACTTCGCTGTCCAGATGAACGTCAACTCCTACAATGACGCCATTTTCTGTCGCGTCTTCCCCACCACCCTAGAAAAGGCTGCGATGACGTGGTTCATCAGTCTCAAAATCGGGTCCGTGGCCTCGTTCGCTCAATTGTGCGAGTCCTTTATCGCACACTTCAGCGGATCGAGGAAGCGCAAGAAGAACATGCGGGATCTCCGCAGTATTGAGCAGGGAGAAGGCGAGTCACTGGGTACCTTCTTCACGAGGTTCACAACCGCGATGGCGGAGATCGCGCATATCGACGAATTGTCGGTGCGAGATACCCTCATGGGCAACCTGTGCCAAGGGGCCTTCAAGAATTACATTTTCTTGAAGAGCCCGACAACGTACGACAGCCTGTGCGCTCGGATCACGACCTAGGTGTACGCTGAGGAAGCCGCCAACCAAAGCTCGCGACCGAGGACCGACAAGGAAATCGTCGTCGAGGCTAAGGGAAAGGCGAAGGTGGCCGCGCCAGTCGCGGGGGCAAACACCGTGCCGCAGGGCCCGGCTCACTCCAAGGCCAACAACTTCGAACATCAGGCTCCCACGAAGCAGGCACGGTCTGGGCAGACAACACCCGATGGGTACATCCACACCAACTCGGGTGGACCCTTGCTGGCTGGATCAAGCCAGGCGGAGAGAAAGTGGTACGCGAGGGCAAGCCATCATGATCCCTCCGTGTTCAGCGTTGCCCAGACCTTGAGGACCCACGTAGGCCTGGCATTCACCTCCAAGGATGTCGAGGGACTCCACATGCCGCACTCAGACCCTTTGGTGGTGCATGCTCAAATGGGCTCAAAAATGATGAAGCGGGTGCTGGTGGACACGAGGTCTTTCGTGGACATCATGTACTACGGCGCTTTCGAGCAGTTGGGCATCTCCGAGACGTCCCTTAAGCCCTACGCTGGGAAACTCACCTCCTTCTCCGGGGACGAGGTCGACGTCGCAGGTCTTATAGATCTCTAGATGACGTTGGGCACCGGTTCGACGAGGCGAACCAAAATGGTGGAGTTCACCTTGGTACACCTGCCCTCGGTGTACAACGCAATCATCGGGAGAGTATCACTGATGAAGTTCCAAGCGGTGGTGTCTATTTACCACCTAAAGATGAAGTTCCCCGTCGACGACGGGGTCGGAGAGGTGAAGGGCAACCAAGAGGAGGGTCGCGTATGCTATGCGACCTCTGCAAAGCAGAAATGCCCGGTGTTCATGGTGGAGTCCCCCGATGAGGCTGACCTCGAAGTCCGGAACTTCACGGTTCCCATCCCAGAGGCGGGAAGAAGGGTGGTCACCCCCTTCGGGGATGACGCCGAGAAAATCTACCTGGGAGAATGTCTCTCTGGGAAATCAACAACGTCGCTGGAGTCCTTGATTTCCAGATCCCGCGACGTGTTCGCTTGGATTGCCAAGGACCTCCGTGGTGTACCACGAACCGTGGCCCAACACTCCCTGAACGTCGACATTACCACCCGCCCCATGGTGCAAAGACGAAGGAAGATGAATGAGGAGAGGCCTAACGCAGCAAACGCCGAAGTAGGGAAGCTATTGGTCGTGGGGTTTATCCGCGAGGTCCAGTACCCTAGATGGTTGTCCAACGATGTGCTGGTAAAAAAGGCCAGCGGCAAGTGGCGGATGCGCGTGGACTTCAAGGATCTCAACAAGGCTTGCCCCAAAGACAGCTACCCCCTGCCCTCGATCGACGAGCTGGTCGACTCAACCGCGGGACATGGGGTCTTGAGTTTCGTCGACACGTACTCTGGATACAATCAGGTCTTGATGAGTCCCCGCGACGAGGAGGAGACGTCCTTCATCACACAGCGAGGTACATACTACTACAAGGTCATGCCCTTCGGCCTTAAAAACGCAAGAGCAACCTTCCAGCGTCTCATAGACCGGGTCTTCAAGGATCATTTGGGGAGGAACGTGTCGGCCTACATCGATGACATCGTGGTCCGAAGCAAAACCCCCGAGGAGCATCTGGTCGACCTCGCGGAGGTCTTTGCAAAGCTCAGATGCAACCGGCTCAACCTGAACCCCGAGAAGTGCGTATTCGGCGTGTCATCGGGGAAATTCCTAGGCTTCATGATCAGCGAGCGCGGGATCGACGTGAACCCCGCTAAGATTGAGTCAATCCTCTCAATGAGGTCGCCACGATCTCGCACTGAGGTGCAGCGGCTCAACGGCGCCATAAATTACATGGGGAGGTTTTGCTCCCGATTGGCGGATAAGTCCCCGCCTTTCTTCGCTGCCCTGAAGAAGAACGAAGAGTTTGTTTGGGACGAGGAGCTTGAGCTCGCCTTCTCCGGGTTGAAGGCATTCCTGTCAAAACTCCCCAATTGTCACCACCAATGGCGGACGAGGACTTGCAGTTGTACGTGGAGGTGAGCCCGGAGACAGTCAGCGCGGTGCTCACCAGAAAAGCTATGCACCCAGTCTGTTTCATAAGCCGCGTGCTCCAACCTGCGGAGCAGCGATACTCCCCGACGGAGAAGATGGCCCTGGCTGTCGTAACAGCCGTTAGGCGCCTACGCCCCTATTTCCACGCACACCCCATCCAGGTCCTCTCCGACCTCCTACTTCGGCAGATCCTCCATCAACCCGCCCTCTCAGGAAGGATGACGAAGTGGGCAGTCGAGCTCTCCGAGTTCGACATCAGCTACCTCCCCAGAACTGCCATGAAGGGGCAGGCTCTCGCTGACTTCGTCGTGGAAGTTACCTTCCCCGAGACTGACGCAAGCTCGGAGGAGTGGAAGGTCTTTGTAGATGGCTCACGATGTGACTCCGTGGGCGGGGCTGGCGTATTCCTCACCGGTTCCTCAATCAAAACAGAGTACGCCCTTAACTTCGCCTTCGATGCCACCAATAATAAAACCGAGCATGAGGCCATGATTGCTGGGATAGAGATGGCGCTCCTCAGTGGGGCCCCAAGATCAGAGTCTACACCGACTCTGAACTGGTGGCGAGGCAGTTGAACGGGCAATACGACACCCGAACGGGGTTCCTTGCCTAGAGACCTTCGTTGTAGAGTCCATCACGCGAGCGGCAAACACAAAAGCAGACGCGCTCGCGAGGTTGGGATCGGCCCTCCCCTTGGAGGTAGGAAACCACGTAATGGTGGAAAGGAAGCTCTCACGGAGTGTAACCAGCGAGGTTCTCTCCATCACAGTAGGGGACTGGAGGGTTCCAATCACGCGGTATGTGGAAAGCGGCGTTCTCCCTGAAGACCCCGCCAAGGCCAGAAAGCTCAAAATTCAAGCGGCCCGCTACTGCGTCATTGGCGGCCGGCTCTATCGCCGAGGCTTCGCTGAGCCCAACTTACTATGTGTGCCAACTGAGGCTACGGAACACATCCTGTACGAGGCACATGAAGGTGTTTGTGGTGGCCACCCGGGGTGGCGCGCCTTGTCGCTTAAAATCGCTCATTTGGGATATTTTTTGCCCACTCTCAAGCAGGACGCGAGGGCCTATGTCCAGAAATGTGACGGGTGCCAAAAGCACGGAAACCTCCAACACGCCCTGACCTCGCATCTACGCTCGATCTACACACCATGCCCCTTCGCAATGTGGGAGATGGACATCCTAGGGCCTTTCCCGAAGGCTGTCGGCCAGGTGCAATACATACTGGTCATCGTCGACTATTTCACGAAGTGGGTCGAGGCGGAAGCAATGGCAAAGATCACGGGGACGAAAGTCTACAACTTCCTATGGAAGAACCTCGTGTGCCGCTTCGGAGTCCCCATGACCATCATGACTGACCATGGCCCCCAATTTGACTGCGAAGAAACTCGTACCTTTTGCTCCGAGCTGGCCATAACTCTCAAGTTTTCCTCCGTGGCCCACCCCAAGTCCAACGGCCAAGTAGAGAATGTCAACGTCCGCATCTTGTCCGATCTGAAGAAGCGCCTGGGCATAGCACAAGGTCGCTGGGCGGAGCTACTCCCGCTCGTCCTATGGACGTACTGCACCACCGCGCGTCGCGTAACGGGGGAGACGCCTTTCGCTCTAACCTACGGAGCGGAGGCACTGGTCCCCGTGGAAACCTTAGTCCCGTCGACAAGGGTTTTTAATTTCGACGAAAAAGAAAACGAGGCCAACCTCAAGACCGAGATGTTGTTTAGGGACAAACTGTGCGAGGTCGCGGCACTGCGCTCCAAAGAATACAAACGACGCGTGGCGGTGTATCACGACCAAAAGGTTAGGCCCCGATTTTTTACCACAGGTAGCCTCATTTTGAGGCGCACCGAGGGTGCCAAATTGGATCCTAACTGGGAGGGTCCGTACCTCCTCGGGGAGAAGGTCGCGCCGGGAGCTTTCAAGCTCAAAGATAGCGAAGGGCGAACTTTGAGCAAGACATGGAACATCGATCGGCTCAAAAGATATTATATGTAAACTCTCCGAACTCTACAATTTCCCGAAAGTTTTGTGAATAAAGGGTTACGTGGTATTTTCAAATCTCTCAAAAATCGAATCTCGGGTTTACGAAGTTCAAATTCCACCCCTCGCTTCCCGCTTGGGGTTGGAGATTCTCGGTTTTAGGAAGTTCAAATTCCATCCCTCGCTTCCCGCTTGGGGTTGGAGATTCTCGGTTTTACGAAGTTCAAATTCCACCCCTTGCTTCCCGCTTGGGGTTGGAGATTCTCAGTTTTACGAAGTACAAATTCCACCCCTCGCTTCACGCTTGGGGTTGGAGATTCTCGGTTTTACGAAGTTCAAATTCCACCCCTCGCTTCCCGCTTGGGGTTGGAGATTCTCGGTTTTACGAAAATCAAATTCCACCCCTCGCTTCCCGCTTGGGGTTGGAGATTCTCGGGTTTACAAAGATCAAATTCCACCCCTCGCTTCCCGCTTGGGGTTGGAGACAATAGAAGAAAGACATGCGCGATCCGAGCGAGGCTCGTGATCGTGGCATAAAATCTATCATGCGCGATCCGAGCGAGGCTCGTGATCGTGGCATAAAATCTATCATGCGCGATCCGAGTGAGGCTCATGATCGTGGCATAAAATCTAGCATGCGCGATCCGAGCGAGGCTCGTGATCATGGCATAAAATCTATCATGCGCGATCCGAGCGAGGCTCGTGATCGTGGCATAAAATCTAGCATGCGCGATCCGAGCGAGGCTTGTGATCGTGGCATAAAATCTATCATGCGCAATCCGAGCGAGGCTCGTGATCGTGGCATAAAATCTATCATGCGCGATCCGAGCGAGGCTTGTGATCGTGGCATAAAATCTATCATGCGCGATCCGAGCGAGGCTCGTGATCGTGGCATAAAATCTATCATGCGCGATCCGAGCGAGGCTCCTGATCGTGGCATAAAATCTATCATGCGTGGTCCGAGCGAGGCTCGGGATCGTGACATAAAATCGATCATGCGCGATCCGAGCAAGGCTCGGGGTCGGAGCATACAACGAGTGCCCGATGTGGCTCGAGCGGACCACAAATGTTGTGGCACTCGGGCCATGGGGTTGGATCGGGATATATATACAGTAAACTAAAATGAGAAACACGGAACACAACCATAAACAAAGAAAATTATATAAAATAAGGCCACGAGGGCCGAAGTGTCATAATTACAGACCCCGGCGGGGCCACCAAAATAGCAAAAATATAAAAAAAAACACAAACTACACAAACAGGCATCCCTCACTCCTTTGGGATCTCGGCGGCGGGTTCCATGGGGACTTGGCGGACGGGCGAGGCGATGATCACATCAGGTTTGGAAGTTGGCGCGTCCGTCGCGAGATGGGGATTGCGGCGGCGAGGGCCGAGCCTCCCTGGCCGAGGTCCTCTGCGGTGGGCGCCTCGGTACCCTCGGTAGCCACGGTCCCATCCTCTTTAAGGAAGAACTCGCATTCTCCCTTGGGCTCTTTCCCAGTCTTTTCCCCCATGGTCAGCCCGTAGTTGGGGTTAAATAAGGCGATGCGAGGATCGATGTGTCCATACTTCGCAACCGCCTGCCTCACCCCCATGCAAACGGCCTGCCGAAATATTTTGTTGACGCTGCTCAGCAGCTCTTCCTTGTACTCGGCAGACGCCAAATAAATGGGGCCCGCAGCCTCCACCTCCTCGTTTAGCTCTTTGATGCGCTCGTGGAGGCTGCCGTTCTCCTCTTCAACCTTCCGGAGCTTCGACTCCTTCTCCCTGAAGAAGTTATGCTCCGCAGACAGTTTGGTCCAGAGCTCCTCGATCTCAGCCTTGAGATCCCCAACCTCCCCCTTTGCCTTCTCCGTCTCCTCCTTGGCCATCTCCGCCTCCCCCTTGGCCTTCTTCGCCTCCTCCTTGGCCCTGGCGGCGGCTTTGGCCTCGTCCGCCGCCGCAATCTCTGTGGCCCGAGTCCTCCTCTCGGCCTCCGCAAGCTCCTTCTCCCTCTTTGCACACTCCTCTAAGCGAGCTTTGAGCTTCGCCTCCAGCTTATCCATACTCTTGTGGAGGAGGGCGATACGACTGCAGTTGTAGTTGTCGAAGAAGTGATGCTGGAAAAACCAAAAAGATACGCGTTTCAAAAAAAGAATAAGCATGAAACCAGCAAAAAGAACAACCTCAAAGAAGTAAGGCATACCATCGCCGAGTAACGGAGGGCCTCGTCATTAAGGGCGGCCTCCGAGAGGTTGTTTGCCCACGCAACCTCCTCCTTCCAGTCTGCCCGGTCCTAGTCCTCGGGCACACCCCGGGCGGGTTCGGGACAGTGGAACTTTTCAACAGGAGGGTCGTCGGCGGAGATCACCCGGCTCACGGGGCCGGGACGGTTGGCAATCTCCCCCCCCCCCCGAGGTGCCCCTTTGGCCGTCCCCCTTATGTTTCTTTTTCTTATCCTGGCGGGCGGGCACCTCGGCTTCTTTCCTTTTGGATCCGGCTCCATCGTCGGATCCTCGGAGGACTTGGGAGGATGTCCTGGCGACGTTCCCCCTGGTGATGTTCCCCCTGGACGGAGCCCCCTCAGTAACTTTTACCCCTAGCGCCTTCGGCGGCGGGGGTGTCACCTTTGTCGGCGGGGCTGGCGGCCTCGCCGAGGAAGTCAGCTCCTTTACCAGGGCCCTTCGGGGCCCGAGAGCTTTGTGAGGTCGATGTCGCAGGTTTCTTTCCTTGCGGCCTCGAGGTAAGAGCGTTGAAAAGGTCCACTGTCAAGAATATTAGAAAAAACAAGTTAGATAAAAAGCAAAAAATAGAATATCACAAACTATCAAAGTAGTATGACCCGAGCGAGGCTCGCAATCATCACTAAATAAGCGAGGTATTCCCCCGAGGCCATGCGTGGCCAAAAACCAAAAACAAGGAACAATAAGTACCCTCTTCGCCCTCGCAAGGTGGAGGTGTAAGACTCAGACCGGCCCGCTCAAGCGGTCTTGTGCCAGGTACTCCTTGAACGGCTCCTGACGCACGGGAGCGTATCGGGCCTTGAGTTTGGCGGCTTTTTGTGTACCCTTGGGCCGAACGAAGTTGTCCGGGGCCGTGGGGAAGTTGAGATACCTCCCAGTAGGGTCCTGGACCAAGAACCATTTATTCTTCCACGACCCGACGTTTGATGGGGCCGTGGTAATCTTAAGACCATGCAAGCTAAGATTGACGAGACAAGACTCGTGTTCCCTCCTCGCCAAATATAAGCTCGACATGGTGTCCAGATCAGGTCCATCCCCGTGCTCATAACTTCGAATGGTGTAGGCACAGATGAGCCGCCACGCGTTGGGGAACAGTTGCGCTGGGCAGACGTGCATGGCCCATAAAAAGTTGACCAGGTGCTGGGCTAGCGGCAACCGGAAGCCGGCCTGGAGGCTGTGCAGGTGCACGACGACGCACCTCTCATAATGGGCCAAAGAGCAGCCCTCCCCTTCGGGGAGCGCTAGCTCAACCCTTTCCGCCCAGGGGAAGTCCTTGGCGATCTTTGCGAGGTCTTCCCACTTCAGAACCATAGACGCCCCCTCGGGTAGAAAAATCCCTTTCTAGGGGTTCAGATACATGGGTATCCCCTCCTCGAGGACTGGAGGGATGCTCGACACGGATTCGGTGATATACTCCGTAAAAAAGCTCGCTTGGTCATTGGAATCGGACGACCTCGAATGGGAACCGGCCACCTCCTCATCGGAAATTGAAGATGAGGCCATCTCGACTCCGGAAGATGTGCGCAGTCGAGGAAAGAGCGAGCTGACCGAGACAACAGAGTCGCTAGAAGAGGGATCGCTGAAGACGAGCGAGGTAGACCTTGGGTTCTGAGAATCATTGGTCTTGACACGCTCTTCGGCCTCAGAAAGCTCCTCGTAAAACCTCTCTTGAACCTTGAACGCGAAGCCGGGTGGAGGGCTCAAGGATGTGCCTCTAGGCATGAAAGAGCGACGTCCAGGCCACGAAAGGCGAACACCGGGAAAAGAAGAAGTTTTGAGACATCGAACAAGGTCACCAAAAAAGAAAACGCGAGGTAACAGCGGGAGGAAGGCACGTGGCACCCTAGGGCTACTCTGACAGATGGGACGGCTTAGGAAGATTGTGAAGCGCCGAAAAAAGGAGAAGACGGAATGGGAGCCAACGGAGGAAGGCCAAACGTCCCGTCAGTCAAACATCATGACGTTTGGCTTTCCGAGGAATTCGAATTTCAAAAACGAGAAACACAAGGAACTCAACCGTCGGCTGGCGCACGAAGGGTTCTAGAGCATTGCCAGCAACACCCTCGCCCCCACCGCGTCGCCGCCGCGACGCCGGCGCGAAACGCCGAAAAGCAACCGTCGCCCACTAGGGCACGAAACGATAAAAGAGGGAGGGAACGCAGGAAAAAGAGAGTCAAAAGCATCACACAGGTGCAGGCGCATCCCTCGGCCCCTCCGTTTCGCCGCCGTGACACCGGCGTGAAACGCTAGGGAACGTTTGTCTCCCATTGGAGCAAGGGGCGGTGAGAGTAAAGGGGAGAACGTAGAAAACACGAAAAGGGGGAGTCGAACACTTACTTGCTTGAAGATTGACACGGATGAGGCGGTGGTGTTTCTGGAAATTGTCGTGAGGTCGTCGGAAAACTGTTTGGGAATCGCTTGCCGAAAAACCGAAAGAGCGAGCGAGAGAGAGAGAGAGAGAAGGCGTTGAAGGAAGAAGATGAAGATGAGTCGTCGGGGAGATGCTTTTATAAAGGGCGGACTTGGGCCTCTCCCCGCTACCAGAGAAGAAAAGGCTTAATGGGCCTAATCCATCCTAAAGGCCCATTAAGCGAAATATGGGAGAACATGCCCAATAAGCGTCGCACGCATAACGGAAGAAAAGCCTAAGTGTCAGGCCTCGCAAAAGAGTTCCTCGCAAAATGTCCACCCAACCTCTAGACCTCGTTCCTACAATCCTAAAAACTGTGAACCTCGCACCCCGAGTTCGGCGAACCTAGTACACTCGTATGTATGACTTGCGGTCCTCGGGACGAGCTCCCCAAGCCATGGGGTTATGATGGTGCTCAAAATGGTGAGATAGGAGGTGGGACCGGGGTACGAGGGTTAGCGGGCCCAACGGGGTTCCTAAAGTCGAACCCGGGGTCCATTGTCGTACCCCTCTCAAAAAACAAGCAAAACACGACCTTTGCGAGGCCTCGAAACCTCGGTAACGAGGTCTAAACCTCGTCACTCAGAAGCTGACACGCCCGCCCGTTTGAACCACTCAGTTGTTGCCGCTCCCCCAACCAATGATCAGCTGCCTCACAACCGGACCAATCAGAGGCCCTGATCTCGGGCATCCCACATCGAGCAAACGCCGAAACTTAACTTTTCAACTCTCTATAAATAGAGGAGAACCTCGTAGGTAGCAAGGGGTCGAAAAACATCTTGAACTCAAGAACTATCTTGCTCGTTGAAGATCGACGTGTTGAAACATCGTCAAAGACCTCACTACAGACAAGTGAAGTCCACAAAAAGACTTCAAGTCGCACAAAGAGTCCTCGTCCAGAGACCTCGCATCATCATCTCGCAGGCCACAATCACCCCGCTCTAACTCAAAATCCTCGACCTCGACGCCAGAGGTCGTCAAACAGTCTGTGGGTGATAGAATCTCGTAGCAATTAGGAGATCTCGAACCTTGTTAGATCGAGATCTCGAATACTCTTAGAAGGTCTGAAGTGTAATCTCGTTTGCTTGTAACCTCGTAACCTGTAACCTCGTCATAAAAAAATAATAAATAAAGAGCAAGTGTTTGCACAATTGAATAAAAGTAATCTCGTTTCTTGTCTTCTAGCGCTGGTTTATTTCGGGTTTCATCAACCCCGACTTACCAACTATACTAGTTGTGTAACTAGGGATTTATTTTTGATTTGGCACGACGACTTTCAGCCAGTCAAAGAAGTTCTCGTATGTGGTAATTGTTGACGCCACTTACAAGATGAACAAGTGAGTTTTATATCATCATGGTTATTTTGTACTAAATTTTTTACTTATATAAAAAGTGAAGTCATCGTTGTTATATTTGTGTCCGTAGGTATGATATGTCGTTGGTGGAGATGGTTGGTTTCACTTGCATTCACTTGACATTCAACATTGCATATGTATTTACTAGAGCGGAAAAGACCTTCCATTACACGTGGATAATGACGAAGCTTCTAGCTTTGTTTCAAGATTTGGGATTCATGCCAACGACAATAATGACAGGTTGTGAAAAGGCCCTTATAAATGGAGTCTGAAATGTTTTTGGAAATGAAGTTCAATACCTTTTTGTGTTGGGCTCATATTAAATACAACATTGAGGCACATGCGTCCAAAGTCTTGAAGATTAGGGCAAAGGTTGAGGCATTTACAAGACAATGTTGGAGACTTTTTTGCTCAACCACGGAAGAAAGCTACAAAAGAAGGCTCAAAAGTTTGAGGTTATCGTGGAGAGATGTCTCATTGGATATGTGGAGAGAGAATGATTTATTCTGTATAAAAAGCATAGTAAGAGTATGGACGGATCATCACCTATACTTCTTCACAAGGACATCAAACAGGTACATAGTACACCCTTTTTGGGACTAAGTGATTTACGTCTTATTTTATCGCTTTATGTTGGTTTAACTTGTCCATATTAACTACTAGTAAAGCATGTGTCTTCTGTTGTTGATTCCCAATTCCTTTTTCACTTTGTTGTGTTTAACACTTTTACAATTCCATTACAGAAAGCTTAGACTAAAAAATAAAACATAAAAAACTCTCGCGCGACACTCCTTAAAATCAGTGGCGGATTTAGGGGGCATGGGTGGGCAGCTGCCCCCCCCCCCCCCCCTCTCGTTCGTCGGAAATTATTTTTGTATTAGGGTATATGCCTTGAGGGGTGGAGATGTCTGGGGGCAGGCCGGGGTAGGTTGCCTGAGGGGCGGAGAGGCGTGCGAGGCGCTTTACTATCTGGAAGTATCGAACTGCCATTGATGAAGATTAGAAGCTTGAAGCCTTCAACACACAGATCTGTAAAAGTGGTCTTGAGGAAGATGACACAAAAAAACGTCGTCGTTTTATTAAATGAATCAGTCCCAAAATATTTTTTTGTGTTTAAATGAAAACGACGAGTTTCAATGCTAGGATTTAAAAACAAATGTAATTGTTAGATACTTGATTTTTAATTGTTGATTGAGAAATTAATAGGTTATTGATTTGTACTTTGTTCTCTTAGATGTCAATTGTCTCGTAGCAGCAAAGAGTCAAATGTAGTTTGATTTGTACTTTGTTCTCTTTTTTATGTAAAACTATTTTTTAGTATTATTATTGTATGCTATTTTAATGTTTAAACTAATTTGATTTGTACGAATTTTTTTCACTATTATGGTTGTTGAAAGTTCGCCTCCCCCCCTCCCCCCCTTGTTGTGATCCTGGATTCACCACTGCTTAAAATGGGACCACCTACACACTTTCATGTACCACACTCGAGCTCACTTCCTTAAATTGCTTGATTGACTTTCAGATTTTTCTTTCCAATTGCACATGGGCTCTTGGACTCAAATTTCGGCCTAGTTGTAGTCTTTTATTAGGCCAAGCCCATTTCCTAAACCCTTTTAGTAATTGGAAATACTAATTACTTATCAAAAACATGTTGATAAACAATAACTGATAAACATTTTGTTTATAAAGATTTCTTGTTTTTTTATTTATTTAGGGATTTAAATCCTAGTTTTTATGGATTTATGCATTTTTTTAGGTTTTAGTTTTTAAAATTAAAAAGCTTATTTTATGACCTTAAAACATAGGTTAGAAGGACCGAAACAACAATATTCCATGAAGTATTAATGCTATAAATTCCTAATAATATATCGGTTTTTAGGAGATAAGATTAAGCATATTGTGTAACCTCTTGGATTTCATATTCTTTTATGACGGAGTTGAGCGGTAAACATGCCAATAAAAACTCTTTATTTTCAGAGTTTAAATGGAACTCTGAAATTAAACTTGTTCTTGCTTTTAAATCAAAATCCTAAAGATATAATAAGAGTAAGTTGATCATTAATTAAAGCTAGCTAGGGAGATATAATTTGGTGAAGCTTTACTGATTAGAAGTGGTTAAGTTCTTACTAATAATAAACAAAACAAAATACTACCATTTGTTAATTACAGTATAATTTATAAGAAATTCATTTTTCATCTCCAATAAACGCTAGTTAATATCGAAATTTACGATCGTTCTTTGTCCTTGAAAAGTTGAAACCTTTTACTAGCGATTTCAACTCATATCAACTCTAGCTTTTCTCTCACAAAATCCGACAATTTTGGGTTGCTCTAGAATTCTAAATAATTAGAAATAAAATAATCTCCCTTGTCTATTTCCTTTTTTCCTCCTTTTAGGGTAGAAATTTACTTTTTTTCTCTGTGCACTCATACCATTAACACCGTAATTTTTATGCAAGGATTAGATAGATCAAGGAACAGAAAGATCTCCATTGATCGTTCTAGTAATGAATCCAGAGTAGTGAGTTTTAATTTATTTATTTATTTTGCAATTTTAATCAATTAAATGCATCTAAGTTAACTTCTTGCGCATAATTTAGGGTTAGATTATCAAGATGCAATTAGTTGTTGTTCATCACATTGGTTGAATTGCATTTGCGAATATTGGAATCTTGTTCTTGAAGATTTTTCTTTACCCTTAATTTGATTTGTTGGATGTCTTTGGGTTTCTTGAAACCCACATCATATATATCAAGATTAAAAATATTACATAAGAAATTGTACCTTTCTCGTCCACTTTTTGATGTAGTCGTTGAAAATCTATTCATGTATATGGTAGTTTCATAATTGTTGTCATCGTTCATTTAGTTTTGGATTAAAAGCTTTGTAACTTTATTAAGCTTTTAATACATTTGCATGCAGTGATTATCTATTTAAGCTCTTGTTGATTGGAGACTCTGGTGTTGGAAAATCATGTCTTCTATTGAGGTTTGCTGTGAGTCTCCACACCTTTTTATTTACCTCCTTCCCAACATTAATTTTATTCATAATCTTATGGAGTATATCATTTGATCGATATCCTCCCCATCTTTCAGGATGATTCATTTCTAGATAGCTACATTAGCACCATCGGAGTCGATTTTGTAAGTTTCTCGTAGCTTATTAATTTTGTTCATTCATCATATCTACGCACTAACACACAATGCTTAAATTAACGTTTTGTATGCAGAAAATCTGCACTGTTGAACAAGATGGGAAAACTATCAAACTCCAAATTGTAAGCTTTAATTGCAACCACCACACCTTGCTTCGTTTCTCCAGTTCTAAATTGTGTATTTGACTTCTCATTATTCGTTCTAGTCGCCAAAAAGTATTCAATACGTATCCCTCTTTTCTTGATTTATGCCTTATTCTTGTTTCATTTCAATTATAGGTTTTTTTGGTTTAGTTTTGAGTTTTCAATTTTTAGTTTTGAAATATTTTATTTTTTCTTAAAGATATTAAAAATTAGTTTTGAAACATTATTTATTTTCAAGCAAGGGGATGTTTCCGATGCACCGTAGGGTTTTATCAGAAACATCTTCAACTTGTTCAGAATATTGATGTGTACATCTCGACCTCCTAAACCCTCTTCGCACTTTGTTTTATATAAAAAAGTTTTAAAATATGAATAATAGAAGTGTATTTTAACCGTATTTCCAAAATTCTTTTAAGATTTGGTAATCCTTATTGTGCAATGTGTAATATATAATGTGGCGGCATGTTTTTTTTTATATATATAGTGGGATACTGCTGGGCAAGAGCGTTTTAGGACTATTACAAGCAGCTACTATCGAGGCGTTCATGGAATCATTGTGAGCACAATTAATTGTTCTTCGCTCATATCCAAAAATTTACTCATTCGTGGCTATAAATTAACTAAATGTATTTTTTGGTGTGCCACGTACGTATATACAGGTAGTTTACGATGTAACTGATGAGGAAAGCTTCAACAATGTAAAGCAATGGTTAAATGAAATTGATCATTATGCTAGTGAAAATGTAAACAAGCTTCTAGTGGGGAATAAGTGCGATCTTACAGAAAACAAGGTCGTATCTTCTGAGAAAGCCAAGGTAATTGAGTAACATGCAGCATTAGCTAGCTTGAAGAAATTTAATTAAGGGGATTTGATTTGGAGAGATTTTACATATATTTTTTTCATCATCTTCTTCAGGCCTTTGCAAATGAAATGGGAATTGCTTTTCTAGAAACAAGTGCCAAGAATTCAATTAACGTGGAGCAAGCTTTCATGGCCATGACTGCTTCAGTTAAGAGCAGGCAAGTGATAATTTCTTCTTTAGTGCACTGGATTAGTTCTTGGTTCCCGTTTGGATGCATGTCATGTATAATGGGTTCATGCATGCATTATTGGATATTAAAAATTAAAAATAAATTATCTAATTTAAAGTACACACATTTGATATTTGGTATAGGACGTACTATAGTCTTGTTATCCAAACAACACGTACTTTAAAAATGGTTGTATATTAGATGAACCATATTTTGAACTAGTTAATATAAAGACTTCATGTAATATAATGAATTCGTAATCCAAACACACCATAAATTCAATTGATTATAAACTAAGTGGTGTGGTTTGTATGATTTTTGCAGGATGGCTAATCATCCGGTGTCAGATAATAAGAGTCCAACAATTCACATCCGAGGAAAACCCATTAACCAGAAATCCGGATGTTGTTCCTCATAGAAAAGGGGATGTTGTACAGCATGTAAACTTAGTTATTTCTCATCTCAATCTTTGGTCATCATGCATAGTGAAGAGGCCATGATTTTGACTTTGTTTCTCAATTATTTATGGAGCACTTTGATAGGCAGGTGTTTGTTTGATCTAATTAATGTTAGTACACAAGGGTTCGAAATAGTGTTCTAAAAAACGATAGGCGGATCCTTGACGGCCCTATGCTTAGTATTAGTCGAAATATTATGCATTAGCTAACTTTAAGTGCATCATAGGGTTGAACTTGAATGATGCACTTAAAATTAGTTAATAATTTTTCTTGACAAATAACATAATTATGAAATATAACACAATTATCGTATTAACTTTTGTTGTTGAAATCATATAAATATTTGGGTAAATTGTACAAAACCACGTCAAAATTGATGTATTTTTTCACTAAACCACCCTTAAATTATATAATTGCATCAAACAACCCTTAAATTGTTGTTTTTACCATGTGTAGAAATAGATTTTTGAGCTGTTGTTATTTTATCCTATGTGGAATGTTGGCATATGTTGACTAAAGTCAATGCTTAATAGGCAAACTTAGACAAGTCAACACAATCTTGTAAAAGAGTATAAATATTCTTCTCCAACATCAATAATAGATTGAGAGCATTAAACACATTTCTTCAAATCTCTTTCGATCTTTTTTTTGTCATGGTATTAGAGCTAAGGTGAGTGAGAGAGAGATCGGTTGATTTTAGAGAAATCTAAGTTCAATCAAAAGATTTCTAGGTTTTAGTTCAATCAAAAGAGTATAAATATTCTTCTCCATCTTCTTCTTTCTTTCCTTCCTTACTCATTCTTGTGTGGCATAGCCCTTGTCGTCAAAATAGGTGTCAAAGACGTAGGCGGCATGGGTGTTATGAGATGTGTGACGACCTTAGGGTGTTGCCGGATGGCAACTCTCGATCACCGAATGGAGGCATTGAAGCCTCGACTACTGGTTGATGGTGGACAAAAGGCCATCAGCCTGGCCCTTGCCCTTGTCTTGCTGGGTGTGGCTCGGGTTGGCTGCGGTGTGTGGATGGGCTATGGCCAGTTGTGGGCAGATGACCGGTGCGACTGCCATGTTCACCGAAGTGGCACCGGGCGCGAGCTGCTACAACACCGATGTTGAGATGGGCATAGGCGTCTGCTAAGTCGTGAGTTGCGTCGCAACGTTTTGCGGGTGGGCTTCAAGTTGGCGTTGCAGATCACGAGTCTCTCATTGCTCTGGCGTGAGCTCCAACAAAGGTGGATTGTCTAGCTGATTTTATTGCCCATCATGATCGATGGTGGCAGATCTTGATTGAGCTCTTGCTCATTATGCATGTAATATATGAAAAGTAGTTCAAAATCAACGAGCACAAATCCTAGCAAGCCAAACACAAAACAACGAAACGAGATGAGAATTGCCTAATTTTGGCTTTTCCCCTCTCAGTTTTTTTGACGTAGGTGAATCACCTATTGTTTTTTTTAATATAACAACCAAAGTTTTCTTCTTCTTTTTCTTCTTCTTCTTTTTCTTCTTCTTCTTCTTCTCCTTCTTCTCTCTCTCTCTCTCCCTCTCTAAATGGCTATCTTACTTAAGTAGTACTTGTATAAGTTGCGAGAATACATAATAGTATTAATATTATCAAATCGAAGAAATTATTATATTCTATTTTTGTTTTCCCTTAATTTGTGGCAAAAAATACATAAGCAATGACTCCTTATTTTTGTTTTCCCTAGATAGATATCAGTATTTCTTTAAATATTAACTATGTACCTTGAATGCGCGCGCATGCACACACATATATATAATAAAAAAATTTAATTTAATTCAATAAAAATAAAATAAATAACATATGTAGGGCTAATGAACCATGTAACATATTACATATATAATAATATAAATATCTATAACTATATATTAAAGATATACCTTTTCGAGCCACCACGTTGATTCTAGCCCCACCTTAAATTTAAAAATTAACTTTTATTTATATTAATTTATTCTTTTCAATTAAATTCTTTTCTATCTAATTATGTAAAAAAAACAGTTTTTAAATTCGAAATTAATTAAAAATAATAAAAAATTATTCTATCTTTATCTATTTATATAAAAGATTTTATCTTAAATAAAATATTGATAAGAAAATAGAACTTTCAATATCTAAATAATTAATTGCCTAAATTGAATTTTGATAAAAAAAAATACATTAATTTTTCCTTAATTTTCTTTTTGATTAAAATTGTACCTTTTCGAGCCACCACATTGATTCAGGTCTCACCTTAAATTTAAAAATTAATTTTTACTTGTATTAATTTATCTTTTTCAATTAAATTATTTTCTATCTATTTATGTGAAAAATATTTTTTAAATTCAAAATGTAATTAAAAATAATAAAAAATATTCTATCTTTATCTTTTTATCTATCTATAACTATATATTAAAGTTGTACCTTTTCGACCCACCAGAACGATTTTGGCCCCACATCATGTTAGGCCCAAAAATCCATCAGCCCATCTGGAAAGTCGAGCCCATGAATGCATGAAGAAGTCATTGACCGAGCTAAGTGAGAAGAGATCTTGGAATAGGGAAATCGTCCAGGTCGATGACTTCAGTAGCGTTGGGTGATGATGGTCTCTTAGCCGGGGTCGCTTTCGCTACGGCCTCTACTTTTACCTTCGGGTCCAAGGGGGGTTTCTTGTCACTTGAGCGGAGTTTGCGCTGAATAAGGGCTGCAACAGAAAAACTTCTCCCCAGAGACGAAGAAGGCCTTGGGAAGACAAGCATTAAGAGTTCAAGAAAACAATTGTCGTCACATCCACAAGTCAAGAATAAAAAATATATATAATGTAAAGGGAAGTAAGAAGAGAAGCGCATACTAGTAGGGTTTTTAACAGGGCTTGACCCCTTGCCAGCAATTTCCCCAGACATCGGAGCGTCATCCTCGATCGTCTTCTCAGAGTTCCCTGATCCCGCGTCATCCTCATCGTCCTTCGGATCCCTAGTGACTGTCATCGTCATATTGCTGGATTCACCCTCGAGCATCAGTTCCGCAGACCTCCGGTACGTCCTTCTGGCCTCCGGGAGAGAAAAGAGCTTTCTGCAGGCTTCCGATTCCAAAACTTGGATCTCCAGACTCGGCGGAACTACGCGAGAAATCCACAAAGTTAGGAAATCGATAAAGAAGCAGCTTGAAAAAACAGTTGGGGGTTGAGAAAATTAGGGCAGAAAGTACTTACTTTTGGTAGTCCAAGAATCAAAGAATGCAGCTTGGAACGTCTCTCCCAGAGTGGACCTCTCCACGAAAAAGAAACGTGAAGCCCAATCTTTGTCATTGACCTTCGACTTCGGGATCAGAGGGTTCCTTGCGTCTCGTGCATGAAGGGTGAAGCGTCCGGCCCTGAGGGGACAAACCCGATACGCGCACAGGAGGTCTTGTAAGGTGAAGTCGATCTTCTCGCTCTGACAGATGTCACTGATCTGGTACAGAATCTTCCATACCGACGACATCAACTGCGCTGGAGACGCCTTGAGCGTCATTAAGAAGTTTAGAATCAGGGGAGAAAAGGGGAAAAGGGATCCCAGGGTGAATGGGTATTCTAGGAAGCAGACCCAACCCTCCTTGACCCAATCAGCGGCCTCACATGTAGGGGTGTAAAAATTAACATCGGAGGGGAATCCGTGGCTTCGGACTAAAGTCTCCACGTCCTCTGGAGAAAGAGAACAGGGACGACACTCATGAGGTTCGAGGATATAAGAGGACTCGAAGCCCATGTCTTTGACGTCGGTGTTGGCCATGGAGGTTAACAGTAGAGGAGTAAAACGAGAGTTAGAGAGAGGGGCAAGAAGAAGATGAAGCACGGAGGAGAAGACGCGTATCCCTGAAGAGTTCTGAAGCAAGGCATTTAAAGCCTGGGTGATGGGACTCTTCAGATTCTCGAGGGATATCGAACGGACGGGTGATCACCACGTGGCGCACGCTGCCTACATTCACGCGGCAAATCCGATCCAAATCCCGCCTAAAAGATCTGGATCAGGATTTGGGGGTATTGTTAGGCCCAAAAATCCATCGGTCCATCTGGAAAGTCGAGCCCATGAATGCACGAAGAAGTCATTGACCGAGCTAAGCGAGAAGAGATCTTGGAATAGGGAAATCTCCAGTCATTCGATGGAAGAAAGAAAGCATCCGTCACAAAACGGAAATGATCGTCCAGAAGACGCATGAGAGAGCGCTCTAAGCCTCCGATACATGGGGGAAGTGGGAAGTTAGTTATGAGTCGTGTCCTAAAGATCCGGAGATCGTGATACTAGGAAAATAACTGTTGCAATGTAAACATATATACCGGAATTACTCATTTTTATAGGGCCAAGCGAACATCAGAGAAAATACATACGAGATTACAAATTTCTTGAGGAGATCATTTCTCTTTGTTCTATGTTCTTGTGAATCTCACACTCGTTCGAGTTAGATAACTTCTTTTGATTTCGATCGTGCCCCAATCGAGGGCAAAGGTTTGTCAATCAAATTTTTGTCCAAAACAATTTGGCGCCCACCGTGGGGCCCAACGTTCGGAAAAAGATTCAATTCAGTACATCGGAAAGAGTTCCGGAGGATCATCATGAGTAACCCTCACGAAGGTGGTCAAGGATTAGGCGCCGAGGAGGAGGGGGGCGCACGCCAGGACGCATCAGCAGCCCTTCGTCTCGAATTGTCCGAATTTGCCCAAAGGCTCCAAGCTTTGGAAAAAGAGTTGTCAGATCAGCGTGCTTGCAACGAGAAGCACAAAGCAAGCATTGAGCAGCTAACCGCCGATAACGACGGTTTGCGCTCTCAACTTCGTTCCGTGTCCACTGTCGGCCCGCGTGTCAAGATGACGGATCGAACCCGGAGCAACGGGGGTGAAGGTTCATCTGGGAATCATACCGGCCGCCGAGGAGGAAATCCTAGCCTGGAATTCGTCACCCCACCAGCAACGGTCCCCAGAGCACCATCATTTACCCCCGCTCAGGGGAATCCTGATAGTGAAGGAATGAGGGCACCCATACGCCTACGATTGGCGCGAGAAGTTAGCCCCCGACGCTTGGAAGATGAGACCATGGACGACGACGAGGATTGGGACCGCCGTCATCCCCGAGACCTCGAGGATATCGTTCGGAACCAATTCAAGATGTTCACCGAGCAGTTGTCGAAGATACCAGGGGTCCCGCGACCCATAAAGAAGGAGGCGGTTGACGGTTATGACGAGTCGCCTTTCGCTCCCCACATCGCCCAAGTCGAAATACCAAATAAGTTCTTGGTTCCCAACATGACTTCTTACGACGGCACGGGAGACCCTGACGAACATGTGGCCATATTTAAACAAAAGATGATGACCAGTGCGGTACCATACCATTCCCGCGAGGCACTGATGTGCAAGGGGTTCGGAGCCGCCCTCACGGGACCGGCCCTGAAATGGTTTGTTAATCTCCCAAGGGGAAGTATCCGTTCTTTCGCCGAATTAATGGACTCGTTTCGGGTGTAGTTCGCCAGTAGTCGGAGGTTTGAGAAGCAGTCTAGTGACTTGTATCAGGTTATCCAGAAGCCGGAAGAGTCCACTCGGGAGTACTTGGACCGGTTTAACCGAGTGAAGATTTCCATCCCGCACTGTGACATGCCAACGACGATGGAAGCCTTCCGTCAAGGGATAAACCAAGACGGGGATCTCTATAAAGAGCTCACTAGACACCCTTGTCACAGCTTTGAGGATGTGCAAACCAAAGCCCTGGATCAAATCAGGCTGGAGGAGGATTTGAAGATGAGAAAATCCACGAGCGTATGGGAGAGGATAGATAAGAAGGCAGCACCAGACCACCACCGAGAACGTCGTGACCAACCATACCGACGCCCTCATCCCGACGCAGTGAAGGTAAACGTCGCCGAAGCCAAACCGACCAAACCACTGCGACCAAAGTACGACGAGTTCAACTTGGGTATATCCCCTGAAGACCTCGTGAAGAACATAGCTCTGACCATACGGGGCATTGGGTGGCCAAAGAGGAATGAAAAACCGTATCTGAATAAGGATATGAGTAGGTGGTGTGATTTCCATGACGATTACGGCCACGTGACCAAAGAGTGCGTAGCCCTGAGGAGAGAGATCGCTTACCTCGTCTCTCGAGGAAGGATTACAGAAGTCGCACCAAACGCACAAGTCCCCCCCAGATATTGTGGAAGCCTCGCGTGCGGGAAGGCCATCGTCGCCAGTACCGACAAAAGTCGTAAATGTGATCACCGGGGGGTCAAGGGTGTGCGGACTCACTTACTCAGCAACCAAGAGGAATGCGCGAGAAAGCACCCTTCCTCTCTTAGCGCGAGAAAGCACCCTTCCTCGCTTAGCGCGAGAGAAGAGTGACGTCTTCAATCTTGCGATACACTTTGGAGAGGACGACATCAGTGGTCTTGACAAACCTCACCACGACGGCCTCGTGATTTCTCTGTCAATCGGAAACGTCTTAATGAAGCGAGTCCTCATCGACACCGGAAGATCAACTAATCTCATGATGCTGGAGGCCATGAGAGAAATGGGTCTGAGCGAGAAGGACGTGGACAGAAACCCTACAACACTCGTAGGCTTTAGCGGAGAAGTGAAGCACACAGTAGGAGATATCATCCTTCCCACATACGCAAAGGGCGTGAACATCTAGGTTAGGTATTCTGTTATGGATTGCCCTTCATGTTATAATGTAATTATGGGAAGACCATGGCTCCATGACATGAGTGTCGTTCCTTCTACTTACCACCAAACGGTGAAGTTCCCGACTCCGTGGGGGGTTCAAGAGATCCGTGGTGATCAAAGAACGTCCCGGGAATGTTACAAATCGGCGCTGAAACCAGCCGCCAATCAAAAGTCCACCTAGCAATTAAAGAAGGCCACTAACCTTACCTCTCTAAAAGAAAAAGAAAAGGAAGATGATCAGGTAGAGGAGGTGGCCCTAGACCAATCTGACCTCAATCGGTCCGTGAAGATTGGAAAAGATTTGGAGCCAGTTATGAAAAGTGAGCTGATAGATTTCCTCAGTAAAAACTTGGAGTGTTTTGCTTGGTCCCACGAGGATATGGTGGGAATCGATCCGGATGTAATCACGCACCGATTAAATGTGGATCCTAGTCACCCTCCGGTAAAACAAAAGAGGAGGAAGTTCGCCGCTGAGAGAAATAAGATAGTGGACGAAGAAGTAAGGAAGTTGATGGAGACTGGAAAGATTAAAGAAGTCCAGTATTCGGAGTGGTTGTCAAATGTAGTCGTCATTCCCAAGAAAAATGGGAAATGGAGGATGTGCGTTGATTTCACGGATTTGAACAAGGCTTGTCCCAAGGATTCATTCCCGTTGCCTCACATAGACGCATTGGTAGATGCCACAGCGGGTCATGAGTTGCTGACTTTTATGGATGCTTTCAGCGGATATAACCAGATTCGGATGGAAGAAAGCGATCAAGAGAAGACTTCCTTCATCACCAGTAAGGGAACGTACTGCTACAAGGTGATGCCCTTTGGGTTGCGGAACGCTGGGGCCACGTATCAAAGGTTGGTGAACAGAATGTTCCAAGACCAGATCGGAGAAACTATGGAGGTATACATAGACGATATGCTCGTCAAATCAAAGAAAGATGTAGACCATAGAAGTCATCTAGAGAAAGCTTTCGGTATCTTGAAGAAATTCAATATGAAGTTAAATCCACAGAAATGTACGTTCGGCGTGAAGTCGGGAAAATTCCTAGGGTATCTAGTCACCCAGAGAGGGATAGAAGCTAGCCCTGAACAGGTTCGAGCAATAACCACGCTGAAATCCCCTAGGTGCGTAAAAGACGTCCAAAAACTCACGGGGCAGATTGCCGCCCTGAACAGATTCATATCTAAGTCAGCAGACCGATGTCGTCTCTTCTACGAGATCCTTAGAAATAATAAGTGCTTCCAGTGGACTCCCAGACATGAGTAAGCTTTCCACGAATTGAAGAGCTACTTCTCTAATCCTTTGATCTTGGCCAAACCCGAAGTAGGAGAAACCCTGCCTTTGTATCTCGTGGTCACTGAAAAAGCCATCAGCGGGGTGTTGGTCCGAGAGCAAGATGGGCAGCAGCAACACGTGTACTACGTCAGTAGAACTCTTCTGTCAGCCGAGACCCAGTACCTTTCCTTAGAGAAGTTGGTCCTTGCCTTAGTCATGTGCTCCAACAAACTTCGCCCATACTTCGAGGCCCACCCGATAGTGGTAAGAACTACACATCCGTTGAAGACAATAATGCACAAGCCTGAGTTCACGGAGATAATGGCCAAATGGGCGATTCACTTGAGCGGTTTCGATATCAAGTACGAGCCTAGAATTGCAGTGAAGTCTCAGGCACTGGCCGATTTTGTGGTTGATTTTAGCCCTACGACAGAAGAAGGGTCTGATCCAACAGAGGTGATGACGCTAGAAGCTAAGTCTCCAGCCCAATGGACGCTTCACATGGATGGCGCCTCTAACGCTGGGGGAACAGGGATAGGGGTAGTCCTAAAATCAACACAGGGGGGATAGGGTGGCACAATCCGTAAGGCGTACGTTCGAGGCCACGAACAATGAAGTGGAGTATGAAGCCCTGATCTTTGGGCTAACCCTTGTCGAGGACCTGAACATACGGCAGATAGAGGTCAAGTGCGACTCGTTACTGATAGTCAACCAAGTGTTGGGGTTGTACGAGGCAAGGGATGAGAGGATGGTAGCTTATCTGGAGGAAGTCAAAAATCTAATTCCTCGTTTCGAGAAGATCTCATTTGCACATATCCAAAGGGAGCAGAATGCTCAAGCAGATTCCCTTGCCCGCCTAGCGTCAGCCATTGATCCTGACGAGTGCCCTGTGATCCCGATGGTTCACATCACGGTTCCCGCCATAAAGAGAGCTCACATTGGTGATACCAAGAAGTCTGAAGCGATGACCGAAGATATCAGTCTTCTCGAAGCGCGCCCCACAGCGTCTTCATGAGCAGTGACGACGTTGACGCCGGAAGTTACCGGAACGATCCCGATCCAGACTTGCCTTTGGACGGATTAGGTTACCTTGGCCTATAAATGGAGGTAAAGAAAAGAGTTGAGAAACTAGATGGGAAATGCTGAGTCATTATTCAAAGTTAGTGAATGTTGTAAAGAAAAATTTTGGTAACTAAGCAATGGTTGTTTTGTGCCTGGTGCAGAAATAACAGTTTTTTTAAGGGGGTACTACAAACTTCTGTATAGGTTTGTAGTGGTTGTGTGTGTATGTTTGTGCTATCCTTACTTGTGATCCGAGTTCTCCTTGGTTTCGAGGACGAAACCATTTTTAAGGGGGTACTAATGTAATAACTGCGGTTTTTGAGGATATTTTTGAATTTTCTCGGATATCCTTTTAACCTTTTTGTTCGTTTTAACGCTTAATCCAATATTTTTGTTGGAGATTAAATCCTAGAAAATTGTTGGTGATATCCTAAAATCATAAAGAAATGATTTTATGGAACGATGTGAATTTTAGGATTTTTCGGTGGAAAAAGAATATTTATTGGATAAGCCGTCTTTTTAATTATGTACCGGAAGGAATGTAAAATACGAAATGGAAGCCTTAAAAATTGAAGGTAGCAAGATAAAATCATGGAAATTTGATTTTATTGGTCTACATAATTTACGGGACGTTATTCGTTTAGTAAGTTTTTCCACCCGAAGTACATAATTTTACCGCTTTAACGCGAGTCCCGTTTCGAGACGGATTTCGTTTTAAAACCTATCCTTTCATGTCTTAATCACGAAGGAACTAAGAGATAGAATTGGGAGGGGGGGGGGGGGCTCGTGCTTTACCACATATCTTCATCTGCCTCGTTAAAGTTGGAACCAGAGAGTGATAAGGACGGAACGAACGAGCTCAGTGAAAGGGTTTTCACCGCCGGCCATCACCACCTTCCTCCTCACTTCCACCTCCATCTTCTTCTTCACCTTCTACCTATCTTCTTCTTCAACTTTGTGTGCTGCTGCTGCACCAAGAAACCAGCCAGAGAATCAGGTCGGAACGATGGGCTCGGGAGAAGATTCCTTCACCGCTGGCTCTCTTCTTTGCCATGTTTTGTGACGCCGCCGACGACCACCACTCTCCGACCACCACCCACAGCAAGGTTCTGCCGTCGGGCAATACTCGACCACCCTCGGGCTCGGGGATCGAGCCATGATCGAGCCAAACGAGCCATGGGCTCGAGTGAAGGTATATACGATCGAAATTAATTAGCGGGCTGATTGCGGAGCACCCGTAAGGGCCTTTTGGTTCCGCTTTGCTAATTAAATTTATGTTTTTTATAATCTTGACGTTGATACGGTCCCACAGGTTCAAACCGCTCGTGAAACGGATGTCCGGATCTTCCGTTATAGCGAATACAAGTTTTGGATACCGATTGGCAGGTAAGGGACTTCGGATAATTACTCGGGATTCGTTGTTAATCCGTTTGATCCGAAAATTGGTAACCTTTAAGAACTGTTGCTGATGAACAATTTTTATTTAGAAAATTGTTTCAAAAGTGAAGCGGATAATTAGTTATAATTCCGCCAAGATGGCTCCTTGAAGCATGATAACTAAGGATTTACTATATATCGATATTCGGAAATTAAATCGTTTATCGATTAGGAAGTTGTAAGAGTTAAGAATACAACTAAGAAGTGTTTCTGTGAGCTCGTTACTGAGAAATCCTTTTGTTATATTTTTCAGAAGGATGGTAAAGATTACTGTTGGAATTGCTAGGGACGTCGAGCACGCCTTATAAGGCAAGTGGACGGTTCTCTCTTGCATTATGGTTATTAAATGTGGAATTGAATCCCATTTAATATTTGCGTTGGGAACGACTTGTTTGATTAATAAAATATGATAGGTCGTTATAATTGTTAGAAATAATGACCATGTTATTTATTCAGTTTCGCGATAGAATTGGATTTAGGTCTGTTATGTGTGACCTTGTATGTTGTCTCATGCTGAGACATTATTATGAAGTAAGTTAGTTTTCAGGGGTAGGAGTCGAGTCTCCGATGACCTCTTTATAACACAATCTATGTTGGGGGATTTAGTTCGCTATCATATCCCAACATTCGGGTCATGACTCATACCTCACTCAACGCTGGAGGAGGTGTTATGCACTCTAGCTAAGTGCAATTGGTACTAGTTGTTCGTCAATGATCATGGTTGAAATAATCCCTCTCATCTTGACGTCACATGTGCATGTAGATTCTCAACGGTTTCAGTCGATTAAAAGTTACCAATATGTTTGTAAAGAGTTTTGAAAGTAATGTAAGATAAGTGCGTTAGGCACATTAATGTACCCGGATGGTTAGTCTATTCGATAACCATTCTTACTTCCAGTTATGAATGATTCTTAATCAAACTTGATTAAGTGAATCTGATAAGTCGATGGAGGCTTTTCAAAATGTGATGTGATTAATATGAGTTCCCAACAATTGTTTATGCTTCTTAAAGAAACCACAAACGGTGGTGTTCTCTCTCTTGATTATGCGAGTCTCCTTCTTATTCTCTATAAGATTGCTAACTGTTGGATCATAATCCGAGTCTAATCGGATTTGGATGCCAATATGTTTAGTTACAACCATAAGAACCAAGTTAGATTCTCCGCTTGCTAGTCTATCATTAGACTAACCCGTCCATCTTCTTTTCTTTTATATGGTCGGCTGGTGTCCACGTTGTATACAATACATCAGGTTCTTCTTGGAAGTTGATTCAAGAGGCAGATTCAGATGTTTGAAGCTCCAGAAGTTGAAGAAAGATTTCCAATGGTCATACTTGAGTGAAGATCATGATTGAACTACTTCAAAGCGAAGCTGAGTTTCAGAAAATAGAACTCAAGGAAGACTTGATGAAGATTTTGTTTAACTAGAAGGTTGTTCTATTTATTTATTCTTTTTGGGTTAAGATTTGTGTAAGACCAATTGTATTTATTCCGCTGTAATGTTTGTTTTAGTTTGTTCAGTCAGTTTAAAGCCTTGGGTAGCTTCGGTTTAGTCTTAATCGGGGTTACTGGCGGTAATACCTCCAGGGTAGAAAGGGGGTGTTACAAAAGTGGTATCAGAGCTAAAAGTTCCTAAGTCTTGCTTAAGACTTTCATCTTCTATATAGAATTATGGAGAATTCTATATTGGTGTTGTCTTAGAACCATTTACGGAAAGTGGTTAAGATTGGAGGTCAGACTCATGAAGAGATAGAAAGTGGAAAGGGAATTGGAGAACATGATGTAATAAGTTTGTAATAGCTTTTGTGAAAAAAAAGGTCCTATGGTGGACATTTGATTCCTTGGAGATGGGAATGGATTCTGAGAAGGATTCAGAGTAAGATTAGGTGAAGATTCTAAAGTTGAACCGGTTCTAGACCAAGTTCTCAATGAATTCCTATTCTCTCTTGAGAGTCTGAATTGGGTGTACCCTCGTCGTTTCTTCCATATTAGGAAACTTCTTGTGAGATTTTGAAGTTAAGTATTGTACTTCATAAACACTTTCTAGTTTGAAGGTTTCCTATTTTAAGCTCGTATGATGGAAGATTTCAAGTTAAGAATTTTGTTTAATAAGATCATGATTTAAAGTTATGTGAAGGAAATTGTTAATTTCTTTTATTGAAATATGAAAGCTCAAGTGTTGTCTTTAAAAAGAAATTTTAAAGTGAGTTTCTTTGAAGAGTAAGAGTTTTCCCCAGAATATTTTCTTAGGAATTTCTGAATTCGGTTGAAATTCGAGTATTAATAGAAGTTTGGAGTTGAAACCTCTACTCCTCAATGTTGAGATTTGGAGAATCTTATGAGCCTTGAGTGATTCTAAAAAGATCGGTATGGATCATGAAGGGATGTAAAAGAATCCTGAAAAGAAAAGGATTGTCTTTGGAAACTTTCTTCAACAACTATGTTTGTGACTCTATAGTATAGAATCATGGATATTCTGTACTTTTATTTGCTCAGTTGGAAGTTAAAGAGCTTTGAAATACTCAAGTGTTGGATCGATTGAATTGTTAAACTATTGGAAGATGCAGTTCAATTTTGAACTTGATAGTGTTCAAACTCGGATTTTTCATATATGTTGTTATCCTTTGAGTTAAGAGGATTGAGAATCCTAAATGGAACGGAAATTTCTTATGATTATAGTAAGAAAGGAAGGAAGAATGTTGGTTCAGCTTAAGTTGTGAACAAGTGGTTAATCATCAAGGTTGTTGTGAATAAGGTTGATTGGTCAAAATGGATTGAACAGGTAAAAGTTCATCAGTAATGTGTTTATGTTCAATTAACTACTTAGCATAAGTGTTAATTGATTACATGAGTTGTTGATATCCAGATGACTAACCTATGTGACAACGTTATTGGAGTTTCGTTGTATGATACCCAACTCGGGATAATGAGAAGAGACTTGAGATCTATAATTGACCAATAATGGAATCAACAATAAGATGTTTTAATTTGCCAATGGTATTGACTTATGTTTCCTTAAGGATGGAAATGATAAAGTTCAGTTTTGAGAAGATCATGCAAGGAAGAATTTTGGCATGTTTGCCTTTGATATTTTAATCGGTTGGGAGAAAAATATCAATCATTCAATATAGTGGTCAATAAGGCTTAGACCTTATCGCTGAAAAATAATTTCAGTTGTGTTTGGGTATTGAAGATTTTATATCAATCAAATCCAATACCTAAGATGGTACTGGTAAAACTGTTAAGTTGTTGGAAAGTCTCCTAACCACAAGTTCTTCCTTTGCTAGGTGGTTTGACGTTAAGTTAATGAAAAGGTATATGTCTTCTCCTTATGGTTAAGTAAGAAGACAAGAATGATGGAGAAGTCTAGTTTATTTACCAATGTTGATTTGGGATAGGTTCAAGAATATTTTGTTTGGCCATGTGCATTCATTCTTCTGTTAAAAGAAATTGGAAATTAAAGGACTTTCCTTATATATAGAGAGATATAAGGATTGGATGTATTGAATTAGATATGGAGTTTGACAGTTTATTTTTTTGTATTGAGTTTGACATTACTATAAAGTAATATGTCAAGGAGGCATACAAGTTGAGATCAACCTTGGAAGAATTTGTTATGAGTAAGAAGATGTTGGAATCATACTTTTCCTAAGGATTGCAAGTAAATGGATACAAGCAATCAACTCCTTTTATTGAACTTGCGAAGTCAAGTTGGGTTGAGATTAAGTTAAATCAGGCAGAGATTACTCAATACTATGGATTATAGAAGAGTCTGGTAGTATGTCTAATTAAGAAAAGTCAAGGTATGTCATTAGGTTCTACCAAGAGGAAAGGAAGTGTCACATTTGAAGAGAAATGTTGGGCTTAGAAGTGAATTGGATTATCTTAGCTCCTTTGAGGCTCAGTTTTGAATCAAAACTTTTGCTAAGTTGATAAGGTCAGCTAATATGCAAATGTCAGCAAAGAACTAGGGCAAAGCGTCAGTAGCATCATGAAATTAAGGTCAGCAATTTTATTTGATGCGTTGGCTTGACGCGCCCATTTCTTCATAAAGTAGCTAATCTTTGTTTTAGCGACATTCAAAGTTAAAGCCTGTATGCTTGTAGACTATGTCGAGTTCCTGTCAAGCTGTTATGATTTAAGGGATATTTGGAATTGTTTTGTGATTTTCTCTTTTGAGAAAATTCTTTGGATTCTATAGAATTCAAGTATGAATTTCTAGAAGTAATGGTAGTTTGTTATAAAGAATTGAGAATATGTTTTTCTACGGTTTTCATGGTGGTGAGTAAGAATGTGATTTGTCTTCCATCTTGATCACATGGTAAGGCAAGATTACATGTCTTATTCCTATGAGAATGCAGTAAAGGATTGTGTTTATTTTATCTCCCCATCCTGATCACATGGTGGAATAAGATCACATAATTCCTTGGGTTTTAAAGAATAGTTTCTAGTATGATTTGACAATCATATAAGTTTTGCAATTATATGAATTTTGCAGGTGTAGTGGTTTGAGATGAAAAGATGCAAGCTTTCTTTTGCATTATAGCAATTTCTGTATCTAGTATCTTGTAAAACTCCTTTGAGTTACCATTTAAGGAGTATGATCAAACTTCCCAATACAGTTCGATTATAAGTAAAGAAATTGGTAAGATTCTTTACACATCTTTGAAGGTCTCCGAAGGATCTGGAGTAACTCTGTACTTCTCTAAAAGTTTGGGATTGTTTTCAGTTAACGACTAGTGGAATTCTCTAAGCAGTCTGCTAATAGTTCATTTTGTTGACTACATGACCTAAGGAAGTCATTGCCTTTTTAGCGAAATTGTCTTTGAAAGTAAGTTGAAATGGACTCCTGGAATGGAACCCTTTCTAAGGAATGATATTGTAGTAATCCTTTCTTTGGAATAAAGGATGTACTAGTAATTTCTCCATTAGTTGTTATTTGTTTTCATGTTGTCTTGAAAACTTAAATCTCTTTGAGATAAGATAGTCAAGTAAGGACTTTAAGCAGAACTCCAATGGGTCTGGAGTTTGGATATATAAATTAGTAATGATATTCAATCTCAGCCTGATAAGTTGTTGGATATAGAGAATGTACACGTGAGGATATGTTTTTAATCCTAAGAGTTAGGTTGCTCAACAAGTCAAAATGTTAAGTGAAGTCTAAACAGTTCTTTGATGAAAAAGACTGAAAATTATCAATGGAGACAATTTTGTTGGAAATTATTGGACTAAAGGTATTATTGTCCAATATGTTGGTATAGTAATGCGTAAGAGTGTAGTTTGAAGTAGTTGAAAGAGAGATAACTACTTTTGAATGTCAGTATGCTCAAGCTGAGTTTCGGTTGAGAAAAGGATGTAAGGGATTGACAAGATAGGTTATTATCTTGTCATATGTTGGACAAATCTCATATTCTTGGTTAAAGTAATACTGAGATTTTATCTCAAAAAGGAAATTGAGTAAGGATTTTAAGAAATCCTTGTAAAGGAAATAATTTGAGAAGGACTAAAGGTTTAGTTCGGATGACAACAAGGTTGTGTGAATACCCTAGGATTTTATTCAAAATTTGTTCACCAGATCAAGAAAAAGTAGTATGGGAAAGAAATAATGTTTAAGATCAATGGGGAAGATCAAGAAGGTAAGACACCGGGATTTGTTATTCAAGATTATAAGTTGCTTGGTTTTGAAACTATTCATGAGTATCTGTTGTTGATGAGCTTTGAAAGCTTATTTCAAAGGAAGCATAGTTATTTTCTTAATTGGTTCATCCTAGAACAAGTAAATGTATAGGGATTTAGGATAAACCTTTTGATGGATTGACATGAAGCAAAATGTCACCGAATTGTTTTGATATGTTTAGTTTATCTGGAAGTCCTGATTGAGTATAGAAGACCAGATAAAATGTTATAGTCTCTTCTTGTTTCAGAATGGAAGTGGGAAGATATTACAATGGATTCTTGTCATTAGCCGTACAAGGCTTAATGAAAGAAAGCTGCATATGGAGGTTATTAAGAAACTAATCTAGAGTGTTCTTTCTAATGCATTTAAGATAACTTAAAGAATACAGGAGTTAGATGAGGTGTTCATGCATGAAGTTTTTCATCTTCATAAAACTCCAAAGACTATAATCTCTGATTGAGATGAATGGTTCATGCTAAGGTTTTGAAAGGAGTAACATCAAGCTTTGTGGATTGAATTGAATTTTAGCGTTGGCTTCACTCATCAAAATGATGAACAATGCAAAGAAACAAATTCAAACTCCCGAGGACATGTATTCTGGATTCCACACGAGTTGGAATGGTAGTTTGAGTTTGAGTGAATTCACATACAAGAATTTCGATTTCACGATAAAGAAAATGATTCATTTTAAGGCTTTATAAGGCCGGAAGTGTTGGTTGTCAATTTTTTTTGGAATGACAATGCTGACAAGGTTTTTCATGGGTCAGACTTGGCCAACAGAACGACAATAATATCGCACTAACATGTTCAAGGGTGTTAACTGCTCAAAAGCGACAACAGTTGTGTGTTGTGCTAAAGCGAGAACATGTTAAATTCATTGTAGAGAACAACGTTTTTGTTCTGGTATCCGCCTTGAAAGGCGTATTCCGCTGGGGAAAGCAAGACAACATAAATGCTCGCTATGTTGAATCTGTTGAGATACTGGAAAGAACTGGTAATCTTGTCTATGGGTTGGCATTGCCACCATCAGTGCGTTCTATTCGTAAAGTTTCCTTGATAGTATGTGTTCATGTACTCAACAATAATGAGATGGATATTCAACCAAGTGACACCTGTGAAGAAAGGTCAGGTTGAATCGTGAATAAGAAAAATACCTTTGATTAGGTTACCTTGGCCTATAAATGGAGGTAAAGAAAAGACTTGAGAAACTAGACGGGAAATGCTGAGTCATTTTTCAAAGTTAGTGAATGTTGTAAAGAAAAAGTTTGGTAACTAAGCAATGGTTGTTTTGTGCCTGGTGCAGAAATAACAGTTTTTTTAAGGGGGTACTACAAACTTCTGTATAGGTTTGTAGTGGTTGTGTGTGTATGTTTGTGCTATCCTTACTTGTGACCGAGTTCTCCTTGGTTTCGAGGACGAAACCATTTTTAAGGGGGTACTAATGTAATAACTGCGGTTTTTGAGGATATTTTTGAATTTTCTCGGATATCCTTTTAACCTTTTTGTTCGTTTTAACGCTTAATCCAATATTTTTGTTGGAGATTAAATCCTAGAAAATTGTTGGTGATATCCTAAAATCATAAAGAAATGATTTTATGGAACGATGTGAATTTTAGGATTTTTCGGTGGAAAAAGAATATTTATTGGATAAGCCGTCTTTTTAATTATGTACCGGAAGGAATGTAAAATACGAAACGGAAGCCTTAAAAATTGAAGGTAGCAAGATAAAATCATGGAAATTTGATTTTATTGGTCTACATAATTTACGGGACGTTTTTCGTTTAGTAAGTTTTTCCACCCGAAGTACATAATTTTACCGTTTTAATGCGAGTCCCGTTTCGAGACGGATTTCGTTTTAAAACCTATCCTTTCATGTCTTAATCACGAAGGAACTAAGAGATAGAATTGGGAGGGGGCTCGTGCTTTACCACATATCTTCATTTGCCTCGTTAAAGTTGGAACCAGAGAGTGATAAGGACGGAACAAACGAGCTCGGTGAAAGGGTTTTCACCGTCGGCCATCACCACCTTCCTCCTCACTTCCACCTCCATCTTCTTCTTCACCTTCTACCTATCTTCTTCTTCAACTTTGTGTGTTGCTGCTGCACCAAGAAACCAGCCAGAGAATCAGGTCGGAACGACGGGCTCGGGAGAAGATTCCTTCACCGTCGGCTCTCTTCTCTGCCATGTTTTGTGACGCCGCCGGCGACCACCACTCTCCGACCACCACCCACAGCAAGGTTCTGCCGTCGGGAAATACCCGACCACCCTCGGGCTCGGGGATCGAGCCATGATCGAGCCAAACGAGCCATGGGCTCGAGTGAAGGTATATACGATCGAAATTAATTAGCGGGCTGATTGCGGAGCCACCGTAAGGGCCTTTTGATTCCGCTTTGCTAATTAAATTTATGGTTTTTATAATCTTAACGTTGATACGGTCCCACAGGTTCAAACCGCTCGTGAAACGGATGTCCGGATCTTCCGTTATAGCGAATACAAGTTTTGGATACCGATTGGCAGGTAAGGGACTTCGGATAATTACTCGAGATTCGTTGTTAATCCGTTTGATCCGAAATTTGGTAACCTTTAAGAAATGTTGCTGATGAACAATTTTTATTTAGAAAATTATTTCAAAAGTGAAGCGGATAATTAGTTATAATTCCGCCAAGATAGCTCCTTGAAGCATGATAACTAAGGATTTACTATATATCGATATTCGGAAATTAAATCGTTTATCGATTAGGAAGTTGTAAGAGTTAAGAATACAACTAAGAAGTGTTTCTGTGAGCTCGTTACTGAGAAATCCTTTTGTTATATCTGTCAGAAGGATGATAAAGATTACTGTTGGAATTGTTAGGGACGTCGAGCACGCCTTATAAGGCAAGTGGACGGTTCTCTCTTGCATTATGGTTATTAAATGTGGAATTGAATCCCATTTAATATTTGCGTTGGGAACGACTTGTTTGATTAATAAAATATGATAGGTCGTTATAATTGTTAGAAATAATGACCATGTTATTTATTCAGTTTCGCGATAGAACTGGATTTAGGTCCGTTATGTGTGACCTTGTATGTTGTCTCATGCTGAGACATTATTATGAAGTAAGTTAGTTTTCAGGGGTAGGAGCCGAGTCTCCGATGACCTCTTTATAACACAGTCTATGTTGGGGGGTTTAGTTCGCTATCATATCCCAACATTCGGGTCATGACTCATACCTCACTCAACGCTGGAGGAGGTGTTATGCACTCTAGCTAAGTGCAATTGGTACTAGTTGTTCGTCAATGATCATGGTTGAAATAATCCCTCTCATCTTGACGTCACATGTGCATGTAGATTCTCGACGGTTTCAGTCGATTAAAAGTTACCAATATGTTTGTAAAGAGTTTTGAAAGTAATGTAAGATAAGTGCGTTAGGCACATTAATGTACCCGGATGGTTAGTCTATTCGATAACCATTCTTACTCCCGGTTATGAATGATTCTTAATCAAACTTGATTAAGTGAATCTGATTAGTCGATGGAGGCTTTTCAAAATGTGATGTGATTAATATGAGTTCCCAATAATTGTTTATGCTTCTTAAAGAAACCACAAGCGGTGGTGTTCTCTCTCTTGATTATGCGAGTCTCCTTCTTATTCTCGATAAGATTGCTAACTGTTGGATCATAATCCGAGTCTAATCGGATTTGGATGCCAATATGTTTAGTTACAACCATAAGAACCAAGTTAGATTCTCCGCTTGCTAGTCTATCATTAGACTAACCCGTCCATCTTCTTTTCTTTTATATGGTCGGCTGGTGTCCACCGTTGTATACGATACATCAGGTTCTTCTTGGAAGTTGATTCAAGAGGCAGATTCAGATGTTTGAAGCTCCAGAAGTTGAAGAAAGATTTCCAATGGTCATACTTGAGTGAAGATCATGATTGAACTACTTCAAAGCGAAGCTGAGTTTCAGAAAATAGAACTCAAGGAAGACTTGATGAAGATTTTGTTTAACTAGAAGGTTGTTCTATTTATTTATTCTTTTTGGGTTAAGATTTGTATAAGACCAATTGTATTTATTCCGCTGTAATGTTTGTTTTAGTTTGTTCAGTCAGTTTAAAGCCTTAGGTAACTTCGGTTTAGTCTTAATCGGGGTTACTGGCGGTAATACCTCCAGGGTAGAAAGGGGGTGTTACAGGATCAAACTGCGAGAGAACCCCCTTCGATTCATTGGGAGCGAACGAAGCCCCTTGGACTCAGCCGTACCTAGATTGGCTAACCAAGGGAAAACTCCCAGAGACAAAATCGAAGCTAAGTAGCTAAAGATAAAGGCCACTAAGTTCACGGTAGAAGGCGGGAGCCTGTTCCACAAGTCGGTGGTGGGAACGCTACAATGTTGCCTAGCTAAAGAGGGCATTCAGAGACTTCTTGAGGAACTTCATGAAGGAGATTGTGGGAACCACACCGGGGGGTGAAGTCTATCCAACAAGGCCCTTCGGCAAGGGTGGTTCTGGCCTACTATGAGGAAAGATGATGTAGATTTTTGCCGTAAGTGCGATGCTTGTCAAAGACACGCGTCGACCGCTCACCAACCTCCTGAACCACTCTACCCCACACTTACACCATGGCCCTTTATGCGCTGGGGGATGGATATAGTCGGGTGGTTACCCCCTTCATCCGGACAGAGAGTGTTCTTCCTTGCTATGACTGATTACTTCTCCAAGCGGATAGAAGTTGAAGCTTATCGAGAAATCAAAGATAAGCAAGTGATATCTTTCATTATCAGAAATATCCTGTCGTTTCGGGGTACCTGCGGAGATCGTATGCGACAATGACTCTCAATTCATAAGCCAGAGAACCAAAGACTTCTGTAGTCACTAGAAGATTAACCTGGTCACTTCAACCCCCCGTTATCCCCAGTCAAATGGACAAGTCGAGGCTAGTAACAAGGTGATCATAAATAACATGAAGAAGAGGCTCACGAAGGCCAAAGGAAACTGGGCTGATGAGCTCCTGTACGTCCTCTGGGCTGATCGCACGACGCCGAAGGTCGCAACTGGTCAGTCTCCTTTCTCCTTAACACACGGATGCGAAGCGGTCATTCCCGCCGAAATTCTCATCCCAACCGCTCGTACCACCTTCATGACTGAAGAGCGCAATCGTCAGGAGTTGTCGGCTGACTTAGATACTTCTGGCGAACTTCGCGACCAAGCCCGATTACAATTGGCAAGACACCAACAGCAGGTTACCCGGAGCTATAACCAGAACGTCAGGATCCGAACTTTCCGGGTCGGTGACTGGGTACTACGACGAGTCTTTCAGAATACCCATGAAACCAAATCGGGGAAACTAGCCCCGACCTGGGAAGGACCCTATAAGATAACAGGGGTCGTTGGGCAAGGTGCTTACCAGCTAGAATCAAAGGACGGAGAACCCGTCCCTAGGAGCTGGAACACACTACACTTGAAGAAGTATCACTTCTAAGGGAGAACTCCTTTTATCGGAGCGAAGACCTCCCCGAATCCTCAGTAGAAGACTCTCAACAACAGATAGTCTAGACACTAGAGGTCATCAGTCCGCAGTTTGTTACCTTGCTTTTGTTTAAGTTCATCTTTCTTGGTGTGTTCAGCTTATTTATGTGAAGACTCTTTGTTGTGTGATTTCTATGCTCTGTTTTGCTTTATCGAATGAATGACATTAATTTATCTTTGCGTGATTATCATTATTTTCCCTTCTTGCATGAATAGAACTGAAAAGTTGAAAGTATATTTCATTTATATATAGAATGCCTTGTACAATTAGACATGAATCCGAAAGCAACAAGAGGTAACCAATCCTAGACTAAAACAATAGAGGTAACCAATCCTAGAAACGTCTCTAATCGGTCGTCCTTCACGAGCGCTAGTCCCAACGCGATACTCGTTGCACGCTGGAAACTTCATCGGTAAACGCAGCTGCCACCCGTGACCAGAGACTTCTGCAGGAGTCCTCACCCTGAAGCCTTCTATCCGAAGCACCTATCCGTCCTGAAAATTCCTGCACACAACGGAAGGACAAAAACAAACGAAAATGCGCAAAAAATAAAGGGAAAGCATGCATGCATCAAAAACTATCCACTTCCATTTCCTGAGGAAGAGGAAACGTCCAAACAAAGGACGAACATTGTTCACGGCCCCTACACGGCCCATACGAGTCACCAGAAGTTTGTTCGAACAAAAGCAAAAGAAACATCATAAAAAATCTTTTACAAGGGCTCGCGGCCCTAATCTTCATCATTCACAAGAGTGCCTCCCAGCTGCTCCGCGGCATCCACGGAAGGCCTGTCGCCTCATTCCGGTGCCCCACCCGCGCTTGGATTACAACCACCACCTTCCTCTTCCACGTCCAGAGAAGCCAAGAGCTCGTCACCAGGAGTCGGTTGATCTGGAGGATAACAACTATGGAAAGACGCGATCTCGGCATTTAGATCCCAGTCCAAATGCTCGCCAGCTGCGAATTGTTTGATCGTCTCTACCCGAGACATCATTGAGCAGTAGGCCCCAATCTCGCTAGCTTCCTTAGCGATCCTCTTGTTCTTGGCCTCGAGCTTGGCGATCTTGGACCGGTCCGACACAACTTGAGAAGAATGACGCTTGACCATCTCGGTAAGTTTCGCCAGTTTGCTCGCGTCCGCCTTCTGGCGCTCAGCCGCCAGATGGACTTCCCTCTCCAAAGCGGCCTTCTCAGCATCCCACTGGACTTGACGTTCTGTAAGAGTTAGCTCCTCCCCATCAACAGCCTCCGCCACCCACAGGACGCCTTGCAGGGCCTGCGTACAGAAACACGGTATTACCCGCAAAAAAAAAGAAAAAAAATTAAAAAAAAAAGAAAAAAAAGAGTAGGAGAGGAAGGGACGACTGGAGAAAGCAGACCTTCCAGATCGACAAACCCGCATCCCTGACCAGAACAGAGCGAGGAACTTCCAGGCGAGGTTTCTTTGAGCCGTGGGCACTCCAAAGTTTCTGCCATAGGTCTGAGGGACCTTTGTCGTCCAGGTCGATGACTTCAGTAGCGCTGGGTGATGGTCTCTTAGCCGGGGTCGCTTTCGCTACGGCCTCTACCTTTACCTTCGGGTCCAAGGGGGGTTTCTTGTCACTTGAGCGGAGTTTGCGCTGAATAAGGGCTGCAGTAGAAAAACTTCTCCCCAGAGACGAAGAAGGCCTTGGGAAGACAAGCATTAAGAGTTTAAGAAAACAATTGTCGTCACATCCACAAGTCAAGAATAAAAAATATATATAATGTAAAGGGAAGTAAGAAGAGAAGCGCATACTAGTAGGGTTTTTAACAGGGCTTGACCCCTTGCCAGCAATTTCCCCAGACATCGGAGCGTCATCCTCGATCATCTTCTCAGAGTTCCCTGATCCCGCGTCATCCTCATCATCCTTCGGATCCCCAGTGACTGTCGTCGTCTTATTGCTGGATTCACCCTCGAGCATCAGTTCCGCAAACCTCCGGTACGTCCTTCTGGCCTCCGGGAGAGAAAAGAGCTTTCTGCAGGCTTCCGATTCCAGAACTTGGATCTCCAAACTCGGCAGAACTACGCGAGAAATCCACAAAGTTAGGAAATCGATAAAGAAGCAGCTTGAAAAAACAATTGGGGGTTGAGAAAATTAGGGCAGAAAGTACATTTCTCAGAGAAAATACACTGGAATTACTCATTTTTGTGATACTAGGAAAAATAACCGTTGCAATGTAAACCTATATACCGGAATTACTCATTTTTGTAGGGCCAAGCGAACATCAGAGAAAATACATACGAGATTACAAATTTCTTGAGGAGATCATTTCTCTTTGTTCTATGTTCTTGTGAATCTCACGCTCGTTCGAGTTAGATAACTTCTTTTGATTTCGATCGTGCCCCAATCTAGGGCAAAGGTTTGTCAATCAAATTTTTGTCCAAAACACCTCATATTTAAAAATTTAATTTTTATTTATATTATTATAACTTCTTTCTATTAAATTCTTTTTTAACTATTTAAATTTATCTCTAACATCAAACAAATATCTATTTAATATAACAATATCTTTTGAAAGCTTCCTTATACAAGTATTTAAAATTAAAGATAAAATATTCAAAATATTTTAAAATAAATATAAATTTTTTAGCATATATCTTTTAACGAATTTATATATGGATATACAATGATTTTCTTTTATAAAAAAATTAATGATAAATATTTATAATTTTTAAAATTAATAAAAATAGATAATAAAATATTTAATAGATATATTGAAATATTTGATAAACTCTAAATTTAAGTATATGAAAAGTAATAAAATATGAAGAATATAATATTTGATTAAAAAATTATACATTGTACGAGCAATAAATTACTTATATTAAAGTTTAATATCCTATTTATAATGTCTATAAATCGAATTGTAGTCGTACATGGTACGACGGGTAAAACTAGTAATGTTTTATTTTATATGTAGCCTTTATGCACCATAATTTTTAACTTATGAATTTATAATATATAAACACTATAACTTTGACATATGTGATCTGTTATTTGTCACCGTGCTTTCAATTATGTTTTTTTTTTTACTTTTTTTATCTATAAGTATGAACTGTATGACAAATATATAATAGACAAGTTTTATTACGTTATGGATTTATTACCACCATGCAAGTCATTTGCATAAAAGCTTTAATTTTTATACAAGCTATATCCCTATTAAAAGAAAAATTCAAATTCATCTTCATTCTAATCTAAAACTTTTTGTTTGTCTATTTAAGCTAGATCATTTATTTAATTTTATATTCATAATAAAATTAATAAATTATTATATGTAGGAATTTTATATACCATAAAAAATTACTATAAACTTATAATTTTTTAAATTCAATTTATTATTTAATCTTACATCTAATAAAATACATGTAATCATAACTATATACTAAAGTGGAGGTTAAAAAAATTATTAAACGACACATGTCGCTTTTAGATTGACCCACACCACCCCTTTTATTAAAACCAATCTGATTGGTTGAAATTTAATTGAGTATCTTTTTATTGTTGAAAAATTATTATAGACCCCACATATAATAAAATTATTATTTATATCCATGTGTGAAATATTGTATAAGATTTGGATTTGGCAACCATTAAGTAAAAAACAATCTAATTCCAAAAATCTATAATTTTTCACAAGATTATAAAAAATATAAGAAATATTTCATAATATTTAAATTTAACAATCTTCCATATATATATATATGTATATCATTGTTCAAAATTATAACTATAAAAGAAAAAAAAAAGAAAATTATCCAATTCTAAGGATTATTTAATTGTTTGAAATTTTTTCTCCAAAATAACTATGAAATAAAAAAAAATCTAATCTATCTATCTATTACTATATACTAAAGCAATATCAAATTATGTCACCATATTGCGCCACATCACCCTTTTGTTGATATAATAATTCAATTTATTTTTTCTACCATATTAAAATCCCAAAAAATATTAGTAAGAAGATGACATTTTTCCTACAAGATTGAAAAATATTCACATCACTCAATATTAAAATAGTTAATTAAAATAGAAAAATTGGATATAGTCAATGATAATAAAATAAATATTTACATTATTTTTTTACTTTTATCTATTTATTAAAATATTTATTAAAATAGAATTTTGAAAAAAAAAAGATACAAATTTACATTATGTCTTACAAGATTGTCAACGAGCTATTATGTAAAATTTCTTTTAAAATTTGAATTTTAATTTAAAAAAGATAGAATTTTACATTATCTTTAAAATGATTGACATTGATCTATTTATGTAAAATTTCTTTTAAACATTAAATTTTGATTTAAAAAAGATTGAATTATACACTATCTTTTAAAAGATTTACAATTATCTATTTTTGTAAAATCTATTTTAAAAACGAATTATGATTAAAAAATTGATAAAAAAATTTCTTAAATCAAATTTTGGTAAAATATTTTTTTAAAGAATCTGTTTTTTTAAAATGATAATCTAAATTACTCTTAGATTAAATAAACATTTACATTATCTTTGCCTTTAATCTATTGATGATTTTTTTTAAATAGAATTTTGATAAAAAAAATATAGAAATATACATTATGTGTTACAAGATTAACATTTAATTATTAATTAAATTTTGAAAAAAATAATTAACTTTTTGATTTTCTCATAAGATATTTACAATTAATTATCTATAGTTAATTTTGATAAAAAAGATTAAATATAAGTTATATTATTTTGATAAAAATAAAATTTTCCTGAAAAATTAATTATAATAATTTTTGTTCTAAACTATTAGATAAGAGCTAGGTAAAATATTTTAGATAAAGATAAATATTAGAGTAAAAATAAATGTGCAATATTCTTTTCAACTATGTGTGACTCACTAAAACCAATTTTTCCTTAAAAAGTTATTAACTTTTTCAATTACACCATAAACCTTAATGAATATTAGTTTTGACTCCATATTTTTCTAAAAAAAATCCGTAATAGAAAATTTTCTACTATTTAACTATTTATTTATATTTAATAAAACTCGTACAAGGTACGGGCCCTCACACTAATTTAAACTAGTTATCAAGCATGTTTGATATTCCGAATTCTTACCTCATAAAAAATAAAGGAAAATTCCGATTGGTACCCACGAGTTTTAGACTTTTTCGAGTGGTGCCTTGAAAAAAAAACTTATTTCGAGTGGTACCCCTGAACTTTTGCAAAAGTCCGGCTAGTGCCCTCACTTGTAATTTTTTGTTAGTTTATAACTGAATTAGTATGTTTTCTAATGAAAAAAATATATTTTGGTATTTAATTAAATTAAAACACAATTTTAATTTAATAACAATGAAAATAAATAATATTAAAATATTAAAATGAATTTTGTATTATATATATATTTTTCAAGTAGACTTAATGTTGTATACTTTAAAATTTTTAAGTTAAAAGCAAAATATTATAATGTTTATATTAAAATAAATATATTGAAAGATTTAAATTTTCCATGTAGATTTTACAAAGTAATTTTGAAATTTTTTGAAAAATTGATAGATTTTTTTAATGCAACTTAAGAGTACCATAATTATGAAAGTTCTATTACTTTTTTTAAAAAAAATTTAAAATTATTACATAAAACCTACATGAATTTTTTTAATTAATATTAGACCTATCAATCGGGGCGGGTTCGGGTTCGGGTCCGGTCATTTCGGGTTCGGGTTAAATCGGGTTCGGTTTCATTATGGGTCACGGTTCAATCGGGTCGGGTTGTATTAGGTTTTCAGTCGGGTCGGGTTGACCAGCGGGTCCAAAATATCCTTTTTTATGATTATTAAAACTAATTTTTAATTAAATAATAATATTTAATTATAATACATTATTTTCATTTATTTTAATAATAAAATATATTATAATTTTCAAAATATATTTTCAAAATTTTATAAATATAATAAATCGGTCAACCCAACGGGTTTCGGGTTTCAACCCAACGGGTTATGCGTTCTATCGGGTTCGGTTGATTTCGGGTTTCAGGTTCAAATTTTCGGGTCTTAACCCTAAAATTATTGGGCGGTTCGGGTCGGGTTAGCGGGTTCGGTCAACTTTTGACGACTCTATGTACTATATTTATTTTAATGTAAATATTGTAATCTTTTTGCTTTTAACTTAAAAATTTTGAATTATAAAACATAAAATCTACTTGACAAATATATATAAAATACAAAACTTATTTTAGTATTTTTATATGATTTATTTTCATTGTTATTAAATTAAAATTGTGTTTTAATTTAATTAAATACAAAAATATATTTTTCATTAGAAAACATATTAATTTAGTTATAAACTAACGAAAATTTACAAGTAAGAGCACTAGCCGGACTTTTTCAAAAGTTCAGGGGTACCACTCGGAATAGGTTTTTTTTTGGCGATTTTGCAGAAATACACCAACTAAAAATGTTTATTGCAAAAATGACCATGTTATACTTAAATAGCATTTGAATACCCACATGGGCATCTTTGCTATAAAATGAACATTAATAAATCTTTTTTTAAATAAATAAAAATTCTTTTTTTTGATTTATGAGTTTTAAAAGAAATATGAAAATTCTATCCTGTCTTTCTATATAGTTATCCTGTCATTATGTATGCTTTATCCTGTCGCCGGAAAATTTTTTACTGGGAGTAACCGCCGAGCAGGGGGCACCGGGGCGGGGCGGGGAAGTGGGCCGAGGGGCATCGGGGCGGGCTGCACGAGGCACTGGAGGCTTCGAATTCGAGTTGCAGACTTGCAGGGGGAGGCGTCGAATTCGAGTTTGTAATGGGGAGGCGTAGATCTGAAAAAGAAAGAAGGGTTGAAGATGAAGGGAGTAGCCGCAGAGCAGGGGGCACTGGGGCGAGGCGGGGCAGTGGGCCGAGGGGCACCGGGGCGGGCTGCGCGAGGCACTGGGGCTTCGGATTCGAGTTGCAGACTTGAAGGGGGAGGCCAGTGGCCTCAGATCCGGCTCTTGGATCTGGTTCTTGAAATCGAGCCCGTTGTTGTGGGCCTCGAGGATGAGCGGGACGTCGTCGGCGAGGAGATCGTCGGGGCCGAACCGGTTGGGGAGGAGGTGGGAGAGGGGCTGGAAACCGGGTTCGGAGGACGAATCGGGTTTGAGAGGGACGAGGATTTGGATGGAGGGGGCGGAGCGGATTTCTTGGAGGAATTGGCGACAATGGCCGCAGGGGAAGGCGGAAACGACGACGTTGAGGAGGTGGGGACGGGGCTGGAGGTGGACGGGGAGGTTGGTGAGGAGGAATTGCTCGGCGTGGACGAAGTGGTGGAGGGGGAGGCTCTGGAATTCCAGATTCACGTCGAGGAAGACGGAGCCGTCGGCGGCCAGGGCGGCGGCGCAGACGGGGAAGGCGGAGATCGGGACGCGGGCGTGGCGGCGGCCGAGGTCCACGAGGCTCGGGAGGAAGTCGGCCACGGCGGCGAAGCCGTGGGATCTGACCAGGGATCCGGCTTCGGCCGGGTTTAGGACGAGCAGGGGGCACCGGGGCGAGGCGGGGCAGTGGGCCGAGGGGCACCGGGGCGGGCTGCGCGAGGCACTGGAGGCTTCGGATTCGAGTTGCAGACTTGCAGGGGGGAGGCGTCGGATTCGAGTTTGTAATGGGGGAGGCGTAGATCTGAAAAAGAAAGAAGGATTCAATTTTCGTATTAAACAAAATTAAACATAAATATTTAATTTAAAAAAATTGCATTTGGGGGATGAGTGGTATTTTTGCAATAAAAATGAGTACCCACTTAATTAATTTTGATAAAGTTGCAATTTTGAAAAAAGATATACCTTTTTCGCAATATTGACTTTTTTTGGTATATTTACTACTAATTTGTCTTTTTTTTTCAGGACACCCCTCGAAAAAGCAAAAAACTCGAGGGTACCACTCGGAATTTCCCAAAAATAAAATAAACTAGTTTACCCTACTTATCTTTTTACATTCTCATCCGAACATACGCTGTGTAGACAAAACACGTGAACTTGCTACTTGCTAGTTGCACTTGCAACACACTTAAAAAAAAAAGGGAAATTCCTTATGGTGCCCTCCTATTTTCGACTTTTCTTCTTGGTGTCCAAAAAAAATTCTTATTCCTTTTGGTGCCCTCATATTTTTGACAAATTTCTCACCATAGCCTAAACTAACTCAAATTCTAATTTTCATCCATTTTATCCTATTTTCATTAAAAAAAAATAAATTAAAACCCTACATTTTTTTTTTGGGATTCCCCATTTTTTTTATTAGATAACTAAAAGCTCATTGTTTAGATTTCTACAACCTGATTTGGTATTACGAATTGAAGCATGACTCATTGAATTATTGTAGTCATGAATTAATATTAAAAAACACATGTTCCAGATTTTCTTCCACTCTAATTCAAGATTAGAGTGCACTTCTAGTGAAATCAATTCAATTTAGTTATGCATTGCTTCATACCTTCTGTAATAGATGTAACAGAGAGGTTATCAAATCCAATTTGAACTAATATACAATCGTCATTTTGAGGACAATAGCCTCGCCCGGAGAGCATCGCCGATTCGCCTAACCTCTACGAGCTCAAGGTGTTCGGTAAACGTCTCACCGCGAGCTTCCGAAGAACCTCGGCCAAAACTCGTTGATTCTCTGGATAGATTCCGGCGACTCTAGATAGATCCCGATGACTTTGGCCCAATATGGGAGCCTAAAACGCGTTCGATTGGGGAATAACAAGCTTTCCGGCGACGTGCCTTCCGGATTCTGGGGGACTCCCCCACGTAATCGCTTGAGCTCGTCGAGAACCATCTCGAAGACGATAGCGACGACCTCCAATTTGTTCGAATAATCAGTTCTCTGGTTAAATTCCAGAAAAAATTGGGTTTTTGAAAAAACTGGCCTTTCAAGGTAGCGCAATCGATTGTCACCTCCCTTGCCCGATTCAATTGTTAATTTGGGTCAATTAAATCAGCTGGATCTACTTAACAATATAGAAAAAAATTAGGATTTTAATTTTTTTTAATGAAAATAGTATAAAATAGATGGAAATTGGAATTTAAGTTAGTTTAGGCTACGGTAAGGAAATTTGTTAAAAATAGGAGGGCACCAAAGGAATAAGAAATTTTTTTAGACACTAAAAGAAAAAGTCAAAAACAGAAGGGCACCAAAAGGAATTTTTCAAAAAAAAATTGTACATTGCCGGATGCTTATCCAGTCATCCTCACGCGTGTTATCGTGGGAACGACCGCATTCTAACACTTCTCAGTGGAGTTTATAAGATTAGGTTCGGTTCGTTCACTGTCCGAATGATCTGCCGCCTTGGCTAGGGTTTCTCTCACGCACGTCTTTCTTCCTGCTTACTGCTTCACTCAATTCCACATCCATGGCGTTAAGTACTCAGTGCTAGGGTTCAGTGGTTGCCGTTGGTAATTTATTTCGGGCCATTCAGAGCTCTGGTGTTGTATCTAACAGAATAATTGGGGGAAATGGCAACCGCAAACCCTTTCGATTTGTTGGGGGACGATGACAACGACGATCCCAGTCTCCTCCTCGCTGCTCAGCAGCACAAGCTCGCCGCCGTCGCCGCCACCAAGAAGTCAGCTCCAGCCACCGCCAATCAGGCTAAGCCGGCTAAGCTACCTACCAAGCCTCTTCCTCCTTCGCAAGCAGGTAAGAACTTCAATCCTCGCTTTTTTCTTTGTTTTGCTTAGTCTATCTGTGGATTCTGTGCTGTTACTCGATAGGAAAGGAGTGATTTTCGGAGAAAAACTTTAAGGCCTCTCCAGCATGCGTTCCAGGTGACTGATTTGAGGAACGGAGGAGTTGGCAATGGCGAATTGACGAGTCTTGTTGCAGAATGTTTTCTGCAATGCATTTGGAACATAAAATTTGATATTGCATTTGTTTTGCTATGCTCTATTGCCCTGTCTTTAAATTATTGAGCTAATGTTTTGTTTTTTATCAGTTGACTCGTCTTTTTTTTGTTAGGTTTGATTGGATGATTAGCATATGTTTCTTGTCACAGATTCTGTTAAGATGATGTATTTGGTTATGCAAGAGATTTTTTATGCTAACCCGTGATATTCACCTAAAAATGCTCTATATAGTCCATAATTTTTTTTATGAATGGAAAAGAGGTGTTTGTTAGGCATTGTGTTGAATGCTCTGTAGTGATTAGCAGATGTATTTTCGTTTAAATAATACTCTGATCTCAATTGGTACTAGTTTACCTCTTTTAGTTTTTGCTTTTCATTGTGTGGATATGTCTAATTTTACTTTAAATTGTCCTGTCTTTCTCATATTAGCAAACCTGGCGTATGTCTAACAAGTAAGGAATCTGATTCTTGACATATGTAAATTATATTCCTTAGAATATTCACAATGGTTTATACTTAATAGCATTGCTTATCTGCCCTTTTCCTTGAAATAGCTATAATGTTGGAAACGTAATTGGAACTCTTCCCTTGATGCTAATTCCAAGTAGATAATTATACTGGCACTCTTATGTACCAGCTAATGTGTTTTGTCCTTTCTGTTAGTGATGGAATTTAAATTGCTGTTACAGTTAAGGAGGCTAGAAACGATGGTGGTCGTGGAGGTCGTGGTGGTGGCCGTGGATATGGGCGCGGGCGTGGTGGTCCAGGTGGATTTAATCGGGAGTTGAACAATAATGAAGCCACTTTTGGAAACGACAACGGAGTTCCTTACAAACCTTCTGAGGATAGAGAATCAGGTAGGCCCTATGAACGACGTCCATACCCTGGGACACGTGGTGGTTATCGTGGTGATAGACGTGGTGGCTTCAGCAATGGAGAAGCAGGGGAAGGTGAAAGGCCTAGAAGAACTTATGATCGACACAGTGGCACTGGATACGGGTTGGAATCTAATTAATACTGCTTTTAATCATTTTCCCAGCATCATGTTTTCTCATAGTATATTAAATGTCTCCTGATTTGTGCCATTGGTTAGGATGGATTCTAAACGTGATGGTGCTGGTCGTGGCAACTGGGGTACTCCGACAGATGAGATTTCTCAGTTAGTGTCAATTCTCTTTGTGGTGTTGAATGGTCTGAACTCTGAAGTGTTACAAGTGTGTTTTGGTACTTATGCTTCTGCTGATGACAATTTAGGGAGATTGAACAGCCTGCAGCGGAGAATGAGACAAATGTTATTGTTGAGAAGCAACTGAATGAGGAAGAAAAAGCTGATGCAAACAAGGAAAACCCTGCAAACGAGTCTGAGGAGAAGGAAGAAGAAGAGAAGGTATGCAGTATGTTTTTTTTCTTGATGTGTATCCCTTTTTTCGCAGAGTTTTAAGGATGTTATAATTTGAATTGGATTAACTCTTATCAGTGATAATAAATCTGTGGTCTACTAATTGGCTGGATTCTTGGTTTGTTCACAAGCAACAAGCATGCATTTCTTGGATTATTATTGTTTGATCTGTGTACCGAAGTACAAGTAATGAGTATGTTGAACATCATTCTATTGTGCGATTCAGCTTGAAAGGGGCTTCAAATAATTCTGACATTTGAACCTTTTGAATATTAGTTTTTGGGGGAATTTTGGACAAGGTTTTATTTATACGAATGTATATTGATACATTGCTCACACCCTCTCGATTTTATGCCGGGGCAAGGGTGCGTACATCTTGTCTCCCAGACCCTGCTCAAGACGGGTTCATATTGGGATATTGTTGTATATTTATACATTGCTGTGTGGGGGAGAAGCTCATTATGTTTCTATATAGACAAGGAGTTTTATTAGAAAATTTAAATGAGTTGAGATTGATTGTTGTAATTGATTGCTTACTTCAAGTCAAGATAAGAAGATTTAAGAAACATCCCAATACAAGTTTGCTTATAGATCAGCTAATAAATCTTGATATCTCTATATTAGCAAATGACCCTTGAAGAATATGAGAAAGTGCTTGAGGAGAAGAGGAAGGCCTTGCTTACTGTGAAAGTTGAGGAGAGGAAGGTTGATACAAAGGATTTTGAATCCATGCAAATGGTTTCAAAGAAAAAGGATAATGAAGAAGAAGTGTTCATTAAACTGGTAAGTCCCTTTTATATATGGTTGTTTTATTAGCAATATCATTGTATTGTTGATTTATGATGTTTCTTGTTAGGGTTCGGACAAGGAAAAGCGCAAGGAGATAGCAGACAAGGAAGAGAGAGCCAAAAAGGTATGCCTGAATAGGCTTTTAATTTCTTGTGATATATTTCAGTCTGATATTTTGGAGTTTTCGTAGGAGTGAAATTGGAAAATGTTTAATGTATACTACATCTGCTTCAAAAAAAAAAAAATAATATCCCTCAAAGTATGTATGGAAAGGTTTGTCATTGAAATTTACACATATTGGCTCTTTTTATACACATCTTTATTCATTGGATACAAATGAGGTGATTATTTAATAAATTATATTAGTAGTGTTTTAGGTTAATGATTGAATATCTTAATAATTGAGCCAAAGACTAAAATGACCATCCTTAGTAAACCAAGGGGATTGTGATTATATCTTACTGGACTTGTGCTGTTGTTTTGTGCAGTCTGTGAGCATAAACGAGTTCCTGAAGCCTGCAGAGGGCGAGTCATACTACCGAGGCGGGGGCCGTGGTAGGGGCCGTGGTCGTGGTGGACCAAGGGGAGGAGGATACAGTGGGGGGCGTGCTTACGATGCTCCAGCTCCATCAATTGCAGATCCCGGGCACTTCCCATCTTTGGGTGCTAAGTGATTCCTATCTCTGCTAAAACCTTTTTTTTCTTTTTCAAGAATGATGCTGTGTTTTTTTGTTACTAAGATTTGTAAGCCCTTAAATGTTGGTTACTGTAATTTACAGTTTTTCTTCTGTTGGCTTTCCCATCCTGATCCAATTTTGTTTTGTCCAAGAGTTGTGGTCTCATAGCTGTTTAAAAAGAATTTGTTTTATGCTCCAAAGATCGGAGCTCCAGAATCAGAGCTGTGTATTGCATTTTCATTCAAATTTAGGGAGCGTAAGCAACAAGTTTAAAGGCCACCAGTCTTTTATGAAGCATTACAATTTTCCGAGGATAGATTGTAAGAGAGAGCTTTGCTGATAGTAGGTATGTTTTCTTTTTCACTTCCATTTAAATGTCTCGAGTATCACGAGACACCATTTGAAATCTTCATAAGCTATTGAATATCACAATCAAGTAATCGAGAATGAAGAGCATCCCAAGTCCAATCAAGAGATGACCAGTCAATGAAATCAGAAACTCTTAAGATGCTCCTCTTGAGGATGACTAGGTGAAATCAAAGAGAGAGTGTGAGGCCCCAAATCCACCTGATCTCCCCTCAAAAAATAACACTAGCACCATTCCCAATTTCTCAATGTATGCCTAGTTTGATCACCATAAAGACTGGAAATTACTTCTCCAAATGTAGCTACTAGCTAGGCCGAGATCCAAGAGTGGAATGCAAAACATCAGAATTGGGAAAATCGGGCTGGCAGTAGAACGAGGAAAGTCCAAAATCTTCCGAACCTATTGGCAAGCATAGCTAGATTAAAAGCTTCAATAATTCTAATGAAGATCGAGTAGACACTAAACCTGCTTCATGGAGACTTCCAATCACTGAATTTGTTTCTGTCGTTGTGAGATAAAGATCACCCGTAGAAGGAGTAGCCATAGCCGTAGATAGAAAAAAGAAGAACAAGGAAATATTTGAAGAAAAAAGCAGCACTACGGCTAGAAAAAATCTACCGCCAAAGGGGAAGAGAAAGAGAGCTTTCCATTTCCTTAAGGCTAAGGTAAGCTTACTGTCTGTCAAAGACAATGCTCAATTGCTGGGTTTTGTTCAATTTCGGTTTGCTCAATCTGTTGGTTTTTCTCCAGGCCTGTTTCAGTTTCCTAAACTGATTTCTCATGATTTGCCTACTTGTCCTTCAGAACCTGTTTACTATCAGTTGGCTTGTGATGATAGCTTATCTTCTTCTGGGAATGCTGCCCTTGGGTTTGTCATCTATGACATCAATGCATCTTTCTTTGTTCTAGAGAGTAGGAGATTAAAACCTAGTGCAACTTCTGATGCTTTGGAAGCTCAGGCTATACTTTGCGGATTTCAAATTGCTTTAATGTATGGCATTTCTAAGGTACGAGTTCAGTCGGATTGTCTATGGCTTGTGCTTCTTCTATTTTGGCTCGTGTTTGATGGCATCCAGCCTTGACCCAAGTCGGGCTCCGACGACTCCGAGGCGTCCTAGGCCATGGCGGCCCCCTTGGCACGACTGTGCCACAACGCGACTCTCTTGGTCTAGCTGAGACACATCACATCGGTGTCTATCTTTTTTATTATTATTTATGTTGCATGACATTATTTTATATGTTTTATTTTATGTTGTAGATGACGTGTGCATGTCGGTATGCTTACCTATGCTAGTCTTCTGTTTGGTTTTCCGATAGTTGCCCATTATGATGACTAAGTTTTGGTTTTAGTGAAATAGAGATTACTCTTCCACCTGAGCCCTACTCTTCCCTCTCTCTTCTCTCTCGTCTCTCTTCAATCTCACGCACTCGATCACTTGCTCGGCCGAATATAACCGGCCCTTGCCTTGTCTCGGTCCAACGCCGAGACCCCCTAGTGCCGAGGATCCAAGTCCTCGCACCCCCTTGCCGGCCTGCTGGTGTCGAGCCCTAAGTCCTCTCTTGGACTCCCTAGATCGACTTGTTGTTGTCGATCTCCCACGCCCATTGTCGAGGCTTTGCTACAAGCCCGACGCATCAACACGCCAAGTCTCATGCCGAGACTCCATTGTCGGCATGTTGGTCTGTCCTTGGTCCAGATTTGTCTGTGCCAATACTTGGTGAAGTGAAAAGTGACCGATTAGGGCTTACTTAGAAGATCTGGTGCTATCAATGTATCAAAGCCATAACAACTCATACTAATCAAGATTATTAATTTTGTACACTAATGCAGGTTTTCTAGAAATTAAAAAATCGATTATCAAGAAATTACTAAAAAAACAAATGTCGAATGAATAAATAGGATTGTGAATTTATGAATAGCCAACCGGATTAAGAAGCCTTAGAAAATGGCATTCGGAGGACATTATCCAACAACCATAACAATATTAAGTTCCTTGATCTGCATTTTCCAGTTGTCCATTTTCCGGTGTGTAAGAGAATTTATTATGGTTTGCGAGAGCAGCTTTCTGATCGCAAACCAACTTAGATATTTTTTGGCTACGGAAGTCGCTAAAAACTAGTTAGAATAGTAAAACAACTAGCTCAGATGTTTTGGCAAAACTAGCTGTAAAAATGGCCGGAGTTTTAAAAAATATACATAAACATTGTTTGGTAATATTCAACTAATTTATTGTAGTAAGTGATAATTAAAATTTTCACTTTATATTGAGTTATTCTTATTTAAGAAATAATTAATTTTTTAATTTAAAAAACTACTAAAAACTCGTCCAGAAACTTTTAAAACTCTCTCTCAAAAAACTAGCTTTATAACTAATTACTGATTTTCATATGTCAAACAAACGGCATTTATATTTATATGAGTTTGTATAACTAATTTAAAAAAATTCCTAGTTTTTGGTATCCAACAAACATGGCTTTGTCTACTAATATGTAAAATAAAAACGGATTTTGCAACCTACACATTGTAAGAACTTAGGTTAAGAATTCTGCTTTTAAGAACTACAATCTAAAAAAAATTCTTAAATAGGCTTAAATAAATAAAATCAGGGACTTGCTATTGAAAAGCAATTTTTTAAAAAATATATTTTTCACATTTTTCAACACAAAAATACAACAATTATTCACGATTTTCAAGATAAAAAAGCATTCTTTTTCACAAAAATTAATTTCTAATTAGCAATTATAGCCCAGCCTAATCTAATCTTTATAAATGGGTTACAAAATCGGATAATAAAATTATCATTACCCAAGTGCTGACTTTACATGTCTCCTTCCCATGTGGAAGTTACTATTTGCTAGACTTAATTGACAGTTGCTGTTTGAGGAGCCTTTTTCTTCTCATGACAATATCTATGCATGGAGCAAAAAACTCGTGTCTAAGAGCTTCTTCTGCACTAATCCTCAATCTTGGATTCACAGTCAAACATTTATCTACAAGATCAAAGAGTGCGCTTGGAATTGCCTTGACAAATTCTGGCCTCTTTGTGTTTGCCTTGCACCAGTTCCTTAGCTCCATGGATTGCAGATAGTGCACATCATAGAGCTCCTAACAAACACAATAACTATTTATTCGTTGGCTAGATATGAAGTGAGTAGTTAATACTTTAATAGTTGTGCTGAAGACTAATATGACAATATTTAGTGAACATAGTAATAGTATTAGTTAATCAAACAAATTTTTGATGTACTCCCCTCCAGACCTAAGGCAAGGAATCTATTACAGTATTACTTCTAAGATTATTGCCTAAGATCTTGAGGCACACACCTCCGTTTTATTCACTGATTTAGCATCAATTTTCTAATATAGTAACATGAAAATATTTGTGCTGGTACCTTTGGGAACGAGGATTCGCGATCATGTAGCTTGGCTAGTTCCCATAGTTCTTCACTGCCTCTCAATTTTACTATGTCCTTCATATTTCTGCATTTATAGATTCCATTATTTAAATAACAATGAAAATCATGAATGCTTGTTTTTTTTTTTCCTAAACGATGAAGGGATGTTCTTACTGTTCAGGTTCGCCAGTGAATGGCATTTTCCCAGTCATTAGATAGAGAAAGGTAACACCAGCTGACCAAACATCAAGCTTGGGGCCTTGGTGCATTGATCGGAGTAAAACCTGCAAAACCCCTGGTTAAGCACATCTACCACAAAAACATCTGAATTCTATGTACTCGCGCAAAATATCAAGCATAGGAAGTTTGTTATGATTGTGTAATGCCTCTAGCATATCATGCTAAAGTAACCTAATTGATTTGTCAAAGCTACTACTAAAAGCAGTCATAGGCGCATAGCTAAAGATAATGTTTACAAACTACTTCATACATATATATCTACTATTTGACCAATCTTGAACATTAAATTAAGTACAGATCAAGGTTACATAATAAACATGGGATGGTATATAGAGTTAGCGGGTTAATGGAATTCAATAAAAACCTGGGGCGGAAAGAGAAACAAGAAAGTCATCAAATCTACATACCTCAGGAGCCCGGAACCCTTTGGTTCCAGAACAGGAGCCTTCCTTTTGCTTTTTTCCTTCTGTCAAGATTTTGACACATAATCAATAAAGAGGAATATAAAAGCAATAACTTGTACACTTATAGCCGAAACTCGTATAGTAGAAAATACCTCCGTCCTTCAAGAAGCCTGAACCAGGAAGAGCAATACCAGAAGAGTTAATGGGCATAGGTGTGCAGTAAACCAGTTTTCTACCCATAGTTGCAGATGGAGCAGCTATTCTCTTACGTCTGTATGATGGAACACCTGCCAATTCCTGCTTTGGAGTTTGCATTGCTTCTTGTGCCAGGTTAATAAACTCCTTACGGCCATGGCAAGGAAGTGGTTCCCTCAACCTCTCAGCTGAAGGAGTTTTAGTGCTTGTTAAATCCTTTACAGAAGTTAACCCAGATATTTCAGCACCTTGACTAGCTATGGAATTCCTGTGGCGTTCCAGAGCCTTATTTCTTAACATCTTGGATTCTATAGGCTTGTACCCCTTTTTCCATCCCACAGGAGCAAGTTCAGGAGCTTTGTTGTTGTCCGGGATCGTCCTTCGTTTGCTTGGAGAAACAGTCTTAAGATGTGGATTTAGATAAATACCTACCAGATCATATAATTCAGTTAAGAAATTGTTACAGATCTTGACAAAGGGGAGAAAAGAAGAAAGAATGTAACTGTGACATATCCTAGATGCAAGATATTTAAACAAGATAACCATCATCAAGATTTTCCCAAACCATTTTCTTATCAAGGGGAAAACATATGACCAAGTTTCAATTATTCAAGCTTATTATTAATTACTGAGTACTCTGGAGCGGCAGAGACCTTGAATAACAGCTAAAGATACCTGACTTGTTGAGTCTATCTAGAGATAAATTAAGAACTACGAAATTACCACACAAGAATGGGCGCATCCTCATGCTCATTGGCTTTTATACACTGCCTTTGAGATGGATTTAGTTCCTATATCAATTTTGGTGCATTCTAACTAAATTCAGTTATTATTGTCACATAGCTGAGTTTTAGTTTTTCTTGGGTCTATCGGGCATACCCCCTTTCCCTTGGGCAGGGGTACCCCCATCTTGACCCCCCAGATTCCGCTGTAGTGGAGCCTCACTGGGTCAATGATGATGATGATCGATGATGGAAATTACCACACAAGATGAGAACCATTACTATTTTAACTTGCAAGGAAACGTATTTATATGTTTTTAAAACTATTACAAATACAACCATTTCTCACCTGTATTAGCTTGCTTCGGATGCAGAGCCTAAAAATAAGATCAAGAAGACAAAACTATGAGGTCACTCTCTTACGAAGCCCAATTAATTCAAAGCAGAAAAGAACGAATTAAACAAGCCGACATAAATATTACAAGTAATCACCTTCGCAAGATTGAAGTCAATTATATAGCCTATACAAGTCTTTCGAGAAAAGAGAAAGTTTCCTGGCTTGACATCCCTATGAACTACTCCCTACAACACCAATTGCAAAAACTTCAAACTCTTGTACTAGGGATCAAAATTAGAGCTGAAATAGTTAGAAGAAAGTAGAATAATGACTGTAGAAGTTGTCACAATTCTTTACCTGCTTATGAAGACTTCTCAATGCAGTGAACATGCAATAGCCATACCACTGAAGTTCAGAAATATCTATGTCCTTCTTTAAGATCTACTCAACGATAAGGTAAATTTAATGAGAGTAGGAAACTACTCAAACAAAGGGGGAAAGGTAAAGCATTTTAAAATAAATACTTACATCAGGCCTGTCATGCACTACATGCTTCAGAACCAAACAATCTGAATTTTCACTTTTACAGGAACCTTCATATTTTATTACAAAATCCTTTCCCCTGTAAAAAGGTGATAAACAAATCAATTTTCAGCTGATATCATTAAAACATCAATAGAAATCCACAATGATACATACCCAAACCGTTCAAGCAATTTCCGCTCATTATCAATATGGTACTTGTTAGCATTTGAATGAGGATCTGCACACCCAAGGAGAGGGGAATTATACAGGTCAGAAAAAATAATTAAACTTTTCAATGATTCAACTGTACAGACGTGTCAGACTGTCATCAGTACCCTGACTAATATGATCCGCTAGACCAAACAACAAATATAGGTGAAGTCTTCCAAAAATGTACATGCTTATCTTAAATTTAGACCGTCACCTTCAATCACTGTACATATAGCTCCTTAAAAAATGAGAAAGAGAAAAGCAAGCCTAAGAAGATGCTGTCACATACATTTGATTGCAAATTTAACCCCATCACTTTTCCTTCGTGCTCGGTAAACTGTGCCGTAACCACCTGAACATTTTGATTAACAATAAGAACCTTCTAACACTCCTCGTTCAAATTAAAAGAGGCCAAAGCTTGTAGTACCTGAGCCTTCTTCATCCTCTACAGTATAGAGGTCGAACGTTGGCATTGCTTTTGAGTCAATATGATCCTGTAGAAGAACTATTTTAAAACTAGTATTTTTGGATAGAGAGAAATTATTCGACAAGATATCAAGCATGTGACTCAGAAGTACAAATAACTCTTAAATAACATTTGCATTTCTATATCATACAGAAACAAAATAGGGCTACACTCTATTATACAAATTCTTAGAAAAATGGAAGAAGGCAAAGCATTATAAGGAATCCTTCCCATAAAATATTTGCTCATTTCGCTGTTTCCATATAGCATATAAAAATTAAAATTACCTAGGGAATCAGCTTTCAAACTTCCTCTTGCTCTCAACCCACTAATGAATTAGGGCTTGCTACACTTACCTCTAAAAAGTAATTTTTGTTAAAAAGCAATGCTTATTCATCTTGAAATAAGTGAAGAATAATTACTTTTTGAGTATTTCAAGATAAATAAGCATTCCTTTATACTAAAAAGTACTTTTTAGGCATAAGTATAGCAAGGCCTAATTGCTAAGTAAATGAAGCCATCACACCTGTATCCTATATGTTACCAACTTCCTATATCTTATATTTGATGTATTGAGCATATCTAGAGTTCTAAGATAATCTTTCTCAAATTCCATTGAAAAGAAATAAAAGCAATCTTTTCAGCTGCTAAAAAGCAAAAAATTAATGAAACAAGGCAGTTCAATGGTGGATGTGACACATGAGATATCTAAAAAGTTATGAAAAGGAATTTTAGCTAGACATATAACAATGACTTGAAAGAAAGACTGAAAATACTATTAAGCTATTACTAATCAAAACAAAACAAATTCTCAATAGTCTCAAAGAGATGGGGTTGCTTGAAACATGATATTTCTAAAAAGCAGGGGTAAGATGCAGATATATTACAAAATATAAAGGACAAGAGATAACCCTAGGTGAACTCGAGCAAAAACTTACATTCTTCTCTTGAATAGGAAGTTTACTACTAGGTAACTGCTTGGCTTTATTCTTAATAGGAAATGCAATTGCACCTGTCAAGCATTTCCGTTTAAGAATATCATCATCTATTTGCTCCTTAGACGGTTCCTCAACATTTTGCAATAATAGATCCTGCAGATGCCTCATGGTCTTGGCAGGAGATTTTCTCTGTAAATTCTGGAAAACAGTTCAATTGAAGCATAGCACGAACAGCATGAAGAAAGTATTACATATTTATAAAAGACATTAAGTAAATGAGGACAATTGCTAACCTTAGAAGAATTCGAACAGGAACTTCCACTTTTCTCTTGATTTGAAATATTAATCTTAGGTCTCTGCTTAGTTTTATTCTTAAAGGGGCTTTCATTTAGACTTTCCAGATGTTCCTGTTCAGGTAAAACATCTATTTGCTCTATCACCTTGAATAGACCTTCAAGTCTTCGATCTAAACCATCCTGTGGCTGTTTTATGGTCTTCAAAGGAGATTTTTTGTGTTGCTCCTGAGAATCAGGCTGTTCATATGCTGAAGGAGTACAGTTAGTTTTTCTCATAGCAACTTCTGCAACCACCTTGTTCTTAGAGTCACTCATGCTTTCCTTGTGTATATCATTTCTAAAATATGCAGTCTTTTCAATAGTATAAGATGCAGAGTTGAGATCTTTGATGTTTCTTTTTGAAGCAGCATGACCCATCTCCATTTCCATTTGAACATCCCCATAATCTTCAAAACCATTTCTTGCACTTGGAGACTCGGGCCTATTCAAATGATATAATTTATCTATTCTCGTGCAAGTTAATGCATGATTGGCTTTGTTGCTCAAAAAATCTTTCATGCAATTTCCCTCCAATAATGGTGAATCCAGTCTTGGGGTTGATGAAGAAGGTGGTTGCACAAGGACAGAATGGGCCTTCAGTTGCTCCACTCTTCTGACTTGATGCATACAGTTATCCAGGTACAAATGTTTATTTTCCTGTGTGCTAACATGATCCACACCAGGTGTATTCTGCTCTATTTCATCTTCATTTTCTTCTTCACTCATAGTTGGGAACCTGCAATTGTGTTTCAAGGGATCCACAAGTATCTTTTCACTAAAGCTCCTCCAGTGAAAGGTTGTCACCTCAGCAGGAGATGTTGTTAGATTCACAATGCTATTTATTGGACTACATAGATCATCATACACCTACATGTATAAAATACAATTAGCAAATATCAGAGGCACTTTTGACATGTTCCCATTAGTCCTTATAAAGATTCAAACAAAAAAAAAACACGTATGAAATATAATCTGTTGAGAATGCAAAATCACCACTAATAATATCAGGTACACTTTACAGAGGTGGCAACAGCTGTAAAGCATCCTATGGATGCAGACAAAGTGCATTCTTTCCATCATATGTCCGTTTACTGATCCCAGGTTGTCTGAGCTAAGAAGAGTAAAATATTTCTTGCTAGACTCATATTTTGGGCATGTGCAAAATGGCAACATAATCCTTCGGGAATTTTCTTACATATATATCCTATATGAATATATAATTTCATTAAGCCCCTTTCAACCTGCAGCTGCGATATTTTACAATCTTAGTAGTACACTAACGATGAGTTGCAACAACTGTAACAATGCTTGATTTCTACTCTTTTTCTCTGGGATGTATACAATAGTTTTTGGTCAACATGTTTCTCGCAGTTCATGAAATATCTTCAGGTGCAACCTGATTTTCACTTTTTCTAGACAAAGGATAGGTCAAAACAGCCCAACTAATCATATGATATTTTTCAATTTTAAGCATATCTAAAACCAGAACAAATTACAGGTTTTTTTTTGTCTCATGACAACAACAAAAAATGTAGCATATAGTTGCGCGGATAAGACACACAAATTGAACCGAGAGTGACCTGAATTAATCAATACCTTGGAAATTTTTCTTGCAATCGTCCAATTGAAGTACGGAACTTCATCTTCAGCTTTCCCTTCTGCAATTAAATCAATTGAATTAGCATATCATACAACTTTCCTGAAACATAGCCACTAAAGAAATTATCACCTCACTTTACCTCCTGAGAATCTCGAAACTGATCTTTTTTTCTTCATCGGCAGAAGCACTGCTTCTCCTGGCCTCTTCCTCTTCTTGTAATACGTCCTGATAACATTCTCTCCCAAGCTCTTTGGCACCGTCCAACCTCCAACTTCAACCCTGAGCATCCAACTAACCACAAACCGCCCTAAAGAAACCAGCGCAACGGGAGAGAGCGCAACAAGACCGTTATCAGTCAGTATCAATGGCGAATTAGGGATCCAGCATAAAAACTCAACGAATTCCCGGGACAAGCCGAGAAACGTAATTTCTTCCGCGAGCTCGGCAGGACAGGCCGGTCGACCAAGGGATATAACAATAGAGGCGATACGCCAAGCCTTGCGAGCATAGGCGGAGAAGCAGGTCGAGATCTGTGAATGGGAGCTCGAACTTTGCACTTCCATTGAATAGCAACGGAGTACGGGGGGTGTAATGTTTTAGGGTTTCAGAGTGAAGGTTGCCATTACGGAAAGCTAAATACTAAAGTTGCTCGTCGGAGCGAGCAATGCGAACTGTGAATTGAGAAAGAGCGGTCGGAAGAGATCCGAAAGGGGGAAGTTGGAAGAATCGACGAGTGGAGGGGAAAGAAGCGGGAAATTCTTACGTTGGAACTCACAGACGAGGAAATTTTCCCGCCGTTTTGTGTTAGCAAAAATCATCCCCTTTTCCCTGGTTTCAGTGTTTTGGCGAAAAGGAGTGATGAAAGCACTAATTTTTCAAATTGGGCTTTGGTGACGTGGGCCGGCCCATACATTTTTTGCTTTCATTTCTAAGAAATTTATGCCCGTTTGAATGCTCCAAAAAGGGGGCCCTTCAGCTTTAAAAATGAAAAGGCACATTGCTGTGTTATTCGGTTTATTTTTTAGCGTTTTTTTAAGATAGAAATGGCAACAACTAGAATACAATCATTCATCACCACCAAGAAATGAAAGTCTAACAGCAAGATGGGTTAACCGAAACACTCGGAATTATATTGGAGATGAGGGAGAAGTGATTTTTTTTTTCTTATACCCATTTAATAATTGGTTAACCACAACACTCAGAATTTTTAGTTTTAGTTTTTTGCAATTTCGACTATTATTGGACACTTTTACAGTCCAACTGAATGCATTAACATTTTTACATATCACCTGGAATTATATTCCTGTTGCTGTAGTACCCTTCACAATAATCATTCATTCATTCATTCCTTCCTAGGCCTATGCCAGGCAGAAAACTTCATTTTTCAATTCAATGTTTAACCTAGTTTAGACATCACAGTTTTTAGACTCGTACTGAGAGTTCAATTTGGGGCGCATCCTCATGCTCATTGGCTTTTTATACACTGACTTTGAGATGGATTTAGTCCCTATATCAATTTTAGTGCATTCTAACTAAATTCAGTTATTATTGTCACATAGCTGAATTTTAGTTTTTCTTGGGTCTATCGGGCGTACCCCTTTCCCTTGGGCAGGGGTACCCCGATCTTGACCCCCCAGATTCCGCTGTAGCGGAGCCTCACTGGGTCAATGATGATGAAGATGATTGAGAGTTCAATGACAGCCAAACCAAGCATCCATTTAGAAATGTAGTCCTTCATGGCCAATCAGCTATGAACATAGATACAAAACTGAAGGTAGATGTTTTTTTTTTCACCTTCTAAAGGGAAGCCACATTTGCGAACTAGAATAGAAGAAGATAAAAATGTCGGATCACTTAGTTATAAACTTATAATTGACACTGATCTGAAACCTTTCTGCAAAGTGACATTGTGAGCTCTCTCATTTGAAGGTGGAGAGCCTGGGAAGCTTCTCTCTCAGATAGTACAATCTTGCTTTTCTCACCTTCCTGTGGGCTACTACTTTAATCTCTTTGATGTTTGGAGAGTACCTGCAGAAGCCCATCTCACATTAGTATTTTTTTTTTAGGTTTTAATGAAATTAATTAATGATAAAAAAGGAAGATAAAAGAAAAAGAAAATAGTAGTAGCACAATTAGACAAGGTTTATTGAATTGCTAATCGAGTGTATAGTGAATAAATCTGTATTACTCATGCTAAATGCACGACAATCTCTAAGGAATGGCGCTTGACCTAATCAAAGTAGAGAAACCAGCTCTCATGATATCTAGAATTTAACTTTCAAATGGAAGAGCATTATTTGAGGGAAAATATTGCTAAAACATTTAGCAAAAAATTTCTCAGTGAAAGAGAAATCATTTCAATGACAAGAAGAATCCTTCTCATGAACCAGAGTAATTATTCAATCAAACCATGAATGACTACGCTCTATTTGAAAATTTTAAGAAAACTAGGATAAGATTTGGAAGAAAAACTGGACATACAAACAAACTTGTGTTCAAAGAATGTACAAAAAAACACTTATTTTTAAGAATGGAAAGCATGAATTTATTCCAGTCTTCACTTATAGAAAATTCAAAGGAAAACAGATAAAATGCAGGTAAAAGGTATAATCAGCAAGCTCTTTGTGGAAAGTCAGATGTTTACTATACGAACACATAATAAGTATCAAATTAAGTGTTCAACCAATATATCACAGATCAAGAGAAATATAAGAAGCTGTCATAAACTTAATGTTGCTTCTTTTTTTTTTTCCACGTACTTGCATCTGATGAACCTAAATGCTAACTTCCCTAGTCCAACATGAAGATAAACAAAAGTAGAAGCCCAATTTTCTCTTAACTAATCCATCACTTAATAAGCACTTGTTCATGCATAATGTGAAACATGATCAACATTCAGAGAAAAGGGTGATGCTTACAGAGGGAAGACGATCTCAACTCCGATACCAGCAATGATCCTTCGAATTCGGATGGTGGTGTGAATGCCAGCATTCTGCCTTGATATGACTATGCCCTTGTACACAGACAATCTGCGCCTGTTCTCTGGAACTTCCTGTTCATAGAAAACCAGTATGATGCATACAATATGCCAAAACCCTAATAAAGATCCACACTAAGCAAATACAGTTTTTCAACTAACCAATTTAATTTGCACAATGTCACCAGTCCTGATATCTGGCACTGGACTGTCCAACACAGATGACTCGATCGCTCTCTTGTTCAGAATCTGCTCAAATTGAAAACAATTCCACAAGTTCGAAGTAAGAAAATGAAATTCAAATTGGAAGAAAGAGCAGCCAGAAGTTGATTACCCCCATAATTTCTCCCATCTTAGCCCTAGCCTTCCTCGGCGGCTTAGGCTCGGCCTCAGCCTCGGAAGACTCCTCAACGGCTTCCACTTCTGCCGGAGCATCAGAGTCCAGCGATTCGCCGGATTCCTCGACGCCTCCACCAACTTCCGGTTCTGCCCTTACAACGAAGGATTGGTATTTACTCTTCTTCGAATTGAAATTGAATCCCAATTGGCTGTCGGAAACTCTAGAAGTCAAGGAATTCGGAGTGGTAATGGCGGGGAAACAACGAGGAAACTCCATTGGGAAGCACAGGTTCTTCGGGAAACCACATCGCAGTGGATTGTGGTTTCTAGGTATCGTAACCAGAGCCTGTAGAAAGAAGAAAGAGAAAACAATTTGTGTCAATTCCTAGAGCTGTAAAAGAAGCTTTCAAGAACCAACAATGGCGACTAACAGAGAGAGCGATACCTGAGGAAGAAGCTTGGAGCCCATAATGGTAAACGGAGACCGGGAAGAATGTGGGATTGTATCAGTGGCCAGAGTTTATGAAGACCGGACTGGAAGACATAAGAAGGAAGGTAAACCTTATCTGTTCAAACCTATCGGCAAGTTTTTTCAGGGTGTATTTCACAAACCACCCATAAAAATATTTCAGTAAATCACTTATAAAAATTGAAATACCACCAGTTTACTCGTAAAAATTGAAATTTTAGTAAATCACTTATAAAAATATTTTATTTGCAAAAAAAAAACACCTAATAATATTTTGTTTATAAAAGACCACCCAATTCAATAATTCGGTTAAATTTTTTCATTAGAAATTAGAATCTCATTATTTTCACTACTAAAATACCAATTTCTACTATTCAAACACAAAAACTCAAAACCTAGATTTGAATTTGTGATTTATGAATGTTTTCTTACCTGGATCTAAAGAACGAAATACCACCAAATCTATAATTACATTACATTTCCCGTTAGCTACTAAGAAAGTTACAAAGATACTCTTATCTGATTAATACCGTAAAAACAAAAACTCACCCATTTTCGACGTGAAAAAAACGAGGACGATGAATGAACTTCAATTAATCCAAATTCTCCGATCCAAGGAGATGAATTGGTATTTTGTGTTTGGGCTTTGGTTGAAAGAATCAGATGTGTTGGTATCTCATTTTTCAAATCCAAGTAAGAAAACGTACATTCACAAATTCAAAATTTAGGGTTTGGGTTTTTGTGTTTGAATGGTAAAAATTGTGTTTTAGTAGTGAAAATAATAAAATTTCGTTACGAAATTATTGACTTGGGTGGTCTTTTGCAAACGAAATATTTTTATAGGTGGTTTTTTGCAAACGGAATATTTTTACGAGTGATTTGCTAAATTTTCAATTTTTACAAGTGGTTTTGTGCACAAACCCATAAATTTGTGGGTGCTTTTGTGAAATTCAGCCTATTATAAATTACTACTCTTAGTTCTCGTATCTTGCATAGGATTTTATAGAATTATTGTTTTATTTATTTTTATTTTTTAAATATTGATTAAATTGATATAGTTGATGATATTTTTTTAAAACTATATCTTATCGAAAAACTATCCTTTCAAAAAAAATTAAAATTGATATAAGTAAAGATATTTTTTTCAAAACTATACGTATCTTATCAATTTTCAACCTTTGATTTTATTAGATTAATGGTCTAGATGAAATATAAAGGAGGGGCACCTGTTATAAGTTTTGGACATTGAGGGGTATATTCATCTTTTTATGTATTTTCTCTTCAATTTCAACATTCAACAGAGTTCTTCTTCGTTCCTGATTTCCACGTCTCCGAGCTTTGCACCTATTCTCTCCCTTCAATCGATACTCCTCGTATTAGTGTAATCTATCCTCCTCTCAAGAAAATTCACCTTCAATCCCTTCCTATTAATGGATTTAAGTATGATTTCCGTTGATTTAGGTTTTCAATCTTTGTTTATAGATTTTCATGGGTTTAAATATGATTTTTTTCATCTTTGTTCATGGATTTTGGTGAAGAGAACCATAAAATTGATAGAGATTGAAAATAAAGATTTGTGTATGTTTTTTGCACTGTACTTTGAAGGATTCGATTGAAAATAGAGGTTAATTTTGTATGCTTGGCTGATTCCCCCAAAAGTGGTTGATAAAATGCCTCAACATTTGTGAACCAAAAGAAAAATGGTATTTTAACATATAAGAGTAATTAGAGCATGTAAGAGTACTGACTTATCCTTTAATTTATCATACAAGAGTACAAAAGAGGGAATTAGGTACTTGTTAGAGGCATGTCCACAAAGTAGTTGACTTCATCAAAAGACATGGCAGAAAGAGTGAAGGGAGGAATCATGCCTCCCTTGGCAACAACTCCATTTGTAGTTTCAAGTGAAGAGTCATCATTACTGCTTAATCCATTTGGGTTGGACCAGCTCAACATGGAACACATCTAGTGCATTAACTTACATGAACCACGTTGTCATTTTCAATGAACCTTACTATGTAATGTTATGAACCACGATGACAATCTTTTTGAACCAAAATAACAACCGTATTTGCACATTTGTATTGCTCATTATGTATTTTATTTTGCTTCTAAAATAGCTTAATTTTTTCCCTTTTTTATTTTAGGTTGTTCATCAAGCTCGAGTCATCCTAACATGTTGCTTCTAAAGTGTATTGATGTAGATAAAGATTGAAGGCCACATTTGTTGCATGTTATTTCATATATACGGAATGTGATGTAGGAAGAATCGGAAATATCACAACATAAATCGATCAATTCTAGAGCCTTGATATAATGTTAGATCATTCTTTCTAAGAGCTCTTATTGTTTCACAACCTGATGTTTCTAAGTTGTGCTTTGTTAATAGCTTGTTTAGAGCTTTTCTTTTGAACTATGATGCATTTCGATTGTGGATTTTGGTTCAATTACTAAATTTAGATCCTTTCTATGGTGGATTTTGAACTGTCTTCTTTTTTACTCAAATTATATATTGCCATTGATTTATTATATTCCCTAGAGATGGCTTTGCAAATGACATTAGTTGTTTTTAAATATGAGTAAATTCATGCAATATCCAGTTTCGTTTTATTAGATAGGTCAAGAAAACGAGTTTCTTGTTTTGCAAGTAACCGAGATCTTGACCCGCAGGTAACCTCGGGTATAGGATTTAATCCTTTGCAATCTATTAGTTATACCAATGCCCTTAATCTTTATATATATACGTGTTGGTTTAACTACAAGTTAACTTATCTTATGTACCAAAATTTAAATTATACCTATACAAAAAAATATATATCTTTATCTAAAAACTTATCTAAAGTTAAACCTAACTTATAACTACTTTTAACCCTAATCTAAAGTCAGTCATTCTTATACTCTTCGCCTTCTTTCGTGTTCGAAGCCATCCCAAACCTTCATCATTCTCCGTAGACAAAATCGGAATCGTTCCCGTTTGCGTCGGAAGTAGCGGCTCACTACAAGGTTCACGAGCAAGCGAAGACCTTGCCCTATCGGTACCAGATCGCGAGCGTTGCAGACCGTTGCCGCCTTCACCGAATAAACCGTCAGTCGTGCTAATCGCCCAATTGTCGGTGAGATCGTGTTTTCACCGTTGTCGATAATTGATCTTCCTCTTCCTTCTTTCCCTTCTTTCTTCTTGTGCGCATCATCACTATATGCAAATTGCATAACCGGTTGTGCCATCGGAGATCCAATCCCGATCAACCGCGCAACAAGCCATCGTCGTCAACGTACACTCCGTTATTCGCTAGTCGGCCTATCGCGTCGGCATTACCGACACCCTGTTTTTCCTCTGTTTTAGTTCAGTAGAGTGGGTCTGGTGTCAGGCTAGTCTAGGTGGGGCGTTTCTGGCGGTGGAGCCACAGATTCGACAAACGGAACCCGGTTCTGACCGGCCGTTTGGTGTGTGTGTTGTGACAGTCCCGATGGGACTGGGCAACCGACGGGCGTCGTCTTGAGTTAGGCACCAGGAGTCTATGCGAGCGATCTTTGGAAGAAGTCGAGGTTCAGCCAGGCTACGGGGTCAAGATATGGTTTCTAGGAGGCGGTCCTGCCTTCTGTCGGCCTAGATAAGGCGAGGGTGGTCGGGGTCGTTCCCGCTAGTTGGTTGAGCATAGAGCTAAGCTCGGTTTTAGCTTAGAGTTTGGAAAGTTTAACGTGGGATCATTTTGCAGGGTTGAACGTTTTTGTTGTGGGTTAAACAAGTTTATGTGGGTTTGAGGCCACGTCGGATATGGGGGCGGCTAGTGGGTTAAACAACTGAGCTATATGTATATATATTGTTGAAACACGAATATAATAGCGCTAAATATGGGATTTTATTAAATGCTAACTCTCGGTTGTTTTTGTAATCCTCTTTATAAATAAAGTTTTTTGGACTTTATATCGTTAATAGCGCAATCTTACTCAAAGATCAAACAGATCTAGGTACAAGAAAAGATTCCGACCGGAGAGGATTTTCGATCCTTTGTCCTTATCGCCACCTTACTATTTATAACAAAATGAACTAGTTGCTTCGGCCAGCTTTATCGATGTGGGACAACCCTCTTACTTAAATCACTTTGTTGTTTGCTATTTATGAACGAGCTCGATGTGGGACACATGAATTTATACTTGGATGCAGGTGATGGAATTACATGGCCATGCATTTCAATCCCATTTCTATGTAGACACTCATCATCACAAGTGTATGTTTGTGGTATTGGGTCGAACACCCCCGATCCATAATTGTATATCATATATCAATTGGGCCTTGGGCCAATCAAGATACCAATTCCAAGCCTTTGCCCCAATCATATACGAATATGTGCAATTTTGAGTATGGGTGCGTATATGCAACGCATTATTTTGTCTTTTCCCCCTTTTCCACGATGCTAATTTACCACTGATTATTTAGCGGTTATTTCGCGCACCATCATATGATATATATATATATATAGTATAAGTGACTGTTGATACTCGTCGTGCCAAATCAAAATATAAATCCCTAGTTACACAACTAGTATAGTTGGTAAGTCGGGGTCGTGCCCAAGAGACACTTGTAATTCAAAGTTATATTATTATCAACTCGAATAAGTAATAAAGGGGGGATTTTGATTAATAAACTAACACTAAGGAATTGAAACAAACAAAGCAAGTAATCAAACAAAGCAAAAGTTGGAGTTTTATCTAGTAAGGGAAAACAATCTTATTCAAGCATCCACTTTCATCATCAAGTTATTGATCATAGATTCAACAAGTTATTCCCTTTGGTTATTCCTATCCTGATCAGATATAATAAACAAGCCAACGGGTCATGTAAATACTTAATATCAAAACAAACATGAAACGATCATGAATAATAATGATACTAACAATGAGAACAAGGATAAGCAGGATACATGCAATTGAATTCCGACGAGTCAAACAATCAACATGCATTCAAATCTCTTTCTCAATTGTTTTAGTCCAATAGAGTCCTGAACCAATTGAGTTGCTACAAAGATTAGGTTTTACTACGAGAAAACCTAGATCTAGCAATAGAGAGTATTAATTCCAACAGGGTGATCAATCAAGTAGAAATAAATACAATCAATATTAATTAGGCACAAGAGAATTGAAATAACTTGTAGAAATAAACCTGAATTGTAGAATCTCACAATAAACTTGAATCTGAAAGCTTCAACTTGAATAAAATCTAGGAGTTTAGTTCTCATAAAAGAGAAAATACAAATGTCTGAAAATATTGGAAACTAGGTCTAAGAGATGTTGTCTAACAAAAGCTGAAAAACTAGGCTTAATAGTCTCGAACAAAAAAAACACAGAATAATAAAATAAAAGGGAAGAAATATAAAAAAATAAAAAGATAGATAAATCGTCGTCTTGGAAGTTCGCTGACAAGGATTTCCGCGGGCGAGGAATGGATCTCCGCGAGCGCGGATCTGTGTAAATCTTGAACGCGAGTCGGTGGATTCCACGTGCGCGGACAGAGGTTCCGCGAGCGCGAAACTGTGTTTCTTCAAATTACTAGACTTTTCTTCCACTCTTGTCTCCAACTCTTCTTTTTTACTCAAATCCTCAATCTTTAGTCTTCTTACTAATTTGACATTTAAAGCTCTAAAAAGGCCTAATCTAGTATATAAAATGTACTATCTAGTCCTAGTTATGCTATATGAAATACAGCATATCAAATTCCCCCATACTTAGACCTTGCTCGTCCTCGAGTAAGCTCAATATAAAATCAAACAAGACAATGCAACAAAGGTCTACGAAAAGTAGTAGGAGAAATTGATCTAAACTAAAAAGTACTCAAAATAAGCTCACAACCCGAAACCAAGTAAAGAATGAAGGTGCATACAATGAAGTCCTAGCACAATCTATCACTCATAATAATAGTACATCAAAGATCAAAGTAAAAACCCATAACAATAATCCTCAAGCCCCAGCAAGAATGTTCCTAGGCACTTTTTTTTTCACTCATCCTACTTAGGCGCCCTTTCGGGTTTTCAGCTAACCACTCATTTCATTTTTAATAAATGTGCTCACCAACTCACTTTCACTCTTTTTAGCCTCTTATTATGATGCGTCCCTCGTATGGGATGCTTCGGATCGAACGGTGTTTGAGTAGTAGGTCTCGCTTTAACACAGCGGAAGACTTGATTATGACCAAATTATGGCACGAACAAGATTGAATGTAGCAAACACGAGAACTTTGAGTGGTTTAGCAATGGTGGTGCAAGCACAAAGGATAAAATAAAGGAGAAACCCTCGACTTCTATTAAATCCCTAATGTGCGCTGAATGAAAAACATAGTCCTAAGCCTCTTATATAGGGAGGCGGCAAGAAATAAGTAAAGAAACCCTAATAGGGGCGGCGCGCCTAGGGTGGATGCGTAGAACCAAGCCCAACGGCGCGAGCCCATAATCCTTCGGCGCAAGGCCCATAAATCACTTACTAAAATCATAAAACTACTAATAGCAATGTTCTATAATGGAAATAGTGCAAAAAACTACTAGAAATAGATAAGTCGTTCGTGACCGTGCTCGCAGTGTCACGACATGCTTGGCGCGGCGCTGGCGAGGCTCGGACACGACGCTGGCGAGGTCACGGCGCGGCACTGGGCGCTGGCGAGGACGCTGGCGCGGGCGCTGGCGCGAGGGTCGCGAGAACCTCAAGATGCGACTCGATGCCGAGTCTTGGCACGATGGTCTCGATGCCGAGGCTTGGCATGGTGGGTTGTCCATGGCTTGCGAGAACCTCAAGGCGCGATCCCTGGCACGGAGCAAGGCTCGAGTCCGATGGTGCCAAGGTGGTGATGGTTGGCACTGTTGGCTCGAGTTGAGGTTCCTCGACGCCGAGGACGCACAAGGCTGTGTGCGTCGGTGCGATGAGGGACGCGTCGTGGCCTGTGGAGAGGCGCGCCACGAGAGACTGAGTCGCGGTCTGGATGGCTCGAGTCCTAACACGCGTGATGGGGCCATCTGAGCGAACTGTGAATGCGTCGTCCTCCTGGCTAGCATCCATGACGGGGGTCGCATCACCCTCCCCCACTTGGTTGGGAAACGTCCCCGTTTCCTCATAGGCAGGCTCAGTATAAGGGGAGAGATCGGCAACGTTGACAGTTGAGTGCACAAAATACTTGCCAGGGAGGTCGATCTTGTATGCGTTGTATCCAATGCGCTCCAAGACTCTGAAGGGGCCGTCTCCACGTTGGTGAAGCTTGGTTTTCCGGGCGTCCGGGAAACGGTCCTTCCGGAGGTGCAACCACACGAGGTCTCCGGGGTTGAAGACGAGGCGGTGGCGGCCCTTGTTATGTTGCGCCTCATATTAAGCAGCCCGACGTTCCAATTGTACGCGAGTCCTTTTGTGCAAGCGGCGAATGGCCTCGGCGCGGTTGGCCGCGTCGATGTGCTCGTCGTTCTTCAAGGGCCGAGGCGTCAAATCCATTGGCTAGTGCGGGTTGAGCCCATAGACCACCTCAAATGGAGTCTTCTTTGTTGCCGAGTGCTTGGACCTGTTATAAGCAAACTCAACGAAAGGAATTAGGTCCTCCCACCGACGTGGGTTATGTTTGAGCACCGTCCGAAGAAGGGTGCCCAAGGTCCGATTGGTCACTTCAGTTTGACCATCGGTTTGGGGATGATATGCAGTAGAGAATAGTAAGTGTGTACCTAGCTTTCCCCAAAGCGTTCTCCAAAAATGCCTACAGAATTTCGTGTCTCGATCACTAATGATGGTGCGAGGCACGCCATGGAGCTTCATGACATGTTCAAAGAACAAGTTTGCGATTTCCGTCGCATTGTTGTTCCCTTTGCATGGCACGAAGTGAGCCATTTTGGAGAAACGGTCCACAATTACGAAGATCGAATCCTTGCCACGCCTTGTCATCGGAAGGCCCGTGATAAAATCCATGGAGAGATCTTCCCACGGGGTATCCGGAATGGGCAAGGGGTGTAGAGGCCATGAGGTTGGGACCTCGATTTAGCGGTTTGGCACGACACACAACCACGACAATACTTGTGAACATCCGAGGCCATGTGGGGCCAGAAAAAATGCTCACGAAGTGCTGCTAGGGTTTTGGCTATGCCAAAATGGCCTCGGCCGTCATGAGCTTCTTTGAGCAATAGATGCCTCACAGAGTAAGACGGAATGCAAAGCTTTCCGGCTCTGTAGAGGTAGCCATTGTCCAAAAAATAGGACTCATGGATTCGACTTTGCTCGAGGTTCTCCATGATCGGTTTAAAATATGGATCATGCAAGTATAACTCCTTAATCAAGGAGAACCCGAGCAAATTGGCCTGTAACTGAGTCAATAGAACATACCTGCGTGACAGTGCGTCTGCCACGACATTTTCCTTTCCTTTCTTGTGGGCGATGATATATGGAAAAGTTTCCATAAACTCCACCCAACGAGCATGGCGCCTGTTAAGAGTCGTTTGACTCTTTAGATAAGCTAATGCCTCGTGGTTCGTGTGGATCACGAATTCACTTGGCCATAAATAATGCTGCCATGTCTTAAGAACCCGAATCAGTGCGTACAACTCCTTGTCATACGTCGGGTAATTTAGAGTTGCCCTCGTAAGTTTCTCACTAAAATATGCAATGGGGCGTCTCTCTTGAAGGAGTACGCCGCCTATTCCATAGTCAGAGGCGTCGCACTCGAACTCAAAGCGCTTAGTGAAGTCTGGCAATTGCAAGACCGGAGCGCTACACAAAGCTTGTTTCAAGGCCTGAAAGGCGGCCTCATGTTGAGGCATCCACTTGATTGTGGTTGCCTTCTTGGTTAGATTATGGAATGGCCCGGCGATGGAACTAAAGTCCTTGACGAAACGCCGATAAAACCCTGTGAGCCCTAAGAAGGATCGAACCATCGTCGGGGTCGTAGGGGTGGGCCACTCTCAGATGGCGCGGATCTTGTCGTCATCCACTTTTAGCCCATCCTTGGACACGACGAACCCAAGAAAATTCGTCGTGTCCGTGCAAAACGAACACTTGTCTAGGTTTACATACAATGAATGTTCGCGAAGGCATTCTAACACCAACCTAAGGTGCCTCGCGTGAGAGTCCAAGTCTCTAGAAAAAACCAAGATGTCGTCAAAATACACAACGACAAAACGTCCTAAAATTTTTCTAAAAACAAAGTTCATAAGCCGCATAAAAGTACTAGGGGCGTTTGTCAAGCCAAAAGGCATGACAAGCCATTCGTACAAACCAAGCTTGGTTTTGAATGCGGTTTTCCACTCGTCACCCTCCTGCATACGGATTTGGTGATATCCGCTTCGTAGATCAATCTTTGAAAACAGGGCGGCACCATGGAGCTCATCTAGCATGTCATCTAGCCTCGGAATCGGATGTCTGTACTTCACCGTAATCTGATTAATGGCTCGGCAGTCGACGCACATACGCCACGAACCATCTTTCTTTGGCACAAGGATCACCGGCACGGCGCATGGGCTCAAAGATTCTCGAACAAATCCCTTGTCCAAAAGCTCCTGAACCTGTCGTTGTAGTTCCTCGTTTTCTTTTGGTGAAGTCCTATAAGCTGCCCGATTCGGAAGGGAGGCGCCTGGCATTAGATCGATCTTGTGCTCGATCCCTCGGATTGGCGGCAAGCCCTTCGGTAGCTCATTCGGCATAAGGTCTTCGAACTCCTTCAAAATAGACACAATAGGAGAAGGAAGTGAAGAATCCAAAGATTTAGTAATAGAAAGAAGGGGAAAAAGAATGAAACAAGAAAGACTCCCCTGGATAGATTTCTCGATGTCCCGACGCCTGGCTAAGAGAAGGCGATCCTGGCATGTTCCTAGCAAAGGTGGCTCGGCGTCGGTGCTCGTCCGATCAGATTCTGGGGCGTTTTTAGGATATGTTGTAGCCCCTGGATTTTGTGGAAGAACGCCCCTGGAAACGCCGTGAAATTCGTCCCGTAGCTCCTGAAATCCCAGTTTCCGTGCTGCGACGGCATGATGCGCGACGCTAGGGGTCTCACTCGGCGGTCCCTTGCTTAAATGACGTTCTCCTGGGCGTTTTTTCTTCAAATCTGGTGGAAAATCAATTTTGACCTGTTTTCCACTAGGAACGCCGATAGAATCGTTGGAGAACTGTTGGCTTTGTTTGTTGAAATCCGCGGCGTTCGGCGCGTTGCCGAGACCACGATTGGCGAACTGTCGGCTCGGCTCCAGCTGCTGTCGGCGTGATCCATCTGTCGTATCTCCACCACTGTGTGGAGGAATCTTGGCACCAGAAATGACCTTAGAATCGGTAGTTTTTTCCTCGGACGCCATTGGTGTCGTATTCGGCGCGGTGGTGCCGTTGTCGCTAGCTTTTTGCCTTTGTGTCTCGGCTTCATCCTGTAGAGCTTCACTAGGCGACATAGGTAAGAGAGTCACACGCTTCCCGTGGTAATTGAACATGTAAGTGTTCAAATACCCGTCGTGAAGCACGCGACGATCGTATTGCCATGGGCTCCCCAAGAAGAGATGTGTGGCGTCCATTGGCGTTACGTCACAAAGAATGGAATCCGAATATTGACCAATTGAAAAGTTGAAGATTACCTGTTTGTCGACCCAATCTCCTCCATCATTGGATGTCCATTGAAGCTTGAAAGGTTGTGAATGAGGTGTGGTCGGCAACTTGAAGTGATCAACTACTTTTTTAGAGAGGAAATTGGCGCAACTTCCCGAATCAATGATGACGCTCAAAGAAACATTGTTGACCAAACATCAAGTGTGGAAGAGTTGCTCCCTTTGATCTGTTTTTGGCGCCTCACGCATGCTCAACGCGTGGCGTGTCACCAATCCGAGTTTGGCGACGCCGAGAGCCTCCGATGGATCACATTCGATCTCGGCATCCTCGGTTAATGGTGGCTCGATCTCCTCTTCATCTTGGCTATCATATGGCTCCCCTTGTGTTGTAAACAAGACTTTCTTGGCATTCGGATAGTTCCGTTGAAGGTGTCCACGGCCTCCACATTTATAGCATGCCATGTCCCGCACGCGATCGGCATTTGGCTCGGCGCTGTGTGGTGCGGTTGGCGCCTTGGACGGCATGGCTTCGGTTTTTGCCTTGGAACCTGTCGAAGCACTTGGCAAAGAAGGAACAACCCGATTAGTAGAAAAACCGGATTGACTAGAGTTAGAAGCATACCTCGAATTGGACCAACTCGACTTGGTTCGCATTTCTTGTTTGTGAATCTGCATGGCGGTGTGAACCAAGTTGTTGATGTCCTTGATTGGAAGAATCTCCAACCGATCTTGTATAGATTGTCGCAATCCCGAGAGGAACCTCGTCTTCATCACCGAGGGCGACATACTCATACCCGCTTTGAAGAACATGTCTTCAAGCTTGGAAAAATACTCCTCCGGCGTCATCGATCCTTGCTTGATGCGCATAATCTCAATGTGCATCTTGTCCTTGTAATCTGCCGGAATATATCGTTTCTTCAAGATGTAGACGAGTTGATGCCACTCTTGGATTAGGGGTTTTCCTTGTCAAATCCTTTCGGACTCGAATCGGTTCCACCAAGTCCTAGCGGCACCATGGAAGTGCAAAGTCACAACTTCCACTTTCTCGTCATCTTCATATCCTAAGTGTCGGAGCATGTGCTCCGTACCTTGCAACCACTCGATAAAAGCGTCAGGATCATAAGAACTGTAAAAGGGTTCGAATTTTACCTTTATATCACGGCGGTTGTGGCGTGGGTCTCTAGCATCATGGTGCTCACGATCGCGCCGAGGGCTGGCATGCCGAGGTGAATGTGCTCGCCTGTCGTGCCGGTGCCGAGGCGGGCCTCGTGGTGGATCGTCATCGCCATCATCTGGATCGTCGCCATCATCGGGCCTCCGCGGACGCCGAGCGTCTTGATCCCTGTCGCGTCTTCCCTTCGCGGCGTGCTTGCGACCCGAGCCATAGACTCGGTCGTACTCGGTGCGATTCTTGGCAAGATGCGGTGGCGGAATCCAATCCGAGGGCCGATGATCTAGTTCTTCCGGATCCTGTACATGTGGATGCTCAAAAGAGGATTCATTATAGTAATCAGAAAACTCATCATAATCATTTTCAAAATCGGAGAACGGACTCCGAGCACTTTGATGCCCGAGGTCGTCCTCAACTCTGTATGCGTCGGCATCGTAATACTTGGCCCCGTGCTTCCGCTTTGGGATTTCGTAAACATATGCCGGCGTCTTTTTCTTGGAAGGATTTTTCTTAGGATTTCCACTCATGTGTTGACGTCTATACTCCTCGGAGTTGTACTCCTCATTGGAATATACGTCGTACACTTGTGTGTCCCTATAATCTCGCGCCATTTGATAGCGATCCGCGGTCCGGGGACCACCATCGTGCCTATCATGTTGGCGACTTTCTTTGATCGACTCCATGCGATGCATGGTGCCGAATTGTGAGGATGGCTGGGCATGTTGCTTCCCCTTGGCACGAGCCCTGGCTACATCGTCTGCGGATACCCCCGGGTTGGCGTGGATCTCTGATGCGAGGGCATGTGCTCCCGGCACCGTGTGCTTGGACTGAGCTTGGCTTTCGGCTAACAGCGTTTCGAGTTCTTGTATACGCGCCACGACTTCGGGGTTCCAATTGGTTTGATTTTGCGGCTGCGACGCCGGTGGCGGGTTCTCTCGGTTGTCCTCGTTTGCGGATTCGGACATGGTACCTATAGTTACACCAGTCATCGAAGCAGTAAGAAGTTCACAAGCAACAAAACAACGAGTTACGGTTTACTTAAGTCAAGCCGACCCTTAAGTTCAAACCACACGAACAAGGATTGGCTAGGCTAAAGGTCACTCGATCTCGATCTAAGACTTGGATCTGAAAATCATAATGCAAGCAAGCACGTCAAGAATAAGTTGCAACAAAAATCAACAAGGCATTAACGACGTAATGGAATGAATGCGTGGATAACGAACCCAACACAATTGAACGTTCTTGCCTTATTTTGGCTTGTGAGCGTTCAAAGATTTCTCTTTTTTTTTGTAACACAATCGACTACCTTACCTTATTTTGGCTATGGTAGTCGAAGTCTTTTTTTTTTTGATAAGACTACGAGACTAGGTTTACTCCTCTAGAATCGTCGAATACAAAGAGCAATATCAACACGCAATAAAGTCGAAAGAAGCACAAGAGAAATTGGCAAAACAAATCCTATGTTCATGCAACTAGCAAGACAAAGCGAAATCTTCACCAAAATCAATAGATCAATCGAGTTAGGTCACGGTTGAATTTTATTTTTTTTAAATCAATTACGAAAGCAAGAAAAAATTTTGGGACCCTAGATGACGGATTTTGCGAAGTGGAGGATGAATTCTAGGGTTTTATGCAGCGAATTAACGTGTGAGAATGAACAAAGAGGGTTGAACGAGACTTACTCAAACCTTGGCTCTGATGCCAGTTGATGCGTCCCTCGTATGGGATGCTTCGGATCGAACGGTGTTTGAGTAGTTGGTCTCGCTTTAACACAGCGGAAGACTTGATTATGACCGAATTATGGCACGAACAAGATTGAATGTAGCAAACACGAGAACTTTGAGTGGTTTAGCAATGGCGGCGCAAGCACAAAGGATAAAATAAAGGAGAAACCCTCGACTTCTATTAAATCCCTAATGTGCGCTGAATGAAAAACATAGTCCTAAGCCTCTTATATAGGGAGGCGGCAAGAAATAAGTAAAGAAAACCCTAATAGGGGCGGCGCACCTAGGGTGGATGCGTAGAACCAAGCCCAACGGCGCGAGCCCATAATCCTTCGGCGCAAGGCCCATAAATCACTTACTAAAATCATAAAACTACTAATAACAATGTTCTATAATGGAAATAGTGCAAAAAACTACTAGAAATAGATAGGTCGTTCGTGACCGTGCTCACAGTGTCACGACATGCTTGGCGCGGCGCTGGCGAGGCTCGGACACGACGCTAGCGAGGTCACGGCGCGGCACTGGGCGCGAGGGTCGTGAGAACCTCAAGATGCGACTCGATGCCGAGTCTTGGCACGATGGTCTCGATGCCGAGGCTTGGCATGGTGGGTTGTCCGTGGCTTGCGAGAACCTCAAGGCGCGATCCCTGGCAAGGAGCAAGGCTCGAGTCCGATGGTGCCAAGGTGGTGATGGTTGGCACTGTTGGCTCGAGTTGAGGTTCCTCGACAAGGCAAGAACGCACAAGGCTGTGTGCGTCGGTGCGACGAGGGACGCGTCGTGGCCTATGGAGAGGCGCGCCACGAGAGACTGAGTCGCGGTCTGGATGGCTCGAGTCCTGGCACGCGTGATGGGGCCATCTGAGCGAACTGTGAATGCGTCGTCCTCCTGGCTAGCATCCATGACGGGGGTCGCATCATATTACCCCAACCTAATGCCGGTCCGGGCCCTTGATTTTTGCCTGAGCTGCCCTTTCGGGTTTTCAACTCAGCACAAGATTTATATGTTTTTTTTTCTCTTTTTTTTTGAATCTGAAATGCAAGAATCTGAGAAGCAACTATACATATATATAACAGCGAGTACTCCCTCCCCCATACTTAAATCTTTCATTGTCCTCAATGAAAATAAAAGACAAATAAGATAAAAATAAAGGAAGGGAAACAGTAAACTCACTGTGGTGGTGGGTGATATTGTGACCAATCAGGATAACAAGGCCACATGTGTTGAAAAAACTCCTCCTGTCTGGCCTGAGTGCGCTGAATATCCTGAATAGCAGCTGCCAAAGTAGTCTGATGGGCCATAAGCTCTCTCTGCTGGCTCACAATATCTCTTTAGGACACAACAAGTCGTCCCATCTCCCAAACCATCCTAGCCTGCCAATCATCAGTAGAACTACTCGTGCTTCTGTCCCAAGAAGAAATAGAGGGACTTGAACCATCACCACCATCTCCAATTCCTCCTCCCTGAACACCTCCTCCAACATACGGATCATGCATCACAACATCCTCAACAGGCCCCACCTGAATATCGGAATCAATAAAGAAGTCCTGAGTTGTCCCCTCTACACCAAAATCCCTATGAAGACGAAGATATTCCCTAGTCGGAGTGCCACCAATCCAAACCCACCCCTTATTCGGGGGACCAGATAATATCCTAGACCGTCTCAGCTGGTGGATATCCAAACAATAACCACCAGAAACAGCTGCCTTACAATGATCCAATATCTCCTCCGACTCATAATATCTGAGGGCAATCAAAGTAATCAACCCTCCAAAGCTAATCTTCCCAGCTCTAGATGATCGGGCCTTCTTCACAGCAAGTAAAAATAGCTCAATCCAATCAGGGGACCACAGGTTGGTCCCTCATCAAATACCACATCATGGCCACATCTTGGTTAGCCATCTTGTTCACCTCCCCATTTCCTAAGAAGGTGTTGGAAATTACTTTGTGGCTATTGGTCACAGCAAGTAAAAATAGCTCAATCCAATTAGGGACCACAGGTTGGTCCCTCATCAAATACCACATCATGGCCACATGTCGGTTAGCCATCTTGTTCACCTCCCCATTTCCTAAGAAGGTGTTGGAAATTACTTTGTGGCTATTGGTCACAGCAAGTAAAAATAGCTCAATCCAATCAAGGACCACTGTCCCTCATCAAATACCACATCATGGCCACATCTCGGTTAGCCATCTTGTTCACCTCCCCATTTCCTAAGAAGGAGTTGGAAATTACTTTGTGGCATAACCTCAACACAGGATGCACTATACTAGAATTATTTAACCCCTCCCCAATATCAAATGGAACGTGGGTCACAGTAGCCCAAAAATCAATGACACCCTAGTTCTCCTCGATATCCTCCCAACCAGTAGTGGGAGGAGAAAGCACTCCAAAACATGAAGCCAATTGAGCTCTCGTCATAGAATATTGCTCATTTATCAATCTAAACCGAATTTCATCATCATGTTGCTCAAATGAAACCAGAAATTCTAGGACCAAACTCTTATAAGTAAAAGCCTCTATATCAATCAAACCTCATATCCCACCTTGTGTCAACAACTGCCTAATCGACCGATATAATCCAAGTGTATTCAGAGTAGGCACATGAAAGAATTTGGTAGATATCATAGTTTTTCCAGCAATAACATCCCATCTCTTCTTCTCAGGTCCACTCAATCGCACTGTATAACCCATAATTTCATTTCGAAAGTGTAAAAGAGGAGAAATTCACACTCACAATTGCAATTTTTGGCTACTATAGAGAATTCCGCGGGCGCGGAGGAGAGGTCCACGGGCGCGGAATTGCTTGAATCACGGAACTGAATAGCGGTGGCTAGCGGATGTGCTCGGCGGCTTGTGGCGGCTCACAGACATGCGCTGGTGTCGTCTCAAACTAACCCCGAGGGGAGCAAGCCTGTTTAAGGAGATTTGGAGGAGTGTTTGGAATTTTTGATGATGGATTCAAGATTTGGTTATGAGAATTTATGAGTGGGGTTTTGGAGAGTTGAATTACGGAATGGTGTTTGTGGCTAAATGAGCATTAAGAAAGTAGGTTTAGAATTGATTTTTGTGAAGGTTGGGAAAAAGGGTTATATGGAGCTTGAGAGCTTGTAGAGGGTTTCTTAATGGAGGAAGAGAAGGAAAGGAGGAAGAAGAAGGAGGAAATGAAAAGATGGTAGGGCTGGTGGTTTTAAGAGGGTTAAGACTGGAACTTCACCGATCATTTTTTTTAAGCGCGGAATGTGGTTCCGCGTGCGCGGAACTGTATATCTAGTACCTGTTCAACGATTTTTCGAGAAATGAAATTCCTAAAAAAAATGTTCTTTCGAACCTAGTACCTGCATGTTAGTCCGACAAAAATGAAAGGGAAAACTAAACTAAACTAAAACTAAAACAAAGAAAATGCAAAGAAAACTTACCTCGGGTTGCCTCCCGAGCAGCGCCTTTGTTTAACGTCGTTGGCTCGACGTTTGGTATTTCTCAGGTATTATCAAATATATCAAATTTTTCTTCTTTTCCATCAAATTCCATTGTTAAATATCCTTTAGACACATTTATTTGAGTGTTGGCAGTTTTTAATAACGGTCTTCCTAGTAAAATAGGACTATCATGCTTATTTGACTCCATGTCCAACACAAAGAAATCAGCAGGGAAAATTAGATCATTAACTTTAACAAGCACATCCTCCACTATTCCTTTTGGACACACTCTAGATTGATCAGCCAACTGTAACGCAGTTCTAGTGTCTTGCAAAGGTCCAAGTTTTAGAGACTCAAATAAAGCAGAAGGCATGACATTAATTGATGCACCTAAATCTAGCATGGCATTTTTAATCATTGTGTCACCAATAATGCATGGAATTGTGAACATGCCAGGATCACTACACTTCTTAGGCAAATGCTTTTGAAGTACAGCAAAGACATTTTCACTAATTTTGACCTTCTGTTTCCCTTTTGATTTTTGGTTCCTCTTAATTGTACAAAGCTCTTTCAGAAATTTAGCAAATCTAGGAACACTTTTAATTAGATTAAGTAAAGGGATGTTTACGTCACACTTGGAGAATGTCTCAAAGATCTCCTTGTTATTGTCGGGCTTCCTTGTGTCCTTGAGTGCTTTAGGGAACAACGGAATTGGCCTTTGTGAATTCATTGGAGGGAAATAAGGTCGAATATAGTCATCACCGAGTACAGGTACAATTCCGCGGGCGCGGAATGTCGGATTTCTTGCAATCCGATAAATTACCGTCTCCGCGGTCGTGGGTTTGGTTTCCGCGATCGCGGAATGCTTCGATTAGATTTTCACCCCTCTTGGTTACAGGTCCGCGATCGCGGATAGTGGTTCCGCGGCCGCGAATCTTTTCATCCATATTTTCGAAACTCTCAAATCGTGGATCTTCAGATTTCTCTACGTCTCTACTCATCTCTTTTCCACTCCTCAATGTAATAGCACTCACATTCTCCCTTGGGTTGAGAGACTGAGATGGCAATTTTCCCGAGTCTCTGGCCTCTAATTTACTCACAACAGTGGCCAGTTGACTGATTTAGGCTTCCATGTTTTTGAGACTAGCCTGAGTGTTCTGTCCCAACTGGTCAACCGTATTGGCAAGTCTTATGAACATCTCTTTAGCATTAAAGGAGGAATTTTTATTCTGAACTGGAGGTCTTGGAGCATAAGGTTGCCTGTATTGTTGATTTCCTCCTTGTTGATTGTATTGAGGTTGATTTTGATTCCCATATCTGAGATTTGGATGAGCTACCCAGCCTGGGTTGTATGAGTTAGAATAAGGCTCATAACGAGGTTTAGGAGATTCATAACCTCCTACAGCATTAACCTCAACCTGAGGTTCTTGGAGTTGTGGGCAAGCATCAGTAGGGTGGAGAGTGTCAGCACAGATTCCACATGCCTTCAATTGTTGGGGAGTTCCTTGAAGCATAAACCTCTTCATCATATCCTTCAATTCTGCCACCTCAGATCTTATAACAGATGATGAGGAGTCCATAGCATTAACTCCTTTGGTGCCAGTTTTCTTGTTGAACTGCCTTGAATTTTCAGCTAGCTCGGAAAAGAGCTCAAGGGCCTCTGCTGGTGTCTTGTTCATCAGGCTTCCACCACAAGCCGCATTCACCATTCTGCGTTCATCTTCCATCAATCCACCAAAGAAATAAAGAACCAGGTCTTGATCAGAGTACCCATGATATGGGCAACCAGAACATAGTCTCTTGAAGCGCTCATGATAACCATACAAGCTCTCCCCAACCTATTGCTTTATATTGCTCAAACTCTTCTTAATACAGTTCTGCTTGGTGGCTGGAAAGTACTTCTCCAAGAATGCTGCTTTCATCTTAGTCCAGGTATTAATGGAGCCTGGAGAAAGATAGTAGAGCCACTCATTGGTTGAATCCTTCAGGAAATGCCCTCAGCTTTATCCGGTCTTCAATTACATCAACAGGCTTCATACTAGAGCAGACCTGATCAAATTCAGCAAGATGCTTATTAGGGTCTTCTCCACCCAACCCATGGAAGTGGGGCAAAAGGTGGATCAACCCAGACTTCAACTCAAACTTGACACCTTGATTCAACTCAGGGAACTAAACAACCAGGGGCTGTTGTTGAAAGTTTGGGGCAGTCAATTGCCTCAAAGTCTGATCTCCCATTGTCTCAGCTTCAGCAGAATTCAAGTTGAAAGGTAATTCACGGAGTAGTTTCCGAGCTTCACGTCTCAACCTGGAAAGGGTCCTTTCAATCTCTGAATCAAAAGGCAAAATAGAAGAATCAATAGCACGGGTGTGGACCATAAACTAGGGTCCACACTAGAGTTGGTAACAATAAAAACATAGAATAAAACAAAGTGTCCCCGGCAACGGCGCCAAAATTTGACTGGCTGAAAGTCGTCGTGCCAAATCAAAATATAAATCCCTGTTACACAACTAGTATAGTTGGTAAGTCGGGTCGTACCCAAGAGACACTTGTAATTCAAAGTTATATTATTATCAACTCGAATAAGTAATAAAGGGGGGATTTTGATTAATAAACTAACACTAAGGAATTGAAACAAACAAAGCAAGTAATCAAACAAAGCAAAAGTTGGATTTTTATCAAGTAAGGGAAAACAATCTTATTCAAGCATCGACTTTCATCATCAAGTTATTGATCATAGATTCAATAAGTTATTCCCTTTGGTTATTCCTATCCTGATCAGATATAATAAACAAGCCAACGGGTCATGTAAATACTTAATATCAAAACAAACATGAAACGATCATGAATAATAATGATACTAGCAATGAGAACAAGGATAAGCAGGATACATGCAATTGAATTCCAACGAGTCAAACAATCAACATGCATTCAAATCTCTTTCTCAATTGTTTTAGTCCAACGAGTCCTGAACCAATTGAGTTGCTACAAAGATTAGGTTTTACTACGAGAAAACCTAGATCTAGCAATAGAGAGTATTACTTCCAACAGGGCGATCAATCAAGTAGAAATCAATACAATCAATATTATATGGCACAAGAGAATTGAAATAAAATGTAGAAATAAACCTGAATTGTAGAATCTCACAATAAACTTGAATCTGAAAGCTTCAACTTGAATAGAATCTAGGAGTTTAGTTCTCCATAAAAGAGAAAATACAAAAGTTTGAAAATATTGGAAATTAGGTCTAAGAGATGTTGGCTAACAAAAGCTGAAAAACTAGGCTTAATAGTCTCGAACAAAAAAACACGGAATAATAAAATAAAAGGGAAGAAATATAAAAAAATAAAAAGATAGATAAATCGCCGTCTCGGAAGTTCGCTGACAAGGATTTCCGCGGGCGCGGAATGGATCTTCGCGAGCATGGATCTGTGTAAATCTTGAACGCGAGTCGGTGGATTCCGCGTGCGCAGATAGAGGTTCTGCGAGCGCATAACTGTGTTTCTTCAAATTACCAGACTTGTCTTCCGCTCTTGTCTCCGACTCTTCTTTTTTACTCAAATCTTCAATCTTCAGTCTTCTTACTAATTTGACATTTAAAGCTCTAAAAAGGCCTAATCTAGTATATAAAATGTACTATCTAATCCTAGTTATGCTATATAAAATACAACATATCAATAAGGATCTGGTAGAAAGTACTATTAGAGTAGAAAGTAAGGGTGAATATAGACCATTAGATTAGAATTTTTAAATGGCTGAAGTTTTGTTTAAAAAGGTGTAAAATATTATATGGACTACAAAACACAAGATTAATTCTACTAGAGATAATTTTGGATAGAATATCTTTTCTCTTTCCAATTTATAATCTCTTCTCCCCAATTTACGTAAAAATTAATCTTCTCTTTCTTTCTTTCTCCCAACCTCTCTTCTTCACACCGACTACTCCCACAATCTCATCCCTTCTTTCTCTCATCATCGGAAAACCATCCTCATCGAACCACCGAACCACTATTGCGCCTCACCACCGGACTACAAGCAACATCGACACACACCACATTTGACGATCGGAAAAACATGTTCGATGATTCTTTCTCTCGCCATTAAAGAAATCAATCTGATTGCAGGTATTTATCCTTCTTTATTGTAATATAGTTTTACACAAAATATCTTTTATCAGTGTTTTAGCGTTTAATTTTTACTTGTTCTCTTTAGAATCCATTACAATCGATATGGGGGTTTTGGTGCCGTTGTCGATTTGATATTTCTTCTCGCTCAATTTCGGCATCTCGATCTATTGACAAGGTACGTTAAACTATTGTTGTTTGCAATATTAGAAGGTCGAGTTTTTTGTCGATGATTTAAGGGTTTGATTTAGGAGTTTTTAATTATATTTGTCGACTATTAACAATTTTCGTTTGCTTGGAGATGAAACGGATGTGTAACTTAGGTGATCATATTCACCGTATTAGTGGGTGATATTCATATAACTAGGTGGTCGTATTCATTGATAGTCATGTAAAATAGGTGGTCATATTCACGACATTAGCTATTGATATTCATGTAACTAGGTGAACATATTCATTATATCAGTTGGTGATATTCTTATCATTAAATAGTGATATTTATGTAGCTTTTCGATTCAAATTATGTATGTATTATATTGTAAATTGATATTCACAATTTTATATAACAATATTCATTGAAGTTGATATGGTTGTCTAAATTATAATAAAATTATATAATTATTAATGATCATATTCACCATAACGAATATAGATATTCGTTGTGTATTACGTTGGTATTCATTTGGCAACATGCGATAATGAAGATAAAATAATTATGTAGATATTAATTATACAACTATTTATCATAATCATATTCATCGTAACACAAGTACATATTCATTGTTTATCACATTGGTATTCACTCGACAATTTCTGAGAATGTATATTCATTGTTCATCATATTTGTATTCGATCATATGGAATATTACAAGAGTAGAGAAACAAAATTACGTCAATATCAATTAGTTTTAAAAATAGGATAGAATTAATATAAACAATTTGATTTGTTTTTTTTTTAAATAGGAGAGAGAATTATATGAGTTTTCAAATTTGTACGTAATTTGATTTGGTTAATATTTATTTCTTCCTTTTTAATTTTTTTAATTGATTAGTTTGCTACCTTTAAGGGATGTGAGTTTTTTTAGGCAAATGACATCTAATCTAGTAATGTTCACCCTGTTTTAACTATTTTGCATCTTCAAATCTCACCATCAATTCAGTTTAATCCAACACCTCAAATTCACACTCACTTTGTACCACAATTAGTTTTCTATCGGAACCATATATAATAATAATAATAATAATAATAATAATAATAATAATAATAATAATAATAATAATAATAATAATAATAATAATAATAATAATAAAAATAATAATGCTCTAATGAAAACACATATTAAGGTGCAAGCATGTGGTTAATATATATCCGTCAGAATGGGATAAATGAATGGTGACGATTAATAAAAATAGGGTGTAAAATTGTTTAAATTGGTGAGAAACAGTAGATTGGGCCCATACTAGAGATATATTTCTCTCCCATATCAGTAAACTTCTATTATAATAAATCTCTCTGACGTAAATTATGGATCTAAATCAATCTAATATAATTCCAAAATTTTCTCTCTTGCTTTATTCAATCGCCGCTTAAGATGAATCAGATTGCCCAATTTCAATTGCCTCTCTTAAGCCGGATTCAACCATAGTGTGTTACCGATTATTTCTGAATCTCTCCGATCGAACCAAATCGATGACGACGGGAATGGAAGAATCATCGCGAGATCTCCAAACCGAGTTGGAAGTTTCCACCGGGCCAAAGCAAAGATCTGACAACAGCGGCTTGGCATGAGATGGTCCAATTGAAACGTGCTTTGAAGAAAGCCCTTGGGAAACGGAAAGCCCTTGGGAAACGGAAGTTGGAAGAGGAAGACGCCGCAACCAGCCATGATCTTCAACAAGATATGGATCGATTGCTTAGATTGTAGTATTCAATGTATTTATCCAACTTATTCAAGTAAATGTATGATACAAAACTCTTAATCATTTAAAGACCTATTATTATATTATTCATGCTAATAAGCTTACTTTTTCAAAAACAGAAAAATACTTATTCAATCAAAAATAACAATTGTGCATTCGTCCCTTTTAATATTGAGTAGTTATTCAAAAACAAAAAAATACTTATTCAACAAACAATAGCGGGTGTGTAGTAGACACTTCCAATATTCTGTTATTGTTCAATGTACAATGAGTACTTATTCAACACTATAAATATTTCAACAATCTTCTTCTATTGTTCAAATCAGAATATAAAATTATTCGAACGATCTGATATTAATTTTCAAAATAGAATACGAAAAATATGTTTGGTTTTTAAAATATACCTATTTAATGTTAAAATCACGTTTGAATTTTAAAAATAACGCCAAAAAAGCCGGTTACAATATATTAAATCATGGAAAAAAAGATTTGTTAGGATTTTTTTAAATAATTACACTGATTTTTACCTCAATCTCCTAAAATTTCGGGTGTTTCCTTTTTCAAATCAACCAAGATTTGATACTCCACATCACCCTCACTTAGCCTATTATGTTGCTTAATTATTAGCTACTGGTTTATCCTAATCCAACGCCCTATGTTCAACCACACGCTTACACCATAATATGTATTGTACCGGAGCATCCTATATATATACGACAGTGAGTGCAATCCTTGTTTTAAGTGGGGTCTATTAATTAGAGTAGAGCAAGTTTGTTAAGTTAATTATATTAGTAGTAATGGGTCGACTAGTGTGTATTTTTAGTAAGTATTGTTAGTCTAGTTTTGGTCTGAATTAGTTGAAAGGTTGCCAAGAAAGTTAAGTTGGCGGGTTCAATGTTGGTTCGGTTTTTGTTGTAATTCTCTTAAAACTCCAAGTTTTCTTGCCACTAAAATTACCACCTATATGTTTAGGAGATTGCTACTACTTGGATTCTTAACCTTCCATTTTCGTCAAGAATCCTTCGTTTGAGTTAAATAGTTCTCGACTTGCTCGACTCTTTTCTGTCTTGTTAGGTTTTATGCCGAAATTGTAAGATTGATTTTGGAAACTAGTCCCGAATACCTTTTTGAACAGTTTTGGACTTGTTTGTGCGGATGTGTGCAAAAGTTGGTTTAAAACGTGTTTTCTCGTCTAAAGTTTTCAAACGTTTTCGATGTGTCGGTACCGTTTCCGGCACGGCCATGTACGTAGCTTACGAAGAGAAAGTGTTGTCTATGTATGGTTTGTGTGACGGGGAAACTGTGCCGCTTCAAAAGAAAATGATATTTGTGTTTTTGTCAAGTGCTCCAGTGGATGCTTGACTGGGAGTTAGAAGGATGGCTTGATGTAAGGAGTGAGAGGGCTTGCCTCAAAGGAGTCAATTATCCATTGGTGCTACGCTGAATCACACCCTAATTCAACCCTACATTGTGGGTTGGATCATCGGAAAAGAATCCCGGCACCTCTAGGCTAGATCGGGCACCCTTGCGATCCGTCCAAAAGGCGGAATGCATCATCAAAGGTCCAACAAGTCTCTCCCACATCGAAAGATCAAGAAACTTTAACTATAGTTACACCTTCAACCAATAATAGGACAACTGAGAGTTAGAATGACGAAGACCCCTGTAGAAGGTATTCGTCGCGAGAGGTCAAGCGACCCAAGACTTGAGCATTTGTTGCTAAGTGACTGGCTGAAAGTCGTCGTGCCAAATCGAAAATAAATCCCTAATTACTCAACTAGTATAGCTGGTAAGTCGGGGTCGAACCTAAGAGACACTTGTATCCTAAGTTTTATTATTATCAACTCAAATAAGTAACAAAGGGGGGATTTTGTGAATTAAAACTAAAACTAAGAATTGAAACAAACAAAGCAAGCAATCAAACAGGGCAAAAGTTGGATTTTTATCAATTAGGAAAAAACAATCCTATTCAAGTATCCACTTTTCTTCCTCAAGTTATTGATCCTAGATTCAAACAAGTTATTCCTTTTAGTTATTCCTATCCTGATCAGAATTATAACATGGCAACGAGACATGCAAACTTAATATCCAAATTACTCATGAAACGATCATAAATAATATGAATACTAGCAATAAGAACAAGGATAAACAGGATACATGCAATTGAATTCCAACGAGTCAAACAATTAACATGCATTCAAATCTCTTCTCAATTGTTTTAGTCCAACGAGTCCTAAACCAATTGAGTTGCTACAAAGATTAGGCTTTGCTACGAGAAAACCTAGATCTAGCAATAGATAATATCAATTCCAACAAGGTGATCAATCAAGTAGAAATCAATACAATCAATATAAATTATGCCCAAGAGAATTGAAATAACCTGTAGAAATAAACCTGAATAGACGAATCTCACAACAACTTGAGTCTGAAAAGCTTCAACTCGAATAGAATCAAGAGAGTTTAGTTCTCCATAAGAGAGAAAAAACACAAAGTCTCCAAAGTAGGTATAAGAGAATACCAAACAAAGGATGAAAAGTAAACCTAAAATAGTCTCGAACAAGTCGAAAATTAAAAAGATAAAAATATAAAAATAAACTAAATAAATCTAATCACGCATCAGATTTCAGCAGGGCCGCGATCGCTGCCTAAACCAGGCCGCGATTGCTGCTTGACTTGCAAACCGCGATCCACCGGCGACCTCTGGCAACCGCGATCGCCACCCATACACGGCCGCGATTGCGGCCTTCATGTCATCGCGGTCCTCAATGGCGATCTTGTCTTCTTCGGCGACATCCACCGCGACCGCCTCTAAGAGTGGCTGCGATCACGGCCTTCAACTTCTTCGAAGTCTTCAACTTCTTGCTAACTCTGAATTCCGGCCTTCAAATCTGTTCTTCAATAACGCTCAAACTAGGCCTAAAATACTACAGAAATATGTACTAAAAAGTCCTAGTTATGCTGTACAAAACACAACATATCAAATTCCCCCATACTTAGACCTTGCTCGTCCTCGAGTAAGCTCAAAATATAATCAAGCATGACAAATCAACAAAGGTCTACAGACAGGAATGGGAGAAAATGACCTAAAACTCAAAAGCACTCAAAACAATCTCACAACCCGAACCCATGTAGAGAAATAGTGAGCAAAAACATGAAAGCTCAAATCACACACCTCACAGATACAAGATATAGCGCTCAAGCTCCAAAAAGTGTAGAGCAACCTAGGATCTACCCAACATCTAAAGTGTAATCCCCAGACCCCAAAGTAGAATATGATCCTAAACACTCTGATTTTTCCACTCATTCTACTTAGGCGCCCTTTCGGGTTTTCACCTAATCACTCTTTTCATTTTTCTTAGGTGTGCTCACAAATACTCACATCTCTCATTAACCTCTTATTACCCCAGCCTAATGCTGGTCCAGGTTACCTGCTTATTACCTGAGCCGCCCTTTCGTGTTTTCAACTCATCCCAGGATTTTATATGCCTTTTTTCATTTTTATGGCTCTTTTTTTTTTAAACTAAAATGCAGAAACTAAAATGCATCTGTACATATATACAACAGTGAGTACTCCCTCCCCCATACTTAAACCTTTCATTGCCCTCAATGAAATAAAGACAAATCAGATAAAAATAAAGGAAAGGAAAACAGAAGACTCACTGTGGTGGACCTGGTGGATGATACTGTGACCAGTCAGGAAAACCTGGCCACATCTGATTGAAAAACTGATGGTGCTGCCCCTGCACCCGCTGCATGTCCTGAACGGTGGATGCAATAGCACTCTGCTGAGCTGCCAACTCTCTCTGCTGCGTCACAATCTCTCTCTGAGTGGACACTATCTCATTTTGGGACATAGTAAGTCGTCCCATCTCCCAGAACATCCGGTTCTGCCAATCAGAATCAGAATGTCCACCCCATCCAACTCTACCCGCAGCAGCATCCCAAGCAGAAGTATCTCCAAAACCTCCATATCCACCTCTATAAGCAGCAGCTCCACCATCACCATAACCAGTATATCCTCCTGTCGTCCAACTCGATGTACTAGCTGGTGCTGTACCAGAACTAGCACCCCAGCCAGCAGACGACGTACCAACATCACCCCCAGGCACAAAACCAGCACCACCATAACCAGGAACACGGCCACCATCTCTAGCATCTCCTCCATCGTCTCTATCATCACCATCATCATCATCATCATTGTGATCCTCATTATCCCCCTGATCCTCCATCTCTACATCAGGCGCAGGCTCCTCCTGCTGAACCCCGCCCCCAACAGCAAAATCAGATCGGATGTACAGATAGGCTAAGGCAGGGCCAGTAGGCATAGCTCTAGGAAGACGCAAATAATCCTCAGCTGGAGAACCAAGAGTCCAGATATACCCCTGCTCAGCTGATCCCTTCAAGCAATGAGCCCTCTTCAGCTGGTTCTCATTAAACTTATACTCTATACTATCAGGCCGTCCAAACCTATCCTCACTCGCAAACTCTCTGGCAAGAAAAGTAATCATCCCTCCTATAGCAATCTTGCCAGTATCCTTCTTCAGGATCTTCTTGACACTCCCAATAAATAACTCAACCCAGTCAGGAACTGCAGCCTTCATAGGCATCAAGCACCAGATCATGCTCATGTCAAAGCGAGATGCCTTGTTTACCTCCCCTTGTCCCAGAAAACTCATGGACAACACCTTATGACATAATCGAATACAAAGATGGGTAATGCAATAGTTATACTCCCCCTTCTTAGGCAAGAACCCAAACCCTGTAATCGCCTCCCAAAAATCATTAAGGCCTGACTCTCTACTCACTGCCTCCCAGTTCGCAGTAGGAACACCAGTAATCCCAAAAATTCCTTTCAACCCCTCTCTGTCTATATAATAAGGCTCATCCAAAATATTAAATTTGAACAAACCCTCATCATCCTGAAATGTAGACAGAAACTCTAGCAAAATGTTCCTATAGGTAGGGGCATTCAGATCAATAAAACCCCCTAATCCACCACTCGTCAGAAACGTCCTAGTACAGTCATACATGCCTAGTGTCCTAAGCATCTCAACATCAAAGAATTTAGTACTAGTAAATTTCCTCTTAGCCAGAGAATCCCATTTTTTCTTCTGTGCAGGAGTTAACTTTTTAACAGGATATGCCATGTATAATCAACTGATCAGCTCAACAAGCAAGGCAATCGAAGCAACTTACAGAAACTGGAGATCGGATACTGCTGAGAGGCCGGGATCGCCACAATAATGAGGCGCGATCGTCTTCTGGTGGAAGGCCGCGATCGCGGCACTCTGAGGGCCGCGATCGCGGTTCTGGCGATCGACGATTCCGAGGCGGCGATGCAATCTCCGATACCGCGGTTCTCTTCTCCTCCGAGCCGCGGTCACCTCTCCGGTTTGCCTTCAACAACCCGTCAATGGACCAAGAGGGGTGGCTATGGCGGATTGAAAGTATGGGGGGATTTTTTTTTGATTTTTTGTAGATTTGATTTTTGAGGAGAAATAGAGAGGTAAGAGGGGAAGGGTCCCATAAAATCCGGGACATACTTTATCAATATAAAGTATGGGGGAATTTTTTTGATTTTTTGTAGATTTGATTTTTGAGGAGAAATAGAGAGGTAAGAGGGATTTCTTTTAATGGATTTGGGTTGAGGACGAAGTGAGGATTGTAGATCCGGGTTTTTTTATCGATTTTGGAAGAAATTTTTGAGGAGGGTAATGGAGCTTGAAGAGAGCTTTAATGGAGGGTAGTAATGGAGGAATTAGAAGAAGTGAAGAATAGAGGAAGAAGGAGGAAGAAGAAGATGGACGAAGAGGGGTGGGGCCGGCGGTGGGAGTGGCCCCACTGCCTCGTGTAACTATTATATATATATATATATTTTTTTATATCTCTGAGGGGCCGCGATCGCTGTCCTGTGGGGGCCGCGATCGCGGCCTTCGCAAGGTACCGTCAATTTCTTTTCGAAAAACGCCCCGCAATCGCCCTTTTCGAGGGGCGATCGCGGTTTGTCCTCAGTAATGTTCTTTCGAACCTAGTACCTGTGTGTTAGCCTCACGAGATTGAAAACAAAAAAAAAAAAAAAAATTAAAAAATTAAAAAGAAAAACTTACCTCGGGTTGCCTCCCGAGCAGCGCCTTTGTTTAATGTCGTTGGCTCGACATTGGTGCCCTTTTTAGTTGGCAATTGGGGTTGGATCCTCAAGACCCATTTCTTCTAGCACTTCATGGCTGACTCCCTCATGGTATTTTTTTAATCTTTGACCATTAACTTTAAACACATTTTGGGAGTCCCCATCCAATAATTCCACAGCCCCATGTGGAAAAACTTGAGTAATTGTATACGACATCCCGATGGGTGTCTTATAAGCAGTACGATAGGCCCATAAAGCATCATTGAGTCTCAAACTCCAATCTTTCCTGTTAGGCGCCACCGTCTTTTCCAGAATTGATTTTATCTCCCTATTGGACACTTCAGCTTGTCCATTGGTTTGGGGATGATAGGCTGTAGAGATCTTCTGGGTGACATGGTACTTCTTCAATAGAGCACTCACAATCTTGTTGCAAAAATGGGTACCCCTGTCACTGATTAGAGCTTTTGGAATCCCAAATCTGGAAAAAATGTTGTCCTTAAGGAAACCTGCAACTTCTTTTGAATCATCAGTTCTGGTGGCCTTTGCTTCCACCCACTTGGAAACATAGTCCACCGCAAGTAAAATATACAGATTACCATAAGAAGAGGGGAAGGGTCCCATAAAATCAATGCCCCAAACATCAAAAACTTCACAGAAGATCATACGAGATTGAGGCATCTCATGTCTCTTAGAAATATTACCCACCCTCTGACAACGATCACATGATTTACAGAAAGCATATGCATCCCTAAAAATATGAGGCCAATAAAAACCAGCTTCGAAGACTTTCCTAGCAGTTTTATTAGTCCCAAAGTGACCCCCACATGCATAGGAATGACAAAAAGACAGTATAGATTGTACCTCAGAATCCGGGACACACCGTCGGATTACCTGATCTGTGCAGTGCTTCCATAAATAAGGATCATCCCAGACATAGAATCGGGATTCTTGACGCACCTTGTCCTTCTGAGCCTTGGTAAAATTAGGAGGAAACTCCCCTGAGACGAGGTAGTTGACTAGATTTGCGTACCATGGCCTGAACGAGTGAATCCCAAAAACAAAATCTTCCAATCGCGATTTCGCCGCGGTCGCCACCAGGGCCGCGATCGCCCCTCTTTTTGGTCGCGATCGCGGTTGTCTCAGACGCGGTCGCGCCTTGTTCTGGCGGCGATCGTGGTGCGGCATCAGTACCGACTCCGAAAAGCATGTCATCGGGGAATCGTCCTTGAATTTGTTCCTGCCCTTCTGACTTGTCTTCCACATGTACAAGCCGGCTCAGATGGTCAGCTACAAGATTTTCGGCTCCCTTTTTATCCCGTATCTCAATGTCAAACTCACTTAGCAAGAGGATCCATCTTATCAATCTCGGCTTAGCCTCCTTTTTCGTCATTAAATAACGAAGTGCTGCATGGTCTGAATAAACTATCACCTTTGTACCCAACAGATACTGTCTGAACTTCTCCAAGGCGAACACTACAACAAGCATTTCCTTCTCAGTGGTGGAGTAGTTCCTTTGGGCATCGTTTAGAGTCATGGAAGCATAATGTATGACATGGGATGCTCTAGCTTCCTTTTGACCCAAAACAGCCCCAACAGCGTAGTCACTTGCATCACACATGATCTCAAAAGGTTGAGACCAATCCGGGGCTTGAATTATTGGGGCACTTATTAGGCGTGTTTTCAGCTCATCAAACGCCTTTTTGCATGCCTCATTGAACTCATAAGGCATATCCTTCTTCAGCAAATCACACAATGGGGCTGAGATCTTGGAAAAATCTTTAATAAACCTGCGATAGAAACCTGCATGACCTAGAAAAGAACGCACTTCACGCACATTAGTAGGATAAGGCAAAGACTGAATGATATCAATCTTTGCCTTATCGACCTCAATACCCCTGGATGACACTATGTGACCTAACACAATGCCTTGCTCAACCATAAAATGACACTTCTCAGAGTTTAGAACCAAATTGGTGTCTACACATCTTTGAAGGACTAAAGAGAGGTGGTTTAAGCAGGCATCAAAGTCGTTTCCATGTACTGTAAAGTCATCCATAAAAACCTCTATAAAATTTTCAATGTACTCAGAAAAGATGCTTACCATACACCGTTGGAACGTACCGGGTGCGTTACACAATCCAAATGGCATTCTGCGGTATGCAAAAGTGCCAAAGGGACATGTAAATGTCGTTTTCTCCTGGTCCTCCGGTGCAATAGCAATCTGAAAGTACCCTGAATAGCCATCTAAAAAGCAATAATAGGAACGACCGGCAAGTCGCTCAAGCATTTGATCAATGAATGGCAAGGGAAAGTGATCTTTTCTGGTTACCGCATTCAGCTTACGGTAATCAATACAGACTCTCCAACCTGTCTGAACTCGTGTGGGGACTAGTTCCCCATGCACATTTTCTACCACTGTAATGCCTCCCTTTTTGGGCACAACTTGGGTCGGACTAACCCACTGACTATCAGAGATGGGATAGATCATACCTGCCTGTAGGAGCTTCAGTACCTCCTTTTTTACTACCTCCATCATAGGTGGGTTGAGCCGTCTCCGTGGCTATCTGGATGGCTTGGCACCATCTTCCAGGAGGATCCTATGCATACATGTAGAAGGACTGATCCCTTTAATGTCAGCAATAGTCCAACCTAGAGCTGTCTTGTGCTCTTTCAATACCTGCACCAATTTTTCTTCTTGCTCCTTGGAAGGTTTGTTAGAAATGATGACAGACAAAGTGTCACCATCTCCAAGAAAGGCATATTTTAAATGCTCAGGGAGCTGTTTAAGCTCAACTTCAGGTGCCTGTACTACAGAAGGAAGCAACTTCTCGCTTGGGAGAGTTAGTGGTAGGGGCCCAATGGCCAAAGCATCAACAGGAGATTCACAACAAGCACTCAGATCAGCAAGGATTTCATGATATCTATCAGACAAATCATAATCCATGCATAAAGTTGTGACATCATTCTCTAACACATATTGTAATTCATCACCATAAGTAGCATCAAAGACATCTTGCACAATGGGATCAATCACATCAATAGAACAAAGAGAATGGTCATCCTGGGGGTATTATATAGCATTGTCCATACTATATTCAAATTTCTCCCCATCAAACTCCATAGTTAAGACACCTTTACACATATCAATTTTTGTTCTAGCAGTTTTCATGAAAGGACGTCCTAACAGAATGGGTGCAGCATGCACATCATGATCCATATCAAGCACATAAAAATCAGCAGGGAATATCAAATTATCAACCATGACAAGGACATCTTCAACAAGCCCTTTCGGGTAGACTGTGGACCTATCAGCTAATTGAACAATAACACCAATTTCATGCAAAGGTCCTAAGCCTAGTGAAGTATACACAGAATAAGGCATAACATTAATAGAAGCACCTAAATCAAGCATGGCTTTATCTATTTTAGTGTCTCCTATTATGCAGGGAATGCTGAACATGCCTGGATCACTGCACTTCTTAGGCATTCGCCTTTGAAATACAGCTGAGACATGTTCACTAACCTTAACTTTCTGTTTCCCTTTTAATTTTTGGTTCCTCTTGATAGTGTACAACTCTTTCAGAAATTTAGCAAATCTAGGAACGCTTTTAATCAGATTGAGCAAAGGGATATTTACCTCACACTTGGAAAACGTCTCAAAGATCTCCTTGTCGTTCTCTTGCTTCCTTGTGTCTTTCAGTGCTTCAGGAAAGGGAGGGGGTGGCTTCTGGGAAACCATGGAAGGGAAATCTGGGCGACTATATTGATCGTTGGAAACTAGAGCCTGGTCGCGATCGCCATCAGAAAGCCGCGATCGCGGTTCTTCAGAATTTCGGGAATCACCGCCGCCGCGATCGCTGCCCGATGTGGACACGATCGCGTCTTCAACTTTCTCAAATCCCGAGGCCTCAGTTAAGGGGCCGCGATCGCCGATGGTGGGGGCCGCGATCGCGGCCTCTTCAGCTGCGATCGCCTCTGGTTTTGGCGGCGATCGCGGTTCTTCCGATCTTCCGTCAATCTTCGGCAATTCTTTTCCACTTCGTAAAGTAATCGCACTCACATTCTCCCTAGGATTGATGGGCTGAGCTGGCAATTTTCCAGAATCTTTGGCCTCCAATTTACTCACTGCATTAGCCAGTTGACTGATCTGAGTCTCCATATTCTTGATACTGGCTTGAGTAGTCTGTCACATCAGTTCCACTGTGATAGCTAGCCTTGCAATCAACTCTTCAACGTTGGATGAATTATTTTGGCTTTGAATTGGAGGTCTAGGGACATAAGGTTGCCTGGGTTGCTGATTTCCTCCTTGCTGATTATATTGAGGCTGATTCTGATTCCCATATCTCAGATTTGGATGGTGTGCCCAGCCTGGATTGTATGTATTAGAATAGGGATCAAAACGAGGTCTAGGAGGTCCATAGCCTCCTACAGCATTAACCTCAGCCTGAGGCTCCTGGAGTTGTGGACAGGCATCAGTAGGGTGAAGTGTATCAGCACAGACTTCACACGCCTTCAGTTGTTGAGGGGTTCCTTGCAGCATGAACCTCTTCATCATATCTTTCAACTCCGCTATCTCAGATTTTATAACAGAAGAGGAGTCCATAGCATTGACTCCCTTAGCGCCAGTTCTTTTGTTGAATTGCCTTGAGTTCTCAGATAGCTCAAAAAAGAGCTCAAGGGCATCTGTTGGTGTCTTATTCATCAGGCTTCCACCACAAGCTGCATTCACCATTCTGCGTTCTTCATCCAGTAATCCACCAAAGAAGTACAGTACCAGATCTTGATTAGAATACCCATGATACGGACAACTAGCACACAGTCTCTTGAATCGCTCATGATAATCATACAGACTCTCTCCAGCCTGTTGCTCAATATTGCTCAAGCTCTTCTTCAGACTGTTTTGTTTGGTGGCAGGAAAGTATTTCTCTACGAATGCCGCTTTCATCTTAGTCCAGGTATTTATGGAGCCTGGAGAAAGATAGTAGAGCCATTCATTGGCTGAATCCTTCAGAGAGAAAGGAAACGCCCTCAGCTTGATCTGGTCCTCAGTTACATCAGCAGGCTTCATACTTGAGCAGACCTGATCAAATTCAGCAAGATGCTTGTTTGGATCTTCCCCACCATGCCCATGGAATTGGGGTAAGAGATGGATCAACCCTGATTTCAATTCAAACTTGACACCCTCATTCAGCGCAGGGAACTGAACAGCCAGGGGCTGTTGTTGGAAGTTTGGAGCAGTCAGTTGCTTCAAAGTCTGATCTCCCATTGTCTCAGTTTCAGCAGAATTCAAGTCGAAAGGCAATGCACGGAGTAGTTCCTGAGCTTCACGTCTCAACCCGGAAAGGGTCCTTTCAATCTCTGAATCAAGAGGCAAAATAGAAGAATTAGTAGCACGAGTGTGGACCATAAACTAGGGTCCACACTAGAGTTGGTAACAAAAAAAACTTAGAATTAAACAAAAGTATCCCCGGCAACGGCGCCAAAATTTGACTGGCTGAAAGTCGTCGTGCCAAATCAAAAATAAATCCCTAATTACTCAACTAGTATAGCTGGTAAGTCGGGGTCGAACCCAAGAGACACTTGTATCCTAAGTTTTATTATTATCAACTCAAATAAGTAACAAAGGGGGGATTTTGTGAATTAAAACTAAAACTAAGAATTGAAACAAACAAAGCAAGCAATCAAATAGGGCAAAAGTTGGATTTTTATCAATTAGGAAAAAACAATCCTATTCAAGTATCCACTTTTCTTCCTCAAGTTATTGATCCTAGATTCAAACAAGTTATTCCTTTTAGTTATTCCTATCCTGATCAGAATTATAACATGACAACGAGACATGCAAACTTAATATCCAAATTACTCATGAAACGATCATAAATAATATGAATACTAGCAATAAGAACAAGGATAAACAGGATACATGCAATTGAATTCCAACGAGTCAAACAATTAACATGCATTCAAATCTCTTCTCAATTGTTTTAGTCCAACGAGTCCTAAACCAATTGAGTTGCTACAAAGATTAGGCTTTGCTACGAGAAAACCTAGATCTAGCAAAAGATAATATCAATTCCAACAAGGTGATCAATCAAGTAGAAATCAATACAATCAATATAAATTATGCCCAAGAGAATTGAAATAACCTGTAGAAATAAACCTGAATAGACGAATCTCACAACAACTTGAGTCTGAAAAGCTTCAACTCGAATAGAATCAAGAGAGTTTAGTTCTCCATAAGAGAGAAAAAACACAAAGTCTCCAAAGTAGGTCTAAGAGAATACCAAACAAAGGATGAAAAGTAAACCTAAAATAGTCTCGAACAAGTCGAAAATTAAAAAGATAAAAATATAAAAATAAACTAAATAAATCTAATCACGCTTCAGATTTCAGCAGGGCTGCGATCGCTGCCTAAACCAGGCCGCGATCGCTGCCTGACTTGCAAACCGCGATCCACCGGCGACCTCTGGCAACCGCGATCGCCACCCATACACGGCCGCGATTGCGGCCTTCATGTCATCGCGGTCCTCAATGGCGATCTTGTCTTCTTCGGCGACATCCACCGCGACCGCCTCTAAGAGTGGCTGCGATCACGGCCTTCAACTTCTTCGAAGTCTTCAACTTCTTGCTAACTCTGAATTCCGGCCTTCAAATCTGTTCTTCAATAACGCTCAAACTAGGCCTAAAATACTACAGAAATATGTACTAAAAAGTCCTAGTTATGCTGTACAAAACACAACATATCACTAAGTTGGTTAAGAAAAGGAGTAGAGTTGCTTCTCTCATCCTAGATAACTTTGAAGGAGGCGACTTTATCATCTCTAAAATAAATTGTAGTGGTAAGAAGGCTAAAAAGACCCCTACTAGGTCTAATGGGAGAATTGATGCTAGTGGGAAACCTAAAAAGGATACCCCAATTGTTGATGTTGGTGTCAATGTAGGAGATAGAGAGTTTGTTAGGGAACTGATACTTAATGATGAGTTCATGAAAACCACTAGATTGTTGGATGCTCAAGAGTGGCTAACATCCCAAGGTTCGGGACATTTATCGTATACAAAAGAAGCATTCAATCTCGCTCGGGTACTACAAGGGAGAGAACTTCACCTTCGCTAACATCCCACAAGAAGCATTTAATCTCGCTTAGACTAATATAGGCACTTACATGATGAATGGAGAGAAGTTCACCTTCTCTATCATGGAAGTTGCTTCATTACTCAAGGTGCCACATAAGGGTTTTGTTGGGTACTACAAGATATTATGGCTTGATGATGTAGATTTTGATGAGTTGATTCAGTTTGTCACTCAAGAGGTGTTGTTTGTATAGGTAATCAAGAGGTGTTGTTTGTATAGGTAGATTTTGATGAGTTGGGTACTATAAGCATTTAATCCGCCTTTGTCACCAACTTTTTAAGTGCAAAACATAAGGTGTTGTTTGTATAGGTAATAAACAATTTGTTCTAATGGAGCAAAAGATGAACATTGCAATAGTACATGATGTACTGGTGATTGACAAAATTCTAGGAAGGAGGCAGTTAATTTCTCTCGATTGATGCTTCTTCATATGCATTCTGTGAGGGAGAGACCTCGACATACCTTACCCTATTTATCCTTTGTCAATAAAATTTTGAAATATGATGAGGTATATGAAACTGAGGGGGAAGTTGAGTTTGTGAGGAATTTGAACCATGGCACTATAAGAAAGATGGGTTACAAGGTAGTTAGTAACTAGTGGGAGCCAAAGGATGCTAGAAAGGAAGAAGTTTTTGATGAAGATGCTGAAGATGTAACACCCCGTGGTTTATAAGGAATTGAGGTGCTACCTATGTCAACAAGAACTCTTCATTTTCAGTGTTCGAGTGAGGACAAAGAACTCTGAAGTTAAGCGTGCAAGGTCGAGAGTAGTACAAGGATGGGTGACCTTTTGGAAAGTCCTCGGGTTGGCATGAGATAGCGCTTATGAGGCCTCGGGCCTTATAGAAGAGTCCAATGTGGGCCACAAAAATGGTAGAAGGTGATGGTTCACACTCTGGTTCAATCATTGAGATGCTTCATGAGCTACAAAGCCAAAACTAGATCCTTTTGGAAAAGTTTGGGCAGCTCCTGAAAGAGCAAGATGCGCTCAAAACTGAAGTTCGTGATATTGATATTATGCTTGTTGATCTGATTGAGTCACTAACTTAGTTGGAGTCACCAACATCCATCTCCCTTCTTATTATCTTAGCCAATTTTCCTCTTCACAAAATTTTTCTATCTTCGGTTTCTTTGTGTGTGTTTAAATTTTCTTTTGCAGTTTGCTTACTTGATTTAGACATTATCTATTTTGTTGTGGTTTGACTATTTAATGTTGTTGAATTCTATGGTTTTGCCTTTTTATAATTGTTCTACTAGTTGCTTATTTTGAATATCTTTTTTATGATGCCAAAAGGAGAAATTAGATGGGGAATAGATTAAAAAAGGGGAAATTCGATATTGAATGACATGTAGGTTATCCAACTTAGGGGGAACTTTTTAGAAAATTTATGAATGGTATCTATATTGTCGATGTATGGAATTGAAAGTTCTTAACAAGTATCAAGGAGATTGTCACCATTAAGAAGGGGGAATTTGTTAGAAAGTTCAATTTTGATTTTGATGTTTCCAAATGCAAGTGAAGTGGCCAACATCAAACATATGCGAAATATTTATGACGTCGCTAACATGTATAATGTCACAGACATGGAAAGAAGGCAAACTTGAAAGATATTGAAGATGCATGAGAAGATTGTGCAAACATATCATTTGTGTTAAGCATAGAATCTTCTCAAGATTAGATAAGGCATGAATATGGCTTAAGCCCTAAGGATTATTCTTATTGTATTATTCCTAGGATGATTTGTAAGGATTAGAAATATATTATCTTCCATAATAGAATTGGAAGTAATATATTTTCTAAATCCTAGTTTCGTGCCTATTTAAGCATAGAGATTAGGTTAGAATGGTACAAACTCCATTTGTATAATTTTGAGAGAAAACTTGGAGTGTTCGAGAGTTTGAAAAAGAAGAGAAAGTCTAGACTAGGCTTTGTGAGTGAGAGCAGGGTTTTATCTTAGAGAAAACGAGTGTCCATCTACCAGAGAGGTGTAGTAGTTGACTCTGAGTTGTTCTTGTAAGCATACTCAAAAGATCAATAGAGAAAGCTATGACTTTTAATCTGACTAAGTGAGAAGTTGGAAGGGAGTGGTTTTCTCTTTGTTAACTGAGTTAGTTGGCTAAGTGTTCCACTATAAAAACTCATGTGTTAAGTAAGTCTTTCTTGTTAACGTTTATTTCTGTTGCGTGTTTACAAGTGGATGACTTCACTAAAGTCGGCAATCTTAAAGTACTAGCGATCCTACATATTCAATTTAGCCTTTTGCTTTAGGAGATCGACCTTTTAGCTTCTAGGCAACCCTACTATTGCATGACTCTTTTACTAATTTTCTTAATGAGAATTGGCCTCAAATAGTAAAAGTTGATGTTGCACTTTCCTCACTTGTTGAGCGTCTTAAGGATTAAAGCGTAGCATTTTTGGGAACATGTTTCACAAAAAAGAAAATTGTGGGCTAGGCTTGAAAGTTCTTAGCGCAAACTTTCAGATTGGCCTTCTTATTTCCTCATAAATCTAGAACGCGAATTTCAAAAGGAACTTGAAAATGTTTTGCATCAAGAACAACTTTTGTATTCAAGTTATAATTGTTAGATCAAAATGAACTTTTATTCAAGGAACTTGAAAAACGATCATTTCCCGATGGAACCATAGTATTGTGGTGTCCTACCTTAGCTTTCTGTATACTATCTTTTTATTCCAATGGGAGTTTTAATTGTTATATCTTCGACTGGTTTTTATTCGTGTTTCGATACTAACATGTTTAGTTTTGACCATAAGAACCAACTACTTTTACATTTGCTTAGTCTTTCATTAGACTAATCCGACCATTGTTTTCCGTTGCATGATCGACTGGTGTCAATCATCTTCTTTAACGACACGTCAGAGAGAAAAGGTGTGGTTATCAAGGACTAAAGATCAAAGTAAGATGGAGTTGAAGGAAGGAATGATTTCCCTTAGGGAAAAGCATCTGAAAGGTTTTGCACAAGCTCTTTTATTATTTTTCAACTAGGGACTCATCTTAATAAGAGTTCTCTTTTGGAATATTTGTATGTTTTCCATTATGTCTTACAAATAACCCTTTTGTATTATGAGATTTATATTCTATTGCTACATCTTTATGTCAAACAACTATGTTGTAACGAACCATGGTTTCTTTTTAAAATTAATGCATTCGCATTTTAATTCATTATCATTTATGTTATGTACTATTATAGCCTCAGGTGATTTTGGGTGGGACAATCTAGAGTTATTGGCAGTAGTATCCCTGGGATAAATTAGGGGTGTTACAACCACCAAGACTTCACCAGGGAAGAAAAAGCATGAGACTACTAGGTGGTGAACTCGAGGTGGAACTAGGAGGCCCTTGCCGGACTGGTTTAAGATGATGTGCTACTTCGCCTCTCTAAGACAGTCCTCCTTGATCTAGGGGAGGGAAGTGATACTATCGCTTAGAGTGGGTCAACTTTGAGCACATTATCACTAGAAGATGCTAACAAATTCCAAATGGGTCCAAAGGCACATTGTTGAAGAAGTCAATTGCGAATCGTGCAACCTAGGGTTGGAGACCTTGTGCCACCTCTTCAGGGATTATGAGTGGATCAGACCAACATGGCTCCAACAGATTGTAGCCCAACAACATGCCCAATTCTTTGCTCTAAGCTTTGAGGAACATGTTAACTTGGCAATCAACCGTAATTCTAAGGATCATGGAAGATGGAACAACACTTATGTGAATACCCTCTTGTGGGAGTGGCACTAGCAAAACCAATAGGTTTTCAAAAAAGAAGACTTCATTTTGGACAAATCTTGTTTTATTATCGCAATAGTATAAGAACAAAAAGACGCCTTCTCAGATATGTGCAAAGACATGGAGAAACCCCAAAAGAAGATTGGCTCATTGGTTGGACCATGCCAAATAAGGGATGGGTAAACTTAATTATGATAGGGCGTCCAAAGGGAACCTTATACCGGCAGCGCGCCGGTGGCTGGAGGCACCACTCGAGACGACAGAGGGTAATAGTCTACGGATTCATCTCCAATTTGGGTATTGCAACCGCTTCGGAAGAGGAGTTGTGGGTCATCTTCCTGGTCCCAAAAATGGCTTGGGACCATGAATCCGACAAATTCAAGTTGAGATCGACTTTGAGATGGTACTCCATCTACTCAAGAAGGGCGTTGAATCTACCCACGCTATTTCCAACCTTGTTTCTGAAGTGCCAAGGCTACACAAAAGGAGATTGGCTTGTCCATTTACAACACACCTTTTGTGGGAAGGCAATAGGGTGGTTGATGCGCTCTCCAACTTTGATTTCCTTCTTAGCCTCGGTTTCCATTATCTAGCTGACCTACCTATTGGGATTAGGCAAACTTTGTTAGAGAATCTTGGAGGCGTTAAATTTCCTAGTATGATTGTTATGTAATTTTTTTCCTCTAATGAATGCGTTGTGTGCTCCTTTCACCAAAAAAGGTACATATGAAATTGTAAGTTATAGTATTCAACAAATTAATAGCAATTGGCTTTGTGAATCTTTGTTTTTTTTTACCTACAACCTTAAGAGGTTTTTATTATGTATTAATGTTAATCAAAAGTGGTAAAGGATTGAGATAAATGCAAACCAAAATGCTATTTTGATTCTTTCTTCAATCAACATGCCTGATGGGATTCAAGTTCAATTTTTGTCCTTGTTCTTTCAATGCTTAAGAATAAGACAATGCTTCCGGATAGTTTTTCTTATTTATAGGTGAAGCTACCAGGTATAGTGACCCTAAGTACTTCATCTCAGTTCTATATCATTCATTTTAGTATGATGTATTATGATTGATCTTCTTACTTTCTTGTTGTATCTTATATATATAGTTGGCCCGCAATTGTATTATTGAAATTCATTATACCTCATTTCTTACATGTTGTATCTTTGTAATTAAGTTCATATTCTCGTAAGTTTGTTTGCAATCAAACTTCCAAAAGCTAATTTTGGAAGCTTTATGATTGCTAAAGGAGGAGAACTGCTTTAGATGAGCTAAACACGCGAAACAATATTTTTGTTGATAGCAGGCTTGTTTTCGTGTTGGGATAAAATATGGTTTTGGGTAAAAAGTAATTTTGTTTATCTTGAAGAAAAAAAACAAAATGTAAAAAAATAAAAGAATTACACGTATTTTGAGTGCTTTAACATATAATTTTTAGGGATGAAGTAGTTTTGTTTGAAACTAGAACATGGCTAATTTGTGTAAGTTTAAATATTGTGTTTTGATCTAGCGCTCTTTCTTCTCATGCATGTTTGTCTTCTTGTTTGTACCTAAAATTCGAAAAGTCCATTTAACAAGGGTTCCATTTAAACATTAATGTTTTTCTCTCAGAGTGTGAACCTCGTAATCTTAAGAATGATGACACAATACAACTTCAAGCAGGAAAAGGGAAGTATGGTTGTCGTCTAAAATTACATTTTAACCCTACTTATAAGCATCATTAGATTGTATTTTAATGCATAATCTTACATTAAAAAATTAATATTTAATACAAGTTAATGCATTAATACTGATAGTTCAAATACACCCTTAAATTAGTGAAACAAACATGTTTAGAAATGTTTTTTTCATAATTGATTATAGACGTCTAAAATTATAGTTTAACCTCTAGTTATGAGGGGTATTTGGTTACCCCATATGTTAAAACCCGAAATAAATGAGCATTAAGTTCAAGGATTTGATTTAATTAAAATCACTCATACATAAGTTGTCACTATTTATTATGCGCGTGAGAAGCACTCACGTATGCTTTAAAGAGATTAACACAAAGCAATCTTACAACCCTGTGTTTCTATCTTTAAATGTGAGACTTAGAACTTTTTAGGATTCTTCCTCGTAAAATAACAAAGTTCTCTAGAAAGTTTCAACATGTCGAATCTCTATTGAAAAAGATATTAAGCTAGAGATGTTATTCTGACCCCCCTAAAACCTTCACCTTCTTCAACGATTTATATATGTTAGGGGAGACCGAAAGTTGGGATTTCTCGATGTTAGGAGAACCTTGTCGATCGGTAGAGTGTGAGGTGTGTGACATGTTGTCTTGTTATTGGTTGAAGGTGCGACTCTAGTTGAAGTTTCTAGATCTTCCGATGTGGGAGAGACTTGTTGGACCTTTGACGATGCATTCCGCCTTTTGGGCGGACCGTAAAGGTGCCCGATCTAGGATAGACGTGTCGGGATTCTTCTCCAATGATCCAACCCACAACATAGGGTATAGTTAGGGTGCGAATCAGCGTAGCACCAATGGATAATTGACTCGTTTGAATGAGTCTAGGGCCGAATTGGCCAAGAGCAGAAGCAAGAACAATTTGATAAAATTGGATGAAAGGTGACGTCGGGCCTAAGAGAAGGAGCAATCTCAACTTAACTATCTTAGACTTTCAACATGGGTTTGCTTAAATAGAAAAACTAAATAAAAGATAGAATTATTCTACCTATTGGACCGGATCATATAAGCATATATGGATCACACGCCCAATAGGCCCATATTACTATAATAAGAAACATACTATAAAAAGGAAAGTCCTAAACAAGCAACTACTCCCTCCGTTCGTGAATACTTGACGTTTGAGTAAATGTCCCAAAAAATAAAAAAGCGTGTCCACTGACTTAATTACCCTTCTTTTTCTTTTACTTAAATTATAGTGAGTCATACGGAGTACATGCTGTACCATATTTTCTTCAGCCTTTCCGAGTTGATACGCTGACGTTTTACCGTCTGTTTTTTTGGTAATTCATCGGCTTTTTTTTATGGGTAGAATTGGAAAATATTTGTAAAAATATGTCAAACGACATATTATCTTTAACAAGAGTATAGGGTTCAAACAACAACTATTCACGAACTGAGGGAGTACTAAATATACTAATACCTAATATTATGCTAAAAATGGCAAGATCTCGATCCAAGGAGGCCACCAAGGTCTTGGACACCTCGGGGTCGTCGGGACCTTATGTGGGCATAGTGATGGACAATAATGTGGGCCGACCCGACCAGCCCGCGGGCCAACCGGGCCAAACCCGCCCGGGCCTTGGGCTGGGCCCGGGTTGGGGGATTGTCTCCTGGCCCGGTCGAGCCCGGACCAGCCCGACCCGCATTTTTTACATGTAAAAAAAAAAATAGAGCATGCCTTAATGTACCAGCCCGGCCCAGCCCGTTCCCAGCCCGCCTCCCCCATGTGCGGGCCCGAGTCCCATTTTCACAGCCCGACCTGATGGTGGCCCAGCTCGGCCCGTGTCCATGACTATGTGGGCATATGCATGAACGCATCATACTCCCCCCTTAGTTTCGAAGCGTCCTCGCTTCGAGGTGGTGTCAAAAAGGGCATAAAATTTATGGTGTTGATGTAGAAGAAGACTTGACTTCAAACTGAGTCTTGAGAGGTAGGGTTAGCACAGTGTCGATCTTGATTTTGGTCTCAATTGCGACAATCTGAACCGCGGGTGCGGACTGATGAATTGCGGGCGCAGTCGGATGATGAACCGTGGGCACAACCGACTAAACTGTGGGCACAACTGACTAAGCCATGGTCGTGGTTAGCTGAACCGCGGTCGCAGGTGGCACGATCACCGTGACGCTCTTGAATGTTCGAGATCTCATTAGGGTTGGGGTCTTGGTCTCAAGACATGGCTCGTAAGTGTGAAGGGGTCTAGGTCGGGTAGGTTGGTCGGGATTTCGAAAGGGCATGGCCGAAGGTATGGGTAACGACTTTGGAGGCCGTGGCGGTGGGCTTTGGTCAAGCTCATCATCGTAATATGATCGACGATGACGAGGTGTATGCTCGATGCCTAGGGGTGGCGAATCATGGTAGGAAGGCTCGACATAAAAGGGACTCCTAGCGGGTCGTGGCATAGCGGGTGGAATCCAATCAAGATGGTCATATGGGACTTAGCGATAGGATCAGGCTCAGGTTTGGGCCAAGTATAAAGGCTAATAGTAAGACAAGTGGGCTTCTAGGAATTTTTTTAATCTTTTTATAAAAGATTGGATTCTTGGGAAAAAAAATAGGATTTTATGATAGTATAAAATTTGTTGAAATTTTGGGCAAGATAGATTTTTTTTAATGGAAGAATTAGTTGTAGATATAATTTTTTTTGGAAATAATTTTATCTTTTGAATTTGGATAGGATTTTATGGGTAAAAATAGATTTTAATATACTATAACTAAAGTCGAATCTCTCTATCCTATTTTTCGTCACCTTAACTATGTCACCTAAGCAATTTAATTTTTTTATTTATTGATTTGCCCATCTAAATTTTTAAATACTACTTAATTCTACCACTTTAAAATTCCGAATTACTATTTAGTTATAGGCTCAAAACACATAGAGCTCCTATACTTGTGCAAATTAGTCATTTAGACACCTCACCTTTAGTTTGGACCTATTGAGCACTTAAACTTAATAATTTGGGCCAATTAAACACCTGGTCGCTGACAAACTTGTTGGGTGTAAAACACGCGCGCTGACATGTCCCAATTTTTTGTCCAAGTGTGTGCCGCATAAGCCCAATGTGTGCCACATAAGGTCACTTACAAATAAAAAAGTGATTTAAATTGATTTATTAAAAGAAAAAAAGGGAAATTGGGGAGCGAATTTGACATTGTCGACTTCAAGAATGTCGGGCTTCAAGAATCTCATGCAACTTCTTTACAAAATCACTAATCGATATACAAACTATTACAATATCAACCCAAAATAATATGAAGTTTAAAAATGACTTATAATAATACCAAGTGTCACTTTGAACCGATAATAATACGAACTATACACAAATCTCAATATGTGATACTACCATGGATAGATTTCGAATGAAACTCAAAATAAATCAATTTTTTCACAAAATCAAGATAATTAGCAAACATGGGTAGATTTCGAATGAATTCCCAAAATCAACTCAAACACTCACAAAACAATACAAATTCTCGAAATCTCTCTCGAAAATTAGCATCCGTGGCTGGATTTGGAAGACTTAACTTTGGAAAAATGGATCGAATTTGAACTCTAGAGAGATGGTTGGGCGACCTAAGATAGGGTAGTGGACAACATCGTTTGCGAATACACCGGTTTGGGGGAGATGGCCGAAGATCAACGAGATGCGCGAGGATCTCTGGTTTAGGTTCACTCGGTTCTAACAGTGGACTTAATAAAAAAAGAGTTTTATTCTTCATTAGAGTATATAAAGTTCATATTATTATTGATTTAAAGTGATACTTAATATTATTATAAGTAATTTTTAAACATCGTATTATTTTGGGTTAATATCATAATAGTTTGTATATTTTTTAGTAATGTTTAAAATTCGTATTATTATTATTGGTTTAAAGTAGATACTTGATATTATTATAAGTCTTTTTTCTTTTTTTTTTAACCGCTGAAAAGACAACTGTTTTTTTGAACAATGTAAATATTTGGTTACTCTTGTGTTGAAGGCTAAAAAGAAGTTAATATGGCAAAATCTGAAATTTGCTTTAGTCGCAATGTTCCGGCACATCGAAGGGCTGAAGTTTCTGCTTTTTTACAAGTAAAGGAGGTGGATCGTTATTCTAAGTACTTGGGGCTGCCAACAGTTATAGGGAGATCGAAAAAATTTATCTTTGCTAGCATCCTGGACATAATCCGTAAGAAGATATCGGGTTGGAAAGAAAAGCTCTTATCTCGGGCAGGTCGGGAAGTTATGATAAATTAGTGTTGCAAGCAATCCCGTTGTATATAATGAGTGTGTTCAAAATTTCGGACTAAATCATTGATGCCATTCATTCATTACTTGCATGCTTCTGGTGGGATTCTTAAGATACTCAGAGGAAAATTCATTGGAAGAATTGGGAGTCACTCTGTCTTCCATAAAATCAAGGAGGTATGGGTTTTCGTAACTTGAAAATCTTTAATGAGGCAATGCTTGCAAAACAAGATTGGCGTTTTATTCAATTTCCTGATGCTCATGTTAGTCGGATTTTTCAAGAAAAATATTTTAGAGGTTCGATTTTCATTAATACTCGTCGTGGTTTCAATCGAGTTATACGTGGGCAAGCATGTGGGGTTCCAAAAGTCTGCTTTTGGAAGGGTTAGCTTGGCGGGTTGGGAATGGCTCTCAAATTTCTGTATGGAGAGATAATTGGATCCCTGATGGGGTTAAGGGTTTTAAGACGCCTGCACCCACGGTGGATCCTAATATTACTCTAACGGTGGATCATCTGATCGATCATGAAAGAAATCTATGGGATTTGGATTTTTTAAATGCATGTTTCAATACAGTTGATGTGGCTGCTATTTTGCAACTTCCTTTATCTGAGCGGGTTTCTACTGATTCGCCTTTATGGTTTTACACCAGCACTGTTGAGTACCTTGTTAAATCAGCTTATTGGCTAGGTGTTTTGGGCTCGTATGCTGCCACTTATTATTTGTCTTCTCCGTCACAATCTTGGTCTTTTATTTGGAAGCTGAATGTGCCCCCAAAACTTAAGGTTTTTGCTTGGAGATTGCTTTCTTCTTCTTTAAGTGTCAAGAAGTATTTGATTGATCGACATATAATCTCAAATTCGCTATGTCCTATCTGTAATGTTGATCAAGAAGATGTATGGCATGCTATATTCCTTTGTCCAAGTAATAATCAAGTTTGGAATGGGTGCTCTTTGTTGCCGCTGCTGAATTCTGTTTCCATTTTCTCTGTTTTTGATATTGTGACTCAAATTGCAGATGCCAAGGGTCAATTAGCTTTGGAGGAATTTTTTCTCCGAGCTTGGGTTTCGTGGACCTCTCGCAATGCTCATGTTTTTCAAGGGTGTGATAATACAGGATTACAAACTCTTATTGGTTTTACGAATTTGGTACTGGCATATAAGTTTTCTACTGTTCAACATCAACTTTCGAATTCAGTCACCCATAGTCCTACAACATGGAGCCCCCGCCTATAGGAATATTCAAGATTAATTCAGATGCAACAATTTTGGGAGAAGATGGTGTTGGTTTAGGGGTGGTCATCAGGGATTCAAATGGTATTATTATTAATTCACTTGTCCAACGTTATCAAGGTTCTTGGTTTGTCATTATTGTTGAAGCTAAGGCACTCCTTTATGGAATCAAACTGGCTCTTGCTATAGGGGCTACATCAGTAATTTTGGAGTTCGACTCACTTATTTTGGTTCAAAGTATTAATAAGATGGGACCAAATTTCTCTTATTTAGGAGCTGTTATAGATGATATTAGATTCTATTTGCAGTCTTTAACTTATGCTCGGTGTGTACATGTCTCTCGACATGCTAATGTAGTAGCACATTTCATTACTCGTTTGTGGCCGGCAACCGGTTATGAACAAGTATTTGTATTTGGATCTCAACCTCTGCCAGGCGTATTAGCGTTAGCGGATTTAGATATTTAATATGAGCTACTATTTTCTTCTAAAAAAAGAATTAAAAAGAAGTTAATACTGACATATGGCAAGGTTTTATTGGCTCAAATGATGTGGTTCAAAGGAATAAACGGGTGCCATTGCTTAGTTAGATGGGTTACCCTATTATTCGACTAATGCAAAAGTCTTTGGGTTTCACATAATTGCTAGTCGGCTTCATTAATAGCTAAATTTTCTCATCGATTTTTTCCAGGAACACAATATTCATGAACTTTCCTAACCAAAAAAAAAATCATGAACTTTACGTGATTGTTTCTCCAATTACAAAATTACCCTTCTACGTAGGATGGACATTTCTTTTAAGAGAAAAAGGTTATGGAGAATTATGCAGTTTATTTATGGAATGATTCATTGATTTCAAACAAAAAGTTCTTCTCCACATTTTATCACATTTTTTTATTATTATAGTTAATTTTAATTAGAGTTTATTTTCCTCCTTCAAGTAGTTATAATATTTCTCTATTTATTTTTAGAAGTCCATGAACAAGACTTGTGAACAAGATCTGAAATTATTTTAATTATAAAAAGCAAGCATATATGTGATAGTATATCGAATCGAATTTTTAGAATTTACCCTAACTAGTTAAAGAATCGTGAAATTCACGAAATATTTTTACTAAAATAATATATAATTTTATAATATTAATATAAAATAGAAAATACATGTATATAATCATCATTAAAGCTACGTAAGTTATAAAAAATATTTGTAAGGTCGTGTTCTATATTTCAATTGAATATATTTAAATATTTTTCATTATTTATTGAGATCTTGTCCCAAATTTAAAATAAAATTATTAAAATATTATTTTTATTTGGAACTTTTTAAATAGTTTTTACATTTTTGGTCAAGACCAGTGTTCTAACAAACACTATGCGGAGCCTAGGCGGAAAGGACCATCTAGGCGGCCTAAACGAGCACGTAGACGGACTAGAAGGTTTCCTAGACGGGCTAACACCTTCCAGCGCCTAGACAAAGCTACGTAAGGATTTTTAGAACAGTGGTCAAGACACTAATATGCATAAAATATTTGGTTTTAATAAAGATAAAAATAACTATGATAGGTTATTTAGAAAGTATAATATAATTTATTAAAATTATTTTTTAAAGTTAAAGATTATGTATTAGGGTTCTTATCTTTTAATCCGTAATAAATAAGATAGCATTTACAAATATGAAAAATATTAATATAAAGATTGGTAGAGAAGATAAGATAGAGAAAAAATATATACAAAATTAAAGATAATAAGAGTATAGTTTCTAGCAAGTACTCCGTATAATATAATTTATTAAAATTATTTATTAAAACTATGTCACATAGTGTAATATTTTCAAGATGATTTCTATTTTATAATGTACTCCGTATTAGAGTAGATACATGAATAATAAATAAAAATAATAATAAAATAAAATGTGGATAGCGATTCTGCTGGGGCAAACCTTGTCATTCTAGAACTTCGTAAGACCATTCTCAACTCTCACCCGGATAATTAAAGGGCCCAGAAGTTTCGCGGAAGGACGGGACAAATTCGGCTAATTGGCTCTCTAGCCTATATATAGCAAATTCTCCCCCAAATTCCCCAATTTCACGTTCAACATTCGTCGATCTGTTTTCCTCGCGTTTTCAATCTTACCCTAAGAAGAATCTCTCTGCAATCTCGAATTCTTACTCTCTGAAGAAGCACAACAATGGATTCCTATTTCCAATCAAGGCCCAGCCATGGCCGATCCGCTTGGAACCACAATAATTTCAAGAACCTTTCACATATCTCCCCCGTCGTCCAGTCCCATCTGAAACAGGTATATCCCTTTTCCTCTCCTTCTACTTAATCTTCGTTTCTTTCTCCTTTTAGGATTCTCATCACCTGGAAGGAAAGAATCCTTAAAACTTATCAAATTTTGATTGTTTTGTCCGTCTGAATCTGTCGTAGCTATGAACAAGATGAGATTTCTTTTAGCAGCGGTGTTCAATTTTCTGCAGGAAACTGTTCCATTAATTCATGTTTCTTGATAGTGCCTACCATTAATCTGCCGTTTTTTTTGTTTTCTTCGGTCGTGTATGAATATTTTGATTCTGATCTGGTTCACTATTGACGTTTGACGCTGTTTATTTTCCGGTGTCCTGTTCGTTTTCTTTCATTATGTTGATAGAAGCTCAATTAACCATTGTTGTTGATAGGTTTATTTGACGCTATGCTGTGCTCTGGTTGCATCGGCTGTGGGAGCATATCTGCACACGCTTATGAACATTGGCGGTTTACTGACTACCCTTGGGTGCATTGGATGCATTGCTTGGGTACTTTCAACACCTCCTCACGAGGAGGTAATATGTCTAATTCTCTTATTTGCCCTGTATGCACGTTTTGTATCTTTTTGGACATTATTAGATTTCATGTACATACACTGAGGCTGTGGATTTCTCTTCCATGAGCAGCGTAAGAGGGTTGGAGTGTTGATGGGTGCTGCTGCACTTGAAGGAGCTTCCATTGGTCCTCTCATCGACCTGGCTATTGAAATTGACCCAAGGTATGCAGTTTAGCATGACAATTTCACTATTTACTCATAAATCTCATTTTTATGCTTTAACTCGTGTGCTTGTCCACTCAATTGATGCATTGGGTGAGAAAACGTAAATATTTTCACGGGTAGTTAATCATGAGATATGTGTAGTGATCCAAAAAATGCTGGTTAAGAATGAAAGTGCGGCCAGGAAATGTGCTGTTTTTGTATGAGTGTGAGTATTTGCTTGTTAATCTTGTTTGGAGAAGCGTTGATATTGTTTTTATAATTTAATTCCTGTTCTGGATCACTCAATTGATGCCTTGGGTGAGAAGACAAATATTTTCACTGGTAGTTAAACATGAGATGTGTGTAGTGATCCAAAGAGTGCTGGTTAGGGAAGGTAGTGGGGCCAAGAAATGGACAAAGTTCTTTTCATTATAAAACTTCTCTCTTCCATAATCAAATTAGCACTAGGCAGAAACTTTTTTCTTTCCTTAACACTTTACCCTTTCTTGATCCGTGCCAGCTTAGAACCGAAGGAAACTGATAACCTGCATCTGCATGATGTTTCACCGATAACTTGTATCTACATGATGTTTCCATTTATAATCCCTTTTCTTGATTGGCTGCGTGGCATTATCTGCATATGGTTTTGAATTAGTTTGCTCCACTATTGGCTTCTTTTGGACTGTGGATACACACCAATTGATTTAAATCCTTCGATTGTTGCAGTATTCTGGTCAGCGCGTTTGTGGGATGTGGCTTAGCATTTGGTTGTTTTTCAGCCGCTGCTATCTATGCAAGGAGGAGGGAATTCCTTTACTTGGGTGGTATTTTGTCGTCTGGTGTCTCTATCCTCTTCTGGCTTAGCATTGCTTCTTCCCTCTTTGGAGGCTCCACATCTGTCTTTATGTTTGAGGTATGTTCCTGTGTTGTCTATGGGTTTGGATCCAATAGAGTTACTAAAAAGATAAATTAAAATTGAAAACTTGAATGAAATCTAATCCATTAAATTATACTTAAAAGGTCAAGATTTAAGTTAATAATTAACCAGCTCCACAACTCTAATATTCCATATTGTGCTCCTTTTTTTTTCCAGCTTCCGTGAGATTTAACATCCGACTAATGTTCTGCGTTTGTAATGTTGCAGCTGTACTTCGGCCTCCTTGTCTTTGTGGGATACATTGTCTTTGACACCCAAGATATCATAGAGAGGGCACACCTGGGAGACTTCGACTACGTGAAACATGCCTTGACTCTTTTCACCGACTTTGTTGCTGTGTTTGTGAGGATCCTGATCATTATGGTATGTGAAGCAGACTTTAAGTTATGAATGAAGTTGGTTATTACTATATTCTTTACATTGTTACTAGAAGAAAGCCGTCTTTCTTCGCAAGATGACCCTATGAATGTTGCTAATTAAATCACACTGCATTTGAAATAAGATAGTTGAACATGGCATTCTTCCTTGAGCTTAAAATCTTTAATTATTGCACTACTGACTATGCATTTTCTTTGCACAGTTGAAGAACTCAGCTGAAAAGGAGGAGAAGAAGAGGAAGAAGAGGAACTGAGTAACACTTACTGCAAAGGGAAGCCACTAGACTTCCTTTTGCCCACAATTGTCTTGAGTTGCACATTAAACAATGTTAAATACTTTTTTTAGTGAAACCCAAAAGGGATAATCATAAAGATGTAGCTCGATTTGATCATTTGGTATGTTTGCGGTGGTACACTGTTGTGCAGTGGTTCATCAAACTTCTTGCAACTTGTCTCATTTGATATTATTAGTACATAGATGTGGTTAACATGATCTATTGCTTAATTTGCTCTATCCTTGTTTTGTTACACAATTTCGTGGGATGTTTGGGTGACCGAGTTTCAGTCACCGTAACAAGTCTGAATCAGCATAACTTCCTTTTTGCTATAAAGTCATGCGAAAAGCAAATTAAGAATGAGAAATTGATCTCGATTGCATTTGGATTTTTAGAAAGACCAAGTATTTTGCATCAAAATAAATCAAATACTCAATTCAATGCAATCTGAGTACAAAATAATGCATTTTCCTGAATATCTCTTTTCATATCCATTTTACTTTAAATATCTTTATTACGGAGTATAATATTTTTAATTTTGTGCCAGGATTATTTACAAATCTACATGATTTTTTTTAAGTAAATTCCATTGAAACAACACTCCTTGTTATTTATTTTTTTGGACTTTTTGTACAAAGTACCATATCTATGGCAATTCCACTTGATAACTAACAGTTGGCAAAAAAAATACTTTGACATAAGTAGAAAACCCTTTCGAAAGGGAAAACAAATATATGAAGAGATGTGATAAATGAATCGATGATGATGAAGATGTGGGCAACTAGAAGAGCAGGAAGGGCTTCTTAGTCAACTTGAAGTTCAATGCCCTCCATCGATTTTTTCTTCCATAATGCAACATCGTGTCATCACGTTTGAAGCTAGGCTAACCATGTAAAAATGGATTATATCTTCCTTTTCAAAAAAAAAAAGAAGCTAAATTAATATTTATTTTTTATATAATAAAAATTTGCCCTCCTTTTATCTTTTCTTCCATAATGTTATGGGCCTCTGGCCTTGTGTTCTTCCCCTTCCTTTTAATTTGTGCTTGCAATGGGCCTCAGCGAAATTGTCTTGAGAAGAAAAAACAGAACAAGTCCACGGTCAACAACTCTCATCAGGAATTATGCAATAATATTCTTCCATTATTCTAACAATTGATATTTGTGTTACCATGGGCATAATAAGAAAAAAATTGTACATGACATGGGTGTAGAAAAATCAATAACTATGCTCAGTATCAATTTATTTATATTTTTTAAGCATTAAATTTTCTTTTCACACAAATATATTTTAAAGAAGATTAAACAAGAAATAGAAGGAGATTTTAATGGGAAAGTTGAGAGGCATTAAGCATTTGCTTCATATACAATACAACCGAGACAAAGACCATCAGCTCAAGAGAGGAAGAGAAAAAGAGAGATACAAATTAACACTTCCCTTCCATTTCCCCTTCTTTTAATGGTTTTCAACCTGTCTTTCCCTTCCACCATTTTATTGTAGATTCCTCAACTAGTGAATTCACCCATCTTAATCCTCGCAAAATTCTAGTCGATTATCACTCTATTTTGACGGGTCTTTGAGGGCATAAACTGGGTTTTTTGAGGGTCTTTGGTTGTTTTGGGTTTCTGGGTTTGCTGTTCAGCCTTTTTGCTTTCTCAAGTTTTCAACGAAATTAAAATTTCCTTCTTTTTTTTCCTAATCGATAAAAGAGAGAGGAGAAATGGGCAAGCAAGGACCTTGCTATCACTGTGGCGTTACAAGTGAGTTATTGGTCTCCTCAATTCTTGTACATCATCTAGAATTTTCAATTTTCCGAAAGGAAGTTAATTAGTCTGATTTCCGTTTTGGCTGCATTTCATGCTTTTTGACAATTTTCCTGGTTGAATTCCAACTTCCGGATTACTTGGTTTTTTATGACCATGAAGTTTCTGTGTTTGATCCAGGAAGAGTTACAAATTTCTGCATAAACCAATGAAATGAAGAACATGTGGCTCTCTTTTGGTCTCCTGTACTGTTATTTGATCTTGGAACATCAAATTCCATCTCAAATTACGATTTTGCTGACATAATCATTGAATCATCTTATTTTTATAACTCAATGTTGCTCAATCTTCTGTTGTCAATGGAACATGCACCTGAATGAATTATTCACTTCTTCTTCCATAAAGGATTCATGGATTGTGGATACCAATTGTGAAATCTTGGAAAAAGCTTTTGACTTATATTGGTTCAATTGGTTTCTTCTTGTGGAATTGGACATAATAAACTTCAGCAAGTTATTTCTCATTCTGAAATCCGGGATTCCATCTTAGAATTGTACATTATTCAACATCTGAGCTTTGTAATACATGCTAATTTTCCTTTCTCCCTAGTCACAATTTTGCATTATAAAGTTGTATCTCATTTTCTTACTTAAATCAGTGAGAAATTGCAGTCATAAGTTCACTGCATTATTGGCAAGAACTACATGTTAGCGCACATGTTTACTTCTTTTTTGAATCTTAAGCCATTCATCAAAATTCTGATAAGTGTGCTTCCTTAGAATTTGCTTGAGATTTTCTAGTTTGATTGAGTCCAGTTTAGCAAAGTTCATGCTTACAGCTTCGATGTCCTGCTGAGGAATGACTAACTCTTGGAGAGTTGCATTGACCTTGTTTCTTGGATTCCAATCATGACATGTCAAGTGAAACTTCTTAGTTAGACTATTTTAAATTTCTGTGAGCAATGTCATGAACTCCCTTATATCTTTATTTGCCACTCTTTTGATGGGCCTTTTTGTTAATATGAAACTCTTTCAGAATTGAAGTTCTCCTTCAGTCTACACCTTGTCCTTTCATGCTTTGTAGTGTACTCAAGTGTTTACATTTTCTAACAGAAGTTCTGGAAGGTGTGAGCTGAGCTTAATAGAGGTTTTTTTTTTTTGTGTGTGTGTGTGTGTTTGTGAAAGAGATTGCTCAAATAACTGTGAATTGCCAGTTGGTGGCCTGTGTTACTAGACATCCTTTTGTCTGCATTAGATCCTCATAGAATGTGGGTCATGTTGATTTCAACAAGGAGATATAACATCTTTGAAAGCTTTTACTATGATTGCTTGCTGATATTTTAATGCTGTCACAGATACCCCTCTCTGGCGCAACGGGCCTCCAGACAAGCCTGTACTTTGCAATGCATGTGGATCAAGATGGAGAACCAAAGGAACACTTGTTAATTATATCCCTTTACACTGCAGAGCTGAAGCAGATGACTATGAGGACCACAGCGTTCCAAAACTGAAGACAATCTCTCTTAAAAAGAGAGATGAAAAGCTGAAAAAAAGGAAACTAAGTTATGAGAACACTTCTTTTGGAATGTGTGCTTCGGACTACAGTCAAGGATTTCAGAAGAGCATAGATGATGATACCAGCAACAGATCTAGTTCTGGCTCAGCTGTATCAAATTATGAGAGCTGTGCTCAGCTTAGTGCAGATGCTAGTGATTTGACAGGTTGCTTTCCACTGAACTCTAATATGTTTGTATTAGAGTGAAGAACAACACTGAAAAAATCACATTGCTGATTATTAACAGAGGGATCGAATATTTCAGTTAGTGGAAGTATACGAATGAAATAGAAGAATTGGTACTCAGTCCAAGACACTTGTTTCTTGCCTTCAATAATAGATATCAGTTACTTTTTTGTTTCTTTGTTAGACATACAGTCTAAAGTAATCTCATTTTATGCTTCATATTAGTGTCTTGTGCAGTTGTGCACCTATGTTACAAAATACAAAAAAAAAAGGTGATATCTTGCTTAACTAGTAGGTTGTTCTTGGATTATATTCTTATTTGCGCATCACTCAAAATGAAGCATTCTATGTATTGAATTAATACACTGAAAATTGTTCTTGAATTAAGTTTTTTTTGTTGGCGCTCCAGGTCCAGTTCAATCAGTTGTATGGGAGGCACAAGTACCATCAAAGAAGAGAACCTTTATGCCTCGTTCAAAGCCATCCTCAGTTGAGAAGCTCACACAGGATCTTTATGCTATTTTACAAGAACAACAATCCTCTAACTTGTCTGGGTCTTATGAGGAAGAGTTGCTTTTTGAGAGTGATAAACCTATGGTATCAGTTGAAATAGGTCATGGGAGTGTTCTTATGAAACATCCAAGTTCACTAGTTAAAGAAGAAGAATCTGAAGCAAGTTCTCTTTCTGTTGAAATTAAACCTCCTGTAGTAAATGAAGTCTACTCAAAGTCTGCCCCCCTCTTTGGATATAAGGAGTTCAAGGATGACAACATTCCTTATGATGAAAGTGAGAATTTTAAGAACCCTAATCGCCAAGTGGTAAAACAGGAACCAGCGCAGAGGTATTTCTCCTAAGCATTGATCTTTGTGTGAAATTTTCAATTTTGTCAAAGATCCAGTATAGTATCGTGGTATCTGCATTCACAATGCCACTTGTTTACAGAATCTATTGTTTACATTAGTGGTTTAATTACCTTTAAATTTGAAAATGAGAGTTTTGTAACAAATCAGTAATTACACTGTTCAAATTGCAGGGATAAGTCCATCCATGAAAGGATGCAGCCCATTTGGAATCACAAGTCGCCACTATGTGATATAGACTTGAATGTGAGTTGCACTTCATCACTGCATTGAAAAGATAAAAGACCATTTCACAATAATGTGTTCTTCATTAATTGACATTTGTACATACCCATTGATTTTACACTTTCAGCTTTCCATACATTCATAAGCAGAAACCTTCAATCATGAGCAATTATTGCCCGATGATTGCAAAAAGAGATGTTCCATGTTAATAGCTTGTATTGTGCTCCTTTCCTGAATTCAGCACTTATTCCTATAATCTTTTCTTGGGAAAAATCTTTGGCTTCAAATCCTTCAATCTTATTGCAATGCCTCTGTTTGTACAGGATGTTATTAACTTTGAGGTACTATTGGGGAATTTAACAAGTTTGGAGCAACAGCAGTTGCTCAAATACCCTCCTTCATCTGATAAATCCCAGCTTCCTGGAAGGTTAGCCTCTACAATTCATGAGTTCTCAAGATTTATCACGGCAACTGAGACAATGTTGTGCAATTACTATTTGTTTTTGAAGAGGTCTGCAAATATATTTTTTTGGCATGTTTTTAAAAGTGACGTGTACTATTGAATCAGAGCCAATCATAAGTACAGCTACATCATATGAATATTTTCTATTCTTACTACATATCATTGTTGCACAAGCAGTCTCAGAAATATGTTTAGTAGCTCCTCCTTCAAGGAGAACCTCTCTTCATTCCAGCAATTGCTTTCAGAAGGCGTCTTTGGTAACTTCCGTTCAGGAGTAAAAGCTGAAGACTTCAGAACTTTGAAGAGGCTTGAGGTGTCTAATTTAACCAAGTCCAAATGGTTGGAATTGTACAATAAACTTAAGGTTATATTTCGCATGATTATGTACAGAATTTCCTCCTATGCTCCCTTTCAGAGAAATAACACGAAAATGTTTTGTGCATTTTACAGGATAACAAATTTATTAATGATGCTGGCGAGCATCAAGTTGCATTTGAAGCTACGCCTAGCTTATCAAACAATCAAGGAAGCACAGGATCACATAAGGAACTCAACCATAATACACCAGGTTTATTTTTACTACTTTTTCTCCTAAATTAACCATCATTGCTTTTGATTTTTCTGTTTTCATATTCTGAGAAGCATAGCCTCAATTCAGGGCTTTTCCTCTAGAAGTCTGGTATATGTACTCCAGGACTTCGCATTCTTAAGAAAGTGTCAGTGGTAACTAGTGCCATGATTAAATTTATTTGCATGACACTTGTTTATGTTAAGGTACATTCTAGCCCACATAAGAGACTGTTTGTTCCAAATGATGTATTAATAATGTAATGAGATCCGGTAGAGTTGTGATTTAACTCTACCAGTAGATTTAGTTAAAATTTGACCTTTCAATTGTAATATAGGGAATTAGATATGATTGCATTTTCAATTTTAGTTTATTGTATTAGGGTTCATCCATTTAGTATTTGGCTAATAGAACTATAAGTAGAGTAACTCCACCGGATCCAAACCCATAATGGAACAAGACTCAAGAGATGCTCTAATCAAGCCAATATAAGTTGTAATTTATAAGCCACCATAAATTATTAAAGAAGCATTTATTTTCAAATTACTAACTCAGTGGCTATATGTCACTTCAATGTTGCTAGATGATTGAGAAATAGTACAAAGAAAATAAGGAATTGGATTTAACATTTCTAGAGCAATTGGTTCAACATATATGCACAATTACTGTTATGTTCTTTTCTTTACTAGTCTAACAGACCACTTTGTTTAGTGTAAGCTAACCTTGTCTAAAAATTATCTCTTTCTAACAGAGAGGAAATCTACATTCAAAAGCCCCAAAAGGATTCTCATGAAAGCCAAGCTTGCAACCAAGGAAACATCAGACAGCTATGGCTTGCACATTACTCCCAAAAGCCTGTTCACTCAACCCACTGAGGATCGACGTCTCATGATCGAGTCCCACCAATTTGCTGATGAGAGCACCGATCAAAGTGATCAGGATCTGCTACTCGATGTCCCGTCAAACGGGTTCTTCCCACAGGCTGAGCTACTTCCAGTTTCCAGTTTTGCATCACTTCAGAAAGGTGCTAAAAGTAGCTCTTTAAACCCATACATGATCTTCCCTTGACAAAGGCCAAACACATTTTGTAGCAAGTAATTCCCAGAATGAAGCTTGGCAGTCATGGCTTCCATCTTTTTTTTCAGTTTCAGTTTTTAGTTTGGAGGCCTTCAATTTGGATTTGGGATGTTCTCTTGTTTTTGTCTTTGTTTTGTTTGTTTCTACAGGTAAGAAGATCATAGTATATATAGCTCACAGAAAAAATGTTTTCTTCCAAGCTATCACATGCAATCAAGTCTTCAATAGCTAAACACATTTTGGTGCATTTGGGAAGAGATGAGAATGAGATGCATGTAAACTAGATTGATCTTGTGTAAGCTGCTACGTCTGCAAATTACCATGTATGCAAACTAGATTGATCTTGGCAATGATTTTGGATTGCGTAAATTCCTACACTATAAAACTAGCAGATAATGCAACTTGATGACTCAATAGTCTTGCACACTTGGTTGCCATGATGTGATAAGCTTGAGGTTGGGGATAAAAACTAGCCATTAATTAGCGCATATTCTTTGGATGTTCTGAATACAATTTCAACTTAGTGGCCCTGCAATTTGAGAGCAACATATCATTTTGTTTGCTTTCATGAGATGGACCTACTTAGCAATTGTCTGTTGCGATAGAAGTTTCAAGAATCAAACTTGATTCACAATGTAATGATTTCTTGGATGTGTAAGGCCCCAAATTTTCCTGACTAAAAAGACTTGGAATATCGATGGATTCACAAACCAAGAGGCTCTGATTTTGCAGAATAATATTGATTTCGAATTGCAATAAAGAGTAAGTAGACAGCAGACAAGGATTAAAAAAAGAACATAATACCTACTTCTTTGGAACAAAAGGCTTTGTTTTCCGGCATTAATTTGATCGTAGATGGGAGATTCAAATTTCAAACATTGAAATAGAAGAAGTGAAGTGTTGACGACTTTCCAGGTAAGCAACGCTTGCTCGAACCGATATCAAAAATTTTGATCATCGGAGAATTGTCTCCCTCTTCTACGAACGATCGCTGGCGAAGTTGGAGTGGTCTCTGTGCGAAGATATCAGGATTCTCGTTAGGGAGGAAGAAGTAGGAAAGAAAGAAAGAAGGGGAGTAGTACTTTATTTCAATTTTTGGCGCGTAAAATTCCCGCGTTGAAAACCGAAACACAAGCCGGTGGGTCCCAGTGCTGTTGTCACTTGTCAACCCATTACGTCGTCGTTTCTGTTCACATGATCCAATTTCGTGTTTTTATTCACACAAATAATTGGAAAACATTTTCTTTAATATAACGTCTTTTCTATGGAGACAGGATAAGAAATTAAGAATATAGAGAACTAGTTAACCCATTATACCTGTATAAATATGATTCAAATTAATTTTTTTGTATAAATAAGATATCTATGAAAAAATATAATATAACATCGGTTGAAATGCCAAATTGCTATTTAAGAATACCATGTTTGGACATTTGAGTATTAACAAAAAATATTTGCACAAATGGGTATCCAAAACATAATTTTAGACATATGGGTATTTAAAACAATTTAGCACAATTCTACAAAAAAAGTTTTACAAACACAAAACACTCATGTATTATTTAAAAATCTTTTTATGCGTTAAAACCAGTTTTATGTTTATGTATAATAAATAAAAAATACTCACATTTTATTAAGAAATAAAAATTCCTAAACAAGGACGTGCTCACACGTTTTGTAAAAAGTGAAAATAAAATTTTCCATGCAAATAGGAGTTTGATTTACTTTAAAGTATATGTGAGTAAACCCGAAGAATAGAATTTTTTTTATACGTTTAAAAAAGTTTTATTTTTATTTATAATTAATAAAAAATCAAATTTTATTAAAAATAAAAATTCCTTAATAAGGATGTGCTCACGCGTTTTTTAAAAAGTGAAAATAAAATATTCCATGCAAATAGGAGTTTGATTTGCTTTAAAGCATAATTCGATTATCTCATCACATTATAATAATATATGTATTGGCTATTTAAAGTTGAAAATAACGTTTTTGAAGTTGCTACTTTTGTAGATATTGCGGACATATACATAATGATAATGAGCTGATCGGATTGCGCTCTAACGTAAACAATCAATATTCGTATATTATCGAGAATTTTTATTTACGAATACATGTGTCTATGTGAGTATTTCTTTTTTGAGAATTTTGAGTTTTTTTATTAACAAAATGTGAATGAATTCAATTGAAAAAATTCAATTTAAAATTTCGAACAAATGTGAGTATTATTTAGAAAGGAAACTAAAAATATCCAGTTTTAACAAAAAATGAGTTTTGTGTATGAAAATCAACCTTTTAATAAAAAAATACTAAAATGACCGAATTTTGTTTTTATTAATACCCAAATTTCCAATCTTTTTTTAATAAAATGTGAGTATTTTTTCTATTAATTATAAATAAAAATTAGTTTAAACCTATAAAAGATTTTTTAAATAATACATAAGTGTTCTTACTTGTAAATCTATTTTTTGGTAAAATTGTACTAAATTGACTTATCTTTACTTTTTTAATACCAACATGTCCTAATTTTTTTTTTAATACCCATCTGTCCAAATACTTTTTCTTAATACTAAAATGTCCAAACGTGATATTTTTAATACCAATTTTGCGTTTCGGCTATATTTTTAAATACTAAAGTGAATTCTATACTTAGTTATTTTTTGATGTACATGCCTTTCATTTCGATGCACATGCAAAATAAAATGCACTTTTTTATTGTTTTGATGCACATATGATTAGTTTTGATGCACATACATAATAAGAACAATTTTGTGCATCGATTTCCCTTTGGATATGCATCAAAACTAACTCTATGTTCGTCAAAACTAATTATTTGAGCATCGACTTTTTGATGCACGTGTAAAAAATATGCACTTTTTGGTTCTTTTGATGCACAAATGGTTAGTTTTAATGCACATACATAATAAAATACACTTTTGTGCATCGGTTTCGCCTTGGATGTGCATCGACTTTTCGATGAACATTGTTCTCGTTTTCAAACTTTTTTATTTTTTATAATTATTTTTAAATTTTAATCTTTTAGATATGTTTATGAATCCTATAATTAGTTAGTTTCTTATGTACATATCATTTGTTTTGATGCACATGCAAAATAACATGCTCTTTTTAGTGTTTTGATGCGCATATGGTTAGTTGTAATACACATACATAATAAGACACTATTTTGTGGATTGATTTCACCTTGGATGCACATCGGATATTTTTGTTTTGATGCACATACGACTAATTTTGACATACAAGCACATATCTAAGACGTTAGTTTTGATGCACATTCGATGCTTTTTGATGCATTTCTAACCAATTTTTTATGCACAAAAAATAGTTTTGATGCCCAAATAACCAGTTTTGATGCCCAAATAACCAGTTTTGATGCACATCGTGCATGCGTGATGCGACCCATTGAATAATGTATTATCACTAACTAGAAGTTAGTGGACAATAAGACATTTTTATGGCATAATCGACTCGGTCACTCAATTGAAATAATAATGCACATGAACATTATAGGACTAGAAGATCCTGAGATCTAAAGTCACTTCCTAAGAGTGACCTTGTATATATGTAAGGCTTGTGCTTTTAGCAAGTTAGTAGCAACATCGACATAATATGCAAGTAAATACAAAGTCTCATATGCTCATTGACTAAGTTCAAGTGATATAAGAAGACCAATTACATCGCCATTTGAACCATTTTGGATTATCATATAATGTTGAAAGATGCCTCAACCCATTGGTTCCATTGAAAAAGGAGGAGAATGAAAATAAATTAGTGTAGTGGTTGAGCATTGAGTAGCTCTCACACACATTCACAAAACGACCTAGTAGAGTTGTCAATAATGAGGTCATAATTGATAGCTACGCAAGTGCTATACATGAAATACATGACTAGGATGAGTCGTTGATCAAATAGGGTCATGAAATGTGAATGTCGATAATTAAATTCGAATTGGACCGACCACTTATAGAAAATTCTCCTAATTGAAGCTTGTCTCTAGAAGAGATTAAAAGCTATATATGTCCTCCACCTCCTCAGATGATTTTTTAAGTAATGCCACACAATGAAAGTTGGAATTAACGAGGGGTTTGGGTCCTTATCATTTGTAAAATACCTAGAACTTATAAGCAATGATCAATATATTGCTCGGTATTAAGATTAACAATTTAGCGATGTGAAAATACCAATTTTAGGGGGAGAAGATAAGTGGGACTAGAAGTTAAGAGATTGCATGGGATGAAACTTGTTGTTTTCTATCCGAAGAAAGCTAAACCAGAAGTTTAGTGAATTGTATAACTAAATCGGAAGTTTAGGGGATTGTATAGTTTCATGCTATTTACCAATGTCATGAAAGTGATTAAGTCATAAACACCAACTGAAAATGCGCCAACTCATTTGGAGATTCCAGAAGTAACTCCAAACCAACACATAAGGGCGCTTGAAGCATGAGAGATATTTTGGCTTTAAGGATACATTCCCCAGACGATAATGATGAAACCCGAAATAAACCGTTCACTAAAAGACAAGAGACGGGATTATTATATTCGATTGTGCGAACACTTGCTTCTTTATTTATGATTTTCTTTACAACGAGGTTACAAGACAACGAGGTTACAAGCCAACGAGGTTACCAGCCAACGAGGCCTACAAACACTTGAGATTTACACCCTAGACCCCCTACGGTTGTTCGAGATCTCGATCTAACAATGTTCGAGATCTCCTAGTTGCTAGACGATCCTATCTCCTAAGTATCGCTTGCTTGACCTTGGTGCGAGGTTGATCTGAGAAAGCGGTGTTGATGAATTGCGAGATTGGGTAGCAAGGTCTTTGATGTGAACGAGATCTCTGCGCGACTTGAAGTCTTTTTGTGGACTTCACTTGTCTATAGCGAGGTCTTTTGACGATGTTTCGATCGCGTCGATCTTCAACGAGCAAGATAGTTCTTGAGTTCAAGATGTTTTTCGACCCCTTTTCCATGCGAGGAATCCCCCTATTTATAGAGGATTGGGGAGTCAAGTTTTGATCATGGTCCGATGTGGGACGCCCGAGATCAAGGCCTCTGATTGGTCTAGGGGCGAGGCGGTTGGTGATTGGTTTAGGGGAGCGGCGTTAGCTGAGTGGCTCTGGTCGGCGGGTGTGTCAGTAGAGTCGGTTACGAGGTCTAGGCCTCGTTCCGAGGTTTCGGAACCTCGGAGGACCTCGTGGGGGTAGGGACTTTTGTTTAAAATAAGTGAGGGGTATGGGTGTGGGACCCAGAATCATCCTTGGGAATCCCATCGGGTCTGTTTGTTCCTTGTACCCCGGGCCCACTTCTTACTTTACTATTTTGGACATCATCACAACCCCATGGCCTGGGGATCTCGCCCTGAGGGCCGCATGGAATAAGCTCCTTGGGGTCGCGGGTTACGAGGTTTTAGAGGTCGGGAGAGCACTTTGCGAGGTGTGAGGTCATCGAGGTTGGGAAGGCACTTTGCGAGGTTTTCTCCTTGCGAAGCTCCGCACTTAGGCTTTTTTCTCGCTCGCATGGGTGAAGTTTTCTGGGCCCGCTCTTCATGTCTTGCTTAATGGGCCGTCCAGGTGGGACAGGCCCAATAAACCTTTCGGGAGCGGGGGAGGCCCAAGCCTGCTCTTTATAAAGGTGTATCTCACATGCTTCCCCTTCATCTTCTCTTCCAACATTTTTGCCTTCTCTCTCTTCGTCTTCTCGGTTTCCTGCGAGCGGTTTTTCCAGGCGGTTTCCGACGAGCCTCCGCTACTTTTCGGTTGCACCACCGCTCTTTCCACGCCGACTCTAAGCAAGTAAGTACTCGACCCTCTTCTTCTCGTCTTTGGGTGTTCTTCGCTTTCGATTTTTTTCTTTTCGTTCTGTGTTTTGGAGGGGCGACGGTGTATCGCCTGGTGTTTCGCGCCGGCGTCACGACGGCAAAATAGCGGTGGTGAGGTCGGCGTGAGTTTTTGCGCGCCGCCCTCGCCATTTTTCTTTGTTCTTTTTTGCTTGGATTTGTGCCCTAGCGGGCAATGGTTGTTTCTCGGTGTTCCGCGCCGGCGTCATGGTGGCGGGACGGTGGAGTGAGGGTGGCGACCGCCATGCTCTCGAACCCTTCGTTCACCAACCGACGGCTGGGTCTCTGCGCTTTCTTTTGGCGGTTCTTAATTTTGAGATCCTCGGAAACTCAAACGTCATGATGGTGGATTGATGGGACGTTAGGGTCTCCGCCGCTGCTTTCCACCGCTGGCCTCCATTTCATCTTCTCTCTCCTCTTTTGGCGCTTCAACTTCTCCTCTTTTTGGCGCTTCGACTTCTCCACCGCCGTCCTATCTTGTCAAGGTAGCCCTAGGGTGCCATGTGGCCTTCCCCCTTTACGACCTCGCGCTTTCTTTCTTTGATTGTTTATTCCTACGTCTCAACACTTCTTTCTCTTCCAGGTGCTAGCCTTCTGCGGCCTGGACATCGCTCTTTCATGCCTAGGAAAACATCCGTGAGCCCCCCCCCCCACCTGGGTTCGCGTTCAAGGCTCAAGAGAGATTTTACGAGGAGGTTTCCGAGTCTGTAGGGAGTGCAGAGACTAGCGACTCCCAGAACCCGAGGTCTCCCTCGCTGGTTTTCAGCGACCCCTCTTCCAGTGACTCCATTGCTTCTATCAATTCTCGTTTCTCCCGACTTCGTGCATCGTCGGGTGTTGAAATGGCCTCGTCCTCCATCTCCGATGAAGTTGTTGCCGAGGTTGTGGTGAGGTCGGGGGTTGAAGTGGTCTCGTCTTCCACCTCCTACGAGCCACCGAGCTTTGCTGCGGCGTATATCATTGACGCCGTGTCCTGTGTTCCTCTTGTTCTTGAGGAGCAGATCCTCATGTCCTCGGATTCGAACAAGGCTTTTCGGTCTGAGGGAGTGCCTACCGAACTGAATCCTAAAGACCTCGTGGACATCGCCAAGAACTTCGCTTGGCCCGAGGGAGTCGAGCTTGCGCTCCCGGAAGAGGGTGGCTCCTCCTTGGCTAACTACGAGAGGTGCGTGGTGGTACACCTGTTTAGTCTCCAGGCCAGCCTTAGGTTACCCTTGGCCCAACACTTCATCGACTTCCTGTGGGCCATGCAGGTTTGCCCCGCACAGCTGTTTCCCAACGCTTGGAGGCTGCTGTGTGCCTATACGATTCGCAACCGCGAGCTTGGGGACGGGCCGAGTACCGACAAAATGTCGACTCTGTTTCTAGCGAGGAGGGAGCAAAAGTCCTGCCTCATCAACCTCAGCTTGCCGGGTATCAAGCTCACCACGGCCCCTTCGAACATCGGGCCGTGGAAACCGAAGTGGTTCTTGGTTCGAGACCTCACCGGGACGTATCTTAATTTTCCCACGGCGCCATGCAACTTTATCCGGTCCGTGGGCCCGCACACGGTTTCCGAGCTTAAGGCACTCAAGGCCCGATACGCCCCGGTGGAACAGGCGTCGTACCAGAAGTACCTGGCACAGGACCGGCTTGAACGGGCCGGCCTGAGTCTCACCCTTGCCCCCGGCGCGGGCAAAGAGGGTACTTACTGTTTCTCTTGCTTGCCTTTGTTACTTGCTCTTTGTTGCTTGGTAGCGAGGTTTAGAAACCTCGCTTGCCTATCTCGTTTTAACGTTGTCTTTAGGCCGCGGGGTTGAAAACCTCGGTAACCTGTACTGTTTCTTTCTTTCTTATCTAACTTTTAACGTTTTTTTTTACAATGGTTGACCTATTGAGCGCTCTTACCTCGAAGTCGCAGGGCAAGAAGCCTGTGACTTCTTCTTCCAACGTTCTGAAACCTCGAAGCCAACAGGGGGTTGCTACAAAGGAGCAAAGCACGCTAGCGAGGCCTCCCACGTCGCAGCCGAAGGCAACTCCCCCGGAGCAGAAGGCGTCCGGGGCGAAGACCGCTGAGGGGGCCCCGCCTAAGGGGGACGCCGCGAAGACGTCGTCCCAAACCTCCCGAGGGTCCGTCGATGGAGCCGGGTCCAAGAGGAAAGGCACGGAGTCCCCTCGGGGGGATAAAAAGAAAAAACACAAGGGGGAGGACCAGCGTGGTCCGTCGGGGAAGGAGATCATCCCCTCTTTCAACTTCGAGGGATGAGCTCTTAACGTCGCTGGTCCCTCACCCGCCAAGTTCCACTGCCCTGGGCCGGTCAAGGGTGCCTCCGTGAAATGGGTTAGGAGGAGTGGAAGGAGGAGGTCGCGTGGGACAATAACCTCACCGAGACGGCCCTTGACGACGAGGCTGCGCGATATTCGGCCATGGTATGTTCCTTTTGAAAGCCGAGGACGAGATTACCTATCTTCGGGGGCGTGTCAACGAGCTCCACAAGGAGGTGATGGCTGCGGGGCCGAAGTATGTGGAATCGGAGGAGTATCAGGCGGAGTTGGTGGAGAGTGTGAGGAAGATGTTCCACCAGGCCGTCCGTATGGGGGTCAAACAGGCGGTTGCGAAGTACAAGCATATCGACCCCCGCATTTCCTTCTTCATCCCTAATTATGAAAAGACTATGGGGGAGTTAGACGGAGAGGAGCCCGAGGGAGAATGTGAGTTCTTTCTCAACGAGGATGGGATTGTGGCCAGCGAGGTACCTCCCGCGGCGGACCTCGTGCGGGAAGGCCCGGAAGTCGCTGTTACGGGCTCTCAGCCTGCGGTAGATGCGCCAAGCTCCCAACCGTCTGCCATTCCTGCTCCCGACGCCGATGCCCCAAAAGCTCTTACGGACCCTGCCGACCCGCCGCTGAAACCACTGAAACCCCGAAGAATTGAAGGACATCGCCGGTTTTGTAACAATTTTTTTTTGTTTTGCTGGTGGCCCTGCGGGGTCTGTAATTCAAACATCTTAGCCCTTGTGGCCTTTATTTTATGCCACTTTTCTTGTCTCATGATTGTGTTTCTTGCTTTAATCTACTTGTATATGTCCATCCATATCCATCCAACCCCATGGGTCGAGTGTCACAACTATTGTGGCACTTGGGCCACACCGGTGTTTAATTCCGCACCGAGATTATGAGCTTCGCTCGGATCTTCATAAGATTGCGCCGAGGTCACGAGCCTTGCTCAGACCTCACACAATGATTTTTATGCCGAGGTCATAAGCCTCGCTCAGACCTCGCATGGTTTAATCGAGATTATCCAACCCCAAACGGGAAGCGAGGGGTGGACTTAACGAGATTCTCCAACCCGAAGTGGGATGCGAGGGGTGGACTTAAACACGAGGTTCTCCAAATCCAAGCGGGAAGCGAGGGATGGGCTTAACGAGATTCTCCAACCCCAAGCGGGAAGCGAGGGGTGGAGTTAAACACGAGGTTCTCCAAACCCAAGCGGGAAGCGAGGGATGGACTTAACGGGATTCTCCAACCCCAAGCGGGATGCGAGGGATGGACTTAAACACGAGGTTCTCCAACCCCAAGCAGGAAGCGAGGGATGGACTTATCGGGATTCTCCAACCCCAAGCGGGATGTGAGGGGTGGACTTAACGGGATTCTCCAACCCCAAGCGAGAAGCGAGAGATGGACTTAACGAGATTCTCCAACCCCAAGCGAGAAGCGAGGGGTGGACTTCACGGGATTCTCCAACCCCAAGTGGGATGCGAGGGGTGGACTTAACGGGATTCTCAACCCCAAGCGGGAAGCGAGGGATGGACTTAACGAGATTCTCCAACCCCAAGCGGGGAGCGAGGGGTGGACTTCACGAAATTCTCCAAACCCAAGCGGGATGCGAGGGGTGGACTTAACGAGATTCTCCAACCCCAAGCGGGATGCGAGGGATGGACTTAACGGGATTCTCCAACCCCAAGCGGGAAGCGAGGGATGGACTTAACGGGATTCTCCAACCCCAAGCGGGATGCGAGGGGTGGACTTAAACACGAGGTTCTCCAAACCCAAGCGGGAAGCGAGGGATGGGCTTAACGGGATTCTCCAACCGCAAGCGGGATGCGAGGGGTGGACTTTACGTGATTCTCCAACCCCAAGCGGGAAGCGAGGGATGGACTTAACGAGATTCTCCAACCCCAAGCAGGAAGCGAGGGGTGGACTTCACGGGATTCTCCAACCCCAAGCGGGATGCGAGGGGTGGACTTAACGGGATTCTCAACCCCAAGCGGGAAGCGAGGGATGGACTTAACGAGATTCTCCAACCCCAAGCGGGGAGCGAGGGGTGGACTTCACGAGATTCTCCAACCCCAAGCGGGATGCGAGGGGTGGACTTAACGAGATTCTCCAACCCCAAGCGGGATGCGAGGGATGGACTTAACGGGATTCTCCAACCCCAAGCGGGAAGCAATGGATGGACTTAACGGGATTCTCCAACCCCAAGCGGGAAGCGAGGGATGGACTTAACGAGATTCTCCAACCCCAAGCGGGAAGCGAGGGGTGGACTTAAACACGAGGTTCTCCAACCCCAAGCGGGAAGCGAGAGATGGACTTAACGGGATTCTCCAACCCCAAGCAGGATGCGAGGGATGGACTTAACGGGATTCTCCAACCCCAATCGGGATGCAAGGGGTGGACTTAACGGGATTCTCCAACCCCAAGCGGGAAGCGAGGGATGGACTTAACGAGATTCTCCAACCCCAAGCGGGGAGCGAGGGGTGGACTTCATGAGATTCTCCAACCCCAAGCGGGATGCGAGGGGTGGACTTAACGGGATTCTCCAACCCCAAGCGAGAAGCGAGGGATGGGACCGAACATACAGAGGTTTTCGTTTTTGAGAGAGATTTTGAAAATTCCACAACCCTTTATTCATAAAACTTGCGAGAAGTAACGGAGTTTAGAGAGTTTACACAAAATACTTTTTGAGTCGGTCGACGTTCCATGTTTTGCTCAGGGTACGCCCCTCGTTGTCTTTGAGCTTGAAAGCTCCGGGCGTGACCTCCTCGCCGAGGAGGTATGGCCCCTCCCAGTTGGGGTCCAGTTGCCACCTTCGGTACGCCTCAAGACGAGGTTACCTGTGGCCAGGAATCGAGGTCTTACCTTCTTATCATGGTATACAGCCACGCGACGCTTGTATTCCTTGGAGCGTAGGTCGGCTACCTCGCGCAACTCGTCACGGAAGAGCAACTCGACCCTGAGATTGGCCTCATTCTCCTTTTCATTAAAATCAAACACTCTCGCCGAAGGGACCAGGGTCTCTACTGGGACTAATGCTTCTGCACCGTAGGTTAGAGCGAAAGGCGTTTCTCCGGTTGCGCAGCGCGCGGTGGTGCGGTATGTCCATAGGACGAGTGGGAGAAGCTCTACCCAACGACCTTGGGCCATGCCCAGCCGTTTCTTTAGATCGGACAGGATGCGGGCATTGACGTTCTCTACCTGGCCGTTGGACTGAGGATGGGCCACGGAGGAGAACTTAAGGGTTATGCCCAGGTCTGAGCAGAATGTCCGGGTTTCTTCGCAATCAAATTGGGGGCCATGGTCGGTCATGATGGTCATGGGGACGCCAAAGCGGCAGACGAGGTTCTTCCACAAGAAGTCGCAGACCTTAGTCCCCGTGATCTTCGCCATTGCTTGCGCCTCAACCCACTTCGTGAAATAGTCGACAATGACTAGGATATACCGCACTTGGCCAACAGCCTTGGGGAAGGGGCTGAGGATGTCCATGTTAGTTTTAGTTAGCGTTGTTAGTTGAAGGTTAGATTCGGCTCTTGTAGACCCCGAAGGGTAATCAAGACGATTGAGTAGACCCCGAAGGGTAATCTCGTGAGTATGCCCGAAGGTAATCTCGTTGGGTGTAGACCACAAGGGTAATCACCGCCGAATGTTGTTAGTATATGATAGCACGATTTTAAAACTTTAAAACCATAAACAACATGACTTGATTAGATAAGGCAACGAGTCGAATGATTAGATCAATCTTTCCTTCAACTTTTATTGCCCCTATGAATATGCCAAGGGTTAAACAACAATAACGTTGCGAGATAAAACGTTGCTATACAATGAACATGTGGCAAACATGTCTCATCATTGCATATATACGCTCCTCGTTCTTCAATAAGTGTCTTGTGGATGATGTAGAACAATCAAACACAACTCTCGTGATTTTATTAGAACTCACGACCCTCTTGAGAAGAATAAATTCTCGAACATTCGAACACTTTGCAAGAGGTGTCCCATCTCTATTTATAGGCAAGAGGATGGGTGGTTATGGAGAGAGAGAGTGGAAGTTATTTTGTTGAGAGAATTAAGGAGAAAAAATAGGAGGAAAAGTAGGGAGTTGGTTATAACCAACTTGGCAACCTCCCTTAACAACTTTTCAATTTTAAACTTCATCCTTATCCAAAACTCAAGATAGAAGCCCAAAAAGGCCCATGTGTGCGCGCGGCCCAATCCATGGGGAAGCTAGCTCCGAGCTAGCTTGGCACACTCACACACTCGAGACATGAAACGTGCGTCTCGTCACTACGAGGCTCGGTGAAGCTTCCGCGAAGCCAAAAGGTCAACGCCCTAGCTCAAACTTATCTTAAACCAAAAACAGCTCCTAACTTGAGCTAGCTTAAAACCGAGGTTCCAAGCATTGGTTTGCTCTCAAATTTTGCCACATAGTCCTTGAGCTTCATTTCTCAACCTAGGAATCATCACATTGCAAATTCATTGGATAAACCAAGCCACATTTGCAAAACAACCAAAACAGCGCCCTAGGCGCGCCTTGGCTTACCGCGGCTGCTGCGCGCTTGCATAGCGCAGCGGCACGCCCTTGCCAGCGCCTAGGCACTTGACGCGCGCATCGCTGGAGCGTCTCGGCGTCCATGCCGATGCACGGTGCTCGGCGCACACGAGGTTCTCGCCTCGTGCCTTGGCCAGCTCGCGAACCTCATGTTTGGTTCGATCGATCAAGGCGCGCCATTAGCGCCCTTGCACCGATGCCAACGCCGATCCACACACATGATTCCTAACCTCTCTTAACCCTTAGAACCACCATTGGGCCGATCACTAGGCCGTGCCTCCCGCACGCCCCAAGCCTAAGCGATACCCTTGGTAGTTCCCACACTTATCCATTCATGACTCACACCAAATGAGTTGATGACTTTCACAAATCACCAACATTCCTCCCCCATTTGTGCAACGTCATAAATTTGAACTTTTATAAAACAAACTCTATGTATAGATGTAAATGTCCGTAGACTTGAATTTACATCTTGTAAATGTCACATTCATGCACTAAAATCTAGTGGTGCTCCTAAGGTTTGAACCACATCAACTTGTCTAAGTACAAGTAGTAACATTTACACATGAGTTTCTTTGCGTATACGTGCTATCCTTGACGCATTTGTAAAAAGGCTCTTTCGTCCATTATCTTCTCACAGGCGCTTTAGTCAAGTAATCCTCACACTCTAACTTGGAAGAAGCCTTATACTTCCACACATGCATAGTTGAGTCTTTTAACGTGCCCTACATAGCAATTTCCAAAGACTCATTAATGAAAACTTGTTTCAAGACTGGTTTCATGTAGGCCTAGAGCATTTACCTTTGATGGGATTTTTAGTATGCTCTCCAACTCCATGACTTTGGCTTTCCACATTGAATTCAGCCCACACCTTTCGATGAGGGGGAATTGGGTGTCCAAATCTTAGAGTTGCAAGGATTTTAGCCCCATCCCTCGTGATGCCTTATACACCAAATCTTTTGCCAAACTCTTCGTCAAGTGATCGGCAAGGTTATTGTGTGTTTGAACGAAGACAACCGAGATGACTCCATGTGTGATCAATTCTCTAACCGAACTATGCCTCTCACCAAGGTGTCTTGATTTCCCATTATACACATGGCTATAGGCCTTTGCCAACGTGTTTTGACTATCACAAAAGATAGCGATGGGGGAAATCGGCTTTGGCCACAAGGGGATCTCCAACACGAGATTCCTAAGCCATTCAGCCTCCTTGCCCGCCGCGGCAAGTGCAACGAACTCCGATTCCATTGTTGAAGTCGTTATGCAAGATTGCTTCTTGAATGCCCAAGAAATTGCGCCACCACCCAATAGGAATACCCAACCACTTGTCGACGAGTGATCTTCCATATTGGTGATCCAACTTGCATCGGTATAGCCTTCTAAATTAGAAGGATTACCCAAGTATACAATACCATACGTCATTGTTCCCTTCAAATAACGAAGCACTCTTCTTAGAGCGTTCCAATGACTATCACTTGGTCGACTTGTATAGCGACTCAATTTTCCCACGGCATATGCTATGTCGGGGCGAGTACTCGTCATTGCATACATCAAGCACCCTATAACTTGCGAATACTCAAGTTGAGAAATTGGTTCTCCTAGGTTAGGAAGGAGTTTCTCACTAGGATCCATAGGCGTGCCCACCGGCGTGGATTTATCACAATTAAATCGTTTCACCACTTTCTCGATGTAATGGGATTGTGTTAGGGCCAAACCCATACCATCCCTCATTATCTTAATTCCTAAGATCACATCGGCCTCTCCAAGATCCTTCATGGAGAACTTAGTAGACAAGAATTCTTTTGTCTTATCCACTAACATTTGGTTTGTACCAAATATAAGCATGTCATCAACATATAGACAAATGATAACTCCTTGACCAGATTTATCAAACTTGCTATACACACACTTATCCGCTTGATTTATCTTGAAACCATTGGCCAAGATTACTTCATCAAACTTATTATGCCATTGTTTAGGCACTTGCTTAAGACCATAAAGAGATTTGATCAAACGACATACCTTATGTTCTTGTCCTTCCACTACGAATCCTTCGGGTTGCTTCATGTAAACCTCTTCATCCAAATCTCCATTGAGGAACGCCGTCTTCACGTCCATTTGATGGATGACAAGACCATGAATGCTCGCCAAAGCAATCAAGAGTCTTATCGTGGTGATTCTTGCCACGGGGGCATAGGTGTCAAAATAATCAACACCCTCTCTTTGTCTAAAGCCTTGGATAACCAATCGAGCTTTAAACTTGTCTATGGACCCATCGGCCTTCATCTTTCTTTTGAAGATCCATTTGCACCCTAATGGCTTGCATCCAGGTGGAAGGTCCGACAACTCCCAAGTGTTGTTTCCAACAATGGAGTCCATCTCATCTTGGATTGCTTCTTTCCAAAACGAGATATCTTGAGAAGTCATGGCTTCGTTGAAAGTCTTAGGATCCTCATCCATATGAAAATATGAAATTCTTTGACCCTCATTTTCTCTAGACCCTTCAACCAAAAACATCTCAAAGATGGGCTCGTGAGACTTGTGTCCCATCGCAAGTGCTTCATGCACTCGACGCCGCTTACGCCTTCGAGCCCTCGGCGTAGGCGCGTCGGCGTCGCTCGTTCCAAGCAACGCGACCGCATCGTCTTCGGCGTCACTAGGCGCGCCAGCATCCTCGCCCTTGATCTCCGCAGCCTTGCGCTTTGGTGATTCCAAATCCTCACTCGGGTTTGAGTCCACGAGCATCGTCGTCTTGCCGACGTCGTCCCCACTCGGCGTCAAAGGCGCGCCTTGCGACGCCCTTCCGATTGTGCCTTGTGTCGCGCCTTGTGGCGTGGCGGCACGAGACATGGATCGAGTTACTCTCGGTCCAAGCGCCGTGGTTGGTTCTTCCTCGATTTCTATTGGATCCGAGGATGGATCAACTTCTTCTTGATCCTTTTCTCTAGGCCTTGGACTAGATGTGAATCTAGTCTCATCAAATATTGCATCACGCGATTCTATCACGGTATTTACCGAGATTGCATGATTAGGCTCTATAACAAAAAAACCTATAGGCCTTAGAGTTGTGTGCATATCCAATGAAGATGCACTCAACACCCCTATCTCCCAAAGTCTTTTGTTTAGGGTCCGTTAGTCTAACGACCGCACGACATCCCCATATACGAAGATGGTCAAGACTAGGCTTTTTCTTGAACCACAACTCATAAGGTGATTGGCGACTTCTTTTGCTAGGCACTCTATTCAAGATAAAGTTGGCCGTAAGCATCGCTTCACCCCAGAATGAGTTCTTTAACCCGAAGTAAGACAACATGGCATTAACCATGTCCTTAAGCACACGGTTCTTTCGTTCCGCCACCCCATTTTGTTGAGGGGTATATGGAGCCGTTGTCTCATGGATTATACCACAAGACTCAAAGTACTCCTTGTCCATATACTCACCACCACGATCGGTTCGTAGTCTTTTGATCTTATTACCCGTTTGCAATTCTACCTCGGTTTTATATGCCTTGAATCTATCAAGTGCCTCACTCTTTGAATGAACAAGATAGATATAGCAATACCTAGAGTAGTCATCAATAAACGTTATATAATAACGCTTTTGACCCAACGATGGCGTTGCATGCAAATCCCCCAAATCCGAATGGACTAGCCCTAGGACCCCTTCCTCTCTTTCAATCCTCTTGAAAGGAAGCCTAGTTATCTTGGTTATCAAGCAAGTTTTACACTTTTCTTGTGTAGGCTCAAAGTTAGGAATAACTTGATCCTTTGCCATATCTAACACGCGTTTCATGTGGACATGCCCTAACCTCGCGTGCCACAAATCATACACCGATTCCTTTGACACCACCATGTAATCATACATAACTTTATTATTATTGATTACATTAAGTAGGAACATATTGTTCTTATAGTGGCCGAAGCCTACAAATATTCCAGCCCTACTTATTACTAGACGATCAGCCTCAAAGACCAATCGATATCCCAACTTATTCAATACACCACCACTTACAACATTCTTTCTAATGTTGGGTGCGTACAATACATTATGTAGAATAAGTTCCTTCCCACTTGTAAAGGGTAGAAGCACGTCTCCTTTGCCTAAGACCGGAGTCGTCGACTCGTTTCCCATGTAGAGAACTAAACCTTCCTCCACATCCTTCATGTGCTTGAACCAACTTTTGTCCATGCACACATGTGTGGTGGCTCCCGAGTCAAGCCACCAATTCATATTCTCATCCTTCAAGACAAGACATTCATCAATTTTAGATACACTAAACAATGAATCACTTTTAAATAAACCAAATTCCATTGGAGTACCTTGCTCGTGGCTTGCGCCCGAGCCCGACTTAGGCGTAGGCGCGCCCTTGTCTTTGCGCATGGGTTTGGCGTCGCATTCCCGTTTCATGTGGCCAATCTTGCCACAATTCCAGCATGTCCCCTTAATCTTTTCATTAGAGACACGCTTCACGCCTTTGCTAATTTTACCACCTTTGGACTCCTTGGGCCACTTGGCGCCCTTGGCGCCCTTGCCCTTGCGTTTGGCCGCCTCAATGGTATTCACCGAATGAGCGGTCTTGTCCTCATTCTTCTTCCCTTTATCGTTCATTTTGAACTCCTCCTCAATCCGAAGATGGGAGCCAAGTTGGACAAGATTCATGTCCTCCTTGGAATGCTTGAGAAGATGTTTTGCCTCTTTCCATGAAGGAGGCAACTTATCCACTATGGACGAGACGGCGTAATCCTCATCCATAGCAATACCATGTTGCTTAAGTTGTCCCAAAATGCGAACCAACTCATGGTATTGATCCATCACCGGTTTAGATTCCAACATCTTATAATTGTTGAAGTTGGAAACAAGGAACTTCTTGGACGAAGCATCTTCGGCCAAATATTTCCCTTCGAGTGCATCCTACAAACCACGAGCGGACTCACAGTGTTGATACACATCGAAGAGGGAGTCCGCCATACCATTCAAGATATGACCACGATATATGTAGTCGTCATTCTCCCATTTCCCATAGCGCCTATGCTCTAGCGATATGGCTTGCCTTTCTTTGGCTTGTTCCTCGGTCTCTTCATCAACCGCGTCCGGTATGGGGGGTGGTATCTCTGGACATGGTGTTGTAAGCACATACACCACTTTCAAAGAAGTAAACAAGAAATGCATCTTCTTTTGCCATCGACGAAAATCCAGGCCCTCAAACTTTTCGAGTTTCACGAACTTAGAGGCCATTTCCTTAATCGATGATTCACTCGTTTTTGCCATTATCAATTGCCTTACAAGTCACAAAACAACAAAAACTAAAACAATAAATAAACGTTGAAGATTGTTAGTTTTAGTTAGCGTTGTTAGTTGAAGGTTAGATTCGGCTCTTGTAGACCCCGAAGGGTAATCAAGACGATTGAGTAGACCCTGAAGGGTAATCTCGTGAGTAGACCCGAAGGTAATCTCGTTGGGTGTAGACCACAAGGGTAATCACCGCCGAATGTTGTTAGTATATGATAGCACGATTTTAAAACTTTAAAACCATAAACAACATGACTTGATTAGATAAAGCAACGAGTCGAATGATTAGATCAATCTTTCCTTCAACGTTTATTGCCCCTATTAATATGCCAAGGGTTAAACCACAATAACGTTGCGAGATAAAACGTTGCTATACAATGAACATGTGGCAAGCATGTTTCATCATTGCATATATACGCTCCTCGTTCTTCAATAAGTGTCTTGTGGATGATGTAGAACAATCAAACACAACTCTCGTGATTTTATTAGAACTCACGACCCTCTTGAGAAGAATAAATTCTCAAACATTCGAACACTTTGCAAGAGGCGCCCCATCTCTATTTATATGCAAGAGGATGGGTGGTTATGGAGAGAGAGAGTGGAAGTTATTTTGTTGAGAGAATTAAGGAGAAAAAATAGGAGGAAAAGTAGGGAGTTGGTTATAACCAACTTGGTAACCTCCCTTAACAACTTTTCAATTTTAAACTTAATCCTTATCCAAAACTCAAGATAGAAGCCCAAAAAGGCCGATGTGTGCGCGCGGCCCAATACATGGGGAAGCTAGCTCCGAGCTAGCTTGGCACACTCACACACTCGAGACATGAAACGTGTGTCTCGTCACTAAGAGGCTCGGTGAAGCTTCCGTGAAGCCAAAAGGTCAACGGCCTAGCTCAAACTTAGCTTAAACCAAAAACAGCTCCTAACTTGAGCTAGCTTAAAACCGAGGTTCCAAGCATTGGTTTGCTCTCAAATTTTGCCACATAGTCCTTGAGCTTCATTTCTCAACCTAGGAATCATCACATTGCAAATTCATTGGATAAACCAAGCCACATTTGCAAAACAACCAAAACAGCGCCCTAGGCGCGCCTTGGCTTACCGCGGCTGCTGCGCGCTTGCATAGCGCAGCGGCACGCCCTTGCCAGCGCCTAGGCACTTGACGCGCGCATCGCTGGAGCGTCTCGGCGTCCATGCCGATGCACGGTGCTCGGTGCACACGAGGTTCTCGCCTCGTGCCTTGGCTAGCCCGCGAACCTCATGTTTGGTTCGATCGATCAAGGCGCGCCATTGGCGCCCTTGCACCGATGCCAACGCCGATCCACACACATGATTCCTAACCTCTCTTAACCGTTAGAACCACCATTGGGCCGATCACTAGGTCGTGCCTCCCGCACGCCCCAAGCCTAAGCGATACCCTTGGTAGTTCCCACACTTATCCATTCATGACTCACACCAAATGAGTTGATGACTTTCACAAATCACCAACAGTTCATCCCCCACATCGCGAAGGGGCATGGCGCGTGTATGGAGCGAAGCTGCGAGGTTGGGGCGTGTTGTAGGTTACCGTGCTTCTGACATCCGTCACATCGCTGGACATAGGCCCTCGCGTCTTGCCGAAGAGTGGGCCAAAATTACTCCAAGTGAGCGATCTTATGTGACAGGGTTTGTTGGTTTTCGTAGTTGTCTACTAATAGGGTTTGCATGCAATCATTTTAAAGTGTTTGCTTGTCTTGTTGAAGGAAAGTCGATCCTTGTAGATCCATGAGGATAATCAAGGCACAACGAGTAGATCCATCGAAGGATAGTCTCGTGGGTGTAGGCCATGAAGGCAATCACCATCGACCCCTTTATTACTTTTGTAAGTCGACTTGGATAAGATTACGAGTCGAAAGGTTAGACCTATCTTTCCTTCAACGTATATTGCCCCTATTCCATGCCAAGGGTTGTGCAATACCGCTGTGGGATAAAACGTAATTAAACAAACCAATGGAAGTGTTGGCAAGACACAACCATTGAGAACAAGCGTACCTTATTCGAGTCCATCGATTCCTCTTCGATCTTCACTTCAATGAAGTCGTCTTCCATGGATGCTTGGGGTTCGTCCTTGACTTGACCGTACTGCCCACTCCATGCATCTTGAGGTTTCTTCCTTGAAGAAGAACTTCGATCCATGCCGCCACACGACCACTTGAGAACACTCTTGTGTTTTCACTCAAATCCGACAAGAAACCCTAGATTCTTGTTCGATTTTCTCTACCGATTTCTTTGGGATCAAGTCTGGTTTTTTCTCATGTGTCTCATATCCAAAATGCCGACATTTAGCCCTATTTATAGGCGTGAGAATCTTGCCCAAAACCGGCCATGGGTGGCGGTTACAATCGGTTGAAGATGTGTGTGGCCGAGAGTGATTTTAGGGAGTTGGTTACAACTTCCTTCCTCTCTCCTTGTCACCATCAAAGGGGCGTCCAAGTGCATCCCCCCTTGGACTCCAAATGCCTCTCCATTTCAGCAAATAAAAGGCCCATTAAAGAGTCCAAAACTCCAATCCAATAAGCCATGTACACGGCCCAAATGGCAAAGCCAACAGCCCATGCCATGCGTGTGCATGTGCGGCCCACCAGCCCATAAGGCGCGCCCCTTGGGCCGGCCCACCAGCCCCACCACCTAGCTAGCATAGCTAGGTGCCAAGCTAGGTCACCTAGGAGTGTCACTACCCCTTAGCTCCATGAGCTAGCTTATAGTGAGTTGAGCTGGCTTGAGCTAGTGTGAGCTAGGTTGAGCTGAATTTCTAGCTAGTTGAGCTAACTTGAGCTAGTGTGAGCTACATTGAGCTTCCATGAGCTAGTTCCTAGCTACATGAGCTTCTTATAAAGCATGTACAATGAGTCTTGAGCTTGTCTAAGCTCCTAGAGTTCACTCTAAACTAGTATGAAGCTTGTAAACTTCTTTCTAGCATATTTAACTATGTGCCAAGCTAAACTCAAGCTTTGGTTCTTGCTTAAAGCATCTACCAAGCTTAGAGAAGCTTCCTAATTCACTTTAGAATATGCACAAAGTTATAAGACTCAATGATCAAGCTCAAAATCATACCTTAGCCTCACAATTCATGCTCGACGCCTTGGACAAGTGCCCTAGGCGCGCCGAGAGCTCCACCGCAGCCTCGCAACCGCGTCCCTAGCCACACCGCGCCATCGCACCACCTCGGCGCGCCCTTGCAACCTTGAGATGAACCTCAAATTCGCTCCTAGGCGCGCCACACCCAACGCCGAGCCTTGAACCTCAAAACCGAGGTCCAAGCCGAGCCCCGCGCTTGCACCGCGCCGTTGCACTGTGCGTCGCCACACACTAGGCGCGCCCTTGCCATGCAACGGTGCACACGAGGTTCCTACGTCTCGGTGGTGGTGTGCGACTAAACTATTGGATCTTATGATAACAATTAAACCATGGAAAGTCATATATGTCAATATACCCATCGACATTCCCAATATGACTCTAAAACCTCAACATGCTCTAATAGGGAGTTGATGACTTGACACAAATCACCAACATTCCTCCCCCATTTGATCCATGTCATCAAGACTCGAAGTTTTATAACCAAACTCTATGTATAGATGTAAATGTCCGTAGACTTGAATTTACACCCTGTGATCATCACATTCATGCACTAAAATTTCGTGGTGCTCCTAAGGTTTGAACCACATCAACTTGTCTAAGTACATGTAGTAACAATCACACATGAGTCTCTTACGCTTATCCTTTTCCTTTGACGCTTTTTATAAACAAGGCTCTTTTGTCCCATATCCTCTCACATATGCTTTAGTCGAGTCTTCCTTACTTACTCTAACTTGGAAGAAGCCTTATACTTCCACATATGCATAGTTGAGTTTCCTATCATGCTCCACATAAGCAACCAAAACTCATTAATGAAATCGTTGTTTCAAGACTAGGTTTCATGTGGCCTAGAGCATAAACCTTGATGGGTAATAATAATATCTAAAATATTATGAATGCTCTCCAACTCCACAACTTGGCCTTCCACATTGAATTCAGCCCACACCTTTCGATGTAGGGGAATTGGGTATCCAAATCTAAGAGTAGTAAGGATTGTTACCCCCATCCCTCGATTGAAATTAACACAAACACTTATGTCAATCTTCTCGGAGAGAAATCAACAACCTCGATGTGCTTAACAAAAATCAAACAAGTTGACTCTAAGTTATGGTATGTGCCTCATTACAAGGTTCCCTCATACTTAGATGTCACTTTCCAACTAAGAAGTTGGAGTATCGCAAATTGCTTCTTAGAAACTCCAAGAACGCCGGCCCATCAATCAAGATTGGAATTTATGACCAATTGTGCACTTAAAGGTCTTCCAAAGTTTAGTGATCCAATTTGCTTTCAAACTTTCCAACCTAGAAAGTTTCTATACACATCCAATGCCTTTAGCATCAATCATATCTTTGACAAATGGCCTATGTCAAGATATCCACATCTTAATATCCACTTGAGCGTCCCCAAGTCATGACACACCTTACTTATAACCGTGTGTTCATCAATCCAAAGATGTCCCTTAACTATGTGTATAGCCATGGAATTCTTGTTTCCATCTCAATGTATTTCAACCAAAATGAAGATTTAGAACCATCTAATCCACCTTCACCTCTATACATTGACATCTTCATAAATTATCAATGAAGAACAAGGTCTTATCATTTAGCCTTACAACTTGGTTTCTACCAAGTAGATCATGTCATTCTAATATAGATTCATTAGACACTAATCAACCATAAGTGACTAAACTTTCTATATCACATCATGCAAAAGCATATAGAATCTTTAAAAGACTTCCTAATGACATTAGTTTACTTTTGGCCATTCAAACACAAAGTAGTCCACTTTATGTTCCTTTCATCCTAACCACCAATTCATTGGGAGTTCCCATAGGATCATCATCTATCCAATTAGATGATTCAATTCTTCTTTCTCAAGATCTTTCATTTAAAGAAACTAGAAGAATTATGCTCATATGACAATCATCTTTTTCACAAGTGTTTACAAACGTGTTAGGACTTGTCTTTTATCTATCATGTCATTATTTCCATTAATCCTTTCAATGATTTCTCAACCATAAGACTAATCAACCAAAGTTGTCAATTTCAAGCCTTAGTGACTCTTAGACACTTTCCTTGGATCCGAGGATTCTATGTATTCCCCATAGTCTTTTCTAGACCATAACTTGTCCATTTGAAAGTCATAAAACCAGCCTTTCAAATTTTCACACAAGTTCTATCCATCCAAGCAATGACACAAAACATGAGCAATTTAAGCAATCATATGGAACATGTGATAGACCAAGTTTCTTCCTACTTCAATCACAAATTAAATTAAACCCTAAAATAGGAAAGCCAAATATGACTTCAAACATGGTTTCATTGATTTAAACAAATCAAACAATTTCCTTGTGGTAGGCGCACCTATTGTGCCAATCGTGGGCACACCGACGCCATGCGTCGAGCGCTTCGTCGAAGCCAAGGCTCGGTTTCAACCAACCTCGGCGCGCCTTGCACACCCGGTTGTGCCATGGTAGCGGCATCACCCAGCCGTGGCGCGCCCTTGCGCAGCCAGCCGTGCCAAGGTTCAAAACCTCGCACCGTGTCGCTGCGTGCCGAGCGCTTCGCACTTGGCTTGCGACACATCGGGTCCGTGCGATCCATGCCTTGCTCGCATCCTTGGCCTTGCCATGTGCCGAGTGCTTAGACTCGGCGCGCCTCGGCGTGCTCGATCCCGAGATCGTGCCAAGGCTTAGGCCTTTGTGTTGCGATTGATGCAACACCTCCCCCATGCGACGATCCTCGTCTAGTGCCATGCACCGAGGGGTTCTAGGCAGCGGCCCCTCCTAGGGCGTGCCTAGGTTGCTCCATGGGATCCAACCACGAGCGCTTAGCGCTTCGAGGATCGATGTCGAGTCACGACACCGCTCGGCGTGCCTATGGCCTAGCCTAGGCGTGCCTAGGTTCAAACCCTAGCCACCTTATGCGCCGATCCCAAACCTTTTTGCAAAGCAATTTCTTTAGACATTCCCATGTCTTTAACAAGGCAAAATAACATGACAACATTCATTATTTGTTGACATCAAACCACATTTATAATTTTGACAAGTCATATTTCTTTAGGATTCAACCATATGATAAAACGGTCTAGACATGAACATTGTTCATCATGTCTAAGTATCAAACTTCCATTTGACACTTTTCATGCCTTGTCAATCTTATTTGACTTAGCCATGAGAGGTCTCACTCTCATACAACCATTGCTCTCTTACAATAATACTACAAGTCTCAATCTAATCCAATCAAGACTTCCTTGTTTCCCTTTTCCATAAGAAGCAAAATTACTTAGTGAATTTCCACATGCATCTTATCAAGAGACTCTTACCATCTCTTCTATGTGTTCTTTAGTGCATACATGGCCAACATGTGCATGCCCTCTCACGTGGGGGGCAATCCAGTAGACCCTTACATTAGTAGACCCGAAGGTAGTCTAATTACTCTAGTAGACCCGAAGGTAGTCTAGAGCATGAGTCGTCCCAATCAAAGAATGGTCGACTCAAGGGTAGTCTGGTCCAATAGACCCTATTAGTAGACCCGAAGGTAATCTAATTACTCTAGTAGACCCGAAGGTAGTCTAGAGCATGAGTCGTCCCAATCAAAGAATGGTCGACTCAAGGGTAGTCTGGTTTGGATCATTCTTAGTGAACAAATCCAACAATCAAACTTTTCAAGTTGATTCCAAGAATTAGACTTAAGTCCTCTTCTTGCACACATGTCGTTAAGATTAACATTGAATCAAGCCATAGTTTATTTCAAACCATAAACGTTTACATGATCTTTTAACATGATCAATACACACACTAAAAGCCCTTTAGTCAAGGCATACACTACACACATAGTTCATAGCACATATCTACTGCTAAGTGCATACACACACGTACATCAAAGGGAACAAATACAAGTATAAAATCAGCCTTGGCGTATCACGCCACAAAGAGAACAATAAACGGGTTTCCTTGGCCTTTGGTCTCCATAGACCACTTGCCAATACTTTCCTCCTACCGACGCCCCACCATCTCCCAAGGCCACGCCCCTAGGGACGTTTCTTCTTGGTTTAGCACGCGAGTGCTTCACCCTAGACTTGCCATGGCGCTTAAATGCCGAGTACACATGCCTTGCCTCATGATCTCGCCTTGGACCATGATTCTCCATCATCGTGGAGGGTTGAGGCCTTAAAACCTCACCTTGTAGGGCATCATTGAAATCAGGTTCACACCTTACGTTAGCAAGGACCCAATCCCAATAGAGATTACTCTTGTTGTACTCCTCTAGCCATTCATCAAAGTCCATGAGTCCGCCTTGCACTTCGATGGGTCGAATGGGACTCGGAGGCTCTATCTTGACATCCCTCAATTGTGAGGTAATGTCATGCACCGTCTTATCCCCTCGTTTAGTCTTATCCTCGAACTTAACAAACATAGACCAACAAAGCAAACAAGGACATGAACAAAACGAAGCAAAACTACAATTAAATACAAATATACGTTGAAGATTGTTGGTTTTCGTAGTTGTCTACTAATAGGGTTTGCGTGCAATCATTTTAAAGTGTTTGCTTGTCTTGTTGAAGGAAAGTCGATCCTTGTAGATCCATGAGGATAATCAAGGCACAACGAGTAGATCCATCGAAGGATAGTCTCGTGGGTGTAGGCCATGAAGGCAATCACCATCGACCCCTTTATTACTTTTGTAAGTCGACTTGGATAAGATTACGAGTCGAAAGGTTAGACCTATTTTTCCTTCAACGTATATTGCCCCTATTCCATGCCAAGGGTTGTGCAATACCGCTGTGGGATAAAACGTAATTAAACAAACCAATGGAAGTGTTGGCAAGACACAACCATTGAGAACAAGCGTACCTTATTCGAGTCCATCGATTCCTCTTCGATCTTCACTTCAATGAAGTCGTCTTCCATGGATGCTTGGGGTTCGTCCTTGACTTGAACGTACTGCCCACTCCATGCATCTTGAGGTTTCTTCCTTGAAGAAGAACTTCGATCCATGCCGCCACACGACCACTTGAGAACACTCTTGTGTTTTCACTCAAATCCGACAAGAAACCCTAGATTCTTGTTCGATTTTCTCTACCGATTTCTTTGGGATCAAGTCTGGTTTTTTCTCATGTGTCTCATATCCAAAATGCCGACATTTAGCCCTATTTATAGGCGTGAGAATCTTGCCCAAAACCGGCCATGGGTGGCGGTTACAATCGGTTGAAGATGTGTGTGGCCGAGAGTGATTTTAGGGAGTTGGTTACAACTTCCTTCCTCTCTCCTTGTCATCATCAAAGGGGCGTCCAAGTGCATCCCCCCTTGGACTCCAAATGCCTCTCCATTTCAGCAAATAAAAGGCCCATTAAAGAGTCCAAAACTCCATTCCAATAAGCCATGTACACGGCCCAAATGGCAAAGCCAACAGCCCATGCCATGCGTGTGCATGTGCGGCCCACCAGCCCATAAGGCGCGCCCCTTGGGCCGGCCCACCAGCCCCGCCACCTAGCTAGCATAGCTAGGTGCCAAGCTAGGTCACCTAGGAGTGTCACTACCCCTTAGCTCCATGAGCTAGCTTATAGTGAGTTGAGCTGGCTTGAGCTAGTGTGAGCTAGGTTGAGCTGAATTTCTAGCTAGTTGAGCTAACTTGAGCTAGTGTGAGCTACATTGAGCTTCCATGAGCTAGTTCCTAGCTACATGAGCTTCTTATAAAGCATGTACAATGAGTCTTGAGCTTGTCTAAGCTCCTAGAGTTCACTCTAAACTAGTATGAAGCTTGTAAACTTCTTTCTAGCATATTTAACTATGTGCCAAGCTAAACTCAAGCTTTGGTTCTTGCTTAAAGCATCTACCAAGCTTAGAGAAGCTTCCTAATTCACTTTAGAATATGCACAAAGTTATAAGACTCAATGATCAAGCTCAAAATCATACCTTAGCCTCACAATTCATGCTCGACGCCTTGGACAAGTGCCCTAGGCGCGCCGAGAGCTCCACCGCAGCCTCGCAACCGCGTCCCTAGCCACACCGCGCCATCGCACCACCTCGGCGCGCCCTTGCAACCTTGAGATGAACCTCAAATTCGCTCCTAGGCGCGCCACACCCAACGCCGAGCCTTGAACCTCAAAACCGAGGTCCAAGCCGAGCCCCGCGCTTGCACCGCGCCGTTGCACCGTGCGTCGCCACACACTAGGCGCGCCCTTGCCATGCAACGGTGCACACGAGGTTCCTACGTCTCGGTGGTGGTGTGCGACTAAACTATTGGATCTTATGATAACAATTAAACCATGGAAAGTCATATATGTCAATATACCCATCGACATTCCCAATATGACTCTAAAACCTCAACATGCTCTAATAGGGAGTTGATGACTTGACACAAATCACCAACAGGGTTCGCCACCCTGGGTGGCTGCCACAGACCCCCCTCATGGGCCTCATAGAGGATGTGCTCCGTAGCCTCGGTCGGCACGCACAGCAGGTTGGGCTCAGCATAGCCTCGACGATAAAGGTAGCCGCTTACGACGCAATACCGCGCCGCCTGCATTTTCAGCTTTCTGGCCTGTTCGGGGTCCTCTGGGAGGACACCGCTCTCCACATACCGTGTTATCGGGATCCTCCAATCTCCCGCAGTGACAGATAGAACCTCGCTGTTCACACTCCGCGAGAGTTTTCTTTCTACCATCACGCGATTCCCTACTTCCAGGGGTAGGGCGGATCCTAACCTCGCAAGAGCATCTACTTTGGTGTTCGAGGTTCGCGGGATGGACTCAACCGCAAAGGTTTCCAGGCAAGACACCAAGGCTTTGACCTTCTCTCGATACGCGGGCAGGAACCCCGTTCTGGTGTCGTACTGCCCGTTGAGCTGGCGCGCAACCAGCTCGGAGTCGATGTAGACCCTGATTTTCCGGGCCCCACTGAGGAGCGCCATCTCTATCCCGGCGATCATGGCCTCATACTCGGCCTCGTTATTGGTGGCTTCGAAGGCGAAGTTGAGGGAATACTCCGTCTCGATCGAGGGCCCAACGAGGAATACGCCAGCCCCACCACCTGCATCACATCGTTAGCCGTCAACGAATACCTTCCACTCCTCCGAGCTTGCGTCTGTCTCAGGGAAGGTGACCTCCACCATGAAGTCAGCGAGGGCTTGCCCTTTCATGGCGGTCCTCGGGAGGTAGCTGATGTCGAACTCGGAGAGCTCGACTGCCCACTTCGTCATTCGCCCGGAGAGGGCGGGCTGGTGGAGGATTTATCGAAGTGGGAGGTCAGAGAGGACCTGAATGGGATGCACATGGAAGTAAGGGCGTAGACGCCTTGCGGCGGTCACGACTTCCAGTGCCATCTTCTCCACCGAGGAATATCGCTGCTCCGCGGGTTGGAGCACGCGACTCACGAAGTAGACTAGGTGTGTGGCCTTTTTGGTTAGCACCGCGCTGACCGTCTTGGGGCTGACTGCCACATACAGTTGCAAGTCCTCGCCTGCCATTGGGGGCAACAATGTGGGGAGCTTCGATAGGAAGGCCTTTAGCTTAGAGAAAGCGAGCTCAAGCCCCTCATCCCACACGAACTTGTCGTTCTACTTGAGAGCCGCAAAAAAGGGAAGAGACCTCTCCGTCAAGCGAGAGCAAAATCTCCCTAGATAGTTGACGGCACCGTTGAGCCGTTGCACCTCAGTGCGAGATCGTGGCGACCTCATTAAGAGGATCGACTCGACCTTGGCGGGGTTGACGTCGATCCCGCGCTCGCTGATCATAAAGCCTAAGAATTTTCCCGACGACACACCGAAGACACACTTCTCGGGGTTTAGGCTGAGACGGTTGTGCCTGAGAGTGGCGAAGACCTCAGCGAGGTCGATCAAATGCTCTTCATGGGTCTTGCTCCGGACAACAATATCGTCGACGTAGGCCGACGCATTCCTTCCCAGATGATTCTTAAAGACGCGGTCAACGAGGCGTTGAAAGGTGGCCCCCACATTCTTTAGACCAAATGGCATGACCTTGTAACAATAAGTGCCTCGCTGGGTGATGAAGGATGTTTCCTCCTCTTCCCGCGGGTTCATCGAGACTTGGTTGTATCTTGAGTACGCGTCGAGGAAGCTTAATACTCCGTGACATGCGGTTGAGTCAACGAGCTCGTCGATCAAGGGCAAGGGGTAACTGTCTTTGGGACAGGCTTTGTTGAGATCCTTGAAATCGACGCACATCCTCCACTTCCCGCTGGCTGTTTTGACCAGCCCGACGTTGGACAACCACCGGGGGTACTGAACTTCGCGGATGAACCCCGCGGCCAGCAGCTTTGCTACCTCATCATTTGCGGCGTTTGCCCTCTCTTCATTCATTTTTCTTCGTTGCTGCACCACGGGGCGAGTGGTGACATCGACGTTCAAAGAGTGTTGGGCCACGGTCCGCGGGATGCCTCGGAGGTCCTTTGCGGTCCAGCGAACACGTCGCGGCACCCAGCAAGCAGGGCCTCTAGCGACGTCGCTGACGCCCATGAGAGACATTCTCCTAGGTAGATCTTCTCGGACTCGCTCTCGAAGGGGGATATCACCCTTCTTTCTAGCTCAGGGGTGGGGATCGTGAAGTCCCGAACTTCGAGGTCGGCCTCGCCGGGGGACTCCACCATGAACACCGAGCATTTTTGTTTTGCAGAGGTCGCGTAGCAAACGCGACCTTCCTCCTGATTGCCTTTTACTTCTCCAACCCCGCCGTCAACGAGGAACTTCATCTTCAAGTGATAGATGGAAACTACCGCCTGGAACTTCATCAGAGAAACCCTCCCAATGATTGCATTCCACACCGAAGGCAAGCGTACCACCGTGAACTCCACCATCTCGGTCCTCCTGGTGGAGCCGGTGCCCAGCGTCATCCAGAGGTCTATGAGACCTGCCACGTTGACCTCGTCTCCCGAGAAGGAGGTGAGCTTCCCAGCGTAGGGATTCAAGGATGTCTCGGAGATGCCCAACTGCTCGAATGCACCGTAGTACATGATGTCCACGGAGGATCCCATGTCTACCAGTACTCGCTTCACCATTTTCGAGCCCATTTGAGCGTGTACCACCAAGGGGTCGGAGTGTGGCATGTGGAGACACTCGGCATCTTCGGACGAGAAGGACAAGCCTACATGAGACCGCGAGGTTTGGGCCACGCTAAATACCGAGGGCTCATGATGGCTTTCCCTCGCGTACCTCTTCCTTTCTGCCTGACTTGATCCAGCCGGTGATGGTCCGCCCGAGATGGTATGGATATACCCATCGGGCGCCGTCGCTTGCCCAGACCGGGCCTGCTTCGCGGGGGCCTGCTACTCGACGTTGTTGTTATTGTTGTTATTGTTGGCCTGAGCCTGACTAGGGCCTCGTGGCATGGTGTTAGCACCCGATGCGGGGTTGGCGCGGCCCTTTTCGTTTGGGTTATACGCATGACCGCCCTTGCCTCTATAACCCCGTGGTTTCCCGCCAAAACAGTTCCAACCTCTGCCGCCGCCTCCGCGGTTGTTATCGTGGTTGTTATTCCTATTGTCGTTGTCGTTGTTGTTCCGGTTATTATTGTTGTTTCTGTTGTTGTTGTTATTGTGTTGTTGTTGGCGGGGTTATGGGCCTGCGTCACATACGCATCCCTCGCGGCCGGCGCGGCCACTTTTGCCTTCCCCTTAGCCTCGGCGACGATTTCTTTGTCGGTCCTCGGTCGCGAGCTCTGGTTGGCGGCATCCTCGGCATATACTTGGGCCGTGATTCGGGCGCACAGGCTGTCGTACGTTGCCGGATTCTTCAAGAAAATGAAATTCTTGAAAGCCCCGATGCTTAGGTTGCCCATGAGGGTGTCGCGTACCGACGACTCGTCCACATGCGCAATTTCTGCCACCGCGGTTGTGAACCTCGTGAAGAAGGCGCCCAAAGACTCGCTCTCCCCCTGCTCAATTCCGCGGAGATCCCGCATGTTCTTGCGCTTCCTAGAGCCGCTGAAATGTGTGACGAAGAACTCACACAACTACTGGGCGAATGAGGCCACAGAGCCGATCTTAACGCTGGAGAACCATGTCATCGCGGCCTTTTCTAGGGTGGTTGGGAAAACCCAGCAGAATATTGCGTCGTTGTAGGCGTTGACGTTCATCTGGACCGCGAAGTGCTGAGCCGTCATAAAGCCCCATTTGTGGCCTTAGGAAGCCCTTGGGCATTGGCGCGTTCCGGATCTCGTCTATGAACGGAGAGGTGCTCTTGGCCTCCTCCTGGGCTTGGGGCGGTGGCCGCGACTTGTGTGATCGCGATCTTGGGTAGTGCACCGCGCTCCCCGCTGTTTCGGACAACTCTAGGTCCTGCAGCCTCGATCGTCGCGATCGGGAACGCGAGATCTACATGGGATCTCGGGGGGTCCTCTCCGTTGACGAGCCGTTGGTGGAGGACTCGTGCTCCGGCATATGCCCAGGGACGTACGCAGATACGTACTCGGAGTCAGGTTCACCATGGGGGGAACGAGGACGTACAAAGGGGCGAAGCCCTGCTGGTATTGCCTATAAGCCGGGTAGGGGTATGGGTTCGGGGGTGCGCCGCCCTACTCGTAGCCTTGGAATGGGAATGGGTTTTGCGGGGCGGCGTACGTCCATCCCGGAGGGACCACGAACGGGCAGCCCGGAGGCCCCGCGGCTGTCCACTGCGCAGTTTCGGGCATGTTGTCGGGGTGTTGAGGGAAGAAATTGTTTGGGCAGGCCATTTTGAGGGGATCGAAGCCAAGGTTTGCACGAATCGAGGAACTGCTTAGGATGAAGAGGTTCCCACAGACGGTGCCAGTGATGAAACCCGAAATAAACCGTTCGCTAAAAGACAAGAGACGGGATTATTATATTCGATTGTGCGAACACTTGCTTCTTTATTTATGATTTTCTTTACAACGAGGTTACAAGACAACGAGGTTACAAGCCAACGAGGTTACCAGCCAACGAGGCCTACAAACACTTGAGATTTACACCCTAGACCCCCTACGGTTGTTCGAGATCTCGATCTAACAATGTTCGAGATCTCCTAGTTGCTAGACGATCCTATCTCCTAAGTATCGCTTGCTTGACCTTGGTGCAAGGTTGATCTGAGAAAGCGGTGTTGATGAATTGCGAGATTGGGTAGCAAGGTCTTTGATGTGAACGAGATCTCTGCGCGACTTGAAGTCTTTTTGTGGATTTCACTTGTCTATAGTGCGATCTTTTGACGATGTTTCGATCACGTCGATCTTCAACGAGCAAGATAGTTCTTGAGTTCAAGATGTTTTTCGACCCCTTTTCCATGCGAGGAATCCCCTTTTATAGAGGATTGGGGAGTCAAGTTTTGATCATGGTCCGATGTGGGACGCCCGAGATCAGGGCCTCTGATTGGTCTAGGGGCGAGGCGGTTGGTGATTGGTTTAGGGGAGCGGCGTTAGCTGAGTGGCTCTGGTGGGCGGGTGTGTCAGTAGAGTCGGTTACGAGGTCTAGGCCTCGTTCCGAGGTTTCGGAACCTCGGAGGACCTCGTGGGGGTAGGGACTTTTGTTTAAAATAAGTGAGGGGTATGGGTGTGGGACCCAGAATCATCCTTGGGAATCCCATCGGGTCTGTTTGTTCCTTGTACCCCGGACCCACTTCTTACTTTACTATTTTGGACATCATCAGATAAAAGAGCCAAAAACATCCCAAAAGGATGATAAGTCGACTAGAAATAAACATGAAGATAGAATTTCTTGAAGAGATTCTATCTGAAGACTCTAAAAGCAAAGAAAATGACATGAGCGAAAATTTGGAAATGTCGATTAATTATGTAAGTATCGGTGTAGGATTGTACCGAGAAGATGTAGATATTAACAATGTCTTTGCTTATTCAGTTGCCATGGAAGTCATATAAAGAGATGGCAATGATCCCCAAACCATGGAAGAACGTTGACATTAAGATGATTGGTAAAGCTAAAAAGAAGCTATACAAGTTGAGTTGTATTCCTTAAACAAACGAGGTGTGTTTGGGCATGTAGTTACAACACCAGAAAGTGTAAAACAAGTCAACTATAAGTGGGTGTTTGTACGAAACCGAAATGAACTTAATGAAGTTGTTAGATTCAAATTCCAACTGGTTACACAAGGGCTCTCACAAAAACCGGAGTGGATTACATGGAAACGTATTCATTAGTAGTGGATGCAACAACACTCAGGTTCCTTGTTGCTTTAGCAGTTGTTGAACAACTTAAAATGCAACTCATGGATGTGGTAACAACATACATACACATGTCATTAGACACCAACATATACTTGAAAATCCCAGAAGGATTGAAAATGCATGAAGCATTTTAAATCACGTCATATGTTTTTTTATTAAGCTTAAAAGGTCTCTTTATGGATCGAAGCAATCAGGCAGAATGTAGTAAGATCATATTAGCGAGTATCTACTAAGGTAATGACTTATGAATAATCAAATAAGTCCATTTTTGTTCTAAAAAGGAACAAATTCATGTTATGTAATCGTAACTGTTTATGTTTGATGATTTGAATATTATTGGAACTCTAAAAGAGGTCCGATTAGCAACTGATTACATGAAAAGAACCAAGCATTGTCTCGGCATGTAGTCCGAGCATATAAAGAATGGGATAAAAGACCCATTAAATTTGGTGAAAGCACATTCATTAAGTGCACCAACAGTACTAAGGTGCTAAGTGTGGAAAATGACCCCTTTCGCCCTCAATTAGAAAATAAAGAGATTTGGGTCATGAAGTACTATATCTAAATGCAATAGGTGCATTGCATCAACAAAGTCACTTGTTTTGACAATGAATTATTTGTCTCCCTAAACATATAATATAGTTTGTTGATCTAGAAGTACCAAATCTTTTACGAAATCCCACGATGACAAATATGTGTCGTATGAAGAAGTGTATGTTTAACTAAGGGGGAGTATTATACGACTGTACTTTTTTCCCTTGGTTTTGGTTTTTATCCCATTGGATTTTTCCAAACAAGGTTTTTAATGAGGTAGTTCATCATATAAGGTTTCTGATGAGACAATCTCGGCATGAAGTTTGAGATATGTGAATGAATGTGTTTTTTATCCATCCATCAAATCAAGTAGAAAGGAGCCAACAAGGATGTATGAAGAGAATTCGGCATGGACTGATCAACCAAAGTACATATCATCAAGTGTTCTCAAACTACAAGATTCAACTCAAAGATGCGATTGAATGTTCAATTTTGTCAAGCAAGGAGGATATATTTCAAGTTGAGAGGAAGAATCATAACTACACTCTTTTCCCTTAGTCTTGGTTTTTGTCCCATTGGGTTTTCCGGACACGGTTTTTAACGAGGCAGTTAGTGATGTACATCTGAGGGGGAGTGTTATAATAATATTATATTTAAATATACATAGCAAACCCTAAATTTGGATGTATCCATTAAATCTTGTATTCCATATATATAAAGACCCTTATGGGTGACTTAATCAGACACAGAAAATTCTACGCTCTTTCTCTTTTCTTGTTGTCCTTTCTATCTCTCTCAAATAATTATAACAATAAATGTTTTTAATCATTTGACTCTATTTCTAAACAATTCATGTTTTACTTTTTTTTATCATTTTTTTCCACATTTGTCCATGTAGCTATTAGTACTAATAAATAAATCAGTTAAATTATGAGTAGTAGGTTTTTCAAAACAAAAAAGTTTTTATTTTGATGATGTTTTTTAAGAGTGCACAAGCCTAAAAAATATCTATCTATACATAGCATAATTGTATATTATTTTAGACCTCATACATAACATGACTAAAAAATATTTAAAAGAGTTTGACATCATAGGTGCTATTCTTTAATGGATGGACAAAACAAAAATCTTCTATCTATCTATCTATCTATCTATAAAATAGAAAAAATTTGGAAAATCAATGCCTCATTAAAATGACTTAATATTTATTTTTAATTTATTTTCTAATCTTCTATAATCTATCTATCTTCTATCTATCTATCTATAAACATATAAGACAAACATTTTTGCAATGAATGCTTATGTATTTAATGTGAAATTTTATTCAAACTCAAAGATAAGATCATACATATTCCGAAGAATCTTCTATCTATCTATCTATCTATAAAAAAAATTAGGAAAAAAATGGCAATTAATGCTTATGTATTTTATACAAACTATATGATTTTCTTTACATGGTGAAAGATTAAAAATGGAAAAAAAGAAAGAAAATCTACTCATTAATTTACAATTGATATACTATTTACCCTTATTATATATATTGGGTGATGACTTTTGGTTTCTATTGAATTAAAAAGGTTAGTAAAATTGGGAACATTAATAGGTGTTTTAATTCACCAAGCATTATGTTTTAGGTGATGACTTTTGATTTTCCATTGAATTAGAAGGTTAGTAAAATTGGGAGAATTAATATGTGTTTTAATTCACCAAACATTATATTACTGAATGTCTTTTCAAATTCTTAAGCCTCTTATTTCTCTTATAAATTCCAATTAGGAGGTAGAGAGTTGAGCGCTTCTATTTTTTCGGGTTGGCAGATAGAAGAGATCCATTGTAAGTTGTTCGTTAATAGTCATCAAATCATGACTAGCGTAGTAAGTATGTTCTTTTGATCAAATTGTTTAATTTCTTTTATATGCTTGCATATTCATATTTTTTATTTATTAAAAGAGGTCCAAGCTAATCCATATATAGTAGCCTTGAAACCGTTAATATGCTCTTTTGATCAAATTGTCAAATTCATGTTTTTAAATTGATCGTTAATAGTTATTGTGTGATTTTGAAGGAAATATTCACTTTTAGGGAAATCAAAGGTACATAAAAATGTTTCAAACCGAAAATTTGAAACACATTTAACTTTTTTTTATTTTGGGGAAAACTAATGTATGTGTATCAATTGAATTAGTTTAGATTATATTTTATTTAGTTACTAAACTAGATAAATTTATTTGATCATGATGCACAACATGACTTTTCAACCATATATGAGTGGAGAAAAATTGTTAATTTCATAGAAAAAAGAGTAGAGAGTATATTCAAACACTTTTTGCCATTTTTATATGTGGAGAAACAAAAACAATGGTCTCATCTCATATTTGGCAAGCTTGACTTCCTACTAATTTACATTGCAAGAAAATGTCATCTCCATTCTTTCAATATATCATCATAAAGAACTTTTTTGTATTTCTATAATGGATTTATTTACATATAGATCGATTAACTATCCAAATGTCCTTCAAGTTAAGGTGGATTACCCTCATCGTCATCATTATATCATGCTTTACAAGATCGAAATTGGACATAAAATGATTTTTCTCTCTCCGAAAGAGTCATTGTATATTAATCCTTACTAAACCAACATTCATGCACTTACATTCCAATTATATATAAAGAAAATTTGGTTCTTACCTTCCCATTTGATCTTTACTAGCTATCTCTTCATATGTAGATATGATCAATTAACACTCATGTATGTCATGTATAAATAAAAGTTATATAAATAGTGTTCATTTGGTATTATCTAAAAGATTAAAAACTAAAAGTTCAAATAAATGTCACATAAATGAAGATGGAGAGACTAATATAAGAAGATTAAAAAGTTGCTTTTTCATTCTTGCATAATGAATGACAAAATATCCTCAAAAAGCTTTTTTCATACAAGTAAAATTTTAAAACAAATTAACCACACTTTTATAACCCTACTACCCAAATGCGAAAACCCCAATTCAACCAACCACTATAGGCCAATTAGACTTTGTAACACTATCTATAAAGTAATCTCAAAGATCCTAACAAACCGCCTAAAAACGTCTTGAATAAACTCATCCACCCGATGCAAGGGGCATTCGTCCAAAACCGGAGTATCCATGATAACACACTCGTCGCACATGAGATCTTTCACTCCTTCCGCAACAAACGTGGGCGGGAGGGGTGGATCGCGATCAAACTTGACATGGATAAAGCATATGATCGTATCAGCTGGGAGTTCCTGGCTAAAATCCTTCATAAATTCGGCTTTCACGAAAAATTCTTGGGTTGGATCCGAGAATGTGTTGAAACTGTGTCCTTCTCTGTCCTAGTCAACAACGGACCAACAGAACAATTCTACCCCCAAAGGGGTCTTAGACAGGGGGATCCCCTATCACCATACTTATTTATTCTTGCTGCCGAGATTCTGGCGCGACAACTCCACCAGTTAAGCACCAACCCAAAAAGTGGCATCGGGATCCAAATCTCAAGAAGTGGAACCAAAATCCCATTCCTAGCATTCGCAGATGATATCATCATCTTTTCTAAAGCTAATGGCCATGCCTGCAAAAATATTAAAGAAATTATTGATGACTATTGCCAAATTTCTGGCCAGAAAGTCAATTTTCACAAATCCGCCTTCCAGGTCACCAAAAATACAAGTAACAATACGAAGGAGCAAATCAAACAGATTCTCCAAATAGAAAACACAGTTGCTTTGGACAAATATTTAGGATGCCCGATTATCAACGGGAAAGTAACACAAATCACCTTTAAACCCCTGGTTCTGCGAACCAAATCCCAATTATCAAAATGGAAAGCAAATGCCCTTTCTCAAGAGGGACGTAAAACCCTAATCAAAGCAAACCTATCAGCACAACCAAACTATATTATGCAATCGTTTCTGCTACCTCATGCAACTTTGAAAGAACTGTAACACCCCCTTCCTACCCTGGAGGTATTACCGCCAGTAACCCCGATTAAGACTAAACCGAAGCTACCCAAGGCTTTAAACTGACTGAACAAACTAAAACAAACATTACAGCGGAATAAATACAATTGGTCTTATACAAATCTTAACCCAAAAAGAATAAATAAATAGAACAACCTTCTAGTTGAACAAAATCTTCATCCAGTCTTCCTTAAGCTCTTATTTCTGAAACTCAGCTCCACTTTGAAGTAGTTCAACCATGATCTTCACTCAAGTATAACCATTAAAACCTTTCTTCAACTTCTGGAGCTTCAAACATCTAAATCCGCCTCTTGAATCAACTTCCAAGAAGAACCTGATGTATCGTATACAACGGTGGACACCGGCCGACCATATAAAAGAAAAGAAGATGGACGGGTTAGTCTAATGAAAGACTAGCAAGCGGAGAATCTAACTTGGTTCTTATGGTTGTAACTAAACATATTGGCATCCAAAATCCGAATAGACTCGGATTATGATCCAACAGTTAGCAGTCTTATAGAGAATAAGAAGGAGATTCGAATAATCAAGAGAGCGAACACCACCGCTTGTGGTTTCTTTTAAGAAGCATAAACAATTGTTGGGAACTCATATTCATCACATCACATTTTGAAAAGCCTCCATCGACTAATCAGATTCACTTAATCAAAGTTTGATTAAGAATCATTCATAATCGGGAGCAAGAATGGCTTTCCGACTGAACGAACCATTCAGGTATATTAATGTGCCTAACGCACTTATCTTATATTACTTTCAAAACTTTTCACAAACAAGTTGGTGATTAGTAATCGGCTCGAACTACTGCCGAAATATTTGGTACCGTAGAGATCATTGGAATATTTCATCCATGGTCATCTACCCTATACCTTTGGTCCCGTAGAGATCATAGGAGTATTTCATCCATGGTCATCTACCCTACACCAGGATCATAGGACTTAAGCTATCCTGTATCTCTCATTTGCATATGGTGAGGTAGAGATCCCAGAGGCCTATTACCAGGTCGTCTACACTGCACCGCCAATTGCACTTAGCTAGAGTGCGCATCAAACCCCTTGCACGAAGAGCAGGGGAAGAGTCATGACTCGCCATTAGGATTAGGCCCCTCCTAATGTAATATTCATTTTAAGAGAGGATATGGAACCACGTTCCCCTCCCTGAAACTATCTTAATCACAACAATGTCTCAGCGAGAGACAACAAACAAGGTCGCACATAACGGAACTAAATCCAGTTCTAGCGCAAACTGAATAACAACATGGTCATTATTTCTAACAAATATAACAACCTATCATATTTTATTAATCATACAAGTTGTTCCCAACGCAAATATTAAATGGGATCCAATTCCTCATTTAATAACAATAACGCAAGAGAGAATCGTCCACTTGCCTTATACGAGATTTCTCCTCTTAAGGCGATTAGTTCCATCTCGAACGACGTGCATCCACGACTCGAGCTCGGGTTGTACCGGAAAGAATATAGAAATAAATTATAATCAATTTATTTCCATTTGAAGATTAACTACAAATTATTATGTCCTAATAATAATTTGTCAAGTACTTGCTTGACTTAATCCGGCTTTATAACTTAACCAATTCGATAAATCACGCTTTACAAGATTTAATACAAAAATTCAACTTTGAATGATCTTATCCAAAAATCATTCTATAATATAAGTCAAGCTCGAAAGAAGAAAATTACCTAGCGATACGCTTTCGGGATTTGCTTGTACGCAAATCAAGGTGGCAAAACGATGCGTTGCGCAAAACGAGGCAACACGTGAATCGAGACGATTCATTGGAATCCATGTCACGCATACCGAGGCAAACCGGGTCCAAACACCTTTCCCTTTTCCTTTTTAAAACTCAAGAAGGCCGGAAATAAAGTGAGCGACGAACCAACTTCGTCGATGTCTAGCGACTTCGTTTGATATCTGTTTGGAGTGATTTAAGCGACAGTTGGAAGTCCTCATCACCCTCTTTCTACTGTTGGCAACGGATCTTACATTCATTGAGAGAAAACGGAGAACAAAGGCGACGAAAATCACTCGCCAAGGCGGAATTTCTGGGCACAATAAACCAGTACCAAATCTGATCGCGAACTCCTGTTCACCGACCCGTGGAGGCGACACCAGGGACGGAGAGGCGAAGAGGGAAGAGACAGAAGCACCTCCGACATCCCCTCTACTTACTGTCGGCAGTTTCCGACAGATTTGGTGGCCGGAAGGTCAACCACGAAGCCCACAAACTTAACTCGTCGCTGCTGAATTTTCCGGGCAAAGAAACCAGCAGCAACGTTGGTCACGAAGGCCTGTACATCGGCTTCCACCGGAGACACCAGGATCGGGGTGGCGACGGGACTTGCAACAGTATAAAGCACTCGTTTCCACCTTCCAACTGTTGGCAAAATTCCCCGGAATAGTTGCCTGAAGACAGAGATAGAAGCCCAAGAAAACGGCTCGTCACCAACCTCTGAAAATCCGGAAAACCAGTACCACGAACGGATTTGATGGATTTTGGCCCGTTTCTTGAATCCTTTTTCCACAATTGATTGAGGGATATTATAGAGCATTTAATCCTCGACATATAGCAATTTGAATCACCAGTTTTGGTTAAGAAACGAGTTCACAATCGAATTTTGAAGTTTTGAACAATTCTAGGTCAAAACCGAGATCGGGATTTCGGTTGCCAATTCTCCTCCTCCTCTCGAGATTAAACCTTTCAGCCCTTTTATGGCCTTTCTTGCCTCTTATCGCCTCTCTTCCTGGTCACACAAATGCCAGAAGATCGACACGAGGCTTGCTTGACTTGTGACAACACCCGTCGACCCAAAACCGAGGCAACACATGTCGTGCAAAACGGGATGATGACGCAGCAGGGCTAGGGATAGCCTAGACGAGGTGGCAAGCAGCCTGACGGAGGTGTGACGGGAGGGATGACGCCGGCGGCGCAACCATCGGGGCTTGGGCCGGAACCGTTCACACATAAGGTAGGGAAGAAGGGCAAGAAAGGAAGAAAGGAAAAACTTGGGCCAAAAACGTAATATAAACAAATAATGTTCCATAAGAGGTTTTGAGTTCAAAACTCACCTCTATCCTTTATTTTTCCTTTATTTTTCCCTCTCTTTCTTTTCCTTTTTGCCTTAAGACTTTCTCCAAAGAAATCCAATTTATTTTACACATGTAACTTAAATTTTTCCGCTAAATACATTTTAACTTGCAATAATTTATTCATAAGAATAAATTTTATTTTTTTGCAAGTTTTTATTCATTTATAACGGAATTAATTTAAGTGTAACTCTTCACTTATTATTAACTCGAACGAATTATAGTAATATCTCTTTGTTAAAAAGAGCGGATATTACAAGAACTGGATCAAATTAACAAGAATTTCTTTTGGAACAAGGAAAACAACTATAAACCACTTATAAGTTGGAATTCCATCTGTCGTCCTCCCGCTCATGGAGGATTAGGAATCGCAAAGGCGGAAGAAATGAACAAAGCACTCTAAATAAAACTGCTATGGAAAATCTTAGCGGAACCAAACAACCTCTGGGTCAAAATAGTAACAGAAAAATACCTCAAAACAGAAAGTATCTTGAACTACAAGAAAAAACATAACACATCATGGCAGTGGTCCAAACTTTAGGCCTAAGAGACCTGTTCATTAAGGGGCTCATCTGGCAAGTGGGGGACGGGAAAACCATTCGCTTTTGGAAAGATAATTGGATCGGCAATGGTCCTCTTAAACCAAAGATTGAAGTCGAAACCCTCATTAATTGGGAGGAGCCTGTTGAGGCGTACCTCCGTGAGGACAGTTCGTGGAACATTGAAAAATTGAGTGAGGTCGTTAATCTGGATGACCTCGAAAAATTTCCAAAATTATTAATCCCATTAATAAAATCCCGGATAGATTGTACCGGCAACCAAGTAAAAATGGTTGGTACTCCACCCACTCGACTATGCAATGGCTCCACCAATCCAAAGGTGAACCCAAAATTAACTTAGAATGGATTAACCAGCTCAATATCCCTCCCAAAATTAAAAATTTCCTACGGAAGGTGGCACGAAACGGCCTACCAACCAAAACAAGGCTCGCGGCCAACCATATTCCGGTTCCACTAGGTTGTGAAGCGTGTACCAACCTGGTTGAAGACACAAACCACATCTTACTCTCATGCCCCCTTACTAGGGAAACACTTACTTCCTTAAGCCCAAAACTATGTTGGATTGTCGACCAAGTACCCTCGGACGATAAAAAACCACATCAGGTCCTGGAGGAAATTAGGACAAGGACAACAAAAGAGGAAATGGAACTCCTCACTAACACCTAGTGGAGCATATGGTTCTCTAGAAATAAGAGAGTCTTTGACAGTAACAACGGAACAAACTTGACTAATGCCGATAACATCACCGAGTTTACCCGAAACCAGGTTAAAGAATGGAAACTTGCAGGAGCCTCTGATTCCCCCAGCCCCCACACTTATAGTGCAATAGCTGGAGAAGGGAGAAAACGTGCGAAGTGGGCAAAACCCAAGAGGGATTACATTAAATTGAATTTTGATGGTGCAGTGTGTGCAGATGGCGTGGCTTCTTTTGGGTTCATCCTCAGGGACTCTAGTGGCTACCCCATCCATTTTGACGGAGGACTGATTGGTCGACAGTTTGTTCTGACCTCCGAGACCATCGCCTTGCGCCAGGGACTTCTCGAGGCCATCAGACGTGGCATTCCCCAGATCTAGATTGAAGGCGATAATTCGCAGCTGGTCAAGGCCGTTCTTGGTGACTGGCGCTGCCCTTGGGAGATTGAGTTGCTGCGTTCGGACATCCACTGCTTGCTTGCCCGGTTCCAGGATTGGAGTATTTCTCACGTCTTCCGTGAGAGCAATTCTGTGGCGGACTTCATCGTTGGATCCTTCAAACGTGTGTCCTCTATCCCACTTGCAGTTGACTCGGGTTTGCTTACCCTCATCCGACAGGATGCTCTAGGGCGACCACTAGCTTGTTAGTGGTCACCCTAATATCTTTCCTTATCAAAAAAAAATAAAAAATAAAAATGGAAAAATTAATTTAAGAGAATTAGAATTATATTCAATGAATTGGCACATGTAATCAACAATATTGTAACACCTCCTTCCTACCCTGGAGGTATTACCGCCAGTAACCCCGATTAAGACTAAACCGAAGCTACCCAAGGCTTTAAACTGACTGAACAAACTAAAACAAGGTAAATGAAACCATTTAAAACCTAACAAAATTAAGTAAAACTTTACAGCGGAAAAGAGAATAAAAGGTATTATACAAGCCTTAACTTAAAAAGAATTAGTAAATAAATAGAACAACCTTCTATTTAGACAAAGTCTTCATCAAGTCTTCATTAAGTTCTTATTTCTGAAACTCAGCTTCGCTTTGAAGTAGTTCAACCATGATCTTCACTCAAGTATAGTCATTGGAAACCTTTCTTCAACTTCTGGAGCTTCAAACATCTGAATTCGTCTCTTGAATCAACTTCCGAGAAGAACCTGATGTATCGTAAACCAACGGTGGACACCAGCCGACCATATAAAAGAAAAGAAGATGGACGGGTTAGTCTAATGAAAGACTAAGCAAGCGGAGTATCTAACTTGGTTCTTATGGTTGTAACTAAACATATTGGCATCCAAATCCGATTAGACTCGGATTATGATCCAACGGTTAGCAGTCTTATAGAGAAAAAGAAGGAGACTTGCATAATCAAGAGAGAGAACACCACCGCTTGTGGTTTCTTTAAGAAGCATAAACAATTGTTGGAAACTCATATTAATCACATCACATTTTGAAAAGCCTCCATTGACTAATCAGATTGACTTAACCAAAGTTTGATTAAGAATCATTCATAACCGGGAGCAAGAATGGCTTTCCGACTGGACGAACCATTCAGGTATATTAATGTGGCTAACACACTTATCTTATATTACTTTAAAAACTTTTCACAAACAGGTTAGTGATTCATAATCGGCTTGAACTACTGTCGAAGTATTTTGGTATTGTAGAGATCATCGGAGTATTTCCTCCATGGTCATCTGCCTTGGTATTACAGGACTTAAGCTATCCTTAATCTTTCATTTGCATATGGTGATGTAGAGATCAGAGAGGCCTATTACCCTATCGTCTACACTGCACCGCCAATTGCACTTAGCTAGAGTGCGCATCACCCCTCTCACACGAAGAGCAGGGAAAGAGTCATGACCCACCATTAGGATTAGGCCCCTCCTAATGCAATATTCTTTTAAAGAGAGGATATGGAACCACGTTTCCCTCCCTAAAACTACCTTAATCAACAACAATGTCTCAGCATGAGACAGCATACAAGGTCACACATAACGGACCTAAATCCAGTTCTAGCGCAAAACTGAATAAACAACATGGTCATTATTTCTAACAAATATAACCAACTATCATATTTTATTAAGCACACAAGTTGTTCCCAACACAGATATTAAATGGGATTCAATTCCTCATTTAATAACCATAATGCAAGAGAGAACTGTCCACTTGCCTTATAAGGCGTGCTCAACACTCTCAACGATTCCAATAGAAATCTTTATCACCCTTCTGCCAATTATAACAATAGATTTCTCAACAACGGGCTCATGGATATACTTCTTAGTTGTATTCTCAACTCCTACAACTTTCTAATCGATAAACGATTTGATTTCCGAATATCGATATATAATAAATCCTTAGTTATCATGCTTTAAGGAGCCATCTTGGCGGAATTATAACTAATTATCCGCTTCACTTTTGAAACAATTTTCTAAACAAAAAGTGTTCCTCAGTAATAGTTCTTAAAGGTGACCAAATCTCGGATCAAACGGATTAACAACGAATCCTGAGTAATTATTCGAAGTCCTTTACCTGTCAATCGGTATCAAAACTTGTATTCGCTATAACTGAAGATACTGACGTCCGTTTCTCGAGCGGTTTGAACCTGTGGGACCGTATTAATGTCAAGATTATAAAAACCATAAATTTAATTAGCAAAGTGGAACCGAAAGGCCCTTACGGTGGCTCCGTAACCAACCCGCTAATTAATTTTGATCGTATATACCTTCACTCGAGCCCATGGCTCGTTTAGCTCGATAGTGGCTCAATTCCCGAGCTCGAGGGTGGCTGGGCATTGCCCGGGAGTGGCTCCCGTGGTGGTTGGTGGTCGGAGAGCCTGGTGGTCGTCGGCGACTTCACATAACGTGGTAGAGAAGAGAGCCGACGGTGAATTCGAATTCTATCTCCCCGTCCGTCGTTTCAACCTGATTCCTCTCCCTTCCTTGAACGAGACAACATGAGTTGGTGATGGAAGCAGGGGCGAGGCAGAGAAGGCGGAGGAGAGGGCGGTGAGTTGGGTAGAGTAGGCGGAAGACGAGGATGGCCGGCGGTGAAGGAATTCTTTCACCCGAGACCGTCGTCGCCCAACTCTCTCGGGTTCCTTCCCTTTGAAGGCCGAATTTGTAGACTTGATATGGCAAAAAGATATGTCAGTGGATAGAATTCTATCTCCCAAGTTCCTTCCCCATTAAGGCATAAGAAGATATGCTTATAAAATTCAAAACCCGTCTCAGAATGGGACTCGCGTTAAAGCGGTAATATTATGTAGCTCGGGTGGAAAAACTTACTAAATACTGTGATACTCGGGGTTTCAAGAACCCGATATATAACCCTCATTCCAACACCTTTTATGTTTTATTTTTTCCTTCCTATTTTCGGACTTGGGCCAAGCAAAGCCCAATTTGGAGTCAAACAACCGGATGGCTAGTTAGGTAATTAAGATAGTAACATAGTAGTATATTAGAGGAAATCCTATCCTAAGCCTAGTATGATCTTCCGTAAGCGTAATCCCCAAAATCATCGTAACCATCTCCTTCCTCTACGCCTCCTTGAACCGACCGCCATCACACCGCCAGATTTCAGCGCAATAACCACCCTCGAAGCCGTGCACCTCGGACGCCGTCAAGATCACCTCACCGGTGATTTGCAAGCGATCCTCTATTCCCGCTTAGTGTCAAGGACTCGGGGAGGCGTTTTCTTGCCCAGGTTGATTGCAGGCTCATCCCTTGCCGATCTCCAAAACTTCTTCATCGGAGACTCACGAGCGAGCGACCTCTGTCCCGTCTACTCCTTCTTCTTCATAGTCTGCGCGGCCTCGGTAGGCTTGGTAGTCGAAGAAGCCTCGCCGACGGGTGTTGTTGATGTCCTCTTCATCTCGTCGGTAAGTCCTGACCTATTCTTGAACCTTGATTGTTGTTGCGGGTTGCGGAGACGAGTCGCGGACATGGCCGAGGGGGATGCGTTCGGATAACCGTTGGTGGATGCCTTGTAGGATTGAGGGCTTGGGTAGAAGTGTCCTTGTGTTGGGTTTGGTTTAAAAGAAAGAAGCTGGATGGGAAGGGGGAGGTTAACGAGAACTCTTGTTGATTGAACATGATTAGGAAGGTAGAGGGCGATGGGCTTGGTGTTTATATATGATCAGGTGTGTCATTAGTAGTAGATTTAAATATTTCTAGATAAATTTCTATGGAAAGTGTACGAGTTCTATGATTAGTATATATTGTTTTAATAGTGGAGGCCTTGGTGGAATTAGTGGCTGGGATAATAATAGGTTATAATAATTAAAGAGTTTGGTTAAACTTTAGTTAAAACTAGGCTAAAATATTTATTGTTATGACATTTACAATTGTATTAAATTAATGGACTTGGTAGCTAGTAGGTGCGGTAACGACTAGTTAATTACCCAAATGAAACTATGGTAAGGAGGGTTCGTATTAACTTCAAGAGTCGGGTTTGTAACTTTAGGAAATCCGTTCATGACTGCACTTGTGGACTTTACTGTTTTTTTAGAGTGCTTAGACATTCAAGTATTAATATACCCTCATCTTCTTAGGAATTACTCTTAGATTGGATTCCTAGCCTTTGTAGCCTCGGATATTCAGCATTTGAGGTAAGTCGTTCTCGACTGCTCGGTTCTTCTCTATCCTGTTAGATTGCATACCGTTATTGTAGGGCGGATTTTGGGAACTAGACCCAAATACTTTTTTTTTAAAAAAAATTGTCTTGAATTTCTGGAATTGTTGTGTGTGTAAAATGGTTTGAACGCATTTTATCGGAAAGATATTTTTGGAATGTTTTCTCTGTGTTGGTACCGTTTCCGACACGGCCTCATCGTAGCTGGCGTTGAGGAAGAGTTGGCTATGTATGACTCGTGTGACAGGGAAACCGTGCCCCTTCTAAACGAAAAATATTATCTATGTGTTTTGGCAAGTGCTCCAGTGGAGGCTTAGCCGGGGTTAGAAAGGAGATTGTGAAGTGGAGTGAGAGGGCCTGCCTCTGCACTCGGCGCGGCGATGAGCGCCTTGGAAGTCGGATTGTGAGATGGGGGAATTGCATTGTTACAAGGTTGTATTTGTAAATGTGTATGTGGCTATGTGTGACTAATTATAACTAATTTAGGTATTGGCCTTTAGAGTTATGAGTGTGGTTGTGGACTTGAATGCTGACTTTAGAAATGCTTTTAAAACGACTTGTAATTTCCGTATTCTCTCTAACTTGATAGATTATTAGCTGACCCTTCGGGGAATATTTTTTTTAGTTCCAGGTATGAACCAGGGATCCGTGCAGGAACCGAGGCCAGATGGCGGGGCGGAGCGGTGAAGAGCGCGTGTCATAGTGGGGTCGGGTTATGTTGGTTTATTTATGACTTATTATGATTATGTTGGAGTTGGTATTAGGTTTTGCTTATTGTTATTTCTTCAATAATTCCTTTTAATAGTGTCTTGTCGAATTTAGATATTTACATTCTCGGGAATACATGCATAACTGTGTTTTCTAAATTTTATTAAATAGAAAGGTTGGATGTTTTTATTAAGTTTTCTCGTCGTGCCCGCGTTGCAAGATCCTAAAGTGTTGTTGTCAACCCACTTAAGTAGTACCTAGTAAGGTCTATTTCTAAGTAGTGCCCCGTCGGAAGTCGGGGTGTTACAAATACAAAACGTCCCGTAAATTATGTAGACCAATAAAACCAATTTTCCATGATTTTATAATGCTACCTTAATTTTTAAGGCTTTCGTTTCGCATTTTAAATCCTTTCTGATACATAATTAAAAAGACGGCTTATCCAATAAATATTCTTTTTCCACTGAAAAATCCTAGAATTCACACCGATCCATAAAATCATTTCTTTGTGATTTTAGGATATCATCAACAATTTTCTAGGATTTAAATTCCAACAAAAATATTGGATTAAGCGTTAGAACGAACAAAAAGATTAGAAAGGATATCCGAGAAAAATTCAAAAATATCCTCAAAAACCGCAGTTATTACAAATATATACATGTCTATATTAAATATTAAACATACATCTAAAGTTTTTTTTTGTAATAAATGTAAAAGAATAAAGATGAAGAGTCTAATATAAGAAGATCAAAAGTTGTACTTTTTTTTAGAATAAATGAAAAAAAAATAAAAATATGGAGAAACTAATTTAATAAAATTACAACTATATTCAATATTTTATCATATGTAATTATGATTTTTTTTATATACTACGGATATTTTTTATATATTTAAGATTTTTTTGCAAAATACTTTCACAACATGTAAATTTATGTTATTTCAACACAAATTCTTGAATTGCATTTAATTTGGTCCAAATACAAATATATATCTTATTTAAAATAATTGATTACATTAAAGTTGTTCATTCCTAAAACTATTCAACATTTATAAATAACTAACTATTCATACACCAAAACTCAATGTTAATTGCTTAAAATCTACATCTATACTACATATATAAACTTGTGTATATACCCACATTTATTGCGTTTAATTAAATACTTAGTCCTTAAATTACATGCCCACTCAGTCAAAATATTTTGTATATATTTTGTATTTTTCCCCTTAATAAATTGTATTTAATGAGCTTACGATGCATTTCAAGTTTATAAAGATCATTTGACATAATCAAAATGTGTATATATAAAATGGATATATACCATATTATTACACATATCTATAATACATATATATTTTTTTTTTGACAATCAATTTACATATTATTTAAAAAAGAATTTAAAACTAAAGTCATTTCATATCATAACTAGCAAGACCCAGTCGTGTCATGCACGACGATGATTTGAAAAAAAAAATTATGTAGGAACCGTACTTATCGATTGAATTTTACATAAACTTATTTGATAAAATAAAATAATTTCTCAATAAAACTTTCAAGCGAGAATTATTAAAATACGTAGGGAAAGTAAAAAAATATTTCTTTATTTATAATAGGATTAGGATATGTGATTTAATTTTTGAACGAGATAATATTATTATAATATAGGTAAATAAATACTAAAAAACTAAATAATATTTTCATACTCATTAATTGAATATGGTAAGTATTTCATACTCATTAGTTAAATATAGTAAGTAATAGTAATGAATGATGTAATATTATTACAATAGGTACATAATGCTTATTAATAACATAGCTAATTGAATTTTTTTAATTGAAAATGATAAGTAATAATGATAAATGAGATAATATTATTATAACTAGAAGTATATGCTCGTGCATTTACACGGATTAATAATTCTATTTAAATTCTTTTTTACATGTTTATGTTTAGGTATTTAGTTTTTTCAAATATTATATTCCATCAATGAACCTTTTGAAGTTGTATATCTTTTTTACATATAAGTTATCACATGCATTTACAATTCACATTCAATTATTTAGAAAACCTATAAAAATATAGGTTTTCTAAATAATTAATTTATGTGTGATGTATAATATTAAGTAAATATTATGTGTGGAAGGTTAAGAGGCTAATATAGAGTATGTAAGATATGTATGACGTTAAGCTATATGAGGCAATTGAATGCTTTAAATTCAAAGCATTGAATGTAAAAAAATACAAATTTACATGTAGGTTAGATATGTAGGGAGTGTAAATTCAAAAAAATATTAAGGACAAAGAGAAGGATTCGACTTTAGTAATAGTATATTGATGATTTACAACAATGTATATTTTATATGAAAAAATGTTAATTATGATATTCATTGCCAAAAAAGCTAGAATACAATATATTTGCTAGCATACTATTTATACAATATGCTATGAGGGAGAGAGTTTTCACAAATAAGTACATTACAAATACGTAACATACATAATTATAATTATTATAATGAATCCAAAAATATAATAGAAAAAATTTAACAAAATAATATCACCCCATACATATAATTGTTATATGCATTAGTTCATTTTTACACATGAATCCAAAAATATAATATGAGAAAAAAATAATAGAAAAAAATTACTCCATACATATTGAAGTTCTTGAAGCTTGAGGTTGAAGAATGTCATTTTTTAATATGATAAAAATAACAATAAATAAAACTATAAACTTAAAATAAAAATGAAAATAAATGTTCATATATTTATATTTTTTTTGTAATTTCAATTCAACCATATAATTTTATATCTAATATGCTCTTTGACAAATTAAATACTAAAAAACACTATGAGGGAGAGAGTTTTCACAAATAAGTACATTACAAATACGTAACATACATAATTATAATTATTATCATGAATCCAAAAATATAATAGAAAAAATTTAACAAAATAATATCACCCCATACATATAATTGTTATATGCATTAGTTCATTTTTACACATGAATCCAAAAATATAATATGAGAAAAAAATAATAGAAAAAAATTACTCCATACATATTGAAGTTCTTGAAACTTGAGGTTGAAGAATGTCATTTTTTAATATGATAAAAAATAACAATAAATAAAACTATAAACTTAAAATAAAAATGAAAATAAATGTTCATATATTTATATTTTTTTTATAATTTCAATTCAACCGTATAATTTTATATCTAATATGCTCTTTGACAAATTAAATACTAAAAACACTATATTTTTTTTAGAAAAGACGTTTTTTTAGTAGGAAAGAATTAGGTCGAGAAAATTCAACATAGCGCATCCTTACGGATGAGGGTTTGAAGCCTTGAATGGTTCTGAATCTGATTAACACTAACCACATGTCGAAGGTCAGCGATCAAATCTGCCACTTTGTTGCAGTCACGAGGTGTATGGAGAATGCGAATAACCTCAAAGGACTGCAACATAACTAAAGTATCGGCAATTAGCATTTCAATTTGCCATGGACACGATCTGCTTCCTTTTAGAAAAAAGATGTTGACAACGAAAAAACCACTATGTTTTTTTATTTATTAGAATTAATTGATGCTATATAGAGGTCTCAAACGGGTCGGTCGGGTCGGGTTCGGGTTCGGCTTCGGTTATTTCGGGTTCGGGTTGAGTCGGGTTTAGGTCGTAACGGGTCATCGATCAAATCGGGTCGGGTCATTGAGGGTTGTCGGGCGGGTCGGGTCGACCTAACAGGTCAAGAAAATTGATTTTTTTACAATTATTAAAATATTTTTTCTTCAAAAAATGATATTTAATAATAAATCTATTATTTTTATATATTTTAATAATAAAATATATTATAATTTTCAAAATATATTATATATTCTTAAAATATAACAAATTGGGTCAACCCAACGATTTTTTCGGGTTTGAACCCAACGAGTTTCGGGTCTATCGGGTTCGGTTTATTTTGGGTTTCGGGTTCAAATTTTCGGGTCTTGACCCTAAATTTTTCGGGCGGTTCGGGTCGGTTTTTCGGGTCGGTTAGCTTTTGACAACTCTATTGTTATATGATTACAAATATAATAATCCTTTCATTTTCTTATGAATGTTGACAATATTGTATTCTTGAAATCAAATTTATAACTCCAACTCAAACCAAATTTCACCTTTTCATTACAAGGTTTAAATGCATTCTAAAAAAAAGGTTTAAATGCATGCAAATATTATGTTAATTAATTTTGACCCAAATAATTTTCTAGCATAAAGTTTTTGTAACAATTATTGCATTCTTAAAATCAATTTTATAACTCCAAGTCAGACCAAAATTTCCCTTTTCATTACAAGGTTTAAATGCATGCAAATATTATGGTAATTTATTTGACCCTATTAATTCTCTAGCATAACATTTTTAAGCTTTAAGAGGCTATTTAGTTAAAAAATAATGGCTATGAAAACGTTTCATATGTAGATTAAAAGAAAAACATTTATTAATTTTATACTTCCACTATTAAGACTAATTTTGGTAAGAAAGCATAGCTATAAACTCTTAAAGCTTTCATTTTGCCTATAAGTAATACCATATAAGTGGAAGGAGGCATCTTCTACATTAGCTCTACCTCTTTAGTCAAGTCACTGATGCAAATATGCATGAGGTATGGATTCTTAATTTTTATTCCTTTATTATCATTGTTTTTTATTCTCTTATCAATTATGTATTAGATAGTGTACCTTAAATCTTAAATATTACGAATATTATCGACCTTTTATTTGTATCTCGCTTCATTTGGCAGAAAATAGTGTTCAATGGCTAAAGCACTTAATCGAGCTCTCCATCTTCAATTATTGAAGAGGTAAAATATGGTCATCTTTTAAAATTATCTACTTATAGTATCGTTTCTACCTTTTTATAATATGATGAAAAATCTAAGAATTGTAAAACTCCTTATTATTATTTCCGTTCCCACTCCTACTTATGGCCATCGTAATGTTGGCGGTTTCATTTGAGTTGTAGATTCTCACGTAGTCTTTTCTCGAAAAAGGTTCTCTAATTTTTATTTTTGGTATATTTGTTTTTCAACAAATTTCCATTATATTACTCTTTAACCAAAATATGTGCATACTCCACGCTATCAACAAAAAATAGCCAAAAAAATTAATAGGTTAGCAAAAAAAAAAAAAGGAATACATTAAGAAAATTGTCATGCAAATATAAATGGGAATATAAAAAAAATTGTCCCATCATATGCAATAAAAATTTATGAAGATCATAACATAATCGTGTAATTACTATAAAATTGATCCAAAATTACACAAAAAAGTTGTAATTAATTTACAAATACCCATAGGCTTATCTACACTATGGTCATTGTTGTTTATCATTAAATTATTTTACAAACGCTTTTGCAATCCATCGGTTAAGACTCTTTACCTTAATCGTTAGATAATTGTGGGTCGAAAAATTTATATAACTAATTAAATATAATTTTAATTAGAAAACAATTACATAGTTTTTATGAAATAAATTTAGTTACAAATATTAATTTAGGGGATATAGTAGCAACCAACATTTTATAGTGATATATATACCTAAATAATAAATGCGTATATATGTCATGTGCAATAAAAAATTTTAAAAAATAATCTTGATAATCATTGTTGAAAAGAGCATTTTCAAAAAAATACACATGAAAAAAAACTTGCCCCGTGCGTAGATCTGAACAAAGTCGGGCTAACCCGCCAACCCGTACCGCCCGCCCAGAAAAATGGGCGGACTTGGACAAGATTTCTAACCCAAAAGGGTGAATAAGTCCGGCCCGCCCGAATTCATGGGCGGGACACGGACAATATTTTTGACCGAATATCCCGGATAACCCGCCCGAATACCCGAATATATTAAATGTTTAAAATAAATATTTATATTTATAAATAAAGATATGTTTGCAAAGAATGTCTTGGGGCCATTGATTATAGAATTAGTACAAAAGAGAATTTATATCCCTGGTTCTTTTACCTTATCACCTAAAAAGCTAGCATAAATACGATCTTAATTTCAAGTAATATTAGACAGTGTAATTGTAATACTAGGATTTTCTAGTTTTTCAATGGGTATGAAAAAATAATTATTTATGAATTTATATCCGGGTCCCGACGGGCTACCCGGGTCCGGATGTCCGGGCGGACTTGGACATCCTTGCCGGCCCGAATCACCCGCTTGACCCGAACCCGCTCGGACAAATGGGCATAATTTTTGTTCAAAGCTCGGCCCGGATCCGGCCCGAACCCGAGTTTGTACAGGTCTACCCGTGCGTATGCACGAGTCTATCCCCTAGTCTCATTAATAATTCAATTTATCGTCATTTAAATGATCTTTTTTAATGTAAACAATTATCATAAATATTGATATAATTAACTTGGTAAACTTAAAAATAACATAAAATTTTAATCAATATACTATGAAAATAAAAACATAAACTAACAATACACATAAATTTATTATTAATCCATTTATATTACAAAAATTTTAACAATCAATTAGTAGATTAAATTCCTAGCAATAAAATTCAATGTATTTAAATTCTAATTACGCTCAATTTTTGTATCATAAATATTATTTGCTAATTTATATAAATAATAGTCTTAAATATTTGTTCATAAACTTTTTCAACATTTTAATTAAAACTAGTTGTATCTGTCGTACCATGTGCGACTACGATTCGGTATTTGATAGACATTATAAATAGGATATTAATAAATAAAAATATAATATAAAATTTAATATATGCAAATTTTATTTCTCGTAGAATGTATAATTTTTAAATCAATATAAATGGTTAAATTTAATGTTGAGAATAAATATATATTATTAAGATAAAATAATTACATTTCTCTTTTTCCTTGATGATATTTCATAGATATGCAAATAAATAAAGATAATAAAATATGAATAAAAAAATTTATATATTCAAATATGGAAGAGATAAGAATTTAAAAAAATAGTTAACTTAATAAATAAGATATAATAAAATATGAAATATAAAAATATTTTAATTATAAAAATTTAAAATTTAATTAACTTAATTTAAGATGGGACCAAACTCGTTTTGTGGTTTGATAAAGTAAAGATTAGATAAGATTAAATATTATTTTATTCATATTTTATTGCTTTCCATGTATGTAAATTTAAAGATAATCAAATATTTCAGACTTTCAATATATCTATTAAATATTTATCATTTATTTTTATTAATTTTAAACAATATAAATATTTATCATTAATTTTTATCATAAAAGAAAATATATATATCTATAAATAAATTCGTCAAAAGATATAGGTAAAAGATTTATATTTATTTTAACATATTTAAATTATTTTATCATTAATTTTAAATACTTGTATAAGGAAGATTTCAAAAGATATTGTTACACTAAATAGATATTTGTTTGTTGTTATAGATAAATTTAAACTAGTTGAATCCCCATGATACTCACGGGATAATCTTACTAAAATTATACAATATTATGATATTAACATAAAATTTATTTTTAAAATTATTATATTATTTATTACAAAGTAAAAGATAAAAACCCTGATACATAATTTTAAGAAATATTTTATAAAAAGTAATTATTTTATGCATATTAATATCTAAACAAATATTTAAAAATATTCAATTCAAGTAAAATTAATATTTTAATAATTTTAATCTATCATAATAAAATTATGTAATTCATAAAAACCTTTAATCTATCATATTATATAGAAATAATAATACAAGTTATTATAATATTTATTATTAAAAATTGATATTATTAATTTGTCATAAACCTTGATGCATTTATTTTTTAAATATTAAAAAACACATATATGTTTTATTAAATATTTAGATAAGTTAAAAGTCTCTTTTTTATCTATCATAAGAATATCCTAGGATTCCTAGCTTAAAGATCGCATTATCTATCATAAAATAGTAATATTTGTATGAATGCGTTGATAAAAATTTAGTTCAAAATAAAGATAATTTTTATGAAAAAAATAAAATACAAGAGATAATTTTTGATTTAACATGGATAAAACATAGAAAAAGAAATTAAATATTATATAATATACAAATAAATATTATATATTTATTGAATATATTAATTATTATAAATATTTTATGAAATTAAAATTAAAAAATTATTAAATATCTATAAATACATTTTCCATTCTTGTTTTACATAAAATGAGAGAAAATATAAAGATATTGTTCTTGATTTAAGAGATAAAATATAGAGCAAATTATCTATGTATTATTTTTCAAAATTCAATCCATCTATATATTTTCCATACGAAATTTACATAAAAAGGAACATTATATAAAGGAAATTAATTTTTATGAATATTTACAAAATTTAATGTGTATTAGGTAGATTTGTTTCTATTTTATAATGTATTAGCAATTTAGCATAGATATAGATAGAAATTTATATCGGTAAAAAATAAATTCAACAATCCGATAAAAATATTTTAACATAATCTTAAGATAACATATATAATTTCTTATCAATATCAATAAACATAGATAGAAAATTTTATAGAGAAAAATTTATTTTGATACATTACTTATTTTATAAAATCTAAAATAGCTGTTTTTTATATTTAGGACTTTTTGAAGAATAAAATCAATATTTACAAAGATAGAAAATTATATATATATATATATATATATATATATATTATAACATCTAAAATCTTACCGTTAAAAACCTTTAATTTTTATAAAAAACAATTATTTAGTAATGTTTATTATTTAATTAATTTTAAAAAAAATATGTGTATATTAAATTTTTTTATTTTTTAATATATGATATTGTATGAAACAATCTACACATACAATATGGTATCTAATTATCTATCCTTTATCTATTTTATGAAGTGGTTAAGATAAATCATGATTTCTAGAATTATTATTAGAGTATAATGTGAAGGGGGCTTTCTAGAATTATTAATTAGTTTTTTAAGTAGAAAAAAGTTTTTCATTATTTTATTCACATTATGCCACGTGACGCAAATTTTTACAAAGACTTGTTTCTGCTTTATAATGTACTAGGGTAGATAGTTTAAAAAGAATTTAATAGAAAGAAGTTATAATTAATAAAAATAAAAATTAATATTTTAAATATGAAGTGGGGCCAGTTCTGATAGCTCGAAAAGATATACCTTTAATATATAATTATAGATTAAAATAATAAAAAAAATTCAAATTATAAATATTATAAATAAATTATAAAGGTTCAAAATATCTGATCCGTCCAAATGACGGGTAAACCGTTCAAATAATTTTCAAAGACAGCTTTCTTTTTTTTTTCATTTTTTTTTCATTTTTTTTTCATTCATAAGTGCTACTCTCAATATAGTTTAGAATGAACTGCTTTAATTTTTTAGTTCCATGACATGAAGCCCACAAATTTTGGTAGCTATGTTGCGTGCATCTATGAGTCGGCTTTTCGCCCGGTCTTTTAACAGCAATTGTCAAGAATCCTTTCCCCTCATATTACACGAAACACCAAAGTCAAGATCGATCAAAGAGTGCATACAACTACACGCGAAGCTATTAACCTCTGGGCACATTTATCAGACCTATTTGGCAAACACACTATTGCACTTGTATTCACGATTTGATGATTTAGATGGTGCACGCCTCCTGTTCGATGAAATGCCCAACCGAAATGTTGTTTCTTGGACCACGCTCATTTCAGCGCATACTCATCACGCACAATACGGGCTTGCGCTTGGGTTGTTCAAGGAGATGCTACAGACCCACGAGAGACCCAATCAGTTCACACTCTCAGTTGCCATTAGGGCGTGCACCCATTTCGGAGTTTTTGAGCTGGGTTTGCAAATTCATGGGTTGGTTGTTCATTTGGGGTATGAAAATGATGAATTTGCCGGGAGCTCTCTTGTGTATATGTACTCCAAAACAGGGGGTTGTATTAATGATGCTTGTCGGGTTTTTAGCGGATTATATAGCAGGGACATCGTCATGTGGAATGTTATGATATCTACCTTTGCTCAATTCAGTGACTCTTGTACTGTTTCTGAGATCCTTTACAAGATGAGGAGTGTTGATGGGCTAAATCCTAACGATTTCACCTTTTCTAGTTTGCTCAAGTGCTGTGGTTCAGTCATACAAGTAGATCAAGTTCATGGTCTTGCAGTCAAATCCGGGATTGAATTCGACAATGTTGTTGCTGGTGCTTTGGTAGATAGCTACTGTAAGTGTGGGGATTTGGATTCAGGTAGAAAGCATTTGTATTTGACAAAGAAGAAGGATAGTTTTATCTGGAGCTCAATAATCTCGGGTTATGCCCGAAATGGTCTAGTTGATGACACTATTTTGTTGTTCAAGGATATGTGCATACAAGGAATGTTACCTGATCAACATGCCCTTTCTGGCGCTTTGAAGGCCTGCGCGGAGACCAAGGATCTCCAAATAGGAGAACAACTTCATACCCAGACTATAAAATGTGGCTATCAAAGAAATTGCATTGTTTCAAGTGTTCTCTTAAGACTTTATTCTGATTGTGGCCTAGCTGGCAATGCTGGGTTGTTGTTTGACAGAATTGATGACAAAGATTTAGTAGCCTGGAACTCAATGCTACTATGTTATGCAAGTTTGGAGGAAAATTCTGCTTGGTCTTCCATTATGTTGTTCAGAGAGTTCTGCAAATCTACTATGTTGAAACCCGATGGAGCTACTTTTATCGCTCTTCTCAAATCTTGTCAAAGTGATGAACACATATTATCAGGTACTCAAATTCATGCAAGAATTATCAAATCATTCCATATGCGTGATACTACTGTAGGCAACGCGTTGATCCACTTGTACAGCAAGTGCAACCGTGTTGATGATGCATATAAAGCTTTTGATGAGATAAACCTCAAAGATGATATATCTTGGAGCTCTATGATTTCTTGTTACCAACAACACAGATTTGAGATAGAAGTGTTAAGTTTGTGTAAAGAAATGCTAGCACAAGGGATCAGTTTAACTAGTTACAGTCTATCCTCAACCGTTGCAGCTTGCTCTAGACTTGCAGCCATTTATGTGGGTCTGCAACTTCATTGCTTACTTGTTAAATCCGGTCTTCACGGAGATGTTTACATTGGAAGCTCTTTCATAGATATGTACTCTAAATGTGGAAACATGGAGGATGCTTTAAAATTTTTCCATGAACAGAAGAATCCAATTGAGGCGACATTTAATGCATTGATCTCTGGATTTGCTCAACATGGCAAACCACAAGAGGCGATTGAGGCGTTCAATGATATGGAGAAGAAGGGAATAGCTCCAAATCAAGTTACTTTCTTGGCTCTTTTGACAGCTTGTAGCCATGGAGGTCGTTTGGAAGACGGTTTGCACTTTTTTCACATGATGGTTGAAAAATACAACATAAAACCCGAAACCGAGCATTTCTCTTGCTTAGTTGATGTATTTGGTCGTGCCGGGAGGCTTGAGGAAGCTCTTAAGATCATTGAACTTGACGGTGGCTCTTCAGCATGGAGAACGTTACTTAATGCTAGTAAGAATTGTGATAATTATGATATTGCTGAATTATCAGCAGAGAAGTTGCTTGAGCTAGATCCTAAAGACCATGCGTCATATGTTCTTCTCTCCAATTTATTTTCTGGAGGAGGGAGATGGAAGGAAGCTTTTAAGGTGAGGGAGAAAATGGAGAATGTTGGTGTCAAGAAGGATCCTGGCAGTAGCTGGTTGATATTTAGAGATGAAGTGCACAAGTTCTTGGTTGGGGATTTCTCCCATGCTGAAATGGAAGAGATTTTGGATGTTCTTGGTATTTTGTATCGGCATATGCACACCGAAGGCGCTTGACTCATTATAGTTGATGTTCAGTGATAGTAATTTCGATTTTCTGGAGAGTATTTTTTATTCTATAGAAAAAAAAAGGCTTAATGGTAGAAGGTCAATCCCAATTTTTCAGGGTGGTGCAGAAATTGTTTAACAAAGTCCGTTGGTGGATCTCTCTTATTGAAAGGAAAAAACCAGCTAAATAGAAATCAAATGAGGGATACCACTACCTATACCATTATCAAAAAGCAAAAGGGAAATACCCTATGGCGGGTCATGCAAAACATGATTACCAAGTTGAAAAGAAATAATAGCTAACAAGGCAAGAAAACCTACAATAAAATTAGCGTCATGATGGACATAACGAAACTGAATACTCTAGTCTCTTTGAAAAAAGCCTAGGCATTGGTCCACCAAGCTAAAAATGGGGTAAGATTTCTTCAATGAACTACCAAGCAAATTCACGATCAGCTTCGAATCAGTCTCCACCATGATCACACGGTACCTTGGAGAACCCCTAGAGCTCCGCCATTGGAACTAAACAAGAGCTTAAATTACGCACAAAACCCCACAACCATCACCCTCTACCGTCACAAATCACACCTCTTGCAGCCCCAGTAGTACCATCTTTGACCATCCCGTCAAAGTTAATCTTAACCAAACAAATATCCGAGCACTTTTTGATATGACCTCGAGAACCGCTCAAGAGTTGGAGAAGCTTCAATCTAACATCAAGATTTTAGGTGATGGACCGATTACAAGGTCTAAAGAATGTCGAAAGCTCTTTTTACAAAAGAAACTACAAGCCGTAATTTTCTGGAAATTAGTTTGGGCTGAATATAAAATCCCAATGTATTTCAAGTTGGGCCGAATGAATTGTAAAATTTCGGCCCATAAAAATCACACAGCTCGCTCTATAACCACAAAACCCTACGCTGCCATCCTTTTATCTCCTCTCATCTCCATATCGGCTCTCTCATTTCTCAAGCAGCCGAAAAACCCTAAACACTCAGTCAGTTCAAGCGCAGCCATGGCGGAAAGAGGCGGAGAGAGGGGAGGCGAGAGAGGCGGAGAGAGGGGAGGGTTCGGCCGTGGATTCGGTCGCGGGGGAGGTCGTGGCGACCGTGGGCGTGGTCGCCGTCGCGCCGGCCGCCGCGATGAGGAGGAAGTTTGGGTGCCCTGCACCAAGCTTGGCCGTCTCGTGAAGGATGGCAAGATCGGCAGCATCGAGCAGATCTACCTCCACTCCCTCCCGATCAAGGAGCACCAGATCGTCGACCGCCTCGTCGGCCCCTCCCTCAAGGACGAGGTCATGAAAATCATGCCGGTCCAGAAGCAGACCCGCGCCGGTCAGCGAACCAGGTTCAAGGCGTTTGTCGTCGTCGGAGACTGTAACGGCCACGTCGGACTCGGCGTCAAGTGCTCCAAGGAGGTGGCGACCGCCATTCGTGGCGGTATCATATTGGCTAAGCTCTCGGTGATTCCGGTCAGGAGAGGCTACTGGGGAAACAAGATCGGGCAGCCTCACACCGTTCCTTGCAAGGTGACCGGAAAGTGTGGTTCGGTCACGGTCAGGATGGTGCCCGCTCCTCGTGGTTCAGGTATTGTGGCTGCTAGGGTTCCCAAGAAGGTCTTGCAGTTTGCTGGTATTGAGGATGTGTTCACTTCTTCTCGTGGATCCACGAAGACCCTTGGAAACTTTGTTAAGGTCTGTTTGATTATTAAATCCTGCATTTTCTCAATTGATTGCTATTCTCTGTACATTATTATCTAGGAGTTCCGTATTTATTATATATATATATATATATGTTTGCATCTGATCCGAATTCAATGTTCAATGTGCTTTCCCTTTCTGGTGTGATATCTCTCTGTTTATATGCTTGTGATTCGGTTAAGACGCTGTTAGTTTGCAACTGTAATTCAATATGTGATTAGATGTTTGAATTGGGTTTGTGGCTTAGTGTTATCAGATGTGCACTGTGTGTTGGCTGAGATTATTTTACTTCTATATCCAATCTTGTACAAAATGTGGTTAGTTTGTTATCTCTCTTTCATGTTTTAGTTGCTTGATTATTATTGTAAATTGAAGATGAATAATCTATTTGAATATCTATTACTAAACATGGTTGTGCAGTGAAGTACCTTTATATTAGTTATCTATTTCTCTCATGTGGATGGATAATAGTTGCTGTAAAAGTTCTATTGTGATTGAAAGCCCTTCTGAAACTGTCTAGATGATCCTCTTATACTTAGTATATTGATTTTAAGTGTTATTTGATGCAAATGCACATCATGGTTTCGTTTTGCAGGCCACTTTCGACTGTCTAATGAAGACCTATGGTTTCCTTACCCCCGACCTTTGGAAGGAGACCCGTTTCACAAAATCTCCAACCCAAGAGTACTTTGATCTCTTGGCAAAGCCTGTTGGCAAAGCTATTCTCCTTGAGGATGTTGCCGACAAGGCTGAAGCTTAGAGCTGCAATTGGAAAGACATTGCTGGAACCAGGGAAAGGCCCATCTCTGTTAGGGTTTAATGAGTTAGTTCATGGTTTTGGTTTTCGTTTTCACAAGGCATTAGACTTGGCTTTAAGGATTTTGATGATGGATACTTTTTGTATGAATTTTGAATATTTGCAACTTTGAATGATTCAATCAATGTCATTTTTGCTTATTTCGTTCTATGAGTATGCAATTGCTTTGATTCTAATTAAAATCGACTTGTGAATATCGGCCTTTGTAATTGCGTCATGCAATGTAAAAGTGCGTGGGATTGTAATAGTATCGAACAAAGATTCTACTCCACTTGATAGCTTCAAATAGGGCCGAGCATGAGCCTGTTCAAACTGAAATTTTAAGTCCGATTGAAACGATAGAATTCAAACCGAAATTAATATTATTCGGTTCGGTTTTCGGTTTAGGAATTATTCAAATTTCGGTTTCGGTTAAATTTCGGTTCAGTTCGAATTTTCCAAAGAAAATCCTCTTATCTATCTAAAATCGACAAAAACCTGAACTGAACTAATTTGGTTCGGTTTTTGATTCACAGTAAGTGAAATTTCGGTTTCGGTTTGGTTTGGTTTGGCTGTGAACCAATGCTCAAGCCTAGCTTCAAACATCAGAACACTTAATCAAAAACCTAAAACCACTTCTAAGATAGGTCACTTTATAATTAATAACCCTCCATTAAAAAATTGAAATGCCGAAATTGGCTTTATCTTCCTTTCCCTTCTCTATCGTATCTTCTCTAGATTTAGGTTGGACCTATATAGATCTGAACTCAACTCCATGTCCCATCCTCTCGTATTCACAGTAAGCTTCAAATCCTTTCCTAAATTTATTGGCTTTTGTAGTGGGTTTAAATCCCTGGCTCGATTTATGAATAATCCAATCTATTTTCCTAAACTCCACCATGTCGGTCTTCAAAATCCCCTTCTATGACTACTCTGTCAAGTTCAACCATTTCTACGAACACCACCCCAATTTCACCTCCTTCCACCTCCAACACTTTGCCACAATTGCAAGCTTGGACTCCTCAACATCAATGCTATAACCTACCTGACAATCACTGCTTTTATGGAATCCGTAAACTCAAATTCTTCACCGATTGAAGATTAACTTGGTGCATTGTTGGCTCCATTACTGTCATTCTCTTCCTCATCTCAAACCATCGCGGTACATTATCAACGGGTTTGACCTCTGTTGTCCTTTGGGAACCCCAACACCTGAAATTACCACAATTTACCTCTTTCATTGGGTATGGGTATGCTCTGAAACTTCGCCATCAGATATGACGGATTACGCAACGAACACGAAGTCGTTTCCACATGTGAGCGTGAATCACCGGTTTGCCGAGTGTTGTAACATGAAATAAACGAGCGGTACGAACGAGACTTCAAATTATTAAGTACAAACGAACATAAACTCCACTCATATTATGCGCATTCCCAGAAAATATTCAATTGATTATTCACGTCTCTTAAGATTATGCGCATTCTTTCTCTTACTACAAACTCTTGATAATTCTATGTTCATTTAAGTGACTTTTCTCTTTAAGACGGATTTGAAATCTATTTAGAATTTGTTCTCGTAACTAGCGCAATCCTTTAAAGTATTTCAACACGCCGAGTCTTTGTTAACAATGACTTATGTTGAGGTAGAGATGGTTTTCGTTCCTTGAAACCTTCACCTTCTTTTGCTATTTATAGACATCTGAGTGGGTCAAAAGTTGATCTTTCACGATGTGGGAAAAACGGGGCGGTAGGTGACGTGTTGCTTGATTATTGGCCAGATGTGCGGTTAAGTCGGATGTTGAGACTTTCAGATGTAGGATGAGCGAGCAGATAAGAGAGGTGTCATTTGTTGATTAGTGGAAAATACGGTTGACATTCCTTGCATCATAAGTAGACAAGTTGGGCATGCGATGTGTTTAATACACCACTTGGTTGGAGCCTCATTGGATAACCTACGACTTCACCTTACAACCGATCAATGTGTCCAACATCCTCATCGGTTTTCGTGTGAATCATGTGCATTGTGCGTGCTTGAGTCTTCAGTAATACCGCTATTTTACAACGATGGGTATTATTGCCAGTGACCTCGGATTTTTCCCATCCAAAGTCATTCAAGGTTTTAGATTATATAATTAAACATAAATGAATTGAAAGAGGAATTTTTATTCATTAATAAGAACAATCGTTCATAACAATGATAGTTGTTTTACATACGATGTAGCAACGGAAAATAAAGCCCATATTATAAAAGGGTCGTTCAAAAAGACGTATTGAAAATACAAATATATTTTTCAAGACAACTCATATGATGATGAATTATTTGGCTTATAATGGAAGAGCAAGTGCACCACCTTTTGGATGCTTTGTTGTATGAAAACTCCTTCCTTCCTTCAACTCCGTCTTGCCTTGATCTTCTTTCCTTGAATAACACTTCTCAAACCTTCTAGCCATCAGTGGAAGTATTCTAGAATCTTTACAAAGGGCTAGAAATACTAGGAAAAAGTGTGGAAACAACGGGATTAGTCTAATGAAACTAAGCAAGTGAGAATGCATAATTCTCAAGGGTAAATGTTGGTAATATAATCAATTATCACAATTTATTATATGAGATATTTTGAGAGCAAAACATTTATACGGAGCTTAAGAAGAACGAACATTTGTTTATCTTGAAGAGAGATAAACTACTTTACGAGAAGAAGGATACTACGAAAATTGTAGTTCCTTTTAGAGTATGAATATTGTTGGGAACTTTTATTTTATATCAAGTTTCGAAAAGCCTCCATTGACTTTATCAGATCTCAACCAACCTCATCAAATTCGGAGCTCCATATGGGGAGGTGGCCGCGAAGGCGCTTAAGTACCAAGCCTACCTTTACAAGCCCGAATAAGCATTCAGATTGGAAAAGCGACCGTTCAAAATTCGAGAGTAAGAATGGACTTTTCAAGTTGTACTTGATCCATCTCGGTTCAATTATTATTGTGCACTAGGCACTGATCTTTATTAAGTCATAAACTGTTGCATTTGGTTAATGATTTTAAGGTGTGGGTAGGTGATGTAACCCGCCCGCCCTTGACTTATTACCCGATCCATGACCCGCGCCATTGCTCGTGCCACGACGTCCATCATCGCGCGCACGCTCGCTAGCCACGGCATACCCACGGCTGAGCCAGCCTTCGCGTGCATCGTCTCCATCAGCACTGCATCGGACCCCTCACTCGGCGCCGAGGACCTCGCCTAAGACAATGCCCCTACCGTGCCAACATCGGGCCAACCCGTCGTCTGCACATGAGGTTCTCGTGCGCGCAAGGCCTTGCTGTGCCGCACACATTGACTTGCAACAGCTATGCGCCACGACGCTAGTGCGCCGACGTCCTTGTCGCGCCGCGCCAACCCTTGTCGCGACACCTGTGGCTAGGCCACCGTGACCACTATCCGTTTATTACTATTTTTAGCACATTTCCCTTCTAAAAGCTTCTAGTTTAAGGAGTTGCTTGTTTTGGTAGTCATTTTTGGGCTTAGGCCGATGTTGGGCTCGCTTGCATGCCACACCCTAGTCGCCACTTGCCTCTCTAGGTATTTCATGGAGCTCCTCTTTATAAAGGAGCCTCCCTCTCTTGTTTTAGTAGGCTTGATTGAATGTTATAACGAAGTTCTGCGGGAATTATCCCGGACCTACATTATTAGGCGTCATCTCCAAAATCTCTCTTCCTCTCTTGATTTCTCGCTTGAATTCGAGCCCTCTCATTGATACACTCTGATTTCTCTCTTGATTCTAGGCTTCTTGCCTCAAACACTATCGGTTAAGCTTCGTGAGACCTACTACGAGTCCAAGAATAACATCCAACGGTGAATCCGAAAACGGGTCCACATCACCGTTTGGGGGCTATAAAAGAGCTTGATCCACGAATGGGAATGAAGTTCCAACACCTAGCCAAGGTGCAACATCCCTCCTCCAAGTAGGAGCGGATACGATATCACGATCCAAATATGGAGAGAAGAGAGGGTAATTAGCCATACCCCTCGACATGTTATAAAGAGATGTTAGGTGAACCTGCATCCTAGCCCTACACTAATCCATAACAAATCTCGAAAAGAGATTAAAACAATCGAGGCCATAAACAATCGGACCTAAAGTTCACTACTAGCGTAGTACGAATAATAATAACAATATATCGTTATTTCTCAGCAAATAAATAAACCAAAGTTCATTTATTTAACACACAAGTAGTTCCCAACATAAACATAGAAGATCACTTTTTACGGTTAATTGAACCAAATTTTTTTATAGGTTACGAACTTACGATTAACCAACCGATGCTTTTAACGGTTCGGATAGGATTATTAATATTTTCGCGGGCGTTTAACCAATAATATTTTTTTTCTATATATTGTATGTTTTTAAAAAGTGAATTATATATCTAATATGTTTTAGTTAAAAATAAGTGTATTTTAATAAACAATAAACTATCTTGTACAATTTTTGTTTTTAATTTGTTTTCAATAATTAGTGTCTTAGTGAAAGCTCAAAAATTATGCTTGGAGAATTCAGAACTGATCAAGTTCTAAAATATGGCTAGTATGTGTAAATTTCAATTTGTGGACAATGTTCAGTCAAGGTTTGTGAATAAACAGGAAAAATGAAGAAAAATAATAGGCTTAGAATTGAGAGAGTGAGCTATTGTTTAACTATTAGAAATCCAAGCATTGCTATGTATAAATTCAAGAAATGTGATCTAATTTTGTAATGTTTCTTATATTGCATTACAAGCTTCCTAACCTAACTGAGAGGTCAAAAGGGCATGATATTATGGAAAGAAAAATTGAAGAACATGACTCTCAATGCTCCATGATTATAGTATCTGTTCGTATTGAGTGATCCCTGATTATATCCTCAAGAGACGTATCAACCGGCTGTGGTAATTGGGAAGATGACTCAACCTAAAAGCTCTGATGGCTCATGAAACATAAGAAATTCCAACACTCCACAAGATCCATATATAAAAGCCTCCCATTTCTCATGTAGTCGTCCAATCCCCTTGTCTCAAAATTCATACTGTGGATAACGTCCATGTTCACTTCTCCATCACTTTATCGTAATCCCCAAGTACCAAGTTCGAACACATGGTCTTGAAATCTAGAAAAATAATCATTGAAGTGTTCATCCTTCAATTGTCTACAATCGAACAAAGCCATAGATTAGTAGCACGAGTGTTATGAACCGTAAGATAGGTTTACAACTCCAAAAATAGCACACAAACAAACACACAAATAGCAAACAAGTCCCCGACAATGGCGTCAAATTTGACAAGGTATTTTCACATTCATTATACCTATAAAAGAAACCTTAACAAACCAAACTCAATAGAGCGGTAAGTAAGGTTCAAACCCATAGAGACTCGTGTATTTGTGTTCTTACTTGCGTGCCAAGTAATAACAAAAAGGGGGTTTTAGAATGTTTGAGTAACTATTTAATCTAGATTGAAAATTAAAACTAAATTAAGAATGAAAAGATGTTTGTGTTGATAAAATAAGAGAAACGCATGTTCAACTACTTAAATCTAAAGAGATGTTTTTATTTATCATTGATTCTCTTGATTCTCACTTCACTTGAATATCTATCGTGGATTATGTTCCAAACTTTAGGTTTAGTTGATAAAACTACCAGTCTAACAACTCTAATCATCGAACAACCTAACATACCTTCTAGATTCAATTAGACAACAACATAAAGATTCAAGTATCGATAGAAACAAACATTTAGAGCAACCAAACATCTAAGTGACTTGTGAATTTGTTCCGCTCTACAACTGAATAGTCTGATCGGGTCTAAACAATTATAGATTCTAGTTTATCTAATAAATTCCAACCGATAATTAATCAGATTAGTTGTAAATTAACCTAGCAATATCATTAGGTGGCCAATCTAACAAAACTCTAGATAAACTTTGATTCAATTAAGCATAGGGAATAAAAACTACTCAAGTTTGTTGAGAATCAATCAAACCTCACAATAGTATGCAATCTATGATTTTAATAAACTAGTCAAACATAAGAGAATTTAGCAATGCATGAATGAATTGAGAAAACTTACAATTAGGTTTTCTAGTCTCCCTTGGGAAAAACTCTCAAGAAAACTCCAAATCCAAATTGTAATTGTTAATTGTCTAAGAAAAGATAAAATTAAAGTTTTAAATATCCCAACACATCTAAAGATAGAATATCCCAAAGCCACGCATAAAATATATCCAAAAATACACTAGAGGGCTTAAAATAAGGAAACCCCGAGTCGGCTCAAGTCTCCCGCGTGTAAACCGCAGGGTGCGGTCTTGGTCGGTATGACGCGGTCGCGTCTAGCCTTCCCAGCCCGCGTCATGACTCAGCATCCTTCATCTTGACTTTGTTGGATCCACTCGGTCTTGGCTCTTCCTAACTCCACTAGTACCACTTCTAAGCTTCACTTTTGTCATCAAACTCCACTATTATCAATTGAGTTCCTGTTCCGTCCACGCTCGTTTACCTATAGATCTGCAACACAGAACAAAATAAGCGCAAAACCCGAATTTCCTAGAGAGCCTAAAACCTAAGAATTAAGCTAAACTAAACTAAAACCAAGAAAAATAAACATAATTAAGCATTCTAAACACTATCTAAATGCAATCTATCATTTTGATGTGTTCCAAGTGGATTTAGAAAAGATTTATAAGGAGACACATGTGTATGCTAGTCCTGATTTGGCTGCTTTGTGCACTGATGCTGCACTTTAGTGTATTGGGGAGTGGATGGATGTCATTGACCTTGAAGATGATAACAATGACACTGAGCTACTGAACTCCATGGCGGTTACCAATGAACACTTTCAATTGTTTTTGGTAAAGCAATGTTTCTGCTCTGCGTGAAATGGTGAGTTGATTTCTTAGAGTGACAATCTTTTTTTTATGCTTCTATATCAGTTGTTTTTAATTTTGTCGTTGTTTTGACATGTTGTGGAAGTGCCCAACACTTCATGGAATGACAATGTGGGCCTTGAAAATGTCAAAAGGGGACTTCGGGAGGTAAATAATTGAGAAAATATATCCCTTTGCAATATCAGTTATTCTTTCTATTTACCATTAGTGAATTCCGATATTTTTTCCCTTTGTTGTAGATCAACTATACAATATCCCATGGAGCATCTCGAGAAATTTGAGAAGTTTGGGATGTCACATTCAATGGGAGTTCTAATTTATGGCCCTCCCGAATGTGGTAAAACCTTCCTGGCTAAAGGCATTGTAAATGAATGTCAGGCAAACTTTATTAGTATTGAAGGATTGAATTGTTGACAATGTGGTTTGTAGAAAATGAAGCTAAAGTAAGAGAAATATTTGAGAAGGCTCGTGGATCAGCTCCTTGTGTCCTATTCTTTGACGAGCTTGACTCCATTGCCATAGAAGTATGGTTTCAATATCAATTTCTTAGAATTTTGAAAAAGGTTTCACGCATTTCATAATGTAATATAGATAATAAGCATCTGCTTAGGTGTTCCTACCCACTTTTGAAGCTCTAGGATCTTAGTTTTCAACAAGGTTAAAGATTAGTTGCTAGTAATTTGATATTTTTTCCGTTTAGTTGTTGCCTTTGCTCATTTGGGTTCTCATATAGTAAGAAATTGGGAAATAATTTGCTTATATTGTTTATTTAATTATTACATAGATATAGCCTTCCAATGTCCTTTTTGTTTATCTATTCATTTATCAATGCCAATGATTAATTGTAGAGGGGAAGCAATTCAGGTGATGTTGGTGGTGCCACTAGCAATCCTGAATCAACTTTTGACTAAGAAGGACAACCTGTCCACCAAGAACACTGTCTTCGACTCTTTGTCATTGATACCACATTCAAACCGGATATTATTTACCCTACTCTCCTCCATCCAGGTCGTCTTCATCAGTTTATTTACATTCGTCTCGTCGATGAGGAATCTCGACTGTAGGTGTGGATTGGAGATGCTACTACAATTGATATAAAATTTAACTAACCTTTGCTTGAATTTTTTTTCTTTGTGGTGGTGGTAGGTTGGTGTGCATCAGAGGTGCTAACAGTGTAAGGGAATCTACTATAGAGTATATGTATAGTGCACGTTCTCTTTGAAAGAGCATTATTTGAGTTGTAAAACTGATAATGCTTGTATATTTATATGAATGAGGTTGATTCATATGGAAATGAGCCTTATCATGAAACCTAGAAATAAATGAGGACCCTTGGATTTGAGAAATGGATGGCTATGATTAAAAGATATAAGGGCAAAATGGTAATTTTGATAAAAAAAACAGATTGCTTCCATCTATGCTTTTGTTGCTTCGCGACTATAGTCTCTTGAGCTCCAAAACAGATTGCTTCGTCATTGTAATTTCTCTTCCGTGATGTGCCCCCCCCCCCTCTATGAAAAAATTAGCTACAGTGTACTTTGATAAGGTAGAGAAGAATTTGGTGAGTCTGTACAACCCGAGTGCTAGGGCAAAGGCTATCCTCATTAGCAACAGGTCATCACACTCTTTGGACTTCTTGAGAACCCTCCCAATTGAAGGGTTAGGACAAACGATGCACCCAAAACAATTCAGGTGTGTTTTGTGCTATCGCCTTGCTATTCCTATGTATCTGATTGGTTTTACTTGCCCTTGTTGCTCTTCTATAATCATAGATTGTTTTGGCGATCATGTTGTCCACTATGGGAATGATATCGGTCTTAAATTTCATCATAACCTAGTCCAAGACGTGTTGGGTGATATCTGCACTCAAGCTGGTGTCATTATGCAAAAGGAGGTAACTCTTGGATTTTTTTCTGAGGAAGGTAGAGATCTTCGACCTACAAATCTTCTGGTTTACTCTTGGGACATAGGGAGGAACGTCTTCTTAGATGTCACATGTGTCTCTCCATTCGCGGGGGCTGGTGTTGATGCTTTTGTTCATGGAGCTGTTGTTTCTAAAGTTGTTGTCCGAAAGAAGAGGAAGTATGACTTGAAGTGCACGGACAATGTATATAGTTTTATTGCTTTTGCCTTCTCTACTTTTCGAGAGCTAGGGAGTGATGCCCTTGAGTTTTTGTCTATGGTCACACGGGCTGCTCATAGTAACACGCTAACGCTAATATTGGTTCCTTTATTTTTCAGTGTTTGTGATTTGCCTTGAATAAGGGTGTCGGAGCCTAGTTAGTTGCTAGGATCTCATCCAACTTTGTGTAATTTTATATCAACAAATTTAAATATAATAAAAAAATAAAAAATAAAACTCCATCCGTTCTATTCTATTTGTCCTCTTAGATTTTTTCACATATATTAAGAAACTCATTGAAAATATAAAAAATATCATTGAAAATCCAAAATTTTCTAAATGTAATCACCAATTTGAGTTTAGAAAGATAAGTAGAATATAACGGAGGGAGTATTTTTTATTTTCTTATTTTTGCTTGTTTTTGCTAAAAACACAACATTTGATTTTTTACGTTACGTTCACATATTTTAAGCATATGTTCACACTATTATAAGACATGTTCACATATTATCACCTTTTCAGTTCAGGGATTTTATAATATGTTCGCATATATTACAAGTGTGTTCACATATTAGTACTGTTTGTTCGTGTTTTATGGTTTTATGTTCATGTCCAATTAAATCATCATACAGGCGTTAAACTGCTTAAAAAAATTGGCAAAAAAATAAAAAGTAAAAAGAAAATAATTTTTTTTGCTTTTTTTTGCCAAAAACACGACGCTTGATATTTTACATTCTGTTCAGATATTTTATACACATGGGTTGTTCAGATATAACCACATTTTGACTTCAGAAAATTTAGTATACGTTCAGATATAATATTGGTACGTTCACATATTAGTATTGCATGTTCACGTTTTATGGTCTTATGTTCATACTCGATTTATATCATTCTACATACGTAAAAATACTTAAAAAAATAAAGTAGAAAAAATATTTTTTTAATCGGACGACTTAAATTCATTTCTAGTGTTTTAATCGGATGGTCCGGATTCATTTCTAGTTTTCTCGAATAGCCCCATTTTCATTTGATTCAATCTCTTATATTAATATAGGCATACAAGTTATGTTGATATACTTAATATTGTTAAAAAAGGTTATGTATGTCATATCTCAGTTCTTGAATTTTAACATAGAATGACTTATATAGTAATTTTGTAAAAACATATATACATTTTCATATAATGGTACTCCAATGTGAAGGATTAACAATTTTGTTAATTTTTTTTAATCAGGAAAGGAGGCTAATGCCTCTGCGATTTTATTTTATTTTTTGGTAGAAGGAGAGGCAGCACTCTTTGGCCCTTCAAGGAGGCATTTTATTAATCAGAAAAAAGGGCTAAGTAGTCAGCAAGCGGGGATATCCCGACCACTAACATCATAAGACAACAAAGAAATAACACCCTCCGGCGGGTCAAGAAATACATGGAAACCTAAATTAAAAGAAAAAGCTAATGACGCAAGATAATCCGCAACACAATTAGTCTCTCTATAAATATGACGAAACTGGATAACCCAGTCCCTACGAATAAAGTCTTGGCACTTATGCACCAGACTAGATAAAGGATGACTACGCTCCACATATCGGTTTAGAAGGAGAATCACCAGTTGTGAATCAGCTTCTAAAATGACCCTCATGTAGCCCTTGTTCCAAGAGAGCTTCAATCCCTGCAACACGCCTCATAGCTCTACCATAGGAACAATACACTTGGCAATATTATGAACAAAGCCTACCTGCCATTGGCCATCGCTATTCCGAATTCAATGTTCTAAAAAACGCTAGGCTGACGCTGGGCGGAGAGGGAATGCTTAGCGCCTAGACGGCCTGAACGGTGGCCTAGGCGGTCCTAGAAGGGTACCTAGGAGGTCTGGACAGCTAGGCGGGCTAGGACCTTCCAGCGCCTAGGCGGGGCCTAGAAGGGATTTTTAGAATAGTGCCCGAATTACACCAGCCATCGCAGCAAGCCCACCATCCGTATTAATTTTGACCACGCCCATCGCCGGTTTTTGCCAAGCTATATAACATTCTTCTTTGCGACAACAGGCACCCTGATCCACTAAAGACTTGCGCATCAAAGAATACTCCATAACCCGTTGTTCAACAAACGCCACCCTACTCTCACAAGACTGAAGGTGTCCCTACTAAAAAATACGATGTTACGCCACTTCCAAATCCACCATAAAGTTGTACAAAAAACATCGGACTAAACGAGGCCATTGCTATTCATAATATTACAAGAAAGATTTGTACAAATCCAATAGGTGAAATTAGATAAGAAAAAATCTTCCCTGGACAGAGGAGGGTGAAGATTATCCCAAAATCGCAACATGACATGACAGTCACAAAAGAGGTGAATCAACGACTCCTCGTTTACACAAAGAGCAATCAACACTCGTAGCAAGATGGCGTCGAGCACGCTCCTGATTTGTTAACAAGACACCTTTAAAGGCCAACCAAATAAGGTTCGAACTCTTTCCGGAACATCTAACTTCTAAATTTGGCGAAATATAGACATCAACACCAGCAAAATCGTGAACATTAGCAACCAGCTTATACGCAGAGACTACTAAATACTGCCTTGATGAAGAAAAATCCCAGCAAAGCACGTCAACAACATCCTCCTCATCATTAAGACCCATTGAAGCCAACCGGAGAATTGTAGAAGCCGGGAGAAGCTGATCCAACTCAGACCAACTCCACCCTTGGCCGCTTATCCAGTAATCCGAAACAGATCGTTGTAGCTCAGCCTCATCAATCATCTGAGTTGCAACATCAGTCAAACAATAACAATCAAGCCAAGGGCCAGCCCAGAACCGCACCAATTGACCATTCCTATTGCACCATCGAGAACCCGACACAACAACTTGGTTCACACCATGTCAAAGACTCCTCCATGTATAACAGGGGCACTCCCTATCACACAGCTCTAAGCGAATATATTTAGTCTGGATAACATCAATCCAAATCTTGCCTGATTCTGTTAAAAAATGCCAACCAAGCTTCCCGATAAGGGCAATATTCACGCTCATCATATCTCTCAAAGCGAGGCCACCACACTCCTTTGGTTTACAAACATCAGCCCAATTCACAAGGTGGATTTTACGTCTGCCAAACGCCACACCCCAAACAAAATCACTAATCATAGAATCAATAGAAGAGCAAATGTTCTTTGGCAAAAGGACAGTAGCCATTGTATAAACCGATAAAGAAGAGAGAACCGATTTAGCAAGCGTGATTCTCCTAACAAAGCTCAAGAACTACCCTGCCAGCCATGTAACCGGGAGGAATTTTTTTTCAAGAAGTGAAGCAAAAGTTGCTGAAGTAACCTGTTTATGAAACAACCGCATACCCAAATAGGTCCCCAAATCATCAGTTAAGTTAAACCCACTCTCCGACTGAATGGCTTCTCTATTGCCGTTTTTCAAAAATTCTGGAGTAAGACAAATTAACTTTTTGACTAGACGCTCTGCAAAACTGGATAAGACAATCTCTAATAATTCTAATTTGATCCACAGAGGCTTCCGCAAAGAGCATAATGTCATCAACAAACATAAGATGGGACAACAACGGTCCACCTCTTGAAATATGGATAGGCTTCCAACGCTTTTGGGCCACCTCCAAAGAAATCAAGTGACTCAACCGTTCAACACAGAGAACAAATAAATAAGGAGAAATAGGGTCACCTTGCTTGATCCCTCTTTCAAGAATGAACTCATCAATGGCTTCCCCATTCCACAAAAGACGGAATGAAGTCGAATGAAGGCATTCCATGATCTAACTTTGCCAATCAGAAGAGAACCCAGCATCCCGGAGAGTTTCAACAACGAAATCCCACCGTAACCGGTCATAAGCCTTCTCCAAATCAATTTTAAGTAGCATCCAACCTTGACACCCCTTTTTGTGTCTCATAGAATGAATAACTTCCTGAGCAATAACGATATTATCCTGAATCATCCTCCCGGACAAAAAACTCCCTTGATAGGCCCACTAAGCTGGGGCATAACCATTTTTAATCGCTCAACAAGAATCTTTGTAATAATGTTCTAGATAACATTACAAAGACTAATAGGGTGAAATTGATTAATTCTTTCCGGTTTATCAACTTTAGCAATCAGAGAAATCAATGTCTCATTAACACCCTGAGGAAGCTTAGTTGTACAGAAAAAGTCCTTGACAAACTCAACAACGATGGACCCACATTAGACAGCATTTCTGATAGAACACAGGCTGAAATCCATCACTCCCCGGCGCTTAAGAGATCCCATTAACTTAACAACTCGTGAAATCTCCATAGAAGTGCATGGAGTCGATAGCTCTCTCCACATATGCGCAAGTAGCTGAGGAAAATAACCAAACAGAATAGAAATTGGAGAACTCTCCTCACTAGGCAGGCTATACAAATTCTTAAGGAACTGCAAAGCATGGCGTTCAAGGATCGCCTTATAAAGAATCCATCTCATCATCACGCAAGGACTCAACATGATTCCTCTTACGTCGGATAATAGTAGACATATGAAAAAAATTGGTATTTCTATCCCCATCTTTTAACCACTGAACTCGAGATTTTTGCAACACAAAAATTCCTCTCTCTCTTAAGAATAATATTCATATCCGCCTGTAGTTTAGCCTCCAATTCAAGAAGGAGCTCAAAAGGACTAACAGCTAGCTAAGAGCTACAACATCATGGTTCAACTTGTTAAGAATTGAAACAGGGGGTACATCAAAGCTAGCAAAATTAGAGACTTGATTAACTGCTTGTTGTGCAAGCTCATCAACAACAGAGTTTGCTGATCTTTTGGCATGCACAATTTTAACTTCCTAGCTTCCACCTCCAATTAGTAGCCTTCATTGCTGAATTAAAGGGAAAGTAGCATGAGTGAGAAGATCTCCATTGTTGATGAGCTTGACCGCCGCTAATGAATCGAATTCGATAATCAGGGATTGAAAATTCATCTCCATAGCGACTTAGATCCTCCTATAAATGGCCTTGAGCTCCGCTGCTAAAGCATTACAGACACCAGACACTAGTGTTGAACATGAACTCTCTGATGAAAGTCCCATTCGCATCTCTAATAACTCCACCTCCGCCAGACAACCCCGGGTTCCCTTTCGAACTCCCATCCACGTTCAATTTCATCCACCCTATAGGTGGCGGAGTCCACCTTGCAGGAATAGACTCATTCAAGTTGATGAAACGGTGGAGGTAGATTTGATTTTATCCTGAATATCCCAATACGCAGCAGTTTCATAACACACATTTGACGTTAAGCGGCCATGGTCATCAACGCCTTCAAATACCAGCTTGTTTCAGCATTTCCAAATATACCAAACCATATTCGCAAATTGAGAGCTTCTTTTATCCCTAGTCTTCAGCGAGAGGGATAGCCATTCCTGGATGTTCGAAGAAGAAAAGAAATTCGGCGATGGAGAATTACCAAATAAAGCCATCCAAGCATCCATGACGGGCACACAATCTCTCAAAGCATGAAGTTTCGTCTCCTCATTATTTTCATTGAACAAGACACAAGGTAGATAAAGTTGCAAACGCGTTACTGTGCAGGGGTGGACCAGGCCAACTTCCAATCAAAATTCGGAATTTGCACCTGATGATCAAGCTCCCGAGCAAGTGCCATAACAGAAGAGGTGGTGAGAATCCCTGACTCGTTTAGACCCCATTAAAACTTGTCTTCCTGATTAGCGCTATCATTAAGCGAGATTGCCATCAACTTCAAACACACATCACCTAGCAAGTAAGGGGAAATCAAATCCCAATTCCACGTGACTCCATTCCAACATTCCACGGCTGTGGCATGGAGTAACTGTTCAGGAACCTTAGCAAGGGCCACATCAACAAGGGGATAGTCCCCGACCCATCGATGGAGCCAGAAGAAAGCGTTTTGTCCTTAACCAACCGAAGTGCGTAAACCCTTGGACAAGAAAGTAGCCCCATGTATCACTCCCTTCAAGATATTTGATGATCTTGCAGTTGGTGCGAACATGTCCACATCGACTCGACCATCTCAATATTTACCCCTTAGAACTTGACTCCATAAGGATCCCGGTTCTTGCAACATTGTCCAACGAAGCTTAGCAAGAGTAGCTGCATTGGAATGACGCATCGATCGAATCCTCAACCCCCCTTCATTACGTGGTCTGCACATTTTTTCCTTGGACAAAAGATGTAATTTCTTTTGTTCAGTTGTTGATACCTCAAACAAATTTACAGACATGAGCATCAAGGTTATCACAAATCTCCCTCGGAATCAAAGAAGTCTGCATCACATACAACGAGAGGCTTGTCAACACCGACTTAGCCAAGATCGTACGCCCAGCCATTGACAGAGTTTCCGAGTGTGCAAGCCACGGAGTCTATTCGAAACCTTTTCCAACAAGAAGTTGTATTTTTCATTAGTGATGTGCCCACTATGAATTGGCACTCCTAAGTAGTTACCAAAGTTCTCCACCACCGGAATACCCATCACCTGGCTAATAGCAGCTTTCAATGTAGAAACAACTCTCTTGGAAAAGAAAAGAGAACTTTTGTTAATCCCGTACAAGGTACCAGACATTATACTAGTTATTTGGAGATTGGAAGAGATTTCAGCCTTTGGGCTGTAACCTTTAAACATATTTGTTTTAAATCTCTTGGGTCAGCTCCGTGTTTTCTCTTCAGCAACTCTGTTACACCCGTGTAGCCTCGGCTGAATCCACCAGCCACAGTGGATTTTTCGCCCCATGATTTGACAATGTATCAGCCATAGAACCGGCCCTGCAGACCGGTTCTATGAGAACCGGCTTTGAAAGCCGGTTCTATCCCGTTACCACAATTCCTTTTAAAAATATTACTTTTAATAATATGTAGTTAAATTAAATTATTTTAATAATATTTCTTATATACGAATAAATTAGTTTACTTTAAATATTTTGTATAGTTAATATGTAATTTAATATAGATGAAAACTAAAAATGTTATATAATGGTTAAACAAACAAAGTCAAGACAAGTTGATTGATTACAGAAATACATCGAAATAAAAACTAAAAGCACACATTGAAATAAATTTAGAAAAAGCTACTATCTTGACTCGAATTTCCGTGTGGATAACTCCCACCAAAATACATGCTCTGACGGTGAGGTTGAGGATCTTGACTTGAGCCTTCGTCGAGTGGATAGAAACGACTATGATAACTGCTGTGACGGTGAGGCTCGGGAGAAGGCTGCCATGGTGGGGGAACTTGCCTAGGAGGGGGCACTTGAGGAGGAGGTGGAATAGGAGTTTCTGTCAAAGCATCATAAATGTGTGTCCACATTGGCCTCAATTTGGGGTACCGGTCCAAGACATGCATATTATCCGTTATGTAACATTTCACGTAGTTGTGGGCCTATATATTATTTAAACCATATAAGATTTATAAGATTAGAGAATAAATACTATACAATCAAATAAATATAGCAAATCATTTAAGTTATAAGGAAATTACAAAATTTATTTACGTATCACAATGATGCTATTGCCACTTGAGGCATCGGGGGTCTTTGGTATGGATTGAATCGGTTTATAGGAGACGATCTAAGCACTTTCGTGTGAGAGCGTGGCTCGAACCAATACTTCAGGAAAAAAATTCATAAAAAGTTGGCAATCTTCGATCTGCACCTCGGCGCACTCCTTGGACCCTTGAAGCAACTATAGGATTTGTTTGGCAAATTACGTCTGCATTCATTTGGCCTCTAAACTCCGGAAAATACCACCATATCCAGTTCTAAAATAGAAAATAAATATTATTAGGTCATGGGTGATTATGAAAAGGAATTAATCGTGGGGTATCGAATACTTACATATAGTAGAACGAGACAACTGACCACACCCTTTGTTTCGGCTCGAGTTGCCTTCCCCATTTGGTTGTACAATTGTGCAAGAGTCCACACACCCCATGCATAACTCAACATTTCATTCCATCTGAGGGCCATAGCAACCAAATGGTAGTTGACTCTTGTGGTTGTCTTGTCTGTCAGGAGGCCCAAGGCTATCAAAAGGTCAAAAATTATGGCAGAGATGTTTTCGGGTTGTACTGCATCGAAGTTGCCCTCTGACAACCAATTTACCATTGTACTTCAATTTATCCCTCCCTTCTCTATTTGCTTTGTCTTGAAGTCTAATCAATCTTGCCCGTACAATAGAGAGAAATAATCCACAACAGTAAATGCGCTTGTGGGTGCGTCCTTCTTGTCCTGCTAGGCCACCTTCGGTGTTTGGCCTCTCACCTTACTAGCACGAGCTAGAGATTGGAGATGAGAAGAGAGAACTTGCATGAAAATGGAGAAGAGAGAGGAGAAGATTGACTTGAGTTCGGGAAATTGGAGAAGGGATGGGGGAATTTTACTATTTTAGGGATTTCATCGGTGTTTGGCCTCTCACCTGACCAACACGAGCCAAAGCTTAAAGATGAAAAGGTTGGACTTGCGTGAAAATGGAGAAGGGAGAGGAGAAGACCGACTTGTGTTCGAGAGGAAAAGGGATGGGAAAATTTTAGGGATTTGATATTTAGGGCGCCATGGGTGAAATTTGTAGCGGGTTGATGCGGGGAACATTCGCGCCTCCTCTTTTTTTTGAGCCGTTTCAATATTTAGAATAAACCGTTTTAATACTAAGGGGCGTTTCATTTGAGCATGAACCGTCTCATAAAATGTTTCATTAAGCCTGACCGTTTCTTAAAATGTTTCATTAGGCCTGGTCGTTTCATTAACCCATTTCATTATATTAAAACTGTTTCATTCAAGTGTTTCAAAAGGCCTTAATTGTGGTAGTGAGTATTCTTATCATATGTAGGGAGAATCTCATTACCTTCAATGGAGATCCCTAAAATGAATTTGACATCATGGAGGGTGATTGTCATTTCACCCCAAGGGAAGTGGAAACTGTTTGTTTCCGGATACCATCTCTCCAAAAATGCATTAATGAGAGCGTGGTCTACACCAGTCCATGGGATTTCGATCAAATGCATCAAACCTGACTCTAATATCTTGTTGTAACTATAAGATAATAAGATTTATACATGGTAATTAGAATCAATATATATGCACAAACATAAATAAAATAAAGAATTGAGATTAGTAGCCAAATCTTACACATTCGTCTTGTACGTGGTGTCCATGATGATGACATATGGAAACATTTTCATCAAATGCCTCGAAAGTGGATGAGCAAAGAACAAATCTTGTATCTCGTCAGTTCCATCTACCCTTCTATGTGCCACAAAATAACCCTTTTCATCCAAGAAACTCAATGTCGTTTGGGTTACCGTCTTCTCCCCAATCTCTTGACTCCAAATTCTAGACCGGTAGTTGTATATTTGTTTCCGAGTGACCGTACAACCTAGGTATTTTTCTTGTATGAACGCCCATATTTGCTTGGGAAGCACGTATGCCAATGTTAGAGTTCTCACATCCTCCTTTATCTCATCCGTCATTCTTCCAGCATATGCATGGCCCAATAAGGTCGTGCCAACATCGTGATTGTGCTTTGCACATTTGACCGTTAACTTCCATGTTTCATTTGGTTGAAGGAGCCCGTGCAACTCAAATGGACAATTGCACTTCTTGGACACATATTTTGGATCTGTTTTTCTAGGTTTTCCTGGAATCAACTTCTTTTTTTTCCTTGTATACACCCGAATTCTCGCAAGCTAATATAACCTTTTTGGGCCATGAATTTTTTATGGTTAAGACTATCTTCAATAACTTTCCAACAATACGCGCCCATTCCAACATAGATTCACAATTATACCACTCTTCATCACACACGAAGAATCGAGTGTAATCATCCTTATCCTATGACATTTAATAAATTTTAAACACGTTTTCGTAAATTAAAGAATAAATAAATCTATAAGCTAATATTAATGAATATTAGGAAAATATAAAAAAACAACTATAAAACTTATTATAGTAACAACTCACTAATATTAATCTTAAGTACATTTTACTAATATTATGAACTATGACAATATATCAAGTCAGCTATTTTAATTAACATAATTATCTAATCTTAATTTTAAGAATATTATAATAACTTAAATTCTACAATAAACCTATATAAAACTTATTATAGTAACAACTCGCTAATATTAATCTTAAGTACATTTTACTAATGTTATGAACTATGACAATATATCAAAGTCAACTATTTTAACTAACATAATTATCAAATCTTAATTTTAAGAATATTATAATAACTTAAATTATACAATAAATCTATATAAAACTCATTATAGTAACAACTCACTAATATTAATCTTAAGTACATTTTACTAATGTTGTGAACTATGACACTATATCAAAGTCAACTCTTTTAACTAACATAATTATCTAATCTTAATATTAAGAATATTATCATAACTTAAATTCTACAATAAATTTATATAAAACTCATTATAGTAACAACTCACTAATATTAATCTTAAGTACATTTTACTAATGTTATGAACTATGACAATATATCAAAGTCAACTATTTTAACTAACATAATTATCTAATCTTAATTTTAAGAATATTATAATAACTTAAATTCTACAATAAATCTATATAAAACTCATTATAGTAACAACTCACTAATATTAATCTTAAGTACATTTTACTAATGTTATGAACTATGACAATATATCAAAGTAAACTCTTTTAACTAACATAATTATCTAATATTAATTTTAAGAATATTATAATAAATTAAATTCTACAATAAATCTATAAACTAATACTAATGACCAATAATAGATAATTATAAAAATGACAATATAACATGTCAACTATTTTAACTCGCTAATATTAATCTTAAGTACATTTAAATAATATTAATAATATTTATGTACATACCTCTTCCGTAGATGCATAATGAGGGTATGCTTGATCCGTAGGAAAGCACGGGAAACCTTGATCCGATGGATAAGTCGTGTGACCTTGCTCCGACGGATAAAAAGGATAGTATTGCTCCGATTGATGAGGAAGCTCCGGTGGTATAAATAAGTTTGGATTTTGAAAAAGATTACTTCCCAACAAATTTGAGAAATAACCATGATTCCGAACCGGATTTGGGATTTCATTTTGAGGAAGCTCGGGTGGTGGAAGATAATATTGCTCGTTTGGATTTTGAAAAGAAGTAATGTCCAACAAATTTGAGAAATTCGTTGGAGAATTATTCTGGATTTGGGACTTCATTTTGGGATTCTTCGAGTGGTTGAAGATTATTGAAAATACTAGCATATATTCTCTTACCTTGTACGGGTTCTGATTAAAAAAATTAATAATAATTTTTTTCAAATATATGAATTGCCTAGCGACAAATAATCATGATCTAAACACAAATTAGCTTTTAATTTGCATAAATACGATAAACTTAAATGTTTTCTAGATTCTAGAATACTTTTTTTTATCATTTATATCCAAAATTGAATCATTGATAAAGTTAGTTTAAATAATTTAATTTTATAAAATCTTCTATTTAAGTTTTTTCTAGAATATAAAAGTAATAAAACCAATAATAATTGATTAGGAAAATAAATTATATGTATCCTAAAATAATAATTGAAAAAGATGGTTTCTAACTTTCTATACACATGCCTTGCACATGATTTATTATATATAGATTTATATATATGATTTAATATTATAAATTAAATATTAATCATCATTTCAAAATAATTCAAATATAATAGTTATGTTCTTATTATTTCTAAAAAATAGTAAGATTATTATATTAATATTTTAAAAATATTTTACAATGAAGATTACTCCCTCCGTTTCACAATATAGGTCGTATTTTTATTTTGCACGGGAATTAAGGAATACTTAAAATGGAAAAGTTAGTAATTCAATGCATTTGTTTTAACCCATGCACTATTAAACTTCCAATACCACTAAATGCTTCGTATTGATTGTTTCAGTTTTCAATCCCCCGCTCTAATTAATCTTCCACTTACTCCTTATTTTAAAAATTTACATGTGAAATTTTTTTATTCCAGGGTACCACCATTTGAGTTTTGCCGCTCAAGAACATGTAGAATTACCGCTCTAATTTAGCCCAAATTGAAATTGAAATTGAAAAAAAAATTAAACTCGCCAATTCATGGAGCCAAATTTGTTTCATACGCCTGTTTATATACTCCTTGTTAGCTTAGTTGATGATCATCAAATTTACACCATCTCTCAAGAACATGGTTGCCAACAACACCTTTGATTTAAATGAATTACCCAAAGAGCTCATCGAAGGAGTTGATGAGATCAACATCGATAGTATCGGTACGGACACAAGCGGAGAGAGCATACGAGATGAAGAACAAGACTTGGTTAACCGGGGTAAGTGTTCAATTCTTATCTTATGATCATTAGTTCGTTGTTTTACTATACGATTGAAACTAGATATAAGTATTGTTTCAAGTAACACTAATCTACAAGTTCTTACTTATATGTTTACTTGCTTCAATTAGAAGTTAGATACTGTTAGATTTAGCCAAGTTAGTTTCATTTCACAATTGGCTTTAATCCAACTTGTTAGAGTTAGCATTTCAATTACTCTACACATTTCAATTCACAATTGATTTTAATCCAACTTGTTAGAGTAGCCACGTTAATCACTCCAACGATTTGCACGTATAACTGTATCATGTTAGACCTCCATTGATAGTGTTTCTGTCTTCATTTTTTTTACAGTGGGTGATTTTCCTGGTGAGGTGAGAAGAAGAACCTTCTTGTCAAATGAAAAAAGACAACTACTTTACAATGCATTGCTTGAAAGGAGTATCGATGGTAAACTCAAACAAGCAACAACAACAGAAGTTGCCACTTTGTTTTCAGTGCACATAAGAATTGTCCAAAGGATATGGCAACGAGCAAAAGCTACTTCCAATGGTACTCTCGTTGATGTTTCTCACCGAAGAACAAAAAATTGTGGTCGTAAGCGCATTGAGATTAGCCCAAACGACATAAGTGCGGTACCGATCGGAGAACAACCATGAGATCAATTGCTCAATCCTTAAACACTAGTGCAAGCACCATATGTAGACGCTTACATGAAGGATACGACGACACTCTAATGCCATAAAGTCGTTGTTAAGGGATGAGAACAAGATGGCGAGGCTACGATTTTGCCTTTCAATGTTAGACACAAGTAGCTTGCTCGACGCGCCAAAATTTAAGCCTATGTCCAATATTATTCACATAGATGAGAAGTGGTTCTACATGAAACAAAAGTCGAAAACTTACTACCTACTGCCGGAGGAACAAGACCCAGTGCGAACATGCCAAAGTAAGAACTTGATCGGAAAAGTTATGTTTTTAGCTGCTGTTGCAAGGCCGAGATTTAACGAAGACGGGACGCCAAGTTTTTCTGGCAAGATAGGGATTTTTCCGCTAGTTACTCAACAACCAGCCTTGAGAAGAAGTCGTAATAGAGAAGCGGGGACATTGGAAACAAAACCAATAATATCGGTGACGAAGGAAGTTATACGAACGTTTTTTATTGAGAAGGTTATTCCAGCGATTCGAGATTTGTGGTCAAGAGAGGACTTGGGCGAAACCATTTTTATTCAGCAAGACAATGCAAGGACTCACATTCATCCAAATGACGATGCGTTTAGAGTGGTTGCTTCACAAAGTGGTGATATTAGAATGATGTCTCAACCACCTAATTCTCCAGATTTAAACATCCTCGACCTTGGATATTTTAGTGCAATTTAGTCCTTGCAACAAAAACAACGAACAAAGAGTGTGGATGAACTCATCGAAGTCGTCCAAAATTCATTTGAAGAACACACGACAACGGTGCTTAATCATGTGTTCTTGACCTTGCAAACAGAGACAGAGCTGAGGGGGGGCTTGAGTGGGCTAGTGCCCCCCCTTCAATCCTAAGAAATTTTTATATAGAGTAGTAGATTGAAGGTGATAGAAGCTGTACAAGTCAACAATGGCAGAATAAAAAGTGGAGATTTGGGAACGGCTGAATGGAGAAGAAGGATTGAGGTTTTTTTTCTGTTTTAAAAAAAAATTCAGAACGACATCGTTTTGTTAAAATCTTAGAATCTGCCTTTTAATAAAATTAAAAAAAATAAATGACAAATAAAAAGCTCAAAAGGCTTAAATTAATCAGACTTCACACGCGACTTTCCGAGTCTTCCAATTCACGACTAGACACGCCAAACTGCCAGGGTAGCAGCTCTCAGCCGGATCTTCACCGGCGATTAGTCCCGCGGCCCCGCCTCCGTCCTCTAGCCACCATCCCACCACCATTCTGGTTCTTCCCAAATCCCAAACTGATTACTGTGATTCTGAATTTGTAATTCAATTTTATATTTTAGGGTTTTGTCGGTATATATAGGGCTCTTAATTTGTTAATGCTAATTAGCTTAAATTTAACTATTAATTAGATATAATCGACTGATTTTGGAATTGATTAAAAAATAATGAAAATTTGACATCGGAATTCAAGAGGGAGATGAAAGAGGATGTTCTGTTGCCCACTAATTGATGTATCTGCAATTTATCAATAACAGATTTTGCTTGATATTTATTTAACTAATTGACATTAATTTATTATCAAATATCGAGTGGGTTAGTGGGTTGATTTTGGTATTGCTAATTCATTATTAAATATCAAGTGTGCAGTGTGCTGATTTTGGTATTGTTAATTACGTGGGTTGATTCTTGTTTGAATTGATTATTTTTTTGTTTAGGATTATGGACAAATTTGTTACTCGGGATAGAATTGTGCCCCCCTTAGAATTTAGTTCTGCCTCCGTCACTGCTTGCAAACATGCATGAGGGAAATCATGGTTGTTGAAGGCTGCAATCAATATAAAATCCCTCATATAAGTAAGCTCATGTTAGAAAGAAATGGTTGTCTTCCAAAACAGATTCCTTGTGAATATGATTTGGTTGAAAAAACTATGCAGGTTGTTGAAGATGTTCACTGGTGATTTTTCTTGGTTTTTATGCGGAGTATGTATTTTGGTTATTATGAGAAAAAAAGATTCAAGCTTCCTTACTTTTCTATTATGATTCTGCAATTTGTAGTTTATGTGTGTATGTGTGCTGGTTGTTGAAGTCTCTTTTTCACTTGGATTCTCTTTTTCATGCTCTTAATCCAGAGGAGGTTGTTGATGTTTGTTTCAAGCGTCATCTTTTTATGAAAACAAAGATTCTCAAACAAGTGTTGTTGCAAGAAATCATCTTAATTTGCTATGTTGAAATTCAGATCACAAGTGCAAGATTCTCAAACCAACTTGCCATTCCCAGCAATATAGACAGCAAAATAAGCAAAACCAGTATGTTTTGAAATTCAAAAGCAGATCTCTTACAAAGAGACTACATCAAATTTAATAGCCTGCATCACCACCATTTTTTGCTTTTATCCATCTTCTTTGAGGCAATATCTCAAACAGGTGATGCTTAAACCCCAATTCACTTGATTATTTTGGGTAAAAACGACAACTTGGCATATAAATATTCAAGAGTTTCACAATTGTTTCTTGAATCCATTTATCCGGATACATTCTTTCCAATTCAATTGGATGCTTAAAATCAATTTCGAATTTGGCTTCATAGTTGGAAAACTCCTTTGCTTCGTAGTCCATATCCTCGTCCCGATCCTCATCTTTTGGAGACAAATTCAAATCAAACTCATACTTCTTTGTAGATTGTGAATCCTTTTTTTTCACTGCCATCAACATACAGAATACAATTATTAATCATACGTACAAAATTTAATTGAAATAAAATACATATTCTTAGAGAGTACCCCATATTACCTTGAAGAATTGAACCGGCTTGTTTCAGAGGCCATGGAAATAGGCACTGTAGTGTAGTAGAGAAACCCAAGAGTTGAACGTTACTCCTTAAAATGAATTGTCTGATGGGATTGTTTTTTACTTTATTTAAAGGGATACGTAGTAAAAAAAATTAGTTTTCCCATGTCATTGAAACTAGAATTCTTGAGTTAATAATGTCGTTGGAATAATAAGTACATTAAATATGATAATTTCCTATTTTGGAAAGTTTTAACTTAAATGAGGGAAGACATGACTTACATTGTGAAACGCCTTTTAGAGTTGGAAACGACTTATATTGCGAAACGGAGGTAGTATGTTTCTATTATTTGTCAAATTTTAAGATATCTTATTACTTGTCAAATTTTAAGATATCTAAATATGATTGTAGTAACAATATTATATTAAAAAAATATTTCATAATGAAGAGTATATTTCTTTCCAAATTTTAAGATCTCTTAATACACTTGTATATTAGTAACATTATTATATTTATTATTATAATATAAGAATTGTAAATACTTAAATAAACGAAGGGCAAAGAGGTAAATGAAAAAATTAAAACGCCTATGTGGCATAGTTAAGGCGACGACACATAGGATAGAGGGATTCGAGTTTAGTTATAGTATATTGATTAGAGAACCAAGACATGTTGAGAAAATCACAAGAAGAAAATAAAGGAGGAATGAACAAGGTAAAAATGAGATGTGAATGGGTTTATATAGGCAAAAAAATTACTATCCCGAAATTTACCCTTTGACAATCCACGTTTTTTCTCCCCCGGATTGCCAACGTTGCAATCCAGGGCAATTTTTTGTGCGGTGCAGATCCGGCTTTGAAAGTCGGATCCCCATAGAACCGGTCTTGCAGACCGGTTCTGTCCTGACACAACCGTCAAATCATGGGGCGCAAAAGCCTCTACGGCTAGTGGATAAAGCAACGGCCACCCGTGTTAGATCTAGAACTAGACCCGGTTCCGCTAGAACCGGTGAACCGCCGGTTCTGGAACCGGCGGGAAACCGGAACCGGCGGGTTCGGTTCCCGGTAAGGTTCCGGTTCCTCCCCCCGAAACTGGTGAACCGGCGGTTCCAGAACCGGGGAACCGGCGGTTCTGGAACCGCCGGTTCCCCGCTAACGACTATTTTTTTTTATCGGATTACAAAACCGTGATCGCGGTTTTAGGGCCGCGATCGCGGTTTACCATACCGCGACTGCGACCCGAGACCCCGCGGTCGCGGTTATTTCAACAGAATGGTTCTGTTTTTGCCAAATTCAAAACCGCGACCGCGGGTCTCGGGCCGCGGTCGCGGTATGGTGGGCCACGATCGCGGCCCTTGATGGTCGCGGTCGCGGTTTTGCTTTAAAAGCCAACGGCTAGTTTTTAACGGCTAGTTTTCACCGGCTATTTCATAATTCCAACGGCTAGTTGATAAATTTCTTCTATAAATAACCACTACATGATCTCATTCCCACCCACACTACCAATCTTTCACTCTCTCTCAATCTCTCAAGTTTACAAAGCTCTCTCAAATCTCAAATCTCAATTCTCAATTCTCAATTCTCAATCTCTCAATCTCTCAAATGGAAGGATTTCTTAATATTGATCAAATTTTTGGCTCACAAGAGAGTGCTTCAAATGTAGAATTTGTACCCCCTATTAACTTGGCGGAATTTTCAAATCCCAATCCCAATGTGGTACAACCGGGATCGTCCACTCCCAATGAAAATGAGGGAGTGGATCATGGATCCGAGGCGACCGAGGGTGAGGCTTCAATCCTTAAATCCGACATATTTACAAAACATTTTCGTAAGGGAGCTTATGAGGCATCTACCAAGAAATTTCAAGTTCATTGCAACTATTGTCCTAAGCATTACACATGGGTGTCGGGATCGGGCTATGGAACATTGTCAAAGCACATGAAGAGAGCACACCCCGACAAGTTAGGCATGATGCGAGGACAATCCCAACTCTCCGGGTTTGCAACTTCTTCTTCCCTTAATCCTCATCATAACCCTCATTTATTTACTTATAACCATAATGATAGCATGTATGCCTTGTCCGAGTCTATTTGTGTTGATCACTTATCATTTAGTTTTGCCGAAAAGTTAGGATTTAACAATTGGATGACTAATCATGTACAACCCGCTTATAAACCGACTACTAGGAAGTCGGTAAAAAAGAATGTGATGAAAGCATATAAAACTCGCAAAATGAAATTGGTGAGTTTTTTTGCTCAAAATGATATTAAAGTTTCAATTTGTAGTGATATTTGGAGTGATCATTGGCAAAATCATTCATACATGGGCTTAACATGTCATTTTCTTGATGATCATTTCAATGTGCAAAAACGTGTTTTGGCTTATAGAGTATTTGATTTTTCTCATGCCGCTTTAATGATTAGTAACATTATTCGTACTATTTTGGAAGAGTATAGACTACTTCATCGAGTTTTTTCTATCTCGTTTGACAATGCATCTAACAACACCGCTTCAAGCCGAGATTTGGTTTCGCATTGTCAACCAATTCTTGGAGCTAAGTATTTTCATGTAAGATGTGTTTGTCATATTTTAAACCTTTGTGTCAAAGATGGTTTAAATGTTATGTCGGGTTTAATTGCTCCTATTAGATATGTTGTTAATCGTATATGGGCTAGCCCCCGAACCGCCCAAGATTGGACGGCGTTTTGTAGTCAAAAAGGTGTTCCACCCCGAACATTTCCAAAAGATGTTTGCCACCGTTGGAACTCCACTTATAAACTACTTCATGCATGCATGCCTTACAAAGATCTTTTGACTTCTTTTGCGTCCATATATTTTCCCGACAATCCCGTTATTTCTCAAGTATGAGATTATTGTTATAGAATCTTAGAAGTTTTGAAAATATTTCATGATGCAACATTAACTTTTAGTCATGTTTATAAACCTTGTGCTCATTTGTTTTGTTTTGAAGCATTGAATGTGGTGGGCGGTTTTTGTGAGGGGCGTAAATTCAATGAACTTTGTGGTGCTATTGATGCTATGCAAGTGAAATGGTTGCACTATTATAAAGTTATCCCCGATATCTATCTTGTTGCTTGTGTGTTTGATCCTAGGTTTAAGATGGGTGGTTTAGAAGCATGTTTGAAGGGTTATTATGAGGCATTAGGGTTGGATGTTGATGATGATATTGCTAGTGTTGGGGATATACTTAGTAAAGTTAGAAGATCAATTGAGGAATTGATTACCGAATATTCATCTAGTGTTAGTTCTTCTCCATTACCTCCACATTCATCCTCCTCTTCGAGTTCGAGTGCCCTCGGTGCTACTAAAAGGTGGGGGGCTAATCTTTTGCATACCCTTACCAAGAAACCGAGACATTCGAGCTCGAATGCGGAGTTTGAAACATATCTAACAACCCACTTTGAGTTTGGTGAAGGAGAATTTGATATTTTAGATTGGTGGAAGACCCACAAGAAGACTTTCCCAACCTTGGTCAAGATCGCGGCTCAAGTGCTTGTTGTTCCCGCCTCGACCGTATCGGTAGAACAAACATTTAGCGAAGGAGGACACGTCCTTGATGCAAAACGATCTAGTTTAAAGCCCGATGTCTTGCAAGCCCAAGTGTGCGTATGTGATTGGAAGAGAGCGGAAATTCATCAACAAAAGGCGGAGGTATCCGAAACTTCCGACTCGGACGGGCAAGACGATGAGTCCCAATCCCAAAGCGCTTCGGATGCATCGACGTAGATGGACGATGGTAAGCAAATCGGGATTTCATATCGAAAGGTAAGAGAACTACGTGGGCTTTGATTTCTCTATAACCCCGAGAGGATACGTAGGCAACTTAATTTTAAGTCCAAACCGTTTAATTATCCAACTTTTTTTTGTTTTGAAGAACAAGCATTAATCACAGATTCGCCTTAGTCCAATTTCCAAGCCCGGTGGTCGCGTAATGGTCAACGCGATCGCGGTTTACACTTTGGCCCAAAAACAGAGTCTCTGTTTTTTGGACCCGCGATCCGCGGTTTGTCTTTTCCGCGATCGCGGCTTGACTCGTTTTTTATAAATTTTTATTTTTTTTTAAATGCCCGGTTCCGAACCGGAACCGGGTGGAACCGGCCGGAACCGGAACCGGGGAACCGGACCAAGGCCGGTTCCGGTCCCGGTTCCATGGTTCCGAGGAACCGGAACCGGACCCAGGTCTAGGTAGATCTCTTCTAACCCAAGTGTCTTTTTTTTACATTGTTTAAGCCTCTTGGTTCAGTGTTTGTCGCATTGCTTGTTCGGTTTGTTAGTTTGTTTTCTTTTGGTTGTCTTTTCATGTCGGTTTGTTCGGCTACTTGAGTTTGGCCTCAATCTCTTAATTTATCAGGCTTGTATGGTGTTTCAAAGGCTTTCCATATCAAAAAAAACAAAAAAAACAAAAAAAAAATCATAGCAGTTGCATAATAATATTCATGAAACAAAATAAGCAAAAATGACATTAGTTGAATCATTCAGAGTTGCAAATATTCAAAATTTATGCAAAAAGTATCCATCTTGATCAAAATCCTTTAAAAGCCAAGTCTAAATTGCCTTGTGAAAGCCAAACAGTGAACTAACTCCAAATTGCCTTTCCCTGGTTCCAGCAATGTCTTTCCAATTGCAGCTCTAAGCTTCAGCCTTGTCGGCAACATCCTCAAGGAGAATAGCTTTGCCAACAGGCTTTGCCAAGAGATCAAAGTACTCTTGGGTTGGAGATTTTGTGAAACGGGTCTCCTTCCAAAGGTCGGGGGTAAGGAAACCATAGGTCTTCATTAGACAGTCGAAAGTGGCCTGCAAAACGAAACCATGATGTGCATTTGCATCAAATAACACTTAAAATCAATATACTAAGTATAAGAGGATCATCTAGACAGTTTCAGAAGGGCTTTCAATCACAATAGAACTTTTACAGCAACTATTATCCATCCACATGAGAGAAATAGATAACTAATATAAAGGTACTTCACTGCACAACCATGTTTAGTAATAGATATTCAAATAGATTATTCATCTTCAATTTACAATAATAATCAAGCAACTAAAACATGAAAGAGAGATAACAAACTAACCACATTTTGTACAAGATTGGATATAGAAGTAAAATAATCTCAGCCAACACACAGTGCACATCTGATAACACTAAGCCACAAACCCAATTCAAACATCTAATCACATATTGAATTACAGTTGCAAACTAACAGCGTCTTAACCGAATCACAAGCATATAAACAGAGAGATATCACACCAGAAAGGGAAAGCACATTGAACATTGAATTCGGATCAGATGCAAACATATATATATATATATAATAAATACGGAACTCCTAGATAATAATGTACAGAGAATAGCAATCAATTGAGAAAATGCAGGATTTAATAATCAAACAGACCTTAACAAAGTTTCCAAGGGTCTTCGTGGATCCACGAGAAGAAGTGAACACATCCTCAATACCAGCAAACTGCAAGACCTTCTTGGGAACCCTAGCAGCCACAATACCTGAACCACGAGGAGCGGGCACCATCCTGACCGTGACCGAACCACACTTTCCGGTCACCTTGCAAGGAACGGTGTGAGGCTGCCCGATCTTGTTTCCCCAGTAGCCTCTCCTGACCGGAATCACCGAGAGCTTAGCCAATATGATACCGCCACGAATGGCGGTCGCCACCTCCTTGGAGCACTTGACGCCGAGTCCGACGTGGCCGTTACAGTCTCCGACGACGACAAACGCCTTGAACCTGGTTCGCTGACCGGCGCGGGTCTGCTTCTGGACCGGCATGATTTTCATGACCTCGTCCTTGAGGGAGGGGCCGACGAGGCGGTCGACGATCTGGTGCTCCTTGATCGGGAGGGAGTGGAGGTAGATCTGCTCGATGCTGCCGATCTTGCCATCCTTCACGAGACGGCCAAGCTTGGTGCAGGGCACCCAAACTTCCTCCTCATCGCGGCGGCCGGCGCGACGGCGACCACGCCCACGGTCGCCACGACCTCCCCCGCGACCGAATCCACGGCCGAACCCTCCCCTCTCTCCGCCTCTCTCGCCTCCCCTCTCTCCGCCTCTTTCCGCCATGGCTGCGCTTGAACTGACTGAGTGTTTAGGGTTTTTCGGCTGCTTGAGAAATGAGAGAGCCGATATGGAGATGAGAGGAGATAAAAGGATGGCAGCGTAGGGTTTTGTGGTTATAGAGCGAGCTGTGTGATTTTTATGGGCCGAAATTTTACAATTCATTCGGCCCAACTTGAAATACATTGGGATTTTATATTCAGCCCAAACTAATTTCCAGAAAATTACGGCTTGTAGTTTCTTTTGTAAAAAGAGCTTTCGACATTCTTTAGACCTTGTAATCGGTCCATCACCTAAAATCTTGATGTTAGATTGAAGCTTCTCCAACTCTTGAGCGGTTCTCGAGGTCATATCAAAAAGTGCTCGGATATTTGTTTGGTTAAGATTAACTTTGACGGGATGGTCAAAGATGGTACTACTGGGGCTGCAAGAGGTGTGATTTGTGACGGTAGAGGGTGATGGTTGTGGGGTTTTGTGCGTAATTTAAGCTCTTGTTTAGTTCCAATGGCGGAGCTCTAGGGGTTCTCCAAGGTACCGTGTGATCATGGTGGAGACTGATTCGAAGCTGATCGTGAATTTGCTTGGTAGTTCATTGAAGAAATCTTACCCCATTTTTAGCTTGGTGGACCAATGCCTAGGCTTTTTTCAAAGAGACTAGAGTATTCAGTTTCGTTATGTCCATCATGACGCTAATTTTATTGTAGGTTTTCTTGCCTTGTTAGCTATTATTTCTTTTCAACTTGGTAATCATGTTTTGCATGACCCGCCATAGGGTATTTCCCTTTTGCTTTTTGATAATGGTATAGGTAGTGGTATCCCTCATTTGATTTCTATTTAGCTGGTTTTTTCCTTTCAATAAGAGAGATCCACCAACGGACTTTGTTAAACAATTTCTGCACCACCCTGAAAAATTGGGATTGACCTTCTACCATTAAGCCTTTTTTTTTCTATAGAATAAAAAATACTCTCCAGAAAATCGAAATTACTATCACTGAACATCAACTATAATGAGTCAAGCGCCTTCGGTGTGCATATGCCGATACAAAATACCAAGAACATCCAAAATCTCTTCCATTTCAGCATGGGAGAAATCCCCAACCAAGAACTTGTGCACTTCATCTCTAAATATCAACCAGCTACTGCCAGGATCCTTCTTGACACCAACATTCTCCATTTTCTCCCTCACCTTAAAAGCTTCCTTCCATCTCCCTCCTCCAGAAAATAAATTGGAGAGAAGAACATATGACGCATGGTCTTTAGGATCTAGCTCAAGCAACTTCTCTGCTGATAATTCAGCAATATCATAATTATCACAATTCTTACTAGCATTAAGTAACGTTCTCCATGCTGAAGAGCCACCGTCAAGTTCAATGATCTTAAGAGCTTCCTCAAGCCTCCCGGCACGACCAAATACATCAACTAAGCAAGAGAAATGCTCGGTTTCGGGTTTTATGTTGTATTTTTCAACCATCATGTGAAAAAAGTGCAAACCGTCTTCCAAACGACCTCCATGGCTACAAGCTGTCAAAAGAGCCAAGAAAGTAACTTGATTTGGAGCTATTCCCTTCTTCTCCATATCATTGAACGCCTCAATCGCCTCTTGTGGTTTGCCATGTTGAGCAAATCCAGAGATCAATGCATTAAATGTCGCCTCAATTGGATTCTTCTGTTCATGGAAAAATTTTAAAGCATCCTCCATGTTTCCACATTTAGAGTACATATCTATGAAAGAGCTTCCAATGTAAACATCTCCGTGAAGACCGGATTTAACAAGTAAGCAATGAAGTTGCAGACCCACATAAATGGCTGCAAGTCTAGAGCAAGCTGCAACGGTTGAGGATAGACTGTAACTAGTTAAACTGATCCCTTGTGCTAGCATTTCTTTACACAAACTTAACACTTCTATCTCAAATCTGTGTTGTTGGTAACAAGAAATCATAGAGCTCCAAGATATATCATCTTTGAGGTTTATCTCATCAAAAGCTTTATATGCATCATCAACACGGTTGCACTTGCTGTACAAGTGGATCAACGCGTTGCCTACAGTAGTATCACGCATATGGAATGATTTGATAATTCTTGCATGAATTTGAGTACCTGATAATATGTGTTCATCACTTTGACAAGATTTGAGAAGAGCGATAAAAGTAGCTCCATCGGGTTTCAACATAGTAGATTTGCAGAACTCTCTGAACAACATAATGGAAGACCAAGCAGAATTTTCCTCCAAACTTGCATAACATAGTAGCATTGAGTTCCAGGCTACTAAATCTTTGTCATCAATTCTGTCAAACAACAACCCAGCATTGCCAGCTAGGCCACAATCAGAATAAAGTCTTAAGAGAACACTTGAAACAATGCAATTTCTTTGATAGCCACATTTTATAGTCTGGGTATGAAGTTGTTCTCCTATTTGGAGATCCTTGGTCTCCGCGCAGGCCTTCAAAGCGCCAGAAAGGGCATGTTGATCAGGTAACATTCCTTGTATGCACATATCCTTGAACAACAAAATAGTGTCATCAACTAGACCATTTCGGGCATAACCCGAGATTATTGAGCTCCAGATAAAACTATCCTTCTTCTTTGTCAAATACAAATGCTTTCTACCTGAATCCAAATCCCCACACTTACAGTAGCTATCTACCAAAGCACCAGCAACAACATTGTCGAATTCAATCCCGGATTTGACTGCAAGACCATGAACTTGATCTACTTGTATGACTGAACCACAGCACTTGAGCAAACTAGAAAAGGTGAAATCGTTAGGATTTAGCCCATCAACACTCCTCATCTTGTAAAGGATCTCAGAAACAGTACAAGAGTCACTGAATTGAGCAAAGGTAGATATCATAACATTCCACATGACGATGTCCCTGCTATATAATCCGCTAAAAACCCGACAAGCATCATTAATACAACCCCCTGTTTTGGAGTACATATACACAAGAGAGCTCCCGGCAAATTCATCATTTTCATACCCCAAATGAACAACCAACCCATGAATTTGCAAACCCAGCTCAAAAACTCCGAAATGGGTGCACGCCCTAATGGCAACTGAGAGTGTGAACTGATTGGGTCTCTCGTGGGTCTGTAGCATCTCCTTGAACAACCCAAGCGCAAGCCCGTATTGTGCGTGATGAGTATGCGCTGAAATGAGCGTGGTCCAAGAAACAACATTTCGGTTGGGCATTTCATCGAACAGGAGGCGTGCACCATCTAAATCATCAAATCGTGAATACAAGTGCAATAGTGTGTTTGCCAAATAGGTCTGATAAATGTGCCCAGAGGTTAATAGCTTCGCGTGTAGTTGTATGCACTCTTTGATCGATCTTGACTTTGGTGTTTCGTGTAATATGAGGGGAAAGGATTCTTGACAATTGCTGTTAAAAGACCGGGCGAAAAGCCGACTCATAGATGCACGCAACATAGCTACCAAAATTTGTGGGCTTCATGTCATGGAACTAAAAAATTAAAGCAGTTCATTCTAAACTATATTGAGAGTAGCACTTATGAATGAAAAAAAAAATGAAAAAAAAAAGAAAGCTGTCTTTGAAAATTATTTGAACGGTTTACCCGTCATTTGGACGGATCAGATATTTTGAACCTTTATAATTTATTTATAATATTTATAATTTGAATTTTTTTATTATTTTAATCTATAATTATATATTAAAGGTATATCTTTTCGAGCTATCAGAACTGGCTCCACTTCATATTTAAAATATTAATTTTTATTTTTATTAATTATAACTTTTTTCTATTAAATTCTTTTTAAACTATCTACCCTAGTACATTATAAAGCAGAAACAAGTCTTTGTAAAAATTTGCGTCACGTGGCATAATGTGAATAAAATAATGAAAAACTTTTTTCTACTTAAAAAACTAATTAATAATTCTAGAAAGCCCCCTTCACATTATACTCTAATAATAATTCTAGAAATCATGATTTATCTTAACCACTTCATAAAATAGATAAAGGATAGATAATTAGATACCATATTGTATGTGTAGATTGTTTCATACAATATCATATATTAAAAAATAAAAAAATTTAATATACACATATTTTTTTTAAAATTAATTAAATAATAAACATTACTAAATAATTGTTTTTTATAAAGATTAAAGGTTTTTAAGGGTAAGATTTTAGATGTTATAATATATATATATATAATTTTCTATCTTTGTAAATATTGATTTTATTCTTCAAAAAGTCCTAAATATAAAAAACAGCTATTTTAGATTTTATAAAATAAGTAATGTATCAAAATAATTTAGGCTCTTGTTTAGTTCCAATGGCGGAGCTCTAGGGGTTCTCCAAGGTACCGTGTGATCATGGTGGAGACTGATTCGAAGCTGATCGTGAATTTGCTTGGTAGTTCATTGAAGAAATCTTACCCCATTTTTAGCTTGGGGTAAGATTTCACATTCAGCCCAAACTAGTTTCCTGAAAATTACGGCTTATAGTTTTTTCGTTTTTTTTTTAAATTCCTTTGAGTACTCCTATGTTATAAACTTTCTTATTTCTCTTTCTACCTTTAACTTTATAACATGACTAGAGAGTTTAGGCCCCGTTTAGTTGTAATTCATGTAAACGTAAACGAAATAAAAATGAATGTAGTCCATTTTAGTATCATGATACATTGACAAAAAAAAAATCAACTTGTTTTGCACAACTCATTATTCATTGTAAAAAGGGGCTTGCTCCACCTCAATCATTCTTCCATCATAGGGGTGGGTAACAAAATGGTGGAATCACTTCCTTCCATCTCACTTTTACAATGTACAAGTTGTTGGATGATTTTTTTATGTAAATGTATCATGACACTAAAAATGGTCTATATTCATTTTGTTTCCTTTTAAGTTTACGTATGTCACGACAAACCAAACGAGGTCTTAATCTCATTGAGGGTTTTTTCTAAGCCAAAAAAGGGGGTTATTGCATATGAGAAATTTTATTTTTCTTTTTTTTGGGATTCATACTCCACATAATGCATTGTTCAAACGTAATAATATTAGATGGAATAAAATTATTGTGATTCAAGATGATTGAATAACAAACCATTTCTATAGTTACAAATGAACCACCATATAAAGAAAAGAATAGCACAAGAATATTTCATGGTAAAAACTAAAAAGTAAAAACAAGGAGGCAATAAAATTTTAGTCATTGAAGAGAGAGAGGCAATAAAATCTTCACCAAAAAAACAGGAGGCAATAAAAAATAAAAAATTTAAGGTCGATTGACTAAAAACCACACTTATAATAAGACATATTGTATAAAACCACCCGCATAATACGAAATTATCAAAAACCACCCGTATCAAGTTTTCTGTTAGCATATAACCACTCATGCTCAATTTTCCGTTAGACATTACGTTAATTGCCCCCAATATGTCATATTTTCTTATATTTTCATCTTAAATAGATTAAATAAGAAAAGAAAAGCAATTTTTTTAAAAAAATTAAGAAATCTGTTGTGAGAATTTGGGAGAAAAGTTTATGAACTCAGATCTGATTTTTTCTTGCTTGTATTACATTGATCTGTACATGCTATTTATAGGGATTGGCTTAATCTTGCCGTATGCAGCTAAGAGGATAGAAGGTCGTAAGGGCCGCCAGCCGTATGTTTACAATCCGTATAAACCAAAGCCTACCAAGTACAAAACAAGTATAATACAAAATGGATGGATAATTCACTCTTAATTAATTATCTCTTAACACTCCCCCTTGAATATCCATCTTTTCATTTTGGGGTTATGTATATGCCGCCTCGTTAAAAACCTGGCTAGGAAAAACCCATTGGGATAAAAATCATAGCATAGGGAAAAAGAGTACAGCTTGTCTTATACGCTTTCATAGTATTGCCTCATTAAAAATCTTGTCAAGTAAAACCCAGTGGGAAAAAACCCGAAGGAAGGGAAAAACAGTGCAACGCGTATAATTCTCCCCCTGAAATCAACGTATTTCTCGAAACCTGCGCATTCCAATCTTGTACACAAGTTCTTCAAACTTCTTGGGTTGTAAGGATTTTATGAACACATCTGCAATATTTTCACTTGATCGGATTTGCTGGATTTCGGTCTTGCCCTCCTTCTCTAGATCATGAGTTGAGAACAATTTTTGTGAAATGTGCTTCATCCGATCTACTTTGATGCAGCCCCCTTTGACTTGTGTGACACATGCAGAATTGTCTTCATATATCATTGTTGGATTACCTACAATTGATCTTATTTTGCATTCTTTTTGTATGTATCCAATCATTGATCTTAACCAGACACATTCTCTTCCTGCTTCATAAAGAGCGATTAATTCTGCATGGTTTGATGATGTAGCAGTAAGTGTTTGCTTTGTTGACTTCCATGAGATCGTCGTATCTCCATACGTGAATACATAACCATTTTGAGGTTTTGCTTTGTGCGGATCTGATAGATATCCTGCATCTGCATATCGAACAAGAGTAGCATTTGCATTTTTATGATAATATAATCCAAGTTCAAGAGTACCTCGTAGGTATCGAAACACATGTTTAATTCCGTTCCAATGCCGTCTTGTTGGTAATGAGTTGTATCTTGATAACAAGCTTACAGCAAAAGCAATATTCGGTCCTGTATTGCTTGCGAGATACATTAATGCATCAATTGCGCTTAGGTAGGGGACTTCGGGACCAAGAATTTCTTCATCATCTTCTCGAGGTCTGAATTGATCATCATGTATACTAAGAGAACGAACTATAATGGGTGAACTCAATGGATGTGCTTTGTCCATGTAGAACCTTTTCAAAATTTTCACGGTGTAATTTGTTTGATGAATGAAAATTCTATCCTTTAAATGTTCAATTTGTAAACCGAGACAAAAATTGGTTCTTCCAAGATCTTTCATTTCAAATTTTTTTCATCAAGTATTTTGCAGCATTTTCAAGTTCATCGGATGTACCGATAATATTTAAATCATCAACATATACTACAATAATAGCAAATCCATTTTTGGATCGTTTGATGAAAACACATGGACAAACGGTATCATTTTGATATCCTTCTTTAAGAAGATATTCACTAAGCTTGTTGTACCACATCCTTCCAGATTGTTTTAGACCATATAATGATCTTTGCAATTTTATAGAAAACATTTCCCAATATTTTGCTTTAAATACCTCGAGTAGCTTTAATCTTTCAGGAACTTTCATGTAAATATCACTATCAAGTGATCCATATAGATATGCAGTTACGATATCCATAAGTCGCATTTGTAGTTTCTCTAAAACAGTTAGGCTGATTAAAAATCTTAATGTAGTTGCATCAACTACAAGGGAATATATTTGCTCATAATCTATCTCGGGTATCTGAGAAAAACCTTGAGCTACAAGCCTTGTCTTATATCTCACAATTTCATTTTTCTCATTACGCTTTCATACAAATACCCATTTATAGCCTACTAGTTTCAAGCCCATTGGTGTGGGCTTTATTGGGCCAAAAATATTACGCTTTTCAAGCGATTTTAATTCAGTTTGCATAGCCTCTTTCCATTTTGGCCAATCGTGTCCAGCACGACACTCATCAATAGTTTGTGGTTTAATGTCATCGTCATCAACCACTACTTCGGTGGCAACAGAGTATGCGAACACCTCATCAAGGATAATGTCTTTCTTGTACCACTGTATTCCAGAATAGACATAATTTACTGCAATTTTGTAATTATCAATGCTTTTTTCATTATCCGGAACATGTTCCATTTTGTTCTTGTCCGGAACATTCTCTGTTCTGTTCTTATCCGGAACAGTTTTCATTTCTGATACATCCACTAAATTTTCGGAGGTATTTTTGCCATGTTCTCCCCTTGAATAGAAAATTGGTGCGGCTTCATTTGGATTATTCAACCACCTATTCTTTCTTGGTTTTAGATCTTTTGATCCAGGTGGGCGGCCGCGTTTTCGGCGCGCTACACATTTGTCCAACATGAATTTCAATCCTTTCAGGGGCATTTACAACTGGCACATGTGACTTTGTCACTTTCTTTGTATCTGTAAATGAGTCAAGTAATTGATTTGCTATGCTCTGCAAATGTATAATCTTTTGTACTTCTTGTTCACGCATTTTTGTACGTGAATCAAGATAAGATAACGATGAAACGTTCCAAGTAATTTCTTTATGCATTTTTCCAACAAGATTTGGAAATTCATTTTCATTAAAATGGCAATCATCAAATCTTGCCGTAAATAGGTCACCGGTAGTTGGTTCAAGATATTTAATAATTGATCGGGATTCAAAACCAACATATATTCCCAATCTTCTTTGGGGACCCATTTTTGTGCGTTGCGGTGGAGCAATAGGAACATAAACTGCACAACCAAATATCTTTAAATGTGATATATCTGATTCTTTACCAGTCACTAATTGTAATGGGGATTACTTATGATATGCAGTAGGTCTTAATCGGACTAGAGCTGCGGCATGTAATATAGCATGTCCCCAAATAGATGTTGGCAGTTTAGACTTCATCAATAATGGTCTAGCTATTAATTGTAACCGTTTAATCAAAGATTCGGCAAGACCATTTTGTGTGTGAACATGAGCCACCGGATGTTCAACTGTAATCCCAATTGACATACAATATTCATTGAATATTTGGGAAGTAAATTCTCATGCATTATCAAGTCGGATTCTTTTGATTGTATAATCCGAAAATTGAGCTCGTAAGCGAATGATTTGTGCTAGGAGTTTAGCAAAAGTTGTATTTCTTGTTGATAAGAGACTAACATGTGACCATCTTGTCAATGCATCAATTAATACTATAAAGTATCGAAATGGTCCACATGGTGGGACTATTGGTCCACAAATATCACCTAATATTCGTTCTAAAAACGTTGGATTTCCAATCCCAACTTTATTCTTGGAAGATCTAATGATTAGTTTACCAAGTGAACATCCACTACAGTCAAAGTCACTTGATTTAAGGACACTTGCTTTCTATATTGAATGCCCAGTTGAACTTTCAATGATTCTATGCATCATTCCATTACCCGGATGACCCAAACGGTCATGCCATAATGTAAACATCTCTTTATCATTTAATCTCTTATAAGATGTTACATTTGTCTCTATTGGACATTTGGACTTATATATGTGTGATAAAGTCCAGTAGAATGGGCTGGCGGTTTTTCTAAAATCTGCTTCTTACCACATAATTGTTTTGTGATGCACAAATATTCTTTATTGTTTTCATTTATGGTTTCTACATGAAAACCATTTCGACGCACATCTTTAAAGCTTAGTAAGTTTCTCTGAGACTTACTTGAATATAATGCGTCATTTATGTTCAGTTTTGTCCCTTTAGGGAGCAAAACACAAGCTCTACCAGAGCCTTCAATCAGTTTTGTCACACTAGAGATTGTTTTGACATTTGCTTCAAGCAAATTTAACAGAGTAAAGTATTTATTATTTCTCAAGATGGTGTGTGTAGTAGCGCTGGCCACCAGACATTGATTCTTGCTACTTGATATATCTTTAATTGTTTTCATATCTTCAAGATAAAGAAAAACAGAATTAAAAACATAAACAACAGATTTATTTATGATACATAGATTATTTTACAAGGATGTTGATAAAGGAAAACACACTGCAATATTACATGGATGCTGATAAAGGAAAACACACTGCATCAGAAAAGTTACGCATCTGATAATCACCAAAACCTCTACCAAGTCCCCGACCATGGCTTCGACCACGGCCTCGACCACGGCCACGGCCACGGCCACGATTGTCATCGTGTCCACGGTGAGCTAATGCGTCAACCCTCCATTCCAAATATCTCTGACCCGATAAGTCGAGAACATCAAATTCCCGCTTTGTAATATTTTCCATTGATCAACTACATAAATTAAATCAAACATTAATTATTTAACCATAAGGATAAACAAAAACAATTAATACCATAACTTTTAGAGTAACTAATTAAATATAGAATTAATAAACATATATATGAGTTTGTATCTGGTGTAAATAATTCTTATAGTGAAAACTGAGAAAACATTTGGATCGTTGGATTAATGACACGAACGGACAAGATTTGAACAACAAGGTTCAACAACAAAGATAAAAAAAATAGGGGTGGTTCAGATTGAATGGCACGGAGGGTAATTTCGTGTAAAATTTGAATGGTGAGATAAAAATGCCCCTAATGCAAAACACACACATCCTGATTCTTCCATCAAATGCCGCCTCTCGAGCACTTCAGTTGGGCAACTTTCTCCCGAACGAGAACGGCTCCCATCGCCAAATCAAGCATGCAAATCACTCCTACCGCCCTCAAACTCACTCAAATTGTCGATTTTGCATCATAAAATCCAGAGAGAAACAATCTCAAGAAGGTATTAATAATTTCTTAGGGTTCTAGGTTTTCTAGGATTTAATTTTGATTTTCTTGGGTTTTGTAAGATTTTATTTGTGAGAAGTCTGATGTTGTTTTCCTTGTTGATTTTCGGTTTGACAAGGGTTTTGTCAATTGTTTGATGATGATTGAGTTACTAGGTGTGATTGATGTTGTTGAAAAGGATTAGTTTGTGGCCTTTTCTAAGGTTGGATTAGGTGACTTCTTTTATGAACACTAAGGACTGAATCAGATATTAGCACAATGATTTGTCTTAATTCTTGTTGGCCAAAGAGATCCTCTTGAATTGTTGTTTGTATTGGTGTTTGTTTGTAGCATTGAAGTGAAGCTACATTGTTAAGATAGATTGTTGAACTAGGATTTTGAAGGCTTTTGGTGTTATGAAAGGAATTGATTAGCATTGTGTAGTTGATTAGTAAGATGTAGTAAATTAGATATGGAGAAAAGAGGCACACAAAAATACAGTTGCTAACTCTTTAGGTTGTTAAAATGCGTTATCTATACTAATGTATAAAACTTGGGAGTATTGGCATAAATTTTGATAATAGAATATGAGCTTTTTCAAAATCAGGGGAATATCTATTTTGACTATTTAGCTTGGTTTCCATCCAACATTCATTTGCCTACGCTTTTTTTAATTAAGTTTCACATATTTTGTGCGAATTTCTATTGCTGCTTGTTGGTTCATAATGTTTACTTTGTTGGTGCATGGTTTTTAAGTTGTTGGTTCATGGTATGATTTTGATTTCACTTGTAGTGAATATGTGATGTTGACTCGCCGACAGATTTGTCGCCAACATGTCAGTTCCGGTCGTCCTCGCCATCGACAACTCGAACAAGTTCCGCATCATTGATTCCCATAGCGTCGCCCTCTTTGACAACGAGAATCCCATAGCCATTCTCCGAGAGTAAGTTGTTGTTGCTTAATTCGACTTTGTATTGCTTTAATTGGGTTGATTGAGTTGGTTTAGAGTTATAGTTTCAAGATAGGGTTTGATGGTGCCTTTACCTAATTTGGATAGTGGATTACTATTCTCATGAGAACTATACAATTAATTGTTCCATACTCTTGAAAGTTGAAACTAAATCTAATGAATTTTGATATGTGTTTGATAAGACTGTGGTGATTTGGTTCTTGAGGTCAAGGCCAATCATCTAAGGGTCAAAGGAACGGTTAAAAAGCCCACTCGGAGCTCTCCCTCTGAGGAAGATATGAATCTTCATCTTCATTCCCTAGTTTTTTGGGTATTTTCGACTTGGCCTCTGTTGTTTTCTTGTTGGTTCATGTTTCATAACTTTTTGGTTCATGGTTGTGAACTTGTTGGTTCATGGTTTTCTACTTGATTGTTACGGTTGAACAGATTTAATTTTCCAAATATTTGAATGACTTCAGAGTACGAGAAGTCAATTTGATTGAAAAGACTGTTAATAATTGTACGGGTTTTCATATTGTGCATTGCCTTGAAAGAATTAGGTTAGTAGACTACTTAATATTGAATTTTTTTCTAACTCATGACTTTAGGTTCATAATATTTGTTCTATTGGTTCATGATTTTGAATACGAAGGTTCATAATAAATGTCAATACAATATGTGTCCTTTGGTAGCCTATTAGCTCAAATGGTAGAGCAATGTGCTTGTGTACATATATGTGAGTTCAAATCTCACATAGGTTAATTCTTCCTATGGTTCATGTCTTTTAGCTCAGACTAGTTGTTATTTTATTTAATGTCTTTTGGTTTATGACAATTGTTAATTTGGTTGAAGTTTTTGTACGTTTGAGTTCATAATAGTTCTTCTTATGGTTCATGCCTTTTAATTCAAATAGTTATCTTGTAATGTCGACATGTCTTTTGGTTCATGACATTTGTTTTGTTGGTTCATGTTTTTGTAAGCTTAGGTTCATAAAAGTTCTTCTTATGGTTCCTATCTTATATCATATACATCATTTGATTTCTCGATTGCTATGATTATGAACATAAATAAAAAAGAAGAAAAACATGATATTGCTCTTCTAGCCTATGTAGGATTCGAACCTACATCATGTGCCGAATATCAAAACCACAAATAGAGGCATACCGCTTATAGAAAGAAATGTCTTCATCCAATGTACTTAAATGTTGTCCTTCACGTAGTTTATTCTCGTCCGGACAAGTAGGGATAAAATAACTACAATCTTATGATACTTGAAGAATGTAGGCATCACTAGCTTCTTCAAGATCATCCAATGAGACCCCACCATTACTAGGACCATTATCAATATCCTTTAATGGAACTCCATCAATACTAGCATCATTGTCGGAATGAGACAAGTTAGAATGACCCGAGCTTGATGAATAACCTACAATAATAATAAAAAAAAAAAGGTAAGGGAACATGTTGGACCCAGAAATAATCCAAGCAGGAGGCAGCCCATTACCAGGGAAGGCCTAATGCCTTGCAGCTACAAGGTATTGTTAGACCCGGATTTTAGGCACAAAAGCGTCAGCCCATGGACAGAGAATCTCCAACGCACCTAGAGATACGGAAGATCTTCGGGGTTGGCTAAGTCGGTTGGAGGAGAGAGGGTCCGAGATATGTTTGTTACAAGATAGATTCTTCTCCAGATTGTATTCATTATAAGATAGGAATAAGCCAAGATTTGTTAGTTAGAGATAAATCATATCTTTAGCCGAGATAAGATATATCCTAAGGTGCTATAAAAACCGATGTAATCCTTAGGAGCAAGGGACGATTGATTCATACAATTTCTTGTGATTTCTACATCAATACAAATGCACTTTCGTTCATATTCTTCTTAGTTCATTCGATCAAGGCCCGATCTAGGTCAAAGTTTTCCCCTTGATAAATTTTGGCTCAAACAATTTGGCGCCCACCGTGGGGCCGTGATCGATACAACCATCAGAAGAATCACCATTCTACTTCCTTCCAGAACAAGGAACACGATGTCTGGGAGCGGAGAAGAAAGCCCTAAAACCCCGATCACCGGTGATGACCAAAACCTTGAGAACCAAGGCGTTCGGTCTCAAGAGGAGGAGATGATGGACCTCAGGCAACGCATGTAGTTTCTCCAACAGGCGTTGAGCGACCAAAAAAGCTTCTATGATGCCCATGTAGAACGCCTCACTGCCGAAAACAGCCAACTCAAGCAACAATACGAGGTCTTGGCTACAGGGCGTCGCTCCCTCCGCGTCACCCGACGCACTGACGGAATAGTAAGGAGGCTAGATTTCGACACTGGAGAAGGAACTTCTGGAAAGGGTGCAGACCCGGACACCCGAGACAAGGCACCCGCACGACGAGACGCGACTCCGGAGCCTATTGGCCGAGTCCGCCGCAGAGAAGTCTCCCACGACGATAATCCTCCAATTAATCTCCGGTCAGCGGCTAACCAACGCCAAGCGCCATCTCGGGAAATCTGGATTGAAGATGATGACACCGATGGAAAGGATCGAGAACGGCGCGGGCCAGTCGATTTAGACGCGGCTTCTCAGGTTCCTAGTTCATAAAGGTTATTTCACATTTTTTTGCATTATGATTTGCGAGAGAATATTCTCCCATTCTTGCATACTTTCTTATTGCTCAAAAACGCAAACATACGCTAATCAACGTTGCATACAACATGAAACGCGTCGAACACAAAAAACCACTGTTTAGACACATGGTTATACCGTCTAAAAACGACGAGGTCGTCACGAATACAACGTCGACGAAGTAACCCATAAGAATGTTACCACACAAAACACCACTGTTTAGACACATGGTTATACCGTCTAGAAACGACGAAGTCGTCACGAACACAACGTCGACGAAGTAACCCATAAGATGGTTACCCCCTATCTAAGTCCGATCAAATAAAACATCCGATTAGTACGGGAAGGGGAAAGCTATAGCACTTAACCCAAAATGGCCATATGCGCGGGACGCCGCGATGACAGCACATCCTAAGTCCTAAACTTAAGGATCCATTGCCCAAAAACGGGTATTACCTAATGACCCTTGACGATGGCCAAAGGAAGCCTAATCGTAACTAACTACGCACGACCCTTTGCACAAAATTAAAACACCTAAAACGCGAAATGTGAATCCACACAAGATTCACAATAACTCGCTAAAAAGAGGATCACCAAAACTCCCTCTTAAAACGCTAAACTCTAACGCGTACCCTATCCACGGGCAACAAATTCCGGGAGATTCTCCAGGAATCTACCCATGCTAACATATTATACAAAGCTGTTTTTCAATGCAGACAGATAAGTAGCAAAGACTATATTGCGCCATTCACAGGGCGTCAAAGCCATCCAAAAAGGACGCCACTAAAGTTTAGGCCACCGGGCCAAAAAACTACCAAGTCTTCAAACAGACCCCAGGGAGTATGATAATATACCATTAGTCCACTTATTACAGTCGGCTATAACGGAAACATCGGTGACGCAGGCTGCTGAATCACCACCAGAGCAACTCGCCCCAGATATTCTCCGAGCATCCACCAGTCCAGGGGTCGGTTCGAGCGACCACTGGACCAAGCCATACCTTGATTGGTTCCTACACGGCGAGGTACCCAAGGACAAGATCGAAGCCAAAGCCTTAAGGTCGAAAGCAACGCGATTCGCCATCTTAGATGGGATCCTCTTCCACAAATCATCCTCAGGCTTCCTACAGCGCTGCGTAGAAAAGGAAGAGGCTAAGAAAATCATGCGCAAAGTACACAACGGAGATTGTGGTAATCATACTGGGGGTCGAAGTCTTGCTAACAAGATCCTTAGGCAGGGGTGGTGTTGGCCAACCATTCACCAATATGCCACCGTATACGCTCAGTCATGCGAAGCATGCCAGCGGCACACACCAGTCCCACATCAGCCACCAGAGATTCTCCACCCCTCCGTCACTCCCTGGCCTTTCATGCGATGGGGGATGGACATCGCCGACAAGCGCTTGGTGAATGCATCTTGTGGAGGCAGTTACGAGAACTTGACTCCCGCGCAGGCGTTCAAGAAGATTGAGATCTTAGCTGAGCAGGCTCGTAATCAACGAGCATGGACCAATGTGAGGTCCGTAAATGTGGTGAATGAGCCCCTGAATGCTGAAGTAAGGAGGCACAACGACGAGAACGATTGAGTTGCTCAACGAATCTCAACACCACCAGTCAACAGTAATTCAGTCTTCCACCAGAAAAGAAGATCCTAATGCTGGGGTATCGAGTGAATAGTACTTGACAAAGACCTACAAAACCAGCCGGGTGTACTACCTTAAGAGTCGCTTCGGAACACAGCTTCCAAGACATAGGCTCTCAATCCGAGACATAGACCTCCAGTTTCTCAAGCATCACCTTTGCACGACAACGAGTGTAAGCTCCTGGTTTGTGACTTGATTTGAGTCCATGCTATGGACTAGCGACTTTGATCAGGTTAACGCCCAACGCTCACGGTTTTCATCAAGTTAAATGCCCAAGGCTACACAACTTCGATCACACCAACGCTGGCGGCAAGTAGCTTCGGTCAAGTCCGTGTCTATAGCTGACGACTTCGATAGAGTCTATGCCTCTAGTAAACACTTCTGTTCTGTAAACGTCTGCTGGCCAGAAACTCGATCGCTTATATCAGCGGACAACTCTTGCAAATGATGAAGGATCCTATCGAAGACATGAAATCCATCTAGCCCGTTTCGTCACCTCAACGACCAAGATGAATTTGGGGTATTGTTGGACCCAGAAATAATCCAAGCAGGAGGCAGCCCATTACCAGGGAAGGCCTAATGCCTTGCAGCTACAAGGTATTGTTAGACCCAGATTTTAGGCACGAAAGCGTCAGCCCATGGACAGAGAATCTCCAACGCACCTAGAGATATGGAAGATCTTCGGGGTTGGCTAAGTCGGTTGGAGGAGAGAGGGTCCGAGATATGTTTGTTACAAGATAGATTCTTCTCCAGATTGTATTCATTATAAGATAGGAATAAGCCAAGATTTGTTAGTTAGAGATAAAATAATATCTTTAGCCGAGATAAGATATATCCTAAGGTGCTATAAAAACCGATGTAATCCTTAGGAGCAAGGGGCGATTGATTCATACAATTTCTTGTGATTTCTACATCAATACAAATACACTTTCGTTCATATTCTTCTTAGTTCATTCGATCAAGGCCCGATCTAGGTCAAAGTTTTCCCCTTGATAAATTTTGGCTCAAACAAAACACATAAATGAGTAAGAAAAAGTGACAATGCACAAGATGGGCGATAAAAATGTATAAATAAGGTTGTTTTATTTGTTCACAAGGATTCCCAATGTGGTTCATAAATTTAAACATTAAGGTTCATAAAAATTCACAATGCGGTTCATGTAAATTTATGCACTAGATGTGTTGGGCATTTTATCAAACACATAGTGGGCGTTAACCACATTTTCAATTGAATCAGGATAAAAGCTTATCAACTGATGTAAGCACCAATCATACTCACAAATCTTAACTCAAATTCACAATTTGTGGGGATTAATTGCCCAGAAATTGCAAACCCAATGGAAGAGCATATGTTCATCAAAATCCATACTAAAAACCTAAATCCAACTTCAAAAATGAAAATTGTACGAACCTACATCCATAAGGAGGAGATTAAAGGTCATTGAAAGCATATTGAGGATCAAACATCAATTTTCTTGAGTTTCCATAGCAATTAGAGGCTTGTTGCCTTCAAAAAAATCAAAAAATGGGTGCAGTTCGTGAAAAGTGGGGTTGGAGAAGAAAGTGAGCAGTAAAAAGTCCAAAATACCCCTCCCATGTAAAAACAAATTAAAAAACGGGTGGGATCCTAACCCTCAATCTTTCCAGATCCAACGGAAGAGATAAGTTCTCATTTTACAAGTTAGACTAGTTTGCTTTACTATCATCGTACACATTTGAATGTATCGTACATATGTAAAGAGAACAAAATAAAGTCCCTTTAATTGATTGACACGTAAGCTTTCTTATATGGGAAAGATAGAAACAAAAAAACAAAGATCTTTTCCAAAAAAAATTGTACATTCACGTGAATACAAGAGAGGTAACATATATTTTGATGTGTACAGTACTTGTGCAGGGTAGAAGATAGGAATTTGAAAATGCTATCTTGTCTTGTCAAATATGGCAGGTTTTTGTATGAAGTTGTGCACTGAAACAAATAAACTAAAGCCCATATAGTAGTGTCTAGTAGTATTTAGATCAACCTTGAACGTCAAAAGCTATCTATCAAAAGAAGTCCAAAAACTCTCTAGTTTCCAAACACTTTTCTTAAGACTAGGCAAAAGTCGCGTGCGTTGCACGCGGATGTTTAGGAAATTAAGTTTTAAATTGGGCATGCTGCTATTACTCGGGGATTGGAGATTAATTCCAATATAGGTCGTGCTTCGTACGACCAAAATTAGCAAAATTTAAACAATTGCAATATATAGTAAGGATTGTAGACTCATTTTGTAAACTGAAATACCGCAGTCAAATGTATAAATTTTAAAAATTAGAAATCAAAAAGTTAAAAGAATAATTTCTACAAGATATTAAATGTGAACATGGTCGAAATGTATATGACATAAAGGAAAGGTCAACCCTACAAAGGAATATGAGAGAATCAAAACGGAATGACGGACTCGAGAATTTTTTGTACTGGGCCGATCACATTTTTTTCCTAGCGGGCTTATGAGTAAATATGCCCAAGTTCATAAGTTTTTTTTTTGTATTATATTTTTAATTTTGAGGAAAGTTCAACCCTACAAAGGAATATGAGAGAATCAAAACGGAATGACGGACTGGAGAAAAAGAACCCTATCTTCACCGCTTTCACTTCATTTGTGCTTATACCGTCGTTATTTATCTCTGAGATATTTTTTCCGCCTACCCGTCTAACGTCTTCACCTCTCTTCTTGCACCACCACCACGTGACGCCGAGTCACAAGCCTCGCTCCCCCTACAGACTCTCGTCACTGGTGATGCCTTTTCTACTCGCAGTCTCATTCCATTGTGTGGCTACTAACGTCAAATACCACCTGGACGCTGTGAACCCACGTCCGCTGGTCACCACCGTTGTGGTTGCCCGGATTTTCAACGAACCACCTGTTCTCAAGCCCGTAAATCTCATAATTTTCTCTAGGTAAATCAATAAAATTCTTGTTATTCTACTAAATTTATTGTCTTAGCAGGTCTTTTATTTAGTAGGTTTGGCAATATGCCATTGTTCATGTTTTGCTTTCCAGTTATTCAACATTTTTTCTACAATTTCAATTACACTACTACATAAGTAGCATTTTATCTATAGATATTAAATCACCGATGTTTTGCATATAACCTTTTTAGTTATCTTATCTTTTGGTCTAAAGTTCGGCACCAAATTCATCACTTCGTTACAACACTGCAAGAACATTTTATTTTTCAACTATTCAATGTGTTTTGGTTTATGTTCATCTGCTCCCTTATGCATCAGGTTGGTTGATATAATTGATGTGTTTTGCAACATCACTTTGATCTTTCTTGGCAGTACCTACTGTTTATATGTTGGGAATATAATATACTTTAATCTGGTCTCGACTAATTTTTTTCAGTCTTTAGTTAGATACTGGCCTCTTCTTTTGATTATGCAGGTTAAAGATATGATAGATTTTGAGTCGATTCACATGTCCTACTTATCCGATTCATTGCGTATGTAAAGTGATGCATGCGTGTACAGGTTATTGATTTAAACCGTGAGTGTGGTTATTTTAATATCCTTTGAAGTATGGTTATATTCTCATATTAATACATTATATTAGATGCTCTGGTTAAACAGTACACAACAAGATCCACTGTACGGGTTCTTTCGAGAAGGTAATATGGAGTTTATTGCTTAAACTGGAGTGAACCATGATGAAATTGCTTTTATATATAAACAATTTGGTCTGGCGATCTCAGATTTAGGGTTTCGTTGTACATCAATTTTTTTAATTAAGGGTTTTTCCCTTTATTGCTTTTGATTGTGTGTTGTTGTTATGACCTAATTCTAGTTTTGTTTGGAACGGTGATTATAGTTCAGCGTCTTTCCTGAATTGTTTAATAACGCAAAAAAATGGGTATTGATTACAAGTTCTTTGGCTATTCGTTATGGAATCTGAGCTAGTATGGATATTAAACAAAATATGTGGTGGCTAGTATAAAACTTTAAGTGTACTATAAGTGCAATGACCTTAATTAATTAGTACTTGTCGTACATAAATGATAAAGATGGGTGTAAATTATATCTTAAATAATAATTCCCTTTTGTCAAATAGAAAGGAGAAATCAAATTATAAATAAACAGTACATGTTACACAAAAAATATAAATCGTTTTGTAAAGTACATATGAAACTTGGTTAAAAAGTATGTCATTGGAACATGTGTATTAGCAAAAAATATCATACCCATACTTCTATGCTGCATGTTTAGATAATACTCCGTATATATTTTTTCAAGCACATGCATGTGTTTTTTCAGTTTTGGTTTGTCATGTCTCAAATAAAAAATGTTACCCGTATGACACGTAGTGTACAATTTGTATTTTTGTATGGGCTCAAAACATATAGAGCCCCCTGTACTTGTGCAAATTTATCATTTAGACACATCACCTTTGGTTTGGACCTATTAAACACTTAAACTTAACAATTTGAACCTATTAAACACCTGATCGCTGATGTGGCGATGCGCGTGTAATTAATGTGTTAATGTGCGAGTGAGAAATGTTGTAATATGATAATACCAAGCTGACATGGCATGAAGCCCATTAATTAACTTATTATCAAAAAAAAGAAAAAAGAAAACCCTATTTGTGGCTTCTTCTCTCGCCGCTACAGATCCACGCCGGGGAAGAAAACCCGATTCCTGCCATGCTAAGTCCGGCACCCCATCTGCTCCAATTTCTTCAATCTTCTCTGCATTCTGGATCTGAACTCCCTTTGAAGGGGATGAACCCGAAAAAATCACACAGTTCTTAACTCCCTTTGATGGTCTCGATTGTGTGGGGAGAGATGAGCCCGAGAAAATCAGTCTCACTCTTCTTCCCATTCATCCTCAAGATCGAAATCTGAGTTTTGGATCTGAACTTCCTTTGAAGGGGATTGTTTCTTCTTCCTCCTTTGGTGCGATTTGGATCGAAAAAATCACTCGACTCTTCTTCTCTGCGTTTTGGATCGAAAGCCTGACCAGAACTTGTGGCCTCACCATGACGGGCGTCCCTATTGGTACTTCTTCTCTCACTGTTGCAGATCCACGCCGGGGAACAAAATCCAAAACCTCGCAGGCCCTAGAAAAATCCCCAAATCTCTTGCTTTGATACAAACCTTTCTTCTTCTTTTTTTGTTAATTTTCAATCTCCTTCCTCCCGCATCTGATCCGGGGGTGGCGGCACGTATCCATCTGAAGTGAAGACATCGGAGCGGCAATCGGAGGTGGTGACCTCCTCGATGTCGTCGTGGCCGAAGGTGAAGACATCGGTCTGGAACAAGAAATTTCACCCCTTTCTTAAAGGTTTTTGATAAAAATGTATTATTTGGAAAATATTATGTGGCACATAATATATTATGTTAAAATATATGAACGATTTTTGATAAATATATTAAAGTTTTTTTGAAGACATCATACTTGGTATTATGTGGCATATATTATGTGGCAAATATTAGACTTATGTGGCATTATGTGGCAAATATAATGCTTATGTCAGCGCGTGTGTGTTGAGATTGTCAACGACCAGGTGTTTAATTGGTTCAAATTGTTAAGTTTAAGTGCTCAATAGGTTCAAACCAAAGGTGAGGTGTCTAAGTGACAAATTCGCACAAGTACAGGGGGCTGTATATGTTTTAAGCCTTTTTGTATGGCTTCTTTTTTAAACGACCCTCGCATTGCACATGGATTAAAAAAATGATCCAAGCCACCACCATTCTTCGCCGTCGAAGAAGGGTGACCGTTATAGATCTACGGTCTCGTCGGCTTCGATCTAGTGTTTCTTAAGGTGTATAACATTTTTTTACCAATATTATATATTGAAGGATGTGGTTTTTGGTTTGTGGCAACGACCTAGCTTTCAGTGTGCTACATAAATTAAGACATGTCCTAGTATATACTCTCTCCGTTTCGTAAAAGATGTCCTTTTGGACAATTACACGATTATTAAGGAAATTTTTTTATATCTAATATGCCCTCATTAAATGAATTTACTTTATTAATGTGACCAATTACATGGGAAAATGAAAAAAAGAGAACCCACTTTTTGGGGGCATAGTCGGAAAAAATTGAAAAAAAATGGTAAAAGGACAACTTTTATAAAAAATGCTAAATGGCCTAAAAAGACATCTTTTGCGAAACAGAGGGAGTATAATAAATTAATTGTTGATGTTCTCAAAAACATACTTATTGAAAACCCTTTTTAACTTAAAAAACCATTTTCGAATGCAAAAAAAAATAGTTTAGGAAATTTTAGCCATAAAACGATTTTTCTTTCAAAAATTATTTTTAAAACACATAATTACCCATTACATTCTAAATATAATTAAAATGATTATTTAAAAATAATCTTTATATGTTTTTGGATATTAATTTTTTGTATTATGCAAAATGATATAATTAATATGTTAAATGACATAAGATGTGAGTTTATACATTTTAGTTTTGAAATAAATATACTTTGGGGCATCATGTATGTAAAAGCACATTTTTAAGGGTTTAGACCATAAAATGAGATATATTACAAAAACATAAGGTTACATTGAGTAAAAAATGTAACACATGTGAAGATATTCTTCACTTAGGAAATCAAAAAGCCTAATCGTAAAGCTATTCTTCACTTTCGGTAGCTGAAAACATAAACTAACACACACATATGAAGATACTCTTCACCTAGGGAATTGAAAAACATAAACGAACATATTTGTTTCTATACATTTTTATCCTTTTTGTCTAGCGGGCATGTGTGTAAACAGACCAAGTTCATTAACCGTTTTTTTTATTTTGAGGAAAGTTCATTCATCTGATAAACAACCCCACAAAGAAATATGAGAGAATCAAGACGGAACGACGGTCTCGGGAAAAAGAACCCCGTCTTCACCGCTTTCACTTCATCTGTGCTTCTCTTGTCGTTCTCCATCTCTCAAATATTTCTTCCGCCTACCCGTCTAACGTCTTCACCTCTCTTCCTCCACCACCACCACGTGACGCCGAGCCACCATCCTCGCTCAGCCTATAGACTCCCATCGCTCATGCCGCCTTTTCCAGCCGCATCAACCCATCCCTTATACTCGCGGTCTCATCCCATTGTACGGCTACCAACTCAGCCACCACCTGGACGTCTTCAACCCACACCCGTTGTCCACCACCGTTGTTGTCGCCTAGATTTCCAACCAACCACCCGATCTCAACCCCATAAATCTCCTAATTTTCTATAGGTAAATCAACAAGATTCTTGCTATTCTACTAAATTGATTGTCCGAGCAAGCCTTTTATTTAGTAGGTTCATCAAATTCGTCTTGTAATATGCCATGGTCCATGTTTCGCTTTCCCGTTCTTCAAATTTTTTTTTCTAGAATTTCAATTACACTACTACACAAATAGTATTTTATCTATAGATATAATATCACCGATGTTCTTTATCAGGGATAAAATATGCTAAGATACTATGAAAAATATTTTCCTTTTTTAGTAAACAATATATAAATAGGCGGACAATTTTATTTGTAACTCTCGGTATTAGTACATTAGTTTGAAGTATAATTATTTTTTCTCATATTAGAACACTGTTTATTTGAAAAAGATTATCTTATATAGTAGAATGGATATAGATATTTGTTTTGTCCTTGCAAGGCGGGTTTTTGCTCATCAAGAAAACATAAAATAATTTTCACTGTTTAGACCTTATTTGTGGATCTTTATGTTTACCTAATTTTTTAAAAATTTGTATTTTTATTTCTATTATTATAATTTCTTTTGTGCACTTGTTGTTTACTTCATTTCTTTCAACATCAGCGGATTCCCAATTCTTTACTGTTTTGTTACATACCTTATCTAATTTCTTTCGACAGTGAGGATAATGATCGTGGAAGGCGAGGAAGATCATAAGACTCGGGTTTTAACTTCTACCTCAGTCCTACATATCTGTTCTGGTAATGTTCCTTACATGCTTGTTGTCATACTTAAGTTTAAATAGTGTTGAATAGATTCATGCTTTAAGGAAAACCTGAACTCCAGTCAAGCTCTTTTGTTTATGTTGGAATTGTGTGTTTATAATGTGTCAACGGTCCCTGTTTGATGCCGGGAGATTTTTCAGATGGGGGAGTCTTGAATGTCCCTCCATTTGTGTACATACATGTATAGAGTATAGTTGATTACATTTAATAAAGAAAAAAATGACAACAGCGTGCCAGCGCCGCCTCCTCTCTACCCTCTGGTTCTCTCTTTCCCAATTAGCTGCCTCCACCGATTCTCTCTCTATCTGCCTCCTCCGATTCTCTTGCTCCCTCAATCTCCACCACCAGATTCCGCCCATCACTGCTTCACTTAGTGGGAGCCACCGCACCATGGCGTCCTCTGCCCGCGAGCCCAGACAGGAGCCCACACCAGCGATTGCCTGTCTCCACCAAAGAAGCTCGCGCGCCACCTCTCCTCTCCATCACTGCTTGCCTCATCGCCGGTCGTCCAACTCGATTCACCATGCAGTTCCGACGATTCTACTCTCCATCCACCCGCGGCGGCCTTTATCTTCACCACACCTCAGCGCCGGGTCCACCGCCACACCAGCGAGTTCTTCCTGCACACCAGTCAAGCGCCGCTCCACCATCGAATCCGCCCGTTCCGGCCGCCGACTCCATCTCGGCTTGCGCTGTTGTCTCCTCTGCTTGGATCCATTGCTAGCCTTGGCTTCGATTCTTTCTCGACTCAGGTAGGTGGAGGTATGTGTTTTTCTCTGCTAAACCTTGACATGAAGATGGCCATTCTGCTAAATTGTTGAATTCTGATTGGTTCTACTTTGGCTAATTCTCTATTTATGGGTATTTGATTTCGATCTAAAGTGATCGGATAAAATTTGTTTTTGCAATTACCTTCTCGATTTGTGCTGCTGTTGAAAAAGCTGAGTATTGAAGTTCCTTGGGGATGGAATTGACTAACCGACTGGAGTATATTTCGTTGAATTGGTTTGAAAGTTAGGAAATGAACCAGTCAAGGAAGATGAAGGAGCGATGCTGCTTGAAGGAGGTCTTTCAAAATCATCACCGACAAAGTCACATATTTCCTCCATTAAGTCAAACTCGATTAGGTGGTTCCTGTTTAAGATACCATGTGGACTTCTGGATTGATTGGTTTTCTTGATTTTTACACTCTCTCTCTATAGGTTTGTGACAATGGAGGAGACTTTCTTGCTTGAGAACAGATCAAATTTAAGAGCCATGTGAGTTTTGTATTCATGAGACAAAGAGATTTTATTGACTCTTCTTGTAGCTTATTCTCTTACTCTTACTGACTGATAACAATTATTGTAGGGTTGAGTTTGGGGCCATTCTTTGTTATTTCTATATCTGTGATCGAACAAACTTACTGGGAGAATCTACTAAGGTGATTTGACCTTCAGCAGTTAAATTGTATATTTTATATCATTAATATGTGTATCTATGTTTCAAAATGGATAAGATTCAGTATTTGCTGCTTCATCATTCCCTCTTTCCCAAATTGCCAAGTAAATTTACATTGGTGATTTTATTCAGCATCATGAAGAATTAAAACAGTACCGTAGTGTTATTTGGCCCTGGTCATTATGTTAGTAGATGCAAAATAATCTCTGAAACTAATTCTTGTTTGCTTAATGTGAGTTTACAAATACACTGAAAATACTATCAATATCAAAATACAAGTAATTAGTAAACCTAGAATGCTAGGACAGTTGTGCTTTGTCATTGAAATGGTCAGTTTTCAGCTTTAGAATTAAAGAGATAGTGTGTCAGAGAAGAGTGAATGAAAGAGGCTTTTCTTAAGATTTCTAGACAAGATCACTTAAAGGATCTGTCCAGCAGGCCTCAACGTCTAAAGAAGATTTACGTTGCAGAAAATTGCTCTACACCTTCATCATGTGATTGGCTTGTTTCTTTATATGCGGCCTTGTTTTGACTTAGTGAACATTTAAATTCTCCTTAATCTGTTTTAATTTGTATTGGGTTGATTATGATTATAACAGGAATGATTAATTTAGTTACTGTTAAGCTTTTTCATATGTTTTTTTCCATGCATTGTTTGGTTGCATACATAGATGGATATAAGGCACCCTTCTTGTTTGTAAAACATACCTTTCTTCACAGTACCTCCTTCAAACAAGTTAAAAAGTTGTTATATTGATTCACTGTGTGCTTCTGAACGTGTTTTCTCTTGACTCCAATTTTCATGATTGATTCTTTTGGTTTACTTGGACAGAATTACAACCGCGATCTGTTCCTGTTCCTTTACTTCCTCTAGATCATAGCTTGTTGGATGACTTCTTTGAAGAAACATCAGGACAAATAAATATTTAGTGGGAAGTCCATACTTTATCTCAACCGTCATCAGACTGAGGAATGGAAAGGATGGATGCAGGCAAGTAGCTTCTTTAAATTTGAACTATGTACATCAGGTTGCTTTGTGCAGGTTACTTGGATACTTGAATATGAGATGTTTGTTTTGTATTCGCTTCTATAGTTGATGAATTAAAGACAAGGGTTCGGTTCTATAACTGGATTTTCTTCTCTAGTTTCTTTGGATCTATGCTTGTTGATAATGCATAAATCCTATGAGCAGCCATATCAACTTTCTGTGGCAACTACATATGATACATTTATTATCTTTTGTTTTCAATGTTAGTTCCCTTATCAATCTCTATGTTATAAGTTCTATTATTTCATCAAGTTGTCAGTCACTATTGTCTAATGACATGTAATATGCTATTATCCTTGATATCAGGTTCTTTTCCTGATGTATCATTATTTTGCTGCTGCGGAAATATACAATGCTATTCGTGTATTTATTGCCGCATATGTTTGGATGACTGGGTTTGGAAACTTCTCTTATTACTACATTAGGAAAGACTTCAGCCTTGCTCGTTTTGCTCAGGTAGAAGCATACTTCTAATTTAGAGAACTTAGCGGTGTTACTGTTGACACTATATTTTTTGTGTGTTTGTAATTCCATTTTTTGTGCGCAGATGATGTGGCGGCTAAACTTTCTTGTGGAATTTTGCTGCGTTATTCTAAATAATGATTATGCGCTCTATTATATCTGTTCAATGCATACATTGTTCACTCTTATGGTGTATGGTGCCCTTGGTATCTTTCATAAATATAATGAAATACCATCGGTGATAGCAGCCAAGATTTTCGCATGTTTTCTTGTGGTTATAGTGATATGGGAAATACCTGGAGTTTTTGAGATTCTCTGGAGTCCCCTTACCTTCCTTTTGGGTAAGCATCGTACTGGACCACATGTTATGTTCATCATGCTTCAGAAGAGAAATTTGTGAACCCAACTATTAATTAAATCTTATAGCGCTTGAGGAGTATAGATCATGATTTTGAAGCACTGAAATTTTTGGTCCTCTTGAGGGGATAGGGAAGGGGACCATTTTGAACATCATTTTAAATTTTCACTACATTATCTTGGTTTTTTACGGCATCAAGGAACATATACATTTCCCTTCTAAATCCTCTGAATTACAGTTTCGGATGATCGTGTGCTTGAATCTAGAGTACCTTTTCCATTATTGACAAGACCTATATTTTTGTTTAGGGTATACCGACCCTGAAAAGCCAGATCTCCCTCGTCTGCATGAGTGGCATTTCAGATCTGGGTTGGACCGTTACATATGGATAATTAGGATGATCTATGCCTATTATCACCCAAATGTAACAATAAACTGTCTATATCCGTCTGACTACTTTCGCTGAGTGTTTTCATCTGAATGTTTGATGATTTTTAATTTTAGGTTGAGAAGTGGATGGAAAAATTAGAGGAAGCTGAGCCAAGGAAGAGACAATCAATCAAAACTGGAGTAGTTGTAGTTTCTCTGTTTGTAAGTTGGAATATTTTGCAACTGCTTACCATTTTTGGGCTAGTGGGGTCAGTACTAAGCACCATTGAAAAATGTAGTGCCTATGTTTAGATCGTATCTTGTGGAGTAATTTTTCCCTTATTCACTGTTACAGGGGAAGGGAGTTTTATTTTCAACTCTCGCATCAGTGGTTAACGCCCAACATCAGATTGCATACTCTCCTGAGAATGAGGTTTGTATCTTGCCTTCTCTTTCAATGAGAGCTTATTGAACACCTCAAAGTAACTAATATGACCTATACCACGTTGCAAATAACTACAACAAGGAATCAAGACTAATGGCCATCTCCTTGAACTCACCATCAAATATAGAATCACAGAGATAAACTGAAAACAAAACACGTAAACAATTGTGAATCTAGTAATCCACTGTGGCTTTGTTGATTGCAAAGCTAGTAAATAAGCGCAACCATAATAAATTCATACATGTTCATTTAATGTAATTTAGATAGATATCACATAAATAAATGGTACATATGTGCCACTATAATAAATACTTACCTTTAAATCATCTGATAGTGAAATTAAATGGTACATGTGTGATACTATAATAAATACACATGTTTAATTCATCTAATAGTGAAATTGTAAATCATAATAAAAATGAAAAATTAATATAATTTACAAACATTTAATAATGATAAATGTGTGGTACAATAATAAAAAAAAGTGCTACTATAATAAATGAAAACAAATGTTATATTAAACACAAAGATGAGAAATTGATTTAAATACAAAGCCCTAAATTACACCAATAAAAACATAAATGGTGGCTCAATTTGACTACAAGGCAACAAGTTCACAAAGTCAACAAAAAAATGTGTGCAAAATAAAAACAATCAATCATTGCAATTCAATAATCATTGCAAAATAAATTGGTGCCTCAATTTGTCATTTTGTATTGCGTACAAAATTCAGGATTTAGTCTGGTTTTGGCTTTGATTTTTTTCCCCTAATCTGAACTGCCCTAGTGACCCTAATCTGAACTCCTGTAGGCAATTTAGAAAAGGTCCCCTTACTCTGTGAATCCTGCTCATTTGATGTGTTCCAATATTTTGAAGTAGAAACTTATGTCAACAAATTAGGTCTTCAATTTAAAAAATACCTAAGTAAAGCACCAAATCTTGACCTCCATTTCCAATAAGATTGTATATGAAAAAACAGGGGTAAGTTACATAGGTGTAACATGAAAGATATATACATATCAAAAAGGAGGCAAGCCTCGTACATATTTTGATGTGGATGCATGAAGTTTATGATCAAACATCCAACCTTGCATTAAGCGTGTTCTCAACTAACATTGAATAAAAAAAAATTGGTTCACAATGTACAAAACTCACATAAAAGAGCAAGTTTATTATTGTGATAAGACAGAAGCCATCAACAAAGTTACACATGCCTAACAAGACAAAGCTAAGTTTATACAATGTAAACCTATTCACATATGCCATCAAACTACAAAGATGGTGAACACTTTTTTGTTGTGCACAAGTTGACAACATCAAATTGAATACGTTTTGGCTTTCATGCCATATAATAAAGAAAGAAGTCAACAAAAGAAGCCATCAACAAAGCTACAAGTGCCTAATAAGACAAAAAAAAAAAAGAAGCTAAGTTTATAGATATAGTAGCCATTCGTGGTATATATCATGTAGAAGTCAACAAAAGCACAACAAAAGAAGCCATAAACAAAGCTACACATGCCTAACAAGACAAAAAAAGTTAAGTTTATAGATATCATAGTCGTTTGTGGCATAATATCAGGTAGAAGTCAACAAAAGCAGTCGTAATGAGTACAAAATTCAACAATCATTGCGAAATAATATTGCGGCTCAATAGTAATGTGGATTACTTAGTAAACTAAATATCGAGTACATACATGAATGTACATGTAATATGGATTAAGTAGCATTGAATTATTGATTATTGTTCATGGGCACATTGCCCCTTTTCTAAACTTCCAATAATTTCATTGCACATCCAGAATAATTTTTTAATCCACAAACCAAAGTGTCCATTTATATTGTTTCATAAAAAATAAAATTAATTTTCTAATAATGGAAAAAATAGTGTATTATTAAAAAAAATAAACAAAACATTTGTATTATAACACAAAGGTGTTACAACATATACAAGTTAATATTGCTACATGTTAAAACAAAACTTAACAAATAGAATATAAGAATATATTACCAAAATATAAATAAATCAATATTTATTTAAATAATTATAATATTAAAATATGAAAGTTCTTTGTGGTGATAAGCCAAAAGTTCTTCTTACTTGGTAAACTGTTTAATTATATTATTACTACAGGCCTCTTGAATCCTCTATTTTCCTTTTTTTGGTAGTTGTGTATATGTAATTAATGTAATCAAATAAGAAAAGGACATAATTTGATATAAATATAACTCGAACTTAATTGTTATCATTATATGTTTAATATTTCAATTAATGGGATATTAAGATCTAAGAGAAGCATGAAAAGTCAATATATTGGCTATCAAGTATTGTAGTCTGCTTTTGCCATTCATTTGGATAACATTTTGATTTTTTTTTCCATTAAGAGTGTTTTTACGAACCACTTACTTTTGCAATACAATTATAATATTAACGCAATTTTTTTTATATCGAATATATGTCTCGTTGGAAAAAGTGAATACCAAAACACGAATACAAAATTACCAATAAATAAAACATGTGCAATAAAATACATAGATGACAATATATATGTAGTAGAAAATTGATACCAAAAATTAAGCGAAAAACAATAAAAGTAGACTATTAGGTGAAACACATGCAATGAAATACAAAAAAGACTATATGTATTAAAACACTGACAAAATAAATTATGCAGTAGCACACGAAAGAAACAAATTTATACCTTCAAATTATGCACGAACCTTTGCACAACCTGCATATAAACAAAAGCAATGAGTGTGAATGAACCACAAATTATTGCCAAAGGTGACAATATGTAGTGAAACATTGACAAAATAAATTATGCAGCAACACACAAAAGTTACTTAAGTGTACTGAAATACAAACAATATGCATTTGACTTAACAAATATTATAATGATTATGATGATTAGGTATTTAAGTGTGTTTAAATATGAACATGAAACCTTTGACTTCAGTAAATACACTGTTTGTCAATTTAATGAACTTGGGCCTGTTGAAGTTACTTTTTATCAATTTAATGAACTTGGGCCTGTTAAAGTACAACCAATAGGGAGAAAATAAAGACTTTTGCTAACAAACACCATAAGAAAATTATTTATTCAGTAATTAAATCCATCAACGACTACTACTAATTAATATGTCCACGTTTTTTGTTCTTCATAAACTCACGTAGTAGTTGAGAAAGAAATCATATCCCTTTGAACCAAAAGATTTCCTTTATTATTTATGTTACAATAATAATCCTTATTTCCTTGGTATTTGATTAACCTATCCAAAAAGATAAGACAGTTGTTGTTATACGGTACACCTGCAATCAACTCCACTCGGCGACTCGACGGTGCTATCAAGTCCAAATGTTCATGAAACTATCATCGGAAGCCCCGAGTGCCATCACAGACATGCTTCCTAAACAAAATTCAAACTGAACTACAATTGAGAAGGACAAGTTCAAACCGATCAATTTTTTTGACACGAATATTAAATTTAAACAAAGTTCATACCGATCAATTATTTTGAGATTGATTTGTAGACTCCAATGAGATAGATAAGATATGCCAGACGTGAAGGGATCTTTCACCCGAACCCGTCCTTCCGTCCTGAACCTCTGTATTTAATACAACAGATAAAATAGGCCGGCGGTGGAAGTTTCTTTCTCCCGAGTCATGCCATCCTAATTCTCTCTCAATTTCTGCCTAGGCCTATTTATAAAAGGACGAGCGTGAAGGAAACAAATCCACTTTGTCCTCTTCGAAGTATGCGGCCGTTTTTTCTTTCAAAAGTGAACAATTTCATAATATATATAAAATACAAAGGTCAACAAATAAGAGCAAACCAATTTCTCCTCTTATGCTTATGTCATTGTAATCATTAACAATAAATGCAGATTTCACCATTAACAGAATAATGTAACTCTTACATATAACAAAATAAGCAAACCAATTTCTCCTCTTATGCTTATGTCATTGTAATCATTAACAATAAATGCATATTTCACCATTAACAGAATAATGTAACTCTTACATATAACAAAATAAATTCGTCATCAACCAACATCGAAATGTAAGAAATAATAAAAGTGAAACGAAAGTAACACAACAAATTGGCATAATCCAACAACAAAAGCAAAGGAGCTCAATATACAAAACAAAATGAGATGCAACGAATGAAGACGGGTTCAAGGATAGGCAGACCGGCGAGCGGCTCGATAGCTAAGCGGGGCGGCCGACAAGGCAGACATCTAGCCAAGCGAGGTGGCCGACGAGTGAAGGTGTTAGGGAAGGTGTTGGTTGATGGTGGAGGCCAACGATATGGATGATCACGAATGAAGACGAACGAGGATGGGAAGAAGAATCAACGAAGAAGAAGAAAAGGAGTTGGGGCCTGCTTGGCTTTTGAATTGTCTGGGAAAAACGAACGGAGGTGTATATTTATAGTGGAATTAACTTGAGCCTCACATACACATAAATTGAAACGTAGCAAAATTGAATTTGTGTGCTACAATTCTAGCAGGGTCCTTGGAACTCGTGTGCTTTTGTCTTTTGTTGTTTTCAATGCAGATGTGTGTTGTCATGTGTGTTGTGACTGGAATTCTTTGTCTTTACCAAACGATTGTGTTATTATAACTTTATAAATATAGGTGTGTGGCCGTATATTTTTTTTGCCAAACAAATGATTGTAACTTTTCCATGCAACTTTGAAGCTTAGCAAAGTTAATTTCTCTTCTTCATTTGGATGCTTCTGTCATTATAACTTTATAAAGATAGTGTGCGGCCGTTTTTTTGGCGAACAAGTCAGCAATCATTGAGTAATAAATGCAATCATTGAATAAGTAATAAATGCAATCATTGAGTGAGTTAAGGGTCGCACTTTTAAATACCACGAAATCATGTTTTTCAGATAATAAATCAACAACATCAGCAACTATAGCCAAACACGTACACAAAAGCCAAATTAATTAGCGTTGAATGTGCGATCACTGTTCATGGCAACATTCGCACTTTTCTAGTATTATAGATTTCCTCCATCAGAAGGTTTTCATGAAGAAGGAGGTTTTATTTTCAAGGTACATGAAGAAGAAGAAAGCCATGCTTATATGCAATCAAAAGAGAAAGTTCTTAATAAACGTACCATACAAATTATTATAGGTATTTTTACGTTTCTTCTATTTCACCCATTCTCTTAATCTCTACCCCATATCACTCTTTTTCTCCTTTATATTTCCTCCACATATTTTTCTGCTCCCTTGTTATCCTCTCTCGACTTCCCCTATTCATCTTCTTCCTCCTCGTCGTTTTTTTTCGATCGACATGTCTCACTCCGACCAATTTTTCATTGAATCTACCATATGCCTTGTAATTATCAAGATAATCTTCTGGATTCTCATTTGGATCAACAAGCCCCAGTTTTAATAGGTATGTAAAATCCTTTTTTTTTCAAGTTTAGTTTAGATCTGATGTAAACTAGGTGTTTTATTTCGATCTTGAATGTAAAATTCAATCTTGTTGTAATAGCCTTTCAGATATAATAAAATACCGAGGTTTATGCTAAAAAAATCTTTCGCTTCGTATGTGAAAATAATTTTTGATGCAAGCTCTCATATCATTGAGCTATTAAAACGGTTGATCTATAAAACTGATTTGAAAAATTAAAAGCAGTATGAAATATGTACTACCTTCAAGAGATCTAGTCACTCAGTTGGTATTTTTTTTTATTTGAGAAATCTCTCGTGCTGATAACGTGTTGTGAGAATTTGGGAGAAAAGTTTATGAACTCAGATTTGATTTTTGCTTACTTAAATTACATTGACCTGTACATGCTATTTATAGGGCCAAATGTTTGGCTTAATCTTTTCGTATGCAACTAAGAGGATAGAAGGCCGTAAGGGCCGCCAACCGTATATTTACAATCCGTATAAACCAAAGCCTACCAAGTACAAAACAAGTATAATACAAAATGGATCGATAATTCACTCTTAATTAATTATCTCTTAACAAAGGCCAATTTGGGGTTTTTTGACCTCTGTCCCTTTTGTTCCTCGTCACCACTGCCAAAACCCAAAAAGCTTTCTATTGCACCACCATTGCCAAAAGCTCCATGAACACCAAAATTCCCAAATTGAACCCATTTTCCAAATTCATTAGTTGAACCCGTTTGTGCTCCACTCAATTTTCTGTTCAAATTCCCTCCGCCTCCATCCATCTTCCCCACTCAAATACCTTCCCTAGCTGTAAATCTTTGATGACGGTGTGAAATAACCGACTTCTCCATCACCTGGTTTGCTCTCACCGACCTTCGGTTCCCCTTCCTCATTGTAGACAAGAAATCTGACACCCGATTACGCCTCACCGGAGAATTGTGGCCTCACTTGGTATTGCCATTTGTCATCCTTGAAAGTATATGTTGGAAGCATCAATGATGTTCTTGAGACGCAGAGGCAAAAGGAAAAGGCCATGAGGACGAAGACGTAGGAGGAAGAAGAAAAACGAAAAACGTCTCCCAAATTGCTAACATTAGAATTGAGTTATAATTTGGAATTTAGGGGTTTTTTTTATTTAATTTTTTTTATGTTTCTTGTTTTAAAAATTAAAATATAACGAAAACAAAGGACAAAAAGAATAATTTCACAATTTTAACAGATTTTTTGGACGAAAATAAAGTGTGGGTGGTTATATGCTAATGAAGAACCTAATACAAGTGTTTTTCTGCTATATGCCCCATTATAACGTGGTTTTCGGTCAATCGGCCTAAATTTAATGAAATATAATGGATTTGGAATAGATAGTAATGACCAAGTTATAATGATGATCCCTTCTTTGATTTTGGAGAATGGTTTGACATGGTGACAAATGGCAATTGGAACACAAACTTTATTATTTTTTATTTTTGCTTCATAAAATTTTAAAAATAGATGACCTAGAAAAAGTGAAAGTGAGAAAAATGAATATTTTAACTGATGAACCAAAGATATTTGGACAACCATCTATACTCTAAGAGAAGCATGTTATTCATACGGCTACCGAGGAGACAGATCGTAGATTAAGTGAAGACAAGACAATAATAAGCTAATAACTCGGAAGTTAGATAAGAGAAGCTTGCTACAGTAAAACCACTAGAATATGCCATAGCAAAAATGCAATCTTGCACATAAATATTCAGGTTGATTACTTGATTTTCAGCTGGGGAGAATTGGGCTTCCCATAATTTTAGAACTAATACAGCCGGATCATGTGAATTCATCACTCACTAAATGACCCCAATATCTCTTAGGCTGCTCTGCTTTCAATTTTTCCTCCTTCCTTCCTCTCTTTTCCTTTTCCTTTTTCCTTTTCTCCCATACTGTTTACAGTCTAACCATAAGCAAAACTTGAGACCAACAAAAATTAGTAGGTTTGTAAAGTGGGGATTACAAAAGCTATCATTATACTTAACTGCCATGACGAATCATATGAGTCTTCGATTGTTTGGCTTCATCACAGCTTCTACAATCCGATACATCCAGCGATCCAGCATGCCTGCAGAAACAATAAAGAATGACAACAAAATTAGCACACATATATATATTCACATTACATAACCACAGCTAACAACTACCTCCGTTAGGAAAAGATTGTCGTTTTAGCCTTCCAATTTTGTTAAGAAATGTTTGTTACTGATTAATTGGTGAGTAAAGATTAAAAAGAGAGGTAACTGATGACTGAAACGGAAAAGATTAAAAAGTTTATAGAGTAATCGATTTCTTTAGCAACTGAAACAGACAAGATTAAAAAGGGGTAAACCTGTCAATGCAAATGTACCGCCTAATACTGCACAAAGCCGAGTGAGGAAGTGGAGGAAATTGCGACGCTGCTCTTTGATTGTCACGGTAATTGGTGATAGATCATACAAAAAGTACACAGCTGGTATAGAGGAAATAGAATAATCAATATTCACATGGAGATATCCCAAATTATTTAGGAACTTCAAGATTCAGTATCAACACTAACCTGGCCATGATCTGTCAAACTCCCGCATGGGAGAGAAAAACTCTGTCACGGAGAATTGATTCGTAGCTAAAACCTCTTTTGAGATGTATCTATATTCTGTAGGTACAACCTATATGATAAAGGCAACAAGATTCATGAGATGCAAATCTTTAATGGCTACTTGTAAGAATTCTTTTGCAAGAGCAATATTAGAATTTTCAAATATTCAATAGCATTAAGTGATAATAATATAATGCTTGATAGATAATTATAAATTGGAAACAATCAAATAATACAATGAAGGCAGATTTCTACCAATTTATTTCCCCTATATAAGAATACCATCACAGGGCAATTCTGTAACGCAAACATGGCAATTTACTGAAGTACAGCATGTATAGATGATAAGACTAATAAGAGTATATATTATCAACAAGATTTAGTTTGTAAGACTAGATGCCAGTTATATTTTTCCCATAAGTTTACCCTTAAAATTTATTATTACATACAGAACACTTAATTGTACTTGTTTTCAGTTATAGTTTTCATTCTACTGAACGTATGTTTCAATTGGTTTCAAGTCTTGACAATTATGCAATCATATAAGCTGTGTGCCATATCTAAATAATATCCCTAATTCCTAATTCTCATTCTTTTTCCTATCAGTGTCTCTCTCACTTCCCACCAGCAGGTGGCAGATTTTCACCAGCCTCGAGAACCTTCCATTCCAGCAGCCCTAGAAGCTGGTTTAAGTAGTGGCAGTAGATGAACATGCACTAGTGGAGTTTCTTCTTACCAAGAATTAGGCTCACAAACCAGAATAATTGCATACATGTACCCAAATAAAATAAACACATAGGTTTGACATACAGATTTCCAGCATCCATTATGCATATGGCAAGTATCTCAGCATATTAAATTACTTTCGGTCCTAGGAATACAGAAAACTGCTACAACATGAGAGATGTATCTTAACATTACCTTAATGTAATATTTGAAAGTGCCACTTGCTCCATGTAACATACGCTCTGTCTCGTCAAGGGGGTTATGAATTCCCGGATACCTTGGTCCAAATGATAATTCATGGATAACATGGCTGACATTAACATGATTAGATCCTTCAAAGATCTACAAGAAAATCAAAAGATAGACAATACCAAAATAAGCTTCATTATATGTGATAGCTGAGGCACTAAATAAAAAAGGATCTAAAAATTGATATGTAATATATGCTAAATCCCGACAAGATAAAATAAAGTCTATATAGAGAAGCTAAATATAGCAAATAGATGAAGTAAAATCCATAGAGAAGCTAAATATACAGATTCAACCAAGTAAGAGTAGGCTCAGTTCCATCAATCAACACCGCTTTGGAGACTCAATGAAATATGAAACGTATTAAGTTTTAGTTGACATTTTTACTTTATCTAAAATGATTCACAAGGTAGTCCAACATTAATTTCTTATAAGTTCTCCATAAGCATGATTGCAGTAACACTATTCTCAAACACCATTATTTTAGATATAATTTGATAATTGATAATGCCCTTAGTTATAAAATCCTATACTAGATTAATCAACTTTAGTTAATGAATTATTGTGCTCTTGAGCAGAAGAGATCACCCAAGGTATTAACAATGTTCTACATTTGGACAAATGTAAATTCCAGTTTGTCCAACTAGTAAAGGTGACTAACCATTTGTGCAACAAAAATGTTCAATCCATGAACTGAGATGTGGAAATTCCCTGCAACTCTTTGGACATCCAGTGTTCCATAGACCTATATCAGACCACAATTTGATATTAGCTTAGAATAACAGGTTCAGATGTCCACAAGATCCACAAAGGAAATTCTGAAATATTACCCGGCAACCTTCACCATCTGCCAATGCCTGCTTCACCTTCTTAACCGTGTTTTCTGTCTCCTCATCAAAGCCTTGCAAATGAGTCTTATTTTTGGAATCTTCATGGTGAGGTATGTGATGATCTGCTCATATATCTATCAAGTTTTAATTAACAGAAGACTTTATCCTAGTGCAATAGTTAATATGAAATGCTCAAGATGAGCACATTTCCATTTTTCCCAAGCAAAAAATTACAAGTAAAAAATTAGCACATTACCATAAGAACATAAGATTCAGATGACATTTTCCAAATAATATATGACATCAGAATCTACAAGTGCCAAACAGCATACCCCTTTCTACCATTGTTATTAAAATCGAGATCCGGATCTTAAAATCATGAGATCCTACGATCCGATATGAGATTCTGATCCAGATCGTGCTTTAAAATCGAATGTGTTAAAATCATAATAGAATCGTGTAGAATCGGGTTAAAATCATATAGAATCGTTAGGATCTCATTAGATCTTGTGTAAAATCGTTAGATACTGACTTTTTGAATACTTTGAGCTTTTAAATTTTATTTTAACATCAATTGACTCAATTATTAGTGAAATTACATTTCCTAAATGTTCATTTTGTGTCTTTTAACCTTATTTACCTCTCAAATTCCCTTTTATAAGCTCCAAATTCTTGAATTTATAACATTCTCTTCCTAATAAAGTCCACATAATCTTTCTTTGACCCTAAAAAATACTCTTGGCTACTTTGCAATGCTTATGAAAGCATGAATTTTTTTTAATGTGCTACTTGTACTACCGCTGAGTTATATCCCTTCCCTGCCCCCATCAAGAAATAGAACTGACTAATCTTAAGGCAAGGGGTCAGTAAACTCAACGCCACTATTCTACTATTCTTGAACAACTTGGAGTCAGACCTTCTTTTCGCACTATTACGGATATGAAAAGAATGGAAATTTTTGGATTCAATTGTCAACTGCTCCTATCACAAATCAGATTGACTACGGATTAGAACCATATGTAAGCTTGGAACGTCAATTATTGGCAGCATGATCACTAAATTTTTTTATAAAATTCTATTTCTTCATTTCAAAATCTAGTATTTTTTGTATCATATTTATATTAAATTAATTTTATTGATTTTATAGGATCCTACAATCCGATTTTATGATCCGATCCATGAGACCTTCCGTGATCCGATCCTAAAAACCCGATTTTAATAACCTTGCTTCTAACACTATTGTGAAAGTATTCTGCTCCACAAAATTACTCACCAAATCAATAAAATGAATTAGATTTGAACTACTGTCTGCCTAAGGATATAGAGAAACAAATACTCATCATGTTAAGCAGCGAATAAGATAATTGGACCAAGCATCTTCACTTAGTCCTTCATTGGTTAAATGTCACAAGCCTCACAAGTGTACATGTTAGGAGAATTCGAAACATTTTGTAATGATGCTTCTACAAAAAGATAAAGAAGTACAAAAGAATGACGCCAATTCTTTCTTTTTTTCGTCATATCAAGAAGCAGATCATTTTAAGTATTGAAGTAAGGATCCTTCCATCTAAATTTTGCGTCAATCAAAAATACCCCTGACCGGGCCAAAAGATCAATTAAAAATGAAGATCCTATATTGAATTGAAGTCAGCCAACTTTCCAAATACCAAAGAATGCAATGCAAGTGTCAAACAAACAAAAGTGTGCAAGTGTCAAACAAACAAAAGTGTGAAGTTAATTTTCATGGTAAAAAAACCCTAGTAGTCCAAGAAGCTGATACCAAAGAATGTCATAGAGTCGAATGGTAAGGAAATCCATGTAATTCCAGGCGCAATTTTGGGGTAAAAAAGATGAAGAAGACCTGGGCAAGTGGCCTACTAGGAAAAAAAAAGGAGCAATCAATCTACAAAAGCAAGTGAAAGTTGCATCTAAGAATAAGCTAGTATATTTCCCTAATTTACTATTTTTTCATAAATGTATCAACATAATAGTATATTTCCCTATTTTCACCTCGAAATCTTTGGGAGTAACCATTTGAGACATAATGCAAATCACATAGCAACTTCTGACTAATTCTGCAAGACTATGAGATGAAAGAAATAAAACAAGTTTTTTTTTTCCTTCTTAACAACTGAAATAAGAATATAGTTGGCCGAAGTATTACCATGGTTATGAGAGTGCTCCTTCTCCACAAGATCTGACAAATACTCAGTTCCAATTATAACACCATCACGATTCAAGCGAAGCTGTGAAAATTCCATGCAGTTAAAAAGCTATTAACATTAATGTTCGAAAGAAATGCCTTTGAGATGGATATAGCCCCTATATCAATTTGGTGCATTTGAACTAAATTCAGTTATTGTTGCCACATAGGTGAATTTCAATTTTCCTTGGGTCTTTCAGGTGCATCCACCTAATCATGACCCCCCAGATCCTGCTTGTGCAGGACTATACAGGGCGATGATGTTGATTAATATTCGAAAAAAAAAGAAAATAATATGAAGTTCCAGCTATATGACAACAATGTTCAAGCAAAGGTGTGATTTTTTTTCCATTACCCTCCATATTTGAAGTACAAAGAGGCAGCGCACACGAGGGAGGTTGGCACATTTATTTACAAATACTACATGTTTTATACTAGAAGAGTTCTGGGGGTATCAATCCCAAAATGAAAATAGTAAGTTATTCAGGACTCAATGAATTGAATAATCTCAAAACTAATGAACTATTTGAATCAGATGTACAATAGATTAAATTATAAAATATTAGTATGGTTTCATATTATTCAGATTTCAAATTATCACCTGAACTAATTTAGGTCCAATATTTTCAAAAGGTTGTGCTCAACTGCCCAAGAATGTTAGCAATCCAAGTGGCACTGAAACAGAACAATAAGTAGACACTATTGCCATGGGAAAGTACACTTTAGGCTCAGCTGCCAAAGAATGTTCTAAGAGGCTCTGACACAGGACAAGAAGTGAACACTATTGCCATGGGAAAGTACATTTTAGGCACACCACCTATGTTTTGAATGACAGGATAATTGGATGCAAGAAACTGAACACGGCAAACACCATAGCTGAGGTGTTCAACAATTAAATGATATTTGTATAAAGTTATTTCCCTTCACAAGAAGCAATATCTACCAAAAGATAGCTAACATGAGAAAAATAAAAGCATCATCATTCATCAACAATCAAACTTAAAAAGGAGAATAAAAAAACCCCTTACTTTCCATATGTTTGTGTCAAGATCAACTTCATGCTTTCCGGACATATCAATAGCATCCACACTAAGAACTGGAAATATGTTAACTATTAGAAATGATTGCTACAGGTAGATGAAAGAAAATAAACAAAAGACGTCAGCAAAGTTTTAAAAATTTTCACAATTTGAATATGAAATGTGATCAATTCTAACCTTCACAGGGTAAAGAAGGGAATGACATATTGATGTGTATTGGAAGAGTTTCTCCACGCTTTAGATCCACAGACATCTAAAATGCCAAAGAGAAACTGATTGGATTCAGATCAGAGAAGTGCACAGCCATGGATGCAGACAGCATATATAAGGGAAATCAAAATGAAAATTAAGAGAAAATAACATGGAAACTTCCAATTCAGAGTTGAGTGCTGCACCTGGTGAACAGTATATGTGCTAAGGTAATATCTAAGCTCATGGATGAACAGTGATGCCATTATGAACAGGCCAATGATTGACACTACAAGAAATAAGAAGACAATGTGAATACAAATCGATTATAACAGAAACATTGGCTGGTAAGTCTAGCCATTAAGGTCACACATAGTAAATTCGAATTTCAATTTCTCTTTAAGGTATTCAAAATATTAGTCCCCTATGATGTGCAAATGGGCACAACAAGAAAGAGCAAGTAAGGACAGAAAGACATTATTGTGTGAACAGGACTACATGGGCAGCAAGCGAAGTTAAGCAGATAATAGCTTTTGTCCTACCCAATCCTACATATTTACAGAGCTCTATGTTCACTAAATGTAAAATAAACAGTGCCTCACCAATTGCTCCTGATTGTGTCTTCTGCAACAAGTGGTCTTCAGCACGAGGAAAGGCATCAAGTCTCTTTATAGCTTGCTTCACACCCATAGTTTATATGTTCAGAATCTTCTATTGTTGTAAATTATACAATGACCTGCGTTATATAGAATGATGGTAAACTAGATTAGATTAGTCATGCACCTGAAACAAATTGGAAAATAGGAAGCAAATAACAATAGCGTGGGGCTTCAGATAAACAAAAACAATAGTACTACATAATAAACAGATCCGAACAATCTACTTAAAAGGGAAAAAAGTCAAAAGATACATGTGATTCCCAGACTAGTGATGAATAGCAATGGTATGATTTCTGACAAAAAAACAACAGTATCATATAAAGAACAAAGCCATCTATCTGAAAAAAGAACACGCCAAAAAATCAAAGTAGTTCACTACTGAATATAATACTACAGATCCTCCCCAAACCCACGATAACCCCAACATTTAATCATCCACCATTACAAAGTGAATTAAGTGGTTTCAGTAAAGACATAAGCTACAATTTGAAACAATCATTATGTAAAATCCACTAGTACAAACATCTAATGCAAGAATAAGTTGCAACACATCAAATTTACAAGTGTACAGCCTTTAGAATATACATATACATTACAGAATAATTATGCAAGATACATGGGATGATAAAAGAACATGTAATGGTTCAGACGGACTGTCAAGTGGACCATCAACACCCAAACCCAACCTGATATGTATTGCCCACTTTTTTGTGGCTTAATGTCTATCTCAAGTCTACAACCCAAAGGCATGGCAAACTCTAACCCAAAGTCCACAACCCTGTAATATTTTCTAGGTTTGCTAATTATTTCAAACCAAGGTCATAATCACAAAAGCTCAAGCCAATCTGAATTCAACGAAACAGTGGCGGAGGCAGGTGGGAGCGCACAGGGGGATGGGGGGTCGACCGCCCACACCGGCGTCCGGGAGTTCTCAGCCAGGCAAAACAAGTGAAAATTTGGATCTTTCTCAATTGAGAAATAAGAACAATGGTTGACATAAAGACATTAGGAAATAAAATTCAATTGAGAAGGGCAAGTTCAAACCGATCAATTTTGGAGACGAATTTGTAGACTTTGACGAGGCAGAGAAGATATGCCGGCGGTGAAGAATTCTTTCTCCCGAGTCCGTCGTTCCGTTCCGTCCTGATTCTCTCTTTGGTTCCTTCCTAACGCTCCTCAGATCTGAGTTAGGGAGATTTTTCAGTTGGAGACCCAAAAAAAAAGGAAAAAAAAAAAGGACAGACTCGTTCGTTCGTGTTACATTGGGTGAGTGTAGTCATTTCACCACCCAAATCACAAATAAAAATGGATCATCCGAACCACCTATTATCTGTGAAATATTTCACCTATTTTTAACCTATTCATTATCTGCGGGTGAGTCGGTGATCCACCACATATAAATTATTAAATTAAAATAATATTTTTAAATAAAATTCTAGAGTTAATGAAAGAAGCATTGACACTGGTGAAGTTAAAAAGGGACGACGATCGGAGTGAGGAAGACTAGCAGGGAAGGAGAATTGGTGGTGATGTTGAGAAGACGATAGTGAAGACTCAAAAAGACGGCTAAAGGAGTGGAAGTGACAACGTTATTGGGAAAGCTAAGGGAGAGTTGAAAATTGTAAAATGAAACGCGGCAGATAACTACATAAGTAGTAAAATTTGGAGGCGACAATGTTAGGTTTGTTGGAGATATTAATAAATAGTATGTATATTAGGTAAAATTATGCAGGTGGTAAACGGATGGGTCGGTGATGGGTGGTGTGAGAATTCTACTCTTTATCTATTGCGTGGAATTATTTTACTCTCTTAATTGAATTGTTTATGTGGTTTATTTCAACAATTTCTAGGGTTGTTGTTATTGAATCTCAATTGCTAGATCTAGAGAAATTACTGGTTGAGTTTCTCTATTTCATAGTAGCAAACTGCATTGTACTAGTATCTGGTTGTGCTAGTCTATTGTAGAAGAGAGTTGAATTGCATTCTAGGATAAAAGCTGGTTGTTTTATGATAGAATTGTATCCTGGTTATATTTCTATTCTTAATGCTGCTTTTGAATTGAATCTTGATGCTTTCAGGGTTATTCAATTAGTTAGAATTGATAGTATTCGGTTGTTCTATTAATTATATCTGAAAAGGAATTGGAATTCCATGTGCATGCGATATTGAGTGAAATCTATGATCAACTTGTCATACGAATGTGAATCTCTGTTTGACTAAGTGTTTTCCCTAATTTGATAAAAAACCTCAACTTTATTGTTTTGTTATGTCTTGCATGCTTAATAGTTAGTTTAATTCATAAACCTCCTTTTACTTTAATTGTCATAAAATTCATATAAAAAGATAAATCAATCTCCTTGCGGATTCGACCCTAACTTCCCTAAGACTACAGTCTTTAGGTTTGTTGGGATTCTTTTGTATAGCCGTGATTTACATGACAAAATCACCGCTACCAAATTGGCGTTGTTGTCGGGGAGGCAATAATTGTCTTTTTGTGTGATTTTTGTGCCAATTTTGGTGTGAACCTATCTTATGGTTCACACCCGTGCTACTAATAATTCAAATCTTTTGTTTGATCCAGAAATTGAGCGGGCTCTATTTAGAACCCGCCGAGCTGTGCGTGCATTATTACAAGAATTTGAAGCAATGGGTGATCAACGAGTTACTTTTGAGAGCTTGACAACTCCTAATCTGAATCAGCCTACACGTGCAGTGCAATTCCCAGCCCTTGGTGATGGGGTGAAGTTTGAGCTCAAGACAGGAGTAGTCCATCTACTCCCAAAATTCAACGGAACTCCACTTGAGGATCCCATTCAGCATCTTGATGAGTTCCTTGATGTCTGCACCAACATGTGTCCCTTTGATAATACTGAAGAACAGATGAGGATGAGAGCGTTTTCCTTTTCTCTGAAGGAATCCGCTAAAGACTGGTATCATGTTCTACCTCCTGGAAGCGTTACTACTTGGGTGAACTTGAAGAAGTTGCTTCTTGATAAATACTTCCATGCAATCAAGTCTAATCAACTCAAGAAGCAGATCTGTAACATAGAGCAATTCCCTAACGAGTTGCTCTATGAATATTTTGAGCGCTTCAAGAAGCCGGTGAGGAGCTATCCACCATGGTTATGCTAATCATGATCTTATTCTCTATCTACATGGAGGACTCCGTGAGGATGACAGGCGATTGATCAATTCCTCTCGTGGTGGAAACATCATGAAGAGAACCTATGAAGAGGCTCTAGACATCTTTTCTATGTTGGCTGATGATTCTAGGTAATATACTGGAAGAGGTTCTCAAAACTTGGCAGCCGTCAACTCTCATTCAAAAATTGATCAAGCTAACTTTAATGTGTTGAAAGAAGAAGTGAGGCGTTTGAAGCTTAAGGGTACTACTCAACAGGCTAAGGCTTGTGGAATCTATAATGACGCCTTTCATCCTACTGATTCATGTCCTACACTACAAGAGGAGGTGAATGCAGTTGGAGGGTATCAAATGAAGCCAAGATATGGTCCTTATTCAAACACCTACAACCCTGGCTGGAAAGATCATCATAACTTCAGGTGGAAAGAGCCAGAGTCAAGTCAACAACAAGATCATCTTCAACAAGCTAAACCATACATGCCAAGGCCTCAAGGACAGAATCATAATGCAGCTTCTTCTATGGAGGACATGATGAAGATGCTAATGCAAAATAATCTCAGTCTTACATAAAATGTGTCTAAGATGACCAAGAGTCAAGAGGAATTCCAAGCAACTACATCAGCAAGCATCCACAACTTGGAAAGACAAATGAGTCAAATCTCTGAAGCAGTGAGCAAACTGGAAGCAAGAGATTCGGGTAAGCTCCCCTCTAAACCCAAAGTCAACCCGAATATTCGGAATGTCACCATCATGTTAAGGAGTGGGAGACAACTTGAGGACAGAATATTGGAAGAATCTGACGAGAGCAAGGGCGGCGACCGCCACCAGGACACCGACACCCGTCGCCAGGATGAGCTTAGCTACGGCAAATTGGAAAATAATGGCGGCGACCAAAAAATAAAAGGCGGCGACCGCCGTGACGGTGATCCACCCGAGGCTAAATTTTCCGAAAAAATCGGCGACCGCCGCCTAGATGACGGCGACTGCCGCCTACCTGCTGAGGCCACCGATGAAGTAAAAGCTCCAATCTTCCCCGAATGGAAACCAGTCGCTCCATTCCCATCTGCTTTAAAACGTACAGAGCCATTGAAGCAAAACAAGGACATATTTGAGATGTTCAGAAAGGTTGAGGTCAACATGCCCCTGCTAGATATGATCAAGTCAATTCCTCGTTATGCTAAGTTCTTGAAGCAGATGTGCACTACAAAGAGGATTCAAGATGATAACAACAAGAAAAAGGTGAAGGTGATCGAACATGTCTCAACAATATTTCAAAAGCACTTACCAAAGAAATGCGGGGACCCAGGTATGTTCACTATCCCAATAACTATTGGAGGTACTAAACTTGACAAGGCTATGTTAGATTTAGGTGCTTCCATTAATGTTATACCTTCCTATCTCTGTGATTATATGAAACTGGGACCTATGCAGCCAACTAATATTTCTATTCAGTTAGCTGATAAGTCCACTGTGCGTCCTATAGGAGTGGTAGAGGATGTTTTGGTTATGGTTAGTAATCTTACTTTTCTTGCTGATTTTTATGTGCTTAATATGGAACATGATAATCATGCAATCCCTATTCTGTTATGGATACCCTTTTTGAAAACAGCTAATACCAAAATAAATGTGAGTACCGGTTCTCTGACAATAGAATTTGATGGCCAGATTATAAATCATAATATCTACGACGCCATTAAATCTTCATTTGATACTCATTATGTTTATGTTGTTCATGTGCTTAAGCCTGTTGTGCAAAATATTATTGTTGGAAACCATCTAGATGATATAAAATCTCCAATCAATTCTAGTTTGGATTTCACTTTATCAACTAACATAGAGGAAACTGTTAAAGAGTTAAATCCTTACTACAAGCTCCCACCTGAGCCATTGGGACAAGTCCCTTTACCATTAACCTTGTCTAGCAAGAAGTTTTTGTCCCATGTTGTGCAAGCACAAGTAGTTGAGCTGAAGAAACCTCCAGATCCCTCCAACTACGATCCCCTTGGAAGTAAGGAGACATTGCTTAGATTTCATCAAGACAAACGCCATCTATTGGAAGTTGATGTTCGATATGAGTTGGGGCAGCGCCCACCGCCGCTCCCTGACCCGGATCAATTGTTGATTTGAGCTAGCATTACGTCGAGCCACAATGTTAAATAAGGCGTTTGTCGGGAGGCAACATGGCCTAGGTACCTTCTTTCTTTTCTTATTTTCTAGCTTAGTTGTTTTAGTTTCGTTTTTCTGTTGTTTTTGGGTGAACTAACATGTGTAGGTAAGTAGAAAGAAAGGCGGCGACCGTCGCCCCTTTGTTTCCAAACAACACCAGCTACGAAGTGAAAAAGGCGGCGCCCGCCACCGAAAAATAGGTCGCCGCATTTAATGTGGCGCCCGCCGCCCCTACCGTATAGGTACGTCCCTTTTTCTTAAAAAAAAAAAGAGTGCTGAAAAAGGGAGTTAAAAGAAAGAAGAGAGGTGAGGGATATCAGTAAAAAAATTGGAGAGTTTCAAAAGAGAAAGAGAGCTTTAGAGAAAAGTGAGGAGTGGTTGTGCTTCAATCTCAGATCTACTTCAGATCCATACGGATTTGAGCCCGCCGTTCTTGTTTTTGAACTCACTGTTTGCTTCCCTGCTCGCCGCTGCACCCCGCTGCTACATTCGCGTGGCGATCGCTGCCAGGTCTATCGTTCGTTCGAAGACCTTCAAAGCGGCAACCACCGCCTTCGAATCGACGCTCGCCGCCAAGAACCTGTTCATAGCGGCGCTCGCCCCCTAGATTGCAGCTCGCCGCCCTTATTCTCCGGGTATTTTTGGACTTTTGCTTCTCTTTTCGGTCCTTTGAGCATTTCAATTACCGATTATGAGTACTAGGAAGCATGGTGCGGCTACTAGATCCGCTCAATCTGAGATTTATGATGCCCGAAAGAAGTATGTGGATGATAGGGAAATTGTTTCTACTATTTTCTTTGATCCTGCATTTATGAGAGAGTTGGGCCTAGAGGAGTGTACTAGGCAGATGTTTGATCATGGTGGGTTGGGTAATTTCTATTTCAAGAACGTACCTACATATCCTCGGTGGACTAGAGTTTATTATTACTCTTGAGGATGATCGTGATGCAGCTAGGATCACTTTTCAGTTAGGTGGTTCAATGCATGTTATGAGCTATGAGGATCTGGATGAGGCGTTTGGTATTACCAAGCAGCCTTCTACTGTAACACCCCTATTTTGCAACATTGGGTATTACCGCCAATGACCTTGGATTTTACCGTCCAAAGTCACCCAAGACTTTAAACAATTTATTGAGAATATAATTGAAGAATAAATTGACTAAAAGCGAAATTTTATTTATTGATAAGAACTTTTGTTCATTACATTGAGAGTCGTTTCACAAATGATGTGGCAGCGGAAAGTAAAGCCCATTTAGAAAGGGTGGAAAAGACGTAATTAAAAATACAAGTATGTTTTCCCAAGACAACTCATGTGATGATGATTTGCTTGGTTTTAAAAAAAAAAGGGAAGAGCTGGTGCACTATCTTCGGAATGCCTCGCTCTTATGAGAATTCCTTCCTTCCTTCAACGTCGTCTTGCCTTGACCTTCTATCTTTGTATAATGCTTCTCGAATCTTCTAGCTTTTATCCTCAAACTTTGGTGGGAACTTCCTAGAGTCTGGCATAAGTGGCGAAGGGCAGAAATGCCAGGCAAAAATGTGGGAAATCGGGATTAGTCTAAGGAGACTAAGCAAGCGAGAATGGAAATTCTCAAGGGTATTATGGTAATTTATAATATTCAAGAGATATTATCGGGATGTGTTTTGAGGTATAGAATTTTATGTGGGGCTTATCGAAATAGAAAAGAGTGTATCTCGAGATGAGATAACTCGTTAATCGAGAGAAGAACTACGAGATTGTAGACTTCTTAGAGTAGAAAGTATGTTGGGAACGTTTATTAATTCATACAAGTTTTTGAAAACCTCCCGCGCCCTTGTCGGACCTCAACCAACCTCATCTTATTCAGTGCTCCAGATAGGGGAGGTGGCCCGAAGGCGCTTAAGTACCCGCCCACCTTAGACAAGCCCGAATAAGCATTCAGATTGGAAAGACGATCTTTTCAAGAACCGGGAGCCGGGTGGTTTTCCAAGCAAGTTGTACTATTTCGACCCGGTTTTATTTTCTTTTAATTGTGCTTTGGCACTTATCTTATGTCGTGATAAAACTTTCACTTACGATAATGATTTTTAAGAGTGTGGGGGCCCTCCATAGGCCCGGACCACTAACAGGAACAAAGTTCCGGCACTTAGCTAGAGTGCATGCATCCCTCCGTTGCGTAGGAGCGGACATGGATCATGATCGACAAGTCGTAATTTAGGCATGGTGGCAATACGACTTAGTTGGTTATATAGAGGTGTCGGGTTAGTCCCGCACCCCTCACTATTTCATCCAAACCGATCTCGAAAAGAGATTGTAATCAATCAAGGTCACAAACAAGACTAGCATAATAGTCCTATTGAATATTTAAATAGCGGAGTAACAATAACAGTGGGGTCATTATTTCTAACAATCGATATTCCTAGATTCGTTTATTATTAGCAACCAAGTTGTTCCCAACATCGAGAAATTTCACGAAACGAATTATTAAGGCTACAAGGAGAAATTCCACTTGCCTTAGCTTAGCGATTGTTTACGAACGAATGAACGGAAGTCGTTGCCTTATTCGGAACGGAAACTCAACCTAACGATACGATAAATACGAATAAACTTTACTAAGAATTTCTTTAATTCTTCTAAAGTTTTAAATATCTCTTATATTCTTTTATAAGAGAACTAATACTAAATTATTATAATAATAATTTAGGTGGATGTGATAAAATAATAATATCCCTTATTATTATTTCTTCCTTGTAATAATATCCCAAGTATTCTTTATAAAAAAATACTTATTTTTATATAAAGTTGTTTATTTAGATTGAAAGTCGAGACATCACCCTTTTTGACTTACTATTAAAATTAATGACTTATGGTTAAAACTCATTGGAATACTCATTCTTTTTATTAAGTCTAAAAGTTACAAAAATATTCTTAAAATATTGATAAGTCTTAAATAATTACATGTATGGTGACAAAGTTAAGTAAAGTCTACCAATAAAACATTATCTATATTATTTAATTCCATTAATATTTTATTAAACTACTTTATTTATATTTAAGAAAGCTCTCTTTATGGCTTGTAAATATTTTGATAAATCTATTTAGTCTTCAACTTAATCATATTAATTTATTTCATGAAAAAATATCTTATCTAAAATATTTCCAAGCTTATGATATGACTTTAAAAGATATGCAAGTATTTTTCTATTTGAATAAAGCCTTAATTTAATAATCTTTTGCTCTACCTCTATTTCTTTTAATTATTACAATTAAAATCCAAGCAAGGTAAGTATATTTTTAAAACATAATCTTCATGCTTAAAAGTCACATATATTAATCTTATAATTTATTTGAAATTTATTTAATGTCTTGTCAAATTTATTTTTCCTTTTATAATTTCACATGCATGTTAGTTTTATTCAATTTAGTTGAATAAATATCATATAATTGTGAAAAAAAATATTTTCTAAATATTAATAATTAAAAAAATAGTCGGAAATTTATACCGAGCGAAAACGAGGGCGGAATCGGTACAAATTTCGAGATGAGCGAGCTTTTGGGTTGCTTCTTCTCTTTTCCTTTAATAAAATTCTGATGGGATAAAATTGACATAAATGGGCCTAATTTTTCAGCCCAAAATAGTCCAAAAATATCCAAAAGAATAGGCCCAACCTTATTTCTTTTCTTCCTCTTCTTCTATCTTTGTTTTTACGTGAATTGAGAAGGAGAACCAGGGTTGAACGACGCCTGGCTGGGCAAGGGGGACGACGGTGGCGAGCTCAGGCGAAGGGTGGCGGCGCTCGCAGGTGGCCGGCCGTTCTCCTGGTGGTCCCGCGGTGGTCCGGTAGGCCAGAGAGAGGAGAAAGATGGGTTTTATGGATTTTTTTTTAAAAAAATCAGATTTGATGGAAAAATTAATTTGGGATTTCTAGGCTTGAATTAGGACGAATTTATGATGGAGGAGGAGAGGAAATTGTTTGTGTGAAATTGTAGTGAGTTTTTCAGCCTTTAAATAGGCAAAATTTGAGGCTCCATGGATCCTCCACTCCATGTATGAACCAATTGTAGAGAAGGAGGTGGATGGGGATAGGTGGAGTTTGTGTTAGTTGAGTGATGAATATGGATGATGCAAGTGTTAGATGGTCTTTGAAGCAACTTAAGAAGAGAGGGAGGCAAATTGACATGCATTGGAAGAGCGTCAAATCATATCAGACAAATTGACTCTTTAAAGAAGAAGAAGAAAGTGGGTTTATAATTAAAAGAGTTGTAAATTGGGTAGTCAAGTTACAATGGTCTAGCGGATTGGAGTGTGAGTTGTTATAGAAGAGGTGCAAGAGGTCTCGGGTTTGAGTCCCGGCTCTTGCCTCTTTTTATTTGCCTTGTTTCATATTTTTGCCTCGTAATTATTAAATTAATTATAAATTCGAAATTCATATGATTTGTATTTGTTGAAAATTTTATTTGTCACTTTGATAACCCTTTATAACATTTTTATAATTTATTAAGAAAATTATAAAAATAATTAACTCTCTTTTTAAGAGGAAAAATATTTACATAGATACCCGACTTGCTTAATATATTTAATTAAATTCTTAATTTTCATTGTAGTAAACTTTTTATAATCTTTCATAATATAATATGAAATTATAAAGTTTATTAAATTCCCTATTTTAGAGAAAAAAATTTATTGGAATAAATACCCATTTTATTATATTTAGAATTTAGCAGATATTACATCTGCATCTGCTGATTGGTCTACTGCGAGTGCTCAGTTTACTTTTTGGGCACATTCCACTGGTTCTGCCCCATTTGATGCTAAGGCGGGGGAGAAAAATTACAAGTGGTCACATCATTCTCTTCGTTTAGCTCATAGGGTGCTTATGATGGCTTGGTTTGGTCATTCTGAACCGAACAAGATCAATCATCCGGATTTGGAGGCGGTTTGGAGTTTGACACCACGGTGCACTTTAGTGAAGGATTGGAAGGCTTTATTTCTTACAGGCTGTAAGAAGTGCAAGAATGATAAGAAGGGTAAGATTTCTATCGGCGGTATGGTTTCTCTCATTGCTGAGTCACTGGAAATCCCTTTTTCCTCCACCAACTGAGCGACTTTCTGCTCGTTATACTTATGATAAGAAGTTTTTGAGGAACGCTGGGGTGATCGTTGAGGTTGGGGCTCATCTATTTGGTCCTCTAGGTGCTTATAAGATTCGTATGCCCATTGCTGGTTTACCATGTGGACCTGAGTATCGTAGTTTTAATCTACGACAACTGTCTATGTAATACCCGGGTTTTTACCTCGAGGAGTCGAGGCTAGCTCCGTTAGCCACTCATTCTATCTAATTGTTTTGGTTCAAGAAGCTATCTTTTTCGGACTTTGCCAAATCCCAACAAGTGGGCCTAGCCCATTTGTTTGCAAGAGGTCCCGATTGCTCTTTTCCCCTTCTTCCTTTAATTGTTTCTTTTCCAATTCCTTCGGGAGATACCCGAAAAACCCTAGGCATAGGGCCTCTTCGATCAGCATCGAGAGCAGCGTCGCACCCTCTTGGCTGCGGCTCGCCTTTCCTCTTCCTTGCTCCTTTTCGTCTCGCTCGAGCGTTAGACCTCGTCGGCGGTCTTCTCCTGCACTCCATCCAAGCTGCTCGCCGGTCATCCGTTGCCGCTCCGTTGTTGCTTCGTCGCTGTTGCAGATTTTAGGCACTCCACGCCGTCAACCGCGGATTTGACAGATCTGCCTTTAGATCGAATCGGATCCGTCTCCCTCCCTTTCGATCAGAGTCTCGTTCGCAGCCTAGCGCGGGGGAAACACCACCGAGATCCAAGGGAAGAGGGAGCCTCGTCCCGATCTATCTCACCACCGTTGGTTCGTCGTCGATTTCCGGCCTTACGCGATTCCAAATCGAGATCCAGTCTACAACTGAGATCCAAGTTTTGTAGGGACGAGATCTAATTTTTGCTTGTAAGGTCGGAATTCTGTTCATCCATATGAATCTTGTTATTTTGAATTAGTTATATTTCTCGAGTTCTTCATACGTATATTCTATAGGCAATTCGGGCTTCGATTTGTAATGGTTCCCTATAAACTATTCGATCATTGTGTAATTCATTTCGTGAAGTTCTGGCATATAGTTAATTGAATGAAGTTGGGGGAATTTTGTGGCTTGAGGCCGTAGCAATTTGTTCTTCGATCGGATATATGTATATGGGGTTTAGTTTTGGGGGTTATTCTAGATAAAGTTAAATTGCTGGAGGCTGAGTGTAATATGGAAAGTGGTGTTGGAAGGGGCGGACTTTTTCGATCGAAATTGTTAAGTTGTGCAGGAATTGTATTGATGGGTTAAAGTGCTTATACAAGCCATCTAGTATTGGTGACCGATATATTAACGTTGGTGGAGTTGGTTAATCATGGTGTTATTTAGTTGAAAATCTTAATCAGTAATTAAACTATAGATCATTAGGTGGGTGACTAGTGTTTAGTGCTTCGTATGTAATGTTAGACTAATTAATGGAAAGTGAGTTGGCCTTGTAAAACTAGTGTTTGTTTCTTGTTAAGTGATGTGTGGGTCGTACCTAATTCGATATGTCTCGCTAATATTTCTTTTAGGGAATCGCTTTTACCCACGCTCTTAGTTTTCCGTCTTCTTCAAGGATCCTTCGTTTGAGGTAAGTCGTTCTACGACTTGCTCGACTTAATTCAATTCTTGTTAGATTGAGTGCCATGCATGTAGAATTGGTTTTGGGAATTAGTCCCTCTGTTTATTATTTTTAATAAAGATATTTTAATCTGCACATATGTGACTTCTTAATCTTATGGTAACTATGAGTGTGCCTATGAGAATGGTGATGGTGCTATGATTGTGACTGCGTTTGCATTAGTAAATGAGATTGTAATTGTTTTGGTATTTATGATTGTAATTGCACTTGTAATTGTAAGTGTGATGTAAATAGTAATTGTGAAGGTAGCTGGTAAATTGTATTTGTTGTGATTGTGATTGTAATTGTGGCTATGGTTTTGATTGTAATTGTGATTATGGTTGGGTTTGTAATTGTAATTGTGAATGCGATTGTGTTTGAATTTGTGATTGTGTTTGCAATTGTGATTGCGTTTGAATTGTGATTGTGATTGTGGTTGTTATTGTGATTGTGACTTGTTCGGGTCTAGTTTCATTCCGCTACGTGTTTGTTTCCGTCTTTCGAGGTTAATGGCTTGTCGACTTGCTTTGCTTACGACCGTTATGTGTTAAATGATTGAATTGAATGTGCAGACCTCATTTTGGAATGATCCATATTACGTGCTTATATATGAATTTGGAATTATGCAAAATCATTTTTAAACATTTTTCGTTATGTGTGCACTGGGTTCCTCCGGTATGGCCATGGATTACGGGTAAAGTTGGAGATGAAGTGGCCCGCGGGCATGGTTATGCGGCTGGAAGGGACCCCCTTCTAAAAATAAAATAAAATGTTTTGGCAAACGCTCTAGTAGAGGTTTAGCTGGGGAAAGAAGGGTGAATAGGGGAAATGGGCACATGTATAGGACGCGCCCTGACCGTGCGCCATAGATGAGAGGCCGGAGGGTGCCATTTGGATTTGAGGAGGATCTTGGTTGCTATTTTATTTGATGGATTTTGTTTAACGTAATGTATTTTGTGGTTAAATATGTTGGGAAGATCTTTATGAAGATTACTGTTATCCTCGTTACTATTATTGATGTTATCTGTATTTATTATACTATTGTGATATTGTTGTATTTTTAATGTGATTATAATTGTGATGTGGTCTGTATGTGTGTGTATGGGTATCTGTGTGATTGTGTGTCTGTGTGTATGGGTGTCTGTGTGATTATTTAATGTTAAGTGTTGAATTGATATGAATCGATAATTATTGATTTATGTGTGAATCTTGATTGCTAGGGTTCCGTGTGGTTTTTCAAACATTCTATATGCATCTCATGCTTTCTAGTTTGAATTAGAATTGTAGCTGACCCTTCAGAGAATATTTTTACAATATCAGGTACTTTTCAAGAATCGTGATGGATTCTCTACAAAGTGGTGAAGCGGATGTTGGCGACGTGTCTTTGGGTTCGGGCTGTTGGGATTTGGTTATTTATGTATTTAAAATTGTCTATGAATTGTTTTGTTACTAGTTGGATAGAACTGGTTTAGGACAGTTTGGATTTACAAAATGATCTGACTGTGATCTTCTGTATATGAATTGGAGAATACTATCATGTTTTCCACCCTCTTTTTAAAATAAAAAGTTGGATGTTTATTTGTTTTCTCGTCGTGCCCGAGTTGCAAGATCCTAGCGAATTTGTTGTTAAACTAATCTGAGTAGTCCCAGACAGGATCTACCACCGAGTAGCGCCCCGACGAAAGCCGGGGTATTATAGTCTATTCCTATTAGAGTTCTGGCTCCTCTTCTGCTGCTCCACAGGCTGCTCCACCATCTACTTCAGAGCTTGTTACAAAGACTGTTCCTCAGGGAGACACAATGATGCATGAGGATGTCCCTGATTCCGATTTTCCTAGTACTTCAGCAGGAGAGGACACTGTTCTGAGCTGGCAAGATGATATGATACGCCGGATGAGCAGCCTTTCAGTCCGTCAGGAGGAGATGTTCACTCAGTAGTCTGCTTTGTCTACTTCTATTGACCGGATCCACCAGCTCCACCAGGATCAGTCTTAGTTCTTTCAGCAGCAAACTAGCTACTTTTAGCAGCAGGCCCAGTTTTTCCAGGGCATGTGGCCCATGTACCCTTCATATCCTGACTATCCACAGTATCCACCGCCACCATCACCTTCTGATCAGTAGTGGTATTTTTCTCTACTTTCCCTTTATTTTATTTTGTCTTTACTACATTGAGGAGAATGTGTGCTCTAAGTGTGGGGGAGTTGGAAATTATATCAATATTGATGTGCTATAACAATTAAATAAAAAGAAAAAAATCCATAAAAATTGAAAAAAGGCAAATAAAATCCTGGGATAGACTGAAAACCCGAAAGGACGGTCTAGGTAATAAGCAGGTAATCTGGCAGGCACTAGGCCTTGGCAAAAATAGATTCAGAGTGGTGTACGTGAGTTGTTGAGTCCAATTTTGAAAAATGAAAAGAGAGTGTTAGGTGAAAACCTGAAAAGGCGCCTAAGCAAAATGAGTGAAAAAAAAAGAGTGTTTTAGGACTAACTTTTACCGACGCAGGAGACATAAGAAGTGGAGTATATAAGTGTGTTTTGGGTAGGTTTTCATTTGGAGGTATAATGTGTAGATTTATGGAGACTTTCACTCTCTTTGATGATGTTTTTGATGGACTTATTGATGGTTAGATTAGTTGATTGGTTTGCTTGATGGTTTGAGTTGAGCATGATGTTGGCTTGATGTTGATGATGATTTGCTCTTTTATGTTGATGTTGAGTAGGGTAGGTAGTTAGAGCTTATTTGTTATATCTTGTTGTTTAGGTTGGGTATTAGTGCTTGCATGAGAATGCTTTTATTCCTCTTTGTAAGTTTCCTTGCACTTTGATGATCCGGGGTTAGAGATTTTATGAGTGATGGTATTCTGAGTCACTCAGGGATGAGTAAGATTCAAGTGTGGGGGAATTTGATATACATAATTATGTTGTGTATATAGGAGGAGTTTTAGCATACATTTATGATGTTTTAGGTGGTTTTGAAGACTTTATACACCTAGAAGAAGAAGACCCAAAGATGCATTATTTTGGGATTTTAAGGTGGATTGAAGAAAAGACAGAGAAAAGGCGTTCTGGTGCTAGCGGTCAGCGCATCCACTTGCACGCCACGTGTTATGTTGTGATTGGTCCTATCTTCATCAACTTTATTACGAGATTTGTATTTTTGGATATAGTTTTAGACCTAGTTTTTATATATTAGGGTTTTGAGAGTTGCACCTTTCATCTATCTATCTATCTATTATTCATTCTACTTTTCAGACTTTTGAGTTTTTAGCTTTTCATGGAGAACTAAGCCCTTTTGCTTAGTCAGACAGTTTGAAGCATCGTTTGACTTTCAGTTGTGAGATTTCTACTCTTCATCTATTGCATGAAATTATTTTACTCTCTTAATTGAATTGTTTATGTAGTTTGTTTCAACAATTTCTAAGGTTGTTATTATTGAATCTCAATTGCTAGATCTAAAGAAATTACTGGTTGAGTTTCTCTATTTCATAGTAGCAAACTGCATTGTACTAGTATCTGGTTGTGCTAGTCTATTGCAGAAGAGAGTTGAATTACATTCTAGGATAAAGTTGGTTGTTTTATGATAGAATTGTATCTTGATTATATTCCTATTCTTAATGCTGCTTTTGAATTGAATCTTGATGGTTTCAAGGTTATTCAATTAGTTAGGATTGATAGTATTTGGGTGTGCTATTAATTATATCTGAAAAGGAATTGGAATTCCATGTGCATGCGATATTGAGTAAAATCTATGATCAACTTGTCATACGAATGTGGACCTCAGTTTGACTAAGTGTTTTCCCTAATTTGATAAAAAAAAACCTCAACTTTATTGTTTTATTAAGTCTTGCATGCTTTATAGTTAGTTTAATTCATTAACCCCCTTTTACTTTAATTTTCATAAAATTCATATAAAAAGATAAATCAACCTCCCTGCGGATTTGACCCTTACTTCCCTAAGACTACAATCTTTAGGTTTGTTGGGATTATTTTGTATAGCCGTGATTTGCACGACAAAATCACCGCTATCAATAGACGTAGCTTGTGAACCAATGTTTGAAATCTCGGTTTGAGCAGTGGTTTGGTGCGAATGTCAGAGAGCTGGTCCTTTGTGGAAATATGAGAGACTCTGAGATGACCACTTTGAACATGCTCTCTAACAAAGTGAAAAGCTATGGCAATATGCTTTATTCTAGAGTGGAATACCGGGTTGGAGCTCAGACACGTTGCACCAAGATTGTCACAATACAGGACTAGTGTGTCGAAATTTGTATGACCAAGTTATGAGATCAGGGTTGCACCCATACTAGTTCAGAAGTGGCATCGACAAGAGCTTTGTATTCAGCTTCTGTAGAAGAACGAACAACACTCTTTTGTTTCCTTGAGCTCCATGAGATTGGAGTACTTCCAATATACAGAATGTAACCACTTGTAGAAATAAAATCATCTTTATCTCCTGCCCAGTCGGCATCGGAGAATGCATGTAAAACGCAAGGAGATTGAGATGAGATTTTAATACCATAGTGAAGAGTACCCGCTAAATATCTTAGTAGGCGTTTCAATGCATCCCAATGAATGTTGTTGGAGCTTGCATATATTGACTGAGTTTGTTGACTGCATAAGCAACATCAATTTTGGTAATGCATAGATACTGAAGAGTTCCAATGACAATGCGATAGTCCGTTGGAGAAGGAAGAGGATTGCCGACTCGGCCGACCAGGGCAAGTGTGATTGCCATCGGGGTCGAGACGAGCTTTGCTTTGTCCATTCCGGTTTTCAGAAGAAGATCATGTACGTACTTGCTTTGGGACCATATAACGCCATTGGTTCTTGGCAGGTACTTCCACGCCTAGAAAATAGGTGCGGGTTCCAAGATCCTTGAGGGAAAATTTGGAAGCAAGGTTATGAATCAGCCTGTCTACAACTTCTTTTGATGAGTCTGTAATGATAATATCATCTACAAACACTAACAAATAGATAAGTGTGGATCGAGTTTTGAAGATGGATAACGGGGTATCGGACACTGAGTTATGAAATTCAAGAGTTTGTAGATGAGCTTTGAGCTCGGTGTACCATGCCCGGGGAGCTTGTTTCAACCCGTACAAGGCTTTGTTGAGCTTGCAGACATGGTGTGGAAGATCTTTATTGACGAAGCCAGGTGGTTGTTAAGCATAAACATCGTCCTTAAGTGTGCCTTGGAGAAAAGCGTTGTTGATGTCCAATTGTCGGAGAGGCCACCCATTTCGAACCGCAATTGTGAGTACAATTCGAATGGAGACTGGCTTAATCACCGAGCTAAAATTTTCTGTGTAGTCGCACCCAGGGCGTTGAAGAAAACCCTTGGCAACTAGTCTTGCTTTGTAGCGATCTAGAGTGCCATCTGGGAAGTACTTGAGACGATAGACCCACTTGTACCCGACTATGTTTTTGAGTCAGATCAGGTGGAACTTGGACCCAAGTATTATTCAATTCGAGTGCTCTAAACTCACCCTCCATTGCAGCGCACCATTCAAGGCTTTTTAAGGCCTTAGTGATTGTTTTTTGCTCGGTTGGTTCAGGTTTATGAACATGGAGATTGAGTTTGGAGATGGGTTTATGAATGTTGTTTTTGGAACGAGTAATAATACCCGGTGGTTGATTTACTAGAGGAGGAAGCTGAGGAATATTTTCTTGGGATGAATCTGAGGTGGAGACCGAACTTTGAGAATTTTGTGACGTGAATGAATCTGAGGTGGAGGTTGTTTGTTGGGAATTCGAGATTGGATTAGGATTTGGAGAATTCGAATCTGTATTGGAGGTATTGGGTGAGTTTGTGATTGGTGGATCATGATTGATTTCGGTCGGATTTGGAGGTTGGTGGGCCGAATTTTTAGAATGTTGGGAGATGGGGTTTTGGGCCAGATTTTCGGAATTGGGTGGTGTAGGGTTTTTGGATGGCGGCGGGGTGGAGTTAGTTGGGAGATTTGATTGGGTAGATATGATAGGTTGTTGGGAGTTCTAATTTTGTGGGATGGTGGGGCATGATATGGCATTACATGGATTGATAGGAGAGAGAAGGTTGGGTATTGTTGCAGATTGAAAATTTGGTACGGTGAGATGGGAATTTCGTGGATTTGGGTAGTGTTTTGAGGGCGCCTAATTGAAGCGCCCATGTCAGTAATTACGAGCACCCCAGTCGGTCGTCTCGACCGACGAGTTAAGGCCTCGAAAAGGAGCATGTAGTGGGCCGAGGTGACCGACTCACGTCGGTCGAGGTGACCGATTACACGTCGGTTGAGATGACCGATTACTCGGTCACTTTGACCGACTATCCACCCGTTGGAATTATTTCCAAACGGGTGGATTTCATTCCTTTATATAAACCCATACCCCAAACCTATTTCACATCCAAAAATCAATTTCATTCATCTCTAAAAAAATCAGTTTCAAAATTTTATCGAAATGGAGAACTGGTTTATTGCACAATTTAATGTAAGTTAATTAATTATTTTCCAAGCAATTTATTATTTTTTCCCATTAAATTCATATAATTCGATATTGTTCCCTAAATATTTAATACTTTTACGTAATCGTTGATGGTGGGATGGTCAAAACCACCCGCTCCATTTGATTTAAACGAGGAGTATGTTGATGACGATGATGGAGGAGATGAGGTTTCAAATGAGCATAATTACGACGTCGTTTATAATCTGGAATCAAATCAGGTATGTAAATATCATTTTATTAAGTTTAGAAATTAAGATAAAAAATTCTAATTTCGTTTTTTTTAATTATAATAGGTTATTCAGTTTCCAGATTTTTCTAGTTATTTTGCAAATAATTGTGAGTGGGAGGAACGAGAACCTATGATAAAGTGGGCCCGTGAGATAGGGAGGGGGTTAAACATTGTACTCACCACCGAAAACTCATGGCCGACAAAGATCAGTTTGGGATGCGTCTTAGGCGGTGAGTACAAAGCGGGGAAAAAGGGCATACCACGTAAAATGGTTAAGATTTTAGGGGTCGGTGATGAGCTTAATCCTCTTCCTCGTACTAGAAAGAATGGTTGCCCGTTCGAGTTGATAGGTTGGAGGGACAGAAAGACCAAGATGTGACACTTAAGGGTGGAATGCGGTAACCACAATCATGACCTTTCCACCAGTCTGGAGGGTTATCCGTTTGCGGGCCGACTAACTGAGGCTCAAAGGATTGACGCAAGAAATATGGCTTTGGCAGATATAGATCCTAGGCAATCCATGATATTCCTAAGGGAAAAGTATCCAGATATGACCACATCAATGAAGCAGTTGTATGATTTTCGATACGAAGTGTTTAAAAAGGAGATGAACGGAAGGGGGTAAGCGAATTTGTGATTCATTTCTTAGAGTCTAATCAATACTGTGTCGACTATCGAACTGAGAAGGGTAGCAACAAGGTACTAGACATCTTCTTTTCCAATCCCAAGTCGATACAATTGCTGAAGTTGTTCCCTTATGTCGTTGTGATGGACTCGACGTACAAAACAAACATTTAAGTCTTTATTACCTATGATGTAGTAGTAGATTGAAGTACACGTATTAAATCTCATTGAAATGACATTGTGGGTACAACATGCCTTTGTGCGAAATGGTTGGATTTACATGCAGCGGGATGACTTGATGTATTGCGTCTACGTTTATGACAAGGGAGATTAAAGACCACTACGAATGGGTATTACTTCAATTGCAAGAGGTGTATAAGCCGGTTGGAAGAGAGCCAGAAGCCATAATGATCGATCAGGATATGGCTGAGGTGAATGTTGTCGATCTCTTATTTCCCAAAGCCAAACATATGCTTTGTTGGGTGCACATCCAACGAAACAGTAGGGCATACGCTTTGGGACATGGGTTCTCGGATAAGACGACAGATTTTTTTTGCGAACAAAGCGTGGGAGCTGTTTTGTTCGACGACCGTGGGGGAGTACGAGACGCGACTCCAATTGGTGAAAGAAGCCGTGAAGCCAATCTTATTTACATATCTCCAGAACACCTGGCTCACCCCTTGGCACTATCGGATTACGAGGGCATTCACCGACCACCGCTTCAACCTTTTTACGAGGACCACAAATAGGTAAAACAAGTTACTTTTGCCTCTCATATTGATGAGCAGAAACTGATTAGCTTGATAATGTCTAACTCGGGGATTGACTGGTGCCATCCATATTGACGAGCCAACCTCTCAGGATTATATGCCTCCTTGATGTGGAGACACGTCAAGGTACCCCTATACCTCGACAGACTAAGATCGCCAGTGGAAAAGTCGATAAAAATCCCGCCATGGCATCCAATTGACCTACACATAAATGCATTGATTTTTCATGTTATAGAATATATAAAAACGCTAGTTAAATTCTATGTTATATAATCTATAAAAATGTTAATTAAATTTGATGTTACTTACATCTTCAACTTTTTTCTTGTCTAGATGCGACGATAGTCGAGCGCTAACTTAGTATTCATGTTTCGACCATGATCAGCTATGATTCTATGAAGTTCTCCCCATGCAATCGTGTGTTATCGTGATTGAGGTGACCTCTGAGTCCTGGAAAGTACCTCCAAATAAAGTTCTACAAAATAAGGAATATGTTAGACACAAATAAAATCGGATTAGCAATTTAAAAAATACAAGGTATCATCACTCACGTGTAAAACAAATGCGCACCCTCCGATATGCGCTCCTTCAGCCCGGGATGCCATTCCGAGCTGCCTTAATAAGAATGCAAGTGTAGCGGCGCACCATGAATACTCCGATGTGAGATCGAGGTTCAATAGGAGCTGCAACACCCTAACGGGTACCCCATCACCTGACCTGTCAATGAATAAGGTGCTTCCCAATAGCTCGCACAAATATCTTGTCGCTATCAACCTTGGGTCTCCTCCATTATCTATCATGTTAAATAGCATGGCCTTCCAACGTTTGATGTTGATGCAGCCTCTGGTTACTAAGCTCTTCATGTCATTGGGACTTACGTTGTATGCATCACTGATATACTGCATTAATTCTACATCGGAGTAAGTCAATGCAGCCTTAATCCCGTTCAGCGGTAGGCCCAAAATGTAGTAGACATCATGGAGGGTGATTGATATTTCTCCCCAAGGAAAATGAAAAATGTTCATTTCTGGATGCCACCTTTCGACAAAAGCCTTCATCAATGCTTCATCTGTTTGTTGGAACCTGTATTGTTGTAGGCGCATTAATCCGCTACGCTGAACCAAGGTGACCCACAAAGCCTTTGTCGTCAACTTCTCATCCCATTTCTTAAGGTTCCCTCGCTTATGCACTCTCAAGAGTTTAGTGTGCTGAAACATTATTACCAAAATTATTCAGTATAATTAATTATGCATAAATATAAGGTAATTAATTAAACGTTCTTACCGTCTTTTCTTCCCATATGACCTTCGCTATATGCGTGTTGTAGCTGACCAACAAACTAGTATCGATTGGTCCGCCACCATATTCCTCTTAGGTGTTGGGAGAGCCTGGTGGAGGTTGAGAATAAGAAGACTCGACCTGAGTCACAGATGGCCAAACTTGGAAATAAGGTTGGGATGGTGGAGGTTGGGAATAAGAAGACTCGGCCTGAGTCTCAGCTTGGAAATAAGGACTCAAGGGAGTAAAAGAAATTTCATCTTGGAGCCATGTATCACCCTATGGGTTAGTTTGTATGTCGGTCCGAGGAGTGAAAGCATTATCGAATTCAATATACAAATTTCTAGTCGGCTCAAAATCAAGGGTTAGGTTGGTGTTGTGTGGAGTGTGTTGGGAAGTGGAGAACCCCCACAAATTATTATAATTCGGAGTTCTGTATAGGGTGGGCGGAATAGTCTGGTTAGGTGGATACGGTGAAGCGGTGAACTCGTGTGGTGGTTGGGGGTTTGTACCCCCTGACGTATACCACTCCAAATATCGGAGATCGTTCATAAGTGTATCTACATAAATAATGCGTGACCACTATCATATATAATGTATTAAATACTATAATTACTTATTAAATAAAAATACTATGAAATCAATTTAAGAAAATTCTAATGACGTAAATGAATAATAAATTTAATTAAAATACTAACAAATAAAATTAAGATAATTCTAGAATATTATTATAATATATGATCCGACTAAACTTGATGATTCAAAACATAAATTACTAATTTACATACCTAAATCAATCCCCCCGGTAGATGGCGTGGCTCCCTGATTTGTGAAGTCAAACTAAAACGCATTTGGAGCCGTTGGTTGGATCGGCACCTCCTCGTGCTCAACATTAACTTCTACGACCTCAACGTTCGCCCCTTGATTCAAATCTATTTGCGACGATCACCCAGGTGGAGTTTTTAAACGACTTTTACTCTTAGATTTTCCTATACCGAGCCAACTTTTCATTTTTACACTCTTTTTTTTCTCTCAATTCGAATTTTTTTAACCTTTTTTTTTGCTTGTTCTTTGAAGTGGAATGGGAGATATTGAGGGCTATATATGAGCCCTCAATGAAAAGAGTCGTGGCTCTTTGGGGCCGAAAGAGTCGTTGCTCTTTTCGGACCCACATGTTATCTCTCAGAGATAGCGTGTTTTAAAAAAAAAAATTAAATGTAGTCGGTCACCTCGACCGACTACATGCACGTTGGTCGAGGCAACTGACAAAAAAAGCTTGGGCGCTCGTAAAGTCTGACATGGGCGCCTCGTATTAGCCTTTGGGGGGGGGGGGGTTCCACATGTGGAGATTAAAAGGAAATTGTGGGAATTTGTTCCCATTCCACGTTGGACATTTGTGAGCTTTGGTGGGTTAGATTTTTATATGGAAAAATACTTTCTTGAAATTTGACATGACGGGAAGAATAAATTTTCCTTGTTTTTGGATCCATGCATAAAAATACACTTTGGGTTTGGGAATAGCCAATGTAAACACATTCAACAGACCTTTTTTGCAACTTATTTGTGGAATAAGGTCTTAGCCAAGGATAGCACAGGCCACCAAATGATTTTAATTTAAAATAATCCGGTTTCTGTTTCAGTAATCTCAAAAAAGGAGAGTCAAACTTTAAAACAGGAGTTGGTAATCTATTAATTAAATATACAACGGTTGAAAAAGCATGAGTCCATAATTCTTTTGGAAGACCGGATTCATTTAAAAGCGAGAGACCGGTTTATACAATGTGACGATGACGTCTTTTCGAAATCCCGTTGTGTTCTGGAGTATGTGGTGGACTTGTTAAATGTGAAATGCCATTGTTACTTAAGAATTCCTTTAAAGTCAAATATTCTCCACCATTATCCGAAAATAGAGTTTTTATTCTATATTTGAAGTAATTTTCAACCAAATGTTTGAACTTAATGAAGATCAATTGAACCTCAGATTTGTGTTTCATATGAAAAATCCACATATAACGTGTAGTGATCTACAAATAGTACGTAATATTTGAATCCATAATAAGAAAATATAGGAGAGGTCCATACATACTAAAAATGACTTCAAGAGGATAACTGGAAACAATTGAAGACTTGGCAAAAGGGAGTTTATGACTCTTATTCAACCGACAAGACACACAACCAGATTGATCAAATTGAAAAGTTCATAACTTAAAATTCTGCTGGAGAAATCGAAAAACATTTGAAGACAGATGATCAAGCACATGATGTAATATAGCTGGCTGTCGTTTAACATAGGCGTGAACTTCTGCATTTGGAGGCCGCCACATATACACACCATCCACACATGATCCTTTAAGTACTGTTTTGCCCGAAATTGTATCCTTGACAAGAAAACAAGAAGACAAAAAAGAGACACTGAAGTTATTCTCATCACAAAGTTTAGAAATAGAGATGATGTTTTTCGATATTTTTGGAACATATAATACATAAGAGAACTTTAAAGTTTGATCAGAGATTTGAAAAGAAAAAGAACTAGTTTTGGAAATTGGTAAACCTGCACCATTCTCGACGTAGAGATTGTCAAGTCCTGAGTAATCATTATGGATGGCTAGGTTGTTAAGATCATTAGTAATGTGGTGGGTTGAACCACTGTCAAGAAGCCATTCGGTTGGGTTATGAAGAAGAACGTTGGCCTGGGGTGGGTTGGAGGGAAAACGATTGTTGGTGGGCGACACAAAATTGGGTTGTTCGGCTTTGAGCTTAGCACTATGCATGTCCTGGGTTGAAGTAGTATTGGCACTTTCCTTTGAAGGGTTTGAACTAAGTTGGGTTTTGTGAGGTGTTTGGGGTAGAGGAGGGGCGGAAGGAAGCCCGTGTTGTGGAAGAGTCGGCGACTGGTTTGGCTGCTGCGAGGAGGATGCAATGTTCTGCACCCGATTCTTCTTCCCTGATTTTGTTTGAGCAACGAGAGCGGAAGCCGGTGCACCGTCGCTGACACTTTCTGTTTTGAGATCGAGCTCTTTGACAATGAGCCTTTCATGAAGTTCTTGAAAAGCAATCGTGTTTCGCGGTTGTTGACTCCATCAATAATAGATTGATATGAGGAGTCAAGTCCCTTTTAGCACATACTCGGTTAGATCCTCCTGATTCACCGGGTGCCAAGGGAGGCGAGAAGATCAGCCGATGCCTTCATGTTTTGCATATACTCCATGATGGACAAGGAGCCCTTCTTCATGGCTTGCAATTTTGTTTTGATTTGTTTCTTGTGACCTCTAGAGGCAGTCGCAAAAGTCTGTTTGAGTAGATCCCATACAGCTTTTGAACTTTTCTCCTGAGTCACCAGATTCATGTTAGTGTCTGTGAGCGTGCCGATCAAGGCACCATGGACAAGATTATCCTGCAGTTGCCAAGTTTGGAACGCCTTATTGACAACACGAGCATTGTTTGCCGTAATTTGTTCAGGTGGAGACGGAATGGTACCGTCAATGTACCCGTACAGACTACAACCCGTAAATATCAACTTTATTTGGATTGACCATGCAAGATAGTTTGTAGAGGAGAGTTTGACATTATTGTGGAGCGAAACCATGAGAAGGGGTTTCTCAGGTTCGAACGGATTCGGGATTGGGTTTGCTTGCGAGGTCATGTTTAGATGTTGTGAGCACTTTGTTTTGTAGGATCGTCAGAGGCGACTAATACCATATAAGAGAATTGAGTGACTGCAATTAAGCATAATTTGTATTGAAGTTGAGAAGCTTATTTATACAGGAAATAAACCTAGTAAACTAATCTGATATCTAATCCTAACAAATAGATAAAATATTGTAACCACTTTGAGTCCAACAATATGACCTAGTCAAAGTAGGAAAATAATAATAAATATGAAATATCTAAATATATTATCAATAGGGAACGACATGTCTTCTTTGAAGTGTCTACTACTCTCGTTACTCTGGATTTGGTTCTTAGGTCGTCGTCTCGCCTTGCCTCCCTTCCACCAACCTGTGAGTGTGCTCTTCTTCAAGTGCTTTCTTCCTACCGGCTCAGCCCGGTTATTGGATTACTCCGGTCTCTCAATTTACTAGTTTTTTGGTTAATCGAAGTCTCGCCTTCTTAAAAGAAAAATCAATCTTTCCATTTTATAGCCAAATTTTACACATGGCACGGTCAATAAGTAACTCGAAACATTTCAATCTTTTTTTCCATGACAAAAATAATAGATGCTAAACCAAACGAGATTAGCAGAATTTCATTACAACACATCCTACAGCACATGGGATGAACCAAAAAAAAGCATGAACTTTTTAAAAACCACCCCGATTTGCCAATGTGTAGTATTGTGTACTGAATCTGAATCTACCTGCATGATATTATCAACATACTGGAGCATCAGCATGCACTAGCTGAATACAAAAATTTGAGTACCAATCATGTTGATGCATCAGCTCAAGTTTCATGCCTCTACCAAAAATAGAAACCTAAATGAGCACTTCTCATCCCAGAAAATTCATGCATTTGCAGATGACTCCATGTAGCCACAGTTGAAATTTCTGCACGTTTAGAAGAAGAGTAAGGGGAAGGACATTAATGTAGTAAAATCCCAATTGAATGCACATTTTTGAGATGGGAAATTAGAAGACAAAACATCCATATAGAGCACAAACCCAATCAATTAATGATCACTCTGCCTGTTCCTTAGAACACCAACAGAAAGTCCTCCAATCAAAGGTAGTGCTTGTGAATAATTACGCATATGTGTGTAAACATTTACTTTTTCTGTAGTTAAACTTATCAAATAGCTGAAAGTGTGAATATGGCATATATATAGATGATTGTGAGGCAATAGGGTGAGATGCAAAAGTGATTTAGATTGCGCAATACTCTAAGCAGGTAAAATTTTGCCAAGGGTAAAAATTTGGCGGGAATCAAGACTAGCTTAGGCTCGAACCAATAGCATCCTGACAGTTGAGAACACGTAGTTATGGGGTGAGATGTATTATAGTTAGCCTCTATGATTGAGTACATATCAAAACAACAAAATATTCAATGAAATGCAAAGAGTGAATTTTCTTTAGAATTACCTCCACAAACTAAAAGTGGCCTTCACTCTCAAAGAAGTTGTGCCCTTTTCAGATCAGCAACAACTCCTCTATCTTCTTTGCTTCTTTCATTATAAATCACCTGTAGAATAGAGGTTTAGATTGCACAAAGGGAAAAAAGAAATGGCATTCAACTAAGAGAAACCAGGGTACAAGTACCTTGTCAATAATACCATATTCAACTGCTTCACTTGGACTAAAATATTTAGGGCGCATGATGTCCTCTTCAATCTGTTCATGTGTTTTTCCAGTGTGCCTAGCATATAGCTTGACCTTGAAAATGGAAATACAAAAACTTAATACAAACAAACAAAAAACAATTATATAGCAGTTACTTCAGAGATATCCTATGATGCCTTTGTTGAATAGCATCTACACAAGGTTCTACCCCTAGCCAGTAAAAAGGACATACTTAAACAGCATTAAAAGGCTCATACATCTATCATACTACAATTTTCAAGGATTCAAAAATTAAATTAATAGATCCAGCCAGTTGAATAACTTCCGGAAAGAAATTGCCTCCATCCATTGAGAGATTAGAGGATTTTTTTTCCCGGTGAAAGACTTCATTTTGCAATGCAAGTATGCAACACAAAATTTGGGATATCAATACAGATGTAGCAATGAAAGAAGCTTAAACCAAGGTTATTAGCAGGCAAAATGTGCTAAGTAATTTTAGCATTTATCTTACCAGTTCTGCCTTGACATTCGTGATTTCCTTTCTTGCAATCTCAACATCAGTTGCCTGACCTTGGAACCTAGCAATTGGCTACAGTGTGAAAAAATTCAATGTCAACAAGACTTTCAAGGTTCATCTGATCTATAGATCACCAGTACTCTAAAAATAAAAAAATGTTAGCACAAAAGAAATGGACAAAGAGATTATATACAGAAAGATAACCTCAAGCACCGTGCATTAAATTATGATATATTACCTGTCTCATCATTATTGTAGATGATGGCAAAGCTGAACGGTTTCCCCTTGCACCAGCAGCCAAAAGTAGGGCTGCCTCTCCCCAGGCATTCCCAACACAAAGTGTAAATATAGGTGGTCTAACAAAACTGCATGAAAATAGATAGTTTAGTCTTAGGGGGAACCAAATATCAAATGCACCTCAAAACGTAATGATTGTACTTTTTGATAATAAAGCCTACTTAGGTAGTGATAAGCTAGCAGGTCTGGTGCCCTAATAAGGTAGTGATAAGGACTGGCATGGCAATATTTGTTATAGGGTGCTCTTTAACAAACCTAATTCCAAATAAATTAAACTAAAGTTTATGCACATCAATTAAAAATTTATCTATTGTGACACATGTATCAAAAATTTTAGCAGGGTATGATAGTTACAGCATTGAGTTCATGAAAAATTCAAGTTCAAATCCAAGAGGCTAATCCAGGATTCAGAATTACTTCTCACAATCCAGTTTAACAAAAGAAGGAAAAGGGGAGAGGTATTTGCATTATCATCTTTTAACAAGTTTGTAACCAACATATATTGGTAATCATATTCAAGTAAAGTCAACAACAGATTCAGAACATGCAAACTACAAATCAAAGAGCAATATAATTCCAGGAAGTATGTTTCAATTCATGAAAGCACACAGATCATAACCCCATGGCATCATATACAGCAAATGCCTCCGTCTCATAACCTAATTTCTCGCCACCCTGCAAAAAGGTAGTAACAATATTAAGTAGAAGAAAAAGTTGCATATTTCATGTTATAAAGGAATGCATGGAGAGGAAAGAACAAAGAACAAACGACGCAGGGGCCATGAAAATTTCTCAAATTAGCTGAATCAATCTAATTATCTGAATCAATCTATAACATAATAATCAATTTAACTGAACTGCATGCCAATAGTAAGATATTTTGCCAAAACAAAGATTTATAATTTCTCTCTAACAAAGACTGCAAGGTTACAAAACTGCCCTCAACAATGCAGAGAGGATACATGAGCATATATAGCAGAGAAATGGATAAGCCTTTTCTTAGTTTTCTATTCCCAGCCTCCTCAAAGCATATAATATAGATAATTTTCAGGAGTATCTCTTGAAATTTGAAAACCTATCGATAAGCAACAATATTAAATTATATTAGCATACCACACAAGACGATAGTGATCAATAAAGCATTAAAACCAACAAAGGCCCAGATGAAGCAATCGGATGCAGCAAAACTAACCTTCGTTGTGCCTGTAGAATTTATATAAAAGTAAATTGGCTTCTTATCATCATCATACTGGAGATACATAAATTCCGCAACCAGCAACTCTGTGACAGAAGGCACAAGACACATTCCCAAATAAACTATTCGATTGTTAAATAAGTATGTTGCTAGATCTGGAGGAGGCTGTTCCCAAGCATTTCCCCTTTGAAATGGTATAACCTGCCAAAAAATAATATAGACATTGCTTATAACAGTCATGAAGAGCTCATAGTTGCATGTGTAGAATAAAGGGAGAGGAAGATATTCTCACAGTACATTGACACATACTTCAAAACATCACCCTTTTCTGTAATTCACTATGAAACTCAATAGTTACACATGCTAGGTTCTTGAATATAGCTTCCTGTTGATTCCTACAACCATCTCATTGTATATAATAAGATGTTTATATGATTTTACACATTTTACACTTGGCATGTACTTTGCAACATTGTGCCCCAATTTTGCACAGGGCAGGACACATCTCTTGCATTCCCAGAAATTCTTAATCTTCCATTATTTTTGTACTGTAGAAGTTTTCAATTTCATGCCCAAAAAAATCAAGAGGGGCTTTTTTGAAGAAGAGGAATGGTCGCATTTAGTTGACACTAAATGCAGTGTACATGAATTCAAAAACCACTCTTAGAACTTAATATACAAGAAAAACCTGGGAATAAGTTGGAACTACACATTCTTTTTCATCTCTATCTGTTGTAGCATCATGTGATAGTGTGATACTCACCTTAGCTCAAAGCAATGTTAGGGGTACTTCACTAACAAAAGAAAGGACAATACTTTAATCAGTACACTATAACCTTCTCATTTTCTTCATTATTTTGACTTCTGTTTCTTATGGTTCTTTGCCTTCTCTATATGAGATTTAATACTCTTTATGTTAAACCTAAATTGACTAAAAAACCATGACAAATAACAAACAAAACAAATTAGTTTGGTATGTATAAGTCGTGAAGCAAAAACACAAGCTTATTCATACCTAATCAGCTAATCTTTTCAGTTCACTCTACAATCTACATGATGATAGTGCAAACATTCTACTTTCAGAAAGTCATAAATTGCTATTATGATAAGCCATTCTCGTAAACGGCTTTGCTATGAAAAGTTCTGTTCTGCTTAATATAGTTGACGAGATAAGGTTATTAGAGGCTTAATATTTTCTTCAATTAAGCCAACGGAAGTCATCTGCAGGCTCAAACGCTAACTAGTTCTATCAATCGGTACAAAGCAACCGAATACTACCATATGACATTTAGAAACAATCATCGCAATTCCAAAACCCTAAAAAGCCAAATGTTCTGGGATTAATGGAAAAGGGAGGAGTTCTGGGGTTGAAGAGAAGTACCATGGTGACGACGCCTCTCTTGGGCCGAGAGTTTGGCGACGGGATGAGGACCTGTGGCCGGAATTTGATGCCGGAGAACTCTCCGGATAGGCTTCCTCCGGTGGAAGGAGGGAGGAAGTTGGTGCATAGGGGAGATGCTTTGAGAGAAGATGTCGGTGAGCAAGAGACGGGTCGGGCCGAAGACACGGGCGTAGATAGGAGGCGCGTGGGGAGGAAAGAGTGGGACGCCATGGCTGGAGTATCGATCGATGGAAGGAGGCGGGAGACAAATATCGACGGGCGAGGAAGAAGACTAGAAGAGGATAGAGAAGAAACGCTTGTAGCTTGGCAGCTGGCTGAACTCGACCACGCACCTCAATAGAATTGGGTCGAGTTGTGTGTTTTGGTGGCTTCAAATCAGATCGACATTTGACTAATGAGATTGGTTTATAGTATTAAGTAGGTTTAATTTCATTTTCATTTTCATTTTAATTAAAATGTTTAATTCATTTTTCTACCAGATATGTTTAATACTTCTATCATTATATAAAAGTTAAGCCTATTAAGAAATAAGATGAAGTATTCATCCATCATTTCTTTTGTTTTATTAGGCCTAAGAGATGAAATATTCATTATCACTTTTTGTTTTATTAAGATGATAATCATTACGGTAATTGCTATCTTTAATTTTTTTCAGCTTTATACGACTGAACTTGTCATGCAAGTCAAACTTTGGCTATAAATAGAATGTGCAATTCATTATAACGAATCAGTGAAATCAGTTTAGATTTCACAAGTTTCTCTCCCAAAATATTTCACAACACGTTATCAGCACGAGAGTTTCTCAAAACAAAATAACAACTGAGTGGCTAGATCGTGAAGTTGATCTATACCAACTGAGTGGCTAGATCTTGAAGTTGATCTAATGGCAAATATTGCAACGCGGTAATTTGATATTCTCGACTTATAAGGCCAGAGATATATGGAATGGAAGGTTGATGCACTAGCTCACCTCTAAGCAAATGGTCTATAAGAGACCATAAAAGAAAATGAAAATATGGTCTACAAGAGACCATAAAAGAAAATAAAAATATTTCCCCACAGAATAAGGCTAAGGCAATTATCTTTCTTCGCCATCATATACATGCAAGCTTGAAATCTGAATATCTGTTGGTGGAAAATCCAAAAGAATTATGGGAAAGCCTAGAACAAAGATATGGACACCAACAACAAGTTTTGCTCCCTAAAGCAAATTATGACCGGACTAATTTAAGGTTTCAAGACTTCAAGTCAGTCAATGATTATATTTGCCTTGTTTCTTATAAGCTCTCAATTACGTTTATGCGGGCAGAAAATATCTGAAGAGCTACTGTTGTATAAAACTTATTCAACCATGCATGCTACTAATGTGTTGTTACAAGAACAATACAAACAAAGAAAGTTTAAAAAGTATTCAGATTTAATATAAGTACTACTTGTAGCTGAGCAGAATAATGAGCTACTCATGAAAAACCATAACCTGAGGCCAACTAGTATTGTACCATACCTTGAAATAAATGCCACATATGTCTATCAAAGAAATGATAGTAGGCGTCAAAATAACCATGGACACGATGGCAATCGTAGCCATGGCTGTGGTCGAGGCCATAGTCAAGGGCGTGGCCGTAGTAAAGGTTTTGGTATTTATCAGAACAATAATTCTTCTGATACATCCATTTCCAAGGGAAATGATAAGCAAATGGTTCAGAAGGGTCCTATAGGACCCTCCCAAAAGCCCAAATCAATATGCTATAGGTGTGGTATGACAGGTCACTGGGCAAGGGTGTCGCGCACATCCAAACATTTGGTTGAGTTGTACCAAGCTTCCCAAAAAGATAAGGGGAAGAATGTGGAGACTCATTTTGTTGACAATAATGAACCTATACAAATCCTAGATGTCTCTAATTTCATCATAAATGAAAACATCAACTACTGAAAACTAGAATATCTATCCATGTAATAATATCTGTTGTTTATGTTTTAATTATGTTTTTCTTTATCTTGAAGATATGAAAACGATTAAAGATATATCAAGTAGAAAGAATCAATGTTTAGTGGACACCGTTACTATGCACGCCATCTTGAGAAATAAATAGTACTTTACTCAGTTAACTTTGCTCGAAGCAAATGTTAAAACAATCCCTGGTGTGACAAAATTGATCGAAGGCTCTGGTAGAGCTTGTATTTTGCTCCCTGAAGGGAAAAAATTGATTATAAATGACACATTATATTCAAGTAAGTCTCAAAGAAACTTACAAAGCCTTAAAGATGTGCGTCAGAATGGTTTTCATGTAGAAACCATAAATGAAAACAATAAAGAATATTTGTGCATCACAAGACAAATATGTGGCAAGAACCAGATTTTAGAAAAACTGTCAGCCCATAGTACTGGACTTTATCAGACATATATAAGTCCAGTAGAGACAAATGTAACATCTTATGAGAAATTAAATGATAAAAGGATGTTTGCATTATGTTAAGACCGTTTGGGTCATCCAGGTAATGGAATGATGCATAAAATCATTGGAAGTTCAACTGGGCATTTAATAAAGAGAGAAAATGTCCTTAAATCAAGTGATTTTAACTATAGTGATTGTTCACTGGGGATTGAAAATCCAACGTTTTTGGAACGAATACAAGGTGATATTTGTGGACTGATAGTCCCACCATGTGGACCATTTAGATAACTTATGGTATTAATTGATGCATCGACAAGATGGTCACATGTGAGGCTCTTATCAACAAGAAATACAACTTTTGCCAAACTCCTAACTCAAATCATTCGTGTACGAGCTCAATTTCCGAATTATACAATCAAAAGAATCCGACTTGATAATGCAGGAGAATTTACTTCTCAAACATTCAATGACTATTGTATGTCAAGTGGGATTACAGTTGAGCATCTGGTGGCTCATGTTCACACACAAAATGGTCTTGCTGAATCTCTAATTAAACGATTATAATTAATAACTAGACCATTATTGATGAAGTCTAAACTGCCAACATTAGTTTGGGGACATGTCATATTGAATGCCGCAGCTCTGGTACGATTAAGACCAACTGCATATCAAAGTATTCTCCATTGCAATTAGTTACTGGTAAAGAACAAGATATATCACATTTAAAGATATTTGGTTGTGCGGTTTATGTTCCTATTGCTCCACTGCAACGCACAAAAATGGGTCCCCAACAAAGATTGGGAATATATGTTGGTTTTGAATCCTGATCAATTATTAGATATATTGAACCAACCACGGGTGACCTATTTACAACAAGATTTGATGATTGTCATTTTAATGAAAATGAATTTCCAAATCTCGGTGGAAAAGGACATAAGGAAATTACTTAGAATGCTTCATCATTATCTTATCTTGATTCACATACAAAAATGTGTGAACAAGAAATACAAAAGATTGTACATTTACAGAGTATAGCAAATAAATTACCTGACCAATTTATAGACATAAAGAAAGTGACAAAGTCACATGTATTAGTTGTAAATGCCCCTGAGAGAATTGAAATTCATGCGGGACAATTAGATAAGAATCCTGAAAAGGAATTTACAGCGCGCCGAAAACGCGGCCACCCACTTGGATCAAAAGATCTAAAACCAAGATAGAATAGGCGACAGAATAATCCAAATGAAGTTGCACCGATTTTCTATTCAAGGGGAGAACATGACAAATATACCTCCAAAAATCTAGGAGATGTGTCAGAAATAAACACTATTCCGGATAAAAACAAAACGGAGAATGTTCGGAATAAGAATGACCCGGACTAAAGTCGTCGTGCCAAGATTAAAAAGTAAATTACCCAAAATTACAGACTAAGTATAGCATGCAAGTAAGGGGTCGAACCCAAGAGAACTGAGGCTTCTAGTTTCAATATTTTTATCAACTTAAGGAAAAAGGGGTTTTGGGAATAGTTTGATCTATCTAAACTATCTAACAAACTAATAAACAAAACAAGTATTCAAATTAAGAGAAGCAAGCAAGTTTATCCGACAGATTCAAATTGATAAAGTCATTCGATCATTGGTTTCTTCCTTTGATTTCATTCACACCCAAGATTAATTCCTATCTTGATCATTAATAATCGCAAGTCCACGGTCAATCAATTCTTTAATCCTAGGCAAGGACACTTAACCTAGAATTAGCATAGAAAACAAGGATATACAGAATATCGATTCAAGCAATCAAGCTACGAGTCAATTCACCCATGATTGTTCATTCTCTTAGTATACATGATGATCAATTCAGGCCTCGAGAAGATGATAAAGAGATTCTTGGTCCTAAAGTCCCCTACCTAAGTGCAATTGGTGCATCAATGCATCTCGCAAACAATACAAGACCAGATATTACTTTTGCTGTAAGCTTGTTATCAAGATACAACTCATTACCAACAAGACAACATTGGAACGGAATCAAACATGTGTTTCGATACCTAAGAGGTACTCTTGACCTTGGGTTATATTATCATAGAAATAAAAATGTTGCTCTTGTTGGATATGTAGATGCATGATATCTATCAGATCCACACAAAGAAAAATCTCAAAATGGTTATATATTCAAGTATGGAGATACGACAATCTTATGGAAGTCAACAAAGCAAACGCTTACCGCTACATCATCAAACCATGCAGAATTAATCGCTCTTTATGAAGCAGGAAGAGAATGTGTTTGGTTAAGGTCAATGATTGGATATATTAAAAAAGAATGCAAAATAAGATCAATTGTAGGCAATCAAACCATGATATATGAAGACAATTCTGCATGTGTCACACAAGTCAAAGGGGGTTATATCAAAGGAGATCAGACGAAGAACATTTCACCAAAATTGTTCTCAACTCATGATCTAAAGAAGGAGCGCAAGATCGAAATCCATCAAATCCGATCAAGTGAAAATATTGCATATTTGTTCACAAAATCCTTACGACCCAAGAAGTCTGAAGAACTTGTCTACAAGATCGGAATGCGCAGATTTCGAGAAGTACGTTAATTTCAGGGGGAGAATTATACGCATTGCACTCTTTTTCCCTTCATTCAGTTTTTTCCAATTGGGTTTACCTGACAAGGTTTTTAATGAGGCAATATTATGAAAGTGTATAAGACAAGCTGTACTCTTTTTGCCTGTGCTATGGTTTTATCCCACTGGATTTTTCCTAGCCAGGTTTTTAACGAGGCAGCATATAGAAAACCCTAAATGAAAGGATGAATATTCAAGGGGGAGTGTTAAGAGATAAGATGAAGTATTCATCCATCATTTCTTTTGTTTTATTATGCCTAAGAGATGAAGTATTCATCATCACTTTTTGTTTTATTAGGGTTGTTTTATTAGTTTGACAATCATTACGACAATTACTGCTTTCAATTTCTTTCAACTTTATATGGCTGAACTTGTCATGCAAGTCAAACTTTGGCTATAAATAGGATGTACAATTCATTGTAAAGAATCAATTAAATCAGTTCAGATTTCACAAGTTTCTATCCCAAATATTTCACAACAAAGCCAACGTACTTGGATTTTGCTGTTTAATTTTTCAATGACTTGTTTTGACAAAAAAATTATGGGAAATTCCGGTTGGTAACCTCGAGTTTTTGTTTTTTCCAAGTGGTGACCTGAAAAAAAAAAACTTTTTCCGAGTGGTACCTCTGAACTTTTGCAAAAGTCTAGCTGGTGCCCTTACTTGTAAATTTTCGTCAGTTAATAACTAAATTAATATGTTTTCTAATGAAAAAATATATTTTTATATTTAATTAAATTAAAACACAATTTTAATTGAATAAAAATGAAAATAAATCATATAAAAATAATTTTTTTATTTTATATATCTATATTTCAAGTAGATTTTATGTTGTATAATTCAAATTTTTTAAGTTAAAACCAAAAATATTATAATAATTATATTAAAAGAAATATATTGCAATATTAACATTTTCCATGTGGATTATATAGTAATTTTTACAATTTTTTATAAGTTGATAGAAATTAAAATTTTAATGTAACTCGAGAGTACCATAATGAAAATTCTATTTTTTTTAAAGAAAAAGTTATTATATAAAACCTACATGACAAATTTTAATTATGGAATATATTTATTTTAATCTAAATATTGTAATTTTTTTAAACTTAAAAATTTTAATTTTTTTGATAAGGAAAGTAATTAGGGTGACCACTAACATCCTACTAGTCGCCCTAGAGCATCTTGACGGATGAGGGTAAGTAAACCCGGATCATCTACAAGAGGGATGGAGGAGACACGTCTGAATGATCCAAGGATGAAGTCCGCCACAGAATTGCACTCCCGATAGAGGTGAGTGATACACCAATCCTGGAACCGAGCATGCAAACAGTGGATGTCCGAACGTAGTAGCTCAATCTCCCACGGGCAGTGCCAGTCATCGAGCACGACCTTGACCAGCTGCAAATTTGCGCCTTTAATCTAGATCTGGGGAATGCCATGTCTGGTGGACTCGAGAAGTCCCTGGCGCAAGGCGATGGTCTCGGATATCAAAACGGATTGTCGACAAATCAGTCCTTCACTCCTTCTTCAATGTGGATGGGGGAGCCTCCAAAGTCACTGAGGATGAACCCGAATGAAGCCACACCATCTGCATTTACTTCACTATCAAAATTCAGTTTAATATAGTCCCTCTTGGGCTTTGCCCATTTCGTATGCTTTCTTCTTGCTTCACCTCCAATTGTATGAGTGCGGGGGCCATGGGAGTCCGAAGCTCCAGCTAGTTTCCATTCTTTAATCTGGTTTCGGGTAAATTTAGCAATGTTATCAGCATTAGTCAGATTTGTTCCGTTGTTGTTATCAAAAACTTGCTTATTTCTCGCGAACCATAGGCTCCACCAAGTTTTTATAAGGATTTCCAATTCCTCTTTTGTTAACTTTTCCTTAATTTCTTCGAGGACCTGATATGGTTTTTTGTCGTCCAGGGATACCTGGTTAGTAATCCTAAAGAGTTTTGCGTTTATAGAATTAATGGTTGCTTTTGTAAGGAGGCATGAAAATAGGATGTGGTTTGTGTCTTCAACCTGGTTATTGCACGCTTCGCAGCCTTGTGGAACCGAGATATGGTTAGCCGCAAGCCTAGTTTTATTCGGAAGGCCGTTACGAGCCACTTTCTACATGAAGTTTTTCATTTTGGGAGGGATGTTTAGCCGGTTAATCCATTCAAGGTTAATCTTAGGTTCACCTTTGGATTGGTGGAGCCATTGCATTGTCGAGTGAGTGGAGTACCATCCATTTTTACTTGGTTGCCAGTACAGTCTGTTCGGTATTTTATTGATGGGTTTAATAATTTTGGAGATTCTTTCGAGGTCATCTTGATTAACAACCTGCCTCAACTTTTCAATGTTCCATGAGTTATCCTCACTGAGGTACACCTCAATAAGCTCCTCCTAATTAATGAGGCTTTCATCCTCGGGCTTTGGGTTGAGGGGACCGTTGCCGGTCCAATTGTCTTTCCAAAATCGGATGGTTTTGCCGTCCCCCACTTGCCAGATGAACCCCTTAATGAACAGGTCTTGTAGGCCAACTAATTTGGACCACTGCCATGATGTGTTCTGTTTTTTTTCTTATAGTTTAGGATACTTTCTGTTTTGAGGTATTTTTCAGTCACTAATTTGACCCAGAGATTATTTGATTTTGCTAGGATTTTCCAAAGTAGTTTCATTTGGAGTGCTTGATTCATTTTGGCCGCCTTGGCGATTCCCAACCCTCCGTGGGCGCACGGGGGAGGGGGGGGGGACAAATGGAATTCCAGCTTATGAGTGGTTTGTAGTTGTTTTCCTTATTCTAGAAGAAGTTTTTGTTAATATCGTCTAGTTCTTTCAAGGTTGATTGCGGTAATAAAAACGATTGCATTATATAGTTTGGTTGTGCTGAGGCTTTGATTAGGGTTTTACGCCCCTCTTGGGATAAGGCGTTAGCGTTCCATTTTGTTAATTGGGATCTGGTGCGTAGTACTAGGGGTTTAAAGGTGTTTTGTGTTACTCTCCTGTTAATTATCGGACATCCTAGATATTTATCCAAGGCAACTGTGTTTGCAATTTGGGGGATTTGTTTTATCTGCTCTTTTGTGTTGTTGTTTGTGTTTTTGGTAACTTGGAACGCGGATTTATGGAAGTTGACTTTCTGGCCAGATATTTGACTGTAGTCATCAATAATGTCATTAATATTTTTGCAAGCATGGCTATTGGCTTTTGCAAAGATGATGATATCGTCCACAAAGTCCAGGAAAGGGATTTTTGTTCCATTTCTCGAGATTTAGATCCCGATGCCACTTTTTGGGTTAGTACTCAAAAGGTGGAGCTGTCTTGCCAGAATCTCGACGACAATAATGAATAAATATGGCAATAGGGGGTCCCCCTGCCTGAGGCCATGTTGGGGGTAGAATTGTTCTGTTGGTCCATTTTTTAACTAGTACAGAAAAGGAGACTTTTTTTACACATTCCCGGATCCAACCCACGAATTTGTTGTGAAAACCAAATTTGTGGAGAATATCGGTCAGGAATTCCCAGTTGATCCGATCGTAGGCTTTTTCCATATCGAGTTTGATTGCAATCCAGCCCTTCCGCCCACGTTTGTTGCGGAAGGTGTGGAAAATTTCATGCGCAATGAGTGTGTTATCTTGGATACTCCAATTCTGGATGAATGCCCCTTGCATCGGGTGGATTAGTTTGTTTAGGGCGTTTTTAAGGCGGTTTGTTATAATCTTCGAGATTACTTTGTAGATGGTATTGCATATGCTAATTGGCCTGTAATGGTTAGTTGAATTAGGGTTTTCACATTTGGGTAACAGGGTTATAAATGTGTGGTTGGTTTGTTTCAAAATCTTCCCCTATGTGGAAGAAGCTTTTAACAGCTTTTGCCACGTCCGGTCCAACGATATGCCAGTATTTTTTGTAGAAGCTAGCCGACATTCCATTCGGGCCGAGGGATTTGTCATCCCCAATGTCGATTATTGCCTTCTTAATTTAACTGTTATTTTTCTTTTGATGGTTTGAGTCATGTCTTGGAGCTTGCTGCGGTTTATTTCGAAAGCCCTGAATCAATTTTGGAAGTCCCGTTTAATTTCTGTTTTGATGTTTTCTAGTCCGGATATTTGTGTGCCCTTTGATATACGGTTTTCTTTAATATTGGTTCCGTTCCTTCTACCGTTGGCAATCCGGTGGAAGTATTTGGTATTTTTGTCATTCAGTTTAATGTGCGAGTTTTTAGCCCTTTGTTTCCAGTAAGAGTTGTGGAAAGTAATGAGGCACGATCGTTTCTTCACCAATCTCTCTTGTTTTTGAATTAGTTGCGTGTTTTGGTGTTCAATGATATCTTTTTGGATCTGAAGTAGGTTCTCATCTAGTTTTTTGATTTGTTCGAAAGTATTTCCAAAGGTATGTTTATTCCATGCTTTTGCTTCTTAACAACACTAAAAGTTATCCCTCAAGGGATAAATAAATGCACAAATCTCTCTTTTCAATCCCCTCCAAATAAAATATTCAATCTCCCTATTCAATCTCCTCCCTATATATTCAATCTCCTCCAAATAAAGTATAAAATATTATCCAAATAAGATATGACAACGTTCTGGATGTTGAGTACAAATCTTCAATTCGCGTTAAACCGTACAAATCTTCAAACCTTTAACTGCATTTTCCATATATTATTTCTTCACATCAAACCGTACAAATGTTATCACCACGGTCACAATTAAAATTACATACATTATTATCTAATCATCCATACTCATTAAATCATTAAACACATTATTAAGAGTAATAAATCTCATACAACAACAACTAATACATATAATTTGCATTCTCTCTTCATAAAATAAATAAACCGTCTAAATTTATTTTCTCTTCATTATTTATTTCCAAAAACTAAAGCATATAATTAGTATTTTTATTCTAATTTATATAACATACCCAATTATATATGTCCAATTATAAAATCATTACCTATAGACCGTCCAACGGACGGGCCAAACCTTCTAGTTTGTTTTAAGTAGTTGTGTTTTTTTTGGTGATGTTAAACATGTGTGATCCACCTGCGTTGTAGCCCCAGGCTTTCTTGACGACATTTTGGAAATCTTCTCTAGAGGTCCTCATCATCTCAAATTTGAATGGTTGTGATTTGAAAGGTACTCCTGTTGGGAGTTCACATGAGATAGGGTTAGTGATCGGATGATGAGAAGGCATGGTATTTTGTTGCAATAGATGGGTACCATTGGATTATCTGGTTGCTTACTAAAGTATGGTCTAATTTCTCAAAAATAGTATTTTCGAGGTTTTTGGATCTTCTCCAAGTGAATTTGTTACTAGACGTTGGAATATCACATACGTCACAATCATTTTTAAAGTTGATAAGTCGTTCAAACCTGGAATGGTTAGGATTATCGCCCCCTTGCTTTTCGTTTGGGTGTTGGATTTCGTTGAGGTCTCCCATAATGATACAAGGAAGGTTACAATTCTGGACAAATAGTTAGTTTCGTCCAGAACTGGTCCTTGTCTTGTGCCCTTGGCGGAGCGTAGGCAAAAATTATGATCAATTCATTGTTGGTTTCTAGATTTGTGTAGTGAAACCCGATGAAACGGTTATCTTTGTGGATAGTTTGGATTCTTTCATTCGAGAGGTGTGACCCCTTCCAGAGAACACAGATCCCCCCAGCGAATCCATTTGATGGAATGAACTCAATAGAGTCAAAGCCAGCTTTTTGCCATACTTTACTTTCTGGCGGGTCTTGGGCTTTTGTTTCAACTAAAGATATTAGGTGAATATTTTCAAGGGGCATAGCGCATTGACTTTGGTCAAAAAGGACCTATGCTTAATGCCCCTGCAGTTCCACACGCAAATCTTCATAGGAAACCAATAATGGTGTGGTTTTTTGCTAGAAGTGGACGGGAAAACATCCAAAATTTCGATTTTGTCGTATTGTGTTGAAGTATTGTTATTTTAAATTTGTTTGTAGTAGGTTTGTTAAGCGAGATAATGATAGACACGAAACTTTTAGACTTCGGGATATCAAAGTTGTACTTTGGGGAGGTCATCCCATAGATAACAATTTGGTCATGGGTTTTTAAAAGAAGAGATATTTTGTAATAACTGTAGTTTTTGAGGATATTTTTGAATTTTTCTCGGATATCCTTTTAACCTCTTTGGTCCGTTTTAACGCTTAATCCACTATTTTTGTCGGAATTTAAATCCTAGAAAATTGTTGGTGACATCCTAAAATCACAAAGAAATGATTTTATGGATCGGTGTGAATTCTAGGATTTTTCAGTGGAAAAATAATATTTATTGGATAAGCCGTCTTTTTAATTATGTACCGGAAATGATTTAAAATACGAAACGGAAGCCTTAAAAATTAAAGGTAGCGTTATAAAATCATGGAAATTGATTTTATTGGTCTACATAATTTACGTGACGTTTTGTATTTAGTAAGTTTTTCCACCCGAGGTATATAATTTTACCGCTTTAACGCGAGTCCCGTTTCGAGACGAATTTTGATTTTTAAACACCGCCTCTCTTGCTTAATAAGGAAGGAAGTGGAGAAAGAATTCTTATCCACTCCTATCTTCTTGCCTCGTCAAAGTCTATCATTTCCCATGAAAAACAAAGGAACCAGGACGAGAGAGGGCGGACGACGACGAACTCGTTGAGTTTTCACCGCCGACGATCTTCCTTGCCCTTCCACCTCCATCTCCACCTTCCTCCACCTCACCTTCTTCCTCACTTCGAGGCTTGGGGTCGCTGCTGCTGCACCAGGGGGCAGAGTCAAGCGAAGCAGGACGGAACGCTAGCTCGGGAGAAGAATACGTCACCGTCGGTCATCTTCCTCGCCTCGTTATGGCTACCGTCGGCGACCACCGGTCCCTCCGACCACCACCCACTTCAAGGGTCGCCGTCAGGCAACACCCAGTCACCCTTGGGATCGGGGATCGAGACACTATCGAGCCAAACGAGCCATGGGCTCGAGTGAAGGTATATACGATCAAAATTAATTAGCGGGTTGATTACGGAGCCATCGTAAGGGCCTTTCGGTTCCGCTTTGCTAATTAAATTTATGGTTTTTATAATCTTGACGTTGATACGGTCTCACAGGTTCAAACCGCTCGAGAAACGGACGTCGGGATCTTCGGATAATTACTCGGGATTCGTTGTTAATCCGTTTAATCCGAGATTTGGTCACCTTTAAGAACTGTTGCTAATGAACAATTTTTATTTAGAAAATTGTTTCAAAAGTGAAGCGGATAATTAGGTATAATTCCGCCAAGATGGCTCCTTAAAGCATAATAACTAAGGATTTATTATATATCGATATTCAGAAATTAAATCGTTTATCGATTAGGAAGTTGTAGGAGTTGAGAATACAACTAAGAAATGTTTCTGTGAGCTCGTTGCTGAGAAATCCTTTTGTTATATTTGTCAGAAGGATGATAAAGATTACTGTTGGAATTGCTAAGGACGTTGAGCACGCTTTCGAAGGCAAGTGGACGGTTCTCTCTTGCATTATGGTTATTAAATGAGGAATTGAATCCCATTTAATATTTGTGTTGGGAACAACTTGTGTGCTTAATAAAATATGATATGTTGTTATATTTGTTAGAAATAATGACCATGTTGTTTATTCAATTTTGCGCTAGAACTGGATTTAGGTCTGTTCTGTGTGACCTTGTATGTTGTCTTACGCTGAGACATTGTTGTTGAATTAAGGTAGTTTCAGGGATGGAAACGTGGTTCCATATCCTCTCTTTAAAAAGATTACATTAGGAGGGGCCTAATCCTAATGGAGGGTCATGACTCTTCCCCTGCTCTTCGTGTGAGAGGTGTGATGCGCACTCTAGCTAAGTGCAATTGGCACGGTGTAGTGTAGACGACAGGGTAATAGGCCTCTCTGATCTCTACCTCACCATATGCAAATGAAAGATCAAGGATAGTTTAAGTCATGTGATCTTGGTACAGGGTAGATGACAATGGATGAAATACTCCGATGATCTCTACAATACCAAAATATTTCGGCAGTAGTTCGAGCCGATTATGAATCACCAACTTGTTTGTGAAAAGTTTTGAAAGTAATATAAGATAAGTGCGTTAGGCACATTAATATACATGAATGGTTCGTCCAGTCGGAAAGCCATTCTTGCTCTCGGTTATGAATGATTCTTAATCAAACTTTGGTTAAGTCAATCTGATTAGTCGATGGAGGCTTTTCAAAATGTGATGTGATTATTATGAGTTCCCAACAATTGTTTATGCTTCTTAAAGAAACCACAAGCGGTGGTGTTCTCTCTCTTGATTATGCGAGTCTCCTTCTTTTTCTCTATAAGACTGCTAACTATTGGATCATAATCCGAGTCTAATCGGATTTGGATGCCAATATGTTTAGTTACAACCATAAGAACCAAGTTAGATTCTCCGCTTGCTTAGTCTTTCATTAGACTAACCCGTCCATCTTCTTTTCTTTTATATGGTCGGCTGGTGTCCACCGTTGGTTTACGATACATCAGGTTCTTCTTGGAAGTTGATTCAAGAGGCGGATTCAGAAGTTTGAAGCTCCAAAAGTTGAAGAAATGTTTCCAATGGCTATACTTGAGTGAAGATCATGGTTGAACTACTTCAAAGCGAAGCTGAGTTTCAGAAATAAGAACTTAAAGAAGACTTGATGAAGATTTTGTTTAAATAGAAGGTTGTTCTATTTATTTACAAATTCTTTTTAAGTTAAGGCTTGTATAAGACCTTTTATTCTCTTTTCCGCTATAAAGTCTTACTTAATTTTGTTAGTTTTTAAATGGTTTCATTTACCTTGTTCTAATTGTTCAGTCAGTTTAAAGCCTTGGGTAGCTTCGGTTTAGTCTTAATCGGGGTTACTGGCGGTAATACCTCTAGGGTAAGTAAGGGGGTGTTACATATTTAATATAGGTAGTTATATCAATTATGGCACAAAAAGTGTCCATAATTGAATACCACAGAGGGGTATCGTTTGTATGTATGAAGTTGTTAAGCATTTTGGTTATTTTCCGAAAGTCGTTACAGGTTGTAAGGTCTGTTTGTATCATAGAGGCTCGGGTTTTACGACAAGTATTGCCTTTGAAGACCACATGGGTTCTCCCTTTTGCTTTCATGTTGTTAGTCAAATTTGTTAATTTAACAAAGCACCAGAAAAACATTTTAGTGGTTTGCATTTTGGTGTTTTCACCGGCCTTTACCATACGCCCTTTATGGAGGGGGTTATGAGTGGCGATTTTTTGTGGTTTTTGAACCATTGAATGGGCTTGAAACCCCAAAATTTTCGCGATATTCCAGTTCAACAATCTGGTGGCCTTTTAACTCACACAAGTTGAAACCAGGAGTTGTGGGTTTACCATAGGAAATGCTTCTCTTAAGCATACAAACAGGTTTGGCACACTGATGTTCGTGTTTTTAGTATAGTTTTTAGTATGTTTTCTTAGGTTATTAGGATTAGTTTTGATAAATTTAGGATTATTTTTGTGTGTTTTTGGATGGTTTTGCATATTTTGTGAAAAGTATGGAAGCTACTTCGTTTTGTGTATTTTTGTAGGATTTAGCAAGGAAATGGTGTTATTTGAAGCTGAATTTGGAGCACTATGATGAAAGGCGAATGAATACAGGATGAAGAAGTCGAAGTCTACAAATTTTGGAAGAGAAGTGTTGAAGAAAGACAAGCCCAGGCTCGTTAACGAGGATGTGAGGTCTCGTTAACGAGGCCACGTGATGAAGATTTCGAGAGTTTGACTTTGTGTCTCACCAATCCTGTGCGGGAATTTATTTCCGTGTCGGTAGAGTATCTTTTTATGATTTCAGGGTTATTATATTAGGTACTTTAGGTCTTGTTATCTTTCTAGATTTTATTTCTATCTTTTAGAATAGTTTCTATCCTTTTAGGAAAGTTTATATCTTTTAGCCTTTTTTAGTTTCTAGCCTCTTTTTAGTATAAATACCCTTCTATCTAGCATAGAAAGGGGAGGTCGAATTTTGGAGGGAGGAGAGCCGGGAGAGAGAAGGACGGATCGGAGTCGTGATCGAAGGAGCTCGGTAGACGAGAGTTACCGAGGTCGTTAGTCGTGTTTTTGATTCGGTATTTCGTTATTTTCGGTTTCTTCTGAATCTCTGTAAGACTATATTTCTTATTTATTTGAGTAGTATTTTGTTTTTAATGTTTTCTTTGATTGAAGTTATTAGTTTCGTAGCCATGATTAGTGAGTAGTTTTTTTTATCTAGGGTCGGGGTTGAAACCCGGCATAGTTATGCATGTTTTATGAGTAAGATTGTGTGTTGAATGCCTTTTATCTATTGTTGAGATTGTTTGTTGTTCTTATACCAAAATGAAAGTTGAGGTAATTTAAGTTGTTGACTTGATTGAAAGAGAAAGTTATAAACTTAAAGGTTGATATTGTTTGAAAACGAAAGTTTCAAGCTTTAGATCCGAAACCAAGCAATCGGGTGAATTAGTTTATGAAAGTAGATTGATTTGCTTATTAGTCAATGAAAGTTGATGCTTCTATCTATTTAAAGGCATGATATCTTATCTTCTTACAAGTTTATATGCATGACTATGTTGTGGTAGCCCTTATCCTAGATCTTCGTTTTTATTTGATTTCTTTCAAGATCATATTCGTTACTGAGTTCGTTGGCTCGGTACCGAACCTGCCTAGGTCGTTAATTTTGGTCTTTTTATTCTCGGTGGTTCGTTAACGAGGCTGACAACTTCGTTAACGAGGCTGCTTGTGTGTTTTGCTTGTTTTGTTTTAATTTTTCTTACAGTGGGGACACTGTAATTTTAAGTATGGGGTGGGAGGAAGTAGAAACTTTTGTGTCTTGTTTGTTTCTTGTGCTTTATTTTAAAATAGTTCTTTTATATAAAAAAAAGAAAAAAAATCAAAAATTTGATAAAATCCAAAAAGAGTTTTAGAATTGATAGATATCCCTTTCTTAGGTTCTATGATAGTAGTTGCTAACATGATTATATAATTCCTTGCAAAACATGTCTTTGATAATATAGCCGGATTCTTATTATGAAGTTGTTTTTAGGAAGGAATAACATTTGATGAAATTGAGCACATATGATCTTTATAGCATAAGTGATGCGATCCAACGATAATTCCTTGTGAGTTGTTTTTGGCCTTATAGGGAGAACATCAAAAATCCCTCTTCTTTTCTTGTGTGATTTACTCTCTATATGCATATTATCTCTTGGAATTGTGATGGTTATCTATTTCTTGAAACCTATATGAGATTATTAATTCATTACTTGTGAAAATCATATGATAGAGAACTTATTTTTCATAAGCCCTATTAATCCATATCCACCCTTACATTATCCTCTTTTTGACAACCAAATTGAGCCTTAAGCTTTTATTTTTAGCTCCACAAAAATTATTCCCTAGCCGAGATAAGCTTGACCCTATCCGGGGATTAGGACTTAGATTGGAGAGGTATGTTTTGTTGAGTGCAATGATATGCTTGGTTTGAAATTGAGGGATTATTGGGAAGGGTAGATTGGAAGTCTCTTGTTTTAAGTGTAAAAGGAAAGATCTCTTGATAGCAAAAGATGCACAAAAGGGAGTTGTTAAGAAGAAGCAGAGTACATGATGAAGCTCGTTAACGACCCTGAAGTGGTTCGTTAACGAGGCAACGAGGAAAAAAATTTAAAAAAAAGGAAGAGAAAGAAGAAGTTTGAAGTGCATGTGTGTTTGATAAATATATCAGAAATTCTTTCAAGTTATTTTATGAGACTTTCTAGGATATATTGGGTGAGTAAAAATAAGTGCATAAAGAAGAGAGAGTTTGGTTATCTTTTGAGAGTTTTGTTATGTGTGAGTTTTTAGGAGTCTTTTGATTCCCGGATATTATTAGCACCACATAGCCAAAATATTTCCACGCCTTATTGTCTTTACCAAGCCCCGTTACAACCCGGCCGAATGGAAGCTTCTATGAAGTTTTTCATTGAGCCTAAGTTCTCTTGATGATTTTTTGCTTGTTTTGATTAATCTTGGGTGGAGAGTTTGGTGATATAAGTTCCAATTTCTATGAGTTTTTGTATATAAGATGAGTTGAGAGATTGATTTTTATAGCCCAAACACATGAGAGTTGAGTGAAACACATTACCCTTGTGAGGTTGGATTGTATTTTCTTATGTCTATTTGGTGCATATATGTGTGATGATATTAATAGTCAATTTTGCTATTTTTCTTCTATGTGCTGAAATTGTTTTTAGATAATGGCTATATTTTGATGAGTATGTTTGTCTGGTTTTGATTATTGTTTAGTGATTGCTTGAGGACAAGCAAGTCTAAGTATGGGGTATTTTGATGTTCGTGTTTTTAGTATAGTTTTTAGTATGTTTTCTTAGGTTATTAGGATTAGTTTTGATAAATTTAGGATTAGTTTTGTGTGTTTTTGGATGGTTTTGCATATTTTGTGAAAAGTATGGAAGCTACTCCGTTTTGTGTATTTTTGTAGGATTTAGCAAGGAAATGGTGTTATTTGAAGCTGAATTTGGAGCACTATGATGAAAGGCGGATGAATACAGGATGAAGAAGTCGAAGTCTACAAATTTTGGAAGAGAAGTGTTGAAGAAAGACAAGCCCAGGCTCGTTAATGAGGCTGTGAGGGCTCGTTAACGAGGCCACGTGATGAAGATTTCGAGAGTTTGACTTTGTGTCTCACCGATCCTGTGCGGGAACTTATTTCCGTGTCGGTAGAGTATCTTTTTATGATTTTAGGGTTATTATATTAGGTACTTTAGGTCTTGTTATCTTTCTAGATTTTATTTCTATCTTTTAGAATAGTTTCTATCTTTTTAGGAAAGTTTATATCTTTTAGCCTTTTTTAGTTTCTAGCCTCTTTTTAGTATAAATACCCTTCTATCTAGCATAGAAAGGGGAGGTCGAATTTTGGAGGGAGGAGAGCCGGGAGAGAGAAGGACGGATCGGAGTCGTGATCGAAGGAGCTCGGTAGACGAGAGTTACCGAGGTCGTTAGTCGTGTTTTTGATTCGGTATTTCGTTATTTTCGATTTCTTCTGAATCTCTGTAAGACTATATTTCTTATTTATTTGAGTAGTATTTTGTTTTTAATGTTTTCTTTGATTGAAGTTATTAGTTTCGTAGTCATGATTAGTGAGTAGTTTTTTTTATCTAGGGTCGGGGTTGAAACCCGGCATAGTTATGCATGTTTTATGAGTAAGATTGTGTGTTGAATGCCTTTTATCTATTGTTGAGATTGTTTGTTGTTCTTATACCAAAATGAAAGTTGAGGTAATTTAAGTTGTTGACTTGATTGAAAGAGAAAGTTATAAACTTAAAGGTTGATATTGTTTGAAAACGAAAGTTTCAAGCTTTAGATCCGAAACCAAGCAATCGGGTGAATTAGTTTATGAAAGTAGATTGATTTGCTTATTAGTCAATGAAAGTTGATGCTTCTATCTATTTAAAGGCATGATATCTTATCTTCTTACAAGTTTATATGCATGACTATGTTGTGGTAGCCCTTATCCTAGATCTTCGTTTTTATTTGATTTCTTTCAAGATCATATTCGTTACTGAGTTCGTTGGCTCGGTACCGAACCTGCCCAAGTCGTTAATTTTGGTCTTTTTATTCTCGGTGGTTCGTTAACGAGGTTGACAACTTCGTTAACGAGGTTGCTTGTGTGTTTTGCTTGCTTTTGTTTTAATTTTAGGAGTCGATAGATAAACAAACCTTGCTTCCTGTGGAACGATCCTGACTCCCCTATACTCAGCGGGGTCTTGACTATAAATTTATTTGTTGTCAATCTACCCTCTCAACACACACAAAAGATGCCCTAACTGCAAGGTTTTGTGAACAGTTTTCTTATCCAACAACATATATTTCCAAGCTCTATTCAAATAGGGATTAGAGAGGCACTCAAACATACCCCAAAACCATACCCAAAGCAAAAGCATGGTGCCCAAGATCTTAAAGTAAACCGCTGAGTTTTCCATGTGGACAAGGAAATTTGAAGTTTTACCGCACTGTATCCAGCAAAACCCAAAGATAGATACAACACCATACACAAACAGTATACAAAAAAAAAAAGAAAAGAACAAGGGCCTAACAGGCTTAAACATGTTCAAAGATAAACATAAGGTTTTGAGGGATTTAAGAGGGTTTAGGTTGGTAAGACAAGTGAGATTGCAGGATGGAAGCTGCTTAAACCTGGAGGCAATAGGAAGAAGCTGGAGCTAGGGAGAGGCCGAGAAATAGTCACCGCCGCCGAGAAGGATTCGCGAAATACCAGCTCGCGCCCGCCCACTTCCAAGTGGATAACCCGCCGAGACGAAATCACCGCCGTTGTAACACCCCAATAATTTATAGGGGATTGAGATGCTACCCATGTCAACAAGAGCTCTTCCTTTTCTGAGTTCGAGTGAGGACAAAGAACTCAGAAGTTAAGCGTGCAAGGGCGAGAGTAGTATCAGGATGGGTGACCTCCTGGGAAGTCCTCGGGTTGGCATAGGATAACGTTTCTAAGGCCTCGGGCGTAACAAGTGGTATCAGAGCCGATGGTTCGACTTAGGGACCGGGAGGGTCCGCCGTTCAAGCTTGTGAGGGATTCACAAGTGAGGGGGAGATTGTTGGGGTTCAATTGTGAATCCCACATGGGAAGTTGGGAGTGAAACAAGCTAGTATATAAGGTCATGGGTCACTCCTCCTATCACCAATTGGTTTTGGGATGGAACCCTATGGGCTTGTATGCTGGGCTTGGCAATTGGACCCGTCTCCCCCGTAACAAGTTTGTAAGGCCCGAGGCCTTAGAAACGCTATCCCATGCCAACCCGAGGACTTCCCAGGAGATCACACATCCTGGTACTACTCTCGCCCTTGCACGCTTAACTTCTGAGTTCTTTGTCCTCACTCGAACTCAGAAAAGGAAGAGCTCTTGTTGACATGGGTGGCATCTTAATCCCTTATAAGTTATCGGGGTGTTACAGCCGCAACCAAGGGACTCACAATCATCCTTTCGGGAACCCCCAATTGAGCTTCGGGGCGGAGTGAACAAGGGATGGCTTGAATTTCTTTTAGACTTTTCTTCTTATTGATTTGCCTTTCTTCTCGGTGTTGGATCTCCAAAATCCTCTTTGATTCTTTCGATTCCACACCGCCGGAAACTTATTTCCTTTACTAAAAGATGTCGATTAGGGGTGATTGCACGTAGGAGATGCCAATTACGTTTGTAGTGTGGAATTAGGCAATCAATTTGGTGATTTGGTTATTTTTGGGTTGGACTTTTGCGATTCCTGGAGGGCGCCGGTTCAATCGTCGCTAGGGTTTCCGCCAAGACACATGCGAGGAAGAGGGCGCTTGGGCGCGCGTTGCTTTTGGGCTTCCTTCGATTGACTGGATACAAGTTTGCGGGTTCATTGAAGGCGTCGATCTCTGGGGGCGGTGGCAGCCATGGCATGGTGGTGCTAGGGTTTGGGTCGCTTTTGGGACGAGAGGTCGAGAGCGTGAGTATTGCGATTTCCTTAAAAAAATTAAATTATACAACATACAATCTACTTGATAAATATATAAAATATTTTTAATTTAATATTTTATATGATTTATTTTAATTGTTATTAAACTAAAATTTTGTTTGAATTTAATTAAATACAAAAATATATTTTTTCATTAGAAAACATACTAATTTAGTTATAAACTAACAAAAATTTACATGTAAGGGCACCAGCCGGACTTTTGCAAAAGATCAGGGGTACCACTCGGAATAATTTTTTTTCAAGGCACAAATCGAAAAAGCCAAAAACTCGAGGGTACCAACCGAAATTTCCCAAAAATTATTTATAGGAGACATTTAGACCATTATAATGGGAGACATTCGAATTCATGACCTAATAGTTATGGACGTCATCACCTACCAACTAAGCTAATGGAGCTAAATTTTGTGCTTTAATTGTTCGATGACTTGTTTTTGACAAATTGAGCATGTCTTTGTCTAGTAAGGTGGAATTTAAAATGATTGTGTTTCAACATGTTCAAATTCTATAATACTAATGGACTTGATTACAACCATGTTCATTTTTTCTCCTTTCTAATTAGGCATTTGATGCTTGAAAAAAAATCATGTATTTGTGAACTAATGGTTTTCTTTAAAATAAATTTAGTTTATGAGAAAAAATTGATATATTAGACATGCTTTGTAAATCAACATGATAAGCCACAAAACATTAAACTTTGATACAAAGAAGACAACAAACAAATCAACATGACAAGCTATGAAGACCATGTAATGGGGGTGAGTACGACATAATATGGGTGAGTAATAAGGAGCATCCACAACTATGCTCCACTATAGTGCCATGCACCCCTACTTTTTCCATTTCTCTCTCTGCCACATCAACTATGCACCTCATTATAATTTATTTCTACATCTATGCACCCCATGAACCCCTATTTTTTCCATTTTCAATACTTTTTTCTCTCTCCATTTACAACTACAAGTATACCCCTTTCTCTAATAAAAATTACATATATACCCCTCGTTAAAAATAATTTAGTTCATAATTTGACTATAATGGTGTAATAAATAAAAATTACATCGGAAATTTTTAAAAATCATAATTTTTTGGTTTAAGTCATTGTAGGTTTGTTAAGAATTTCATAAACTATATTATTCTTAATGAAGCGGATACCGATATATAAAATTAAAGAAAATTAACATCATAATTAGATAGATAATGAAATTCAAAGATTGGAACAAAGTACAACTCAACATAATTAAAAAAACAACGTATGAAAATACAAAACAAATAACATACGAGATAATTAAATTAAACAACATACAATACTTAAATATGTCAATCCGTTTCATAGTCATTCCTAAATTTTGTCCAAATGTGCTCCACCAAGTCTGCCTTCAACCGTTTGTGTGTATTCCTATCGTGAAGTTGAAGATTGTTCTGGATATAATTGGTCATATCAATTGACCTATCGGTTGAGAACGTTCGATTGGAGCTAGATCATTCACCTTTTGGCTCATCATATGGAGGAATCACATATCCATTAGCCTCGTATTCGGGTCTTTCATCTTCTACAATGATATTATGTAAAATTACCCAAGCTCTCATTATTTTTCCAATAAACGATGTGTACCAAGAGTGGGCTGGATTGCGAACGATTTGAAATCAGGCTTGTAAGACTCCAAATGTCCTTTCCACATCTTTGCGACAACTCTCTTGGCGTTTGGCAACTAGTTTTGCTTTACAGCTCTGAGGGAGGTTAATGGATTTGACAAATGTTGTCCAGGCTTGGCAGAACTATCAGTGAGATAATATGCCTTATTGTATTCATGGTCATTCACTGTAAAGGATACGTTTGAAGCTAAACCTTGAAGAATGTCATCAAAAACAAGAGATCCATCAAGCACATTAATGTCATTGCACGTAGCTGGTGTCCCAAAGAATGCGTGTCAAATCCATAGGTCGAATGATGCAACAACCTCTAGGATAATTGTTGGACCATCATGATCTCCACACTCAAACTGGCCTTTCCATGAATTTGGGCAATTTTTCCACCTCCAATGCATGCAATCAATGCTACCCAACATGTCGGGGAATCCACGAGACTCTCCTATGCTCAATAAGCGATGTATGTCTTTGGGAGTTGGTCACCTCAGGTGCTCATCACCAAAGAAATCTATAACACCTTCAACGAATTTGTACAAACATTCTCTTGCCGTGGACTCCTTAAGATGAAGGTACTCGTCATAAGCATCTGTAGCAGTTCCATACGCCAACATGCGTAGCGCAGTGGTACTTTTTTGTAAGGCCGATAAAGCAAGCCCACCGGTTGCATCTGATCTTTGTTGAAAGTACTCCATATTGGTTGAGAGGCGATCAACAGTGCGCATGAAAACATGCTTCTTCATTTGGAACCTATGTCGAAAGACATTGGCCGGATAAGTTGGATTGTCAGGTAATCGTTGTATAGTCGTTCGTGCCCTGCTTCCCTTCCTCTTTCAATGTGGGCTCGAGTGCCTCCTCTTCTTGATCTTCTTCTTTGTGCGAGTTCCCTTTGGTTTATGAATTTTTTTTTGAGATACTCGTACACAACTCGCATTTGGTTCAAAGACTCCTCTAGCTCATTATCTATTGTTGGACTATTGGCAAATGAGATTGAAGAGTCTATTGAGCTTGAAGAGTCATCAGACATTTTGAAAATAGTTAGAGTGTGTTGAGCTTGAAGAGTTATCTTTTCGTCTTGGTAAACTATGGTTTATATAGCAGATTCAAAATTTTTAAAGGTGGAAGAACCACATAATTTTTGAATGTGGCAGAATCACACAATTTCTGAAATGTCGCAAAACCACACAATTTCTGAAATGTGGCAGAACCACACAATTTCCGAAATGTGACGAACCACACAATTTCTTAAATGTGAATTACATTAAACACGAATTACATTAAACATGGATTACATTAGACATGGATTGTATTAAGTTGGTCGATTTTATCTGGCTTTGATGTAACTCTCCTATCTTCAACACACGAAGGTACTGCTCATCTGGTTCATCATACAAATTTTTTTTCCTCTAACCTACTTTGCGGCTTTTATCCCAATGGGATGCTAGATTGGTTCAGTGCTCCATGCACAAATTCATAACTTTCAAAGGTGAAAAAACCACATAATTTTTGAATGTGGCAGAACCACACAATTTCTGAAATGTGGCAAAACCACACAATTTCTGAATGTGGCAGAACCACACAATTTATGAAATATGACAAAACCACACAATTTCTTAAATGTGAATTACATTAAACACGAATTACATTAAACATGGATTACATTAGACATGGATTACATTAAGCCGGTCGATTCTATCTGGCTTTGATGTACCTCTCCTATCTTCAACACACGAAGGTACTGCTCATCTGGTTCATCATACAAATTTTTTTCCTCTAGCTATGGGACGCTGGATTGGTTCAGTGCTCCATGCACTTACCGGGGTATCCGGATCAGGGTTACTCGAATCGTCTTCAGTGTCGGCCCTCGGTCGTTTCGAGCCACTGCTCTCTGAGCTTATGTTTTACCGATTTTTTGGAACCATGTACTCAGTATTCCATCTTGGGTGCTTGCGCATAATGCGCCACTAGCTCGTGCTTTGGGTAACATTCTTTATCGTCTGCCTTAGCCCTCTCAAAAACATCCACATCCGATTCGCCACTAGCTCGTGTATTGTTAGCCCTGTTATAGCAACCAACAAACAATGTAACAGCCCAGTTAATTCTATTATACTTCATCTTACATGTGCTTGCCGATCTAGGAGCTTGATGCCTTTTCTTGTACCGAGCGTAGTTCTCCGCAACGTCTTGCCAAAACGTGGTGGACTTTTGATCGTTGCCTTGGATTGGATCGGTGTTGATATTGATATAAGCGGTAATGAGGAGCGCAATGTCATCTGGTTCCCAATGACGCTTTTTAGTTCCTTATCTAGGAGCAGCCCTAACAATCCCCATGAGATCCACCGCCATGCACAACCTCTGGTTGGGTGCTATAGTCTGGGTTAGAAGAAAGATCCACACTTCCACCAGAGCTTATGGGTGTTGGTGGTGGTTGAGTGTGAACAAAGTTTGACGGGAAAGGAGGCTTAACAAAGGCATTTGGATTACCAAAAGATTGGGAGAGGAGTTGTGTATAGTACGCCATATCACTTTGACTCCCAAAGTGGAAGGGGTTTTGAGAGTTAGATTGAAATGGATCCATAGTGGAGATTGGGAGGGAGAGGAAATGAGAGGTTGCAACTTCTATTGTCCTAAACCATGAATATATAACCACGGATTAGGGTTTTCCAACCCAAAACAATACCATCAAAACAATGGGCAGAGAAAACCACTTATAAAAAAACCCAGGGATAGATAAAACACGCATAAAAAACCAGGGGTTCGGGGGCGGAGCCCCCGACAACACCAGGGTGCGGAGTTAGGGTCCAAGGGGTGAAGCGCCCCCGGCGGGGTTGGGGGCAGCGCCCACAAAAAAAGGTTTACAATGTTTTTTTCTGTTCGTGAGTTTATCATGATCTGTATGGGCCTAGGACCTATAATTTGAATAATAAATAACGCAAATAATACCCTAATAAACAACCTAAAAATATAATTTAAATTTAAATGTAGTCAAATATATTCAATATTGGTGTCTATGGAAAGATAAAAAAAATAATGAATTATGGTAAAAAAAATTGTGTTTAAATTTCCCAGTTTGGGCAATTTAAACAAATAGGCAATTTAATTGCCCCCAAGTGCCACGCGTCGCCCCCTGTGCGGGCCGCGCTCGCCCAATGCGAGCAGGACGCGTGTCGCTTTCTTTTAAATTTTTTTCCTCGAGATCAGTTGAAACGCTATGTATTGGTCTCGTTTTATTGTGAACGATGCGTTTTGATATGTTGGACGCGCGTCTCACGCGTTTTCCCCTCCCCTTTGATAACAGTGAATTTGATCGTGCAAATCACGGCTATGCAAAAGAGTCCCAACAAACCAAAAGACTGTAGTCTTCAAGAAGTAAGGGTCGAATCCGCAGGGAGGTAGATTGATCACTTTGTATGATTTTTATGGCAATTAAAGTAACAAGAGGGGTTTTTGAATTAAACTAACTATTAAGCATGCAAAAACTAGCAAAGAAATGAAGTTTTGGATTTTTATCAAGTTTGGGAAACACTTAGCCAAACAAGTATCCACATTCGATTGACAAGTTGATCATAGATTTCATTCAGAATCACATGCATATGGAACTTCAATTCATTTTCAAGTATGGCACAACCGGATACTATCAATCCTAACTAATTGAATAAGCCTGAAAATATTAAGATTCAATTCAAAAGCAGCAATAAGAATAGGAATATAATCAAGATACAAATCTAGCATAAAACAACCAGCTTTTATCCTAGATTGCAATTCAACTCTCTTTCTACATAAAATTAGCACAACCAGATACTAGTATGATGCAGTTGCTACTATGAAATAGAGAAACTCAAGCAGTAGTTCTCTAGATCTAGCAATAGAGATTTAATAACAACAATCCTAGAAATTGTTGAAATCAATCAATTAAACAATTCAATTAAAAGAGAAAAAAAGTTCCAAGCAATTAGATTAAGTAATAGAAATCTCACAACAGAATCAAACGAAGCTTCAATTGTCTGACTAAGTAAATAGGACTTAGTTCTCCATGAAAGCAATAAAATTCAAAAAGTATGAAAGTAGAATGATAAAGATCAGAGGTGCAACTCTATAAACCTAATATATAAAGCTAGGTTTAAAAGTATCTCCAAAAATACAATATCTCGGAATAAAGCTGGAATAGATAGGACCAATCAAAATAAAACACGTGACGCACAAGGATTTTGCGGTTGTCAAGGGCGGAGGGCGCCGCCAACACTAGAAAGATGTCTTCTTCTTCTCTTCAATCCAGCTCTAAATCCAAAATAACGCATCTTCATGTCTTCAAAACCACCTAAAAACACCCATAAATATATGCTAAAATCCCACCTAAATACACAACATAATTGTGCATATCACCCTTCCCCCGATTCATGAAATGAACCCATTTCTTTAAGGACAAACAAAAGCACTATTTTTTTTATTATATTCTGACGGGGTGAATCAGTTCATCCAACCGTTGTGGATTCTCTAATTTACGCTACGTAGTATCACCAGGGAGCATGATCGAAGATCGAAGGGTCACAAACTCACAATTATAAAAAAATGCTTGATTTTAGTTTTTTTTTTTTACCTTAGCTTGCAAATCAAGTTGATTTTATGCTCCCAATTAAGAAACATTTTGACACGTTATTTGTGAGTGTTTGAAAGCACTATATAACTATGACTTAATATATTACTAAGAACATAATTTTTTTTCTCCTTTGTGTAGTTTTTTTTTCTCATTTTTCTTGAAAGCATGTACAATCATTTTCACCCATCATGTTTACACAAGTTATGTATTGACTTTAAATATTATTTTCTTGATTTTTTAAGATTTGAATCCTTTTTAAATATTCATAGAAAAGTTTTTATATAGGCAAGAAGTGATGAAAGTTGTGTTTTTGCCTAGAAACCATGGTAGTGGTGGTGGGGATTTCGTTTGAAATGGTGTTGACAGTGTGGGTTTTCCTATGGAGACTAAATAATAGTTTGGGAAATTTTGGATGGTACCCTTCAATTTTGTACTTTTTCGGATGGTGCCCAGAAAAAACTTATTTTGTATGGTACCCTCAAGTTTTTTTGCTAGTTTGGGAAATTTCATGTGGTACCCTAAATTTTGTACTTTTTCAACACCTCCTTAACCACATCCATTATCGGGGGATTTAACCGCCTTTGGGCCTGTCTAGAGGGTTTTGCTTCATCTTCCAAAAGGATCCTATGCATACATTCGAGGGACTAATCCCTTTATGTCAACAATAGTCCATCCTATGGCAAATTAATGCTCCCTCAACACTGTCACCAATCGATCTTCTTGGTCCTTTGTGAGCTTATTAGAGATGATCATTGTTAATGTCTCCTCCTCTCCCAAGAAAGCATATTTAAGATGGTATGGAAGTTGTTTCAATTCAACCACTGGTGCCTGCACAATAGAAGGCAAAAGCTTCTCGCTTGGCAAGGTGAGTGGTAACAGCTTAAAGCCCAATGGTGGGAGTGGACGCTCATAGTGATTAGTGAGCATTCAACTCCGTTACCACTTCCTGTAGGTTAGTACTTAATCCAATATCCGAAATATTTCCCAGCAGAGAATTTCCCATGGTAGATTTTACAGAATCAATCTCATTCACATCAAAGAAATATTGGACAAGTGGTTCTATCCCAACAATAAACACAAGGATTGATCCTCGGGAGGGTATTTCATTGCATCATAGATGTTATATTCCACCCTTTCCTCGTCGAATTATATGGTTAAGGACCCACTACACACATCAATTTTTGTACTAGTTGATTTTAAGAAAGTTCTTTCTAACAGAATATGTGCAACATGCTTGTCATGTTCCATATCTAGCAAATAGAAATCAGCAAGGAATATCAGAGTATCTACCATGACAAGAACTTCTTCAACGATATTGGATCCGAGGTCCCCTTTGCCAGAGAGGGCCTACCTCGCCGTCGTTCACATGGGCTCGACCACAATAAGATCGAATAGCTCACCATTGTCATTGGAGGTATGTATACGTTCTTTTACAAATTAAGTCAATTAAATTTCGTATTTATTAAATATAATATAACATTTTTTCGATATTTTGCTCGTTGGAGCCGTCTTTTCTCGTGTCGTGGTGGTCTACATACATCACCACCAACCAACCGGACCACCAGGCTTCAAAGTTCTATGTAGCAATCCCAGAAATTCGAGCTTGTTGGTTTTAGGCTTGGAGGGCAAGGTTTCACATTAGAAATTTTATAAATATGAATTTATTTATTTATATTGTTGTTTATTTCTTTGTTTCAATCGCACTTTCGTTGGGACGACACTCAGCTTAGCATGCACATCGATACATTGCACAAGATTTGGGAAAAGCAAGCTGCTAGACAATACGATGACTTGGTCGGAAACATCATGCCCAAAGACAACGCCCGAAGTGGATATAGATGGTGGTCTAGGACCATTGGGTTTCGTACTAGAACATGCCGGAATTCAAGGATAATTCTGAGGGGCAAAGTGCAAACCGGTGTGTAAATCTCAGCGTCCACGCCAACAGGTCGTGGTCCCACCGCAATGTATGGGCTCTAATATAAGAAAATTTAAAATTTTAGTTTAAGTATTTAAATTGATATTTCTATAGTTACTAACAATTTATTTATTTCATAGAAACAACATGCCATTCGGCAAATTAGACCTCTCGAGTTGCACATCGAGACACATACGCATGGCCCGAACCGAGAGTTTATAGACCATCAATCAACTGATACCGTTATAAGTACTGACTATTACTTTTCTCATTTTTATTAGTTGTCTTAAATTTAAGTTAGGCTTCTAACATTTTTGTTTAGGTGCGGTCCCGAGATATCCTCACCTAGAGGTACTACCAGTCCGGCAATACGTCCTTTCGTCTTGAAAGGATGTATTACTACGACGATCAGCTACGAGTGCCACAACAATAGGCCCCTCAGATAGCAAAGATGCGACAAGAAAATGTCTCCCTCCACGTTGAAGTGGCCCAAGCTCAAGAGAACTAATCCGTGAAGGACACCATCTTAGCAGCGCATGCCGCTCAGATTCAAATGTTGCAACGGTTTATGGAAGAGATGAGGGCAAACAAAACACCGCTATCATCATCTGTTCCACCTCCATCATCATCTAACGATGCAGAATAGTATTGTTTTGTAAATATTTTATGTAATTATATTTTTAATATATTTAATAAATTTTTTATTTATAAATAAATAGTTAACTTAAATTATAATAAATAATATTTAAAAAATTGCCAGATTTAGCGACCACTTGGTCACTAGATCTAAATCCAGATTGTGCACCAAATCCTAGTTAATGGCCATGGTCGTGCATCTTGTTTTGGTATTTAGCAAACATGTGATCGCTGATTCTAAACCACAATTAGCCACCAAATTTCGCTAAATATAGGTCCAAAATTAGCAACCATGTGGTCGCTAAAGTCATTAGTTACCACGAAGTTGGTAAAGTCATCAGCGATCACGTGGTCGCTAAAGTCAGCAGTGATCACGTGGTCGCTAAAGTCATCAACTACTAAACATTTAACGATCACCTTTATCGACAACACTATGATCGCTAAATCCATTTAGCGTTCAAACTCGAGTATTTAGTTACCACATTTGTGGTCGCTAAATCACCCCTTTTTTGTAGTGCAACAACATATGATTTATTTACAACAAGATTTGCTGATTTTCATTTTGACGAAAATACATTCCCAAATTTAGGGGAGAAGAAATATATGAGTCCACATGTAACAGAAACTACATGGCATGCTATGACATTATCTCATCTTGATCCAAGAATAAAAATGTGTGAACAAGAGGTTCAACGAATCATTCATTTGTAAAATATTGCAAATCAATTACCTAGTACATTTACTAACATAAAGAAGGTAAGCCAAAGAACTCCTGCAAGGATTCAAATACCCATCAAACAACCTGATGTGTCTAATACAAATGAGTCTACAACACGACGAAAACGCGGTAGACCTCTAGGTTCAACAAACTTTAAACCAAGGAAGCCAAAGAACCAAAATGGTATAGTATGAGAAGCCACAATGGATCATGGTAATGTTGATAAAGGTAATGATATTGAAAATAAAAGCATCTCTAAGAAAATGACATTCTAGACAAGAATGAAAATATTGATACTTTTGAGATCTCCATAAATTACATGTCCACAAGCACACAATGGAATACAAAGGATGTCATTGTCATGACATATTTGCATACTCAGTGGCATTAATGTTGCAACTGAAGATGATGATTTTGAGAAAAATATCTATGAATGAACGTCGTCAAAGGAAAGATTGGCCAAAGTGGAAAGATACCATTCAAGGAGAATTAAAATCACTTGAAAATCGAGAAGTTTTTAGATTTGTAGTTCGTACACCGGGGTGTAAAACCAGTCGGTTACAAATGGGTTTTTGTACAAAAGTGGAATGAGAAAAAACGAAATTGTAAGATATAAGGTATGGCTTGTTGTCCAAGTTTTTTCTCAAATTCATGGAATTGAATATGGGGAAACATACTTTTCAGTAGTTGATGTAACTACATTGAGATTCCCTATTGGCATGGTTGTATTTGAAAAACTATAGATGCATCTTATGGATGTCGTTTACCGTATATTTATATGGGTCTCTTGATACAGATATCTACATAAAAATTCCAAAAGGACTCGAACTGCCTAAGGCCAATAGTTGTGTTGCTCTTTGATGTGGTCGCTAAAGTCATCAACGGCCAAACATGTAGAGAACAAACTATGATCGCTAAATCTATTTAGCAAAGAAACTCGTGTATTTAGTGACCACATTTGTGGTCGCTAAATTGCCCCTTATTTGTAGTGCAACAACATGTGATTATTTACAACGAGATTTGTTGTTTGTCATTTTGACGAAAGTACATTCCAAAAATTAGGGGAAGAAAAGAAATTTATGAGACCACATGTAAAAGAAATTACATGGCATATAACATTATCTCATCTTGATCCAAGAACAAAAATGCCTGAACAAGAGGTTCAACGAATCATTCATTTGTAAAATATTGCAAATCAGTTACATGGTGCATTTACTAACGCAAAGAAGGTAATATATTACTAAAACAAACGCTCCTGCAAGGATTAAAATACCCATTAAACAACCCAATACGTCTATTGCAAATGAGTCTACAACATGACGAAAACGTGGTAGACCTCTAGGTTCAACAGACTTGAAACCAAGGAAGCCAAATAACCAAAAGGGTATAGTATGAGAAGTCATAATCATGGGAATGTTGATAAAGGTAATGTTATTGAAAATAAAAACACCTCGAAAGAAAATGACATTCTACACAAGAAGGAAAATATCGATAATTTTGAGATCTCCATAAATTACATGTCCACAAGCACACAATGGAATAGAAAGGATGTCATTGTCGAAGACATATTCGCCTACTCAGTGGCTATTAATGTTGCAATTGAAGATGATGATTTTGAGCAAAAATATATGGATGAATGTCGTCAAAGGAAATATTGGCCAAAATGGAAAGAAACCATTCAAGCAGAATTATAATTGCTTGAAAAACGAGAAGTTTTTGGATTTGTAGTTCGTACATCAAAGGGTGTAAAACTTGTCGGTTACAAATGGGTTTTTGTACAAAAATGGAATGAGAAAAACGAAATTGTAAGATATAAGGTAAGGCTTGTTGTACAAGGTTTTTCTCAAATTCATTGAATTGAAGATGAGGAAACATACTCTTTATTAGTTGATGTAACTACATTGAGATTCTCTATTGGCATGGTTGTATTTGAAAAAAACTACAGATGCGTCTTAAGGAAGTCGTTACCGCATATTTATATCGGTCTCTTCATATAAACATCTACATCAAAATTCCAAAAGGACTCGAACTACCGAAGGCCAATAGTTGTGGACCTCGAGAAATGTTTAAAATAAAACTAAGAAGGTCATTGTATGGATTAAAACAATCTGGACGAATGTGGTACAATCGCCTCTGTGGATACCTTATGAATGATGGATATAAGAAATTAAGAATGACACCATTTGTCCATGTGTTTTTATCAAACGATTTGAAAAGGAACAATGCTCCACATTGGCTTACAAATTTAGCATCTAATAAATAGAATCTTTATCCATCAATCCAATTATACTAAGAAAGTTTTAAAAGATTTTACATGGACAAGGTATATCCTTTGAGTTCTTCCATGGAAATTCGTTCCCTTAATGTTGAAAATGATCAATTTCGTCCTCGAGAAGAGGATGAAGATGTGCTTGAACCCGAGATGCCATATTTAAGTGCAATTGGTGCTCTAATGTTCTTAACCAACAATACAAGACCATATATTGCTTTTACGGTAAATTTGTTGTCTAGGTACAACACTTCACATACAAGAAGACATTGGAATGTGATCAAACATATATTTTTCTATCTGCAAAGCACACATGATTTTGGGTTATTCTACTGTAACCAAATGAATGCAAATTTGGTCAGATATGCAAATGTTGGGTACTTGTTTGACCCACACAAAGCCAAGTCACAAAATGACTATGTATTCACATATGGGGGCACATCCATCTCATGAAATCAACAAAGCAAACTGTGATTGTCACATCATCAAATCAAGCAGAATTAGTTGTTATGTATGAAGCGGGAAGAGAATGTGTGTCCAACAATGATTCAATTTATCTAGAATGCGTGTGGAATGAAGCCCATAACTGACAATCTAATAATGCTATATGAAGACAATTCAACATGCATTACTCAAATGAAGAAAGGCTATATCAAGGAAGATCACACAAAGCATATATTGCCAAAGTTTTTCTCTACTCGTGTGTTGGAAGAGGCTGGAGAAGTTGATATCCAAGAAATTCGGTCGAATGACAATTTGACTAATATGTTCGCAAAGTCCTTAATTCCCAAGAATTTTGGAGAACTAGTATCCATAATTGGAATGTGCAGACTTCGAGGCATGAAGTGAAAGGGAGCATTATATTCGTTGTACTCTTTTTTCCTTCGATCAAGTTTTTTTTTATCTCATTAGGTTTTTCCTGGCATGGTTTTTAATAAGGCAACATCAAAGTGTACAATGGGTAAAGCAGCATACACATATATCCTATAACAAGTGCGAAGTTGAATATTCGATGGGGAGTTTTATGAACATGTATACATATCTAGATAAATTTGTATGAACCACGCATGAGATTGTGGTAACTATTTTAGATAAAATGGGTGAATCATTCTCCTTCTTTCTCTTAATTTCTTGCATAAATCAATGAACTCTATCTAAATCTTTGGCCTATAAATAAATGCATCATCCATTGTAAAAAATGTGCCAACAAAGAGTAAGAATAGAACCTATAAGGTCCTTGCTCTTTCTCTCTATTCTAATGCTTTTAGGGCCCGTTTGGTATCCATATTTGGATATTAGATATGGGTTTGGTAATCACTCATACCTATATCTATTGTTTGGTTGAACCAGATATGGATAAAAGATATCATTCCATATCTTTGGTATCAAATATTTGTGTTTTGATATACCCGAAATCAGACCGATATAATTGATATCTTCTTGTTCCTCACTCTTCTTCTCTCCTCTTACCCCTAACTCATATATTTCACGCTTCTTCCCAAGCCCATGCCTGATCAGTATAGTTGTTGCTCACCGCTCTTCAGATCAAGCTTCTTTCCAGAGTGCAATCTAGTTCGTCTTCGCCCAAATCCGTTGCTCAGCTTCGCAATTTAGTTCGCTGACATGATTCACGGCGAGAAACGGACACCAGTCACACCATGCTCCGCTAATTTGTCTCTCTCCACTCTTCTTCTTCACTTAATTTGTTAGAAATTAGATTTCTATGACGGAAAGCTTTGCCCAGATCACACTTCTTGTTCCCCACTCTTGATCTCTCCCCTTAATTTCTCTCTCACTCGTTCTGCTACTCTGAATTTTCATCAAATTGGAAAATTTGTGAGCCTGTTCATTCTTTGTTCTTGATTTTTTTGGAGAGTATTTTTTTGATGAGGTAAGATTTTGGTATTGGGCCAAAATTACCCAATACCAATGGCATCCTTTCGGATGAGAGCAAGAAGCTTTGGGTGTAAGCCTACCATCCTTGGGGGGGGGGGGGGGGGACATAGGCTAGATGCGCAATTTTGTCAGCAACAGAATTAGCGGTTCTGTAGATATGGGTGATGATCTTGTCCTCTAAGGAGGAACAAATCATCCAGAAATTCGTTACTAACATTTCAATTTCCCAAGGACAATTTTTCTCACTACGTATAGCTTTGATTAAGATTTGGTTGTCACTCTCTATTTTCAGTTTGTGTATTCCTAATTTAATTAAGAGCCAATTGAAGACCTTTGTATAAAGCTAATGTTTCAACTTGTAGAATCGACCGTTCACCAATTTTTTCGCATCCCATCCTCACCATATCTCCCTTATTATTTCTAATAATAAAGCCAATCGAAGCATTTCCAATCCTATTTTTAGATGCATCGGCATTTAATTTGAACCACCCCTCACGAGGCTTTCTGCATCCCTCCCGTCGTTTGTGTCTTGTCGTGATTTTAAGCGTCCCGCATTTATGTTCATTTTCTTTACCTTCTTGCATAGCATTTTCCTAGTTTTTCCATTGTTTTATATTAAATTGATACATGTCTATGATGACATTCTGATTATCAAAAATTGTCTTATTTCTATTATACCGTATAGACCACCACCTAGTTAATATAATAGCTATTTTATTTTTACCAATCTTGCTTTGAAATTCGTTTACATTCCTTTATGTTTTCATTTTGATAATTTAGTCTCTCTATTATTTTGTCATAGTTCCTATGAATAAGCGACATATTTGTAAAGCATAAGAGCATTTGAAGAATAAATGTGTAGAATCCTCCTCACTGGATGAGCAGAAAGGACATTTTTGTGTAACTGCTATATTACTTTTAGCCAATCTTGTTTTTGTTAGGAGTCCATCAAAACATAGTCTCATACAAAATTCTTCACCTTAGGCGGCACGTTTAGAGAACAAATCTAGTTCCAATTTTTAGTCTCTTGATTCCTTTGTTTTGTTATCATTCTGGTTGATGATTCCGTTGTATACCACCCGTTTGTACTAGGACACCAGTATAGTCTATCATGAATATCATGTTTTGGGATTGATATTTTCATAATTTTTTTGAAGGGTTTATTTGACTGAAAATGGTTGCAGATTAAAAATATATATATATGAAAATTTTAGGCCAATTTGATTAATAATTTTTGTAAGATTCCATATAAATCAATGCGATTTTTTGCTAATTCAAATAAAAATATTCTTTACTTTATTTTATTATTTTGATAAATTTTATTGATACTCATTATAATTTAATAAATAATATTATTTTATATAATTAAGAATCTCATATCTCATATTGAATTACATCTTAGCAAACAAAAGATATGGGATATGACTGATATTTATAATATACCAAACAACATCATTGACAATGGTATTCATACAGTAGATACCCATACCTAATATTTGATATCGATACTTATATTTGATATTTGATATTTGATATCTTTGACACCCCCAACCACCCTTGGCCGTCCCTGGCCGAGGTACCCCTATCACCCCCCACTCCCCCCAACCTTTGGTCGGGGACGCCCAAGGTCCCCCCATCTTTGGGTTGTTCCTGACTTCCTGACACACCCTTCTGGTCTTGTACGGAGGCAAGGATGTATACATCTTGATCCCTAAATCCCGCCTCACGAGAGTCAACTGGATCAATGTTGTTGTTGTTGATATCGATACCAAATTAGTTTTGTTCAAATAATCTACTTATTTTATTACAATAAGACATTTATTTCCTTTCACTAGTATCGTTTCAAATTTTCCTTCTATTAGTAGAACAAAGAGGGTAATTGACGCCATCACAGTACACCACTTCCCCCATCCTCTTGAAAGGGAGAAGTGGGCGAGGCTATCCTCACAACTCCACAACCCTCCAATCAACTTCAAATGCTCTGAACCCACCACTTCCACTCTCCTTCCTCATTCCCTCATTCCACAATCACCTCACCTCACCTCACCACAATGGCAGCCATGGCGCTGTTCTTATCTCCTCCTTCCTCTTCATCTTCCTCGACCTCAATATCTCAGCTCAAGCCTTATCTCGTTCCCCACTTCACCACCAGATCCAAGAAGCTCATTTTCTTGTCTCACTCTGCTTCCGATAATGGAGCTGGGGTTGCCACTTCCCCTCCTCCTCCAGCTCCTACTCCTGCCGAGAATGTTCTAGAAAGCTCTCCCCCTCCTCCTCCTGAGAATCTGGGATCCGCTGCCTCCGATGTGAACAAGTTCGATGACCCCAAATGGGTTAATGGCACCTGGGATTTGAAGCAGTTCACTAAGAACGGCTCCACTGATTGGGATTCTGTTATTGATGCTGGTTAGGTTTTTCCTTCTTTTTTGCTTTTGGGGATTTCGTTTTGGTTGTTATTTGGGTAGAATTTCATGCTTCAATCTCAGCAGATTAGGGTGAGTCTAAATTTGATTCACAAGAAATGAAATGCATATTCAAGCATCCCATGTGAACCGCGAAATGAAGTCACAGCTTTAGCATTTCACGATTGGCCTGTTCTTGAGCAATTTTATTGTGTATGAACTGTACTGAAATCTGATATTTGGGTTTGCTCAATAGTTCATTGTTAATTCTTTCAGAGGCTAAAAGGAGGAAATGGCTTGAAAACAATCCAGAGCCCTCGAGCAATGATGAGCCTGTACTCTTTGACACATCAATCATTCCTTGGTGGGCATGGATCAAGAAGTTCCATCTCCCAGAAGCTGAGCTTCTCAATGGTCTGTCTAGAATTCAACATTATTATGTATTTCTTCTGTTCATGCTAGTAGCAGTCCCAAATTTGGGTTCATTTTTTTTTTGTGATTATATTCAGGTCGTGCTGCAATGGTGGGCTTCTTCATGGCATACTTTGTGGACAGTCTTACTGGTGTAGGTCTTGTTGATCAAATGGGCAACTTCTTCTGCAAAACTCTACTCTTTGTTGCTGTTTCCGGAGTGCTACTCATTCGAAAGAATGAAGATATAGACACGTTGAAGAAGCTTCTAGAGGAAACGACTTTCTATGATAAGCAGTGGCAAGCGACATGGAAGGAAGATTCAAGCAATGGTTCGAAGAAGGATTGAGTCATGATTTCGATTCCTTAGAGTTTACAAACTTTATGTACCGCAAAATTGTACTTTTTTCTTCAGATGTTAGTGTTCTTTTAATTTTTTGTTTTGGCAAATGATCATTAGAGATGAATTGGCGTATTGGGTTTTGGCAATCCTTTGTGTAGCTACACCAAATGTTGTGATCGTGTTCTTTGTGTTTAAATGTGCAAAAACAGTGTTACTATGTCAATCAAACTCTTACATCGCTAATTAAAGTCTATAATTGAGATTTTGTCTTATGCTGACACAGTGATACTGATGTTATACCTGCGGGCATCAATGGTTAACTGGTTCTAATACTATGCCCAATTATTTGGAGAACTCATTAGTGCAACTGTGCAAGGTTAGGTAGGGTGTTGTACTGTTGTTCTCCATTGTTATAAATAACGTATTGATATTAGATTTATTAGCTTGCTAAGAAAAAAATGCTGCCAATGTGAGGTTGAATCTATTGACACGTCATCTTAATGTATAGGGTGGTCCTGGTTAAGTCTAAACTTTTTCAATTGGGAGATAATGATTTTGTATAACATAAGAACATTCAATCTTCGACCAAAAAAAAAAGACCCGAATGTTAAATCTCTCAAGCACATCATACGAACATGCAATTTTTCACACAAACATGAGGTATGGAAACCCCATACCTAGAGGCATGAGAATTCAGTTTAGAATGAAAACCCATATAGGTATGTGAACACGATTATGATAAATCGGTTTCGAAATTGATAAAACACAAAACAAACACTAGGTATTTCCATTACAAAACCCGGTATCTTATTTTCCATGCCACCTTACCAAATGCCTCCTGAATACGCTTCGTGACTCCAATTTCAAACCACCCTTTCCCCCCTCTTAGTTTTCAATCACGATTCACGAATCAAACTGCAGAAAAGTAGGAAATGTGCATGAACTTGGATTGAGAATCCATTGTATATGGTTCATGATATAATACTAATGGTACAATATTTGATAAGAATACAAAGGAAGATCTAATGAAACAAAATTGAGCAAAATTTCCGAGAGACATAGCTCTGAACTAAAAACACTTGCTATAAGCAATGCATTGTTAAAATCTTGTTTCGTAAAGATATGGCTGTTATTTGGATCTCTGTTGCCGAGTATACTCCCAAAGAGCAATGGCACCGCTGACATGAACGTTGAGTGATCTAACAACTCCCAGCTGTGGTATCTCAATGCAAGAATCCAAAGCATGGATTATGTCTACAGGTATACCCTCCTTTTCGCGCCCCAGTACAAGGACCTATGATATTAAGAAAATAAAAAGTTAAGATACTTAACTAGATTATAGAAGAAGCATCCCAAGCAAGTAACGTAGATACAAAAGTACTATTGTAATGTTGACTAATGTTGGCAACTGTTCGTTGATTTGATGAAAATGCACACAATTCTGTGAAATCCATGCAAAGAAAGATAAAAAGATTTTTTCAAGTTCCAAGTATAGAAGAACCTCAACACTTGCCCGAAAAAGTTAAAAAAAAAAAGATAAATTGAAGTTTTATAAATAAAGAAGAAATCATTAAATAATGCAAAAACATATACTGCCTCTGTTAAGAAAAGATTGTCATTTTAGTCTTCAAAGAATTCAATCATTAAACTAAAACCATCTGAACTTTTACCCAAATTTACGATTTATTAAATACTCAACTCTTTTGTAACCAAAGAATAAAGAGAATTTTCATATACATCTTACATTTGATTAATTCAACACTAAAGAAAAGAAAAGAAAATAAGATGACTTACTGTCCTCTTTGGAAACTCAAACTTGTCCAGAGGTACACTGTTTGCTGTTTGCTCCAAACCTAACACCGAGAAACCCTCTCGCTTCTTCTTTTCCAAAAACATTTTCACACTATTGGCAGGGACTTCGATTATTGGAATCCATTTCTCTGCAGTCACACTGACAGCATAAAAACGTAACGTAAATATCAGGTTGGTTGTAGATTAGATCTCTTACTTGTCATAAGCAAAAGAGTAAAATCAACATATTATGAGCTGTAAATGTATGAGCAAACTGTATTCACAAAGCACGAGGGCTATACAAATGGCCAAAAGTTTTATAAGAAAACAATTTTCTTAGAACAAAATGCCCACAAAGTTAAGGCTTCAAAGGGAATAATTGTAAGAGGAGCATATATGTGTACATAACAAGATTGAGAAGTGGTGGACAGAAGTCACAGAATATTATGCACACTTTGGATGTAGAAACCTAATTTACACAAGCAAACCTGGTACACAGAAGTTGAGGTAACTCAAAAGTTCAACTTCTAGTTTTGTGCAAGAGATGAAGGAGCATCCAATAAATTACATGATATCTTGACTACTCCTATTTTAAAAAGTAATTGAAAAAAAAAAAAATGATACAATACTATTTGTAAAGCCAATCAATAAATTACATGATATCTTCACTATATCATCCAACGACTTTACACACGTATCTGTGTAAAAGCACAAACCAAAAATTGGTTGAAAATGGAGAGCTTTTATTTTTTGCGTTTTTCATATTAAATTAAAACCCAAGACGTCAACAGATCAGACTCAGCAAAAAGGTTACAAGGTTTTGGGTTACATTAATTGCAATTTTTTTTGAATGATTAGCTGTTACATAAATATCAAGGAATTGCATTACATTAGTATGTTTCCTCTTATTATACAAATATCAAGGAATTGCATTACATTAGCATGTTTCCTCTTATAAATATCAAGGAATTGCATTACATTAGTATGTTTCCTCTTATTATGCCCAGGTTATGAGGGTCTATCAAATAAGCTTCTATGAATCAAATTTGATTAGCTTGGTGTAAAACTTTCTCAGCTTTGAAACTGAACCATGCTTCCTCTAAAAAAACACAAGTAAAAAACAGTTAAGACTAACCTAATGAGTTGGAACTGTCTGTCATGTATCACACTGGTGTCTGCAATTGCTAAGCTGGTTGCTTTAAAAACCTGATAAGGTATGAAACAGAAAAAGGCAATGAGAAGTACAGATATGATTTAGAAAAAAATGACACAAAATAAATGTACCTTCACCAACCCACCTCACACGTCCTTGCTAACCCAGCAAGATTAGGTATTCGATCAATTAGGGATGCAACAAGAATCAATTGCTGTCTACTAGTGTTCAATTTCTCCATAGATGCCACTCTTGACTGCATCATTTGCACTAGAAGCTTGTCCTCTTTTTCCAGCTCTGCTAAGAATAAGTACATGATTAGTATAGACAAGCATGTGGTGTTGCACATTTTCCACATTTCAATTGGGAATATATTTAAACAATCTACATTTAAGAAATAACAGGTTCTAAATCATCCCACAACAAGTAGTAATTGTCAATGATGAACAAATCATTTTCCATGAGTCTGGCTGCTCATGCATGTGGGAAACGAGAAGGTTCCCCGATTACTTCTGTCAATTATGTTACACTACAATACAATATGTAGACATGACATATTACTTGAAAGTCTTCTGTTTGTTACTATGAAGCATTAAAATGCACACTAAAGGGAACCTAGAGAAGATTAATTTGAAGCATCCACAATGTTACTTTTTTTTAGGCATACATGGGCGTAAAAATAGATTTGTTTCTATGAAGCATTGAGCATCACCCTAAATGGTCATTAAACTTGCTCTAATTTCAACATATACCTGCAAGAGGCTTGTAGATCTCCAGGCGATCCAAAAAAGATGCAGATCTATCATTCTCCATCTCATGCTTCATTAATGTAAACTTCTTCTGAAAATCCAAAGATATATCACTAGTTTGACATACAAGTGATTCCTCAGTCTTCTCATTTATTGACTGATCTGTATATCTCGATGGTTTGGAAATCTTCAAGTTCTCATTCTTGATTGTAACTTCATCAATTGCCATTGCATGTCTAAGCTCATCCCTAGCATCCTGTATAAACTGATGAGTGAATAATCATACAACGAAAAGCATTTGAATCTACATTAGATCACTCACATTTAAAAAGTTGACAACTTGCTCCATCAGGGACATTGGAACACATTCAAACTCCAACGCCTTCAATCAAAAAAAAAAAAATTATAAAAAATTTACAGAAGGAATGCAAAGGAAAAGAAACACTAAGAAAATATTGTAAATATTATACTGTGTGATAAGATAAAACTATAAATAGTTCCAGAACATCTTCATCTTGGTTGTGACCAGGTGTGAATTGATCTTATGAGGTGCTTCAGTTATGAAGGCAAATCCAAGGGGGAAAGGAATAATTCTATTTTGGAGAATATGAAAAAATCATGGTTGAAGTCAATAAGAATTGTAGAAAAATATTGCAAATTCTCCTATTTACTCTCCTTTCCCTCTTGGTGAAAGACCCCTAAATTCAAGTATTGAGCCATCCAAAGGCATCATAATTTTCAGAAAATAATTTTCTAACCTCAATCCGGTTTGAGAAAATCCCACTTGGTGTAATAGAGTGCTCTGGACTAAAAGTGTCAAGAAACCTTTCCATTGAAGACCGTAATCTGAAAAAGCACAATACAAATGATTACCTTTCTCACGCAAAAAGATGTAATATTTCTCCTTGAATAATGAGGTAGATTTCTATCTTCTCCAACCCTCTCTTTTAATAACAGAGAAATAAATAATAATCAAAAGTTACAGTGGAAAGGAATGGCAACTAAGAAGCAGATATTATGGGGTGAGTATATATGATCATTAGATTTCTAAAGCATATAGCCCTGTTTCACTTTCAATCCAAAATAACTTTCTTTCAAAAACTACATTTTGAAACTCTTGAAATGCATGCAATCCCTTTACTTTTTACGTTTTTCATGACAAACAAAATATCTTTTCAATCAAAACTACATTTTGGGGTGTAAGTGAAACAAGGCTGAATAAGATTCAGTTCTCAGATGCAAGTGATATAAGAAATTCTCATAACAATACACTAAGACCATCATGCGAAAAAAAAAAAATCAAAGTAGTACCTCAGGCAATCAGGATTCAGATTCAAATATGATTTCAAATCAAGAAAACATTTTTCCTCCAAAGAAGAGCTTGCGAAACAGACTTCACCTATCGCTGCATACTCTTTTGAGAGTACTTTGTATACCAACAACTGAAGAATAAAATAACTAGGACAAGATCAGTTGTGTTGTGTAAGAAAGATGATATTTTTTTTGAAAGGAAACAGAGAGAATTTCATCTCTCAAAGGCAAAGGGAACTTCACCTGGGTGAAACCACGTAGTGTATGATGGTGTGATGTTAACAATGGTACTAAAGGAGGTAGCAATGCCTCCAGATGTTGAGATTGAATTGCTTCATTTGCATGAAGTATTAGATTTGCTGCTACAAATACATAGGAAGAGAGTGCCTGTATAAAAAGGCTTTAGATCAGTGATATTGCTTAAAGTCGTGCATTATAGCTAATGGGAAGAGAAATTTCAATCTTTCAATTCACTCAGGATAAACTATAAAGACACAAGTTACAAGAATGCAAAAGAATAGATTCCGATTGTATTATATGTACAGGAGAATGGATCCAGTTTATCTCACCAACCCTTTTAAACTGAGAGCTCAGATTATACAGGAAGAGCTTTCATTACCAATCTTACCCCAGCAGCCCAATTTTTGCCATCTCCATCTCCTTCTGTATTTATTAGCCTTTACAATAACAAAAAGAACTATAATGCCACCAAAATTAAAGACCCTGTCAACTGTCAAGTACCAGCCATCACCATACCTCATCTCCACTCTTGTTTTTACCTCATTTTATTCTTTTGTTTGAGAGAAAGGATAAAGAATCCCCCAAACTGAAACCTTCTCTCAGCCTCTCTTCCCTACCAAATCAGTTACAGCTCCACTTCTTGCCAATGACAGTTCGCTTTCTCCTTGATAGAAGCAACCATTTTCAAGATTAGAAAATCCACCTACATCATATTCACACACTAACTCTCACAGTCTTCCTTTCATCATTGACTCTAATAGTCTAATGCATTCAAAGAGAAAATAACTTGATTGGCATCGAAGTATCGAACAGATTGCAGTGCATCTGAGTTTGAGCTTTTTCGAGTTTCTTCAAATTTCAAATTTAATAATTAGCTATGAAAATAAAATAAAAAACAGGAAATAGATGTGATGGACTTGAGAAAAGAAAACAACAACATCAACATCAACCCAGTGTTAACCCGCCTCAGGCAGGATCTAGGGGGCCATGATGTACACACCCTTGCCCCAATATACAATCGAGAAAAGAGTTGGTGTTAATTAGATTTCATCTTGTTTTTAGCTAAGTCCTTAGATTAGAGATTAAAGGGGTTGAATTTGGAATCCACTATACAGGAAGAATACATTAAAATAAGGTATTCCATATTTGTTACTCTATAGATCAGACGAAATATAAATGAAGACAGAATGAGAGTGTTTAATTACAAACCTGAGTCCTCATATCATACTTGCGCAATATAGGAACTAACTGCTGCCCAACCTGTGAAGAAACAGATTAGTTGATTGGAAATATAAACGTGAATTAAAACAATTGTTCATGAATCGTTATATAAACCCATAGTTTATAACCACATGAACAAGAGGACATGATTCTGAAAACTTGTACTTAAGTCACCTCCCAGCACAAGGAATAAGGTATCAGAACAAATGGACAAGAAAATGTCAGAAATCCCGTGTATTTTTGGGCATAATCCCCCCAAGTTTCAGGCAAATTCATATGGAGTATATCTCTGGAATGCATGGATGGCTCATGATGGTGCTAATTTGATCATGTAACTCATTCCATCTGTTTTGTGAGAAGTGTATTTCTCAATATTTCAATATGGAGAGGGTTCTAAGATTCTACTTTTGGAAGACGTAAATGTACAGATCTTGCGACATCGCTCTTCTAGTTACATAATGTAGCTACAACATATTTCCATCTCAAGAAACATGCCATAAGAGGGATTGCTTTGACGTAGTTGCAGTTCGACTATGGGAGTTATTGTTTTGTCTCCCTTGATGCTCCTTTTAAGAGGTTATTCTCTAAAGTTTTCTACCATTCTCTTCTATCAACAGTATTTTTCTTTCATAAGATGAGTATTCCAATAGTTACATCCATAATCAACAATCTATAGTCTCAAAACTTATCTTTATTCAAAAGTAACACTTAAATAAAATCAAGGCGAGTGTTTGATGCACTCATTACAGGTGAAAAAAAAAAGCATGATATGAAGAGTTAGAATGCTGCATCATCAGGATATATGGTACAGTCGGAGAAGAATACAAAATTTGGGATGAAAAAAGAAAAGAAAAAAATAAATAAAGTTGCTAACATCCATGGCCACAAAGCAGACGTGCCTACTTACCAAGTCAGGAAATTTCAGAAAAAGATTAATAGCAAATGTCTCCATATATTGCCGCACACTAGGCATGTTGTTCATCTACAAAAAAAATGCAAAAACACGTAGTTAAGACTTCAGTAGCACAACTGTTGGAGCATAGTATGAAAACTAACTAGTAACAAAAGTTTATCTTTCCGTAATGTTTCATATAAGGTTACTACAGCGGATTAGCTTCGGAATAATTCGAGACTTCACCTTGAAAGCCATCTTATAAGGCCCACTCACATAGCAAAATAACATTTTCAAAATCCATATTCAAGGGGTTGCATACGTACATAGATTGCTATATGCAGCTTTTCTGTAACTTGATGCACAATCCCCTCATCGACAAATCTTGACAAAACACATATCATTTGCCAGACACGGACTTTGCGCCTATGGATCTGTGCAAGATAGGATCAATCAATAGGCTGGAGCAAACTTGCTAGTGTGCAAAATAGCATAGTTTAATTAGTAATAACACACACGAGCCTTTTTTAACATGCAAATATTAAAACATACCGCACTGTACTTCTTATACAACTCCTTTGCTAGATCGTTATCATTAACCTACATCAGAAGACAATATAGTATTTAAAACTATAAAAACATTCAAGTGAAACCCGCAATAATGTGACCAGTAAGATGGCAGCAGAGAAATATTGACCCTTGAATATAGTGAGATGTTTAGTCGTTTATAGCAAACTTTGAAAAAAAAATCTACACTATTAGACAAGATAAAACTAATAAATGGAAGCAGAGAAATATTAATCTATTTAGTACAACAGAACCAAATTGATTTTTTAGGGAAAAAACTAATCTGAAATTTCTGAATATTACAGCCTTTGGAGGTGCATTCAGTAGCACAACCTTAATAATAATGTTCACCTGCTATCAACATTTGGTGTGCCTCATGTTCGCATGTGTGATTGTGATATTCACGTATCACCATTAAAGGTTGTGTCACTGATGCAATCGCCCCCCAAAGGTTGTAATTTCAATGATCAACATTAAACATTTAAGATTAATTTTAGAAAACACATGCTTAAGCTAAACCGTGATATTTAAAAGGGAAAGTGACCACAAATTACAATGAACTTGATATCATTTCATGTAACGAAATTCAGAACAAACAAAATTAGGACTTCAGAATGTATCACTTATGCTTGTAACCACGCACAGATAGCACTGTCCAAAAGTATTACGGTTGTAGTTGTACGCTTACTTTTCAATTCATATACAAAGCTCAATAAATGTCCTGCAACAAGGACCACTGACCTTGAATACTTTTACCATTAATTAATCCCTACCTAACCAAGCAGAATGACAATGTATATACTCAAAATACAAAGCTTAACAAATGGAAAGAAATATAAAGCATTAAAAAGCCTTTATAAGCATTCATAGCAAGAGCTGAAAGCAAGGACAATAGCATGTTCTTATCCAAGAAACTCCAAAGTACACCTCAGATTTAGTTAAAAGAAGTACGATACCGCAGAGTTAAGAAGCTCCAGCAGAAATAATTTCCCACACTCAAGTGCAGCATGGCTATCAGGACTATCTTCCCTTGATACCATTTCAGCTAGTTTGTAAAACAGAACAGCCACAGAGACACGTGCATACAGCTCTGTATTGATAAAAACCTGGCAAGGAACATGAAAGTTCATGTTAAGATTTAACATTGGAAGAACCAAAACCACAGAAGATAAGATAGTGAGTTCATATTAGATTGCTGTACTATGTATAGTACTGCCGTTGAAGTACTATAATATCGTGACAATAGTAGGGAAAAGTTATTCAATTATATACACTGCATGAGCCTCTGCCTTGAAGAAAACTCAAACATCCTACCTCACACACTTCCCATATACCCCACCAAGACCAATGGAGATGAATATCAATCATATCAGAGTCACAACTAGATAGTTTGCATGTAATTTAGCATTCATATGCCTCCCTTTAATATAATTCATATACCTCAGTCATCTCAGGATCAGGACTCCTTGCCAACAATGCTACTTCACTTCTTGCATCACCATTTTCAGTTAATTCAGATTCAAAGTCCTCATCAAAAGCAACTGAAAAAAAAAATGATGCCAGATCAGTAATGCACAACAGCAGCAACAACAACAACATCTACCCAGTGGAACCCGGTAAGGACGGGGTCTGGGGGTCGAGATGTACACACCCTTACCCCGACTTGAAGTCGGGAGGGTATTTAAGGAGGGCCCAAAGCAAAAGCAAAAGGACAGGAAAAAAAGAGAGAGAGAAAAAGCTAGAGGGAGGTAGAAAGCGAGATCGAGAAAGTGCGCTAGGAAAAACTCCGATAACGATAACAGAGAAAACTAAAACAAAGAGAGGAAAAGAGCAGGACACTCCCCAGAACCGTACTCATCAGTAATGCAAAACATGAAAATATATTACAAGAATAATTGTAATAGGCACCAGACTCACCAGAACCGTACAAGGTTAAAAGTTTAAGCTCTTTCAAGTAATGTTTTATAGTCCTGGGATTTGACAGCCACAAACCGGTCAAATGTAAAGCTGCAAGACGAATTGTACGAGGACTTTTTGTGCCTTCCTCAAGAACCTTTCCACAGAACTAAAGATATGACGTGAAGCAGTACATCAGTTATATTAAAAAAAACTTCAATATAAGTAAATGAACAATATTTTGAGTACAGCCCAACTCACCCACTTTAGAGGTCCTGTGACATCATCAATAACATGCATGCTCTCATCTCCAAAGACAGAAGCATGCAAGATAGATGAGAGAAGAGCAGCAATAGGTGCCACCCTCCTCTTATTGCAGCTGATATGCAATATCCAAGAAGCATGAACCAATTTCCACATCATCTGAACCAAAGTGCACAAGTAAGCTATAGAAAACTATCAAATAGCACCAGTTTCACCTAATCAAATGATTTTTTTTATGGATAATAAAAAAAATTCTGATGATGAAGTTAAAAGCACAAACAAAAATTGTGATACAAACTCACGAAAAAATGGAGATAAAGCATGCCAACTAACAGGTTACAACAGACTGGGACAAGCAGAGAGCCAGCGAATGGAGGTTCCCAATAAAGTTATAAGGTGACTTCTAAATTTGTCAACTTTACCAATAACGAAAACAGAACAGGAAAAAGGTTTAGTTTTATAAATGACGGTAGATTATATATGTATAAGATTCATATGTTTCACCATTGAACATAAAGGCAGCAGAGATGTGGAAGCTAAGCTAGAGGTAAAAACAATGGTGTTGTCACGTATTGCCATAATGAAGATAAGTGCAGAATCTTTGCTTGCTGTCTCTCTCAATTTAGGGTTGACTTACATTGCTAGCAATCCACCAGTGAACCAACTCATCTCCCTTTCGGGATAATATTTGATAATTTTCCAAAACATGATGCTAACATAAGATTGGTTTTGTGAGTCCAATTTTTGCATTTTAGTCCCAAAAAGAAAAGCACCAACGGAGAGGAAGGAAAATAATGCTAAGTGGGAAATGGACAGAAAAAGGGGGGAACAGCACTCTTGGGAGGGGAAGAGGGAAACATATTTCAGTCAAGGGTGAAGAAATTAATTCTGTCATGAGCAATAAAGTATGCAAGTGATACTCGGGGGGGGAGACACCAATGGAGCTCTTAGGTTAACAGATGCTTGGCATACAAGACCTAATTGTCCAGCATGGTTTCTGTTAACAGCGATGCTATATCATTTTAACTTAATCTACTTTACATAATATTTTAAGTGAAACTACAAACATCAAATTTGCATTGACTCATCAGTTTTTTTCATCTAATCTACATATATCAGAGCTTTTACATGTATATGCATAGTATGGATATGAATTACTAGACTTCAAGTTCAGGTTTCCTGATAGAGTGTGAAACCAGGAAGCACAATTCAGATGATTAGCACACAAAAAAAAACATAAAGGACAGACAAATACGTAGGGAAAACTGAAGGAAAGTTTATGGTCCAACCTTCCATTAAGTCCTCCAGATGAGCATGAGCTCAAACTGGCGAAGAGGCGAAATGCCTTGCAAGATATTTTTTGGATAAGCACAAATGTAGGATTAGTCCCTTACATCTACTAGTTCACCCTATGCTCAGAATATCTAACTGTGACCTACCAAGGCCAAGCCGCCAGTAACTTGATCATTACCTAATCACAGCCTTCACAGAAAGATACTCAGTCACATGGACCCCTAATTGCTCCCCTTTCTATGTAATTAGCATATTATAGACTTCTAGATTTATATGTCTACTATTTCCTTTCTTCTCTCTTCCTCTGCATCAATCTTTTCCACATTCAGCTTCAAAGATAGTTGCAAGAGTGAAATCTTACAGCAATTTGGAGAAACAAACAAAATAACATGCAACTCAATTTCCATTACTTCAGCATACTCACTATTCAGGACAAAGATGCAGATAGTTTATCTGAAGAAAACAGTAAAGTGAATGAAACAACACCAAACATCACAAGTATTACACAACTTTCAGCTATTGACTATATAGATTGACATCCAAAAAATAAGACCAAACCTGTACATCAACTTCATTGTATTCAGAAACAAATGGACCACCAGTTGTTAGCATATCCAAAAGATATCTGACAGATCTCAGAATTGGAAGAACAGAATCTTCACCAGCATTCTCAAGGCTGTAAGTTCATTTACAATGATCATAAGTAAAAACTTTGCACCAACGTCAAGCAAGCTTATAATGCTAATAGGCTAGGCTGGTATTTAACATGAAAACAACAAGATGGAAGTGTTAGGAATTGTATATACCTCTCCACAAGATCATGAAATACAAATTTAATGGCATCTCTGGAGAAAAAAGTAATACTGCACTTGAGTTGAACTCTATTTCGATGGGCATGATAAGGTATTGAAAGTAGAGATTCCAAGCAAGACCACTGAAAGACCACTAAAAGTCAGTCAACATCTGAATAATATATCCTCTTTATCACTAGATATAATTATGTATGTCGGAAACAATTAAAAAAGGAAGGAATAGGACATTAAAAGGGAAAGAAAGAAAGAAGTCTTAAAAGAAAAGGAACAAGATGCCAAAAGAAGCAACCTCATAAGCCGCTCAATAGGGAAAGAAAAAAAATGATATAGATATATAGAAATGCCACTTGCTTCTTTAGGGGGAAAATGTTACTTTTGTAAGAAAAAATGGTAGAAAAGTCAGCAAATGCCTTTATGAGTATCACTTACCTTCCAGTTCAACAATACTGCTAATCGAGCCCGTGCCAGTAGTCCACTTGAAAGGAAATTATTGATGTGATTGAGAAAAGAAAAAGCCAGCAAATCAAGAATAGGACCCAAATCCAAATGATTTTCTGGTGTTGATACTATAGAAGTGGTTTTCAGAATGATATCTATCATTGAAGAAGAGACCACTGGCACTAATGCCTTGAGAATAGAACTCAAAGCTTCATATGCTGCCACATAAATCTCTGAACTAGCCTGCTCAAAAAATCAAAAAACACAGCATAAATCATCTTAACAAAGTATTACCTTGAATATAAATATATATATATATATATATATATCTGAAGAAAAACAAAGCACAAATGCTACTGAAAAAGCTAAAATTCAATGTTGAACTATGTTTTTTTGCTCACTAATGTTGAAATAACTTAGACATACCTCTGATTCACAAATAGAACTGGAAACAACCTTCCAGAAGAATTCCAAGAGAAAAGTGTTCACGACATTTAGATCAGCATCTATCCTTGCACGCAAAAACCAAGACAAGAGACAAGCAACAGTCCTCATGGATGTAATCTGTTTGTTGACAAAGGTAATAGGAAAGAAACTCCATAAACTCTCAATATATGATGTCAACAAGAAGTGGGTAGAGGAAATTACAGGAATCAACAAACAAAAGTAAAAATGCTCTTCTACTGCAGTGAATAAAGTTCAGTGAGATGCACATTTCTATATGGAGAATATATTCGGATAAAAAGCTAGGGCAATGTACCCTGCATTATGCCAAAGATAAGTATTATAACATTGATAACAAAAAAGTGATGTAAATCCTTTCAGAATATCAAAACAAAGTAAAGAGCAATACAGCTTGCAGCACAGCAGTTGTAATAGAAGATGGCAATCGTCTTTGACTAGGACCTCCTAATCTTCCAGTCACAGCCCCTGGCAATTCCATATTACTGACTACCGTATCAGACCAGAATATGGAACAAGATGAGGCAGCAAATGAGGTCAAGTCTTTCTGCATAGTAGATAAGGAAATACTTCTTAGATTTCAGAAAGATCGACATCAATTTAGAATCATCAATTCTCAACAATAATTAAAGAAAACTTGACAATTAGCCTAGTTCTCGTTACCAAAATGATAAGAAAAATGTCGGCAAACTTTTTAACAATACATGACATTTGCCCATGCTTTTCTCCCTTCATCAGTTCATGCAAGGCTGGTTCCATTTTAGCTCTCATTACCAAGCCTTGCTCAGCTTTCCTCTGCATTATTTCCAGCTCACGAACCAAGCTCAAGATGAGTATAAGAAACTTTACAGGCCCCCCCACAAGGTTTTTCTGCTGCCAGATAGTTATTCCCTTGTCCTTCAAGAACTGAGGATAAAAAGCAGAAGGATAAAGACCATGGACCTTAAACCAAGAATAAAACCGAATCATTGCAAAAACAGAACTGAAAGTCCACAAATACTGTTTTTATCAGAACATCCAAATCCTTAAAAAAATACCGTAAACAGAGACTCTAATTGTTGTGCTTCCTTAATCTGAAGAAATAGCACTCTTGCCCATCTTTCGGACTTAGCTCCCCATGAAACCAAGTCTTCATCATCATAGCTACCACAAGAATCAACACCATAATCATGACTAGAAAATCGGTCAGGGAACTCTAGAAGGTTCTGTAGAAGATGCATCTTGTTACAAGAACATCCACAAGCATAACTATGCGTTCCACACCCAGTAAGCCATTCATGCACTTTACTTCGTAGAAGGCCTACAATATGAGGTTGAAAGCAGAATACAAGATTAACATGGGAACTAGTTAAAAATTGTAGCTTTGCAAGCACAAAGAAACATATTAACTCATCACTGATTGATTATTTTGCTTTGGTAAACAAAAAATATTGAAGCAAAGCAACAATTATACCAAAAAGGCCGAAGGGTTTAAACACTGCTAGTCAGTAATTATACAAAAAAAGCACTGAGAGTGTCAAGCGACTAGATAAAATCCATCATACAAATTTCAACAAAATTCAAAGGAGAATTTAAGACCCCGTGCATATTCCAACAATGCGACAAGAAACAGAAATTTATATTTCAAGTCTAAGAGATATTTTGTAGACTCTATTATCAAAAGAGGAAAAAGACTAATTCATCTAGGGCTGAGCATGGGTCGGCTCAATCCGAAATATTAAGCTGAACCGAACGAACCGAAACCGATATCATTCGGTTCGATTTTCGATTTAGAAATTTCTCAAATTTCGGTTTTGGTTCGGTTTCGGTTAAATTTCAGTTCGATTCGAATTTCCCAAAGGATAACCTTATATCCATCTTAAACCGACAAAACAGAACCGAACCAATTCGGTTCAGTTTTCGGTTCAACTTAATCCAAATTTCGGTTTTCGGTTCGATTCGGTTCAGTTTGGTTTTGAACCAATGCTCAATGAAATATCTTCCAGATATCAGCAACCAAGTCCTCAGGATCCTATTCCAAGCGTTAATAACATTTCTGTTGCAGCTAAACGACACCAAACATAAAAAAATCAAATCTGCTGCCACAAAAAAAAAGTATGTTATCAGCTATATCATTATCCTTAGCAAGTTCCATTTGTCTTCTTTGGACTACACGCTCTGTGGGAGTTCACCTTTCAGGCTTTCACTGCAGATGATGTGAAGGAAACAAGCCTCCTGGGAGTTTTAGTTCACCAATTAACTTAAGCACAAATCAGCTTAATGCCTTAATCACTATTGTGTTCCAGAATACCACTGCTTTACACAAGTGTTCTGACCAATCTCTATTCAGTCACAGGGTTTTGACCAGAATGCACTTAGCAATTCTAATATTCCATCTTAATTCTTAACGCTCTCAATTGTTATGGCCTGCTGATAAAGGAACCACATGATGTCTCACACAACCAAGGAATCAGATTTTTGAGGATATTTCTCTGAAACACATGTCATGAGGGAAAGATACCATATACAACCACCAGAGACCTGAAATGGGACATCCCACAAACCTACAATTCCAAATATTTTACTCCTAGAGATGATTAAATGTATGAACACGGACTGTGAAGGCAGAATTAAACAGAATCCTATACAAACACACTAAGTTTACATTCACTACAACAAATATTCAAAGAGAGAAAAAAAGCAACTGACTAGTATTATGAACAGGTTCGCATACCACCATCATCAGTAAATTCACGAGGCAAAGCTGCTACAAAGAGTAAAAGCATCTCAAGTGGTAGCTCATGTGTACACACCACAGAAATGGCAGCTTGTAAGGTCTTCTCACAAACTAGAAGCCAAAAAGAAGTGTTAAGACAAGGTGTTTTTTACATTTATCCAAATATTCATATCCAACATTCCAAACATGTAATGCAGATTAACACTTAACCCATTTAGAGACTGTATACCTTTAAGACGATAATTATGATTGAAATGCTGTTTGCTGCTTTCCATAAGAAATCTTAAACTGTCAATTAAATTTGTTTTATCAGTGCACATCTCAGTGTCCAAAGACTCCATCCTTTTCATATCTAGCATTGCACCAACATCAACATTTACTTCACAGCTCCTGAGATGGTGATTCTGAACCAAACAAGTAGTTGGTACAAGACTTGCGGAAGATATACATTCTGCAACAGCCATTAAGCCAGCCCGTCCAAGAGATTGATGTCTACCAACAGATGCTAATTCGCACAGAAAGGAAATGAGTTTCCTGCATACAAAAACGGTTTTATTGACCTACAGATCCCTTACAAAATGGTTTTTGGTTGCTTTAGTTGAGCCAGATATATCATATTATCCTGGTGAAAGGGACTCAAGAAATAAAAACAACCAAACAAAAGATAAAAAGAAAAAAAAAATTGCTTCTTTTTGGTGTACAAGAAGATATAATTACCAAAAGGTTTGTTAAAGCAAATATTATAGATACATCAAGAAAAGGTGACGAATAACAACTGATAGTGATAACATTGATAGAAGTTATCAACAAAAATACTTGTCAAGAAAACAAAGCATAAAGGCCGTCATTCAGAAGGTATATCAATTTGACAAAAAGATTATATAGGCTATATTTCCAAACATGACGGGGTTCCTCTCCTTCCATAAAACCTAACTGATTTTTAGAATATCTGTGCATCACTAATTTCTTCTATCCTAAACCCCATGAATGTTTTGATTTAGGCCCTGTTTGCCAAAACTAGTGGTAGCGAATAGCTGTAGTTGTAGCGGTTGACAGAGCGATTGAAAATAACGGTCCAATGAAATAAAACGCTAATGTGTGTTTGGTTGAGATAGCTTTTGGATTTCACTTATATTTATAAAACGACGAAATAAGACATGATTTATTAAAGAAGCTACGATTTTCCTTTTTTGGTTGATGGCGTATACGGAAGAGAAGTTTCAAACGCCAGTTACAATCACAAAAAGCTTTCTAAACTAGCTTCCAAAAATCAAGCTTCTGAACCAAAGAAAGACCTTTACCACTAATTATACCAAACACCTTAGAAGCGTTTAAAATGGGATTTCAAAAGCTAAACGCTAGCGTTTTCGGCTTGACAAACAGGGCCTTAATTTATTTTGGAGGGGCGGGGGGGATTAGGTTTAGAGCATTTTCAGTGAGTTTATAGTAAAATTAACCACTACATTAGCACATTATGGCCAACTTTAACATTAAAAAAAAGGGGGAGAGTGCACACCTGAAAATTTCCATATGTTAGGGCATTTTGTGATTTTCAATAATCATATTCGATCACGTTGAGAAAATCAAGATAGAAAGTTTTCAATGTATACAAATAAAGTCCATTTAGTACTGAACTTCTTAACTTGTTAGAAACATGAAGATGGATTTTAATCATTTGCTATGGACAGCCAAAGATTCAATTCGTAATAGCATACCTTTCATCGAAGAAAGAACAATAATGGTGCAAAAACCTAGAAGCACCTTCAATTGTTTTTGATGAATAAAATCCTTTCAGGCCTACAATGACATGAAAGACAAACTTCAGAATTACAAAAGTCATACTCAGTCTCCTCCCTCTCTCTCCACTTCACTGTTATAAAAAAATATCTGCATAAATTCTTTGAATGTATCCGCATTCTGCATAAATTCTTTGAATATATCTGCATAAATTCTGCATCTTGGTCACATAAAAAACTAACCAATGAAAAAACAGACCAATTCTAATTTTGTTGTTGGTGGACATAATTCATTGTGTTTGTGAATGGCCTTCACCAATTTGCAAACACACTATTGAGGTTTCAGAGAGACCAAGCATTAGATAGTTTTGGTGATTTTCAGCATTTTGCCTATCCTGCCCTGAAACTTTGAAAGTTTTGGCGCCCTTTGGTTAGGGTCTTAGGGGCATAGATGCTAAGTTTCAATATGCATCGTGGGACACCATGTTGTTCTCGCTTCATTATCGACCATTTATGCTCATATTGTAATAGGCATAAGCCATCTTAGCTGCAATTAAACAGGAGAGTTGTGTGATCTTCATTAATTCGGAGTTAAATACACCTGCCAGAACATTAAGCACACCAAAAAAAAGGTGTTTTCTGCAAGCAGTTACAGCTATGCTGATTTTATTTATTTTATAAAAAAGCTGCCAATGTGGGGAGGGATCGAGCTCCTCCCCAGTCTGCATCCTGCCCACATGCACGGTGAATTTTAGCTCGCAAAGAGGCCCCACTTATTGGAGTTATCATTCTATTCTTCTTTCACTTCAGGATATTACCAATAGCTAGTAGATACACAGTTTAAACAAATTAGTAGATACAAGTAACTTTTTCAGAATAAAAACGAACCAAAATCTTTGTGATGCACTGGATCATTCAACCCTTCTATGAAAGGACCAAGCAAGAAATTCTCAGGAAACAGGTTTGTTGTGTTTCCCTGTTTATTCCACTCGATATCCAAAAATGACTGCATAATCAGGCACCTCACTGCAATTCAAGAAAGATGGTCAGTGACTATCAGACAACTGAGCTGTATCAATAGGGTACCAGTTTTGCAATTACCATGAGGATTATCGTGAAACAAGCCCCGCTCCCACAAAATAGCCAACGAACAAAAGTTCATATATGGATTCTCCGGCCGCCTCCCATCAACTCCAATAATATCCAAAGATTCATCTTCTAGACTAGAGGAAGAAAGAAGCAAGGCTATCTGCATTTATAAACAAAATGAAGCACTAACTATGTGGTGTGTTCTAGGGATGTAAACGCAGCAGAAGCTATGGCTATTGTACATATATGCTATCACTATGTCCAGTGGCTACTAGTACAAAATGAAACCTCTAAATGCAGATTTAAATCTAAACAATTATAAATGTGTGCAATGGCAATTTCGTCAGCTTCATAAAAATCAGATTTATTACGTCTGAATCGTTGGGACATTAGGTTTTGACTTGCATCACCCGAGTGTTATCTTTGAAACTCCCTCCCCCTTTTCTCCTTCCCTTCTCCTGAGACTTTGCTAAAACTCAAGCAGTTTCTTGAAAACTAGAAGAAGAAAAAAAAGGTTTTTTACATTTGCAAAAAAAGGAATAAACGAAGAATTGCTCATGTATGTTCATATGTTTTTGAGTTGAAGAAAAAGTGATGACAAAGAACTATTTAAGGAAGGTATATAGTTTATCGCAAGAGAATTATGATGCAAATCACTTCTTCAAAATAACCACATTTCACCAAACAGACACTTAGGTTGACCCCACCAACCAGCCCTTCCCCATGCCGGTCGGCACAGACTGCACAGTACATGCTTCAATCCACTATCTGAAACCCTATAAGCTGGTGATTACCAATATACACAATAAGCTGTTGATTACCAATACACACAAGGACTAGTTGGTATAGAAAATTCTGGAAACATCTAGACTAAGCTAGAAGAGTACGAGTATGACATCATTCTGGTAAAGGAGCTGTCACTCATGGGGTTATTTTGAGGTCAAATTAAGAGAGAATTTTGTATATATAATGGCATTAGGCCAAACTAGGGATGTTGAATGTTTGCTGAGTGTACGGATTTGCCCTTTTTGGCCCAAGAGTGTTTGGCTCTGCTGGGCCTAGTGGAGTTGTTGGCTGGGGAATTCACCTCATTTGCTTTGGTTTCCCTAAGCCTGTATCGATTGTGTGTTTTCAGTGATTTTGTGATTCTATATCTCAGTAACAAAAGATTTACATGTAGCAGACAATTATAGTGTAACATGAGGCAGCATAGAAAAGGGTTAGCTTTCACCCTACCACTGAACTTTCTAAGCAGCAAAAGACAGATCCAAAATTGCTTGTATAATGTTGACGATAGAGTTAAATACTGAAGTTAAGAAGGAAAATTTAGCAGAAAAGAAAAACATTGAAAGAAACCTGGTGATTCCATGCAGCTTCAACCAAGTGAGTACCATACTCTTCAAGCATCTCATACAAAAGTAAGAAGGCCTGCCACTTCTCCAATTTACCCAATGAAGGATCAAATGATCTACACATTTGCCCAACACCCAACGATTGGGCTTCCTTCTCCGCCCACATGTCCTTTTTCTTCATACCACTAGGAATAGAACCGTTCTTGCATGATCTCTTGTCAGGAAAGCTTGAGCTGGATTTTGTTTCCTCATTCATCAGCATTGTTTTTTTTAATATGTGTAGTGATTGTTTCCTCACCAAACCTTCTCTGTCCACCTGAAGAACCAAGTGGAAAGAAACATAGAACTTTGATTTGACCATAAGGGTAAACAGATAAAATTAGTACAGAGAGAACGATTCTTCAAATGTGCATGGGAAGAGAACTTAAAAAGAAAAGCGTAACTAGAAACAAGAAAAGAAACGTAATTATACCAATCCTCTTTTTATTTCATCCCAGAATTCTTTTTCAGTGATTATAGTGAATTCTTCTGCTCTATGTACCACTTCAACCTCAGAGCCATCAATACAGGGTAAATATGATAAGTACAGAGACAGTATACCATATGCATCTCTCCTTTCCACAGGTCCATTAGAAAATAGTGATCTACAGCACTCCCAAGTTTTCATGAAGAAATAATTCCTGCAGAAGTACGGGAACCTTAAATCCATGAGACAAAAGATAAATCCCAAATTCTGATCAGATTAAATAGATTAAAATCTGAAGATCAAAATATAAATCCCAAATTCTGATCAGATTACAGGACAGCAAATAGATTAAAATCTGAAGCTAAACCTGGAAATATTGCAGGTTTCTCCAAGAACAGGTATTTCAAAAGAGTCCTTTGAAGCAAAGGCATCAAGAATAGTTGGAAGAAGAAGACTAACAGCACAGGAACGATGCTCCGAGCTGTGCAGAATCATTCTGATAGTCATATCACAAAGATCTGAGAGCAGTGCCCCAAAAGGCTTTTCTGTGCAATACTCGCCAACACTAGAGCCTCCCAAGGTGCTTCTTACTGCTTGATCAGCATGCATAGCAGCATCGAGTAGAGAGCTCAATATGTGGCATGATATACTTATAGGAAGAACTGTGGACTTTATATCTGAGGAAACTACATGTCTGGACCATCTAAAAATGGTTGTGTCATCATTGGGATGCATATCCATGGAAATAGCAACTGATTTCAGAAGGAAAGGTACCAGGGTGTCTTCAATAACTCCCCAATTATTGTTTATGGTGACTATTTGGAAGAAGGATTCTTGAATCTGTACAAATTCACAAGGAAAGGGCATGCCACATAATGAGCAACAAACATAATGTGCTACACAGATAGCTTACAAATCAAATAGAAACCTAGATTACCATTTTACCTCAGCCAGAGTTTCCCTCCCATACAAATGTCCAATCTTCATCAAAGGAACAAAAGCTTTTGATACGAAGGACTGAAAAGCAATACAATTTACTCCTGGAGCACACAAAATGGGTAGAAACTCTACATTAAATCCCTGAGCATTCTCTTAATTCCAATGAGCACGGACATGAGAATATGTTGGCAAACACGAGCTGAATTATCAAACTCCAAAGAACTTTAATCAATATGACTATTGCTTGCTCTTACATTGATTAATAGCAGCCTCAAACAACAACAACAACAACAACAACAATGACCCAGTGTAGCTTCCCTTACGGGAAATCTGGGGGTCGGGATGGGGGCTCCCCTGGCTTAACGCAATGGGGAGCGACCAAAAGACCCGACTTCAATAATGAAAGGAAGAGAATAGCAGCCTCAAAAAAAAGGAAGAAAAAATAACAGAGAGAGAAAGGAAGAGAATAGCAATGCTGCCCTCTGTAGTAGTTCGACTTCAATAATGAAAGGTTTGAAATTTAGGTAAGAATGCAGAAAACATCTTACATGAGCAAGCTTATATACTCCACGAGTCCACAGTCCACACTACAATGAGGAAGTAACAACTAAATTTGGAAAAACGCCAAAATGAACTTTGCAAAACCTCGCTAAACACAATCAAAATTCCAACAGCTGCAAAATCGAAGCAAGAGATATAACAAACACAGCTAAAGCCTAGGGTTCACAAGAAGCTCGCCACAAATATCTGACAACTTGAAATACTTAAATGTTAAAAACAACTAAACAAGCAATCCATTTCAACTAACCTGAATTCTTAAGAAGGTGAAAAAGGGAGCGCAAATAAGCCACGATGATATTGCATTCCTCCAACCCTAGCTTCTCGTTGTCCTCAACAATGCGCTGCACAAAATCAACAACACCGACTCAAAAGCTTAGTACACCATAAGCTCAAACTCAATCGCCGCCACATTGAATCCAAACTAAAGCCAGGCCAGAATAAAGAAGTGGTTGTACCTTGATATGATCGGAAAAACTGCTTAAGAGAAAATCAAAGAGTAGGGCCGGAGATGCGCCGGAGGAAGCTAAGATGCAGTCGAGCATCGGCGGAATGGCAGCCGGAGGAAGGGCTTGGAAGCTATTGAGCAGAGGAGAAAGAAGTGCGGCCATGGAGTTGCTCTCGGCTGGAGACATGCTTCGCCACGGGGAAATTGGACGCGCGCGCACAATGAGGAGACGGAAAGGAGAGACTGTAGTAAAAGCCCTCTATAAACCCTCCGAAGCCTGATGAGAGCAGCGGAAGCCAATCAAGAAAGGGTTTTTTTGTGTGTTGTGAGTTGTGACTATGTGGTCAGTTAGGTGGGTACATTTCCCGCACAATGTTTTTTTTTTTTTTTTTTTTTTTTGATAAGGAAAGGAGTTTGGGTGGTCACTAACAGGCTAGTGACCGCCCAAGGGCATCCTGGCGGATGAGGGTGTGCAAACCCGAGTCAACTGCAAGTGGAATAGAGGAGACGCGTCGGAACGAGCCAGCGATGTAGTCCGCCACCGAATTGCACTCACGGTTGACGTGAACGATACCCCAATCCGTGAAGCGAGCCAACAAGCAGTGGATATCCGAACGAAGCAACTCAATCTCCCACGGGCAGCGCCAGTCACCAAGAACGGCCTTGACCAGCTGCAAATTATCGCCTTCAATCTGGATCCGGGAAATGCCACGACGAATGGCCTCGAGTAGTCCCTGGCGTAAGGCGATGGTCTCGGAGGTCAGAACGGACTGATGACCAATCAATCCTCCGTCAAAATGGATGGGGGAGCCGCAAGAGTCCCTGAGAATGAACCCGTAAGAAGCCACGCCATCCGCATTCACTGCACCATCAAAATTCAATTTAGTAAAATCCCTTCTAGGTTTTGCCCATTTTGTGGACTTTCTCTTAGGCCCACCACTGGCCGTTCCGGAACGTGGGTTATCCGAGGCCGAGGCTTCCGCGTTTTTCCAATTTTTAATTTGGTTGTGCATAAAGTCACAAATGTTTGCGGCGTTGTTCAAGTTATTGTTGTTATCGTTGTCGAAAGTTCTTTTATTCCTAGAGTACCATAGGCACCACCAGGTGTTAGCGAGGAGTTCCATTTCCTCTTTTGTTAATCGCATCCTTATCTCATCCAGGACAAGGTGAGGTTTTTTATCCCCATGGGAAATTTGGTTGAGGATTCGGCTAAGTTTGGGATTTACGGATTTGATGGTTTCCTCGGTTAATGGGCACGAGAGTAACACATGGTTAGTGTCTTCCTCAAGGCTGTTACAAGCCGCGCAGCCCGTCGGAACCGGGATATGGTTGGCAACGAGCCTCATCTTAGTTGGCAAACCATTTCTGGCTACTTTCCAAACAAAATTTTTCACTTTAGGAGGAATGTTAAGTTTGTTTATCCAATCTAGGTTTATTTTTGGTTCACCTTTAGATTGGTGGATCCATTGCATGGTTGAGTGGGTTGAGTACCAGCCATTTTTGCTAGGTTGCCAGTATAGTCTATCCGGGATTTTGTTAATAGGGTTTATGATTTTGGATATGATTTCAAGGTCGTCTGAATTAAAGACCTTGCTCAATTTCTCAATGTTCCACGAATTATCCTCTTTGAGGTACTCATCCACTGTTTCGTCCCAGTTAATGAAGTTTTCCGCATCTGTCCTTGGGTTGAGAGGGCCCTTACCGGTCCAGTTGTCTTTCCATACTCGTATGGTTTTTCCATCCCCAATCTGCCAGATAAGTCCTTTCACAAATAGGTCTTTAAGGCCTATAAGCTTGGACCACTGCCAAGAGGTGTTATGTTTTTTCTTGTAGTTTAGGATGTTTTCCGTTTTAAGATATTTTTCCGTAATTATTTTGACCCATAGATTGTCTGGTTCAGCTAGTATTTTCCAAAGCAGTTTCATTTGGAGTGCTTGGTTCATCTCTTCCGCCTTAGCGATTCCCACCCCACCATGCGTGGGTGGTCGGCAAATGGAGTTCCAACTAATCAGTGGTTTATAATTGTGATCCTTGTTCCAGGATAAAATTTTATTTATTTGGTCAAGTTCTTGTAAGGTAGCTTGGGGTAGCATGAAAGATTGCATAATGTAGTTGGGTTGTGTTGATAGATTTGCTTTAATTAGGATTTTACGTCCCTCCTGGGATAGAGTGTTTGCTTTCCATTTTGCAAGTTGGGATCTGGTCCGCATAATTAGTGGTTTAAAGGTGTTTTGTGTTACTCTTCCATTGATAATCGGGCATCCTAAGTATTTGTCCAATGCAACCGTGTTTGTGATTTGGAGAATCTGTTTGACTTGTTCCTTCGTTGTATTACTTGTATTTTTGGTGACCTGGAAGGCGGATTTGTGGAAGTTGACCTTCTGGCCAGATACCTGACAATAGTTGTCGACAATTTCTTTGATGTTTTTACACGCAGTGGTATTTGCTTTAGCAAAGATGATGATGTCATCGGCGAAAGCAAGAAATGGGATTTTTGTTCCATTTCTAGTGATTTGGATCCCGATTCCACTTTTGGGGTTGGTGCTTTGCAAGTGGAGTTGTCTTGCAAGGATTTCGGATGCGAGGATGAACAAGTAAGGTGATAGGGGGTCTCCCTGTCTAAGTCCCCTTTGGGGGAAGAATTGTTCAGTTGGCCCGTTATTGACCAACACAGAGAAAGAAACCGTTTCGACGCATTCTCGGATCCAACCCAAGAATTTATCGTTAAAACCAAATTTGTGTAGGACTATTGCTAGGAAGTCCCAACTAATTCGATCATAGGCTTTTTCCATGTCTAATTTGACCGCAATCCAACCCTCCCGACCTTGTTTTTTCCGGAAGGAATGGAAAATCTCATGCGCGATAAGGTTGTTATCGTGGATACTTCGGTTTTGGACGAATGCCCCTTGCATCGGATGTATGAGCTTGTTTAATAGATTTTTTAGGCGGTTTGTTAGGATTTTTGATATTACTTTGTATATTGTGTTGCATAAGCTTATGGGCCTATAATGGTTGGTGGAGCTGGGATTTTCGCATTTTGGTAGTAGGGATATGAATGTGTGATTTATTTGTTTTAAAAGTTTTCCGGTGTGGAAGAAACTTTTAACGGCCCTTATAACATCTGGGCCTACAATGTGCCAGTACTTCTTATAAAAGCATGCCGGCATACCGTCCGGGCCAGGAGATTTATCGTCCCCGATGTCGAGTAAGGCCCTCTTGATTTCATTGTTTGATACTGGTTTGGTAAGTTCTAAATTGTCTTCATCGGTAACTTCTTTTTGGATAGTTTGTGTCATGTTTTGAAGTTTTCCATGGTTAATTTCCAATTCCCGAAAACGGTTATGGAAGTCACGTTTAATTTCCTTTCTGATGTTTTCAACACCCGTAATTTGTGTACCTTCCGATGTACGGATTTCTTTAATGTTGGTTTTGTTCCTTCGCCCAGTGGCAATCCGGTGGAAGTATTTTGTGTTTTTATCATTTAGTCTAATGTGGGTGTTTTTTGCCCTTTGTTTCCAATAGGAGTTGTGGAAGTCCAGGAGGCATGTCCGCTTTCTCAAAAGCCGTTCTTGCTTTTGAAGTAGCACCACGTTGTTGTGTTCAATTATATCTTTCTGGATCTGAACGAGGTTTTCATCGAGTTTTTTAATTTGTTCGAATATATTACCGAACGTTTGTTTATTCCATGCTTTGGCTTTTACTTTGAGAAGTTGTGTTTTTTTCACCAAATTGAACATATGGGATCCTCCAGCGTTGTGTCTCCAGGCTTGTTTGATAACGTTTTGAAAATCTTTTCTAGATGTCCACATCATTTCAAATTTAAATGGTTGTGCTTTAAAAGCGATCCCTGTGGGGAGGTCACAGGATATTGGGCAATGGTCCGAAGAAGAGAAAGCGTGGTTTTTCGTCGCTATGGACGGGTACCATTGAATGATTTGGTTGGCGACTAGGATTCGGTCCAGCTTTTCGAGTGTGGTATTATCAAGATTTTTGGATTTTCTCCATGTGTATTTATTCCCGATTGTAGGGATGTCACACATGTCGCAGTCATTTTTGAAGTTAATGAGCCGCTCGAAACGGGAATGAGCTGGATTCGCACCCCCTACTTTTTCGTTTGGGTGTTGGATTTCGTTAAGGTCGCCCATAAGTAAACATGGGTGGTTGCAATTTTGTATGAACTCCTTCAAAGTGTTCCAGAATTGGTCTTTTTCTTGCGGCCTGGGTGGCGCATACGCGAATATTAGGATTATTTTCTTTTTTGTTTCAAGGTTCTCGTATAGGAACCCAACAAAGCGACTATCTTTGTGGATGGTTTGAATTGTTTCATTTGAGAGGAGTGTGCTCTTCCAAAGGACGCATAGACCACCCGAGTATCCGTTCGCAGGGATAAATTCCACGGAATCGAAACCCGCCTTTTGCCACCCGTTATCAGGTAGCGATTGGGCTTTGGTTTCCATCAGTGCAATGAGATTAATGTGTTCAATGCGGCAGAACGCGTTAACCTCCGTCCAGAAGGACTTGCGTTTGATGCCCCTGCAGTTCCAGGTGCAGACTTTCATAGGTAACCGATTATGTTGTGGCTTTTGGCCTTGGGTGGAGAGGTATAGCTCCAGTAATTTTGTTTCTTCATTTTATATAAATTGTGGACAACGGGGTAGTTATACATGATTTTTGATATGAGTACTTGCATACGGCAGTATATGTTGTACTTCTTTTTGTGCCGATTAATTATCATTTTGTTTCTATAGATACCGTGTGGGTTACGATTAATGAATATGGGGTTGGGATTTGAGAGGTGCGCCTTTGCCAAATTCTCCAAGGTGTTGGGAGAATGGGTGGCAATGTTAATTTTTTTAATGCTGCATCTAGAGTTTATGGCCCTTCTTCTACTTCTATATTTTGTGGGAAGCCTAACACAGTTAGAATTTTTCCCATTTCTCTTTTTTGGATCGATTATCATGTGGCTTTTGGCCTTTCGTTTTTTGAGTTTTAACCGTTGGCTTTTGGCCTTTCGTTTTTTGGGTTTAAACCGTTGGCTTTTGGCCTTTAGCTTTAGTAAATATGAAACACCTTTATCGGTGAGGCTTTTAGCCCAAGCATGTTGAATGGAGCTATAAACATAGTAATTGTTAAGAATGTAATTCAGTATACATATAAACGAGATAGTAGCCAGAATTAAGAGCATAGTATGGCACTTGTACTGCATGCATATCAGTCCGCACACCACAACACTAATGCATAAGGGGGTGCAGGCCAAGTTGAGTGGTATAATCGGCCTCGGATCAACATTAATAAATTGAAAAAAGTGTAGTTCTCTAAGGTTAATAGCATCCACACTACATGTTTTGGGATTGGGGTATTCACACCCCCAAAAAGGTTCATTGCTTATAAAGATGATAAGCTGGAAAATAGACACATGGGAAAGCAACAAAGCAACAAACCCACATAAATGATTAAAGTGCACAAGCAGCACAAGGTAGAAACAAAATCCAGCAGGGGAAATGCAAAGAGGTGGAAGTATGTGAACATTAAGAACGTGATTGGTCTCAAAAAAAGTAATTGGGTAAACACGAATAAAATCAACATTGCTGAAAGGAAATGGTTTGGTCAATGAAATAGAGCAATAGGTTTGGAAAGAGGGTAACCGGGACATCTTACATACCAAAGAGGCAGAGTTGGGAGCGGAGAACGACCGTGAACCACTAGCACGACCACCGTACCAGCCCGAACCATGAACCCGACTCCACCACCACCACAAGTGGTTTGACCACCAGCACAATGTTGGAACTTAGTAAAATTCTTTTACACAATCCCACTCGACAAATCTCTAATTAATCCACAAATACATGTACATCTTTTGTTGTACTCGATAGTTAGGTTAAATTATTAGGCTAATTAATCCACATTACTATTATTAAATTTTTAATCATTGCTTGCAGCTTCTTTTATTGACTTGTGCATGATGGTATACCACAGTAATAACTATCAAATGATTGTCGGCGTGCTCAATTTGTTCATGTTCAATTTTGATTTTGAGATGATTGATATCAACCTCTTGAAATGACTATCTAAGTATTGCAAATGCAATTCAATTTTGATTTTGAGATGAATTATATCAAAGTCTTGAAAATGACTATTCAATGATTGCTAATGGAATTCAATTTTGATTTTGAGACTCCCAGGCTGATTTTTTTTTCTGGTTTGTTCTGATTTTTTTCCTAGTTTGTTAGGGTGTGGTGGATTTTTTAATACATGTCAATAGACTATGCCTCAAGATTTTTTTTAACCTTCTTTTCTCCACCGCTTTTATCTTGACTAGATCCATATGTATATGGGTCTTTCTATTTGGCACCACTCTATAATAACTATTTAGCACCCACTCTAGACCTATTAGATATAAATAAAAATTGGGAAATTCCGGTTGATACCCTCGAGTTTTTGGCTTTTCCGAGTGGTGCCCTGAAAAAAAAAATTTATTCCGAGTGGTACCCCTGAGCTTTTGCAAAAGTCCGGCATGTGCCCTTACTTGTAAATTTCCTTTAGTTTATAACTATATTAGTACGTTTTAAAATAAAAAATATATTTTTGTATTTAATTAAATTAAAACAACATTTTAGTTTAATAAAAAATTAAAATAAATCATATAAAATATTAAACAAAAAAATATTATATATATATATATATTTTTCAAGTAGATTGTATATTGTATAATTAAAATTTTTAAGTTTAAAAATTATTAAAATATTTACATTAAAATAAATATATTACATAATTAAAATTTGTCATGTAGGTTATATGTAATAGTTTTGAATTTTTTTAAACAAAACTAATAGAACTTTCATTATTGAACTCTCAAGTTACATTAAAATTTTAATTTCTATCAATTTTTCAAAAATTGTCAAAATTACTATATAAAATCTACATGGAAAATGTTAATCTTGCAATATATTTATTTTAATATAAATATTATAATATTTTTGGTTTTAACTTAAAAATTTTAAATTATGCAACTTAAAATCTACTTGAAAAAAATATATACAATATAAATTTTATTTTTATATTTTTATATGATTTATTTTAATTGTTATTAAATTAAAATTTTGTTTTAATTTAGTTAAATATAAAAATATATTTTTTATTAGAAAACATACTAATTTAGTTATAAACTAAAGGAAATTTACAAGTAAGGGCATCAATCGGACTTTTGTAAAAGCTCAGGGGTACCACTCGGAATAAGTTTTTTTTTCAGGGCATCATTCGTAAAAGCCAGAAACTCGATGGTACCAACCGGAATTTTCCATAAAAATTTGTTATAATTTACAACTAATACCCATCTCATTTTTACCCATCTCCTTCCTCCTCTCTATACCCAAAACCAAAACCCTACTTCCTCTCTTACCTATTACAATCCCAATCAAGGTGTTTGAAGACTCAAAATCAAGCTTTGGTGCATTAATCTCCACTATATTCACTCTTTCAAACAATCATGGTAAGTTTTATCTATACATTCACTCATTTCAATTCCATTGAATTTCTAGATCTAGGTTGGAAAGAAAATCCTATTTTGTAAGATTAAAACCGATTTAAGAAAAGATTTGATGATCAGAGGTGAAAAAAGGGTAAAAAACGACGAAATTGATCGGGGCTCTCGCGGCCGGGCTGGAGGTTGAGGATCATTTAGCCCAATTTGTACCTTATTTTCCTCCTGCAATGTTGAGAAGCATGTTGTAAATAATGGCCGTGAAGGCAAAACTACACAAAGCCGTTACGACCAAAATGGCTCTGGCCGTTACGGCCACTGCACCATCAATTGTTACGGCTGTGTGCACTATGGCCGTAAGGGCCTTGTGTAGTTTTACCATATTAATTTGAACAATCCCAAACCGAAAAGCGAGGGTATATCAACTAGACATTCTAAGTTAAAATAAAAAAACTAAAACGAGGGTATATCAACTTTGATAAGAAGTAAATTACCTCATTGTGATCTATTCTAAACGATTTTTCCGTCAAACTGTAGTTATACATGAAATCCTCATTATACATTGTTTTTTAGTGTTTTTGGGGAGAGAATAAGAGAATAGAAGACAAGAGAAGAGAGTGTTGGAGGATTTGATGATCGATTTTAATGTGCAAAGTGTTAAAAACATGGGCAATAAATGTTGCTAGGTAGAGCGTTGGCAATAAATGCAATTTTTTTTAATTTATTACACCTACGGTCGTAGGGTGCGCCGCGTAGGCTTGCAACCCTATTTATAGAGCGGGCGCCAAATAAAATCGGTGCCTCTGTATATATATATACTAGCAAGACCCGGTCGTGTCATGCATGACGATGATTTAAAAAAAATTATGTAGGAACCGTACTTGTCGATTGAATTTTATATAAACTTATTTGATAAAATAAAATAATTTCCCCAATAAAACTTTCAAGCGAGAATTATTATAATACGTAGGGAATGTAAAAAAAATATTTCTTTATTTATAATAGGATATGTGAATTAATTTTTGGATGAGATAATATTATATAATATATAGGTAAATAAATAATATTTTCATACTCATTAATTGAATATGGTAAGTATTTCATATTCATTAGTTAAATATGGTAAGTAATAGTAATGAAAGGTAATACTATTACAATAGGTATAGAACTAGTATGTATTCCCGTACCTTGTACGGGTTTTTCTTAAATAAAATATTTTCAAATATATTTATTATCCGAAAAAAATAATCATGTAAATGCTTAAATATAAATTTTTGTTATAATCTGCGTTAAAAGATAAGACAATTATCATATAGCTAAATCAAGATCTTTTCATATAAGGTAACAAATGATCGGATTATAATAATGATCTTCCTATTTATCATATCCAAAAATAAAATATTATTTAATAATGAGATTATCTATCCTATATTCTAAAAACATGGATAAGAATTTATCATATCCAAAAATATAAGATTATTTTTTAAAATAAAAGGGGTGGTGTGGTCCAATCTGAAATTGACATGTGTCGTTTAATAATTTTTTTAACTTCCGCTTTAGGTTATAGTTATGATGCTTATTAATAACATAGCTAATGAATTTTTTTTAATTGAATATGGTAAGTAATAATGATAATAATATTATTATAATATGTAAGGAGTGTAAATTCTAAAAAATATTAAGGACAAAGAAGTAAATGAACGTTTAATATATCTATGTGGCATAGTTAGATGGACGACATATAAGATAGAAGGATTCGATTTTAGTAATAGTATATTGATAGGGGCTTTCATTTTAAAGCACCCTCAAAATTACATGATAGAGCACCTATATTAAAAAAATCTAAAATTTACCACATTGCCCTAAACAGAATCTCCACCCCTCTCCTTCACTCTCTCCTTCACTCTTCTCCCTTCCTTCTTCAAACTTCAATTTCATCCATAAATAAGCTAGAGTTTTGCAAATTACAACCAATTCCATCCATAAATAAAGTAAGTATCTTCTTCTTCATTGATTTTTATGCAAAAAAATTATGATTTTTAGACATTTGAGAACCAATTGTTTTGGATTTAGGGTTTAGATTTAGGATAAGTGTTTAGATCTATGAAATAGGACATTTACATTGTAGATTTAGGCGTTTTAATTGAATGGGTGTAAATTCGTCATCGTTGTAGAGATGCACGGAGAGATCAGGTTGCGTCGCAGCCAGATCCTCAAATAGAGGGACTAGACGACATTCAGGCTGAGCCGGTGGAGCAGGCTCGTTCATCTAGTCAGGTGTATTGACGGGGACATAGACGTCTTCTACCTTGGTGGTCTTCACAGCCTGCTAGGATTCCTAGTGTTGCGCCGGAGGATGAGGCGGTAGAGACTCCGATTTTGATGCCCGTGAGTCAGGCTACGACATCGACGCACGTGAGTCAGACTCGACGGTCAATGCTTGCGAGTCAACCTTCACGGTCTCGCGCTAGAGGTCGAGGCCGGACTAACAGTACTCAAACTGAGACTACATGCGGTGGAGTTGTTGCGACTCCAGCTAGTCCTTCATCTAGCCAGGAACGTAGGAGATGTGCCGGTGGGCTTGACATTCATCCGTTCCTAACCGGTACTGTTCCTGGTGGCCCGCAAATACCAGAGTTGCTTTTGGGATTCGAGGAGCATGTAGCCCACCACATATATATTGGTCGGGTATTGTAACATCCCCGACCAAAGTGCATATGTCATTTTGCATTCATATAAAATTAGCAGCATATGCATGGCATATTGGCATGATATATAATGCATTTTTAAAAGCAATATTTATTTTTTAATTAAGTTTATTATATTTTAAAAAAAATTTAACTAAAAGTTAATTAATAATTATTTTAGGGTAAATTTTGTAGTAAAAAGGATTCCATGGTGGAAATTACAATTTTGATAAAAATCTTGAGGATTTCGTGTTCAAATTCGAGTTGGTGTCTATGTTGGAAATTGGATTTTGTCCTTCTGTGTCTTTATCTTTATGTGTTGAAAATTAAAGTTCTCTTCTTATGTATTTATAGTGTTCTATCTTCCACATCAATATACGTAAGAACAAACCAAAAAAAAAATACAGAGAGGGTTTGGTGCATGAAAACCAAACGAGAGAGGGAAAAGTTTAGAATTTTGGTACTTTGGTTGGTTTTGATACAAGATCAGTTTATTGGGTTTAATCTCGTAGTACAAGCGTGATTTGATAAGTTTTTAATTAGTTAATGGTTTATTTAGATCTACAGTTGATTTTGATTTGAAAATCAGTCGATTTATAGTTCTTAGAGGATGTTTTTGATATTGGATTTAAGAGTAATTTTAGGCTATTGCCTTGTAATCATATTATGGAGTCCTTTGATCAAGTTTTTCATAAAGGTTTGAAGTAGAAAAATGTTCTTCTATATATATAGTTTATTGTTGTCAAGTTTTAAAGGATTTGGAATTATGCACAAGAAGTTATAATGCATATTGACATTTTATTGCATTTAGGGTTAGAATTTATAAGAGTAAATAGCCTAATTTGAATTGGGTTACATATAGGAGCACAAGTCATAGATCGTGGTTAGAGTCAAGGGGAAGAAATATAGTATCTATCCTAAACAGGTGAGTATATACTAGAGATTAAACCTTATGTGCTATATGAATATATGTGTTATATGCATATATGTGCTATATGTGATATATGTGCTATATGTGCTATATGTGCTATGTGTGTTATATGGATATATGTGCTATATGAGCTATATGGATATATATGCTATATGAGTTATATGAATATATGTGTTATATATGATAGCTTTGAAAATTCTAGAGTTGTTTGCACAAAAAGTATGTTAGCAGATGACATATGATATATGAACACAAGAAGCACTTGATTGCATAGCATATTGTAATGAGATTAAAAGGACATGTGACTGTCTTGCCCTGAACATGTAATTTAGAAAATCTTCGGATTTCTTTGTTAAAACGACCTACGGATCATATAGGATCTTCGGATCATACAAGACCTATGGGTCAATGAGGAGATCTTCAGAATTCTTTCCTAAAGCGTCCATAAGAGTCAATATTCCAGAGATCTTCGGATTTCTTTGCTAAAGGAACCATAAGAGTCCATATTAGACCTCGACAAGTTCGGGACGGCCCGCCCAGCCCGCTAAAAAAACGGGCTTGGATATGAGATTTGGCCTGAAAGGCCCGGCCTGTAAAAAATAGTGTCGGGCCTGGACAGGAGGAAAAGCCCGTAGGCCCGACCCAACCCGTATATATATTATATATATAAATAAAATTTTATAATAATATTAATATATTTTATTTTATTTTTATTTCTACGTATAAATACTCCTTACCAAAACCCTAAGGTCTCATTTGTTCATTTCAGAGAATCGGGACTCAAGAGCGTCGCTCCTCCTATTCTCCTAAAAACCCTACACACTCAATCTTCTTCTCTTTCTCTCCTTCCCTTGAATCCCGGCGGCCCGCTCCTCCTATTCAGAGATCTGGCATCCCTGCTCGACGACGACGCGCCGGCCTTGCTCGACCACGAGAGCCCCTCCAGCGCTGGCACTGCTTGACACTCGGCATCCCCTCTAGCGTCGACCCTGCTCGACACTCGGCACCCCTGCTCGACGACGACGGGCTCCTCCTTTTTCTCTTCTTCTGTCGAATCAACCTTGCGCAACGCCGAGCGTTGACGAGTGATGACCCCTGCTCGACGACGAGTGACGACCCTGCTCGAGAGCTCCTCCAGCGCCGATCCGATCCTCTGCTCTAGCTCCGACGACGGCGACGAGTCCCATTCAACTCCTCGGTAAATCCCTCTATTCAACTCCTCGGATATGTTTCTAAGATCTCTGAAATGGTCTCTTTTGATGATTGAAAGTGGGTTTTAGGGTTTAAGTTTTTGAGGTACTTGATTGGCAATGGTAATCTAGGGATTGAGATTTGGTGTTAGTTGTGCTTTCAGATGTCATTGAATTCTTTAGTTCTCTTGCTGATAGATTTTTATCATTCATTTCATGTTCACTGATTGATTTTTTTATGATTAATTTGTTAACTAAAATATTATGAATTTGTTAACTAAAGTATGTTACTGCTGATAGATTTTTTATGATTAATATGTTAACTAAAGTATGATTAATTTGTTGCAAGGAGCTACAACTATTGACGAAGATGTTGGGGATGACATGATGAATGCTGATGGTTTTAGCATGAAGAATAGAAGGACTTTTGCTGAATTTTCAAGCTATTTACTGTTTTTTAATCCTCATTATGAGACTTTAAAATGTGTAGACATTGTACTCTATGTTGGTTGTAACTTTTAAGTTCTTTACTAGTTTGTGACTTGAAGTTTGGGCAGATTTGTGACTATTGTTGTTGGATTTGGGCAAATTTGTCTTGTCTTGTTGGATTTGTTGCATTTCACAGGTTTAGCAATAAGTTTTAGACAAATTTTACTATAATTTTGGACATGTTTTATGGGTCGGGCTAGCCCGTGGACAGCCCGGCCCGTGTTTGTGGGCGGGTATGGACAAAAAAATAGGCCCTAATTATTGGGCCGGGCTTGGCCCGACCCGTTGATGTGGAAAAAAATAATTTTGGCCCGGCCCGAACCCGCCATGTACAGGTCTAGTCCATATATAGTAAACCCAAAGCAGATTCAGGCTTGAACAGTTCATAGAATAATAAATCGGATACATCGGCATTTGCATATTAATAGTAAATTAATATATGATATATATAATATGTATGTATATGTATTTTGACTAGTTATTTGACATTGTGTGAAATAATTGATGATGGTTTATATTCACTGAGTATGCGACTCACGTAAATCGCAAAACAATTTTTCAAGTTCAACTAGTTCTTACTGATGTGTGTCTCTGTTAGAGGTCACATTCATACAGGTCGGCCGGCTGAAGCTCTAAGCATCCTTCTCCTCCTCATTTTGCATCTTAGACTTTTATATTGTAATAAAGTTAGAGTAATAGATGTATTAGTACAAGAAATAACAACATAGAACTTTGTGTGTGTGCGCGGCCTTATATGGTTGTTAGTTTTGTTATATGTTTATGTGGATAGTTGTTATATGTAAATTATATGCTTATATAAGAAATAAGTTTTACAAAGTATATGTCATAGGGTATAAAGGTGTCAAAGGTACGTTATTTCTTTGTACACTTTTTTTAATTTCCTTTTATACATTTGATCTTATTAGGATTATTACTGTATAGGAGCATGTTGGGTTTAGGATTCAGGGACGTACTTCCCAGTTTTCTAAGTGGTTGTTTGCTTGAGAGGGCAAATAGATTGACATAGTAAGGGATAGTGGACTTGCTCATCTACAACACCTCATGTATAGCCACCTTCATACTTCGTTGATTGAGGCATTTATCGAGCGATGGCAGCCAGAGACGAGCTCGTCCATATGCCTTCGGGAGAGATGAAGATAGCGTTGTATGATGTGGCACTTATCCTCGGTCTTAGGATTGATGGAGATGTTGTTACCCTTCCACTTGATGAGAGGATACTAAAACAGGGTGAGTTGAGGGATCTGCAGATTGCACAATTTCTTGATCATTTTGGGTTAGATGACGAGTGGTTTTAGAGCAACTATGAGAAGAAAGGGGTAACACATGCAGAGCTGAGGAGAGTATGCGAGGAGATGCACGATGAGGAGGTTGATCCGGCGATTCCAGCGGCGGGTTTTCTGTTGTTTCTCGTGGCGTCGACATTATTTCAAGACAAGTCACATCATCGGATTCCCCTTTTATATATAGGCCTAGTACGAGATGTCAGGGCATGTCTTAGGGTTTAGCCGTGCTCGCTTATCTATACCGAGGGCTCGGTGAGTGCACACGAGTGAGCGCTCGTCAGATGGTTATTTGTAACACACTCTTACAACTTTTCGCCCTGTTGACGATCCGGATTGGGGAGTCGATGCACCATGGGCTGCGAGATGGGGCGACACTTGATGGTACGCACAACTTCAGAGCGGAGCTCGATCGTATGACTGCTAGAGATGTAATTATATACAAAATACACCAAATAAATATTGTTTTGTTTATCAGATAATCTATATTAAAAATGTTATGCATTAGGTCGACTGGTCGCCATACAGAGAGTTAGATTTCATCGACAGTCTAACCCCTTCACGTTTCCACGGCGTGATATCTTGTCTTGGTAGCTCAGAGCCGTATATGCCCGATCGAGCCTCTAGGCAGTACCGCCGTGTGCAGCATATACCATATCCTCCTATCATGCCTCGCTCTGCCACACGAGTAGCCACCGTACAAAGTTACATAATGGAGTATGACATGTCTCGGTGGGTTTGTGATGCACAAAACTTCCACTCCATCAGTCTAGACCTCATGGGACCTCTAGTGTTGGATGACCCGTCGGCTTGTTCCTCGGATTATATGGCGTGGTATGAGCCTCGTACTCATGTTTTTGTGGGTCCACTCGATGCGGAGCAGTTAATATTTTTTATTTTAAAGTTTGCGACAATAGCTAGGTCGGTATGTTTTTTGCATTAACAAATGGTTCGTATATGTACAATGCATGCAGCAGGTTGTGGGTTATCTTGCACCATTGGCTATGATTGACGATCCTCAGGTGCGCGAAGCGGTTAGGAGATCTATTATTGATCTAGGAGAACAGTGGCTCGCCAAAGGTCGGCTAGGGGAGTGGTACTGGACCTCACGATGATGATGATGACAACGCTTGATTTTTATGTTGTTTTTCCTACTTGACGTTTGTATTTTCAGACTTGGGATGTATTTTCGTACTTGACGTTTAGTACGAAAATACATCTCAAGTACGAAAATACATCCCAAGTCTGAAAATCCCAAGTTGCGCGTACCATCAGGTGTCTCACCATCGCCCCATCTCGCAGCCCATGGTGCATCGACTCCCCAATCCGGATCGTCAACAGGGCGAAAAGCTGTAAGAGTGTGATACAAATAACCATCTGACGGGCGCCCACTCGTGTGCACTCGCCGAGCCCTTGGTACAAATAAGCGAGCACGGCTGAACCCTAAGACATGCGCTCTAATGCCCTGACATCCCAATCTAGGCCTATATATGAAAGGGGAATCCGATGTTGTGACTTGTCTTGAAATAATGTCGATGTCAGCAGAAACAACAGAAAACCCGCAACTGGAATCGCCGGATCAACCTCCACACCGTGCATCTCCTCGCATACTCTCATCAGCTCTGCGTGTGTTACCCCTCCCTTCTCATAGTTGCTCTGAAACCACTCATCATCTAACCCAAAATGATCAAGAAATTGTGAAATCTCCAGATCCCTCAACTCACCTTATTTTAGTATCCACTCATCAAGCGAAAAGGTAATAACATCTCCATCAATCATGAGACCGAGGCTAGGTGCCACATCATGCACCGTTATCGTCATCTCTCCCCAAGGCATATGGAACTAGCTCGTCTCTGGGTTCCATCGCTCGATAAATGCCTCAATCAACGAAGTATGAAGGTTGCTATACATGAGGTGATGTAGATGAGCAAGTCCACTATCCCTAACTATGTCAATCCATTTGCCCTCCCTAGCAAACAACTCCTTAGACAACTTGGAAGTACGTCCCTGAATTCTAACCCAACACGCTCATATATAATAATAATCCTAATAAGATTAAGGCTCCGTTCGACAACGCTTATTTGGATACTTATAAGTACCTTGTTACTTATATGGAAAAAATAAGCTTCGTTTTATGTGTTCAACAAAATTTGTTTATTTGAAATAAGTTATTTATATCCGATACTTATCTGCTGAAAAAATAATCAGCACCCTCAACCTTATGTCAAGTTAACTTTTCTACCAAAATATAAGTAAGTGGGATTCACGTGATTTCCCAATTAAATTTTTTTTTTATTTTTTAACCCTTCATTAAGCCATTTTTAGTAATTTTACACATCTTGCTTAAAATATCAGCAATTCAGTTTACCGAACACATTTCGAATTATTTGGAAAATAAACTACTCATATCAGTATCACATATCATCATCCACGATCAACATCAACAACCATAAGTATTAACATCAATATCAACATCAACATCAACATCAACCCCGATAAGTACCGATTTACCGAGCGAAACCTATATGTATAAAAGGAAATTAAGAAAGCACCATTCCTCATTATCTTATGTTTTTTCCTTTTACCAAAAAATACATTGCCATATGTGGATGATGTGTTTTGATCTGATTGGTTAGACCGATGTGGAAAGTTTAAAAACACAAAAATGGCCTTGTACTCTGCATAAAGAGGGTTTTGCTCACAAGTTCATACTCCCAATTTCGCATAATCTCTCCATCGAAGACCCGAAGCCAACACGTTGTTGACCAAGGAAAGAAGAACAAAGGTGAGATCTTTCTCTAAGGTTTCGTCGATTTATTCTGATTTAGAGTTCGAGATCTAGTTTTGTGTTGTCATTGCTTAATTTTTTCCAGAAATTTATGTAATCTGATCTGAGATCTGAATTTACATTCATACAATTCGATCAGATCCGTTAAATCACAATCCTTGTTCCATAGGTTCTATCTCGTACACGTACTTCTGATTCGGAAGGATATCCGTTTCATCGTGTCTATCATTTGAGATATTGCGAGTTCGCCTATTGCTTTTATGCTTGTTTGCATGCTTTGGATCTGATATAGGGTAATCAGGTTTCTGCTCAAATTGTCAAGAGAAGGATAAGAGATAAGGAGAAAACAACCTACATTGAGAGGAAAAGTGAGAGATCAGTTTTCGTTGATTACAGTGATTCAGGAATAATGCGATAATACATGCACCAATGCTTCTTTCTATGCAGTATAGACATTGCAATGTTACATTGGGCACTAAAACCATTAGATTGATCATGTGGTTTTCTTACCTTATTGTATGCATTAGTTGCACTAGAACCATTAGCTTTTTCCATAGGAATTGCATCCATAAGTGAGATATATGGATTCCTCTTATTCCAAATTGAATACTGTTGTGGCTTCTTCCTTCAGTTTTTGAGAACCCAAATTTTGTATCAATACTTTCTTTGTGGTGGATTTTGGAGAGAATGATTTCTTTCTTATTTCAAATTGAATACTTGATGTGTTCTTGTAATCCCAACTTTGAGCACTCTTTTGTGGTTAATTTTGGAGACAAAGCCCATGTATCTATGCTTGGAACAGTTTAGGGCCCGTTTGGTTATGAACTACGGAAAAATGAAGACGGAAAGGATACAAATCTAGTCTATTTTGGTTGCCTAGATTCATTTTCTTACCGATTTCATAGTTTGTAATCAAACCGCCTCCTCTATCTTGTCTTCTGGCTTTCTCTGAATTTTCTTTTATCATTGCAGAAATGGCACCAAGTGGACCAGCAGCCCCAAGAGGAAGTGCAGCAGCAGCTGCTAGCCTTCGCCGTAGGAGGACTTCAAGTGGTGCCGCTGCTGGTGATGCAAGCGGGTCCATGCTCCAATTCTACACCGATGATGCTCCTGGCTTGAAGATATCTCCGAATGTTGTTCTTATTATGAGCATTGGTTTCATTGCTTTCGTTGCTGTTTTGCATGTCATGGGTAAGCTCTACTTTGTGCGCAAAGAATGAGAGGGGTCGGTCCTAGTAGAGAAAATTTTATGCTGCGAGCCTTTTCTTTTTCTTGATCAACAGTTTTTTTTTTAAATTTTATTTTAATGTAACGGACTAAGATATAGGGCACTGTTGGTGTTTTCCACAATGAGAAATATTTGGGTAATTCTGGCTTCTACGAGTATTGAGTTGTGTTTAGTATTCGTATAGTGTTTGTCGTTTGTATGCTGGCTATTGTGACCTCAGACAGTACGATTGCCTAGCCAAACCATGTTACCCAAACTTGAAACTTCCAGAAATCCTCCTGCTTCGTGTTCACTTTAACCCAAAACGTTTTGTCTTTGTCATGAAAAAATCTGGATGTAAATTAGACCCTTGCCAGTCTCTCTCCCATCCTAACTGAACAAGCTCCTGCTATGTGCATTATACAAAAAATCTGGATGTAAAATTTTCATTTTAACATGTGACACAACATTAAACTAAAATAAGCTAAACTCTCACTAAATCCGGTTTTTAACTAGCTTATGATAAAGTAGAAAATTAGGAAACGCTCAAACTCACCAAAAACATAAAATCTCAGGGTTTCAACTAGACAAATCTGAGATAGGAACAAGATTATCTCAGATGGAGTACACACTCCAAAAGAGCCCAACCTCAGTGGAAGAAGACAAGCCTTCCAAAGAGTCAATTCTCAAAGGAGAAGAATCTCCAAAGAACCTAAGGCAATTGCCCGATCCTTGCAATCTTTTTGGATAAACTTTTCTATTGGCCTAATGTCCTTTTATATACTACAACGTGTGTGCCTTGCATCAAATTCTTTTGATGAAAAATGAATTCATATTCCCATTACATAAATGAATTTTCAGGAAACTCTTTACAACAAATGGCATTGAAAAAGTAGAACAAATTAATTACTTTGGTACAACCTTTAAAGCAAGGTTGGATACTTTGCATCCAGAAATTCGCGGAGCGTCCGAGCAGCTTTTTGGCCACCCATCAGCTCAGCTAGCCTCTCTAAAGGGAGCAATGCTAATTCCGACAGACTAGCACATTTATCTATTATTGCCCTGTAATTAGAGTCTGTCACACCGGGGAGGCGTCTCAAGAACTCAATTGCAGATGTGTTGTAATTCTCCGCTCTGCAACCATATGAATTTAATCCATAGAATGTCAAATACGAAAGAGGGCTAATTACAGCTTAATGCTACCTAAGCTCACTAAAGATTGTCATTTTAGGTTTTGGCACAACAATTAAGGAATTCTAAAATGCTACAATTTTTTTCTAAAATTTATAAATTATTAATTACCCAATAAATTACTCCTATTAATTACCCACGTCATTTCTTCCAATATATAAAGATAATTTGCATCAAGAGTGAAAGTGTACATTTTCCAATAACATACCTTGAAACTCATCAATAAATCATTATCCAAAACTCTAAAATGACACACATTTCTTGACAAAATTTTAGGCCTGAAAAAAACAATCTTCTTTGAATGGAGGTAGTAATATGCAACCTAAAAGTTGTCAAACTACAAACAGCCAATGGCAGCAGGAACATACCTCACATCATTTTCTACTATGCCATCCTCTGACGGAACACCAACTCTCATCGCCTTTCCCTCGTCAGGTTCATCTTGATTAGCTTTTAATGAGGCAAAGATTTCTGCAGTAGCACGCAGACTGCGAGACCACACAATACGCAAGCGAGGGAAATGCATGGCTAGCAAAGACAGTTTGGATATAATGCTATATGGTGTCACATCATCACCAATATCACTTGCTGACTACAATATTAAGAAATTCAAACAATCAGCAGTTTGATGGAAAATTTTACTCCAGCATTATAACAAGTTTGCATAGTTAAGAATGCATATACCTGAAATGAAAAACTCTTATCCTGCGAAAACTCAATTAGAAGGACGGGAATTTTGTAATATCGTGCCATTGTTTCAACTTGGTTATAAAGGCGTCCAGATGTAAAGCTCATGAACAGATCCTGGATACTTTTTCTCTCCACACAAATTAAAGGTGAGAGTATATAATCACCAACTTCTAGGGTTATAGGTATAATTCGCATACCCTTTTGGTGGAGTACATTAGGAAGACTACTCATAAATTCCCTCATGTCTACTATAACCTACAAAAATAATCACGAATTAATGTTACTAAATCTTTCAGCTATGAGTAATTGCAAGAGATATAACAGGAGAATCACCTACTTGCATTTGTTTTTGAGCTTCTTTTCTTCCACCTGCTTTTCTAGTTACAGAGTTTTGAGAAGCTGAATCATGAGAGTCAATGGAACTTACGCCCAAAAGATGCTCTTCCTGGCATATATTTTAGCAACAAGTCATACACATGCTACCTCAGAAGATCATTTGCTCTTTAAAGAAAGGGACCAGAGAAATAACAGTGGTCTGATTAACTGATGATGGTGATGGGGCATTTGGTATTCAGAGTTAGAAAACTTATGAAGAAGAATGGAAAAGGAAAAGAGAAGAGTGAAAGCTTCAATATGAATGAATGCATAATCATCAACCTGTATGTGTAGTTTGTCATTCTTTTCTTTGCTGTTATTCTAAGACAAATCTTATACCCTAATAGCATACTTTTCATTCTATCAATAATAAGTTATTAACTTTGGTGGACAGATGATACTGAAACTAGAGGTAGGCCAAAAAAAAGTTTACCTTCTTATGTAATTTATAGTAGCATGAAAAGTGGCAAAAAATGCAAGTGATAGAAAGAGTCATGCACTATACCATATTAACTGGAAACATCATCATAGATTTCTGTCGTATCAATGATTCAAAAGCTCCATTCTCTCTACGAATGCCAGCCTCGAATTTCTGAACTTCGGTAGAATCTTCATAAAAGAGAAAATAAACTTTCAGCTTCTTGGTGGGATTTTCAGAATTATAGACTTCTATTGCCCTCACAAAACTGACATCAGGATGGTATACAATAACTATAGATGGCTTCAAAATGTCGAGTATATCTTCACCGCTTTCAAGGGCATGAAAATGAACTGGTGGAAGTTGCTTATCATTTCTTACAAGACCTCTATGTTTTCTAAGAACCTGCTGATCAGTTACTGGACCCCTCTCTGTCTCCTCATGCAACCCATCTGCAACAACTGCATCATTGTTGTTTTTCTCAACTTCATCAGTTGACCCAGTATCATTCTTAATGACTTTGTCAACTTTCTTTAAGGATTTTTTATTTTTCTCCTTTCCTCTTGATTCTCCACGTGCAACATGAGCAGGCAAGGGATCCTCATCAACACCATCCTTCTGGGATAAAGATTTTACCTTTGATGCAGCAGCCAAAAGTGCATCATTCTCTAGTTTGTTTACGCTGCTAGCATCACCATTCTCTGTAGATCTTACACGGATGACTCCATCAAGTATACCCATACCTTTTAGTTCTTGCTTCTTCTTTTTGGCATTTTTACTACGTTTCTGTAAATCTTTAAGCTGAACTTTACTCAGTAAGTACTTCTCCCACTCGTCATGCATAACCTACTTTCAAATATTATCAGCGTGAGTAAAAGCATGACTAATATAGTTAAATACAATATTCAGTTGCAATTAGCATAGGAAACACTAGTGATAAGAGAGAAAGAAGAATCCAGATAAAAACTTTTCAGCCCAAACTGGTGCTCAAATGAAAAACAACAATCTATCATGTGAAACCAAATATATTTATTTTTTGTGTAAAGTAAAAAAAACTATAACATTATGTTTCCTAAGAGATCTAAACATTACGATATATAAGAAATACCTTCTTGGGACCATTCAAAATACAATCTTCAAGCTGCATGCAAGAGTGTTCATCCTTACATGCTACTAAAACAATCCCATTGTTTTCTTCTAGATTTCTAAAGTCACATTCAACTGAAGAGGCCTGTTTCTGCCTTTCTTCTCCAATCTCTTCAAGTATATCCTGGCAGAAAAAATACAAATGAATTTAGGATGAGACGCACATATACATCCACACTTAATCGGTGTATTTTACTTCCACTCATCATCCTCTACTCTTTAAATAGTCCTAAACTTATCTTTAATCATATTGAATAAAACTCCCATTGAGGTCCATAATTGTAGGCAAGGTGTACTTGTTGTAGCCTTGCAAGCAATCTCGAAAGAATACATAGAAAAATGGAACTCACTCACTCACACGTAACACCTTCCATTTTGGTGCTTCCTCCAAAACTTCCTCTAGCATCAGCCCACTGCTTGAACTTGAAGGTAGTGAACCTCCTCCTAACATACAAAAGAAGAAAATGTCAGATAAAAAATCCTCTCTTCTCTTCTTTGTTCCTCAACCTCATTAATAATCCTGGGATATTTCTCCTTATATCGTCAGTTCATTATCAACATAGAAGAAGGATGCCATAGATAGACATATTCTTAAACAGCCAAAATTCTGAACAGTGGATAATCCACAAGACCACAAGAAACGACCTTGTGTTAATTTTTTTTTGGTCAAAACACCTTGTGTTAATTTAAAAAAAAACACAAAGTAAAAATTAACGAGTCACCTTGTTTATCTCCAATATTGTCCTTCAATTTCCTCCTTTTATTAGTCACACTGTTACTTTGTGCAACAACTTTTCCATCGTCTGATTTTACAGTAAGGAAAACCCGCTTCTTTGCAAACTCAAATATCTTATGACTTGATTCCGCAAAAATCCACACAGATCTAAAGCTCTCTGAAGCTCTTAGGGAATCCAAATACTTCAAATATGTGACAGCATCATACCTACCGATAGAATATAACGTATAAGGTGAAAATTGTTGCAGATTGGGTTTGAAATTACAGAAAGAAGATTTTCACACAAAAGAGATCACCCTTATTCACAAGAAATCCACTGAAACCCGTAGCAATTCCCACATCCATCAACATGCATTAGAGATTAAATTAATCATTTTCTTTAGTTTAACTAGAATACCTCACAAGATAATCCAACAGCTTTCTCAAGGTCTTCAAATCCGAAACAAGCTGCTTAGTCTTCTTCCCCAAATTGTGCCAAATTGGGTCCAATTGTCTCCTGACAATCTCATCAAATGATTTGAACAAGCTATTCTCAACCGTCAAGTCCTCCACATCCACCTTGTTAGTCCTCTTCATCTCCTTCAAACAAGCATCCATAACCTCAACGATAGCTTTTTGGATCACCTTCATTGATGAAGTCATGGGCACCCTCACATCTACCACCTCAGGCGGATCCCGTTCCAGCTCTTGCGCAACGTACACTTGAAACCTTGGCCACAAGTGAAGCTTCCTCACAAACAGACACTTCATTATTCGCTCTGCTCTTGAGAACCCCGTCACCATAGCATGAGGCTTATCGGAAAACGCCCTCACAAACGCCTCCCTGTTCAGCGACCGGAGAATCCGAACAATGAACGCCTCGGTACAAGTCTCGGTCAGAGAATGCGCGTTCAGGATGATTATTCCGGCGATCTTCGAAGTAGAAATCCGAGAAGTAAGCAGGTCAACGATGAGGATCCGAGAAGTGATGAAAAAGATGCCTCCAGATGTGTAAAGGGAGTAGCGTTGTTGAGCGGGGAGATCGGAGGTGATCTCGGAGGGGGAATTAGAGCTAGGGTTTTGCGATTGAGAATGCAGGAGGATGGAATTCTTCTGGGATGGATAGGCGGAGAGGACAAGAAGGGTGCCCTGCTCAGGAGTGTGGATGGAGAAAAGAGAGACAATAAGCTTGGAGAGAGAGAGGCCGGAGGCGAGAACGACGAGGCCGCCATTGGAGTCCTCCAAGAGCTCGGAGATTATGTGTTCGTGAAACAGTACCATGTGAAATTGAAATTTCGTAAGGGTTTCAAAATAGAATTGAGTTTTTTAGTTGTTTGCCGGGTTTTCTAGGGTTTCTGAGTTCTTTTCGCGCTCTTCGAAGAGACGAGGGAAACAAACCGATGAATCGATTCGGCCTTGTTCTTTTTTGGTCCAAAAATCACTCTCTCCAAAATTAACTTTTAACCGTCTTGAAATCCGTGCATCTCTCTCTACTTTTTACGTTCTTCGAGATACGAAAAAATAACTTTCACCCCAAAACAACTTTCCATATACTAGTGAAACAAGGCCCAATCATCAATCATAATGGGAAACTTGAAAGCAAGAAAAAACTTTGACCTGGCCCGATCCGATAAAGAGCCCAAACAAATTCAGCCTACTGTATAGTCTATGATGGGTCGGGATTTGATTGATATTATATGAAATATTATAAAAAAGTAATCAAATCAGTCGTTTGATTATAGGAGACACTTGCTAAATTCGAACTGTTTGAAAGGACCGTAAAAGTATAAGTGTGTCAACAATTAAAATCTCAATTTACCAAAGACACGATTTAATTCCTTTTAGAGTGAGGCTATCTCTTTTAATTTCAAATTTCTTAACGTTCCTATTTTTGACTTCACAATTTACATTATACTCCCTCCAATCAAGAATTAAGGAAAGTCTAATAACCGTCAAAATCAACTCATGCATGCATGTAGCATTAATTAACTAGCCTCTAACTTTACTTTGGAAAATTGAAAATTGTATCCTTCAAATCATGTGTTGCCACTTGGAAGTGTATGAAAGAATTCTAATAAAAGCCATTCAATTTGACAGACAACTGAGCAATGGACATTCATTACAAGAATTGGAATATGTGGACGAAATATTTAGAAAAGTAAAAGGCCTAGAACGACAGATAAATCCAATCAAATTTTAGATGTTAAAACGTCATTTAATGTTGATCAGAGGGAGTATATGGCTCTTGCCTCAACCGGATGTACATTCTACTGTTTACTGAAGGCTGCATTCATACAAATAATTTGTCCATTATGGTTCCTTCTGATATATCCTGTTGTCGCATTCCCATTATCTCATTTTGATCCATCAAAATTTATCTTAACATAATCTTTTTGTGGTTTGAAACATTTCTTTAGTTTCTTTCTCCATTCAATTGTACTTCCAAGTAGACGACACATCGAGGCAACATAGATTCAAAATGCACCACCTTAATCTGACAATATTCATAGATGCGTCTTTTGAAGCATGAGGGGTCAGTAGTGTCGACATTTGGATCAACCTGGCCTGGAAGAAGATACCTTCTTGGACAAGCTTTAATACTTGTGTACGTATGGTGCACTCTAGGATTTGCTTATGTTTTGAACAACTCAAGTATGGGAAACGCGACAATTGGTGATTTCTAAAATGAATTGATGGTGTTCAATTACATATTCATACTTACTTATCCGATGATCTCTTCCTTTGCATAAATAAAGATTGACACTTTTGAAAGGTCCTAGCTAATGTGCATTAGATAGACTGCAAATTTGTATCTTACTCAAAAAGTTGTTGTCGAGTAGGGATCCACGGTGGCAAAGCGCCGACTCGTAACCCTCCACCATGGACAAATGCATTGTTGGCTTTGGTTAAGTCAGTGCGTCGCAAGCTCTCGCGCGAAAGCACTCATTAGTGGACCCCCTTCCATCATCGATTGTTTTTAGATAAGATATGTATAGTTTTTAAAAAATATTCTTTGGAACGAGTGTGTTAGTAATACAGAAGTGAACTGGGCAGCGGAATAAATACAGTTACGCATGTAACTATTTGACATGACCTTATAGAGTGGAAATCTCGATCAACCAACTAGTTGAGCGAGTAAAAACACTACCTCCTTAGAGGATTTCAAATGAGTTCTTATATTATTAATTCTTTCATGAGCTACAAAGGCAAGTAAGGACTCCAAGATAATCTAGTCTAATCTCTAGACCTTAGATTTATCAAACCCTAACTTCTTAGCCTAAGCACGTAACGATAATAATATAAGAAGATTGAAAAAACCCTAGTAACAACTTACTTAACACCTTGGCGAAGCTTCAATGGCACTTGAATGCTCTGCTACTCGATAGCAATCGAGATCGGTCGAGATCGGTCAATAGAAAACCTAAAGTCTACTCTTATTTATAGAAGAGACTTGAGTCTGATATAATAATATTTCCTTGCCACGAAATAATATTTTTTCACCCAAAAATATCTTCTACAAACTGATTACACAATATAATATTCCATGAGATCTTTTCTTAACCTAAAAATCTTCTTCTTGCATGACAAACTACTTCCAATTTGGTGAGATATGATTCTGATTTTATATTGAGAGATTATCTTCTAATAACCAACTATTCCGGCTGTCAAATCTTTGAGAATCAAATCTTCTAAAGTTGAAAGGACACGCTTTCCTTATTTAGAATTTGTCCAAGCGCAAACACTGTTGTTCCTCTATTGCCTCACATTGTTCCCTCACATCAACTTCAACTCATTCGTTCTTCCACACTTCTTTGACCTGTATTACCTAAAACTATTATAGAAACATATAACCCATCAATTCTCTGAGAGTTTGTTATTATCAAAACACAAGGGAACAATCGGTATTGTTCCTATGGTAACAATATTACTGTTCCCATGTTACCAGCATCCAACAATATTCTTAAATAAATCAATTTTTAATAGTTACATTTGAAACTGATAGTTTTTTTTATGAATATGATATATATAGTTTTTAAAAACATCTTTGTCTATATTAATGGTGAACCATTAAGTTTCCACTCTCATCCCTCCAAAAAAAACCAAAATGATTGGTTATTTCTTCTACTCAATTGCATGATAAAATATATTTGATCAAGTCTTTTTCTTTCTTTTGCCTTTTTTATAGTTGTCAAAAATCACGATCTTAGTTTGCTTGTGTTACAATGTGGGTTCACAATACAAGATGCATTGATTCTTATATTTTGATGCGGGGTATATAAGTTACATGAAGATCTAGAGTTTCTCCAAGATCGAGGAAGTCGGAGAACTAATAAGAAGATCTGGAAACTAGAAGATGAACAAAAAACGTCATATAACAAAAATATATGATGAAACCATTAAACTATTACGTGTTTTAATTTGCTCATCTTCTCCATCTGTACATCATTCTCATTAGTACTCCATTTTCTTCGATCACCGACAAACTTGGAGGAGATCGATACTTGTTAATATGTTGATGTGGGGTATATGATGTAGTCCGGGCCATGCTATTTATAAGGATTGATAACAGACCTATATATGACCAAATCCTCATGTAATATATATCTTATAGATCTTAGAATATATTTTTTTGTTGCTGATTTTTTTTCTTATTTTTTAATCTCAAATATATCACATGAAAACACTAATGCAAATGGTTTTATAATTTTAAGGAAACTATATTATGTCATGTGAAAATTTTAATAAAATGTTTTTTAATACAAGGTCGGTGGGATTAAGGCGTCACTTGAGAAAATTAACTAATTAAGGATAATTAACATGTCTAGTTAGGATTCTCCAACTCCATTCCTTTAGCTTAAAGTAAAGGCTAAAGTTTGGTTGGGACTTGTCGAGACGACCAGAATCCTTCGGTCGCTTCTTCATTGATCAACACTGCAAACTCATAGTTAATTATCATTTTTGTGGAATTTGAAGTCATCCAATTTAGAAATTTATGAGAAAAGAGCATCAATTATATGTTCAAACTTAATTAACCGATGATCTCTTCCTTTGCATAAATAAAGATTGACAATTTTTAAAGGCTGCAAAATATATATGTTCCTTACTCAAAAAGTTGTTGCTGGGTGAAGATCCATGGCAGAGGCATCGACTCGTAGCCTTCCACCATGGACAAACACATTGCTGCTCTGACTAAGCCAGTGCGTCGTATATCGAGCCACCAGAATGATTTTGGCACTTGTCCTTGCATAGTAGTAGTAATTTGAACATATCAAGCCAGACTAATAAATAATTGATTTATATACAACTACGTGATTTATCAAAACCTCCAAAAACATCCTCCTTTATTATTCTTTATCCCTTTTTTTGTTTGTAAGAGATAGAGCACGAGCATAATGAACACAAATATCGCAAGTCACAAACCCAAAACTTGGTGCAAATCTTATTCATGTTCAGATTGTATGAATCGAACATAGCAATATGAAAACATTAGAAACATTCGTATAGAAAATGGTGAAAATGTCAAAACTCAATCTAAGACAAAACACAACAACATAGGACTTGTCCGCCAGGTGCACGGGAACTACATGTGGGTTTAATTTTAGTCCCATATTGAGAACAATTTTTTGTACACATTGCTATGGCTTGTGCCGATCCGTCGCATGGCATATTATCGTAGCACACAATTTCCCCCACCTTGCTCTCAAAGGCTTCCCCTACATGTGGTTTTAATATATTTCGTTAAGTTTGTCATATTTTATGGACTTGCAAACTTTATGATGGACTAAGATCAAATCAAATAAGCGAAAAAGTTAGAAAGTTGATGCATAGTAGGTACCTAGATATAGAATGATAGCAACACATAAGAGTGCTAAGAATGAAGTTCCTCCAATGGATTTAACATTAGCCATTTTGGAGATGTTTTTCGGCTTCAATTTCTTCTTGCTTTTTTTGTATGAATGTGTGTTTTTGTGTTTCTTCTCTTGTATCAATTGTTATATAGAGACTAATAACATGTGAAATTAAAATAGTCTACGTTTTTAATTAGTAAGAATCAATACTAACCTCAAGTGTTAGACTCAATATTTCCAAGCATTCACTCGCACGAGAAGGATATGGGCAATTTAACCCAAATAGGCAATTATTGATTCTCTTGAAAGCAACAATAATTGTTGCTCATGTATTGGAAATGAATCCCTCATCTCATTCCCATACAAAGAATATATTGCCCAACAAAACTTAAAGATTTCAAAATGGAAATATGGATTGCATTTTCATGATCTTGAAATGCATAATGGAATAAAAATATTTTTTCTTTGTAATGAAAATTGATTTGAGCTTAGAACAATCCACTAAGACAAAAGAGTAAGATTATTTAATTTGGGCCAACAATAATTTAGGCCCATTATTGAGATTTCTTCCTATAGAGTTTCCGACTATTTTTAAGACTCGTTTGGTATCCATATTTGGATATCTGATATGGGAAACAACTCATACTAGTATAGCTAGATATGGATATCAAATTGATATCAATAGATATCAAGATATCAAATCTACCCCAAATTGATATACCCATATTTCGACCATGGAGTATTTGCTCGTCGGTGACCATAGCAGGCGTCGAAGATGGTCAGCACTACGCTCTTGCTGTCGGGTGTTGCCCAGACTTCCAGTTTCAGTCCAGATTTATTGGCCCACCACGCCTAAATTTCTATCTCCTTCTTATAAGTCCCATTTTCTATTTCTAAATATCTATTTACCATGCCTAAAGTGTCCTGTAAATTTAATCAGATCTGAGATCCCACGGTCTCACCTTCGGAGTTTGTTGTTTGGCTCCATTAATGATGCTTCTTAAATTCATTCTCAACTTACTTTTTTTTATTATTGGAAATCATAGGTGGCAATCTATTATTTGTATAGATTTTAATTGATGATATTTAATTTTGTAAAATTAATTATGTTATAAATTTTTAGCTTTGATATCTCATACCTAATTATATTTACCAAATAAGAGTTATGAGATATGGTTGATATTCTCAACGAACCAAATAAGAATTTAGATATTAAAATTCATACCCATATCTGATATTTGATACCCATACCAATATCTGATATCAAAGAAATTGATACCAAACGAGCCCTTAGTGTATGTTTTAAAATTGGAAATTGATGTGAAAAGAAAGAGTGGTGAAATACGGAAAATGAACAGAAAGATAATGACGAGAAAATAAGAAGTAGATAATATTTTCTTTGTTTAGGTAGAGTTAGGCTTTAATGAAAAATTATAAGTTGTTATGAATGAATGCCCATATGTGTACAAGTTAACCTCACCTATTTTCACTTGCTTGTATCACATATATCATGTAGATTAACAATTGTATAATGTATGATTGGAGGTAAATTGTACAAGGTGAATTATTCACCTTCTTCAACTCCTCATTTCCATGCATGAATCATGGAGATTCACCTAAGTTTTACCCCACCTTTGGCCTATAAATATGGTCATCATCCATTGTAAAACTTGCACCAAAGTAGAGTAAGAAATACACTCTCTAAAGTTCTTACTCTCCTTCCCTCTCTTCTAATGATCTAAAAGTTCTCCTAAAGTTTGTTTAAGTGTTATTTCCAAAAGTTCAAGTGGTCTTGCTTTTATAATCTTTTCATAACATAAGTAAGATTTTATTTTTATTTTTCTTATTTTGAAGCATGTATGTCTATTTCCTATCAAATTTCCTTATTTGGTGAGATTCATTTTCTCATCATTTTTCTTCAATTTTTCATATGAAATCTCATCAATTCTCGTATAAAAATACAACTAACTAATAGAAAAATATTTTTACAATGTACTCCCTAAAATTCCTATCAAAACCCGCCATTAAAACATAGCCTTAGAGTGATTGTGTGTATCATCCAAAAAGATTATTAGATAATGTTTGCTTGTTGTTTGCCTAAAATCTTGAGAATGAAATTAAGTCATGCACAATACACGCGACTTAACTAACTTGCTTTTACATTCCAACTTGAATAAAACTCTCTAGATTTCGCTTTTTCACCCTTTGTTCATTTTTTATAACAAGAATAGATCTCTGCCAAAAACCTATTTTGCTAATCACCTAATTAAATGGAGATGAGTATGTTAAAGGAATAAGATTATTATTGTAAATTAAAAAACAATGCAATTTAAATAAATTTACACAAAAGGGGGTCAAATGACGCTCTTGATAACCTCCGTGTTCACTTCGAATATATCATCTATATTGTCTATGCCTATATCTATATTGATTGACCACTTCTCTGACTCACGCAAAGTTTCTTTACGCATTTTGAATATATCATCTACATGCATGTATTTATTGTTTGATATGACATGTCCTTCAATCGTCCCATACATGTTATATTATAATATTGATTATGTTAACCTTTGTTTTGCATATCAATATGTGAAGTAACTAAATGGAAAACATCGCTAAAAGGGAGTTTGACATCCTTGATTTGTTGGGCCTGAAATACCTCGAATGCAGGATTGATGCCATGGCTCACCTCAAGGCAAATGGCCATGAGGAAACAATTGTGGCAAACAATAGTGCCACCTCACAAGAAATAGCAAAAGCCATTGTGCTCCTCCGCCACCACATTCATGAAAGTCTCAAAACCGAGTACTTATTCGTGGAGGATCCAAGAGAATTGTGAGAGAGCCTAAACGAGCGATATGCTCATGAAAATGAAGTTTTGCTCCCACAAGCAACACATGGATTGAACACTATAAGGTTCCAGGACTTTAAATCCATCACTGAGTACAATAGTGCTATCCACATGATCACTTCTCAGTTGAGACTGTGTGGTCAAGTGATCACTCGACAAGAAATGTTGGAAAAACTTTCTCCACTATGCATGCTTCAAATATATTATTGCAACAACAGTACAGAGAAAGAAATTTCAAAAGATATTCTGACTTGTTGAAAGTATTGTTGGTTGCTGAAAAGAATAATGAGCTCCTAATGAAAAACCACAACCTAAGGCCTACTGGCTCAACAACTGCCCCAGAAGCAAACGATATGAACAAAGCGTCTCATGATAGAAACGACAATGAACGTGGGCAACAATCACGCCGTAACAATGGGCGTGGACGAGGTCGTGGTAACTATGGGAGCTGTGGTGGTCGTGGTGGTCGTGGTGGCCATGGGTGTGGACGAGCCTACAAAAAAAGCCATGATAATCATTGTGAGAACCATGGCTACAAGGGGGATGTGAAGCAAAAGGTCCAGACGGGTCCATCAGGATCCTCCCAGAAATCCAAATCAACATGCTATAGATGTGACATAACTGGCCACTGGTCAAAGGTATGCTGCACAGCTCCACACCTAGTGAAGCTATGCCAAACTGAAAAGAACAAAGAGAGGGCTACCGAGACCAACTACATCGATAATAAAGATGTGGAAAGGTCATCAGTGACTAGTCTGGATGTCAATGACTTTCTCAACTTTGAGAATGACGATGGCTATGCCTTAGGGGTTTAAATAAAGAGTACAAGCCCCTAAATATCTCTACTATCTCCCATGTTATTGTATAATACTTACAATGTATTTTATATCTCATGTTTTAACCTCTATCTCGTAGGATTTTGTATAATAGATCTTTGTATAATAGAACTTGTATAATATAATCATCCTTGTATAATATATAGAGCTTTTTATTAATTTCTTAATGCTCCCTTTCTTTATATTTATAGAAAAACATGGACTCACCTAAGGTGGAACTCGATGGGAAGGAGCAATGTCTTTTAGACGGTGCAACAACACACACCATCTTGAGGAGTAAAGAATACTTTACCCAATTAAGAGCCTTTGAAGGCAATGTCACTACAATATCCGGTGTGTCAAAACTCATCGAATGCTCTGGAAAAGTTGCCATTCTACTCCCAAAGGGAACAAAGCTAATAATAAATGACGCACTATATTCGAGTAAATCTTGAAGGAATTTACTAAGCTTTAAAGATGTGCGTCTAAATGGGTTTCATATGGAAATCATGAATGAAAATGAGAGAGAATACTTGTGCATCCTAAAATATGAATCTGGCCATAACCAGATTCTCGAAAGTATGCCAACACAAACCTCTAGATTAGATCATACATACATTTATCCATTTAAGGTCAATGTAACATTTAACAAAAGGTCATATGACCAAGCTGCATTCACATTGTGGCATGACCGATTGGGTCATCTAGGAGCAATAATGATGCACAAAATCATAAAGAGCTCACTTGGACATACATTAAAGAACATTAAGGTACTTCCGTCCAATGATTTTAATTGCATTGCTTGCTCACTTGGAAAGCTAATTATCAGGCCTTCTAAAGAAAAGATTGCATGTGAGACTCGTGCATTCTTAAAAAGAATCCAAGGAGATATATGTGGGCCAATAGACGATCATGTGGACCATTTTGATACTTTATGGTGCTAATTGATGCATCTACACGTTGGTCACATGTAAGCCTATTGTCAACAAGAAATGTAGCATTTGCAAAACTCCTTGCCCAAATAATCTGATTGAGTGCCCAATTTCCGGATTGTATAATAAAGAAAATATGGCTTGATAATGCAGGAGAATTTACATCTCAAACATTAAATGACTATTGTATGTCAATTGGGCTTGATATAGAGCATCCAATGCTCATGTTCACACACAAAATGGTCTCGCTGAATCATTAATAAAGCGATTACAATTAATTGCTAGACCATTATTGATGAAATCAAAATTACCGCCATCGGCATGAGGACATGCAATATTACATGCAACAACCTTAATTCGATTAAGGCCAAGTGCAAACCATGAACATTCCTCTATGCAACTTGTGTTTGGTAAGGAGCCAAATATTTCGTATAGCATGCATTTAGGTGTTAGTTTTAGGGCATATTTATGTTTAAATCTTAAGTAGTTGCATGCATTTTGCTTAGTATTAGTAGTTTTTGCATTCCGATGTCTACTCTTGTGTTTTCGTGTTTTTAGGTCGTTTTGAGGAGTAAGGAATGGTTAAGTTGAAGGATTCAAGATTGGTGATCATGTGTCTTTTCCAAGGATATTCAAGCCATTTCTGATGATCATTAAGGCCTAGGAGGTTGTTGAAAAGAATGCTTAAATCCGGGCCATCTATCGAAGTTGTTGTTTCGACACCACTTTCTTGTAACGCTTACTTCGGGAGCTACAGTGATCGGATGAAGCTGAATTTGATATCATTGGAAATATAACTCGAAGAGCTACAATTCATATTTTTACTCCGAGTCGAAATTCCCACTCTAAGGTGGTCGAAACATCTTCCGAAAGTGCTGCTAAAATGTTGTCAGAAGCAGGGCCGCGATCGCGGCCACCACTCACCGCGATCGCGGTTTTCCACGACAGCGAAAATCAAGTCGGCGTTTTATCTATCTATTTATCTTTTATATTTGTTTCCTTTTATCTTTTTATTCCGTGTATGTGAGACTTTTTAAACCTACTTTTCAGCCTTTGTTTGTGATATCTCTTAGACCTAGTTTTCATAATTTCAGACTTTGGTATTTTCTCTCTTATGGAGAACTAAACTCCCTAAATCTTAGGGATGCTCACGGGTCGGGTCGGGTCAACCCGCGACCCGCAAAAAATTTTAGTTTTGACCCGCGACCCGACCCGCAACCCGACTTGCGGGTCGCGGGTCGACCCGCAACCCGAAATTTCGGGTCGGGTCATTGCGGGTCGGGTCGGGTTGCGGGTCGACCCGGTATTTTTATAAAAAAATTAGTTTATATATTAATAAAATTATAAAAATATACATGTTTTTTAAAATATTGCGGGTCGCGGGTGACCCGACCCGTTGAACACCCCTACTAAATCTTATTCAAGTTGAAGCTTTTCAGACTCAAGTTTTTGTGAAATTCTACTTTACATGTTTATTTCTACAGGTTATTTCAATTCTCTTATGCGTAATTATTATTGATTGTGTTGATTTCTGCTTGTCTGGCCAACTTGTTGGAATTAATATTATCTATTGCTAGATCGACTCAAGTTTTTGTGAAATTCTACTTTACATGTTTATTTCTACAGGTTATTTCAATTCTCTTATGCGTAATTATTATTGATTGTGTTGATTTCTGCTTGTCTGGCCAACTTGTTGGAATTAATATTATCTATTGCTAGATCTAGGTTTTCTCGTAGCAAAGCCTAATCTTTGTAGCAATTCAATTGATTTAGGACTCGTTGGACTAAAACAATTGAGAAAGAGATTTGAATGCATGTTAATTGTTTGACTCGTTGGAATTCAATTGCATGTATCCTGTTTATCCTTGTTCTTATTGCTAATATCCCTATTATTTATGATCGTTTCATGAGTTATTTGGATATTAAGTTTGCACGTCTCGTTGCCATGTTATATTTCTGATCAGGATAGGAATAACCAAAGGAATAACTTGTTTGAATATATGGTCAATTGCTTGAGGAAGAAAAGTGGATACTTGAATAGGATTGTTTTCCCTAATTGATAAAAATCCAATCTTTTTCCTTGTTTGATTACTTGCTTTGTTTGTTTAAATTCTTTAGTTTTAGTTTACAATTACAAAATCCCCCATTTATTATTCTTGAGTTGATAACAATATAATTCTGAATTACAAGTGTCTCTTAGGTTCGACCCCGACTTACCGACTATACTAGTTGAGTAACTAGGGAATTATTTTTGATTTGGCATCAACGACTTTAAGCCATCACATCTAAAAATATTTGGATGTGCAGTTTATGTCCCTATTGCTCCACCTCAACGCACAAAGATGGGAGCCCAAAGGAGATTGGGAATTTATGCTGGTTTTGAGTCTCCATCGATTATAAAATATCTTGAGCCAACAACCAATGATTTATTTACAACAAGATTTTTTGATTGACAATTTGATGAAAACTGCATTATCCCATCTTGATCCAAGAACAAAAATGTGTGAACAAGAAGTTCAACGGATCATTCATTTGCAAAATGTTGCAAATCAGTTACCAAATGCATTTACTAATACAAAGAAGGTAACTAAATCACATATACATGCGGCAAATGCTCCAACAACAATTGAAATACCCAATGGATTGCCAGATGCATCCATCGCAAGCGAGTTTGCAACACACCAAAAGTGTGGTAGACCGTTAGGTTCAAAAGATTTGTGACCAAGAAAGGCAAGAAGCCAAAAGGGTATAGCAGGAGGAGCCACAATTGATCATGAGAATGACGATAAAGGCAGAGATATTGAAAATGAGAATACCTCAACAGAGGGTGATATTCTAGACAAAAATAATGATATTGACAATTTTGAGATTTCCATAAACTATGTGTCCACATGCATACAATGGAATCGAAAAGATGTATTGTCGATTATGTATTTGCCTACTCAGTGGCTAGTAATATTGTAATTGAAGATGATGACTTTGAGCCAAAATCGGTCGATGAATGTCGACGAAGAAAAGATTGGCCCAAATGGAAAGAGGCTATTCAGGCAGAACTAAAATCGCTTGAAAAGTGAGAGGTCTTTGGACCAGTAGTTCGTATATCAAATGGTGTGAAACCAGTCGGCTATAAATGGATTTTCGTACGCAAACGAAATGAGAAAAACGAAATTGTAAGATATAAAGCAAGGCTTGTAGCACAAGGTTTTTCTCAGATCCATGGAATTGATTATGAAGAAACATACTCTCCTATAGTTGATACAACTACATTGAGATTCCTAATTGGCCTGTCTGTCTTTGAAAAATTACAAATGCGCCTCATGGATGTCGTTGCAGTATATTTATATGGATCACTTGATACAGACATCTACATGAGAGTCCCAAAAGGACTCAAGCTGCCTGAGGCCAATAATTGTGGACCTCGAGAAATGTTTTCCATAAAATTAAGGAGGTTATTGTATGGATTAAGACAATTTGGGCGAATGTGGTACAACCGGCCCAGTGAATACCTTAGGAAAGAGGGATACAAGAACGACACCGTTAGTCGATGTGTTTTCATCAAGCGATCCGAAAAGGGATTCGCTATTATCGCAGTTTATGTTGACGATTTAAACGTCATCGGAACTTCAAATGAACTTCAAGATACTGCGAAATATTTGATGAAAGAATTCGAGATGAAAGATCTCGGACAAACAAAGCTTTGTCTTGGCTTACAAATTGAGCACTTAAAGAATGAAATCTTTATCCATCAGTCTAATTACACTGAGAAAGTTCTTAAAAGATTTACATGGACAAAGCACACCCTTTGAGCTCTCCAATGGAAGTTCGATCCCTCTGATGAAACCCGAAATAAACCAAAGCTAAAAGACAAGAACGAGATTCTTTTATTCGACGAGGCAAACACTTGCTTTTATTTATATCTTTTCGAACGAGGTTACAAATAGCGAGGTTATGCCTAGACATCATTTTAGAGGATTCGAGGTCTCTATCTAACAAGGTTCGAGACCTCCTAGCTACTGTGAGATTCTATCACTAACAGACTATTGACGAGCTCTGCTCCTGTTGTAAACCTAGGCCTGATGTCTTGTGGCGAGGACGCGAGGTCAAAGACTTGGTTGTGCATGCGGGGATTGTGTTCTGCGAAGTGATGCAGCGAGATCTTTGATTGAGATGAGGTCTCTTTGGGCGATTTGAAGTCTTTTTGTGGACCTTCACTTGGCTGTAGCGTGGTCTTTTACGATGATTTAACACGTCGATCTTCAACAAACAAGATAGTTCTTGATTTCAAGATGTTTTTTGACCCATTCCTACCTTCGAGGTTCTCCTCTATTTATAGAGGTTTGAGGAACATGGTTTTGCCGTTTGCTCAATGTGGGACGCTCGAGGTCAAGCCCTTTGAGTGGTCGAGAGTGAGGCAGTCGGTCATTGGTCGAGAATATGGTGGCCGCTGAGTGGCTAAACGGGGCGGGGATGTCAACTTTTGAACAACGAGGTCTGGGCCTCGTTATTCATTGGGGCGAGTTTGCTTAACCGTCCCATTTAGTGAGTTCAACGAGGTCTGGATCTCGTGATCGTGGTTTTGAGGCTTCGTCTGGGTAGGGATTTGCCTTTTTTAGATGGGCATGGCAAAAGCCCTCGAGTTTTAACCTCGGGAACCCCGCCGGATCCGCTATTTCTCGTACTCTGGTTCCACCGTTCATGCTCCACCATTTTGCGCACCATCACCCTAAATATAGAAAAGGATCAATTTCGTCCCCGAGAAGAGGATGAAGAGGTTCTTGGTCCTGAGGTACCATATTTAAGTGCAATTGGTGCTTTAATGTACTTAACTAACAATACAAGGCTAGATATTGCTTTTGCAGTAAATTTGTTGTCCAGGTATAGCACTGCATCCATAAGGAGGCATTGGAACGGGATCAAACATGTATTCCGGTATCTCCGAGGCACACATGATATCTGGTTGTATTACCGTAACCAAAGGAATGCGACCTTAATTGGATATGCAGATGCATGATACTTGTCTGACCCACACAAAGCCAAATCGCAAAATGGTTATGTGTTCACATATGAAGGCATTGCCATCTCTTGGAGATCAACAAAACAGACTGTGACTGCCACATCATCAAATCAAGTAGAATTGATTGCTTTATATGAGGTAGGAAGAGAATATGTGTCCCTTCGAGCAATGATTCAATTCATCCAGAAAGAAAGTTAAATGAAGCCCATCACTGATGATCCAACAGTATTATATGAGGATAATTCAGCATGCGTTGCTCAAATGAAGAAGGGCTATATCAAAGGAGACCGCACAAAGCACATATCTCCAAAATTCTTCTCCACTCGTGAATTGGAAGAAGTTGGTGAAGTGGACATCCAACAAATTCGGTCAAATGACAACTTGATTGACTTGTTCACAAAGCCTTTAATCCCCAAGAAATTTGGAGAATGAGTATCCGGAATTGGAATGAGAAGACTTCGAAACATACATTGAAGTCAGGGGGAGCATCATACACGATACACCCTTTTTCCCTTCGATCAAGTTTTTATCCCACTGGGTTTTACTTGACAAGGTTTTTAATGAGGCAGCATCAAGGCGTACAATGGGATCAATGGTTGCGCTCTTTTTTTCTTCGTTCGGGTTTTTATCCCACTGGGTTTTCCTGTCAAGGTTTTTAATTAGACAATGTCTACCCATATCCCACATCATCAAAAGAAGGTGAATATTCAAGGGGGAGTGTTATGAATGAATGCCCATATGTGTACAAGTTGACCTCACCTATTTTCACTTGTTTGTATCACACATATCATGTAGATGAACAATTGTATAATGTATGATTGGAGGTAAATTGTACAAGGTGAATTATTCACCTTCTTTACCTCCTTATTTCCATGCATGAATCATGGAGATTCACCTAAGTTTTACCCCACCTTTGGCCTATAAATATGGCCATCATCCATTGTAAAATTTGCACCAAAGTAGAGTAAGAAATACACTCTCTAAAGTTCTTACTCTCCCTCCCTCTCTTCTAATGATCTAAAAGTTCTCCTAAAGTTTGTTTAAGTTTTATTTCCAAAAGTTCAAGTGGTCTTGCTTTTATAATCTTTTCATAACATAAGTAAGATTTTACTTTTATTTTCTTATTTTGAAGCATGTATGTCTATTTCCTATCAAATTTCTTTATTTGGTGAGATTCATTTTCTCATCATTTTTCTTCAATTTTTCATATGAAATCTCATCAATTCTCATATAAAAATACAACTAAATAATAGAAAAATATTTTTACAATGTACTCCCTAAAATCCCTATCAAAACCCGCCATTAAAACATAGCCTTAGAGCGATTGTGTGTATCATCCAAAAAGACTATTAGATAATGTTTGCTTGTTGTTTGCCTAAAATCTTGAGAATGAAGTTGTCACGCGCAACACACGCGACTTAACTAACTTGCTTTTACATTCCAACTTGAATAACACTCTCTAGACTTCGCTTTTTCACCCTCTGTTCATTTTCTATTACAAGAATAGATCTCTACCAAAAACCTATTTTACTAATCACCTAATTAAATGGAGATGAGTATGTTAAAGGAATAGGATTATTATTGTAAATTAAAAAACAATGCAATTTAAATAAATTTACACAAAAGGGGGTCAAATGACGCTCTTGATAACCTCCATGTTCACTTCGAAATCACATTTTGGATGCCTATTAAACGCAAATTTAGTTAATTAACTGTATGAATTGAATGTTAATTGTTAGTGCGTAAAAATTCGCCTTTATGTCCTAATTGAATGCTTCTCTTGATTTGCCTCTTCGCCTTTCGTTACATGCTTCTTCTTCAACATAGAATCTGCAAAACAATGGACACAAGGGACAGGGTCCCCCTAATCCCCCTCCGATGCCGAAGTCAAAAGAGTAGTTTGTCGATTGAACGTCAATGTAAAAGTAAGACTTGCGAGTGAGTTCAGCGACTTTTGAATATGCTTACCGTACATGGAGATCACGTGTATTTATAATGGAAGAATAGGAGTAGGGGGCAAAATCACCGCGGGGTCGGCAGACATGCCTTGTCGCCCAAGCAAGCTATATCTTGCTCCCTATCCATGCGAAAATTCTATCTTTCGACAAAGATAGATTCTCCCATTATAATGATAATAAAATCAATAATTTAATAAGGAAAATAAATAAGGTAGCTGAAAAGATACTTACGTAAATTACATTTATCCGCTCACAAAGTCCCACTTGAATGTTAGTTGCGTTCGATTGCGTCGCAACTAAGACTCAAGTACTCTAGGACCTATTCGAAGTGGCCATGCGGATTAGTCGTCGGGTCCCCTATTTGTATATTCGTATATTTGTATATTCATATATCTGTATGTTCGTATATTCATATATGTGCGATGAACATGGGATCTATGCATTCCCTTAAGCATATACATTGTCAATGTCAAGACTCAAGATACACTCATTGGAACAAGCAAAATAGAAAAGAGGGAGAACAGAACTTTGAAAAAAGTGTCCCGACCAGGAATTTATTAAAAAACAAGAACCAAAAATCAAAAACAAACACGAGCTTGTTCCATTATTCATTCTCAAACTGGCATCTATGCGAGGGTCTTCGTAAGGTGTTCATTGTCGGCGATCTGTGATCGCGGCTACGAGGTCACGATGACAGGACCACGATCGCAATGATAATCTGCGGTAACGGTTTCCTTTACGAGAAGAACTTCTTCAAATGAGTGACATTCCAAGTCCGAGGGATGACTTTCTCGTCAAGACTCTTCAACGAGTAGGATGTTTGTAAAAATTTAACAAACCATTTTTATGTTCATTATTTTAAATTAATTATTTTTTAATAATTTAAAGCTAAAACCTACCCAAAAACCTTATAATATCAAACACTCAATTAATTTTTTGAAGGATTCAAATAAGAAAAATTTCTACCTATCAAGAAACCACCACCTACCCAACAACTTCCTTAAAAACCTTCACCTCCACAAAAACCTTCTTTTACACTTTTACCTAACAAAGTTTAAGTTGTGATACGCTTCTAAAGAGAGGTTACACAAAATAAAACATTCAATCATATATGTATGTGCCCTGCAACAAATATGTGCTAAGAGGAACCAATCAAAGATTTGGACCATTCGGCCTAGAAATTGGTTGTTGAACTTCTTTGGCCTATTTTAGCAAGTTCGTATGTGTAGGATCGTTACTACTTCAAGGTTGCCGACTTCTTCAAATTCATCGACTTATGTATGCTCAACTAGAAAAAACACTTTAACAAGAAAGACTTACTTAACACACAAATTTTTTTATAGTGGAAACACTTAGTTAACAAACCTAGTCAACTAAGTGAAAAACCACTTCCTTCAAAGTTTTCGGTTGGTCGGATTAAAAGTCGTAGCTTGCTTTATTGATCTATTGAGTATGCTTACAAGAAGAACCCACAGCTAGCCCTACTCTCTATGGCTTAGACTTTCTCTTTGTTTTTTCGAACTCTCAAACACTTCTAGTTTCTCTCTCAAAATAATGCAAATGGAGTTCTTACATATTCTAACCTAATCTCTAGGTTGAAATAGAACGAAAATAGGGTTTTAGAAAATATATTACTTCCAATTCGATTATGCAAGATAATATATGTAAGGCCCGAGGCCTTAGAAGTGCTATCCCATGTCAACCCAAGGACTTTCCAGGAGGTCACACATCTTGGTACTACTCTCGCCCTTGCACACTTAACTTTAGAGTTCTTTGTCCTCACTTGAACTCTGAAAAGGAAGTACTCTTGTTGACATGGGAAGCACCTCAATCCCTTATAAACCATTGGGGTGTTACAATCTCCCCCACTTAAGCACTTGATGTCCTTGTCAAGGCCCAAGGACCGCCCTCCGAGTCAAATGACTGCCCTTCGGACCAAGCCAACTCGTTCCAAAGTCGGCTATAATACCATTTGTAAGGCTCGAGGCCTTAGAAGTGCTATCCCATTTCAACCTAAGGACTTCCCAGGAGGTCACCCATGCTGGTACTACTCTCGCCCTTGCACACTTAAATTCAGAGTTCTTTGTCCTCACTCGAACCCTAAAAAGGAAGAACTCTTGTTGACAAGGTAACACCTCAATCCCTTATAAACCATCAGGTTGTTATAATATATTTCTAAAGTCTAAACCTTAAAATATTATACTAGGAATAAAACAAATATGAAAATAAGATACTCCTTAGGGCTTAAGGAAAATCGGTGCCTTATCTTATCTTTTAAAGATCCTATCCTTAACCAGAATATTGTGATCTCGTGCGCAATCTTTCACGCATCTTCAAGATCTTGCAAGTTCGCCTCACTTCATGTCGGGGACATGACCTGTTTCGGTGACGTCATGAATATTTCGAAGATGTTTGATGTTGGCAACTTCACTTGCATTTGGAACCATCAAAATCAAATCTAAGAATATGTATCCACACTAATCCATAACTTAGGAAATGCAAGTCAGTAAATCTCCACAATTCACCCCCTTAATTAATAAGTTTACAAGTGTAATACTCTGTTGTTTTAATGATCCTCAGGTCTTACAACCTTCCTATCATCATTTTTATACAATTCCTAACACAAGTTGAGGTTAATCACGTGTATGAAACCCATGCAAAAAGAAAACTTATAAGTTGTGACAATTTTGGTTTCAAAATCTACATGATTGACCTTACCATTGATCTTTTTTCACTCCTTCTTTGCAACTTTAATCCAGAATGAAATGATATCTCATATCAATGTGATTGGTCTTTTCATGAAAGACATGATCCTTTCACATATAAGTGGCACTTTCATTGTCTATATGTAACTTAGAAATATAGTGTTTTCTTTTTATCTCCCTAACTATCCCTTGGAGTCAAATGGCTTCTTTATTTGCTTCAACAACAACAACAATGTACTTATGTTTGGTGAAGGAAAGGCCACAATGGGTTGTTGAGATTTCCAAGTAATGCAATTTTCACCCCAAGTATATACATAGGAGGTATTCGGTTTTCTATTACCCTTGTTACTAGCATATTAGAGTCCAAGTAACCAAACATCTTAAAGGGGGGAGAATGTTTGCCATAAACCAAATCGTATTTAATAGTTCTAGCAACGTTTCTTAAGAAGAATTTCGTAGCAACTCAATGCTTTTCACATGGACATAAATTTGCTCAAGACACTGACATCAAAAGCATAAGTAGGTCTAGTGCAAATCATAACATACATAATAGATCCCACAATAACATCATAAGGTATAGATGTCATTTTCCATATTTTTCTTAGTCAAGGGTTCCTTTGCTTTGGTTAGATCATGGTGCCCTCTTAAAGGTGTAGGAGAGGGCTTAACATTTGAGACCTTAAATCTTTATAGGACTTTCAACAACTAGTCCTTTCTAGACAAATATTTGATGCTTAGATTTGTCTCTAAATATTCTTGTGCTAATTCCCCCCCCCCCTTCCAGGTGTAGCGGCTTCAACAGAAGAAGCGAGTGTCACAAGGTTTCAAAAGGAGAATTTTTGTCACAACACAAGTGAAATCCAGAAAATGTATAACTTAGCCTATTGATTGGGTTTTCCAGATACTAAAAGTGCAATGTATGCACACAATCTGTCTTTATCTGGATATATGTTACATGCCTAAGAAGACGGAGGTGCTGGCCTACTGGATGTATGACTCAACCAATATATTGTTGGCCTCGGGTAAGAGGTGTATGACACAATGTGAAGTTAACAAATACGCCATGATGGCGGCGTTAAGCGGCCTTGATGGCGGCGACGTAGCCGCCGGGATTGTCGCCAATGACAACGATGTCGTTTTCATCGGAGGCAGAGGAGAAGTGGCGAGAGAAAGAGGAAAGAGAGAAGGAGTATCGGAGGGCGTCGGCGTCGTGGAGGCTGTGAGAAAGGAGAAGGGGATTTCATGCGAGCAAAGCTGGCCATCGTTATTGTTGGGTCGGTCTTCGATTGGTTTTTCTTTTTCTTCTCTTGCAAATTAGATCACGCCGGCACATCATTTTTTATAATTTCAATTAATAAAATTCGGGTAATTTGGACAAAATTATTCTTTTAAGTTTTTAACCAGTGGAATGATAGATTTAATCATCCATAAAAAACTTGGTCATATAGTTGATAATTAACCTTTAAACTTTTATAGGATTCATACAATTACCATGAAGGAATTTCATGCGAGCAAAGTTTTTAAGTTTTTTTTTTTATGAATACTTAAATCTATCGCTAAATATATAATACAAAATGGAGAGCATTTACAATTTTATTTTTAACATAAATTAATTTTTATATTCAAAATTTTATTCCTTCTAACTTAACATACTATAGTGACATTATATTATCTTTGTACTCAATTAATCAACTTCACTTCAACGGTATATTTAATTAAATTAAATATTTTCTTAATATTTGTAATGCTCATATTAGGGATAATGACCGATGTGTTTATATTTTTACACATCCCACTAAAGTACAAAAAATATATGAAAAATATAACTTTACCTAGATAATATAGAACATAATCAATGAGAACCCGTTCGATAGCACGGGCCATCCACCTAGTTTATCTATATAATAATGGGAATTTTTTTTTACTTGTGTGAGTTACTTTTTTGTCTTGAAATTGAGCCATGAGGTGTATTCTTACGTGGCAAAATACTAACCCAAATTTTGGCTTAGGTGGCTTAACAGAATGTACACATCAACGCGTGTGATATTCACTTAGAGCTTCAGTGTTTCAAAGTGCAAAAATAGTTAAGTTGAGGGGTTTCTTTGAAACTTTTATAGTACGGAGGACTGGTTGAAAAAAAAGTTACAAGTTCGAGTGTCCGTTGATGTATTTTGCCATTAATTAGAGAAAATTTTGTACATTAAATGTATTTCCTTAATATTTAATGTTATGTTATAAAATGGATTCGAATGTTTTATATTGTTAATAAAAACATGCATAAACAAGTAAAATTGGTTTTGAATGTTATATTGCTCCGTTGTGGTGATATTCCATCTAAAATTAATCAGATTGAGTTCGATTTCTTGTTCCTCGCCAATTTTCAAGAACTTTCAATAAATTTTGGCGATTTGTTTGCGCACTCACAGTTTTATGTTTCGCACTCCGATATGGACGGGTTTCAAACCCGCACAAGAAAATGACATATAATATGGACGGGTTTTAAACCCGCCCAAGAAAAGCAACCAAAATCATGGTCGGATTTCAAACCCGCACAAAAAGCAACCAAAATCATAGGCGGATTTAGGATCCGCACAGACTGGAGTGCACATCCAAAAATACGGAGTGCGCAAAATCTTACCGTAAATTTTTGCTTGAAAAAAACTTGAAAATTTTACCATTAAATGTAGAAATGATAACAACAAAAAAAATTAAAAAATTCCAAAGACGAGAAAGCAACTTGTTTATAATTCAAGATTTACAGGCCTTGTTATCTTAGTGTGCAAACTTGTCACTGCAGTTTTCATTTCACTAATTCCTCAAACATAATCTTGTATCTTTCAATAAGTAAATTATAACCACTCAAAATGAGAAAACTATCAATGACATTTTTTGGCTAACATTATTGTGTTGAAGGGAAGAGCCAAAAAGGAGCTTTATCAACTATTACATGTGTGTAACTAACTGTGATTGCAATGGACTCAAAACAGCAAAAACCATAAAAAATACTCGTGTAGATAGTGTGCCGTGACTTGTGAGAGAGTTAAATGACATGTTTCAAACTAATTCCTATGATATCTTCTGTGTACCATCTCCATCACCTGTTTTCATTCTCTTAAGCGACAACGTGACGGGCTCTCGTAAAACCGAAACATTGATGTTGTTCCAAACATCTGACTGAGTGGGAAGCTGAGCAATTCTCTCAGCAATCTTCATGTCCTCTGGAAGAATAGAACCGAACACTGTGTAAGCTCTCTTCCACTCTTCATGGTTAGCTAAGCTCACGAAAAACTCTGGGCCCGCACCAACCCATGCAACTGAGCCTCTTCTAATTGTAGGGCAAACTTCTGTTGGAATCTTCTTGAATTCCACGCCTTGCGCTTCCAGCGTTCCTTGGAGCAATGCAAAGGGAGGGCCAGACGAAGCCTAAGTGGATCAAACAGCAAGAACTTGTTTTCAGATTAAAGGAAATGGAATTTGGGGAAATAATTGAGGATCCGTTTGGATTACACTCGGTAATGCATCATCTTGCAAAATAATGTAAGATTAATGCAATATAAGTTCACTAAAGATTGCCATTTTAGATTTTGGCAAAATTATTAAGGAGTTTTAGAGCACTGCAATTTTTTTCTAAAAATTATCAATTATCAAAAATTAACTGCCGCCTCATTTCTGGCAAAGGAATTAAAGAATTTGCAACCAAAGAGTCAATACGCGCATTTCCCAATATCATGCCTTATTTATAACTTACCAATAAACCATTACCACACTCTAAAATGACAAACATTTCCTAACAAGATTTAAGGACTAAAAGGTAATCTTTTATGAACAGAGGTAGTACTATATAAGATAACGTACGTCTTTTAGGTGGTTCCCGTTGGAATCCCAAGAGTTGCCCCGGCCTTCTGCACGGTAAAACTGGCAGCCTGCACAGTGGCGTTGTTGCAAGATATCAAGAATGTAGGCCGCTGAATATGGAGCACAGTCAGGGTAAAGCTGAAAAGAACTGAGCCTTATTAGGGAAGAAAAAGGCAGAAATTAGCATGATAGCATCTAAACTGTGAGGGCTAGTTAGGGAGAAACTAGCATCTGGGTTAAGATATAAGTACATTAATAAAAGAACCCAGTGCTTACTTTTATATGAAGAGTGCCATATTTGGTTTCCAAGCCAATGATTCCCTACAAGATTGTAGTTGACAAAGCCAAAGATAGAAGACAATTCAGAAAGCCTACATTAATGCGATATGAGAATGAGACTGCATCAGTACTTTGACATCTTTGTAATATACAAGGACATCACAAGGGAAGCAAATTTCCTTTCCTTTTAATTTGGTAGTTTATCTCATATAATTGAAGACTTAGAGCCCTCACTTAATTTACACCATCAAAAGGGTACAGTACGCAGTAAGTAGTAGCACACATGCAAAAAAGGCATCAGTTATAATCCTTGCATACTGTTTATCTAACAACCATGATGACTCACAGAGATTACTTCAATTTGCAATTCCATATTTTAACTGAATTTATTGGTCATCATTGAATAAGTAAGTACCTCTCCTCTACCAAATACTAAGCCAGATGTCCACATGACTTTGCTCCCTACATCCTGTTTTTGTGGTGCCAATGTATCCTTCTGCTTCTTCAACCAGCACTGCAAATCCAAAATATAAACATCAGCTCAAATATCACATTCCTCCAAACATCACATCTACTTCTCTCTCATGGATTAGAAATCTGATCCGAAAATCCAAAAGCGCATAGAAGAACACAATGGCAATGAACAAAATGGATACTTTTTTGAAACTCTTAACAATTTTCTGAACTTCGACCATCTGTTTTTCAACCCTAATCAAAGCATCACCTTGCATTGCAGCAAACATTTGAAACCTTCCAAAACAGAAAATGACATTCATCTTCACTTTGCTTAGGGGAATAAAACAATAAATTGAGAAGAAAGCAACCATTGAATCGAACAATATGACAAACCAAAAAGTGGAAACAAAAGGAATAATAAATAATTAATTGAGGCTTCAGCTTACCTCACCAAATTTTGATCCGCAAGCTTCTTTATCACCACAAAACACCCAACTATCACACAAGCAAGGCCCAGCGTTGCCACTACACATAGCCTTACAAGCCTGACAACACTCTTTTGAAGAATTGAACTTGAACTCCGTGCCCCACTTCACAGCGGAGCCCCAAAGCTCCAAATTGGGAATCCCACTACAACACTCGCCCTCTGAATTCGACCCACCGCTTTCTCTATCCTCCGGTGACACTGAAACTGAAGAGCTGGATCTGAACGCAATTGACATGACCATGTACGCCAGAGTACAAGAGGCCAAGCCGAGAACGAGGAGGCTGAGAGAAGCCCAGCGGCTAGGGTCCGAAGGGTCGATTGTTTTGCGACCCATTTGAGATCGGAATGCGATGGACAAAACCCAGAAAGGAATTTGTGTGAAGTGCAGAGATTTGTGAGTGAGGTTTGCAAGGAGAGATGGATTGTAGACTTGTAGTGAAGGTTGACCTTTGTATTGGGCGTCTGCGATTGGAAATTTCAAAGTCACAGAGTAATTTCTTAAAATTTTAAAATTGGAATTTAACTATGAGTAAATTTCACAAAACCACCTGTCAAATAGAAGTTTGTGCACTAAATCACCCTTAAAATTAGATACTCCGTATTATTCAAAATCACCCATAAATCTACACAGTTATCAATTGACCACTCTGCTGTCTATTTTCTGTTATATCAAAGAAAATGACGCAAATTCCCCTAAAATATTCATAAAATTTTCCAAATCTACCAAAATCTCAAATAAAGCCTAAATGCCTAAATTAGTGAAGTCTTCTCCTTCCTTAGACCATCTCCAACAGCTTTTTTAAAATTTTCTCTAGAATAGAGCACCAAACTCCAATAGCTTTCTTATTTTGGAAAATATTGTATTTATTATTTCTATTTTATATAATATGAAATCTTCTATAACATTTATTCAATAACTAATTAATTATTATTTTTGACTAATACGAAAATAAAAATATTTTACAATCTTATCCTATTAAATGATAAGTTATTTTTTGTTTTAATTATAAGAAAGTTATAATATTTTTGAATATTAACCTAATACATGATAAAATATTTATTTTATGTTTAAGAAATACAAATATTTTAAAATATTAACCTAATAAATTATTTTTTGACTAATATAAAAAAATATCTAGAATCTTTACCTAATAATTAATAAATTATTTGTCATTTGAATTGTAAAAAAAATAAAAATGTCTTGAATCTCAACATAATAAATCATACACATTTATATATTCATTTACATCAATACAAAAAACTCCAACTGCACTTAAAACAAATAATAGGAAAGCATTTGTCTACAATAAAAAATGAAAAAATATTTAAAAAGTCATATGAAGAACTCTCTAAATTTATGGAGAACCCCCTAAATTTAGGGAAGGAGTGGAGAATTTTCCCCCTTTACTCTCCATAATGGAGAACATGATAGGAAAACTATTGGGGCAAATTTTTATGTTAATTCTCCAAATGCACAACTCCGAATAATATGGGAAGTTGTTCGAGATGGTCTTATTCGGTTCCTCTACAGTGGAGATATAGAAACCCCAATTTTTTAGAGACTCTTCATAATTTAGACATGCCACCTTCTTCCTCGTCTTCAACTTCAATTTACATGTGGAATGCAAATCCCTAATCCTAATTCGGTTTCAGGCCTCCCTTACCACCTTGCAACCACCAACATCAACTCCATCTCCGTCGGCCTTCACGTATACGTCACTGATGGCCCTATATTTATGCATAAAAAAAGGGAAAGGCAACGAAGGGGAAAGTTGACAACAATGTGTCAATGTTTATTTGGGATTTAGGGACGAGCAAATGGAAGTTTTAAAATTTGATGTTTATTAATGATTATTGAATGGTGGAGAAGAATAATCCTCCATCCTCGACAACAAAGGTAGTGAAAAGATGAACGAGGAAGATAACTAAGTAGAGCTGTCAAAAGCTGACCGAACCCGCTAATCCGACCCGAACCGTCCAATAATTTTAGGGTCAAGACCCGAAAATTTGAACCTGAAACTCGAAATCAACCAAACTCGAAATCAACCGAACCCAAAACTCGTTGGGTTGAAACTCGAAACCCGTTGGGTTAACCGATTTAGTATATTTATAGAATTTTTAAATTTTATTTTGAAAATTATAATATATTTTATTATTAAAATAAATAAAAATAATATATTAAAAATAATTAATATTATTTAATTAACAATTGTTTTTAATAATCATAAAAAAGGATATTTTAGACCCGTTGGTCAACCCGAACCGACCGAAAACCCGTTATAACCCGACCCGATTGACCCGTGACCCATAACGAAACCGAACCCGATTTAACCCGAACCCGAAATGACCGAACCCGAACCCGCCCGACCTGACCCGATTGACAGGTCTATAACTAAGGCTTTTTGCAAATTGAAATTTCAGAGATCTCGAAGAAATGAGTGGATTGATAAAAGTGTTTCTTTGGGGGTTAATTTGGAGGTCAATGTTTATTTCGAAAATTTGGGGATTTTTTAATTCAAAAGATTTTTGATTTCACGGAAAAACAAACAACTTAGTTTAAAGGGGGTTGATTGATAACAGTGTAAGTTTATGGGTAGTTTTGAACAATATCGATTTTATGGGTGGTTAGTGCACAAACTCCTTTTTGACGGGTGATTTTGTGAAGAGAAATATGAGCTCTCTCTTCTCTCTAGATTTCTAGAGAGATAAAGAGCAAACCGACCCAGAAGGTCATAACGAGAAGGCTCTTTCTTGAAATTTCTTGTCGAGAAGGCTTCAGTCACTACTGATAAGGAGCAATTTTTGTACACATAGATGTGTAAAATCTACTGGAACTTAGTGAAGAGTAAAACATATGAACGATTTTGTCCATAAACTGCTCAATTGAAAGCTTAGGACCTTCAATCCCTTGCTAATTTGAACGGATCTTGAAATTTGTTGACTAATTTTGAGTTTTCTGAAGCTTTATCTTAAAATTATGGGTTTCTAGTAGCCCTCAAGTCGATGCGGGTATCGAGACCGATAGCTCTCGTTTTTTTGCCACCGACCTTTCCGAACAAAACGATGGGTTGTCAACTATAGAGAGATTGAAGAATGTTATGGTATGAAAGTTAAACCTGGGGAGGATTGGTATTTGAAGAGAATTTAGCAATGGTGATGTAGAAGAAAACATCAGTGTTCAATCTACTGATGTAAATTTTTCATCTCATCTTACTGAAATAGCTTGGTTATAAAGATCTTGATTTTTTTTATTAGTTGCATTGTAGGTTTTTGTGGGTTAGGCTCTTAGTCTAGTTGGGTTGTCGGCGTCACTGCTTCGTCTCGGACAGAGTGCTGTTGTTGATGCAGGGTAATGAAAGAAAAAAGATGCCCAAAACAATGAAAGAAAAAAGAATATAAAGCAATTTGACACTTGTCAACATGCTATGCTATGACCACAAAAAATTTTGGGCATCATGATACCCAAAACAATGTCCAAAATCTTCTCTCTCTTCATATTTAATATTTATTTATTAACTCTCTCTCTTGATGACTAAAAATTGGGCAATCATTGTGGATGCTCTAAGCTAAAAAATTAATTGAATGCTTTCACTTAACATATAATCCCTTTGCTAGGTATTGAAAAATCTATTCTCAGATTGGCCTTGATATTGAACGTTCTGGTCAATTTGGTGCAATTTGGGATAATATATTAAGAAAATTAAGCCTATTTGCCTGAATTACTTTCGTCCATATTGCTCGGTTCCAATCATGGCGGGCTGACGTGGTGATTTGACAACCAGGTCTTCTTGTTGTTCTGATCGCTTTGTTTGGCCATTTTGGCTCACTTGGTTTTGTGAGGTCCCTTAGTTGTTGGGCTTCCCTTTGAGCCATTGACGGGCTCTTGTTTTGGGTTTAAACCCAATTTGGTTTCTTCTTGTTTGTTTTGTTTTTGTTTTTCTAGGTTTGCTCGAGTTCGTTTTGCTCTTCTCCTTTGGTTCAAGTCGTTCGTCGTCTCTGGAGGTCTGGATCGGACATAGTTTGTACAGCTTTGTGACTTGGTTTAGAACTGGATGTGATTTATTAGTAATTAGCGCGGTCGCTAGGGCGTGTTCGTGGTTGTTGAAGATCCTTCATTCTGGTGGAGGCAACGCCAGTAGACCATTTTATCATACATAATTTGTCCGTTTTGACCCGAATGCTAAAGACGTAGCTCTTTAGCTCCAACCCTACTACCCTCTTGTTCTAATTCTTGTTTTGTCGCCAATTGTACTTTGTTTACATGTCTTTGTTTGGTATGTCGTTTCTAATCCTTTTTCCAATTGTCATTTACTCGGCCTCTCAGTTGTACCGGATTTGTATGATAAACCGAATTATTACCTACTCAGAAAAAATAGTATTTATATATATAGTAATGGGCATAGACGTGTACAACTATTAGTTTGTTTAGATCACTCAACTTAATGTATTAAGTCGCATTAAATCATGTATTTAGTATAACTTAATGTATTAAATTGGCGATCCAAAGGGATACTATATCGGCCTCTATCACTTTTTTACTAGTTAAATCATTTATGTTATATATCAAATACTCAAAATTTAAATTATTTTTTATTATTAATGTGATATTTATTAAAAATATAATATAGAATTTTATATAATTATAAATAGAATTTTTCTAAAAATTAAAATTATTTTTGAGATTGGTATGGCCACATTAATACTTAGAAAATATAAAGTTTCACTCAAAGGTATAATTTGATAGATTAAAAAGGAAAAAAAAGTAAATAGGTAAATAAGAAAGATAGAAAATTAGATAGAATATAGTAATTTTATAAATATTCAATAGTAAATTTGATTTAATAAATTTTTTTACATAAATAGATAAAAAAGAATTTAATTATAAAGAATAAATAATATGTATGAAAATTAAACAAATTAGATATGTAGGAAAAAGATAGAAAATTAGATAGAATAAAATAATTTTATAAATCTTTACTAGTAATTTGGATTTTATAAACTATTTTTTACATAAATAGATAAAGAAGAATTTAATAGAAAAGAAATTAGTATAATATATATGAAAAATAATTTTTTAAATATGAATTGGGCCAAAATCAATGTGGCTTGTTTATTGTATGGTGTGTTTAATCTCTCTTGTTATCCAACTATTGTAAGGGGTAACAAATGTTGAGAGTTGTCCCACATTTGAAATTGGGAATTATAATTGCCTAGTATATAACCTAATGAGCTAATCCACTTATTGTCATATGGTTTTGGGTTGAAACCTCATTGGGTTTGTATGCTAGACCCGTTACCGCACGACCCCCAGATTATCGGCCCAACAGACTCTAATATGGTATCAGAGCAGGTTTCGGTGTGGGTTTATTTCCTTTATTTCCTAGAGTCTTCTTCAGGCTTGCCGCTTCATGGGCCCGTTCTGTTGATCCAATTGTGATGGTTCGGTTCGCTAAGCCTTGAGGGATTTTTGTATGTGTTTGTCCAAGTGTCAACTGGCCCAGACAGTTGCACTTGAGGGGGCGTGTTGAAGGGCCTAGTATATAACTTAATGAGCTAGTATACTCCACCCATTGCCATATGGTTTTGAGTTAGAACCTCATTGGGTTTGTACTCTAGGCCCGTTATCGCACGACCCTTTATCAAGACAAGTGTTCGGATAAAGCTACTAGGTCAGGAATAGCCGAATGGGTGAATTGATATTATTTTGATTAATCTCGCTCGTTTTATGCATTATTTTTATTAAATTGCAAATTCAATTTATTACGGCAATCCAAACATACCTTATGTGTCCATATTGAAGAATACTTTTGTTAGAAAAAGAATCCTATTTGTGCAGCTAGCACAAATCTGAAAATATTACACTCTACGTACACTTGGATTAAAACAAACGCAAATATTAATGAAGTATACATACATAAAGCATACAATCTGGAAATATTAAACTCTACACTTAGATTAAAAAGAAGCCTCTTTGTCCATGATGAAATGACGTTGTTGAACACCAGGGAGACAAGAAATCAGGCCAAGTACGAGGTTGTAGCAGAGAAGCAAGATATTGACCAAGCTTATCGGCAACTTGCATAGGTGTAAGCCAAGTTTGCACTGCCATTCGATACTTGTCTTGTTCCTCTTCCACACTCCAAAGAGGTGGAGTTTCCATAATTTCAAGGGCCTATAGAAATAAAGTATATATGTCATTGGTAATCAATGTAGATGTAATGATTTTTGTTTAAGTAGATAAGAATACGGTTATCAGATAAGTCTGATAGATCGAGAGGTCGGTAATTAGAAACCGGCAAGTAAGATAGAACTAACAAACAAAGGGAATACAACAACCGTCGAATAGCCAATTGTAGCAATTAGCATGAAAAGTAGCTAGAATAATCTTCTATCGTTCCTATTTCGATACCTCCCGCGCGTCGAATCGAATAGCCAATTGAAATAATTAACATGAAATCCCGGCAAATAAAAGCGTATACTATATGCTATGAAAATTCCGGCAGATTAATCTTCAATTTACGTACCATGAGCCGAACAAAACTAATAAATATGTACACAACCTAATTAAGTAGATCTTCAATTCAGCACTTAATTTGTATATAAGCATGCTTTAGGGAAATAAAAGCAGAGTGTGTAGTTAAGAAAATTGCACTTACAGGATCATCATAGTTCACCCCTGAAAATATAAACGAAGGTGGACAATCATCATCATCATGATGATCAGAGCATTGAGTTGAAGTACTTGAAGTTTGCATGTTGTGTGATACTTGTTTTAATTTGTGGTGAGCCAATTAAATATCGGTTTTGGTGTCTTTATGTAGGAAACAAGATCACAACTAACTTTTACGGTAGTAGAATTACTTGCTAGAAAAGTTTTATCTAGCTATAATAAGATTTTTTTTTTCTTTGTTTTGATAAATTATATGGTGGTGTGCTAAAAAAAACGATATATATATATATATATATATATGGAAAAATGATTCAAAATAATCCCAAGTATTAACTTTCAACCAAAAATAATCCCAAGTTTGAAAATCACCACCAGCGATACGAACTATCGCAATATTAACAAAAAACGATCCAAACTCATTTTCCGACGAGTTTTCCGGAGGAATCAATGATGTAGCGATCGAAAATTTAACATAACAACTTAATATTTTACGCTTGTTTAAAATATATCTGATCACCGCATCATTGATTCCTACGGAAAACTCGTCAGAAAATGAGTTCGGATCGTTTTTGGTTAATATTGTGATAGTTCGTATCGCTGGTGGTGATTTTCCAACTTGGGATTATTTTTGGTTAAAAGTTGATACTTGGGATTATTTTGAGTCATTTTTCCTATATATATATATGGAAATTATTATATCTCGAATACATGTTAAATATATATATATAATATTTCTATAATAGATTGAATTTAGATCACTCTATGGGTAGGCATATAATTTTATCTATCTGCAATTTATGATTTCAAATATAATAATTTTTTCAATGGAAAAAAAAAATTAATTATTCGAAAAAATTAGGCAACTTCTATAATTAATGTGCGGAATATAAAAGGAAAGTAATCTACATACTTTGGTGCGCCGCTTGCCTGCTTGGAGAACAATAGATGGAAAAAATCGAAATATACAACAAAAATTCTAAAAGCTAATATAAAAGGAAAGATATTAATTATGGCTTTTTTTTCTCTTTTTTTAAGATATTTGGAAGTAATCCTTTTTTGATGTAGAATTAATATTTTCTTCAATCGATTGAGATTTTTGTAATATACAAATATATGGCCGGATATTATATTCTTAGATATTGATAATAAAAAAATTATACTGTATGATATTTACCCTTTACTTAAAAAAAAAAGACACTCTTCAAATCAAGATTACAGATTTACACTCCACAATTGACGGATCCAAACCTCTATACAACTCTTTCATAACTAGACAAAATGACAACCAAAGGATTTCATGAAGAAAAAAGGAAAGAAAAGGAAAAGATGCACATTTTTTTATAGATAATGAGGTAATTAAGCGACAAAATCACTGCTGAGATCAGAGTAGAGTTCAGCCTCCAAATCATCAGGATCCAAAGACCCACCAACAACGAATTGTCCAGTATTAGAAGTTTCACCGGGAGCCCTTGCTTGTTGAATGATTTTCATTATATCTTCAACACTCTGAATTGGCGGCTTCTCTTGATCCAATCCTGAGTAATTGGTCTTTTCGCCTTCAATCAGATCCTTGGGCAAGTTTCTCAGGAACCAAGGGTGTTGTTTGATGTCTGGGATTGTAATTCTCTGCAGAATAATTAAGATGGATCAGGATTCAGGAAGGTACAAATCTAAGAGTTTAAAGACTTAAGCAGATGAGATGAGATGAGATGAGATGGATAATAATTACCTTAGCGGGATTTGCAACAAATATACGGGAAAGAAGTTGCCTGCAGTCTGCTGATATGCGAACATAATCTGGTATGGAGTATTGAGCATTCAGGATCCTCTGCATCCATAATCCATATAGAGATGTCTTAGATCGATGTGATTTTGGAAAGGTAGTTGGAGGAGTTGTAACAAAATATATATAATTCGTTTACTCGGTGTGTGTGACTTACTGCAATCGTTTTACGCAAATCTTTGGGATCGTCAGGATCCTCGAAGGGATAGGCACCAACGAGCATTACGTATAGGGTCACTCCACATGACCAAACATCAGCAATCTACAAACCATATCATAGAGGACAGTGTTGTGAGAGCACAGAGCATCAAAGAATATATATGGAATATGGAACTCAAAAACATAGCTATTGACGATTGCATATTAAGGGCCCGTTTGGTTTCCAACTACAAAAACAGTTTTTTATTTATTTATTTTGAAGGTGAAGAAGGTACCTTGCCGTTGTACTCTTTTCTTGAGAGAACCTCAGGAGCAATGTAACCGGGGGTGCCAACAGTGGACTTGGGTTGTGAGTGAAGTAGGCCAGACTAACAATTACACACAACCAATCCATTCATTCATTACCACCACAAGAAACGTACTCTGGATTGATTCAAGGAAATGATTCTAGCTCTAGCTAGTACCTTAGAATAACCAAAATCGCATATTTTAACACGCGGTGTAGGACTTCCATCCAGGAGTGTGTTTTCCAGTTTCAGATCCCTGTGACAGATTTCCTGCAAGCAAGAAGTCGATCAAGAGTTAAAATTAATCCAGATAAGAATACTAGTGATTAAAGATGAATTAGGTGAGGATCATATATATTCGAATTCATACCATGGAATGACAGTAACTGACTCCTGATATTAGCTGTTGGTAGAAAAATCTTGCCTTTGGGAATTGGGATGGATAAAAATGAAGATACATATTATTATGAATATATAGAATAAATACTACTAATCAATCCAATCCAATGTATTAGATATAGTCACACACACACACCTCGTCTTCACTGAAACGACCAGCATTGCATATACTTTTGAAGAGCTCACCTCCAGCTGCATACTCCATCACTATGGCTAATTGCGTCCGAGTTACAAACACCTGCACACATTAGTACATACATGACTAAATTTAATATATAAGATCAATGAGTTTCATTCTAAAACCAATTGGCACCAGTGCACTGGAGTGGAGGACTAGTCCACACCGACCGTTTATACTGGACTTTCTTCTGTATTCTAACATAACACTTACCTCTTTAAACCTGATTATATTGGGATGTTTCAATGACCTATGGTTGATGATCTCCCTCTGAACATTCTCATCAATCTGAAATTTCCAAGGATAATTATTATGAATCCTAAACACACACAAAATCAAGTTCACATAGTAGAATCATTCAAAGAGAGAGCCTTTTTTTTTGCATTGATCAACCATTCAACAAAACATCAGTAAAATTGCATGACATATAAAATAACATGATTATCAAATCAGCTACAAGTCTTTCAACACACCTTAATTGAACAAAAGATTAATCAGAGACTACCTTTTTCCCTCTTTCAATGTATTTGACAGCAAAAAGATCATTAGTCTTCTTATCTTTGACCAACCTTGCCACTCCAAACTTGCCAGAACCCAATTCCTTCATCGGCTCATATCTATTTGCCTCTCCCATAACAATTCGATCTTCCCCAATTTACCAAAAACACACTCCCAAAAATTTGAGAGAAAGAAAGACTGAAAGATCAAAGCTAATTAAATAGTGAATAAGTGAACCACCCAGATGGTATCCAAAGCTTAAATCACCACTAAACACCACAAGTAGAAAACCCAGATGAAGAAAAGTTTCCTTAGAACTAAAGATTGACACTTGTTAACATGGCAGATCGAAATCTGGAAAAAAAAGGACTTAGAACACGTTTATCAAGAGAGAAGAAAATGAAATGTTAATTTGCTCAAAGGGCCCATGGCTTATACATCACTACTTACTACGTAATGAACATTGAGAATATAATTTGGTAGCTACTAAAGTTTTAGACAGCTTGGCTGGCTTAGCTCAGGTGTCTTCATCGAGTGGGACCCACATCTTAAATTCATGATTGGTGTTGTTTGGATTAGAATTGAATCCTCCCCTTTTCTTCCATTGCTGCTGTAGATTTAGCTGCTATTTTTGTTTTTTGACTTTGAGATTTGTGGTAGTTAGGGAAGAAGCCAAGCTCTAATTTTTGAATATCTTATAATTGGCCGACTAATATATGATGACGATGGTCGGTGAGTTTGTTTACATTTTATAGCTTTTTGTTTGATTAAGTATATGAGCCAATTGATGTATAAAAAAATTGTGAATCTAATTCTAAGTAGAGTTGACAAAAAAAAAGAAATTTTGATTGGTATTTTTGAGTTTTTGGTTTTTTTTTATGGTGCGCCGAAAAAAAAAAATATTTCGAGTGATACTCTGAACATCGACTCATGCTCTTACTTGTGATTTTTCATTAGTTTATTACTAAATTAGGAATCACGATCAGATGCATCTAATTGCTACAGTGAAATATGTGAGCAAATGTTATCCGTTCGATCATAATATATCTACGGTCATGATCTATACAAGCGTTCAATTGATATTTATAAACGTAGGGGTATATTTATCTTTCATCCATTCAATTAGAACACAAAGGGGATCTACGGAGGGACATTTTTGTATTTTATCCATTCAATTAGAACAAAAATTAAAGGGGGCATATTCTTCCTTATTCAACGTGGAGTTTCATTCACTCTTTTCGATCGAATTCTTCTCTAGAATTGTTGCCCCTTTCTTCTTCTAATTTGATTCATTCTTTTTGTTGATCCCGACCCCAATTTGTGTTCTCTCTTCATGAATTTTGGTATAGATCTCTTTTGTATGGTTTCAAGTTCACATTTGGGGTTTTTTCAAATTTGGGAGCTTGGTACTACGATTTACATGTTTTGTGTGTTTTTGGACTGATTTTTGTTGGTTTTAATTAAACATATGAGATTGTGTATGATTTGCTTTACAATTTAAAGTGTTTGATTGAAAACAAAGACTAATATCCAATGCTCATCTAACCGCTCACCATGGGTTCGACAAAATGCCCAAATGGTCAACTTAGTGTTTAGAGCAATTTTTTTTACCAATTGTTCATAAATTATGAACCTAGCATACCAAATCATTAACTCATACCATTTATTAACTAGAATTCATGACACAAGGAACAATTATTGTGAATTAAATTTTATGAACCGTATTGATAATTGTTATGAAACTGATCATATAAAGACATGAACTCACAAAATACGATTTATGTACTAGATTACATGTCAAAAATAACAAGTATTATGAATTTAATTTCACGAACCTTAATGACAATTATTATGAACTTAACCATATAATGACTTGAACCAACATAATATCATTTATGAAAACATGACACAAATAACAAAATTTGTGAATTAAATTTTATGAACCTTATTGACATTTGTTATGAACCTGACCGTATAAAGCCTTGAACCATTAGTCCAACTTTTATGAACTAAAAATCGTAAGATGAAATATTGTAAACTTATGCTTATAAAAATATGAACTAAAAGAACAAAAGTTGAACCAAAATAACTAGTATGATGTTGAGAGTCAATTTACTCGACAACAAATAAATTTGTAGTCAAGACCCCGCTGAGTATAGCGAAGTCAGGATCGTCCACGGGAAGCAAGGTTGTTTGTTTACCGACCTAAGAAAATAATAAAACAAAGCGAAACAAAAGAAAACAACTACGACAGACCTCGGTACCGACCTTGTCAGCGTTGGTAACGATGCTGGATTTCTACTAAAGCAGAACAAATATCACGATGCAAGTGCAGGCTCGGTACCGATCCTAGTGCCTCGCCCGCATTTGGTTTAGAGAACTTACCTCGCCCGCATTTGCTCTGGATTTCACGTGCCGTCTCAGGTCGACACCGACCCTCTCGGCTCGGTACTGAGCCTGGACAACTCATTTTCATCATTTTTCGAGCCTAACTTCCTATGACATGTTAGCTCAAAAAAAATATTCTATCTTGTAAACTTCTAAACTACTAAAAACTTAAAAGAAAGCTAGGAAAAAGAACTAATAAAAAGAAAGGAAAACTAAACTAAAACTAATAACCGGGTTGCCTCCCGTAAGTGCTATTTTTAACGTCGTTAGCCCGACGAACTTACCTTGGCCAATCAAGGTGGTTCCTTCTCGACTTTGTCGGGGTTTTGGGAGACCCCATACTTAAAATTGAAGGAATTGTTAGTTCGTCTAACTAAATTGGGTCCTTTATCTTCTGACAATATGCTCGGTATTCCTACACAAGGGTTAGTAAACCACGGAGGTTTCGACTCCTCTATAGCATAGATAGCAGGATATGGTGTAAAAATATGATATAAGGAAGGATCATGATCAATGATAGTGAATTCATAGTTAGAATACTCACCTCGATCTATTAGTGAGGGTGGCGGCGCCGAGGTAGTTGAGGTCATTATTGACCCATCAGAAGCAAAACTTCTCTCGGTATCGTGCCAAGACACGCCACCTTCGTCGTATTGCTGTATGAAGGGCTCGGTACCGACCCAAGGGGGGTCGATAACGGTGTTGCTCTTGTAATCCTTGCTAATTGGAAGAGAAACTTCAGACTCAGCAATGTCGAGCTCGGGCTGAGACATCTCGATCTGTGCGGCGGCAGTTGTGTCATTGGCATCTTGATTAAGGTTGAACTCTACCCGTTCCTCTCCTATATCAAAGGTGAGGAGTCCTTTTTGAATGTCAACTCTAGCGCTTGTTGTAGTAAGGAATGGCCTGCCTAGAATGATGTGGACTAGAGGATCTTTAGGCATGTCGAGGACAATGAAATCGTTTGGAATGAAGAATTTCCCCACTTGAATGGGATAATCATCAACGACTCTTGTAGCTTTCACACTTAATCCGTTTGCCATATACAACCTCATATCCACAGGTTCCAGAGGTCCCATGTTAGCTTTTGACCAGATTGATAGGGGAAGTAAACTGGCACTGGCTCCCAAGTCACATAAAGCTTTGAATCGGTGGTCGCCAATCCCAAGTGTGATAGCAAATCTCCCTGGGTCACCTAGCTTTTCTGGAAGAGTAATAGATCGGACCTCATCTGTAAGCTCTGTTATTGATCGTTTGCTGCTAAGAATGTCCTTCAAAAATTTTGTGTAAGTCG